>OZ037941.1:4192377-5552038 GCA_964035585.1 Polytrichum formosum
GGCGGTTGTCATTGATGCAGGTTTGTTTGGGCTTATCAGGTCTCACTTTATATTTGAATCTCTATATATTTAACACCCATGAAGATATATACTGGACAAGGCTCGTTCTGGTACCGATGGCATGTATTGTCATACTTCAATATACTCTGTATGCAAGGAACAAGAGATGGACCTCTCAGCATTTAAAGTAAGCTGTGATGTCTCTTGGGATATCAAATGGATTCGGTCTCTCCTGTTGGTTCCTAACTACTCTTCCATCAAGAAAGTTATCAAGAGGTTTGATAATAAGAGATTTTGATGAAATGTTCTTTTACGAAATGCCTTTTTGTGCCACCTAATCAAGTGCCTTGTTTACATTTAAATATGTAGGTCTAGACTCTTGCACTTGGTGGTGGACCTTAGCACTCAGTGGTTTGTGTAGTTAATCGCAAACATTTCATGCCATGAGTGGAAGTTTAAAACTATAGAGGTGTTGTTGCATTATGTTCATAATCTAATTTTGACAGGCAATGTGGAGAGATATGGTGGAGCATGTTGGAGGGATCCTTGAAGGTGGTCAAGGATGTACTGTGACAAGGCGTAAGTATATGCAAACAATAAATATTTACTCTCAGGTGTTTTTAATGGTTTGAAAGCATCTGGAAAAAGGGAAGTGTTCTTCAAGACCTCGACATGATATTTTGATGATAGTTTTAGAGCAGTAATTGTCTCAATTACTATGTCTTTTTAATGAAGTCTGGTGGAACATTTTGAAAGGTGCTACCATATTTAAAGTTTGTAAAATCAAAATGGGGAGACTTGTTGAGGTGTTATAACTATGTATCGTATTGTAAGTGGCGTGACATCGCTTGTGCTTCTGCATGTCTACTAGGCTTCATATTTTGGCAGGGTCCAATTAGGGCACTTGTTACTAATGAAAAAACTCTCAAGAATGATGAGAAGCTATGTAGCGACATGGAATATACCATGTAAGTGCCGTGCCTTGATTTTGGAATCCAATAGTTTAGTAATTTGATGCCCTTGCCACACACAACTTGAGCTCAAATTGAAGCTCAAGCTTGAAAGCTTCATGGCTTAAAGAATTCGAGCCCTTACTTATATGTGCCTAGTGGAGCTCTATCTCAAGGTTGGTCCTCCCTTTTTTTATGATTGTTTTTCAGGCTCAAATTTTGAACTTGTGAGTTTTCAAGTTCGATGGCTACTTGAAGCTCAACTTTGGGTTTGAACTTCAAAATTAATCCAAAATAAGGAGGAACTATAGCTCCATTAGTTTAGGCACATGTAAGGGCCCAAATTGTTCTCCATGTAAGAAAACATGCAACTTTCTATGAGGTGGTTGCCTCAATGTTCAACTAAAATTGCAAGGGTCCAAAGTTCAATGTTGAGTTAGTATTGATACATACCCTTCAAGGTTTAATATTTTTTCTTTGCTAATTGAACATTCATGTCATGATTGATTCAACTCATAATACAACCTTTTGGGTCTTTCAACCATAAACTATAGAAACAAAAGATTATAATTGCAACCCTATATTTGGTAGGCACTAATTCAATGTTATAGTTTGAATTGATGGAGTTGACGTAAAATCTGTGTTGATATATGATATATGTAAAATCTACATGATATAGGATGTGTGTAAAATTTCTGATGTATGATTCTAGAGGTTTGTGATGTTGCCTTTAACTGTGATTGTGGAGAACTTGAATTGTACATGAGAAACGAGCGTTCCTTTTGGAATTTTGCAGGGTTTTAGCGAAGATGGCAGGAAGGGCACTTCCACTTGTACAGGAGTTTCTTCGGGATTGTTTTATGAAGAAGAAGCTGATACCTGTAGATCGTTATCTACTGCAGCTCCCCCAGAGCATAATCATTTTTTGAGTGATTTTCAGAGCTGCAGAAAACCCCTTATGCTATCAGGAGACCCCTCCCTCCAACTGATTGAGACCCATTCCCCCAAACGCCGATGTGATGGTCACCGTAGGCTATTAACCACCTCTGCGCCAAGTCCACACGGACATCGCATGTCAATATACAAACACGGACATCGCATGTCGATACTTTTTCACACAAACACAATGATGATCCTTTGTCTTTCTTTTCCTTATTGGTGTCCTCCCAATACTCCTAATCCTCTCCTGAAAACTTTGCCCCCAAAAGCTCGTTTGGGAAGGGTTAAAGTCCGCCCAAGTTGAGCATCCGACGCAACACTGCGATCCAGCACACCACTGCAAGCGCACAGCAATAGCTGCAGAGATTCGCTTTCCCCCGGAATTCTTCTTAAGTTTTTCTGTTGCGCGAGGCCTTCAATTTTTGGTTGCCAGTGGTTTCTGCCTGTGTCAAAGTTGCGGAGGAGATGGCGGCGGTCAGCGAAGACGGTGTTGGCAATGGTGTTGGCAATGTCAACATGGAAAGCGTAGCAGGGGCCAAGGAAAGCAAACAGCCAACACGCAGGAAAGTCATCATCGACTGTGATCCAGGAATTGGTAAGAAGAGTCTCGTCGTTTCATTCTCTTCTCAAAAGTTCGTCGTCCTTATTATTTGTCTCTTTCCTTTTTTGGTAATGATTCGGTGCTAAGAGTTCTCTACTCTGGAGGAGGATGTGTCCTGTGAATCATCGAGGTTGAATCGCTGGTGAGCAATGGAGCTTTCTTCTTCGCATCCTACCTCGTTCACAGATCCTTGTTCTTCTTTTGGGAATTGGAATCCAGGGACAAATAGCTACCAGGTGAAGCAATTGTGTGCGTTTTGGGAGCCGATCCTATGTGTTGTTTATTGAGCTGTCAGGCTGGAAATCTTGCATAATAAAGCTCCATTGGAGTTTCCATGACTCGAAGCTCTGCTAACCGTGAATGTGGCCTGATTCGAAATGGATAGTCATTAAGGCATATGGGCCTTACCCGGTTACTTTTCTTTATCAGCACTTGTATTTGAGTGGTGTGTTGTTAGGTGTGGATCTAAGAATGGACACCAAATAGCCATGATGTGTTTTCAAGAGATTGGACTTTGTGCTCCGAAATTATGAGGAAAATGGCTATGGATTTGTCAATCATCTGGCGCTAATTGTGTGTTTAATATCCTACATGGGTGCAGAGCTAACAATGTCCATTTATGCTCTATGTGGACAAATGCTCGTGTATCTATAGTCTCAACTCCTCAGAAAACCTGCTGGAATGATTGTGCTACATTTTCTGGTTGACCTGGTGCATTGGACATTGAAATCTGTAAATAATCTCTGTTTGTCTGGTAGGCAGAGGACTGACATGTTCTGGATGATAAGTGGATGGGTGATTCTCTTCTAATAGTCGTGAACTTTAGAATGAATACATAGTCTGTTTATAGGTGATTTTTCAACAAAAGTAATGCTCTAGTGAGAGATACTATTTATGTAGGGAAGAATAGTTTGAGCTATAAGGATCTTTTCAAGAATTGTTGAGGTGTCCTGTAGTACTCACTTTTGTACGAATGGATACTTACATTCTGAATTGGTGGAGTGTTTTGCTGACATGCAGATGACATGATGGCAATTTTCATGGTGTTTCAAGTACCAGAAATTGAAGTTATAGGCTTGACCAGTACTTTTGGCAATGTCCATACTCCTCTGGCAACTAAGAATTGTCTACACCTGGTGAGGTCCTGTACTTTTTGAATGCTCAATTCTGCATCTAAGAAAACAATGTTACACTGTATTGGGAATGCGGTGAAATCTAAATTTCATGGATTTTACTCAACATGGTCAGGCAAGTTGGATGAATCGTCAGCTTATCACATCAATGATCTGAGTCCTTGATTGTGTTACGGAGGTCAAACCTGTTCTTATGCATTCTAGACTGCAAATGCATGGTGAAATTGTGCTTTATTTCCAGTTTGAATCGCTTAATCAAGGCTGTCTGTGTGCCTTCAGTTTTTTCTTGGGATCTTCTTGGAGTACGCTGAATTGACAGATCTGTTTGCATGTGACAGTTGGAAGTGGCTGGCTTTCCAGAGGTGCCAGTTGCAGAAGGCAGTATGGGACCATTGAAGGTAACAATTATGATACGTCTAACCTGTTTCTGTGACTCTTCTTCTCGTTAGATGTTTGAGGACCAAGCAATATAGAGTGTTTTAAGAATCAAAGGTTGTTCAAATTTCTCTAGAAGGGTGAACTCCTTCCTTGGTACTTGGCTGTTTGAAGAACATGTGGCATTTGAGTTAGCGAGCTGTTTCATGGGTCATGTCATGCAGGGGCGTCGCCAGGCCTAGGCCCGCGTAGGCCGGGCCTACCCTGGGCCCGAAGGCCCACATGAAAGCCTAGGTCATATATAGAAAATTACATTTTTCCTAGAAAAATATGCACTGTATAAAATTCGATTTCTTGAATGGGCCTACCCTGAAAATCAAGGCTGGTGACGCCCCTGATGTCATGTCGTATATGCAGTGATGCAACCTCACACTTAGTTGCAATGATTGCTGACATAACATATTCAGGAATTTTGTGACTTGTTACAGAATACTGAATGTAGTTGGAAGCAGATATTGGTGTTTTGAGAGTTAGTCTAAGCTTTTGGTATTTTCATTGTTAAAGCACTTCTGCAACTTTTTGTGTTTTTCCCCATATATTTCTATGCCTATTTTGCACTTGCATGCATCCTCATCATCTTATTTCTACAAGTACAGGGAGGTGTACCTGAAATTGCAGATTTCGTCCATGGAGGAGATGGGCTTGGAAACACCTACCAAGCCAATCCCAAAGGTCGAAAGTTAGACATAAGTGCTGCAGAGTTTCTGGTAGAGAAGGTGGCAGAACTTCCTGGCGAGGTCACTGTGGTTACACTGGGTCCTCTTACCAACATTGCCTTGGTTAGTGGTTTGGCCTTTACATTGGCATGAGTTTGCAAATGGTAACTTGCATTTTTGGTACGACCCTTGTAATCTAGAATGTTGGAAGCTCCTTTGATGCAGGTTTGGTTGGTCATTACCTGGCACTGAAGTGAGGGTCATTGAATTGTCCGTCCATATGCTGTTGTGTTGACGTGAGGAGTTACTGCTAAGGCATGTGGAATTTAGATACCCTATGCAATAACTGCTGTGGTCTGGTATTTTGCAACTGATGTATGTCACTATGTTGCAGGCCATCCAGAAGGACCCAAACTTTGCTAAGAACACAAAGCAATTGGTAGTCCTTGGAGGTGCCTATTACAGAAGCGACGATGTGAAGCCTGCAGCGGAAGCCAATGTAAGTTTGAAAAGGCAAAAGTCTCATTACAGAAATGTAAGAGGCTTGAGCCCCACTTCACATCGTTGGTGTGTTGTTGGCTTTAATTATGCCCAAAAATAAGAGTATCTCGCTTTGGTAAATATGTGGTTTGGCAAAACTAATTATGGTGCGAGATGAACAAAGATGACACTGGCTGTGATCCCGGGTCGTCTCACACTTGCAGTATTGTATGCCTCATCGCATTTGGCATCAGGAAGTGTCTTCTTTTGTATATAAGTCAGATATTTTGTCCTTTGACGAGTGACCCATCATGGTGACTTGAGTTCTACATGAAACGTCATTGTTGGTTCAAGGGTTGTTTTATAATGGTTCATATTGGTTGTATTGTCGGTTGTAGATGTATTGTGACCCTGAAGCTGCGGACATAACGTTCACAAGTGGTATGAACACGGTTGTTACAGGCATAGACTTGACTACTCAGGTGCTATTTACAGGTGAGTGTTTGTATACGCTTAGAGATTGGGCTTGAAATTTCGTTTGTCCTGTCTGGCTGGAGAGGATCCAGAAATAAGTTGTCTGCAAACAAATTTCTAGGCATGCAATATAGTTTTGGCAAGCATCCATCTTGAATCTCATTACAGGAATGAAGATTTCCGGAGTAGGCCTACCACTCGTTGCTATACAACACTGGACATGGATAGATGAATATTTGTAGAGAAGTATTGGATATTTGACAATGTGCAGTATTGTCTAGGACTATTCTGTGATTACCAGATCAGGTTTTGCATGTACAATATGTAACTCCTTTGCTGTGGCTTTTTCTTTTATATTTTATACTGAGGATATAGTCTGTGTTTCACCCTAAACTATGTTTGACTAAAGAGCGTGCCTGGTATTGTGACTCACGGACCTGCCTTACATTTTAATCTTCAAGATAGAACCTTGGTATGCAGCTGTCGTCATTGTGCTTCTGATCTTCAAAAGCAAAGAGTCTGACCTCTTTGAGTTTGTGTTGTCTGGCATTGTGGTTCCAGAACAAGATCTGTGTGACATAAGGGATTCAAATGGCAGGCATGGTTCATATGTGTATGACTGTTGCAAGTTCTATCTCGAGTGGCACCGAACATCTGAGAAAATTGATGGTAATCAATGCTCCCTTCGAATCTTATTTTTTTCCTTGATGCTACTTTGGCTTGAGCTCCACATTTTGCACAATGTTCAAGTGTCTTGTTTGTGTCCAACATCTGCACAAAATGTTTCCAAAATATGTATATGAAGAGATGTTGCAAGTTCCTCATAGGTAATTGAATCCATTTCTGGCCTTCTGTTGACAGGGATGATTTTACACGATCCCACATCCATGGCTGCAATGCTGGACCCTACTCTTTTTACCTCCAGGAAGGAAGCTGTTCGGGTTGGGACTGAAGGTGTCTCCATGGGATATACGCTCCTTGATAAGGGATTGAAGAAGTATGTGCTCAGAAAACCTATTATCTAAAGCTACAAGTTTCTTTCTGACAAGCAGTTCTTGGCAAAGTTGTCGCGGTCTGTATTTGTAAACTTAATGAGAGTTGCATCATAGTTGTGAGATATCCCTGACTTCCAGTATGGAAATCGAGGCAGCTCAAGAATTTACTGACTACTGTAGTGTGTGATTCTGGCCTCTTTTCAAAAGGCCATCAGTGCACAAACATCATTAGTGCATGCCAATATTTTCTATCAGTTGCCTAACACTTGGGTTCTGAATATTGTATGGTGACAGTTGGGTGGGCGATAATATTTGGCATGGTGTCCCTCCAGTAAGTGTTAATGACACAGTTGACGCAAAAGCTGTCAAGAGCCTTGTGAAAACGCTTCTATGTCAACCTTGAAGTTTCGGCATTTTTGAAACTAGTACCTAGCATCCTCTTGCTAAGGCCCTAAACCAAAATCCAAGGCCCTGAACCCTAAACCGTATCTGTACCTTTGTGTTGCACAAAGGACGCATCTCGTCGGAGTTAAAGTTAGCATGTCTAGTTCTTTTGGATTGAATTTGGCTTTAAGTGAAGAATAGGTTTTTTTTTGTGAGTGGATGTTACAGATGCTTGTTATAGGTATGTTCCAAGGGAGTGTAGGAAGCAGTAGGTCCAAGTGAGCAACTGGACCATTTCCACTTGCAGACCTACCTAAATAATAAACTAATAGTCAGTCCGTCCATGTGAATCAATTTCTTCATTCTTAAACTTATGTACTCTGTACTAAGCAGTGAAGCATGTACCCAGGTTCATTATTTAATGGTGACCCCTTGAGAGCCTTATTGTCCATAGTCGTGCCATCTTTTGGAATTTACAATGATCTTATACTGTATATTTGGAACACTTTAAAATTGGGTCAAGTTTGTTGTCTTGCCTAATATATTTTGGTTTCTCCTGCACACGTTGCATGATTTTATTTCACTACTACAAGCTACTCTCATGGACGAGTCATACTAATCTCCACACCTCCACAATCTTCAGATGCACCTTGGCACTCAAATGATGTCCTGTGCACTTTTCAAATTTTTTCTTTTAAGTGCATGTTTCTTAGAGCAAATGGACTGGTACAAAAATAAGATAGTAAGTGAATGCTTACCATTGTGTTTTCAATTCACTCCCCATGGATATGTTTACTCCTAACTAGGTATTTGAAACTAGCAAGTAACACACGTTAACACAATGTAGATGTTCTCATATAAGTAACTATCAACTTGAGGTCATTATAATCCACCCATTTCCAATACATTTTCAATACACATTTAGCCAGGAACTTGACGTCACCTGATCTTTATCGTCACAATGCAAAATCTAATCTAGTGATTGAATTCTCAATATTCAATGCATGACATCATACCTTTCACAATTATTCAATGTACACTACCCTGGGAAGGTGGGTCTACATGACATGCCAATCTAACATGAAGTGTCTAAAATGATACCAATCGATGTCATCCCCAAACATTCATGTTAGGGGTTGTTTACATCATGGACCATGAAGTTGTCCCATGTCAGAGGGCATTTTTCTATGGATACATTTCATGATCACACTTTCATGGTCTGATTTCTAAAAAATGCAATTTTAAAGCCTTTGGGTCCTAGATAGGTGTAAATTGTATGTGGACCAAATGAAGTGATCATGCACCCAAAAATGGATGTGCCGATTTTTTTAATATAAGTCAAGGGCAATTTTGGAAATTTTCTTCAAGTTTGACCTTTCCTTCTTCTTCTTCCCTTCTTTCCTTGTAACTATGGAAACGTTTGGCAACATCATTTTTTCAAAAAGAAAGAAAAATATTAAAAATAGATTAAAACGGCATTTCTGTGCCTTGGTCCCTTGACATTTGTAGCGAGAGAACCTCTTTTGCTCTCCCATTGCAAAACCCTTGGGAGCATGACAATGGATAATGTAGGCCTAAAAATAGGTCTTTTAGAAACCTCAAGTTCCATGGTCAGCCTTACATTATTTTCTTGATGTAAACCGAAGTGGTCCCGGGATGAGTTCAATAGTCAATCACATATTTTAGAGGAGCAAGAGACGACTTCATGGTGCATGACGTAAGCAACCCCTTAGATTGGCGTGTCGTGCTACGTGATACTTGGCACTTGCTCAAGATTGGTAGACAAAAGTGAGCAAATCCAGTTACAAGTGTTAACTAGCTGGACGTTTAAAATCTGAAATACTGCAAGTGGCATACCGAATTACGAACGACAAAGGTCACATTCCTGAAGATTGAATTTGCAGTCAAAATTACTAATAATAAAAGTTTCAAGAAAATGGATGGGAATCTCGGCAATGCCGCATGGCATTGGCGCCCTGTGCAAAGCAAAACTTGAGCAAATAATCAAAATTGCATTATGTTTTAATGTGAGAATTAAATTACTACTACATGACAGACGTCTGAGCCTGGAAGAAAGACAGTGTGCGGCAGAAACCATCTTCTAGAAACTTCTCCCTTCGAAGTTCGGAGTCACTCTTGGCTTCGAAGTTAAGCTTATGGCTATGGCGTTGGTGCAGCTGTAGCATGGGTAATTAGAGAATTTAGAAGAGTGTTTGTTTTTTGAGTTGGGTCGATGATCGCCATGGCTAAGCCATTTTGTCTTTTGATACTTCTGGTGGCCCCTGTGCTAACGATCTGCTTAGCGGAGGTCGTCTTCGAGGAAAGATTCGATGGTAAGGGAAGGGAGAAGGCGTTGAGTTTTTTCTTGAAAAGTTTGGTTAGATGCCGACTTATGGTGTTTGTTCACTTTGAATTTTGTTAATGGTTTAGTTTTGGGAGGAATATGAGCTTACAGATCGGAGTGGGAGTTATCAAGGAAAATGTTGTGTCGGTAACCAGGATGTATGGAGGATTCGAAGGCAGACATTTATTGGGTGTTTTTCCGAGGTTCTTGTTAGGGCATCATAGGAAATTGGTAGCAAGGGGTTGTGAGATTCGAGAACACCGAGTTTGAGAATACTCAAATTTCATCATACAATAGAGTTATCCTTCTAACTCAATGGACTTTTTGTCGGTAGTTGTTGGTCCCTATGATTTTCCACTGGTTGATTTGGATACAATATCAATAATTTCTTTCTTTCTTTCCACTTGTTTGTGATGTGATGCTGCATGTTCGAGGTAGGGTTGAATTTGATTGAAGAGCAACCCATTTCCTGAGGTTCACTGAGGGCCAAACTCATTTTTAGCACCTCTTGGCATACTAAAATGAGTTTGAACCTCAATGAACCGATGATAGAATGTTTTCGATCAAACCTCCACACTACTACCTCCAAACCATGACTTCCGACCAATGTCTTTGTTTTGGAGAGCACTGAACCCTGCTACTTCTCCGGCTAAGTAAGCATCTGTAAGAATGGTGTCCTTACATCCTCGTGGTTCTACTAATTCGTGAGAACCTCATTGTTATAAAATTGATAGGGGGCCGCAATTGAAACGACGCATATCTCTTTCATGACAATGTATTGCATGAAATTTCAACGGGCGCCAAAATGAGAAAACATGCGCATGTCTCTTTCTGACTGCCAGTTGTGAAGAATCTCTGTGGTCATGTTATGGCAAGAGAATGGTTCTCGGACAGAACTAATGATATTTGCTTTCAACGTTACCTGTGTTTTTTTTTGCAGAGGGTTGGGAGGATAGGTGGGTGCGGTCCGAGTGGAAGAAAAGCGAGGGCCTCAATGGCAAGTTTGTGCACACCGCGGGCAAATGGTATGGAGACGAAAATGACAAAGGTGTGGTGAAAGAATTATCCAGTACTTTCTCTCCAATTTTTCTTCCCAAGCATAGCATTCTTGAGCTTTCTTAAGCATGTGTAAGGTATGTGGGTGTTATTCGGTCCGTTTTCCACGTTCTCCAACTTCTAGCAATTAGATTTACACAACAAAACTTGTGTTGCATTAGCAAATCTACAATGACGCATTCCAAAAATCGGAATGAAAATTGAACCTCTTCTCATTTAGTAATGGTCATCGGAAGGGCATGTTTGTTGACTACTTAACTGAATACATAAATCCTCCCAATTGTGTTTCAGTATTGATTGTAGAGTAGTTAATAAAATTTGAAGGTGTAGTCCAATCTCTTTTAAACATGTGTTTTGATGGTTTTTGTTCGTTCATCCTCAACTAACCTGACACCAATCAAATATAGGTGTCTAATTAAGAAATTTTACCAAATAACACTCACATACCTTAGTGCACTGCTTGTACGCACCGACTGTTGGATGTTTCAAATCTTAGGCTTGTACATGCTAGTGCAAAAGGTTTTTAAGATGTCAAATGTTCCTAAACGTCCAACATTTGGGTCAAGTATTCTGGTAGAAAGTCATGACTCACTCACAGAGAATGAGAAACCAATAAACTTGTCACCAACGCAAGTCGGAATTTGTGATGAGGAAGGTAATTTGATCTTTCATCTTATTGTGTAGTTTTGAGAGTTGTCGAACGTTTCAAAGTGTTCAACAACTGTAAAACACTGTGATTGGACATTGAATGTTCTCGGCTGCATGATGTTGAAGGGCACAAAGAGGTGGCTCCCCAACTTGCGAAAGGGCCCTTGACATTTATCAGCTGTGTGCAAGCGGTGTATAAGGACGTTCTCATTCTATTCTAGCTTCAAGAATAAATCCAGAAATCAAGTTCCTTGGTTACATGCATGAATGCCAAGCATAGTCAAGTGGCAAGATCTTATTGGTTGACATGTATTTTGTTACCTATCTTTTGATAAAGCATTTTCCCATCTACCAAGATTTAACTTAAAAGAACCTGCTAAAGAGAATCTCACGGAGTGTACACTCTCCAAGATGCTTATCTAGGGAGCACCCACTACACCACTTAAGAATGCTATGTGTGTCCTCTTTGCTACTTTAGTTTAGTTTATGCTATCTCAATAGCAGTGTATTCGTGGCTAACCTTGTATTGCTTGATTTAATATCCCTATCTTTGTGACTGGATTATGTGTGAAAAAGGGTATTCAAAGCTGCAGTTGGTGGCCCTTTTTTTCAGGTATTCAAACAATTCCAGATTCTCGATATTACGGCATTTCTGCACAGTTTCCGGAGTTTACCAACAAGGGCAGAAATCTTGTACTCCAGTACTCGGTGAAACATGAACAGGATATTGAATGTGGGGGTGGCTATGTGAAGCTTATGAGTGGTTATGTGAACCAGAGACAGTTCAGTGGGAACACTCCTTACAGGTAATAAAATAATTCTGGTTTGTTTATCTTGCTCTATAATGTTGAGTACTTTGTGGTCCTATTGACTTAACATTGATTAAGTTGATGACTTGCCTTTGATCGGGGTGACGTTCAATTTGGAGTTTGGAAGGCTTGTAGTTAAAAATTTACAACACACTTTAGAACTTTGGAATGGTGAGCATGTATGGGCTCATGGGTGCTGACTCAGCTGCTGTTCCAAAGTTCCGAAACAGCCAGCTGTCAACAGTGGTATGTTGAAAGCATTTTGGGATCTGGCAGCCATATTCAAACATGATCGCAATTCATGTGTTTTGCAGTTTAATGTTTGGGCCCGACATCTGTGGCACACAAACCAAGAAGATCCATGCTATCATCCAGTACAAGGGTCAGACCTATCCGATCAAGAAGGATCTGGAGTGCGAAACCGACAAACTGACACATGTTTACACATTCATCATCAAACCAGATGCCACCTACAGCATTTTAGTGGATAACAACCAGAAGGCGTCTGGCAGTATTTACGAGGATTGGGATATTCTGCCACCCAGATACATCGAGGATACGGCGGCAAGGAAGGTGAGTTCAATGGACGCTGTTGAGTCATTTCTCTATATCTCTTATGGAAAATGAACTAGGTAATAAATGCAAGGAGCCCTGCACACCAGCCTAGTTAGCCGTGGTAGCAGCAAGGTAGGTGTTGGGTGCCTACTACAGCTGATATAGCAGGGCAACATGTGTCCATCACCAGACGTTGTGGTCAAGCCATGGTAGGGTGATCAATTATGGATGACAATTTGTCTCCTTGTATCTAATCAGGAATAGGTATTTCAACAAAATTGCTTGCCTTAACACTTCAAGGTGATATTATTTTTTATTGTGGCCCTGTTCTGTAGAGTGTAGTTCTGCAGCAAGTTTGTATGTGGTATGTGATCCTCTTGGCCTTGCCATTCATATGTTACTGATTTGTGGTTTCAGCCTGACGACTGGGAGGACAAGGAATACATTTGGGATCCAGACAGCAAGAAACCAGAGGTAGGCTTGTGTCATATGAACCATATGAACCATGGTTCATAAGGGATTCAAAAGGCAGGCATGGTTCATACAAGTTCAGTATTGCACAATAGAGTTATTCTTCAACTCAATGGGCCTATTCACTGGGAGTTGGTCCCTTAGTATTTTCCATTGGTTGTTTTGCATATGATATTATAAATTTCTTTTCACTTGTGGTGCATGCTTGAAGATAGTGATTGAATTTGGATGAAGAGCAACATGTTTTGGTTCATTGACAGCCAAATTAAGTTTGACCCTCAATGAACTGAAATAGACTGTTCTTTGCTCAAACCTCTGCACTACCTCCAAGTATGCAATGAAGACTTACTGAACATGGAAGGTGGTGTATGCAAAACAATTAACTCCCAACCACAATTCATGTTGAGTTAGAGGATAACTCTTAATTAATTTCACAAAATGTTGGATCCTCATGCAAGTTGTATACCAGAATGTCTCCATCTGGGACCACATCGATTAACTTTGTATTTAATAAGCCTGTTTGCTAGTTGAGTTGTGATTTGTGGAACAGGTCACACTGTTTAATTTGAACTGCTTGTTGTTTTCAGGGGTATGACTCAATCCCAAAGGAGATACCAGATCCACATATTAGGAAGGTAAGTTTTGGAGAAATCCTGTAGCTTCACTTTCTAACTCTTGGATGTAAGAATATTTAATTTGGTTGGGCAATGCAATGAGACCTTCTCAAGTTTGGAAGTGCATTGAAATTGAGAGTGCACTTTCAAGCAATGGATGTTCACACCAATGATGATATGTGAGCAAATGTGTTTGCAGCCCTCAGATTGGGACGAGGAGGATGATGGTGAATGGGAGGTCCCAATGATCCCCAATCCAGCGTACAAGGGACCATGGAAGCCAAAGGTTAGTACTTCTCTTCATACCTTGGCTTTACATTCACAAAATCAAAGTATGAGGGTATTGCTTTATATATGTTGCAGGTATTTTCTTGTGGCAGGGCTGGTAAAATTAGTCAAAGGTTAGTGAAACAGGGGATGACACTTAGAACGTCTCCAACAATTACTGTAACTTTATTCTCTCAAAATCTGGCTTTCTTGGTTTTCCTGGAGCAAAGTAGCATACTCTAGCCACCCAGAAAATCTGAATGTTATCCAAATCTTTGTTGCCCACTGATTATTGAGAGAGAGGCAACCTCTTAAACCCCTACCCACCCTTGAAAGTCAAGTGACCGAGGATTTTGAGGGGTGGTCTCTCTCAAGAATTGGTGGCCAATGAAGATCCATGATGTACATGGACTTCATGAGTAGGATGTGCATGTGGCAATGGCTCAAAAAGCTTTTGAAAGCTGATTATTGAGCAAATAAGTTCACAGCTGATTATAGTTGCTCTTAGTTTGAAGTTTAAATGAAGACAATAGAAGATTACGAAACCAAAACTTAACTGGTGAGAGCATTTTCTGCTGCAGAGAATAAAGAACCCTAACTATCAAGGAGCATGGAAGACCCCTCAAATTGATAATCCAGGTACCATAGCAACCAACCGTACTTGTTATGTACTGAAGAACTTATTAAATGTTCCCTCCCCCCCCCCCCCCCCCTTTG
Organism: Polytrichum formosum; assembly: GCA_964035585.1. NCBI lineage: Eukaryota > Viridiplantae > Streptophyta > Polytrichopsida > Polytrichales > Polytrichaceae > Polytrichum > Polytrichum formosum. The sequence goes on from OZ037941.1 coordinate 4,206,906, forward strand.
TTATCCTTCTATTTATCTAGTACATTATCTTCTCAGAATGCGTAACTAACTGTATTGGAGAATCTGTGCAACAGAGTTTACAGATGATCCAGACCTCTATGTTTTCCCAGCTTTGAAGTATTTTGGCATTGAGCTATGGCAGGTAATAAACTGAGTGCCCTGATTCAAGTCTGCAAATGTCAAGTATCCTGTATTTGGAGTAGAATCTGCAGAGCATTGTGCTTCCACATGCAGTGCATTCCAATGGTGGTTTGGGAGTATTTTTGTAGGTTAAAGCAGGTTCAATTTTTGACAACATCTTAATCACGGATGAGATCGAGTATGCAAAGGAAGCTGCTGAAGAGACTTGGGGCAGAAACAAGGATGTGAGTTATCTAATACTGCTTTATTTGGTATCAAGTATGCATTTCATACATAATGACTTTTCTTTCTAGTCTGTCTCACTTTCTCTACTTCAATCTGAAATACTCTGATTATTGTCCATGTTACTTCTGAAATTGATAACTCTCCAAGTGCTATCCTGATGTTCAATTTGGGGTGGGTGTGATCAGGCTGAGAGGGAAATGTATGATGAAGTTCAGAAGCTTAAAGAGGAAGATGAAAAGGTATACACAACTACTCACAGTTCTTATTTATGATTTGTTCATGAATTTGGTACTGTACATTGGCATACTCTAGGTGCTATGAATTTTTTGATGTAGTTATGTATTGAGGTCTAGCATTCTTTCTGGGCTGGGTAGAAACAAGCCGAGGCAAACCGTGCTAATTCAGATCATCATCGTCGCCGGGATCATTATCGAAAGCGAGCGGATGATCGTTGGTCAAGACGTGAGGCAGAAGAGAGAGCACGGCGGATGAGGCGGCGTCCATCGGTATTTGGAAAATCGTATTGGTCTTTAGTATTGGAGTTCTCTGTAAAATCTCTCAAAGAGGCACCAAAGTAGGAGTTTGGTGCCTCTTTAAGGGACTTCTCCATTAAGTGCTCGGTTAACGATCTTGTGATGAGCCTAATTTTGAAAGTTGGGTGAAACTCGAACCTCCTCTCAATCCAAAAACTAAGAACTTTAGGTCCATTTGACCTGCCACCCTAAATCCCAGATCGGCCTATGCAAGCTAGCTTGGTCCATTGATCCTAGTATGACAACCTAGAAAGCCAGCCACTCTTTGAGCATGTTAATTTATGCTTCAAGAAAACTTGGTGACTTTATGCATAAGCTCTCAAACTCACCTTTTAGCCAACTACCCCAGAGTTTGACCCAGAGACTTCACGGATTACTATTGTGTGGTGGTTTTCTTAGGTCTAGCTCTTCAATACTTTTCTTAAATGCCAGGCTGTATGTATAAGAGTTTGACTGTGGTTCTGTGATGGCAGTACGACGATGACGATGATGACGACGACGACGACGATGATGATGTAAGAACCTTATCAACTAGTGATTCTTCACTGACAGCAGTGAAACAGCTTTCAAAAAAATATACTTATCTAGGATAATTATCTAACATGTTATGGAGGTCGAACTAGCTATGAATGAATACTTACAGTTTAATCTTGTACTTTGTAGCAATAGTTTCATGAATAGAGGATTGCTATTTATGCAAAGTCAATCTGGTATTCTTAATAGCTCATGCATGGTTGTAGTTGTTTTTATTTTGTTTTAACTAGGCTTTATGTGCTTAAACCCTTGTCCTTCAAATATTACTCGCAGTGCCTGATAGTTTATTGGTGCTCTACAGGAACATGACGAACTGTGAGGAAGCAAAACCGAGCGCCAAGACTGTCATTTATCGGCACGGGTTACTTACAGAACAATCATGAACCTAAGGACCAAAGAAAATTGATGACCAGTATTAGGACTTCGTTCCAAATGTTAACATTTAAGAATCGATGATCATGTGAATCTGAGAACAATACATTTTGTTTGAACTTTGTTTGGCCAGCTCTGTGCAACTTGAGGCAACTTCTGAGGCAGATAATGGGAAGGTGAAGGTTTATTAGATTGAGTACACTCTATTTGTTGTATACAAGGACCAAAGAAGAAATTCCTTACTTACAAGGGGCTTCATTCTTAGTGAATAATTGTTGGAGAGACACTAGGGTACACAAATTATTGCTCCATGCAGGGCAGTATCCACGTCAAGACGAGTTATATTCTGGAAAATAGTGAAGTTTCTAGATTGAGATACTATGGTGGGTCTGTATCTGTGGGAATGTAAAAGTGAATGGATTTGTTCAAGTAGAATGTGACCTTGGCAATCACTGACGTTTTTGTACCTGAGAGTTTGTCAAATCATTCAGGGGTCTTTGAATGCACTAGATTTCTTAACATGTCTTTCCCTTTATACTCCCACACCAAGTGAGCACTTCATTGTGAGGAGCTATTTAAATCTATGAAATGAAGCAATGCTCTTTCTATAATTCTTAACTATTCATGAAGGGTGAAACATATACATAATTGCTCATATCTTTAGTGAGGGAACAAAGCCAGGGCTGTGTCCAATGGATTTATCTCATTCTTGGTAGGAGAGTTTGAAGAGTAAGTGACTATTTTTTGAAGGATGCACGAAAAGCCAGCAAATCAGCACAAGGATGGTTTGATGGTTCCCTACATAAGACTTTCTCCCAATAATGCTGCAAAGGATCAGAATCAATGAGGCATTTTGCTCTGCTAGAACATGTTTTAGAGATATTTATATGAGCTCCGAAAATTGTGAGGAACATGGCTACATGCATGACTTGGATTTGCCAATCACCTCACAATAATTGTGTGTTTCACATCCTCCAAGAAGTGGTGTAGAGCTAAAAATGTCCATTTAAGGTCCACTTACCTTAGCTTTTTTTGTTGGGCCTGCTTCTATGGTATGTGGCCCTACTAATGTGGACACTTTCAACTCCACATACAGCCTTAGAATTGGAGTTTGAGATGCAAAAGTTAAAAGAGGTTAAAATTAAAACATATTTTACTTTTGAATGATCACATAAGGTGGATGTGCCCATATGAAACACAACAATAATATGAACACCTATATTTTATTGGTATGCGGTTAGGTGTGGATCTAAAAATTGGCACTAAAAAGACATGAGATTGGACACATGCTCAAAATATGTTCATCATTCTAGGCTCAACAGTGAACATGATTAGGGGGACATGTATGACCACTTAAGAAACTTAGGTGGTGGTTTAGGGTTTAGGGTTTAATTGGACACTACATGACCACTTGATAATGAATAAGATATTCATAGGAGCTCTAAAAATTATCAGGCAAATAACCATGAGCATGATTTGGATTTGCTAATCATCTTGCACTAATTGTGTGTTTAATATTCTCAGAGAAGTGGGTGTAGAGAGAAGAGTATCCATCTAAGGCACGTTTATGTTAGGTCCTCCTCAAGTGTCACTACAAGGATCACATAATCAAGTCATTGGCAAACCAACCAATTTAAGATGGTGGAAATGGATACTTCGCTTGACATGACAATAGCTTTGACCACTTTCCTCCCAAGTCTTTTGTTTGAAATTCTTGAACCCACTGACATGGTCCAATGGGATGACCAAGTGGTCCTTACAATATCAACCGTGTTTCTATGGTTGAGCCAAGGCTCCATTGTGACCATGAATGTTTTCCTTTAAAGTAGCATACACTCGCTCCAACTGACTTACATGGACTAATGACTCCAAAGAAAGAGGTTTCCAAAAGCCTCTCCAAAAAGAAAGTGGTGCACGCGTTTAATTTGCCTGCTACTTGGATCTGTAGGGTCTTTGAGAGACTAAATTACAAGGGGTCCTAGGGGACGTAATGGAACCCTTTGAAAGGATTTTTGAGTTTTTTCTCTCTAAGTTTGTGTGATGCAATCCTAGCTGATGAAAATCGTCAAGTTGTTGGAGATGAAACTCGATGGACTTGCAAATTTAGCAAGAACTTGGAATCTCCTATGGATTGTGTTCTTGTTCAACCTATTAATCTGGACACCTATGTTCGAGTGGCATGTGGTTAGGTGTGGATATAAGAACTGGCACCACAAAGAAGGGTTTTGATAGAGATTGAACCGCGTGCTCAAAATGTGCTAGTCATTCTAGGCTTGATAGACAACATGATTGGAGAGACCACTTAATGAACACAAGAATCATCGCTTTGAGAATGAATAAGATATTTGTATGAGTTCCACAAATTATGAGGCAAATGGCTACGGACACGATTTGGATTTGCTAAGCATCTTGCAATAATTGCATGTTTCATATTTTATGAGAAGTGGATGCAAAGAGAAAAAATATCCAGCTCAGGCACGTCTACGTTAAGTCCTCAAGTGTTGACACTCTCCCTTGAAGACATGGAGTCCCCTTGAACTCCTCACTTTCTCTCTTTTAGATTTTAAGATCATACACACACGCACACCGGTAAACCTTGAGGAATTGCTTCATCAAGAGCATGGGAAAGCACATTTATAATAACCAATCTATATCAATAACCTACTAGGTGGTAGGTGGTGTGGTATCATGCACCCCACAAGTGGCTTCCTAGCATATCCTCATGTGGGGAGGACGCGATGGCATGATGACGTAAACAACTATTGGACAAGGTCCTTCATGCCACGGCAATCTTTTGTCATGATATCCCATGTTTGAAAAATGAAAAAGAAAAATAGACTTGAAAGTTGTTTATGTATAAATATTCGGCACCTACCACATGACCATGACTTAAGCCCAACTTGAGATTTGTTTATGTATAAATATTTGGCATCTACAACATGACCACGACTTATTTGCAAGATGTCAATAAGAAGCTAACAAGCGGTTTTCTCAAGCCAAAGTAGACCTGCCTAATTCGGTCACTTGTCTCAATTAAATACCTATATTTGAGTGATATGCAGTTTGGTGTGGCTCCAAGAATGGGTAGCAAAATGATATGTTTTTAAAAGAGATTGGATGGCATGCTCAAAATATGACAAGCAATCTAATAAGCATTCAATAGTCAACATGATTGGGGGGGACCTATATGATCATTTAATGAGCATGAGATTTGTTGACTTAGCTAATGATCAAGATATAAATATAAGCTCCAAAAACAATATGGAATGTGGCTATGTACTTGATTTTGGACTTGCTAACCATCTTATTTATTCATGTCTTGCATATATCCTAGGAGAAGTGGGCTACTCAATAAAAGTAACCATTTAAGACCCATCTACCTTGGCATCAATTTTTCTTGCACTTAGAACTTAGTAAAGTTCTATATCACCTCCAATAAATCAATTGAAATTACTAGTTGTTCATTAAAAAAATGTACTTTCAAGGAAACTCAAAGTCATGGTTAAAGATCAGGCACCCCTTTCCACCAAGAACACCGGTTTCGTTAAAAGAGCAATTCAATATGTAAAAGTGCACATGAACAAATTATTGCAAACGCATAGATTTCAATGAAAATATGACCATATTATAACTGTCTTGGTTATAAATAAAGAAATTATGAATATGGGTACATTTATTTCAATGTGCTTGGTCATGAATCCAATTATAATTTGGTGATTTTTGTAAAAAGACTTGACTTCTAGGCCATTGAATAAACTTGTGAAGGCAATCACTCATGAATGTCAAATTCAATTTATGAACCTGAGTTTCTAGGATTGTAATATCTTGTATGAAAACCACTGCATCATCTGGAGATATTGGTTTATCATGTAATATATCACCGACAACCATATCTTGTAAGAGTCATTTTCCAACTTGTTTGCCATAAATGTCGTAAATAAAAACAAACCTTTGGTCCTCCAATAATTCTTTGCAATTAAGAAGATACTCATTTTGCATCTTATAACTTCTATTTGTACGATGTCGAATGAATGAAGGAGATCCACCTCCAACTTCACGTTCCATTGAATCCAAATAAAAATCCATGTAATTTATTTCATGATATCTCACCCTCCACGGAAAAACTAAATCGGTTAAAAATAGAAGTTGGGGTGCCTTTGCTAGAAATCGAGTTTTACTGTTTATTGCATTCTTGAAGCCCTTTTGGACGTGACTATGTTTAGCCACTTTACATTTTCCTTTGCTAGAAATCGAGTTTTGTTGTTTTACTGCATTCTTGACGTCCTTTGGGATGCGTGACTATTTTTAGCCAGTTTAGTTTTTCCGTGGAGGGTGAGATATATCAAAGTCTGATCAAGAAACAAAAAAAACATTCATAAAAATATATTAAAATTGTTTGAGATGTTATAAATTTCAATAATAACTTAAGTAACAAATTTTGTAATGAAAAAATAAAACATACATTAGACTTCTTTTGTAGAAACGTAAAGTGTATAGGTAAGACTCGATTGGCAATCCATTTGATAAAGTTATTGTGTGTAGTTGGAGGTATGAAATGTGCCTCACTCCCTTAGACTTAGAGAAAGTTACTTACTCATTCAGAGAATGTGGCATGTGCCTCTCACCCGCACAAAATTAATTACCGTTATAAAGGTTGTGGCACGCGGCAAGATGCTCTACATGAGGATTTCAAAATAATTCTAATGAGAATGATAATGATGACGATGACGATGACGATGATGATGATGATGATGATGATGATGATGATGATGATAATGGAGATGAAGTGGAAAGAGATTATTCTTTATTAAAAAGCGTAATGATCATGTCTCTACCCTTGAAGGTGGCACTTCAAGAAAGAAATAAAAATCTAGTATTGCAACAGCTCAAGCAAACAAAGATGAATATTTTTGGAATGAATGTGTAGAATTATGGACTGATGGAATATGAAGTTTTTTTAGACGTGAGGCGATTTCTTCTGTAAATCCAAAAGATCGTGTTAGATATAAATATGTTGAACGAAGTCTTGGATTCAATCATGATGAAGAACTTGAAGTAAATGCTAGTATACTTGGAGCAATAGAGTTTGGAGAAAATGCATTGGTACATGCAGATGTACCGGAAGAATATGTTTTCTCTAGGTTTAGGTTTAGACTCTTTGGAAGGTTAGAACTATTTTAGTTGATATTAGTATTTTATTATATAGATATATATGTTTTGGAGAGAAAAATATTTGTTGTAATATATCTTGATATTTTAATACTCTTTCTATTATTATATTCTAATATAAATTAATGTGTATTATTTAAAAACTATCTTTAAATAATTAATATAATAAAAATGACACAAAAATTGGAATACATGTCTTGCTTGTTTGGAATTTCTTAACAAAAAATTGGTATGATTTGAACTTTGTTTCCATATAAACTACCATAGTTTGAACTTTATTATGGTATACACTGTGATATTGTAATTTGAATACCAAATTATTTTCATTGATTGTATGAATTTGTTAAGTTTACCACCATGTCTATAGTAATTTCAACTTAATATGTATCTACTAGTGTTTGTTTCAATTTACAAATTTCAAAATTATATTTATGGAGGATGAGGCACATGCTTCACTCCTTTGTTTGACTTTATTGATTTTAGATTTGTAAATATTAGGTGACACAAGTATGTCGTTATTTTCTTTGGAATCATCAACTTCAATGTTATTGCTTCTATGGTGAAGTATGTACTGTGCCACTTAGTTTCAATTTATTTTCATGTTTTTAGCCAAAGGGTGAGGTGTATGTGTCACACTTCTCATTCAATTCACAAACAATAAATTTTAAGCTATGCACAAAGGGATGTGTTTTACTCCTTTGATTTATTTCATAACTAAAAATTTTGACTAAAAAGGTGAAACACAATATAAATATGACGGTCATATAGTGTCTAAGGCTTGTCTTGGAATTATTTGAAACTAATAATATTTGAAAGTATTTATGCCAAAGTATGAATTTATTGTATATTCATTTCAAAATTTGAGAATAAAATATAAAAAATTAATCCCCCAAAAAAGTGCACATGGTTATGTGCATTTTTAACGAAACTGGTGTTCAAACGTAAAACTTCTAAGACACTTCCAAAATCATGTAGCGAGGTCACATGCCCTCAAGTGGAGTATGAAGTCATATGTGACCGGGCCTTCAACCATAAGCTATTTCAAGGAATTTCTATTCACGCGGGGTCCTCACACATGATAAAATATAACAAATCAACAGTTGTCAGATTTCAGAGTGCCATGGTCTTTGGTTTTGTGTAAGGCTTGCCTCCAAGAGGTAGTTTTTGAAAATAATGCAAGTGACCATGAAACATGATCCATTTGATATCATGTACAAATCTTGTAGACTTTACATTAATCTTGCATTCACTTAGTACTCCATTGGTTCCTCGAGCGTAATGCGTGCGAACTTAGATTGGCTCCGCCTCTCCCACCAATGAGATTGCTTGGAGTGGAGTGGTCACGGGCCCTGCGTCTTGTGTGTGTTTTTGAGGAAGTTTAGTGTTATTGAAGGATGTATTTTGGATCGTGAAGGGGTTTCATAAGACCTAGCTTTGGATCTCGCAAGTAGATGTGCAAATTTGACACAGGGCTAACCAAGTTTGAGACACAAGTCGCAACCCCCTCTTCATGGCAAACATGGTTCCACACTCCATGGACCATAAAAAGCGCCGATCCAACTCATCTAGTGTACAACACAAGTAGGAAGCCTATGGAGGTGGATGATGGCGATGTTGAAGTTTTGAGGGCTAAAATGAAGGGAGTGGAAACTTTGAGAGTGTTCTACCAGACGAAGTCATGAAGGACATTCTGCTTCCTCTACCCATTATTGAGGATGAAATATGACATGTTATTTCAAATATCTTGGATTGTGACGAAATGCTCGGAGAATCTAGTACTGCAGTTGTGAAAGTCATGCCAACGGTGGAGTATGACGGACATCAAAACTTCAAGGCCACTTTGGTTTCTCTACATAACGCCAATCCATTTTGTCTAAGGGCATGCTTACGTGAATTAAGAATTCAATCTACTTTAATAACAATGGCAACTACATTAGCGCCTACTCCTTGCCCACTTTCATGTTGGTCGGATTGGGATATGATGTGGGCGTTTTTTTTGTGTCCAAAATTCAACTAGAATTTCATCAACATTTAAAGCTGCCAAAAAACGCAATAGAGGAAGACCGCCCAAAAACAACACCCCGACTTCAAGTTTCCAAGGAGCTAACAGTGGTACGTGGTAGATTGGGTAGGTTCAAATGATGCAAAGGAAATTTGGTACAAAATGGAAATTGTGGGGCAACTTGCTGACCTCTAGTACAAATCATTTTTTGCATTTAAAAAAGGATTTGCCATGCAGACCTTTGAATTCATGATGTATTATTTTCCCTTGCTCCAAGACACCTCAAATTCCATTATGAAAAAACAAATTATAAGTGGGTAGATGAACATTCAATTATGTCAAATATGACATTGGTGTATGATCTAGTTAGGAAGAATTATTTGCTTTGTCCTGTAGATGCTAAGAGGTTAGATGAAGTTGTGGGAAAATTATAGTGGTAAGATTGCATTACTATTGATCAAGCTTGAACATTCGCCCCTTGTAGACAAGTATGTTAGGCATTTGATTCTTTGCATACAATAATGTTGGATATTTGACTCATGTTGTAGGTTCATTGGGTTGAACATTACTTGAATGTGAGAACCATCTAATATTTTCATGTGTTCTAGTTTTTGTTCATGTTTTCAAAGGTAACTACTCCAAATTGCAACACTTTAGGAATTGAGCACAATTGTTATTATTTGAAAGTTCCTTTATGTATTGTTGTCATTTCTTATGGATTAACATCACTTTATGTCAATATTCCAAGATTTTGATAAATGGTATAGTTTACAAATGAAAAAAGTCCATGAAATAAGTTCCTGGTGTATATTACATGTACCCATAGGGTCTTCAAAAATACCTCAAAGTATTATTTTATCTACTAATGGGGTGCCAATAATTCAATAAATTTAGATAAATAGCCCATCATTAAATAACCCCCAACCGCACATGATTTACAAAAGTATATAGCTAGTGGCCTCTCTGTGAGAGTACTCTAAGAGACACACAAAAGGAGGTGAAACATGTCCAAAAATCAAAATTTGGTTCAAAGTTTCAAACAATGGGACTTTCCAACTTGCCTCCGGGGTTTCCCTTAATATTGTAAATTGTAGTTCCATTAACATAACTACAATTTCTTATGGGTATCCTAAGAGGCACACTCTGAACAACATGCAAATTGAAAGAAAATAAAATAAATGAAGAGCAAAATGAGTGGAAATGTGGTTTTATCACCGAAACTACATTTTCACTCATTCAATTCTTTTGTTGTGTTTTGTTTCCTAGTATGTAGGAAAACTTGAAAGGTCAACACCTAAGGGCTGGTGGACAAACTCAACCTTAAGATTTCAAGTAAGTATCATATACTAAGGGGAGGGGAGGCTCAAGAGTACTTAACTCAACCATCCCCCTCACTCAAACACACATTCAACCCCATGTACTAAAATGAAAAACAACCCTCTAAGGAGCTTGTAGATTGAAAATTTTCTATAAAATTAAATTAAAATATAAGTGGAAATGTGGTTTCTTCACCAAAACTACATTTCCACTTCTTCTTCTTATTTCTTTTTCTTTTAGTTCTTTTATTTTATTTTTTGGTTTTTTGGGTTATTTTTCCAGTTTGTAGGATGATTTGCAAAGGTCAACACTTGAGGACCGGTGGACCAAACCAAGCGTCAAGCCTTCATGTAGGTACTAAATACTAAGGGGAGGGGATGCTCAAGAGCACTCAACACATTGCCTTCACTCAACCCACACGTTCAACCTCAACTATTCACATAAAAAACAACTATTTGAGGAGCATGCATACTAAAAAATACCAAAAAAAAACAAAGAAAGGAGTGGAAATGTGGTTCCATCACCAAACTATATTCTTGAATGTAATTTTTTTCCTACCAGATTTTATAAATTAAAATAAATTAAAATTAAAATTAAATTAAAATTTAAAAATTAAATCTTCTATAATTTTGTGGTGTTCCTAGGATATGACAATAAATGAATGTGCAAAGATGCCAATGTGCAACCTTGCAAAAACAATGCACAACAAGTGGCTTCAACAAGTTAGGCAACAAGATGACTTGCATGTACGAAGCAAGAGTGGATGATTTGAAATGTGCGTTCATGCATATTGTGAATCACAAGTTGTGGTTGAAAGGAAAATCTACTAGTAGGGGGGAGGTAAGTATGTCCTTTGGACACCACAAATTAAATAACATGAGTGCATAAAAGGGGGGTTTTTAGAGCCATTGATTGTTAACAATAGGTTGAAATAAACTTTTTTGGAATTATCCAAGGAAGTTGAATTAACTAGTAAGGATGAGGATTAGGGACAAGATAAGGATATGTCACCCAAAGTCCCTCATCCTTGATTTCGTCCTAGCCCGAGTGTGAAATGTTGGACTGACACATAATAACTCCCTCCTCTGTAGTTCAATGTATAAATATTTCAACCAAAAGAGTGCAAGTGTTTAAAAACACTTACCTCAATGGTCAATCACCAATACATTCAAAAGTTACACACACCCCTTCCTACCTAATGAATCCAACACTTTAAGGTAATGAAGTCCTCTACATGATTATGCAATAATATTTCTACTGCAAAAAAATATATGGTCGCAATTCTACGCTGTTCCCTTTTAATCTGCATTTTTTCACTATTTTTTTGGAAGTTTGGATATAGTCTCGGTTTTTTGGCTCTCAAAAATTCATATGAAGTCCAAAAAATGAGTTCTTGGTATCCATGGATAGGTAATGAAGTCCTCTACATGAACATGCAATAATAAATGCCTTGAGTCTAAACTACATCTAATAATGTAAGACTAATCTTCAAGACTAATTGATCTTGACTCTTCACCTTATAACCTCGCATACCTACGTGCCTCTCTCTTACTCCACACACACACAAGCTCACATACTTCAATAATGTAACTTTGTAAGTCCAACAAAACTAAATGATCCAATGTTTCACAAACATAACCTTGTAAGTCTAAATAATTATAAGTATGGATATCATGAATCCAAGTACTACAATTTGAAGACTATAAATCACACTCTAAATTCTTTCAACCCAAGCTACTCCTAACAAGAAGTCAAGCCCACCTCAAGGCTAACTAGTCTTGGCTCTTCACCCTAAAACCATGCACACACACGTGCTCCTATCTTGCTTCCTACACACCCACACTTATAACACGTGGGGTGCCAAGGAGCATGAAGGAAAGAGGAAGAGAGAAGGAAGAATGAGGGCTTATATAGTGAGTCGAGAGGGAGAGAGGGCATGAGGTAAGGATAGGGTGAGAGGATTAGAGCCTCCAATCACAACCCCCTTAACCTTCTCCTTCTAAGTAGGGACTCATCCCATCCACAAGGCTCTTCCATTCCTAAACCAACAAGGTAGATCCTAATGTGGGCATTTAACCCGCGGATCCCCTCTCGCCTCACCTTACTCCATACTCACCTAGTCAAGGCATTACCTCATTGAACTTAAACCTTGAGACAATCACACAACACCCCATAATGTCTAAACTTAATCCACACCACACTTCACTCTTTTTATATTTTTGTGAATAATTAATAACCGTTAAAACATAACTTCTAATGGTCTCAAAGACTTAAGAACATATGTGGGCACCATTTTGGGCTCACAGGATAACGTAGAAGATATTAGTGAAGGAGATCCATTGTTGAAAGTGTGTTTAGAACTAGAAGTAGGAAGTTTAGATAAGAGTGGAAGATAGAAATCAAGGGGGGCGGGGGGGGGGGGCGGGACAATGTTAAGTGTGAATAGTGTATGTAGAAGCTTTGTGTGTGATTACCATTTCAAATAAAGGACTAAGGATGTTGTTGGAAACCCTTACTATGAGTATATGTACCTAGAGTTAAAGAATATCTGGTAGTTTGGAGGTTTTCTTATCATTTTGAATGATGTTAGCCATATCGAGGATCTTAAGCTAGCGGTAAGGTCAATCATACTAACAATGTGTTGGGTTCAGAATTATACATGGTTGTGATGTGATTGGAGGTAGAGAGTAGTATTTTTATATGTTAAATGGCAGGCGGTAGTACCAATTCCTAAATGAGTGTTGAGATATTTGGAGAGTTGGGGTTTCCGAGGTGATAGGTGGTCAATGGAAAAATACGCCTCTGGAAGTAAGGATGGTAGTATCCACAGTAGGAAAGGGGGCTACCGGTACTTAGGGTTGGGATAGCAAGTTAAGTATTCCCAAGAATTATGGGTAACTAGAAGACTTAACATGCAAGGAAGGGGGTACTAGGAAAAAAAGATGACGTCAATTACTAGAATTGAGATACCAGAAAGAGGGAGCGAATCGATTGGTAGTCGTAATGTATAGGGAAGTGCCCAATAATAGTGATAATAGAATTAGACCGGTAGTGAGCCAGTATAGGGATCCCGACTGGTAATTTTATAGAATTAGATATGAACTTGTTACAATAGGATGGGTCTACTAGTCGTGGGACCAATAGAATGCAGTAGTCGAACCATCGTTCAGCAAGCGGTCTTAATTGGTATAGTGTCAGCCATAAACCCCCACCCTTGTGCGTTTGTAGTCCAGGTGAAGGTCTATGGCTCACATGTTCTTTTTGACTCTCAGCTTTGTAACCCCATACTCATGCTCCACTAAATTTGAATAAGGAACACACTCTTTTTCATTACAATCCATAGGGCATTAACATTGAAAAACACTCATGCTCCTATGATGATTACATGCACAACCACATTGCTACTTCCTCCTCTTCCTAATCAATTCCATAACACTTGTAACATTCTACTAGCTAATCCAACTCCTAGAGGTTTAAGGAAACCCACCACATATTGGGGCTCCTTAAACCCCATTAATCCACATTTTCCTAATTACACTTCATCCCTAATCTTTTTCCCTGATCGTGTCCAACTGGCTGCAAGCCTGAGTCCTTGGCCGAACTCGCCCCTAGCTGCTACCTGAATCCTTGGCCGAACAGCCTCTGGCCGCAACTTGAATCCTTGGCCGACTCGCCTAGCTGCTGCCTGAATCCTTGGCCGAACTCGCTCCGGCCGCAACCTGAACCCTTGGCCGAACTAGCCTCTGGCCGCAAGGGCTGAATCCTTGGCCGAACCAGCCTCTGCTGCCTGAATCCTTGGCCGAACTAGCCTCTGGCCGCAAGGGCTGAATCCTTGGCCGAACCAGCCTCTGGCCGCTCGGGCTCCCCTTCCGCACACAGAGCAGCTCCTTCGTCCCGCACTCTAGTCCAGTTCAAAATCCGAAAAACTAGTAGCGATAGGCCTGCTCTCGGCCTCTCATGGCCTTAAGCCCATTTTGGATGCCCCTTACCCTTAAAGGGACACACTCAAAGCCTAAACCCAACCATTTAAGGCCAAACTCCATGCACTTACACATCACCCACACTAAAACACACCCACTAATTGATTTTGGTCTTACCTTCATTAAAATAACACGCCTTCACACCACCCAAATTTAACAGAATTAAATTTTCTTTACAACTCAATTGCATCCCAACGTCTAACAAACCCCAAACAAAAATGCAATTCCTTGAGTTGAACGTTTTTAATATTAATTTGACATGTGAACATATGATTGGGCTCACATAACTGGCGACCATCGGGGGATGGATCCAGAATCTCTTGCTTGAAGGCAAGTGGCCCTCATGCCCGGTACTCCTTGCATCGACTACCGGATGTGCGAGTTGGGAAGCTCTCCCCGTTCAATGTCTCCAATTGCAAAGAGTTGTTTGGGAATGCTTCCCTAACAAGGTAAGGTCCCAACCAAACTGTATCAAACTTACCCGGGAATTCGAGCTTCCTTGCATCCTGAATCAGCACCATCATCCCTGGCCGTAGGACCCTCTTCTTGTGATGTTTGTCGAAGGTGATCTTCCTTCGCCTTTGAATGGCTTCGATGTGCTGAGCCCCAACACGTCTTCTCTCATCAAGTTCCTCAAGAGTTGTCAATCTATTTCGTAAGGACTGGCTATCTGTGAGTCGAGATTAACTGCCACCCGCAATGATGCAACCTCGAACTCAATGGGGAGGGTGGCCTCCAATCCGTACACCAATGAAAATAGAGTCGCTTGAGTTGTCACCTTGAAGGTCGTTCGATAAGCCCATAATGCCGCGGTCAACTTGACATCCCAATCCCTCTTCGAGTCAAGAATTGTCTTGCGAAGGATACTCACCAAAATTCCGTTGACGTGCTCCGTCTGACCATTAGTTTGCGGATGGTAAGGAGTGGTCTTCCTATGGTCGATTTGGAACTTGTCGGTCATTTCTTGAATTAAGGAATTCAAGAAATGGGTTCCTCTGTCATTCATTAGAATCTTCGGGCATCCAAACCTCGAGATGATGTTCTCGTACATAAACGTAGCGGCGTGCGCAGCTGTGTCCGTCTTGACAGCCTTGACCTCCGCCCACTTGGTCAAGTACTCAGTGGTGACAACAATGTAAGCCATTCCCTTAGAGGAATGGGGATGAACCTCGCCGACATAATCAATTCCCCATTTCTCAAAGGGAACTAAGGGTAAGGATACATGGAGTGGCATCTCCATGCGGAGGTCATTCCTCGCATACCACTGGCAAGCGTCACAACGCTTAACATAATCATGTGCATCCTTAAACAAGGTTGGCCAAAAGTAACTTGCTCTAAGAATCTTTTGACCTGTAAGTTGTCCAGAGAAATGCCCCCCGCACGCACTATCATGACATGCGGCTAAGATGGAGGGCACCTCTGCCTCTGACACACATCTCCTCAACAATCCATTAGCTCCCCTCCTAAACAACCTATGGCTTATCACTGCAAAGTGCCTACTATTAACTCTAATTTTTCTTCTATCCTCCTTGGTCCACTCCACTGGCAACTGCTGAGTTGTCAAAAACTCCACTATACCGGCATACCACTCTAGTTGTGCGGTAACAACAAAAAGATTGTCGTCAACTAACCTATCATCAACTGGACTAATGCCTATATCCTCTGACAACCTAGACAAGTGGTCAGCTTGTAAATGCATACGACCAGGTTTGTACTCCACCGTGTAATCAAACTCCTCCAACAACAAAACCCACCTAGCTAGCCTTCCACTCAACTCCGCCTTGTTGACTAAATACTTGATAGCCATGTGATCCACAAAGAAAACAACCGGATTGCATATGAGGTAATGCCTAAACTTCTTGACCGAGAATACCATAGCTAGACACTCCCTATCTGTGGTAGAATAGTTTCTCTCAGCCGGTGTCAATTGCATACTAGCGTAGGCAATGGGTTGATCTTTACCCTTCTCCCCCGTGGACTGACAAAGTGCACTACCCACCGCTACATTGCTAGCATCACAAAACACATGGAAAGGTTTATCCCAATCGGGTGGCCTCAAAACCGGATAAGTGCTCAACTTATCCCTCAACTCCTCAAATGCCCTTTGGCATGCCTCAGTCCACTCAAACCTACAATCTTTCCTAAGCAACTGAGTGATAGGAACCGCAATCTTAGCGTAATCCGGGATCAAGTCCCAGTACCACCCCACATGGCCCAGAAATTTAGCAATCCCCTTGGCATTGGTTGGAGTGGCCAACCCGCTTATGACCTCAATCTTTTCCGGATCCGGTTCCCTTCCTTTCTCACTAACCACATACCCAAGTAACACTCTTCGACTCACACCCAAGAAAGTCTTGTCCGGGTTCAAAGCTAGCTGCATCTTCCTACATCTAATCAAAGCTTCCCTAACACACTGTAAATGGTCGCTAGCATTACTCTGAGTGCTAAAATCATCCACAAAGACAGTCATGGACTTGAACAATAAGTCGGTGAAGATGTACATGACCAATCTTTGAAATGTGGCCGGAGCATTACATAATCCAAATGGCATAACTACCCAAACAAAAATCCCCCAAGGAGTAGTGAAAGCCGTCTTGTGGATGTCTTGAAGGGCAATAGAAATTTGGTTGTAGCCCGCATATCCATCCATGAATGTGTACCTCGCATGACCACCTACCTCCTCCAACAATAGTGTGATAAATGGTAGCGGGAACTGGTCATTTTGTGTGCATGCATTTAACTTCATATAATCCACGCACACCCTTAACTTCCCAATCTTTTTCTTCACCAAAACCATTGGAGAGACCCAATCTGTAATTTCCACCGGCTTAATAAACCCAGCCTTCAACAATCTCTCCAACTCCGCCTTAACCAACAATTATAATTGTAGGTTCATTTTTCTCTCATTTTGTCTAATTGACCTAGCACCCGGAATCAAAGGAATGCGATGCTCCACCATCTCTCTAGGGATCCCCCTAAGCTCATCATACGACCAAGCAAAGGTATCACTAAACTCATCCACCAATTCTCCGTATTCTTTGATCTCTTTCTCTCCCAGCTTAGACCTCATTTTCATTTGTCTAACCTTCTCATTCTTCATTCTCACGTCCACATATTTCCAATCCGCCTCCGACACATGTGTTTGCCCATCTTTGTTTCTATACCAATCCGGAGGTACCTTAGGATAATCCTTGACATCTTGACCCACTACTATGCCCGTTGACGTGGTCTTGAAGTGCAAAGGTTCTTCCAACCTTGCAGCCTCAATAACAGCCTCCTCATCCTGAGTCCCATCCACATGTACCAAATTCAAATCGCTCTCCTCCACACTATCTGCCCAAGGTGTCAATCCTCCCTTAATCCATTCCTCCTCGGTAAGCACCTCACATGGCTCTAACAAGGAATATTCCTCCTCCCTTGCACTAAGCCTCTTATCACTCAAATATGCATGATGGGACGTCATCATAATATCGTACTCCGACTCGGGATAATCCCTCAACCACTGGGCATACTCCCCGTTATCACTTAAATAATAGAAACTGGGGCCCAAACTACCTGACCCTGAATCTACAATAGTCCCTTGTCCGCCTGAATGGACAACTCCCACTAGTGCCTCCTTCTTCTTGTCACCATCTTCACCTTCCTCCTTGCCCTCCTCTTCGTCATCCGATGATGGAGATATTTGTTCTCTCATCCAACCTCCTAGTGATCCAATGGAAACCTTGACTCTATTATCCTTAGGACCATAAGTAATGGAAGGTTTGGCTCCTCCCCAATCTACCACCGCATCCGACATCCTCAGCCAAGGCCTACCCAACAATATGGGAAATGTATCATTGTTAGAATGCATTTTGATGACATGGAAAGTGACCACGTATTCTTTCCCTCCCGTGCTAATCCTACAATCCTTAATCATTCCCAAAGGCACCGCCGGAGTTTGATTCGCCATATTGATGATGAAAGGTGATGGACCCGTGAGACTAAGGCCCAATCTCTTCATGGTGTGCTCCGGCAAGATGTTTAGCCCACTACCTCCATCAACTAGCACATTAGAAACCACCTTGTCCACCACCATAACTTCTATCTCTATTGCCTTGACATCACGTCCTCCTCCTTGTAATTGAACTCTAGCGGCCACTCTAGTCTTCACCTTCCTAGTCCTCCTAGTCACCGGCATTCCTTCCTTGAGAATCTTACGAGCCATGGGTGATATTTCCAACAATTGACCAAAAGTGATATCTGCCTTGAGTGAGCTAAGATCGGCCCACAAATCATATTCTTCTAGCTTATCAACCTTCGTCTTTCCTACTCTATCAAACTCATCCAAAGGAATGTTAGGTCCTTCCCATTCTCCCATATCACTACCATGTAAATCATGAATGATATTTGGCCTTTCCCTATCCTGAACAATCTCATTTTCCTTCTCTAATTCCCTAGTAGCTCTCCTAGCTACTATATCCAAATCTGAAAGGTTAGGACCTTCATCCGAGGAGTACTCCTTCTGTTCCACCACATCCTTCTCTACTTCAATGTTTCCCCGCATAGCTCTAGTGGTGACCGCTAATGCCGGAGCCTCATGAGTGACCTCATCATCCAAACTCCTCAGCTCA
The DNA here is from genome assembly GCA_964035585.1 of Polytrichum formosum. Classification (NCBI taxonomy): domain Eukaryota; kingdom Viridiplantae; phylum Streptophyta; class Polytrichopsida; order Polytrichales; family Polytrichaceae; genus Polytrichum; species Polytrichum formosum. The sequence continues at coordinate 4,225,789 of OZ037941.1, forward strand.
TAGGTGATGGCGTTGGTGTGTGGAGGCCATTGACCTTGCTCGTCTCCCACACCCATTTGGTAAGTAATAGACTCATCATGATGCGGCTCCGTGACACCATCCATGAATCTGACATCCTGAGAATTAGACGGACCCGGATCGATAGGAGGAGCTGGTGTCACCAAAAATCCTCCACCCTTCGATTTCGTCCTAGCCCGAGTGGAAAAGTTTATAATGACATGTAGAGACTTCTCTCTTTGTAACCTAATATATAATTCCAATCTACCCTTGGAATATACACAACTTGATTAACACCACACTATGTAGTTTTACATTCCTTAATGTCGGGCAAGGTTATATCCTTAGCCTTTTCTAATGTCCATCCGGCCGCTTTGGCCACGCATGCCTTCAAAGATATCCCTCTTGTGAATCGAGTCCTTGCCGTCGACTCCACACTACTACATGAGTTCTCGCTTATTGATTCCGTGCTATCACATGTCATCGTGGTTGATTCCGTATTGGTACATGACACTTCGCTTGTGGATTCCATGAGCACATAGGCTTTAAATACAAGTATTAAAAAATACTTATATACTTATCCTTGCCCTTCCTTCTCTAAGTTCTTCTTGATGTAAATCTCTATCAATGTCTTCCTACTAAACTTAAGAATAGTATAACTTCCACCCAACTTATGTTCTTCAAGTGAAATTTGGTACACTTGTTAAGTCCTTATCAAAAATCTCCACACCAAATTTTGGCACAAACAGAGTTCATATGCAAAAGTTATGCATGAAATTCTAACTCTAACTACTTAGTATGAATGTTGTGATAAAACATCCGGTCATTAAAACTCTAATAACTTCCAACTCCTACGTCCAATCAATCTAAAATTTTGACACAAGATAGATATATAAGTTCAAAAGGTAGTGTCAAATTTTGGTATCCATATCTATAACCCTCTAAGAGATACATATTTTCAAACCTTGCTGCTTTGTTCCTAGACACCCTCCCCTTCAACTTTTAATAACTCTTTCATCCCAATGACTGAAGCTCTCAAATTTTTACCACAACTCCCATACTTTATAATAAACAATCCCTCAAATTTTCATACCCATTGAACACTCTGATCATCCATAATTGACAAATCTCTCACTATAAAGTTCTGCTCAAGTTCATAACTAATAAAACACTACAAGTAATGCATCTAGTACAATCTAGTCACTCTAAATGCCACAAGTTTAAACAAGTTTGAACTCTCTCACTTCAATATGAATCTCAATGCAACAAGTTGAAGTTTACAATCAAACTCCAAATTCCTTAAATCCAATCTACTTCTAACAAGAGGTCAATCCCTCTTCAAGGCTAAATAGCCTTGGCTCTTCTCCTAAGAACTAAGCACACACATGTGCTCCTATCTTGCTTCCCACACACCCACACTTATAACCCGTGGGGTGCTTAAGGAGCACGAAGGAAAGAGAGGATGAGTGAGAAAAGAATGAGGGATTATATAGTGAGTTGAGAGGGAGAGAGGGCATGAGGTAAGGATAGGGTGAGAGGATTAGAGCCTCCAATCACAACCCCTTAACCTTCTCCCTCTAAGTAGGGACTCATCCCATCCATAAGGCTCACGGTAAGCCCTCGAACTCTCCTCCTACTTTGTAGGCTCTCATCTTATCTCCTAAGCCTTCCTCCCTCAAATGATCAACAAAGATCCTAATTCAAACATTTAACTAACCTTGGCTTTCTACCTACCACACTTTACCAAGGTATGTCCTCATACTACTTAAGTCCACTCCACACAAGCCTAATGCTTCAAACTTAGCTTTCTTCAAGCTTCACTATTTTTATATTTTTGTGAATAATCATAAATCAACAAAACACCACTTGTAATGTTTTACAAGTGTTAACAACACATGTGAGCATCAATTTGGGCTCACATTATTGGCGACCGTCTGGGACCGGCTCCTAGAATGTCTTGCTTGAAGTCAAGTGTCTTCATGTGTGGAATTGCTTGCACCTACTTCCGGCCGTTCGTGTCGGGAAGCTTTGTCCATTGAGTGTCTCCAATTGTACCGAGTTGTTAGGAAAGGTATTCGCCACAATGTAAGGACCTAACCAAACCGCATCAAATTTGCCCGGAAAATCCTTTTTCTTCCCATCTTGGAGCATAACCAACATTCCTCGTTCTAATGCCCTCTTCTTGTGACGCTTGTCAAAAATAACCTTCCTTCGCCTTTGAATTGCTTCCATGTGTTGAGCGGCCCTCCGCCTCTTCTCATCCAACTCCTCTAGATCCCCGAGCCTATTTCTCAAAGACTCATTGTCGTTGAGGCGTGTCCCTATTGCAACCCTCAATGACTCCACCTCAAATTCAATAGGGAGTGTAGCCTCAATACCGTAAACCAAAGAAAACGGAGTAGCTTGTGTTGTCACTTTGTAAATCGTCCGATAAGCCCACAAAGCCGCGTTTAACTTGACGTCCCAATCTCTCTTTGAGTCGATGACCGTCTTGCGTAAAATGCCCACTAGAATCCCGTTCACCCGCTCCGTTTGACCATTAGTTTGAGGGTGATAGGGAGTAGTCTTCTTATGGTCGATCTTAAACCTCTGAGTCATCTCTGAAATGAGGTCATTAAGAAAATGTGTACCTCTATCACTAACTAGAATCTTTGGGACTCCAAACCTAGTAATGATATTTTCATACATAAATGTGGCGGCATGTGCGGCCGTGTCGGTTTTTACCGCCTTGGCTTCCGCCCATTTAGTCAAGTACTCGGTAGCTACAACAATGTATGCCATCCCTCTCGAAGAGTGGGGATGGACCTCCCCTACATAATCTATTCCCCATTTCTCAAAGGGAACTAGTGGTAATGAAATGTGCAATGGCATCTCCATCCTAAGGTCATTTCGAGCGTACCTTTGGCAAGCATCACACCTTCTAACATAGTCGTGTGAATCCTGAAACAATGTAGGCAGGAATGCTACGATGTGAGCGGTGAGCGGTGAGCGGTGAGCAGATCTCGTGAGCAGAAAATCGAAATTTAAAACTCCATTTAACGAAAGTTAGGACCCCTATGACCGTGGATTTTGCACATATTTCAAGTTTAATTTTGGAATTATGAGGCCGATATTTATGGAGTGCCTAATTTTTAGGACCAAAAGTTTCTAAAAATTACCAACGAGGCCCTATGGCCGTGGGAAAATTCAGTGTGGTTGAGAAGATGGTGGACCTATGGGAAGAGGCCTCGGATCCGAGGCCTCTTAGTTGTGGGTAGGTTATGCTTGAAAATCAAAATGTTATGTATATTTGAGTTGGCTACTTGTCTTTGCATTTGGCCATTTCTTGTATGTTCTAGCATGAGGAGGACCTATAGGAAGAGGCCTCGGAACCGAGGCCTCTTAGTTGTGGGTAGGTTATGCTTGAAAATCAAAATGTTATGTATATTTGAGTTGGCTACTTGTCTTTGCATTTGGCCATTTCTTGTATGTTCTAGCATGAGGAAGAGGTTTGGAAAGAGGCCTCGGATCCGAGGCCTCTTTTTTGTGGGTAGGATATGCTTGAGAAATCAAAATGTTATGTGCATTTGGTTTGGCTACTTGTCTTTAGATTGTATACTAGTTGACGACCACAAAAGTGTAGTGTTATTTGAGAACAACAACAAGATGCATTCAACAAGAAAATTGGAATATTGAAAACCACACCACACTTTATAAATCCAAATACCAATCAATCAAACCAAAAATCAATCAACAATGACGTTGTCACTACTAGATTCCCTACTTCCAAAGATACTCCCCTCATGGCCGCCCTCATCTGAAGAGGAATCTAAGGTATGGCATTCATTATCCACCTCTGCAAGAACATCGAAGAAGTCTAAGGCACGGGGGTCATAACGTGGAGACGGGGTACTAGCTTTGCTAGGAGAAGGTTGTGCCGCTAGTACCATCGCCATATCATGGGCATAGATTGGCAAAGAGAATCCCTTGGTAGGCGTACCAAACACATCCGCTCCAAGGCCAAGTCTGAAAACAAGCATGAAAATTGTAAGAAAAAGGATGGAAAATGTAAAAGTTAAGTGGACAAGGAAAAGAAGCAACTTAGAAGGTCATCATACTCACTTACTGCGAGGACTCTGGCCTCGATCGCTTCAAGGCCGGCGGCCTCTTCTGCGTGCCTTGTGAAGCCTGCGTGGAAGCAACAACAATGGATGGAGCCTTCACCGCAGGCTTAACACTCTTAAGTGGCTTAAGGACACGGTTGAAGGTGTCCTCGTCCTCCTCAAGAGCAACGATATGGCGCCCAAGCTGCCTGCATGCATGGATAGAAGTCCCTGTTGCGGAGGAAATGTTAGCAAAGGAAAAAAAAAAAAAAAAAACTTAGAAATTGAAAACTTGGATATGATGGCAAGTGAAGTAGGACATACCAACGCCCGCATTAACGTCCACCACAACCTGTCCAATGTCCGTAGTGGCCATTATCAAGGAGGACATGAAAGAAATATCTTTCTCCCGGGGACCACGCCAAGCTTTGGAGCCGTCCATGAGAGGAGTTACGGTATAATTCATAATCGCATCATCCATATCGAGCTCAATACCAAGAGCCTTGAGCTCATTGGCATCGCGAAGGCGGAATGACGAGTGCCGGGGCCGCTTATCAAGGTCGGATCCAATTGTTTTGGTGGCACGAACAAGTAAGACAACCTGGAAGAGGTTGGTGGTCTTGTCCACATGTTTAGCTGAATGAAGGCGAAGACGGTTGACTCCCAGCCACTCCTTAAAGATCGTGAACCCAAAAGCAGCGAAGTGGTCTTGAATGCTCTCCTTGAAGTCACCATTGTCATCTGCATGAAAGAAGAGGAGAGCTCCATCGTCATGCAGGATCTCATCCGCAAAATCGAAGAGCTCACCTAGAAAATCGGTATCCAATGCATTCCAGGAAGGTACACTATAGGAAGGATCGGAGACATTGGGTACAGGCAGGTTCTCCGGGATGTCGGCAATGACAAGATCAGCCATGCCCACATCTGACCTCGCAACGCCTAGAGCTCTCCGCGGATAGGAGGGTGGAAGAGAAAGAATGAAGTTGGAAACCTCCTGAAAATGACGACGTTGATGAAGGATAGAGGCATTCAAGATGCATTCTAAAACAACGGGAGGACGCCTAGCAGATGAAAGAATGGGCGGAGGAGGTGGCCTGGATAGAGTAGGAACTTCACTAAGAGATGGAGTAGATGCAACTGCCGCCTCAGGTGAAGCAGGGGGAGGGGGATCATCCTCCACAGTCGTGAGCTTCCTCGCGCGCTTCTTGAGTGATGATTCGTCTTGAGTTGCACGCTTCCTCCTCTTGGACTTCTCTGTGTTGGCCTCATCGACAGTCGCAACAACCTCATCCGCCTCCGGAAGTTGACTGTCAAGGAGAACAACCTCATCGCTTTGAGCAGGAGGCAGGGAAGGCTCTCCACCGGAGAGCCGAACCTTCAACTCCGCCTCTTCATCCGGTTGCCACGTCCTCTTACATTCCAAGTACCAACAACACTCGCGGAGATGCGGGAGGGAGAAGTTGCGCTTTTGAGCCGGGGAAAATATGAAGGTAGGTGAAGAGGAATCAGACCATGCATCAAGAAACGGAGGGAGCTTCTTCAAAGCCTTCTTCTTGAAGAGCTCGTGCTTGATGTACCTTGACAACGAAGGAGCGAGGCCAATTAGCAACTTAGAAAACAAATGGTTTGAAATAAATGAGGTGAACACAAGATTTTCCAATTAACGTACCTACAGATTAAGCGCTTGACAATGTTGTCAGCGCCTTTGACATCCTTCCACCACGTCCCCTTTCCGTAGATATCTGACCCTGAGAAGTGACCAATGAACGCCTTATCCCAGAGACAGATTCGCCACTTCTCCAAGTAATCCGGCAATGAATCAACTTCCACGTCTCCGTCAAGCCCACCCAAGGCATTAAGTATATCGGGTAACTCCTTGACCGCGGCATCCTCTAGCTGTGGATAAATTCAAGGCCAAGATAAGAATTGGCACAAAAGGAAGAGTTGAAAGGTAAGGATGGATAAGGAGTATAGACATACCCCTGACCAAAACGCAGCTTTATTGAGCCAAGGTTTCAAGGTATCCTCGCTTGCAGGACTTTTGGGAAACCGGATAGCTTCACGATTGAAACTTCCACTGTTCCACCACTTTAACCAACGGACTTTATACTCTGGCTCCACTGCAGCTGTGGCAATAAGTTGCAATTTCTCCAATGTCATCTCAATCTTTTGAGAATGGTGGGCGCTATAATGCCTAGTAATCTGAAACACTTGCAATCAAAAAAGAAGGCGAAGTAAATTTGAGAATATATTCTCAAAAAGTGCTGCAAAGAATGCTAGCAGTAAGCCCTCACTTGAGACCTCTCCCATAAGCACATTCAAATCAAATCTATTTCAACTAAAAACTAACCTCTTAGGCCCCCTTCAAACCTCTCTCAATAGCACCCTAACCAGAAATTTCTCAAAATACAACCATACAAGCCCTCACAATAGCCCTCAACAATAAGCTAAATCAAATCGATTTCAACAAAATGAATACCTCTAAGCCCCCCTAAGCCCTCCCCCACAAGCACCTTAGATAGAAAATGCGAAAAAAAAACCATCCCAGCCCTCACGTCAGCCCTCACCTCAGACCAAATTGAAGCAAAAAAAAATAACATGAGAGGTCCCCAAGGTGGCTACCCTGGGGCTGTCGGATCCGACAGAGGCCCAGGGCCCTCCCTTTGGAGCTCTCCCACTAGCACCTTAACCAGAAATTCAAAAATTAAAACCATACGAGCCCACGCATTAGCCCTTTCGCAAAGCAAAATCAAATCAAATTTAACAAAAAACAAACCTCTAAGCCCCCCTTCAAACCACTCTCATTAGCCCCCTAACCAGAAATTCAAAAATTAAAACCATACAAGCCCTTACCTGAACCCTCATCCATAACCAAAATCAAATCAATTTCAACAAATTTGAAGCCTCTAAGCGCCCCTTCAAAGCTCTCTCATTAGCCCCCCAACTTGAAATTCCACAAAATACAACCATACAAGCCCTCACAATAGCCCTCAACAATAAGGACCTTTCCCATAAGGACATTCAAATTTAATTCAACCAAAACGTACCTCCTCTAGGAACTGTTTTCCAAGGGCGGGGTTTGCGATTGATTGTTGTTTGTTAAACTTGTGCCCAAGTTCCTCAGTCGTCCTCTTAATCACACCGTCCAATACCTCACCCAACCCGTTCCCAGATTGCTCCTCTGGAGGAACTTCCTCCTTGTAGATTTGGGCTGCCTCATCTACCGCATCGGCTATCTCTTGCTGAACATATATTCGAAATTGTAAGATCATGACTAAGAGTAATGAATGCGAAGTAGAAGGTTGAGGAATTTGGAGTGACTTACATTGAAAATGAAGGACACCATAAGGTCTTGGGTCAGCGGGTACCAAGGGCTCTTGGGGCCTCTGCTCTTGCATGCTTGGAATTGCTCCTCGGTCAATAATGGCTGGTAGTAGCTAAGATCATACGAACCGTATTTTTGAATGCGGTGTAGAGTGTGTACGAGGCTAGTTTTAACGTGAGCGGTCTGGTTAGCCCTGTTGCGGTAGAGACAAATGCCATTAGATGCCAATCAAAAAATGAAGGAAAAAACGATTTGAAAAACTAACATACTTACTTGTTGATGTCGTGCATTGCGTTAAGGACGTCCCCACACCCACCCGTTGTGTCGAGGACAACACATTCTGGGCAACCATGCTTCTCATACCAGAGTGCATCGTCCTTGTGATCTGATTCGATACACTCCTTCCAAGCAAGCAAGCGGTGGTTACCATCATACACGAAGAACATACATCCACTGAGGCTCATCAAGTCCTTATCCGCGCGTAGAAAAGACTCAAACTTATCATTTTCTGCAACCCAAAGCTCTCCCCATTCACGCCTGTCTTTCGCAGAAATGAATCGATTATCTCCAGACTCATTTGTAGTAGACACGTACAAAGTGGCAGACCCAGCTCGGTATCCAAATTGAAATGCCGCCATGAGCTTTGTAACGTCGCTGCGGAGGGTTGGGCGAACCAATGGCATGTGAATCAACCTGCAGAGGGGGATTCTCATAGAGGACTTTTCTACCGGTTGTATCCTCATGCCCTCAACAACTGAGAAGCTATCTTTCTTTAAATTGTGGCGAATCCGATACTCCATTGCACGAACACCGACATCCGATTCTGCAGGTGAGCCGCAGAGTGGCATCCCGGGTGTATGGGGTTTTCTAGTACCTGGTGTAAGCCCAATATTTTCAGCAAGTGACAATGGAGACCCTTGCTCCTTATGCTCCTCAACACTAAGGGATGACTTAGCACCATTGCGAACCCCAACATCCAAAGACTCTCCATCCCCCACCATCTCAATGATCTCCTGAGAAGCAATTAGTTACAAAGGTGAGGACCATCCAAATGAACAAAATATGCATAAGAATGACCACTTTAAAAGGTTCCGAAGTGGGAACCCATTTGACATCTCCCAAAAGCAAAGTCAAATCATTTGCAACTAAAACAAACCTCTCAAGCCATCACTTCAGCCCGCTCCCACTAGCACACTAGCTAGAAAATTAAAAAAAAACCATACCCGCCCTCACTCATAAGCAAAGGCAAATCAATTTCAACCAAAGCAAACCTCTAAGCCCCCTTCAAAGCTCTCCCACTAGCACCTTAACCAGAAATTCCAGAAAAAAAACCATCCAAGCCCTCACATCTGCCCGAGCCCATAAGCTAAATCAAATCTATTTCAACAAAAAGAAAACCACAAAGCCCCCCTAAGCCCTCTCCCACTAGCCCCCTAACCAGAAAATTCACGAAATAAAACAAAACAAGCCCACACATAAGCCCTTTCTCAAAGCAAAATCAAATCGATTTCAACTAAAAACCAACCTCTTAGGCCCCCTTCAAACCTCTCTCATTAGCACCCTAACCCGAGATTTCACAAAATACAACCCAAAAAGCCCTCACAATAGCCCTCAACCATAAGCCCATACAAGCCCTCACATCAGCCCCAGACCATAATCAAAATCAAATATATTTCAACAAAAAGACAACCTCTAAGGCCCCTTAAGCCCTCTCCCACAAGCACATTAGCTAGAAATTTTTAAAAAAAAAACCCATCCCAGCCCTTACGTCAGCCCTCACCTCAGCCCAAATTGAAGCAAAAAAAAAAACTTGACAGGTCCCCAAGGTGGCTACCCTAGGGCTGTCGGATCCGACAGAGGCCCAGGGCCCTCCCTTTGGAGCTCTCCCACTAACCTGAAATTCAAAAATTAAAACCATACAAGCCCTCACATCAGCCCCAGCCCATAATCAAAATCAAATATATTTCAACAAAAAGACAACCTCTAAGGCCCCTTAAGCCCTCTCCCACAAGCCCATTAGCTAGAAATTAAAAAAAAAACCCATCCCAGCCCTCACGTCAGCCCTCACCTCAGCCCAAATTGAAGCAAAAAAAAGAACTTGAGAGGTCCCCAAGGTGGCTACCCTAGGGCTGTCGGATCCGACAGAGGCCCAGGGCCCTCCCTTTGGAGCTCTCCCACTAGCACCTTAACATGAAATTCAAAAATTAAAACCATACAAGCCCTCACATCAGCCCCAGCCCATAATCAAAATCAAATATATTTCAACGAAAAGACAAACTCTAAGGCCCCTTAAGCCCTCTCCCACAAGCCCATTAGCTAGAAACTTTATAAAAAAACCCATCCCAGCCCTCACGTCAGCCCTCACCTCAGCCCAAATTGAAGCAAAAAAAAGAACTTGAGAGGTCCCCAAGGTGGCTACCCTGGGGCTGTCGGATCCGACAGAGGCCCAGGGCCCTCCCTTTGGAGCTCTCCCACTAGCACCTTAACATGAAATTCAAAAATTAAAACCATACAAGCCCTCACATCAGCCCCAGCCCATAATCAAAATCAAATATATTTCAACGAAAAGACAACCTCTAAGGCCCCTTAAGCCCTCTCCCACAAGCCCATTAGCTAGAAATTTTATAAAAAAACCCATCCCAGCCGTCACGTCAGCCCTCACCTCAGCCCAAATTGAAGCATAAGAAAGAACTTGAGAGGTCCCCAAGGTGGCTACCCTGGGGCTGTCGGATCCGACAGAGGCCCAGGGCCCTCCCTTTGGAGCTCTCCCACTAGCACCTTAACCTGAAATTCAAAAATTAAAACCATACAAGCCCTCACCTCAGCCCCAGCCCATAATCAAAATCAAATATATTTCAACAAAAAGACAACCTCTAAGGCCCCTTAAGCCCTCTCCCACAAGCACATTAGCTAGAAATTAAAAAAAAAAACCATCCCAGCCCTCACGTCAGCCCTCACCTCAGCCCAAATTGAAGCAAAAAAAAAAACTTGACAGGTCCCCAAGGTGGCTACCCTGGGGCTGTCGGATCCGACAGAGGCCCAGGGCCCTCCCTTTGGAGCTCTCCTACTAGCACCTTAACCTGAAATTCAACAATTAAAACCATACAAGCCCTCACATCAGCCCCAGCCCATAATCAAAATCAAATATATTTCAACAAAAAGACAACCTCTAAGGCCCCTTAAGCCCTCTCCCACAAGCACATTAGCTAGAAATTAAAAAAAAAACCCATCCCAGCCCTCACGTCAGCCCTCACTTCAGCCCAAATTGAAGCAAAAAAAAGAACTTGAGAGGTCCCCAAGGTGGCTACCCTGGGGCTGTCGGATCCGACAGAGGCCAAGGGCCCTCCCTTTGGAGCTCTACCACTTGCACCCTAAACAGAAAATTCATAAAATCCAACCATACTAGCCCTCACTTCAGCCCTGTCCGAAAGCAGTCAAATGGATGTCAACTATAGCCAACCTCTAAGCCCCCCTTTGGAGCTCTCAAACTAGCACCCTAACCACATATCACATTCAAATCTTATTCAAGCACATTATACCACTCTACTTAAAAACAAAATAAAACCTCTCAGACCTCACTTCAGACCGCTCTCAAAGGCACCCTCAAATTAAATTTATACCATATAATAAACATTTGCGAGGTTCTTTAGTGGGCTCTCCACGGTCTGTCGGATCCGACAGAGCCCCAGGGCACTCAGTTCGGACCTCTGTAAGGAGGACCCCAAAATAGGCTCAAAAATTACCTCTTATACCGCACTTGAAAACTCTCACAGGACGACCCCCATATCAGATTACCACAAAATGAATCTTTTAGACCTCACCTCAGACCTCTCCACTGGGCTACCACTGCCCTTCCCTCGAGTCTCTCCCCCTCTCCAACTCGTGGCTGCAACCCTGACCACAGAGTGAAATCCTCGTATGCGGAGGAAAACCCTAGTTCTGAGATTTGTTGTAATGCGAAGAACGATGGTAGGTTAATGCTGCGGCAGTCTTGTTCCCTTCCCCTTCCGACGGTGTCATTGTGACCACCCTTTGGATGGTCAGTGCTTCGACATGCCCGCACTTGCTGCCTTCGCTAGCTCACGATGACTACCCCTAATTTCTAGTGCATATATGTTTTCATCCACTTGAGGTTCATACCTGGGTCTCGCAAATTCTCGATAGATCATGTGATTTTGGGAACTCCACTTGTCTGGTCGTACCCACTCCAACTCCCTTCCTAGCAATGTCTTCACCACTCTGAGTCTGGCTTCTCCGTGTACGAGACCTTGACCGTGTGCGGTCTGGGGAGAATTCCAATGCCTTCACTGTGCTGTTTAAGTTATCATATGGTTGTTTTGGCTGTCTCATCCTAGATGCCCTTATTTGCTTCATGTTTGAGAAAAGTGCCTTCCTCCTCCTCTTCGCCTTTGGTTTCACTAACTCTAGTGGCGAAGACCCTGTCATGTAACTGACCCGACTTCACAAATTCTACACTACCCTCCTTTGTGACCATCTCCCTATCAATGTATGTGTCTCGCCTGGGTCCCTACACTTATATTCCATCCCATAACCTCCTTCACATAATCTCGATGTATGGTGATTACAGTCTAGTTGCTATAAACATATACGGAATCATAAAAAGGAACACTTATAGAATGAACACCGATGTTTAATAACATGTATTGAAATCATCCAGGTAAGATCTAAATTTAAGGAGCATCATGCTTTATAAAAATAATGAATGATAGTACACATGACAATACATATTTCAAACTAAACTAAATGAAATAAATAATCTGTATAGCCATAAATTGACGATCCTCTTCCAACTAAACTAGCCTATTTTGGCTTAAAGGTGAATGCTCTACCCTTGCCCACTAATAAAGAAACACTTTCCTTTAGGGTGTCCCTTACATCCACTAAATGGTTCACGTGGTCTGGTGTATTAATAAGTTCGCGAGTCGGCATCCAACCTCATTGTTTGGTTTTGATATATCTGGTTTGGATTGGCATATGATGATGACTAACTTAAGTAAATGCTGCAGTGCATTTTCAATTCTTATTCACATTGCTATAATGAATCGGCTTATTATTCCCCTACTAATCCAAGTCCCCGCCGTCTTTCACAGATCCCATCTTGCCATGGCCTTCTAATCACAACACTATATACACCGCCCCACTTTGTGCTAATCCTTAAGTCCATTGCCCATTTGGCCACTCCCTTCTGTGTACTCGCATTTACATTCCTTCTACAATGGCCACCATCCGAGCACTGCACCATTCCATCCCCCTTATGATCCCTCTTGGAGATGATGGTCTAGCCAAAGTCGCGGAGTCGTTCCTTAGTCTGAGGTTTAGATTCCACCCAGATTCAATTCATGTCGAGGAAGAGGTCTTTGATGACAACGGTGACTTGAGTCACACTGTCCTTCAGATGTCCTTTCGCATTGACGATGGTAGGGTTTGGTTCTTGCTCCCTGCAAAGTACAAGGCCATAGGCGTCACCGAGTCGGAGATGGCCACCACTACTGTGTTGCTAACACCAGGCGTGTCCCTCACCTCCACCACTCAGGCTCCTCTTCTGGCGACGGTCAAAAAGGAGCCCGGCATCCAAGAGGTTACCTTGCTCAGTGATGATTCTGATGATGATGTGCCACTTGCCTCTGACTTTGCCTCACTTACCCCACCTCCATCGCGGGATCAGCCCTTCATCAATCCTCTCAGGATTCCACACTCGCCTACTGTAAGTCAACCATCTACTTCCAGACCCCCAGTTCACCCAGGTGTGTCTATAGATCGTCCCTGTGTTGTCCACCACTTGAAGTTGCTTGCAACCCGACCAGGGTCCAAGAACATCCTCAAGAGTATTGATTATGAAGCTGTTAGGCATGAGAAGGTTGAGTTCCTCCCTTCTGTTTTTGACGGCGACGTCATCTTTGAGTTCCCTCCTCTGGGAGCTGATGCTCCCCATTCCCATGCTAGACTCATGTTCGGAATGGACAAGCGTTTCGACGGTCATGCTTGGTGTAGGACAAAGACGTCTAATATTACCAATGATCTCGGCTTGACCTTCCGGTTTTCATGTTGTGTTGGCCATCTCCGTTGTAATAACGAGGGCTGTGATTACCTCAACCGCCCCAATCGGGCCACTGACGTCAACGAGACCGAATGGGAAGGCTGTACCGCCTCACCCTTCTCCGCAGGAGCTGATCCCCCAGCTGGGTCATCTCTCGTTTGTAAGGTCTGTAAGACACCACCCTACTGTCTTGATACTTGCCAAGCTAAGATGTATTATGTTCTTGGCAAAGGTGACATGACCCGTGCATGCATCCATATGGGTCATCACCATCACCCCGTTTCGCAAGGTGTCTGTAGAGAGTCTAAGGTCAAAATTCATGATCTCATTGGTAGAGAAGTTGAGAGGACTCCCACCGCCACCAACTCTGCGATTGCCTTGGCTGCAAGTAAAGAGTTCCTGGCCAAGTATCTTCTACGCACGGGATCTGATCCCAATAAAGTTATGGACCTGGAGTCCATGAAGTTTGTCATGGACAGGTACCAACACCTCAGCACCCCGAGTATTCGAAACACAGTCACTTCCTTCAAGCGCATTGGGCGAGGGGGGATCATTGATAGCATCACCGGACTGAGAGGTCATAGCAGTTGGCCCTATGTGCAAGAAAACAAATTCCCAGGCCAAGGAAAGCTGTTGGAGAAAGTCTATGTGTTCAAGATGTCCGAGGTGGGCCCTGGGTCTGGAGTTGACCTTGTCAGGAGAATGCAACCACACGGTGATTTGCAGGATGCTTGGGTCATGTTTGACCATGTCAAGCGTGTCAAGGGGTGGACAACCATGGCTTGCCATGTCTATGACTCGGCCTACTGCCGGGTTATGACTATTGCAGTATGTGATATGCAGTCTGAGGATGTCACGGCGCAGAGCCTTCTTTGGCATGGACTCAATGAAGTTATGCACAGACATGGCATTGCTAAAGTTAACTTCAAAGGGTTCATGGCGGACAGTGCACAAGCCAATTGGAATGCAGTTAGGATTATCTATGGCAGTGGTGATCCCAAGGTTCCTATGGAGTCTCGCGAGAGGACATGTCTATTGCATTGGACAGTGTCTATGGAACGCCACACCGCCACCCACATCAAGCCCGACCTCCAACAGCAACACAAGTTGTTATGCAAGCAGTACAAGGATGCCAAGACTCCCGAGCAGTCCGAGTCCCGTTATCTTGCCATCCGGGCATGGTGGCTTTCCTCTGGAGCTGCATCCGAGGAAGGAATCAAGGACCTTGATACATGGCTTGCATTCTGGCACTTTCGTTACCGTCAATGGGGTGGTTTCATGCAACTAGTGAGTACCCACCCACTTTCTATTTCGCTTTTTGGTGTCAACTTTTTTTTTGGTTTTTTTTTTGGTTTTTTTGGTTTTTTTTTTGGTGTCAGTTTAGGCTTTTGGCTTGTTTTTGTGCAAAGCGTACTCACTACATTTTATTTACTTCTCTCAGAATTTCACAGATTCTGAGTTGGCAGAGATGCCATCTTGCAACCTCTCCGAGACAGTCCATAACAAATGGCTTCAGCAGTCTGGAAACCGTGGCTCTGATCTGTATGTTGCGACCGTGGATGATTTCGTGAGGGCGTTCATGCAATGTACGAACTACTACGCCTACTTGAAGGGTGATCGCTCTGGTACTGGCCCAGGAAAAGAAGAACTCCGCCTTCGTGCTGCACAACGATCCGGTGACGCCAAGAGAATTGTTGCAGCCCTCGAGCACATGCCTGGAGCAGAGCATTGGTGCACCCGCAAACCCCAACTCGAAGGAGAGGAGGTCTTTGGCACCACAAAGCGCAAACTTGATATGCCCCCCGGTTCTGATCAAGATTCACATAGACCCGACAAGGTCAGCTTCTCTCATCCACGAGTGAGCACTAGGTCAACCAAGGCACGCACTGATTCCGCCACACCATCAGACCTGCCCCTCACACAATCCCCCGAGAAATCGATTCCACAACGGGTCACCCACGTCAATAACATTCAGGAGACCCACTGCGATGTCTCCAAGTGGCACATTTCTAGACTGCCCAAGACTTCCGCCAAGGCCTGCTTCGCCATGCAAGCTCGCACAAAGACCAAGTGCACCCAGAAGATCGTTCGGCATGGTAAAAGTACTCTAGCTCCTACGTACACCGGCTACATGCGCGACTACAAGAAGAACAAGGACTTCTTGACACAGTTCTTCTTTTGCAACGATGACATTGAGAGATGTGTCAAAGGCACTAGGAGGAAGTGGGTGCAGCACCGTCCGGATGTCCCGGACGTTTGGCCTGTCCTCACTGGGACAAACCTCACTCTCCAGGAGGTTCTGGCCCTTGAAGAAGGGGGATTCCAACTTCAGCAGCGTCAAGATGTGTCACCCAGAAGACTCTTCGGCGACTCCTCCAATGTTGCTTCATCCATGGCCGAATTCCCTACCCCGGCCCAAGCCGATCAATACCCTACGCTGAGGTTTGGAAAAAAAATCCGGCGCAGTAACAACGGACCATGCATCCAACAACGCAACAAGTGGGAGTCAGCCCTCAACGTCGGCGGTCAAATCACCTCCGTCACAATGATACCTCACCCAGGGATCGGGTGCATCATTTTGTTCCAGTCCCGAAAGAAGGCTAAGGTTGAAGAGTACCGTATCACTATCAGCACCTTTCCGTCGTGTACGTGCCCGGATTTCGTGGAGATGTCAGCAAGAGCACTTGGGAAGCGGCGCCCTTGGATGAACTGCAAGCACTTGTACTTCATCTTCCGCGTGACCTGCAACTTGGATCAATACCAAGACACTTTCATCCATGCTCCGAGCCTTAGTTTCAATGAAGTGAAGCACCTCCTCGAAAGTGGCATCATGAAGCATGTGGGACCTTAGCGTGGATACCTATAGGAGCTAGGCTGCCCCCCCTTATTTATAAGTTGTCGCTAAGTATTATTGCGTTGAGTATACTATAGTATGAGTGCACGTTTTCCGAAAATATCGCTGATATATCAGACCTATCATTATCTACATGATGTGAATTGTATTCATTTTTAAATATCTATAAAGGTTTCTAAATATTTATGGGTCTCTCCTTCCAACAGTAGTTTTAGATGTTATTGAATGGTACGAGTTTTGTTACTTTGCTTGAATGCTTGAATGCTTGAATTTTTTTACTTAGAATTTTCTCTTACGTTGTGACCATAGCCTATGATTAACCGGCTCTCACCATAATATGGACAGTCAAAAGTTCCCTGGTTTAAGTAAATCATGTCAACTAGTCTCTCTGAAAGGTACCCTAAAACCAAGTCTCTGTCCTGAAAGCCCTCAAAATTTGCACGGAAATAGGTCCATCATTTTTACTAAAAAAAGAGGTCCCACGATTTTTTCTATTTATATTTTCTATATTTGGAAATTTTATTACTATAATTGTAAAGCGTTGACTTTTTTTTGCTCACCGTGAGCAGATTTTCCGCTCACCACTCACCGCTCGCGTCCCACCGCTCACACGGTAGCGTCGTTGACAATGTAGGCCAAAAGTAACATGCTCTAAGGATTTTCTGGCCGGTAAGTTGACCAGAAAAATGCCCTCCACAAGCACTATCATGACAAGCCTCTAGAATATCCGGAACCTCTACTTGCGATACACATCTTCTCAAGATGGTGTCCGCTCCTCTCCTGAACAATCTATTGCCTATCACTACAAAGTGCCTACTATTGACTCTAACCTTTCTTTTCTCCTCTTTCGTCCATTCGGTTGGTAATTGTTGAGTGGTCAAGAACTCTACAATTCCGGCATACCAATCCGGTGTGGACGTGACTACAAACAATCTATCATCCATGAGGCTATCATCTATTGGCGTAGTGCCCATTTTTTTGACAATCTAGACAAGTGGTCGGCTTGTAAATGCATGCGGCCCGGTTTATATTCCACCGTGTAATCAAACTCTTCGAGTAACAAGACCCACCTAGCCAACCTTCCACTCAACTCCGGCTTGTTGACCAAATATTTAATGGCCATGTGATCCACAAAAAACACTACCGGATTACAAATAAGATAGTGCCTAAACTTCTTGACCGAAAATACCATGGCTAGACACTCTCTCTCCGTAGTGGAGTAATTCCTCTCCGCGGAAGTCAATTGCTTACTAGCATAAGCTACGGGTAGATCCTTCCCCTTCTCTCCCGTGGATTGACACAAGACACTACCCACCGCTACGTTGCTAGCATCACAATACACATGAAAAGGCTTTTCCCAATCCGGGGGCCTTAAGACATGATAAGTGCTCAATTTGGACCTTAACTCAACAAAGGCCTTTTGGCACTCATCCATCCAAACAAATCTAACATCCTTCTTGAGCAAATGAGTGATAGGGACCGCTATCTTTGCAAAATCCGGAATCAACTCTCTATACCACCCCACATGTCCTAGCAACTTAGAGATCCCCTTGGCATTTTTCGGAGTTTCCAACTCATCAATGACCGCGATCTTGTCCGGATCCGGTTTTCTCCCCTTTTCACTCACAACATAACCCAACAAAACTCCCCTTTGTACCCCTAAAAATGTCTTGTCCGGGTTTAATGCCAACCGCATTTGCCTACACCTAACCAAGGCCTCCCTCACACAATGCACATGCTCTTTAGTACTAGATTGGGTACTAAAATCATCAATATAAACCGTCATGGACTTGAAGAGCAAGTCGCTAAAGATATACATGACTAGTCGTTGGAATGTTGCCGGTGCGTTGCATAAACCAAATGGCATCACCACCCATATGAAAGTCCCCCAAGGTGTCGTAAATGCCGTCTTGTGCAAATCCGCGAGCGCTATGGCTACTTGGTTGTAGCCGGCGTATCCATCCATAAATGTGTACCTCTCATGACCCCCTACCTCCTCTAACAACAAGGTAATGAACGGCAAAGGAAAGTGATCCTTTTGCGTATAATCATTGAGCTTCCTATAGTCTACACAAACTCTAAGCTTCCCATTTTTCTTTTTCACTAATACCATAGGAGAAACCCAATCCGTAATCTCTACCGGCTTTATAAACCCAGCCTGCAACAACCTCTCTAATTCCGCCTTGACCAATAATTGCAATCTAGGGTTCATCCTTCTCTCTTTTGTCTCACCGGTTTTGAGCCCGGAACTAACGGAATACGATGCTCAACCATCTCTCTAGGAATCCCCTTGAGCTCATCGTATGACCAAGCAAAAGTATCACTAAACTCATCTATCAAATCACTATACTCCTTAATCTCCTTCTCATCGAGTTTAGAGCCCATCTTCATTGGTCTAACTTTCCCATCCTTCATTTTGACATCCACAAACTTCCAATCCTCTTCGACCACTCGTGTTTGCTCCTCGGTATCTCTATACCAATCGTTGGGTACATTAGGGTAGTCCTTGACATCATGACCCACGATAATGCCCGTAGAAGTAGTTTTAAAATGCAAAGCGGGCTCTAACTTTGAGAGTTCTAACATGGCCTCCTCATCTTGAGTCCCATCTACATGTACCAAACTCACATCACTCAACTCAATATCATCTAACCATGGAGTGAGTCCTCCCTTCACCCATTCTTCCTCCGTGAGAACCTCACACGGCTCTAAGGACAAATAATCCTCTCTAGACACCCTATCTTGGAGAATACAACTATGAGTCATCATCATGACGTCGCTAATGGACTCCGTGTATTGTCTTGACCAATGTATAAAATCTCCATCAACATCTTGATTGTAAAAATTAGGACCTAAGAACCCGCTAGAAGAATACATTTTAGCCTTCTCCTTGTCTTGAACAACTTCCACCAATGTATCCTCAAAATCCTCCTTAATTCCACCATTTTCCTCTTCATCCGACATTGGATCAATCTCCTCCCTAACCCAACCACCTAAAGGTGCAATAGAGACCTTGACTCTATTATCTACGGGACCATAGGTGATAGAAGGTTTGTGTCCTCCCCAATCTACTACGGCATTAGACATCCTTAACCAAGGTCGCCCTAACAAAATGGGGAATGCATCCTTATTGTCGTGCATTTTAATGACTTGGAAGGTCACAATGTATTCTTCACCTCCCGTGTTAAGCCGACAATCTTTGATAATCCCCACCGGAACCACCGGACTTTGATTGGCCATATTAATCACAAATGGCGACGGACCCGTCAAACTTAAGCCCAATTTCCGCATAGTGTGCTCGGGTAGAATATTGAGACTACTTCCACCATCCACCAAAACATGAGGAACCACCTTGTCCACTATTGTTACTTCAATCTCCACCGCCTTGACTTCACGAGTTCTTCCTTGCATTTGGACCCTTGCCGACACTCCAGTCTTTGGCCTCTTGGCCCTCCTATTCACGGGCATCCCGTCCTTCAAAGTTTTCCTAGCTACCGGTGAAATTTCTAACAATTGGCCAAAGGTGATATCGGCCTTTAGTGAGCTAAGGTCGGCCCAAAGGTCGTATCCATCTACTCTATCGGCCTTAGGCCTTCTAACACTATCAAACTCCTCTACGGGAATGCCCGGACCTTCCCACTCTCCTACATCACCACCCTCTAAATCATGGATGACATTAGACCTCTCCCTCTCATTGGCAATTTCATTTTCTCTCTCTAATGCCTTAGTGGCCTTCCTAGCCTCTCTAGTTACATTCTCCAAATCCGAAAAATAAGGAATTTCCCCCAATGGATTTTCCTCTTCTTCCTCCTCCTCCTCTACTTCTAATGGTGCATTACCCCTCATTGCTCTAGTGGTAACGGCTAATGCCGGAGCCTTATGCACAATTTCCTCCTTAAGACTTTTTAACTCGTATGAAATGGAGTTAGCATGTGGAAGACATGAACCTTGACCATTTGTGGACATTTCTAAATTTACCGGAACGGTAGAAGAATCCATAAATCGGACATCTTGAGATGTAGACGGTCCCATTTGTTTAGGTGATTGTGTAACTTGCCCCGAAAGATTCGTATTCCCATCATAATAGAAGTTAGAAGGTTTAAGGGTATTATTACCTTCATTTTGTGAACCCCTCGTATTCTCTTGAACCGGTTGGGTTGGGTTAGTTGGAGGGTTCGGTGCTCCACTTACCTTGTCCGGATGACGACATTGGTTAGAAGCGTGTGGCCCCCCACAATTATTACACACTTGACCTTGGTTTTCGGACCAACATTGCCCTATGACGTGGTATCTACCGCAAAGATGGTGAAAATCCTTTTTTTCGGTACTTTGGTTAGTTTGTCCACGTGGCGGAGGGCCCCGATTATTCCCTTGGTTTTGACTCGGACCCCTTAAGTTTTGTTGATGCCCATTATTGTTCGTTCGTTGATTGCGGTTCGGCCCGTTTCTACAAAATTGTAGTGTATGACCGTGTTGTTGACAATTAGTGCACCAAAATCCCGATGTGTGGTTTCCCGACTCTATTTGAGGTGGAGGACCGGGTTGTTGATTTTTGGTCAACAATGCCATTTGGTCCGTTAGATTTTGAAATTGTTTTAACATTGTCTCTTGGAACCCTAGTTGAGCACCTAGTCGTTGCTCTATCTCTTCAATTTGAGGGTCTACCCTAGGGGCCGGTAATGCTAACATGGTTGGGGGGGCCGTTACCGCTAAGGGAATTGAGGCCGCTTCAATGGTGACATATGGAGGGCGATTATGCGGCCTAATCGGGTCCATTCCCGTCTTAGGTAGGAGAGGGATGAATTGAGGGATCAACTCATCCTCTTTCCTCCATAGCCGCTCATAATCCCTCTCAATATGTTCCATATCCCTAGCGGCTACCTTAGCCTCGGCTAGGGTGCGAGGGTTCCTTTGTAATACACCCCTAATTGTAGTCGTTTTAACAAACCCTCTCATGAAAAATTGCATTAAAGTATCATCGTTGAGTAATCACCTACCCACCTTGCGCATACCCAATCAAATCTTCTAATGTATGCGGAAATCTCTTCATCTCTTCCTTGCCTCATTGTCATTAAGGCTCTAAAAGCCATACTTTGACCGACTTCGGGTCGAAACTCATTAAGGAACTCCCGTTGTAATTGGTCCCACGTTTGGAAGTGGCCCTCATCGTGGTCTCTATACCACTCATAGGCTTCCCCCTCTAAAGTCGTAGGGAACCAAACTAGCCAATATTGTTGGTTTGTAATTAGTGAGCTAATTACCCTCTCAACGAACCTCTCCATATGTCTAGACGGGTCTTCATCTTTAGTCCCGTAGAACTTCGGGAGGTTCGAAGGTATGTCTAACGAAGGTAACCCTTGAGGTACGATTATTGGTAGGCCTCGCGGCCTAACCAATGGATCGATGGGGGGGATTGGTAATATGGGAGGTGGAATTCCACCTCCCCCTAAATCATCCATGGTGCTTCGTGGTCCTCCTTCACTAGATTCTCTAGAGCTTACACTACTCTCTTCTCTAGTCCTATTAGGTTCTTCCACTAATTCTTCACTCAATAGGGAAGGAATATCTCCTTCCTCTAGTCGAGTAGTGACCGGAGATACTTCTACCAATGGTTCACCCCTAAAGCCACCCTCTACACTAGTGCCTACCCTTTCTACCACTTCCTCTATATTAGAAGATCTTCGTTTAGTAACATTTTTCTTTAGTCCTAATGCTAACTTAGGTTTCTAGGACCTCGTGTATCCTTGCATCCATCATTCACCGTTCAACCCTCACATTGACCAACCAAAGCCTCACAAGTTCTCTCTTTAATATTTCCGCTTAGTTCGTGTGATCATTGTTTTGGAGGTGAGGAAATAGAGACATACAATTTTCAATGAACAATCCCAATAGGGGATGGAAAGCTCATGTTAGTTTCAGGGTTAGTGCGAGTATCACCTCGTCACACCCCCTTACGCTCAACACTTGCAACAAGACTCTTCGTGAGGGGCTGACCATTCTTGGGTACCGTGCTTGGAATCGAGGTTCACCCTTCGATTCCTTGCACTATACGTCCAAGTTTGGAATTACCCTCTCCGTTCGTCACGACAAAGACAATTACGAAAATCCTTTTTTAATTTAATATTTTTTCAATTGGAAGAGATTTTGCTTACCTCAAGCTCTCGCTTCCTCCTGTTTTGTTAGCTCTCTCCCCTCGATCGAATTGCTAAACATACAACACTCAAATAATTGTAATTTAAAAAAACACTAAAACCCTCTAGTTTAAAAACTTTAAACTCTCACAACCGAGTGAATATTTAAAGTTTGAGATCCTAATTCTTATATATCCCTCTACCTCTTAATTCTCTAGTGCGGGTCCTATTAAGGTGATCTTCGTTATGCCATCCCAAGAAGGTTTAGTAGGCGCACCTTTGCCGTGCTCCTTCCTTATATTGAAATTGCATGAAATAAATACTAAATTCAAACCATACCTCTCACGAGCGCTCCGTCCTTTAATCGATCTTCACGTTCCGCCTCTCCTACCGCCTTCCAAGACTTCCGTCGCCCGCTCTCCAAACTCCAAGCTCCAAACTCGAAACTCCCGGCGGACGCACCATTTATGTCACCAAAAATCCTCCACCCTTCGATTTCGTCCTAGCCCGAGTGGAAAAGTTTATAATGACATGTAGAGACTTCTCTCTTTGTAACCCAATATATAATTCCAATCTACCCTTGGAATATACACAACTTGATTAACACCACACTATGTAGTTTTACATTCCTTAATGTCGGGCAAGGTTATATCCTTAGCCTTTTCTAATGTCCATCCGGCCGCTTTGGCCACGCATGCCTTCAAAGATATCCCTCTTGTGAATCGAGTCCTTGCCGTCGACTCCACACTACTACATGAGTTCTCGCTTATTGATTCCGTGCTATCACATGTCATCGTGGTTGATTCCGTATTGGTACATGACACTTCGCTTGTGGATTCCATGAGCACATAGGCTTTAAATACAAGTATTAAAAAATACTTATATACTTATCCTTGCCCTTCCTTCTCTAAGTTCTTCTTGATGTAAATCTCTATCAATGTCTTCCTACTAAACTTAAGAATAGTATAACTCCCACCCAACTTATGTTCTTCAAGTGAAATTTGGTACACTTGTTAAGTCCTTATCAAAAATCTCCATACCAAATTTTGGCACAAACAGAGTTCATATGCAAAAGTTATGCATGAAATTCTAACTCTAACTACTTAGTATGAATGTTGTGATAAAGCATCCGGTCATTAAAACTCTAATAACTTCCAACTCCTACGTCCAATCAATCTAAAATTTTGACACAAGATAGATATATAAGTTCAAAAGGTAGTGTCAAATTTTGGTATCCATATCTATAACCCTCTAAGAGATACATATTTTCAAACCTTGCTGCTTTGTTCCTAGACACCCTCCCCTTCAACTTTTAATAACTCTTTCATCCCAATGACTGAAGCTCTCAAATTTTTACCACAACTCCCATACTTTATAATAAACAATCCCTCAAATTTTCATACCCATTGAACACTCTGATCATCCATAATTGACAAATCTCTCACTATAAAGTTCTGCTCAAGTTCATAATTAATAAAACACTACAAGTAATGCATCTAGTACAATCTAGTCACTCTAAATGCCACAAGTTTAAACAAGTTTGAACTCTCTCACTTCAATATGAATCTCAATGCAACAAGTTGAAGTTTACAATCAAACTCCAAATTCCTTAAATCCAATCTACTTCTAACAAGAGGTCAATCCCTCTTCAAGGCTAAATAGCCTTGGCTCTTCTCCTAAGAACTAAGCACACACATGTGCTCCTATCTTGCTTCCCACACATCCATACTTATAACCCGTGGGGTGCTTAAGGAGCACGAAGGAAAGAGAGGATGAGTGAGAAAAGAATGAGGGATTATATAGTGAGTTGAGAGGGAGAGAGGGCATGAGGTAAGGATAGGGTGAGAGGATTAGAGCCTCCAATCACAACCCCTTAACCTTCTCCCTCTAAGTAGGGACTCATCCCATCCATAAGGCTCACGGTAAGCCCTCGAACTCTCCTCCTACTTTGTAGGCTCTCATCTTATCTCCTAAGCCTTCGTCCCTCAAATAATCAACAAAGATCCTAATTCAAACATTTAACTAACCTTGGTTTTCTACCTAGCACACTTTACCAAGGTATGTCCTCATACTACTTAAGTCCACTCCACACAAGCCTAATGCTTCAAACTTAGCTTTCTTCAAGCTTCACTCTTTTTATATTTTTGTGAATAATCATAAATCAACAAAACACCACTTGTAATGTTTTACAAGTGTTAACAACACATGTGAGCATCAATTTGGGCTCACAGCTGGCCTCCTATTGTCGAAATGTTGTGGACCACCTGGATTATTCTGAATAGGAATGTATCCATTTGCCGTCTGCAATCCCGTCGGAGGATGAAATGTCTGCCTCGCATTCCCATGGTCATAGTATAAATTGGGTGGCCTAAGCTCATTAGGAGGTCTGCCCTGTGGCCTCGCCCCTCTCATGTTGTCTCTAGCTTGTTGTTGCGGGTTGACCACCGGGTTGGGCATAGTAATGACTTTATCGGGTTGACGACACTCGTTCGAAGGATGATTTCCCCCACAATTACTACAACCATAATCTTGTCCTTCGGACCAACATTGACCCGGTGCATGCCATCTCCCACAAAAAGAATGAAACTCCCTTCTCTCCACATTTTGACCACCTTGTCCTCTAGGGGGAGGTCCCCTATAATTACCCTGACCATATTGATTCTGACCTTGGCCTCTCTGATTTTGTGGAGGTGGGCCACCGTTATTTCTTTGCTCACGATTCTGCCCAACTCGACAAAACTGCCTGGTATGTCCAGGCTGGCCACACTGAACACACCACAATCCCGAGGCATGCTTACCCGACTCAACTGGAGGAGGAGGACCAGGCTGCTGACTCCTAATCATCAATGACATCTGATCCGTGAGACTCTGCATTTGCTTAATCATAGCCTCCTGAAATCCCAACTGACTGGCACCTAACCTTCTCTCCACCTCCTCAAAGTTAGGATCAACTTTAGGAGCTAGCAATGCTAAGAGCGGTGCAAGTTCCCTTGTTGCTAGAGGCCTTGGGCCTGTGTCAATGAAAGTATAAGGGACTTGACCTCCTTGTCTTCCTGGTTCTCCCTCCACTTCTCTCGGACGAATGGGGATGAATTGAGGAATTGACTCATCCTCCCTTCTCCACAACCTCTCATATTCTCTATCTAATTGTTCCATCTCTCTAGCTGCAGCCTTAGCATCAGCTAGGGTCTGAGGGCTCCTCTCCAATACACATCTAATGGTACTGTCAGCCATAAACCCCCACACCTTTGCGTCTGTAGTCCAGGTGGAGGTTCATGGCTCACATTCCCTTGCTGGACCCTTAGTGTTGGAAACCTCTTGCTAGTCCTCCGATAACTCAAAGAGTAAACATACTTTTCTTTTGTTCAACTTCACGGAGCGTTAGTATTGACGAAATACTCCCAAATGCGTTTTGGTGTTGCCCACGTATGAGCCCAAAATGGTTGCTCATATTTGTTTTATGTTTAGGATCTACTTAGAATTGCAATTGGAGTGTTATTGAAACAATCAAAAGTATAAAAAGAGTGAGGCTTAGTGTGGATTTAGGTTTAGGCCTTAAGCCATTTTGTGTGGTTAAGTAGAGGATTAGTGGCATTAGGGAGTGTTTTGATTAGAGGAGTAGTGTTTGATGAGGCAAGGGGAAGGGCCTTGGGTTTAAATGTTTGAATTAGAACATGCTCTTGTTGGTTTAGAGGGTGAGGAGTTAGTGGATAGGATAAGGTCCTACTAAGTAGGAGAAAGTTTAAAGGGTTGTGGTTGGATGCCCTCTCCTCCCCTTCTCTCCTATCCTCTTTCTCTCCTTCTTCTCTCATATATCTTCCCTCTCTCTCTTTCTCCCTCCCCCGTTTGAATTAGAATCTATGTTGTTGGTTTAAGAGTTGAAGGCTTAAAGGATAGGATGAGAGCCTACAAAGTAGGAGAGGATCGAGGGGCTTATCTTGAGCTTTGAGGGGTGCTCACCCCTTCCCTCCCCCGTTTGAATTAGGATCTATGTTGTTGGTTTAAGAGTTGAAGGCTTAAAGGATAGGATGAGAGCCTACAAAGTAGGAGAGGATCGAGGGGCTTATCTTGAGCTTTGAGGGGTGCTCACCCCTTCCCTCCCCCTATATATTCCTCTCTCTCACCTTCTTCACTCACTTGTGTTCCTATTCACTCTCTCTTTCCTTCGTGCTCCTTTGGCACCCCTTCCCTCCCCCTATATATTCCTCTCTCTCACCTTCTTCACTCACTTGTGTTCCTATTCACTCTTTCTTTCTTTTGTGCTCCTTGGCACCCCATGTGTTATAAGTATGGGTGTGTGGGAAGCAAGAGAGGAGCACGTGTGTGTGCAAGGTTTCAAGGTGAAGAGCCAAGGTCAATTAGTCTTGAAGTTAGCTTTGCATTGTTAGATGTAGTGTTAGATTAAAAGCATTTAGAAACAAGTGCATAGCTCTAGTATTTAGACTTCTAGAAATTAGACTTCTGATGTTGGGAATTATAGTATTTAGACTTATAGTATTTACTCTTATAGTATTTATTCTCATAGTATTTAGACTTGCGATATTTAGATTCATAGTGTTTGGATTTATATTAGATTGGAACACTTAATTTTGTTGGTTTAGTACTTGGACGAGGCTGCTGGGTTAGTAGCTGCATTAAGGTGTGAACTTGGGAAGTTGTTGTGAGGGACTTGTGGAAGAGGAGGCGATGATAGGTTATATAAGTGTTTTTTAACACTTGTATTAAAGACTTATGTGCCTCATGGAATCAACAAGCCATAGCCTCAGCGAGGTGTCATGCACTAGTGAAGAATCGTCAGCCAGGACCAAGTTTGCAAGAGGGAAATCTTTGAGGGCATGCATGGCAAAGGCGGTGGGGTGGACTCTTGAGAAAGCCAATGATGTACCTATGTAAGAGAGTCACACTAATAAAATGTCATGACTTGAAGTAAGTTGTAAGTCCATCAAGGTAGAACGTACATTCCATGTTACTACAAGTTTTTATGTTACACATATGATCTCCAAACCCATGACCCGGACTAGGATGCTTAAGGGTGGTGGGTTTGGCCTCACACCACGGGTGAACACCCGTGGGGTCTCCCAACTGCGTTTTGGGTTTGCCCACGGGTGAACACCCATGGGGTCTCCCAACTGCGTTTTGGGGTTGCCCACGGGTGAACATCCGTGGGGTCTCCCAACTACAGCAGACACCGCGTCACCTAAATGGCCACAACTTTCACTCACAATGTCCGATTGAGATAATTTTTGGTAATCTAGAAAGCTAACAACAAGACCTATGACATCCAAATATCAAAACAATCACAAATTCCCTCTTCTAAATATGAGCTTTCAAAGTCAGCTCTTCATGATTTAGGAGGCAGCTAGGGTACTTCCTTAAAACACCTATAACTTTTGTTCACTAACTCCGATTCCAATAAGCTTAGGCGTTTTGGAAAGCTAATAATGAGGGCTACACTCACTCCAAATCTTCTCCCACGGGTGAACACCCGTGGGGGTTCTCTCAAGGTAGCAGACACTCCCCAACTTAAACTGCCACAATTTTCTCTCACAAAGTTCCGATTAGAATAATTTTTAGTAATTTGAAAAACTTGCCACAAAACCTATAAATCATTCGAATCTCAAAATAATTTCATGTGTTGCAATTTTGATACGTTCTTGCAAAGTCAGCATTTGAAATTTTAAAGGCAGCCTGAGACACTTTCATTCAAACTCTCATAACTTTGGTTTACTAACTCTGATTCTAACAAACTTAGGCTCTTTGGAAATCTAACAAAGAGGGTTACATTCCTTCAAAATCTGAAGTCTAAATTACAACTTCAGAGTCTACTACACTGGATTGAACGTGGCCCAGCCACTTAGGGGTGTGTTCACAAACACACTACCTTCTCTCAAGAGTTCTAACTCTAAGAATTCTAAATTAAGTCCACATGAATGCTTGTTGATCTTCCTAACAAAATGAGGAGAGGAAAAGAGAGAGCTTCCTAACTAGAAATTGCAAGGGCTTCGCCGTGCTAACTGAAAATACGGGGAGAGGGAATGAAAGGAGAAGAGGGGGTTTTTATCACCTTTCAATGAAAGGTTGGACCCCTTCTCCCTTCCTTCAACCGAGGGGCCCGTCCCTTGATTGGTGGCAATTAAGCCCTCGGTGGTAAATGGGGGGAGGCAACCGTCACCTTGTGTGGTGGCAATTAAGCCTTCGGTGGTGAATGGGGGGAGGCAACCGTCACTTTTTTTTTTCTTGGCCGCTTCCGGAATTTATCTTTTTCCGCCGCCGCTTGGCTTTTCTTGCTTTAATTGGTTGACCCTAACTTAACTCACCCACTTACTAACCTATAACCTTAACATTTCCGATTCGGATAAGGGGCATTTCCTTTTTACCCCTTCGGCTCTAATTTCCTACTTGTCCAAGGTTTTTACCCCAAGGGTAACACACCCCTAGCTTTTACAACCCGGAATAACCTAATCCCCAAACAATAATAACTCAATTTCTAATTTCCTTCTATAAACCTCGATTCAACCCCTTAACTCCACTTAAATCAAAACACGAAATCCACCCCCAACAAAACATTCAACTAACTCAGTCACACGGGGGGTTCACTCCATGGTCAAGTTGAACACCACGTGCGGCCAAAAAAAATCTACTTTTGGTAAGTTGCATCACCAAAATGGGTCAAAATTTTATCAATTTTTTTTCATGGGTAGATATAGATGGTATCTATTACATAGTACAAAATGGTAACCAAGTTTGATGATCTGGTTTTTTAACAAAACATACCGTTTCTAACTAGAATGACGCAAAATTGAACTAAAATAATTACTACAAAAATGAAGATGACTAAAAATTTCAAAAAACTATACAAAAGATATTATCAATGGTTATGTATATGTAGAAAAAATCTCATAATTTTTAAATTTATCTATTCCATGTAATATAGGGGTAGCAAACTTTGGCCGCACGTGGTGTTCAACTTGACATGGAGTGAACCCCCCGTGCTCAGTCATCACTAATTTTTATGTTTTTAATGTTTTAGAAATGTTAAACAAATTGTGAGCACGAATTTGGGCTCACAGGTACCCGCCTTAAGAAATCCTTGAATGAAGAATTGTTTTAGTGTGTCATCATTGAGCATCGTGCCCACAAACCGCATACACACCAAATCAAACCTTCTAATGTATGCCGAAATCTCCTCTTCCCTTCCTTGTTTTAATGAAGCTAGCGCCCTCAAAGCAGTACTCTTACCAACCTCTGGCCTAAATTCATTCAAAAACTCCCTCTGCATCTACTCCCATCCAATGAAATGATCCTCTGCATGATCTCTATACCACTCATAGGCTTCACCCTCTAGGGTGGTAGGAAACCACACCAACCAATATCCAGGATTCGTGACAAGAGAGCTAGCTAACCTCTCTATGTGTCTCTCCATATGCCTAGAAGGATCCTCATCCTTAGTTCCATAAAACTTAGGGAGGTGGAATGGCATATCCACCGCCGCCAAGTTTTGTGGAACCAAAATTGGCAACCCTCTCGGCCTCACCAATGGATCAATGGGTGGATTGGGGGGTGGACCTCCTCCCGACTGAGCCATGGTGACAGGTGTCTACTCCTATTCTCCTATCACTTTCTACCGGGATCTCCTTTCTAGCTGTATCAGTCTCTGATGATGTTTCGCCACTCAACTTGGAGGGAATAGCCTCCTTCTCAAGTTGAGCATCCATCTCTAAACTTTCCAATACTGGACTAATAATAGGCTCCACATTCAAGTAGCTCTCTCTTCTAACTTCTACCTCTCCTACAACTTCACTAATCTTAGACAATCTTTTCTTACGTGCAATCTTCTCTAATCCTAATTCCAATTCAGGTTTATGCGATCGAGTCTTACCTCGCATTACCTGAAAAATCGATCAACCCTCACTTGACCACACATACCCCTTGCTACCTTCGCTCCTTAATGTTTTCAATTTTCTGGATGTATATTTAAAATTTGAGGAGGTGAGGAAAGAGAACCTGCAGGCCAACTTAGGTGAAAAATCCCAAACAGGGGATAGGCATGCTCATGTCAATTCTCAGTCGAGCCGGAGAATCACCTCTGAACTCTTCCCACAAATTGACACTCACCACAATACCGAGAGTGAGGGTCTGACCTTCGCCATACACCATATCGAAGACCGAAGCATCACCCTCTCGCCTCCAACGCAATGCGATGACTAGGGAATTACCCTCTACAACGGATAACGACAAAGACAATTACTAAAATCCTTCCTTAATTAATTAATGAATTCACTTTGCAGAATGTCATACCTCAAGCAATTCTCTTCCCCCTGCAAGTTAGCACTCACACTCGACCGTGACTCAATGTGACCTTGACCATAACAATTCTCAACAATAATTTCTAACTCTAGCACCCTTGAATTCACAACACCCCAATTTGGAAATCCACCCCAAGGTGAGTGTCAAAGTTGACTCTTCCTAAAATTAATTATTCCTCTAAGATTTAGTGAGCTAATGATCGTACTATTAATGTTATGTCCTTATGCCATCCCAAAAAGGTTTAGGACATCACCTCAAGCCGCGCTCCTTTCTCAAAGCAAAATGCATAAATAAAAATGCAATCCATTCCAAGGAAGAGAAATGGAATTCAACTACCTAACCAAATGAAGAAAAAAAATCAAAACCAAGTGAGATGCTTACCTTGCACCATGTGCTCCTTCCTCTCCCTCAAGTTCGCGCCTCCAAGTCTCAATCTCCTAATCTCGCTTCGCTCCCGGCGGACGCACCATTTATGTCAGCCATAAACCCCCACCCTTGTGCGTCTATAGTCCAGGTGAAGGTCTATGGCTTACATGTTCTTTTTGACTCTCAGCCTTGTAACCCCATACTCATGCTCCACTAAATTTGAATAAGGAACACATTTTTTTTCATTACAATATGTCAGCCATGAACTCCCACCCTTTTGCGTCTGTGGTCCGAGTGGAAGTCTATGGCTCACATGTCTTTGTTGACTCTTAACCTCAGGAACTCCCCGCTCATGCTCCAATGAATTTAGATACAAAACCCACTCTGTTGACTCCCCTCTTGGCTTGGCGATGGTTGGTGTATCCGTGCAAGTGCATACAAGCCCACGGGCGAACGCCCGTGGGGCTCCCAACTGGGTGAATGACCCCTTTCTTGTACGGCAACATACACCCTTTACCTTAACGGCCACAAGCTTTGCTCACCAACTCCGACTTTTACAAGCCCTAGGCTTTTTGAACAGCTAACTTAAAGGGCTACATTCACTAAAGCCCACGGGCGAATGCCCGTGGGGCTCCCAACTGGGTGGACTGACCCCTCCTCGTAAGGCAACAGCCTCTTTTCACCTAAACGACCACAACTTCCGCTCATTAGATCCGATTTTTATAAGGTTAGGCTTTTTGGAAAGCTAATCCAAAGAGCTACACTCACTCAAAGCCCACGGGCGAACGCCCGTGGGGGCTCCCAACTGGGTGGATTGACCCCTCTTCGTAAGGCAACAACCCTTTTTCACGTGAACGGCCACAACTTCCGCTCACTAAATCCGATTTTTATAAGGATTGGCTTTTTGGAAAGCTAATATAAAGAGCTACACTCACTCAAAGCCCACGGGCGCACGCCCGTGGGGGCTCCCAACTGGGTGGATTGACCCCTCCTCGTAAAGCAGCAGCCCCCTTTTCACGTAAACGGCCACCACTTCCGCTCACTAAATCCGATTTTTATAAGGTTTGGCTTCTTGGAAAGCTAATCTAAAGAGCTACACTCACTCGAAGCCCACGGTTGAATGCCCGTGGGGGCTCCCAACTGGGTGGATTGACCCCTCCTCATAAGGCAGCAGCCCCTTTCACGTGAATGGCCACAACTTTCGCTCACTAGCTTCAATTGGAATACTTGTTAGTAATTTGGAAAGCTAAAAACAAAACATTTGACTCATGCACATATCAAAACAACTGCATATTTCCTCTTCTAGATGTGGATTTTCAAATCAGCTCTTTATAAATTAGGAGGCAGCTGATACATCTTCATTGAACCACTCATAACTTTTTCTCACCAGCTTCAATTCTAACAAGCTTAGACTTTTTGGAAAGCTAACAATAAGGGCTAGATTCATCCAAAACCTAAAGACTAAATTGTAAATTCAGGGTCCACTACACTTGATTGGAAGTGGCCCAGCTACTTAGGGGTGTGTTCAAAAACACACTACCTTCTCTCAAGAGTTCTAATTGTAAGAATTCTAAGTTATATCTATATGAATGATTGCTTGATCCTCCTACGAATTGAAAAGAAAGAAAGAGAGCTTCCTAACTAGAATTTGCAAGGGCTTCGTCGTGCTAAAATGAAAATCGGGAAGAAGAATGAAAGGAGAAGAGAGGGCTTTTATCACCCTTCAATGAAGGGTTGGATCCTTTTCTCCCTTCCGTTCAACGGAAGGGCCCGTCCCTTGATTTGGTGGCAATCAAGCCCTCGGTGGTGAATGAGGGGAGGCAACTGCCACCTCGCACCCACTTGCCTCAAGCCCTTAGAAAGGCTTTTCTATTTCGGTTTAAACTTCATTTTGGATGGCAAGGGTGGCAACATGGCCTCCTTGTCCTCGTTGGCAAGATTCCTTACGCTCGTAGTTGTCACTTCTTTTTCCTTTCTTGGTCTCTTCCGGAATCACTCCTTTTTTTTGCCCGCTTGATTTTTGCTTGCTTGATTGATTGATCCCAACTTAACCCACCTACTTACTAACCTACAACCTTAACATTTCCGATTTGGTTAAAGGGCATTTCCCTTTTACCCCTTCGATTCTAATTTCCTATTTGCCCAAGGTTCTTACCCCAAGGGTAACACACGCCTAGCTTTTGCCACCCGGAACAACCTAATCCCAAACGATACAGAATCTAATTTCTAATTTCCTTCTATAAAACTCAATTCAACCCCTTAACTCTACTTAAATCTAAACTCGCAATCCACTCCCAACAAAACATTCAACTAACTCAGTCATCACTAATTTTTATGTTTTTAATGTGTTTAAAAATGTTACTCGAATTGTGAGCACGAATTTGGGCTCACACAATCCATAGGGCATTAGCATTGAAAAACACTCATGCTCCTATGATGATTACATGCACAACCACATTGCTACTTCCTCCTCTTCCTAATCAATTCCATAACACTTGTAACATTCTACTAGCTAATCCAACTCCTAGAGGTTTAAGGAAACCCACCACACATTGGGGCTCCTTAAACCCCATTAATCCACATTTTCCTAATTACACTTCATCCCTAATCCTTTCCCCTGATCGTGTCCAACTGGCTGCAAGCCTGAGTCCTTGGCCGAACTTGCCCCTAGCTGCTACCTGAGTCCTTGGCCGAACAGCCTCTAGCCGCAACTTGAATCCTTGGTCGACTCACCTAGCTGCTGCCTGAATCCTTGGCCGAACTCGCTCCGGCCGCAACCTGAACCCTTGGCCGAACTAGCCTCTGGCCGCAAGGGCTGAATCCTTGGCCGAACCAGCCTCTGCTGCCTGAATCCTTGGCCGAACTAGCCTCTGGCCGCAAGGGCTGAATCCTTGGCCGAACCAGCCTCTGCTGCTTGAATCCTTGGCCGAACCAGCCTCTGCTGCCTGAATCCTTGGCCGAACTCGCTCCGGTCGCAACCTGAACCCTTGGCCAAACTAGCCTTGGGCCGCAAGGGCTGAATCCTTGGCCGAACTAGCCTTTGCTGCCTGAATCCTTGGCCGAACCAGCCTCTGGCCGCTCGGGCTCCCCTTCTACACACAGAGCAGCTCCCTCGTCCCGCACTCTGGTCTAGTTCAAAATCCGAAAAACCAATAGCGATAGGCCTGCTCCTGGCCTCTCATGGCCTTAAGCCCATTCTGGATCCCCCCTTACCCTTAAAGGGACACACTCAAAGCCTAAACCCAACCATTTAAGGCCAAACTCCATGCACTTACACATCACCCACACTAAAACACACCCACTAATTGATTTTGGTCTTCCCTTCATTAAAAGAACACGCCTTCACACCACCCAAATTTAACAGAATTAAATTCTCTTTACAACTCAATTGCATCCCAACGTCTAACAAACCCCAAACAAAAATGCAATTCCTTGAGTTGAACGTTTTTAATATTAACTTGAAATGTGAGCATATGATTGGGCTCACATATAGGAAGCACTAAGAGGTAGGGAGCCGATAAGGCGACTACGGTTACCGTGGGTAACAAAGACTAGATCTTTAACATTGATGTACATAATATATGTAAGGTTGGGAGTATTGATTACTATAATTGGTTGTTGTCTACAAATACAAAAGCTATTGATAATTTTAAAGTAGAGGTAGATGTATATCACAATCTTAAAGTTTAGAAAAACA
This sequence comes from Polytrichum formosum, assembly GCA_964035585.1. Lineage (NCBI taxonomy): Eukaryota > Viridiplantae > Streptophyta > Polytrichopsida > Polytrichales > Polytrichaceae > Polytrichum > Polytrichum formosum. Next base: position 4,260,606 of record OZ037941.1, read on the forward strand.
ATTGGCGATATTTGTGCTTACATGATGACTTAAACAACCATTTGTTGGTAAATCTAGATGCTATCACCTCCCTAGCTTCAATAACGCATGTTGCATGGTCAAATTCTCATGACTTACATCATATGGATGAAAATATCTTTAAAACCTTTCTCAAATTTGAAAGCAAAAGTGGATTGGGCATGAGGTATTAAATTTGTAAACAAACCTTGGGATGAGATATTTAATCTGAAAGATATTGGTAGGTTTCTAGCTCCAACAACATGTGGGTATTATCAACACATAAATTATTAAAAAGAAATCTTAAACACCCCTTAATAATGTCCTCTTAACTAAGTTCTAGCCAATTCAAACACCCACCCCACCACCAGGTACTCCAACACAACTTGCAACAATCCAAATGCACATATTGCAAAGCATAGGAACAAATGGGAGAGTACAACACTTATAACGTATGTCATAATAGGGAAGAAATGCCAATGGGTTATACTGCAAACAAATGTGTATCAAGTATTCATGTAACTATGCAAGGTTGATTACATGATGACAAACACCTTCATGTATGCAGCTATAAATTTAAACTGCAACATGGTCATGCGCATTATATTCAAATCATATAGGTTTGCAACTATTGTCGAGCGCTAATAATGTCAAAATGTCATAATAATGTCAAATGTCCCTTGCATTCCATTCATAGCCAAAATAATATAATTTTATGGAATATATTCTAAAAATGAAATCTTGTATCTCAAGTTATTGCTCACTGCTCATTGCTCACAACTCACATCCTAGCTTCCCTCATATTGGGATGTATGTAGTGTTGTTGGGATGTTATTGTCAACCATAAACCTCCACCGTTTAGCGTCTGTGGTCCGGGTGGAAGTCCATGGCTCACATGCCTTTGTGGACGCTTGGTCTCGGAAACTCCATACTCATGCTCCAATAAACTTAAATTCAAAGCACACTCTTTTTATTAAACCCCACAAGGCATTAGCATTGAAAAAATGCTCATGCACCCATGGAGATTATTACACACCACCACACTAATATCTTCCTCCTCCTCTAATCCTTTTCATAATGCATATACTACCTAACCAACTAATCTAACCCCTAGCCCACTAAAACCACCTTCTCTCACATTAGAGAGTCAAGGTTTAACTTAGCTACACTAACTATCTCTTCTACCCCCCTTCTTGCCACTTAGACCCGAAGCCTCAGTTTTTTTTGCCATCATCATTCCCAACCAGATGCTGCCTTTGGCAGCTAGCCCTCAATCCCAGAGACCTTGCCACGCCCTGAGAGCCGAATTCCACCTCCCTTGAACCACCAGGGGCCTCGCTCCAGCTTACACGTAGACTTCAGAGCTTAGCTCCAAGCCCTGCTCCTCCTTACACACCAGCTCCCAGCTCGCTCCTGAGTTCAGAGCTCGGCTCTGACCTCGCTCCTGGTTTCGGAGCCCCATAAATCGAAACTAAATTTGAATCCCCTGTTGTTGGTATCAGTTCTCAATTTGAACCTACATTGTTACATCCAAGTTCAAACAGTGATAAAGGCCTGATCTCAGAGCTCAACTCCAAGCTCGTTCCTGGTTTCGGACCCTTCTCCGAACTCGCTACTGAATTCAGAGCTCAACTCCTGGCCTCGGAGCCTTTCCTGAATTCGCTCCTGATCTCGGCCCCTGTGTTGAAACTCACTCTGAATCTCCTGTTGCTGGTCTCTGTTCTAAATCTGAATCTACCTTGTTACATCCAAGTTCAAAAATTGATACAGGCCTGACATCTCCTCTTCGGCCGCAACCACCCTAAAAAACCATCTCTGTTGTTTTCTACCGCTCCCTTTGCCCAGGGTCTCCTTCCCGAGAGAGCCAGCAACCTCTTCCACCCGCAAGCCTGTGCAGCCAGCAAGCTTGGATCCGAGATCCCCGACTCTATCCACCTGAGGAGCTGTGGCCACCCAAAACAGACCCGCACCTGCCCTGAAACAAACAATAACCGTGGCCAAAACCATAATCATCCTAACTTAACCCGTACATTCTAACCCCGCAACTCAAATCCCACTTAATTATTAACTAACACCCCTAATCGGTCCCTCACACATTCAAACCTAATAAAAATCAAAACCCGGAAGCTTCACTCTTTTTATATTTTGAATAATCGGGGAAAAATTAAAGTACAGGGTTTAGTGAATCTTTTGCGATTAAAAACGCATGTGGGCACCAAATTGGGCTCACAGTTATATATGTTGGATTTTGTATGTTTGGGGTTGAAAGGAGGAAGTATGTGGTGATGATGAATAGGATGGTGATTTTGAGGAGGTGTGAGTTTGATTTGTTGTTTGTAAGTTGTGTCTATTTTCAAGTGATGGTTTTCTCTAGTGTGGTTTTTGGTGGTAGTTGTTTGGAGGTGACTATGTTGAGAAGAGGCAATTGAGACATATGTGTGATATTGAGTTTGGCCAAAACAATGTCATAAGGGTTTATTGATAAATAGATATATCATATAAGTAATTCAAAATCTAAATATTAAAACCCTTTGTGAGCTAGTGGAGGTGTACTAATCATTTTGTGGAATGTGGCCTTGGTGGTGGCTTGATGGAGGAGTATGGCAGAGAGTGTTCAAGAAGTTTGGTGGTCCATGGAGTTCAGGTAGGGGGCCTCCCATATGTCCAGTGTTTGCCAAAGTGCTCAATCCTTGTTGAATGCAACGTGGTTGGTGCTCCGTCATGGAGACAAGGTTGTGCATGATGGTTTGCATCCTTTGACTTGATTGTTGAAATTCCATGACCATGGCACATGAAGCTTTGGATGTTGATGGTGTGCGCCTTAATGGTCTCCATGGAGGCTTCAACTCTCTTGTCCATGTTGAGATTGATGGAGTTGGCAAGTGTGGCAAGTTTCTTGTCCATTGTGTCGGCTAAGTTCTTTCATAGATTTGGCAAAAAGCTTCTCGGAGACCAATGGGATGGCAAAGTTGTGCATCGCTTGTACTTGTTGTTCAAGGACCTTGTGTGGGGGAGCTTGGGTAAGGCAGATGGTGATTTGATTTGTGGTTGCACCATTCATGCTCCCCTTGTGGGGGATGAAGTTGACTCTCCTCCTAGCTAAGTATGTAGATTTATGTAACCATTGAGTGTGAATGGCCGCATTAAGGCACTGAATATGGTACCATATGGCTTGGCGGTCTTCCGATAGGTTGATAGCATGGCCAAAATTTATTTTGGTGATATCACCATTTCCGAATATGGTTTTAAGCACCTTAGTAATTGTGGTTTGAATCTTCTATTGAAGGAGGTTGTTGGCCACTAGTGTGAGGGAGCAAGCATGGTCAAGTGTACCAAAAAAATGCTCCAGTATGCTAAACCATAATTTTTTTGATCAAACACCTTAAAATAGTAGCAAAGTGTTTTTTTAATTGATTTTTTTATGGCAACCTCTATTGTTAATTTTTAGACAATTAATTGTTCAATATCACCTATTGGCACACCACTTGCACTGTCTTCCAAAATATGTAGACTTTTATTGTGTTGTTTTTGTAAACATAAATTACTTGGCGTTGTAGATCAATGTGTTTAAGAAAATATTATGATTTTTTCCTTCACAAAATTCAAAGTTAGTATATAGTTTTGAATCACTTTCACTTGAACCTATGTAGGGTATAGGAGCTATTCATTTGACCGTGCTATTCACTTGACCTTGCTTGGAGGACAAGAAATGGTCATCGGAAAATTGAAAAGGGATACAAACTCATCACAAAGGCACGTAACCTTTGACTACACATCAAAGGTGAGGCACTTCACCACAAACACGCATTCAACATCTTCAAGACCCTAGTACGTGAGAGCTACTACAACGGGAGAAAACAGAAATTCATGAACCTCACTAAGCCGGAGTTGGACAAAGACTTTGTGTTCCTTACCCTTGTGACTGAAGCCGCTAGAGACATTGTACTTAAGGAAGCGCTAGCATACCACCACAAGAAGCTCCATGTTAGCGTACCACTATGACTAGCTCTACATTAGCATCACCCGAGACCGCAATGTTGGCAAGACTACCGGTAGTGGAAAACTATGCCCAAAAAAAACTACATCCGAAATCGGCTGCGGTTCTTTTGACCAGCCTAATTTGCAATCGCTAAACGACTGCAGATTTTTTTTTCATTTTGCGACTACAATTTAATTTTTTTGGGGGGGCATGTAATATACCATTGGAAAGGAATTTTCAAGACTTTTCCAACGGTATGGTACACGCCCCCAAATTCCTAAAATTTTAGTTTTTAAACCAGAAAAACAAATATGCAGTCGTTTAGCGACTACAAATCAGGCTGGTCAAAAAAAACATAGCCAATTTTGGCTGCAGTTCTTTTTGGCATAGTTTTCTACTACTTGAGACCTGTCAAAGCTCCGAATTAGCATGACACTTATCGCCAACATCCTCCCCCAAAGGGAGACACAATCCTCCATCGTAAGAGTCATCAAGAAAGTCTTTGGAGTGGACAACATTGTTGGAGTGAGCTTCAACAACAACACCCATTAAAACTCTAAGAAACAAGCAGGATGGTGCCATATACAACATTTCAATGCCGTAGTGTACATATAATGGCTTCATAAATCAGCATACATACTTAGCCACTGCGTAGACTTCAACCTACACCGAGGGAGCATTGAAGGCACAACCCCGACAAGACAACCATCCGCCTTGTGCATGCAACCATAAGAGAAGCTCTCGCAGATAAGATAAAAGACAAGCAATGAGCAATGTTATTAACACCAATCCACTCATCACGGAGAAGCATCTCACCAAAACCATCAATGAGATTGAAGAAAAATTGGATGAGAAATTTGGCACCCTCACCACCACATCGCCAACCTCCAAGCACTCTTCGAAACACTCGCCCAAGAATTCCAACAATCAAACCTCTGCATGTAAGGAATAGTCATTAGCTTGTCCACCGCCGCCCAAAGCTCCTCCACCGGATTGCTCCACCCATTCCACAAGGCTTCAACACCTCAATGACAACCGCATCTCCGGGATTTCATGGCAACCCACCAACACACCACCAAGGATTTAACACCTTTAATGAATAGAAACCTTATAGCAAGTTTCCAATGGCTTCTTTGCTTTGTATCTTGTACACTTTACTTTCTTTATGATAAAGAGTACAAGCTTCTTCATTGGATTTTCATATTACTCCCCAAATGTACTTACCTAATCAATCATCAACCAACACCTATTTGACACCATAGTCACACCACAAAGTTGCTCCAAAAAGTTGCTCCACATAATTGCACACCAAAACCAACCCCCAAAATCACAAAAATCCTAAAAAGTACACCACCAAGACAACCAACACTATCATACATACACAAACTAAAATTAATAATCACCTTACACCTACTACTAAGTCTCCTCCTCCCCACTATCCATAAAACACTAACTTAATATCCTCATGAACCCTCCTCCACCCCCCCCCCCCAAAAAAAAAACACAACCTTACAACTCCATGAACTACCTCAACATTGATTACTCCAAGCTACTTACTAGGCACACACACAAATACAACCACAAATCACAAATCACAAATACAACCACAACTCCAAGAACCACTTACACACTCCAAGTCAGCACAATCTCACTCATGTTTTACATTGCATACCTCCAAACACTCATCCTCCTTGGTGGAGATATACAACCTAACCTAGGTTCACTCACACACATCCTAAAAGACCTCCCAAAAGAATACCAACAAAGACAAAACATCATTTCCTACCAAACACACTCCACCTAAGACCACATAATGCCCACTTAGCTGAGTTATTTGAACCATACTTAAACACCAAAACCACACACCAATAGAACAACCCCTAAAAACCCTACTAAGTCACAACATCCTACCCCTCACATACCCACCACATCATAGATTATTCACATTAACACATCAATAAGCCCACTTCCAATAGAATGTAACAGTCATTTAACCCCAGGATTCTCACAATCCTCAAAAGACTACAAAACCTCCCAACCGACACAAATGAGTACCTTGGTACTCAACCTACACAAGACACCCTCCACCAAATACCACCCCTACATGTACAAATACCAATCACACAAGTCGCCTTCAACATCATCAACAAAAAACCTTGCCAACAAAGAAACTATCAACTTCACAACACTCTCACAAGATCTCCCAATTCCTACCCAAAAACATTATCCCGGAACTAGTCAAAAATACTCGGGGGGATCACACCCCCTTACGTTTTGTAACCACGTGCGATAATGGGGTATTTAATGGGGGGATATTTATGCACCTCTCAATATTTTTCCCCTCCCTATTTGTAGATATAAAGCTACTTTGACGTATTTTTTAGCACCCTATATTTATTTGTAATTTTTTAGAGAGGCTAATTTTTGGCACCATATTTTTTTTTATAAATTGTACAAGTACCAAATAGTGGACCGAATACTATAGCATTGCAAAATTGACAATGTGAGCAACAAACATTCCATACCATCCATCTTGTCATTCAATTGGTTTCAATTGGTTATACCAATCTTAAACCATTCAAAACACAACCAATAGCACTTGGATACTAGTTAAAGGGTTACCAATAAACATGGAGATAACAAAATATACAAGCTAACGTAGACAAGTTGTAAACGCGGATAAAACAAAACAAGAAATACAATCAGTTGTGACAAGACATAAAATTTTGCACAACTATCTACTCCAAAAAAAGATTGCATTCAAATACAAGAAAGCTAAATACAAAAATTAAAAACATTTCCTTTAATTGTGTTCGCAAACACATTCAACTATAGTCCCATTCAAACCTCGGGGAGATCACTCCATGTAAAGTTGAACAACCACGTGCGATCATTTTACATGTAAAAAATGTAAAAAATGTACATAAAGCATTACCAAAATGGGTCACAATTTTATCAATTTTTTTATGAGTAGATATACATGGTACCTGTTACATAGTAAAAAAATGGCAACTAAATTTGATGATTTTTTTTTAATAAAACATACCGTTTCTAACTAGAATGACGTAGAATTGAACTAAAAAAATTGCTACAAAAATGAAGATGACTAAAAATTTCAAAAAAAAATATAAAAAACACCATCAATGGTTATGTATATGTAGAAAAAATATCATAAAATTTAAAATTATTTATGGCATGTAATATAGGGGTAGTAAACTTTGTTCGCACGTGGTGTTCAACTTGACAATGGAGTGATCTCCCCGAGATTCAAACCTTGTACCAAATATTTACAATGTGAAGGGTTAGGATATAACTATGCACCCTCCAATACTATCAAAATACATGTTCAACATCCTCTACAATGTCATGATAAGACTAATAAATTGTGAGAGGTTTAACACCAATGACGACAAATATCTAAAACTAATTGTTGGCATGAGGCAAGTAACCTTCGAAGTCTCCAACCACTCCACCGCGTCTTCCTCCAAGGCAAAGTGCAATCCTCCAAGTCTACCACGGTGAGGTTGCCAAATGTTGTAGCGCACCATCGATCATCTACAAAAGGTTGTTGTAACAAAAGGGCAATCAATAGAAGGTTGGCATATTGGACATTACTAGCAAGACAAGTAAGAGCAACGACAAAAATTGATGAAGAATGAACCACAAGCCACCCTTCATTCTCATAATTTCATGGCTTGAAAACTAGATTTTTAGATTTAGAGAATTGAACATGCTCATTCAAAAATCTATACAAGACCAAACAATAAGAAAATGTGCAAATTCAAGGTTTAGGAAAACATAGTACATAGCTTCCTCCAAATTTGGATTGAAAGTTAACTCATCATCTTCATACATTTGAAAAGTCTAATACATGCTTATCACTTCAACCATCTAGTGCTTATTAATAAACGACATCTTTGAATGAAGCAAGAGAATTTCATAGAACGGTCTTGTTAAATCTCCCGTTGGAAAGATGAGATGAAGAGTCCACAATCAGTAGGTCATGAATGCTTATGATGGCATCATAACCTTGAGAACAACAACACTGATGCAGTAGGAAACATAGATGATTCTTTGTTAATCATTAGCACTGACAGACCTACTGCAGACTGTGTGTTATAGGCATAGGACACAGTAACAAAAAAAGGATAGACATTGTACATACACTAAGTAACAAAGTTCGGGAGACTGACAAGTTCATACTGACCACCAGACATAAGTGTTGTTTCGAAACCAAGAATTCCATTGTCACCAAAAATCCTCCACCCTTCGATTTCGTCCTAGCCCGAGTGGAAAAGTTTATAATGACATGTAGAGACTTCTCTCTTTGTAACCCAATATATAATTCCAATCTACCCTTGGAATATACACAACTTGATTAACACCACACTATGTAGTTTTACATTCCTTAATGTTGGGCAAGGTTATATCCTTAGCCTTTTCTAATGTCCATCCGGCCGCTTTGGCCACGCATGCCTTCAAAGATATCCCTCTTGTGAATCGAGTCCTTGCCGTCGACTCCACACTACTACATGAATTCTCGTTTATTGATTCCGTGCTATCACATGTCATCGTGGTTGATTCCGTATTGGTACATGACACTTCGCTTGTGGATTCCATGAGCACATAGGCTTTAAATACAAGTATTAAAAAATACTTATATACTTATCCTTGCCCTTCCTTCTCTAAGTTCTTCTTGATGTAAATCTCTATCAATGTCTTCCTACTAAACTTAAGAATAGTATAACTCCCACCCAACTTATGTTCTTCAAGTGAAATTTGGTACACTTGTTAAGTCCTTATCAAAAATCTCCACACCAAATTTTGGCACAAACAGAGTTCATATGCAAAAGTTATGCATGAAATTCTAACTCTAACTATTTAGTATGAATGTTCTGATAAAGCATCCGGTCATTAAAACTCTAATAACTTCCAACTCCTACGTCCAATCAATCTAAAATTTTGACACAAGATAGATATATAAGTTCAGAAGGTAGTGTCAAATTTTGGTATTCATATCTATAATCCTCTAAGAGATACATATTTTCAAACCTTGCTGCTTTGTTCCTAGACACCCTCCCCTTCAACTTTTAATAACTCTTTCATCCCAATGATTGAAGCTCTCAAATTTTTACCACAACTCCCATACTTTATAATAAACAATCCCTCAAATTTTCATACCCATTGAACACTCTGATCATCCATAATTGACAAATCTCTCACTATAAAGTTCTGCTCAAGTTTATAACTAATAAGACACTACAAGTAATGCACCTAGTACAATCTAGTCACTCTAAATGCCACAAGTTTAAACAAGTTTGAACTCTCTCACTTCAATATGAATCTCAATGCAACAAGTTGAAGTTTACAATCAAACTCCAAATTCCTTAAATCCAATCTACTTCTAACAAGAGGTCAATCCCTCTTCAAGGCTAAATAGCCTTGGCTCTTCTCATAAGAACTAAGCACACACATGTGCTCCTATCTTGCTTCCCACACACCCACACTTATAACCCGTGGGGTGCTTAAGGAGCACGAAGGAAAGAGAGGATGAGTGAGGAAAGAATGAGGGATTATATAGTGAGTTGAGAGGGAGAGAGGGCATGAGGTAAGGATAGGGTGAGAGGATTAGAGCCTCCAATCACAACCCCTTAACCTTCTCCTTCTAAGTAGGGACTCATCCCATCCACAAGGCTCTCGATAAGCCTTCGAAATCTCCTCCTACTTTGTAGGCTCTCATCTAATCTCCTAAGCCTTCCTCCCTCAAATGATCAACAAAGATCCTAATTCAAACATTTAACTAACCTTGGCTTTCTACCTACCACACTTTACCAAGGTATGTCCTCATGCTACTTAAGTCCACTCCACACAAGCCTAATGCTTCAAACTTAGCTTTCTTCAAGCTTCACTCTTTTTATATTTTTGTGAATAATCATAAATCAACAAAACACTACTTGTAATGTTTTACAAGTGTTAACAATCACATGTGGACATCAATTTGGGCTCACATCCATCCAATTTTTAATCAAATCTTTAGCCATGCCTAAGAAACCAAAAAAATTGGATGCACAATGAGCTAGGCCATGGTGTTGAGTAAGATCTGAATAGAGAATGCCAATCCCACGGTATTATTAGCCAACCAATGCTTTTTCATGACATACCAGACACAAAAGAGTGTCCCTGGAATGTCTGCTACCAGTTGTGACTTGGTAAACTCCACCTCAACATCTGAACATTCAGATCCCACAAAATTAGTCCAGCACTCCACAGTATCCAGACATGGCCTTTGTAATATGTCATATCTCACCCTCCACGGAAAAACTAAACTAGCTAAAAATAATCACACGTCCAAAAGGGCGTCAAGAATGCAGTAAAACAGTAAAACTCGATTTCTAGCAAAGGAAAAAGTAAACTTGTTAAACATAGTCACGTGTCCAAAAGGGTGTCAAGAATGTAGTAAGCAATAAAACTCGATTTCTAGCAAAGGCACCCCAAATTCTATTTTTAACCAGTTTAGTTTTTCCGTGGAGGGTGAGATATAAAATCTACAGTTTAATACGCATATGAAACAAAGAACTCGGCTTACTCTTCCAATACGGCAACCTCAATGTGATAACCTTATCATTCCACTGAACATGAAGAATGTGCTCCAACGCTGGGAGAATAGTAGCTTTGAAACCACAAAACTCAAACACTAATGTAAATAATCATATCCAATAAGGACAATGCTAGTAATTGCCTGACAGGTCATGCACTCAAGGGCCAAAACCCCCAGCACAAAAAAAACATAGCATGAGAACTACGATGATCAGATGCTTTTAAGACTTTGAATAACAAAGTATCTCACAAGACTGTAATGTACATAACAAAGACAAAACAAACTACCAAGAACGCCTCCTTGATAAGAAATGCAACTCAAATGAGTATGCCACTAGACATACACAACTGCATAATAAAAATCAAGGAGTTGAAAAGCATAAGGTTCTTTGGGAACTTACGAAAGAGCCAAGACCCCCAACACAAAGAAGTAAAAGTGTGAGAATTGTGTTGATCACATCCTTTGGTAAGAACTTGAAAAGAAGAAACAGTGACAAAAGGACTGCACTACCAATGAATGGAAACCGCATGGCATGTTCCTTTGACATTGTTTCCTGCACAAATGTTTCAAAACACTGTATTAGCCATAGGGTTACAAGTGCGACCATGACAGAAAATAGATATGGACTTCAAACACTAAATTGTGTAGAGAAGGAGAGTTAGTGTTTTTGTCAAGTTTTTATTGTCTGCAATCAACTAATATATTTTTTCACAAAAATCAACAAATCCAATTAACACCCCTTCAAAAGTCAACACACCAATTTACCCTAAACCCTAATTCAACTCGACTTCTCAGTTTAGTTCATCATTCTTAGGCGTCATACCCTTCTTAGGGTAGTGTGGTTCCACCATGAGCTGTGCACTGCCTATGAGGACTTCGCCGGCATAATTGGCCACGATGGCCGTAAGTTAAGAGTCTTCCGCCCTCTCTCAAAGCTTTGCTTGTATTGAATGATAAGTGTTTCACGATATGTTTCAATATCAATTATGTCCTTACCTACAAAGCTTATTGTAAGTCTATTCATCGGAGACCTTGAAGCGTAGCAACATTGTTCATCTTGAATTCCTACATCCAAAGAGAAATCAGTAGCATGTCGTCGAAAAACGAGTAGTGGAAGGGAAAATCAAGGAGTTGGAGTTTGAAATCGACTCTTACCACACGAGAGTGGAGCAAGCCGAATCTTCGGCACTCGTGGAACACCCTGTGTGAATGCTATGGAGCAAAGAAGAAAGCTCCAAAAAATGTGTCTTACCTACCGCCTTTGCGCCACGCTTCACCGCTTCACGCTTCACCAACGCAAGATCTCCTACCCGGATGCTTCACTGCCTTTGCACCACTGTGCTTGCCCAAACCCTAAGCAAGCCTTACCCTAAAATCGCACCATTGCAAAACCCAATGGCCGTTGAGAAGTCACAACATTCCTTCCCCCAAAAAAATCCCACCACATTTCCCTCCATACTAACGCGTTTCATTCAAATTTGGATAGAAACTACACACTTCTTCATCCAAGTAGTCAAACCCATAATTATTTTATTGATCCTACTACACACTTTTAGGGGGATCCAATATCTATAACCCTATTTTTTTCTACCGATTACTAAAATGGAGGAATTATTCACCACCCTATTTTACATATAATCATGTAGGGGACATATTTCCAATGCTATGGTAGATCTAACGCAATTATAAATTTTACCCTCAACGAATTAAATTGACCCTATTTTTATCTCACGTGGTTTCTAAAATTCCAATAGTCACCTCCCCGAGCAAAAATACAAAACTCATCAGTAGATACTCACACAAACAAAATACACTTCAATGAACACATACCCCAACCCCCCATCTCAAGACCAAGAAGACCACACTCCTAACTCTCTGACAATGATAATATGGAACACATGCAACATTAGCTCTAGCCTCCCCAAAATATTCGAAATGATTTGATCATATCCCTCCCCTAAAAAATCATACACATACAAGAAACCAAACTCTAAATGCATAAATCTACCAAATACATTGACACCAAATTCCCGGACTACAAAATCATATACAATAACACAAATGACATAGAAACATGGATGAAACGGCCATTCGCACCATTCACCCCCAACAAAGACAGGTTACTCACTATGATTTATAAATCCATCTACTCAAAAGAAAACATCCATAAAATAGGCACACCACTCCAACTATTCCCATATCTCCAAATAATCCAAATATTAAACAAACCCATAAAATCAATAGCATTAATCCACACATGCATGTTCACACACCCGGAAGACCTACACCTAATACAAGAGATTCAAACACATATCAAAATTCTCCAACAATACTATCTTCCTAAGCGGTGATTTTAACATAGGCATATTCCTCCAAGGTAGATCCCAACATAATTCCTACAACCACATATGACATCAATTGGCACACATTTACCACCCAAATAAACCTGAAACCCATCCACAACCTAATGAACTTCTCTTGACAAGGAGAACACAATTATACATCCACAAGTCTCATCGACGAACTATACTCAAACACCCACACCATCATCAAATGCTTCACATAAACAAACCTTAACCATACCTCCAACCACTACCCAATATTACTGAAATGGGAACCCAACAACATCATCACCAAAATTCAGCAACCACCCTGCCCCTCCAAAAGAATCACATTCCCAATCCCACCTGACAAACTCTAAATCCTCACAGTACTTTACCAAGAAAACAACCACATAGACATCCTTAACCTCACCAAAAAACTAGCCCAACCCCTTACCTCAAGAGAATGGGAGGATGCCCAAAATGCCCTACAAGACATCCTTAACAATCTTAGCACATGCATGGATCACACATGCCTAACATCACCTCCCTTAGAACTTACGCCAAGAACCCAACTCCAAGGTGGTTTTCTACCGAGACAACAACAACAAAAAGAATGGCAAAAAACAACTACAAATCTTCCACTACATCAGAAAAACAATACCAACAACTCGAGGCCCACAATGGCAAAACTACCCAGACGTTAAACACTTACTCATGTTCCCCATCCCAATCCCACCACTACCCACCAACATAGATGAAACATACATGGACTAGAGTAATAGCAATAACAACAAAATCCGAAGCATAGAAAATCACCTCAAAATAATAGCTGTAAACTTCAAAAAAACCATTGGGAAATATAGAAACCTCCTCAACATGAAACCACGGATCATACACAAAAGAACATTCAAACACAACAACCATGTATCCATAGATAGCATGAAAGACGCACTAGGAAACATCCAAACAAACCCACAAAACATAGCCAATGCCATCTACACCTCCCAATAAAAATCATTCCAATGACAACCCCCACTATGTGATGACCCAACAGACCACCCCACCACATGCACATGTGTGGTAAGAAAATACCCATGGCTCCACACAAACAAATACATACTAGAAAAAAGAGGACAAGGGTGGTTGCATGATTTGGTGTCTCACTATCGGCATGCGTGGAGTCAATAAAAAGGCCGTTATAGGGACCAACTCATTGATGTCGGGCTATATGTACAATTATGAGTACAATTTAATTTTTTTGAAAAAGAGGCCCATGTAGAGGCTCAAATACCATATGCAAAGGGGGAAAAAATAAAATCAAAATCAAAATTTATCATATCAAATAGTACCTTCAAAAACTAAACACCATTTTCACTCTATAAAAGTCCATTTCTACATATATAACAATAGTGGCACAAAGAAACCCACATTTTTGAATTAACAAGGATGTAGTCCATCTTAAATGTAGTCACTATCAAGCATTTTGACTTGACTACTTTGTTTTAAAAGTCCATATTGAAATTTTTGACAGCTGTGACAAGTCCATACATTAATGTTTGAAAGTCCATACACCATTGTTTCAGACCCTTGTGTGCCTAACACACTACTTAAATGTCTTTATAGCAAAGTTTTTAATTATTTCACAAAAAAATTGCCAAAGAAAACATAGTAGTTTGTGATATATGGACCTTGCAATACATACCCCTTCCTGAAAATAGCACTGTGACACCGTTATTGAGACACCAAAGCATGCAACCACCCACAAACCACTCAACAAATTGCCGAAAAATTTACTCGAGAAGCCTTTGACCTAAACCTCAAAAATTAGCCACAGGAAAAACCCCATGCCTAGACAACATCCCCAACAAAATCCTTAAAGCCATCCCCAATGAATTCCACGACCTCCTCTTTGTCTTCTTCCAAAACTACTATAAAAATTCAGACAAATCCCACAAATATGGAAACATAGAAAAACTATATATATATACCCCCTCCTAATAACAAATTATAGACCCATAGCCTTAGCAAACACAATTGACAAATTCTACACAAGCACCCTCCCCTCCCTACTTATTAGCTATAAAGAACAAACACAAAATTACACTATAGTCAAGAAGGCTTCCACCTACAACGAAACACCGCGCGCTAAATCCAAATGCTTATAAAACCTCATAAGACGCCAAATACACAAATCAAGACATTTACATAGTGTACATTGACTTTTGCAATGCCTTCGGATCCATTGGACACGCACGGCTCCTAGCCATAATGGAAGACCTCGGTTTCCTACTAGATACAATAGAAATAGTAGATGACATTTACACCTACTCCACCACCACATTCCAGGGAAGCTACTTCAGTGCCCCCCCCCAATAAACATCAACAGAGGGAGACACCCTTAGCCCTACCTATTGATAATCTTCCTCAAACCACTTCTACGATAGCTAGAAAATGGGTCACTAGGCTACAACTTCAACCCCTACCAGAGTACATGGGCCTTGATAGTATACGCGGACGACCTAGCACTATGGTATCCTAGCCTACTACCGATATGTGACCTTAAACCGAGCTCTAGGGAACAAATTAGAAATAATGTTCCCTAGGTGGATGACATGTCCCTAGCTCAACTAACCTCACATTAATGCATTTAATGACGTGGAGGGAGAGAGAGAGAGGGGAGGAGAGAGAGGGGGAAGGAGGAAGAAGGAGGAGGAGGCCCGTAGGTCTCGGTTCAAGGCCCATAGGTCTCAGTTCAAGGCACATGAGACCTTGCCACAACGTGTTGGATGAGATTAGTTATTCGTTTAGGATGTCTCTTGACATAGTAAGGTCAAAGTCAGTCTACGGCTTAGTAATGTTGGATTTCTTACAACCTCTTACTTGCTTGTGGATAATTATAGAATGCTCATAAGTTGTATTAGCATTGACGTCAAACTTCTTTAGGTCTATCATAAGATACCCTAGGGAACATCTTTAAAGAATCATATTTAATTCAAAATTATTTTTAAAAATTTCCAAATTTTTGAAATAGACAAATATTTCATTTTACCTTGCACGAAAATTTTTAAATCGTTCATTACCATAGAAGAGGTCATTGTGAAAATTCACCAATGTGTAGCTCTCGGTCATAGGCTATACATAGACAACATTCAAAACTTGCAACTCCATATCGACAAACTCCACAAATTTGCCAAATGGACACACATGGATCCAAACCTCGCCAAATGCACCATCACAAGAAACCCTAACAAGGCCAAACTTCAACACATCATCTTCAAGGCCTACATACAAGCACAAATAATCATTTACAAAATAAATAAATAAATAAATCCCAATCCTATCATAAAATGAACCATACACTTATCTTGGTTTACAATTCATAGCATCACTAAAATGGAATTTAAAAAAGATATTACCATGAACAAAGCAAAAGAACAAAGGAAACCCCTGATAGCCTCACTAGCCATCATTCGACAAAAAATTAAAATCTTGAACATTGTTATCAAACCAAGAATAGCCAACGCCTACTATGGACTACCATTCTCCAAACCAAATATTCGGAAAATTGACAAAATACTAAGCAAGCTCACCAAAAACATATGCAAATTGCCAAATAGCACAACCAACATCCTCACCCACCTCAACAATGAAGACTTTGGAATCAACACCACATCCATTCTTCCCGACTACCTAACATGATACACAAATATGGAGGTTGTTGGATGTAGTCAAATTGCACAAGAAGGTGACCCAAAGTTAGAGGAGGATTCCAATTCTGAGCCCAAATTTGAAGCATGATTAAAGATGAAAGCAATGAGGTGCAAAAATTACTCCACCATATTATGAAAGTGCTTTTTATTGGCTTTTTAATTTTACAAGAAATACCTAGTTACATAAAATCAAAGCTCAGCAAGGCAACAATGCCATGTACACAATAATAATATTATGGCAATGCTCTACAAATTATTGCATAACATTATTCAAGACCATGTAGATCGTTGCTCTCCACCAATTATAGTATACAGTTCTTTTCTACTTGCATGAAGGCAACCTTGCTATTTTGCATGTCCCTAGCCATTAACACCATTATCTTTTTCGTAAAACCATTTCTGGCATGGGTGGAGATGACAGTCATTAAACTTTATAGTCATTCCAATTCTCAACACTAGTGACCCTAAACCCTAAACCACTACCAACTTCTAATAGAAATTCATCTAAGTTGTAAATGGAAAGGACACACCATGTTTTAGGAACATATGCTTGCCCTTTCTATTGAGAAGGAGCTCTATGTCATACTAGGCAAGTCTTTTGCAAACATGTAAAGCGAATCAATCGCATCATTATCTTCAAGCCTCTCGTTTTGACTGCAAGTACAAAAATCTCTAGGATCTTGATTTGACCAATCAAACTGAGAATATTCTGGCACCTCAACAACTTTTGAGTCAGAATCAACAAAGTTGTTGATATCCATTTTGTGGCGTATACTCTTATCTTGACTTGATGAAGGGTGCACGACCATCTCTTTCACTTGATGCTGAGACTCTCCAAAGTAGTCACACCCTTCATAGGCTGCATAATAGAATGTGGAAATTTGAGAGGAATTTAGAGGAATCGCGTGTTGCTTAAAATTCAGGATGGATTGCGATGTAGACTTTGATGTATGCGAGTCTGCAACATGCTGAAAGTTGTGCCTCGATTCACAACGTTGATAGTAAATGGCAGCAAGATCATGTGCTTGTGCAGCTTCCTCTCGGGTGTCAAAGTTGCCAATCCATATTTTCTTTCTTCTTGGAAGTTTGATTTCAGCAACCCAAGGATGTTTTCGTTCAGGGCGCCATCTCACCCCTCTGTAATGTACCTTGGGTCCACCTCCTAGTTGGTCCAGCTCACGGGCTATCTTCCGTATCATTGTTCTTTCAAGCACCCATGTCCTTCGATGTTGCTGTTTTACAAACTGAAGGTCATAGAAATCACATTGAGCAAACACATGCATCGGCACATGTTCCACACTTAACCAAGATACATAGGCTTTTGTGTAGTTTGAAGAGGACATAGCTACTGTATCTCTTATAGCTAGAATCTCTGATTTTTGCTTCCTCCCAAAACATTCAAGCGAAGTTTGAAACACACCAGATTTATCAAATGTACAAGAATCTAATATAATTCGGTGGTCTGGAACAGTCGTTTGAGAAATATTGGGAAATGTATGTGCCTTAGGGTCACATGACATGGCAAACGTGAAGCCAGCCTGTAGATATATTGATTTTACCAAATGCGTGAATTTACGACCAGCATTTGATGGAAGTTGATGCACTTGGGGAACAAGCATATACTTGGTGAACAACAAACAATGTTGCACTTGCGCAAAAATTACTACTTGATAAGAACCATCTCCAAGTGTAGAATAAAATTCTGCAAACTTGGCAAACTCCATGCTGTATGCTTTCACCTTCTCGGGGATGACCTCTGAACTTCTGAATTAGGTCATGCACCACACATATCAAAATCACATACAGCTGTTGGATGTTTTCAAGTCAACCAAAAGCATTCATTCGTGTTTATACAAAGAACCTTCAACAACTATCCTTAAACTAGGAGGGATCCATATAGAAAGAAATATCTCAACGTTTTCAATCAAATCGTCAAAAATCGAATGGCAAGTGATACATACTCTCTCTGGACATTACAATCTGTATGTCTACCCTCTTTCGTCTGCTCACATTCTACAAACTGTTTTGCTTCATATACATTGCTATAACAAGTGCATAGTATGTCACACCGACTTGACAAAACAACAACTATTGTGAGTCAAGGTATAATCTTCTACAAATCTCTTGCGGAGACTAAGTTTGCAGAGTACACATATTCAGATGTTTGTATTTATATCTCAATACCGGTCTCCTACGATCAAGAAGAGAGAGAAGAGAGTATAGAGAGTGAGAGTCTGAAAAGAATGTAAATTATGTGAGTAGTAAGTAGGTGAATTGTATTGGAAGGAATATACTTTTGAAGAATACATATGGACCAAGACTTTTGGTATACATGGTCATGATCTTTAGAGAGGAGACAAAATTGGTCAAACTGAGACGTGCAAAAAGTAAGTTAGTGGCGGTGAAGCCTCATCCGACATCATTACTTTGGTTTGTGATTTAATTATAGCAGTATAAGTTACACATGTTTCGCATTGAAGCATTTGACACGTTTGCAGATCTTTTTTTATGGAGGTACAACTTTAAGGTAGGAGGTATGTATTTTACACCAAAATAATAGGTACAACTTCCAACTCACATGCAACATGTATTCATTAAAAATCTCTCCTTCTCTTTTCACCTACAATTATAGATCTCCAACACATACTAATAGGCGGACATTAAGTTCCCCCCTACAAACTATGGGGGGTGTCAGATTCGAGCCGGGGCAGCCCTTCAATGAAATTTCTGAACCCGACCGAAAACTGTTGCCCACCCCGCCCAACTTTGAAAAAACATTGGCCTTGCATTCTTGAAGGCCGCTTGATTACAAATCCCATATTGAGTGCACTTCACCTTCAAGGTCCAAAATCCAATATATATGTTCACTTCCATTGAGTAAATAAGCAATTGACTGGGATTTCATTATCAAAGTGAAACCGTCAATAAAGCATGTAATTAACTTGGAAGTCAAAATATTGCAAAACCCTCACTAGCATTGAGGTTATAATTTTTGTGACTTACAACTTGAAATTGTCTTTGTAAT
The DNA here is from genome assembly GCA_964035585.1 of Polytrichum formosum. Taxonomy (NCBI): domain Eukaryota; kingdom Viridiplantae; phylum Streptophyta; class Polytrichopsida; order Polytrichales; family Polytrichaceae; genus Polytrichum; species Polytrichum formosum. The sequence continues at coordinate 4,280,239 of OZ037941.1, forward strand.
TCTAAAATGACACTTAAATTTAGTGTGTTGATTTCTGGAATTAATTCATGTGAATTAATTATAATAATTAATTTCTGGAATCAATTCCAGTGAATTAATTCTAATAACTAATTCCAGTGTATTAATTCTAGTGAATTAATTATAGTATTTAATTCCAATGAATTAATTCTAGTAATTAATTCCAGTGAATTAATTCTAATAATTAATTCCAGTGAATTAATTCTAATAATTAATTCCAGTGAATTAATTCTAATAATTAATTAGTTTGAATGCGTATGAATACTTGTGAAAGTAGACGGCATTACCTAAAATATTATAAAATATACATACTAAATCAACACACTAAATTTAAGTGTCATTTTAGAATGACAAAGACAATTTCAAATTGTAAGTCACAAAAATTATATCCTCAGTGCTAGTGAGGGTTTTGCAATATTTTGACTTCCAAGTTAATTACATGCTTTATTGACGGTTTCACTTTGATAATGAAATCCCAATCAATTGCTTATTTACTCAATGGAAGTGAACATATATATTGGATTTTGGACCTTAAAGGTGAAGTGCACTCAATATGGGATTTGTAGTCAAGCGGCCTTCAAGAATGCAAGGGCAATGTTTTTTTCGAAGTTGGGCGGGGCGGGCAGCAGTTTTCGGTCGGGTTCAGAAATTTCGTTGGAGGGCTGCCCCGGCCCGAATCTGACACCCCCCATAGTTCGTAGGGGGGAACTTAATGTCCGCCCATACTAGTATATGTAGATTTTAGTGCTTGAGATAGTAACGTTCAAAGTTTTTAAACTCATGTTCAAAACTTTTTGCAATATTGAATTGAATCGTGTTTTGATTTGAAGGATTTTTATTTCAAAGTTTGAGATGAAATGTACAAGTACCTAATCCCTTTGAGTGTTGGACACCAATACAGCTTGCATTTTGGTGAATCTGGAGGTGGATCACTATATTCGTTAATTGGAGACTTTTTCATGATTTGGAGACTAATCAAGGACTTAAAATTTGATATTGCGTTTAGTGCAAGTGTTGATTATGATATAGATACATACTATATATATATATATATATATATTCCTCATGCACGAATATGTAGAAAGTTCATTACCAATGTTCCCCACGTTCACAATATTGCATCCCAAACTATGGGTAAAGTTTATTTTGAGACTTTCCAAAGTCTCCGATTAACGAATATAGGCCACTGGCAATTTCTTTTAACTTCATAAGCATTCAAGGGTTGACGTTCGGGAATACTTGTTCCAAGCTTGAGGTTGGTTTTCCTTGCCATACAAGTACATGTAAGCTTTGTCATGTGCCAAGATTATGAGAGTCTAGTAAGATCCACCATAGAGCCTATATATATATTTTAAATTACTTCTTATCCACTATGACAATCAAGAAGGCCCTTCACTAATATTTTCCTAACAATTTAATGAACTTTCTTATTGCAAAGTATTATCTTGAAAGAGGACACAACTAATAGCATGATCAACAATGCTAGATGTATGAAACAAAAAAAATAAAAAAATAAAAAATTGAGCAACCAATGTGGGAGAGTCAACTTACCCTAGTATTCTATTGATTGGTCACCAAGGGATGCAAGCTTTGTGATGAGTTGGTTACATTTTTGAAGCTTAAGCAATAAAAGACACGGGGTCTCAATATACTGCCATATACACAATTTATACAGGCTTCACCAAGTTCATAAATTGTATTTAATATATTTATGTGTTTGAAATCATATTATATACATTGTCTTTTGACAGTGGCGTTCATTGGCATTTTACGTAGAAACAACATGCAAGACAAGATAGGGTGGAATCTATTTGTCATACATAATTTTTAAATTTTTATTAGATCTATATTAGGCTCTATTAAATTTCCATAAGCATGTTATGTACAACACATTTGTTCGTTGGATCATTACATTTAAATTAGAGGGTAAGTTAAGTTATGTTAAAAGCAAATAGCAGGGTGTGTTAGAAAACATGAATGAAATGTGGTTCACTGTGGATCAAACTTCGGTTCAATGTGGACAAAACAAGAAAAAAGATATTTTTAGGGTTAGAAGCATGTTGAGCCAGTTTTCCCTTCCCATTGTCATTTTGCACAACTCCCTCAACTGCGCGGTCACACCATCTTCAATTTGCTCAGTTATTTTGCAGTTGTCTTCATTTTGTGTAGGGCTTCTTCTTCTTTTGTCTTGAATTCACATAGTAGGGAGTGGCAGTCCAACATGTTGTGAGGCTAGTGAGGGTTTGGTTTGGAGAGAGGCAATGTTGGCCCAATTGGTTAGGTTTTTAGAGTGCTCGATTCATTCTTGCTCACACTATGCTCATTCTTGGACTATTGAGGCGGTTTTAGTTGCTCATGATGCACTCATTCTTGAACTATTTGAGGCAATTTCAATTGCTCAAGTGGTGTTCTTATTTGTCGTAAGGTGTTGTGAGAGACTAGTCTAGGGTTTGAGGCACTCATTCTTGGTCACATGGTTTAAGGTTTTTGTAAGGTGTCGGCCACAGTTTTCACTAGGGTTTAGTGTGCAAATGAGATGGGCGTTTTTGGAGTTGGTTTAGCCGTTTAAAAGAATCTCTTTGAACACTTTGTAGTCAATCACCATATCATTCCTAACTCTAAAAGCAAACACCTTGCATTTGCCCACAAAGTTGATGTCTTGTGCCCATTGTGATGTGGTTAAATTTATGAATGTATGTGCTAGTTTTGATTCTTCCTGATGCTATGTTTCCTTACATGACAAACATCAACAAACAAGGAACTCCACTTCAATACCGCAAAGAGAAGATTTGAACACATACTTTCTATAAAGAAATACGTTGTAATTTATTGCACAACTTTGGAATTTATAATGACCTCTAGGGTGAATGTAAATGGTGAAAAGTAGGATTTTTGATAATTATAAAGTCTAAAAACTCTCAAAGGCTAAGGTAAATGGTCCCCTAAACAAATAATTGTTTCTTGCATGTGTATGCCAACTTTCTATAGAGGTGCCTTCCACAAGGGCATTTGTCAAGGAGAAAATAAAACTATACTCATACTAGACATTGATGATTAAAATACAACAAATGTATTTACATTCAAGGGCACCCAAGTTGTATATTCATAATTCTATTGATTCTAGTCAACAACAAAATTCATAATCCCATTGATGTTATTCATAATCCTATGGTGATTTCAAGAAACTTGATTGTTGTAACTTGAATATGGGGAAGGACTTAAAAGGAGGCGACCTATAAATATTGTGTATGCAAACACAATATTACTCGGCACCCACTATTTGTTCAGTGGGCCCTTGGAATATAACAGTTGGATGCTTGAAAAGCTGAGCATGAACAAACAATGGGTGTTGAGTAATGTTATGAAGTCCAACCAAACATTGACTAGGACAAAGCATTTTTTTATGAAGGTGGGCAAGAATGATTAATGCAATTGCATGCAGAGGAACCATTGATGTTCTAAAGATTTACGTGGGTGCACGTCGTAGACGAGGAAATAGCCATCGGTGTATTAAAAAAACCCAATGTTACTTTTTATTTATTTATTTTATTTAGACCATTGACATCTACATTTATGTGGACGAAAAAGAAGGCCCCTTCATCCCGCTAAATTACACCAAACATAATATGTTGACTTTTCCCCTTAGAACAAAAACTTTTTTAAGACATGAAACTAGAAAGTCAACGAAACAACGTGGTTTGGTGGATGAATGCCAACCCCTCATCAAATGTGATGTACGCAATCTATGTTGTCGTCAACACATTAGTTACAATAGCTTCTCTCTTGCGGCCTAACTCCAATTTTCAAGAAAATATTACATTCTATCACCAATTTTAAATGTGAATACAACGAACAAAAACCAAATGGCATCTTCAGTTTGCATTGTGCAGCCAACATGCAACATGCAAGTACTCATAAAATCATTAAAATTTTATATTAATTAAAAACCAACAAAAAAACAAAACACGGGTCAAACCTCCACATCATCGATTCCAAACTTGTACAATCCCTCTACATTCCCAATTGGGTCCTTACATCCTAAAGTGATAGGGAGCATTTTTTAAGGTATTAATGGTTGGGGATGTAATAGCGTGGGCATTTGTTCCACAATGAACCTCATTAATTATTTGGCGCCCGCAATACACAGAGTTGTAGATATTTTGACGCGGGTCAATTTCCACTTTCATTGACTATGGGTTGATGACTCGTCAGCATCACGTATGGGAATTTCGATTGGGCTAGTCTTAGTTCTTTTTGTTGGTGGCCTTTGTTATTGTATGCTTGTAGGTTGCGGATGGCGCCCATGTGTGTGCCAATTGGGACTCCATTGAGCCAAATATGGCATGGTGTGGGCTACATGTATGCGGGGTGTAGTGATTGGTTTGACTATGATGGTTCCATTGTTCGCAAGTTGGTCACCAATTTCATTTCCTATTATGCTGGTGTGTGCTCTGACTTCTTGGTTTTGGTTTTGTGTGTGGACCATATGATTTGATTAACTATGGCTTATATGAGTAGTTTGTCCGGGTGGTTGTGTTGGGATGACATGTGACAAATGTGGTTGTTTATTAGGTAGAGATTGTTGAGGTTGTCTGTTAGGATGAAGGTATATTGGGGGTGCCATTTTGTGTGGCGGTTATTGCTATTAGTAGGGCATTTAGTTGTGCTCTGAGGATGTTTTGTAGGCCTAGTAGTCTTTCAGCAATTTCGAGGTTATTGGTTGGGTTGTATGCGCTTGAGCCAACCATGTTACCTACTCCATTTTCATCACGGGGTATGAATGACCCATCGGCGTATATGCATTGTTGTGGGTTAAATTAAGGGATGTATATGGTGGTATTCTATTGGTAGGGGTTGTGCGGTATGGGGGGGGGTGTTATGTGGGTGTATTTTGGGGTAGTTTGCCCTTTTTTGAGTATTTGACTTGTAGTTGAGGGGGGCGCCTGGGGTTGCACCTTTCATCAAGAACCAAGAACCACATGCGTTCGCAACATACTCTAAAAACCCCCTATATAAAAAAAAATTCTGTAAAATCAAGCAATACACGTCCAATTTCAATGATACAAATACACGTGACAATATGTACACATCTAAACATTGACATTCATATATAGTCATTAAAATAAGTATACAAATATGTTTTTGAATGATAATAAACCCCTATTATATGTATGATGTAGATCCTTGTACTCCACCCAATAATTACCAAAAAAATTATGCATTCTATAAATCCTCCCAACAAACCAAACCTTAACTAAAGCCAAAAAAAATTGTTGATTTTTAAACACTTATCCCATAAAGTCTAGTGACCCTACTAGACAAGTACAAATGGTATATGTTTTTTGGAGGTCCTCCATACATGTACATAACTACGAGTTATAATTTGTGTAGCATATGTATATAGTACGGAAAAGTTCAAATTAATACCCCTTTTGTGCACTCACGTATACTCATACATGTTATGAAAGGTGCAACCCCCGGGGATGGGGGTGCTTTGAACTTGGTTGGTTTTGATGAGGATGTCATATACTAGGTTGAGTATGTTTTGTGTGAGTACATTGAGTACTTGGTGATTTCCTGGTGGAGGTATGTTATAATGGATGCATATGATGGAGGTGTATTAATTTTTGAGATTAAGTAACTATTTGGGCCATTCAGTCGTGGGATTGTATTGTATGGTGTTTGAGAAAGTAGTTATGATGGTGTGCATGTTTGTGTGTTGACCCATCCAACACTTAAAGGTTAAAGGTTAATGTCAGCCATAAACCCCCACCCTTTGCGTCTGTAATCCGAGTGGAAATCCATGGCTCACAGGTCCTTGTTGACTCTCAGCATGGGGAACTCCATACTCATACTCCAATGACATTTAACACAACACACTCTTTTTATTGAACCCCATAGAGCATTAGCATTGAAAAATACTTATGCTTCTATGGTAGTCATTACACACCCACACATTAACCTCCTCTTCCTCCTATAATCTCCTACATCATCCATACACTATTAACCTAATTAATCTACTCCCCTAGCAACCCAAGCACCTTCCCACATTTTGAAGGTCCATTAAATCCCATTTATCTATGCTCCCTAAAGGTCCCACCTCCTAAGGCCTCTAGCTCACATCATGCCCTTGAAGCAATTCAGAATTTGCCCAGCCTCCGCTACCCTGGCCGAATGCCTCAAACTCTGAATCTGATCCCAGGTCGCTCCTGGCCGTTGCCTCGGTTACGAATCCACCTGTGAGTTACCCTTGGCCGAATCTCAGCTCTGACCCTCATTCCAGCTGCCTTGGCCTAATTCTCAAACGCCGAATCTGATCCCAGGCTGCTCCTGGCCACTGCCTCAGCTCCGAATCCCACTCTGAGTTATTCCCAGCCGGATTCTCCAACTCTGAATTTAATCCCGGGTCGCTCATGGCCGCTGCCTCGGTTCCGAATCCAATTTTGAGTTAATCTTGGCCGAATCCTCAGCTCTGACCCTCATTCCAGCTGCCTTGGCCTAATTCTCAACCGCCGAATCTGATCCCATGTTGCCCCTGGCCACTGCCTCAGCTCAGAATCCACCTTTGAGTCCCTCTTGGCCGATTACCTCAGCTCTGAAGCTGGTCCCGGTCGCTCCTGGCCACCGCATTGGCCTGATTCTAAAAAAAACTGATCTAATCCCAACTACACTGGCCTAATTCTCCAACTCTGAACCTGATCCTAGGTCTCTCCTAGCCGCCGCCGCAGCTCCTCCTCCGAACCCCCTTCCTCGAGACCAATTGGTACCCTGTTTCGGGCTCCCTCAGCACCCCATCCCTGGATCCGAACATTCTGCAACCAAATCCTACTGAAGTGTCGGAGCATCCTTGAACCGACACCCCCCCCATCCTAAAGTGAACAATTGAATTGGCCCAACCTCTAGTTACACTAAATAACCCTTTAAATTCTAACCCATTTGACTAACTCATTAGCTTAAGGATTAACTTAATCACTCACAGGTCCCCTAAGCCTAACTCCCCAACACAACACCCACTCAACATTCAACCTTAACTTTGATTTAAACCTAAAGCTTCACTCTTTTTATGACTTTTAGCAATTGAAGGAATGTCACAGTCAAGTTTTAAGGAACTTTTGAAGTTAACACCTCATGTGGGCACCTTACTGGGCTCACAGTTAACCCTTATAGGACATGGGGACTCAATATACAACCACGTACACAATTTATATGGGCTTCACCAAGTTCATAGTAAATCATATTTTGTATATTTATGTGTTTAAACCTTATTATACGCATTGTCATATGTCAAAGAAAAAATAAAATACACTCATACTAGACATTGATGATCAAATTACAACGTACGTGTTTGCATCCAAGTTGCGTATTTGAACTTAAATCTTCAATAACATCCAACAATGTTGAACTTATTCAATTAATCATGCACTTGAACAATAGGTTGGGTTTAGATAGGGCCACTTTTGACATGATCAGCTAAAAATGAAAGTGTGTAGCTCAAATACACTATTTTTTGCTTGGAGCAATCCAATCTAGGCCTCTTAGATACTTACTTCTTTGCAGAGCAATGAATGGGGAAAATAATGCTAGTTACAAATGAACCGGTTGAGTTTTAGAAATAACTGGTCGAAATTCAAACTTGAGAAATCACCGATCATTTTAGAGGAATATAAGGAATATACCTCAAATTTATGATGCTAACACTTAGAAATCCCTTTGGATCACGCTATCAAAGTTTAGAACACCAGCGTTTGGAAACATGCTCAACTAGGGCATTTCTTGGGGGGTAAATCCATTGCCAGGAGAGGAAAGTGTACATTTGAAACCTTATGAGGATACGCTTTAGTATTCTGTGATATATGACATGCATTCAAGTGATCATTTCCTTTTTAAATGATGTTAAAATATTTTGACTTCAATGGCTATCATTTTGTTGTATTAATAGGTTTTTATTTTGATATTTTTAAAATTATTATGATGTATATTTGAAGTTGATATAATACAAATTATAGATTGTTAATAGATGTGTTTGTTCATTGATTTAACCTTCTATTGCGTCGTGGTGCATTCTAGTGAACTTGGAATTTCATACCACCCTTGATGTTGAGGTCATTTGAGTTCACTATCATCAACATTTGTTTTGATCGGTCACTTGTCTATAGAAGCCAACTTCATAATGAAGGCGTGGGAACAAGAATATCATCATTTCAACAAAATTTGAGAAGATCCAAGGGCATCAAATTTGAAGTTATCAAGTTGGGGCAGCTAAAATTGGAAGACGGGATGGATGTAGACCCTTGATTAAATAAACACATATGTTCAAGATTGGAAAACATACATGTGAAAATATGAAAATTTGAATTTGAAGCTCGTATGCCCCTTGTAGAGACGGTCAAAGCTCATTAACCAAATGATGGGTGTCTCACATATTGAACTCGAATGTCAATCTTGGCGCATGTTTGCTTTGAATTGTCGTCCATTTTTAGAAGGGGCAACACCCAAGAAAACTTGCCTCGTCACTCAAGTCTTAATGACCTTCTACAAGGATCAAATTCATCATGAAGCATCTTTCTCCTTCATATTAAATTGAAATCTAACAGGACATGAGCCTATCTCTTCTTGAAATATGCAAGAATCATCATGCCAAGTGGGAGACCCATATGATGATGTGAGGTGGCAATTACTTTTTATATTATTATTAATTTCTTGGAGAAGGGAGGCCAAAAAACCAATGCCAAAATGCATTAGGAACCAAGTAAGAGACACCCACTTCGAGGGGAGGTAGGGCCCCTTAGACACGCCACACCGCCACATAAAAAGTAACAAAGAGACTTGGACCTCACCAAGGACAACCAACCAAACACCCAAACTATAAATCAAAAACAAAACAAAACCCAAAATATCTTTAAACCCAATCCAGGGTCCAACCGCACCACCTAGTTAAGAGAATTAGCTAACTTACGAGTTAGTGAGGATTACCTAACCAAAATTCTAGCTAACTAAAATCATGGCCACACCACCTAGCTAGGAGAATTAGTTAATAATGTGATTTAGTGAAATCAACTACCATATTCCAACACATAATAATTACTTTCCCCTCAAATATTGCCACGTGTCATGCTCACATTCACCACAACCACTTGTATCCCACATGGAAACTACATTCTAGCACATGTAAAGATGAAATAGGGAGCCCTCCATGGTAACTCGTATGCAAGCTAACTGATCACATGGCCGCACATCCTAGTTACCATTAACCACAGGTTGACCAATTGAAGAGAGAAGTTAAGGTTGACCGACAAATTTTTGCTCAACTTGCCAAAGTTTTGAGCATGACACTAATTATGATACATTATAAATTTGTGGCCCACACCATTTTTGTTTTTTTATTATTTAAATAATATAATTATGATTAAATTTATAATTTTATCTATATCTAGATATTAAATATTACAGTTTGATTATTGTTTCATCACTAAAATTTTATTTTGTAACTTTAAATGTATGCTAATTTAGGGCAATGTACGAAGCAATGTGGTCCACCTCGTAGCAATTTGGAGAAGAGATGGAGAAAATGAAAGGGGGGCATCCAAGACAAAAACTTGGGCTACTTATTTGTAAAAGTTAGTTAGCATTATGGATATGGATATGACTTAAGATTTATGCACAAAAGCAAGGTCCCAAAACTTAGCTAAATTTTATTTTGATAATTTTTATTTAAACCCTACTTTTAATTAGGTGGTGCGGATGTGAGATAGATTAGCTCTTATATAAGTTAGTTGTCTCATATATTAGCCAACTCTCTTAACTCGGTAGTGTAAGCACAATATAATTAATTTGAGTGGTTACTTATTTTAACTGGAATCTTAACCGGGATGTGTAGTTGAACCTTAAATTAGTCAACTTTGGTTAGTGGTAACCAGGATGCTCGGCCGTGCGATTGGTTAGCTTGCATCCGAGTATGAAGATTTATTTTGATTTTTTTATCAATTAACCTAGTAATAGTGATAAATAGGAGTTAAATAGTAAAATATTAAGTCGGTTTGAGAAGTTTAGAATTAGAAATTAGCTTAGTAAGTAAAATCCTAGAAAAACAAGCAGCAAAGGATTATTAGATGATTCATTTAGGATTGATTAAGCTAAAATTAATCAACAAATCGTTGATAAAGGCCAAGAATTTATAATATTCCGAGGACCTGAGGTCATTACACGCCAAATCGATCAAACAAGTGGAATGAACAACGTTGATTATAAAAAAATGTCTGCATCAACAACGTTGATTATCAAAAATATTTGCATCGATGATGTAAGATCAATTTTGCCAAATATTTTCTGATACTACTAAGTTAAATATAAATAAAATGTATAGATGAAAATGAGAGGATCTAATATACATAGAAACATGGTGAAACAATAGTCAACGAAATGACTCAATACCATCTCTCGTTTCGCGCCGCGTGAGGCAACCATGTTTAAAGGGCATCGAAGTTCGATTAAAACATCCCTCATTCTTCAATTGTAGTCTTCTTCTTAGTCTCAGATTTATAGAGTTCTAAATTTCATCAAGCATAGTCTCTTTCGCAACCCTTGCTAGCTCCGCTTAACTATCTTGGTTATTTTTCCAACTCTAGCAAGGAAGACAAACGCTAACCCTTCGCACTCCGTCATACGAATGGTTAGCTGTCTATACCGCGGACCTTATAGTTCATAGGAGGAAAATCAACCCTCATACTTTGTATTCAGGACTCACCCCTTAATCGGTAATCAATTCTTAGATATGGACTTCCATCCATGAAAGTCCAATCTTATATTGATCATTGCGTTGCCAAAGCAACACTACAACAACCCGAGTCATACTAAGCAACTATACCCTCACATTGGACCAATGCCCATGGAAGCCGTGTTGTTCGGCCTCGGGTGGGTGAGGCCACACCACCTCATCCATATAAGCCTCTAGGACTCTAGGCAAGGCCCCTATCCCACCGTCAAATAACCTTTTGTCCTCTCCTAACACTTGGGGCCAAGTAGACATTTTCCCTTAGCCGCTGGGACTAGAAGCCCCCAACAGCTTTAAAACACCATAACTTCTTCATATGGTCTCTGATTTTAACAATCGACCATTCCATCGTCATCTACGTTTCACGTAGGTACTGATGGACTATTTTCTTGATCCATTCGGGCAAGTATTGAGGAAGTTATGCCTGTTCAAAGCTTGGCAGTCCCTAGAGCCACTTCCAGGCCACTGCTGTTCCAGGGCGCTGTCCCGGGATAGCGCCCCACTCAAATTGCCATATCTCCTAGCTCACACCTTCAATGGAGGTGTTTTTGAGCATTCTAGAATTGGCATGCCATAAGCTACGCATAGCTTATGGCCTTACCTTCGTACCTTCTAGTCTCCGTGGGTGGGAGGCGTTCTCCACGCCCGGGGCCCTCACCCATATTAGGATCACTTGGGCTCTCTCACCAACGGAGCCACAAGTCCCGGGTGTCACTCCAGGATCCCCCTTGTGTCTATGGTATTTCGGGCATTCCTCATGGAGATGTACGCGACGGTCTCTCTCTTCTTCAATCCCAACTATGGTGCTTTTGGACACCCCACTCCGAGGGAGCCTAAAAATACCGCACAAGCCCTTCGGTGAGGGTGGCCTGCTTTAGCAGGTGCCCGAGCCGAACCTGGATGTTATGATTTTTTATGAGTATTTAGATTTGTGGAGGGATTTGTTAATCGCGTCGTGTTCCTTCGGTAGGTTGTTCCTAGATTAATAAGTGCTTAAGATAATTATGTATTTTCCTAACCTAATGCCTAATCTATCATAGTCTACGCGCAGACGCACCAGCCTTGAAATCAAGGCAACCTAACCCTAATGAATGAAATAACCTTATCTTTTACCTTGGCCACATCTATTTCCTTACTTCTTATATATTAAATTCTCTAAACGGGGGGACCTTGATTAAGTTCCACCCTATCAACCTTTATTCTTAGTTTATTAGTTGATTAAACAAAGCCTATCTTACTAAGTTTATATATTATGGCATCACCACCTACCTGGTTGGTGCACACTCTAACCCGAATCTTTCAAGGCCCTGTGCGGATCTCTTGAAGGTTGATTGATACCCTAACCCTCCGATCTTTGCGGCCGGAGGGGATAGGATCAATCCTCTGAGTTAAGTTTCCGATTGGTTTTTGCCCACAGGGTTTGTACAAATTATATTGGTTATTAGTTATTTTAACACGGTTTAACCACGAAAACTCAACTTGATAGGACTGGGGAATAAGACAACTTGTGTGTTTAACCTGTTGCATAATCTTCAAGGGTTGGGGTCATCACCTCCAACCTTTGGGGCCAACAACATGATAATGGATTCGTGGGCCATTAACCTCACATTTCCATCAACAACATTCAGAGTGGTCGTGTCGGTGATTAACCCGACTTCACCACATACGAAACTTTCTAATAATCAAAGCTACTATCACAACATATCAAGGGGCCCCAAAAACAATGGAGTTGGGTACCCCCTTGGCGGTCAAGTGGTCAAACCACTTGACTTTACGAGATAGGGAAGTGGATGTAAAATTGCATACCTTAGCCGCGCTCCCTCCGATCCTAAATGGAAGGCTAGGGTTAGTGGCTTACCTTAATTCTCCTCGTTCGATAGCGCTTGATGTGGGCCGAACCGCCACCTCCTCGCCTTGCTCCACCTTCCGGATGTCGATCTCGTCTCCGTCCTTAAAGCTAACTTGGTTGCGGTTAAACTTCAATTTAATATATTGTAATTTTAACCTTATTATAATTAATTCATTTAGTCATCTTATTAGCTTTCTAGGTACCTAAAATTCACTTAAATTGGATAAGATTTGCAAAAGTTATAAGATTTGGAAGTACGGTGGCTATTCAATCTATCTTTCAACTTCAAGAATTCATATTTAATTCATTACTTATTCAAATCAAGAATTTTAAACATCTTTGGAGAGCTATCAAAACGAAATATAAGATAAAAATATGAAATTTGCAGAGTAAGCAAAAATACATCCACCAGCCTCCTTGTAATGTAGTAGTCCACTAGACTTGCTCAAATTATGTACTACACCTTTGGAAATTCATAACTAAATCATAAATCATTCAAATCAAGATTTCTAAACATCTTTGGAAAGCTGTTAGAAAGAATTATAAGAGATAAATATGATATTTTCAAAGGAAGCCCAGACTCTTTGTAATGCAGTAGTCAACCAGAAACGCTCCAACTATGTACCTCACCTTTGAGAATTCATAACTAATTCATAACTTACTCAAATCAGATGTTCTAAATAGCCCTGGATTGCAAAACAAAAGGTCTACTTGGAATTTGTTTTTTCTAGTTTCTGATAAGGTCAGCAGGTCTGATCCAGCAGCCGCTGCCTAAGTGAACATCCTAGTTTTTGCCTTAACTTTAGAAAATCATAACTAATTGCTATCTTAACCAATTTGTAAATGGGAACCGGCTATGGATAGCTATAGAAAATATCTACAAGAGAAAAATATTATTTTGGTTTCAAGCATTAGCCTAAGCATTCAGGCCATTAGCGGCCAGGGTTTGCAAGGCCTCAATAGTTGACTTATATTCTAACCTACTTTTATGGAAGAAGGAAATTTTTTGTGTGTTCACAAACAGACATTCTAACTAAAAAAATGCAGGGAGGTGTTTTTCTCGAGCTTTACTACTAGAGATATGTAAAATAAAGATTCTTCCTAACTACATTGAAGTAGGACTTCGCCCAAATTCTAGAGGGAAGAGGAATTTCTCTCTAACTACTTAGAGGTAGGGCTTCGCCCATCTATTGGAAGAGGAGTGAGATTTGTCTACCTACATTGAGCTAGGGCTTCGCCTATCTATTGGAAAGAGAAGGGGGAGTTTCAAGGTGGAAGGAGGGGGTTTTTAAACCTTTTCATAAAAGGGTTGGACCCCTCCACCACCGGTTCCATTTTTCAATCCTCTCCCGAAATTTTGGCTCGAGGGTTTTTTCGGTCGAGGTTGCCACCTTGTCGCCGAGGTGGCTCCGATGGGAATCTTCCGAATTCGTTCTAATTTTTTATAGCAAGTTGGCAAAAGGACAAGGGGGCAAGTGGCCCCCTTGCTATTTTTCTTCAAAGTCTTCGCGCTAATTTTTTCTTCTCACGCCGAGCATATCCACTCGTCTTGCGTGATCCACACTAAGTACTAAATTAACCTTTGCTTAGCTAGCTCTACTAATTTAGTCCTCTTAGCTAGTTGCTTTTACTAACTACGTTTTTTCCGCTAACTAGGCTCTTACCTAGTTAGCTATTTTTTCTAACTTAGCTAATTTCTATCTCTAGTTAGTTTCATTTTTACTAACTTTATCTAAAACTAGATTTTTCCCTTCACGGGTGAAGGTCCGAAGTCCTCGGTAATTTTCCTTCTCTTTTTAAGCTAAACGCTAAATGAACTAATTTTTCTCTTAATTCGCTATCAATCCTAACTTTTAATACTAAAATCCTAACTAAAAGTGACCCCACGGAGTGGTGGACCACTTTGGTGGTTCACACCAACTACTTTTGACCTCAATCAATTCCATCCTTCATCAAAGGATCCATTGTTGATAACCTAGTAGTTTTTAGTATTAATATTTCTTAAGAAGGAGTAAGATTATTTTTATCATTTAATAGAAATATTTTCTTATAGTTCATTTAATCTTTGTTCCTTGCATTGAAGTTGCACTCTAATCTCATTTTTCTGTTACTGAAGCATAATTATATATATAATATCACATTAGTTAGTAATTTTGGGCTGAAAAGAATATCAAACTTTAAACGCCTACTATATCTTATTTCAAAGTCCAATTTTAATATATAAATAGCTATTAAAGTCTTTTTTTGAATAAAATTAATTTTATAAATTTTTCCAAATTTTTTTAGAAGTTATGAGTATTTCCGTGAGACAATTTTTGTTTTGGCACTATTGACTTTATAGCTTCATTTGGTTTGTTCAACTATGTATTTTTTATGATTTTTATATTTCTAGTTAGATATTAATGTTGTCTTTTTAGTCTAATAAATTTTATCCATCTTAAAAAGTTGACTAAAAGTTATAAGCATTTTTGTGAGATAGTTCACAGAAACCTCCTCTCCTTATTTTTTCTCTCAAATGGTTAGTAATTTTAAAATGTCATATTAGTTTTTAGGCCACTTTGTATTGAATTTCAGTAGGATCACTACATTAAAAGGGTTTAAATTGCATATTCCACGGCAACTAAGCTTGTATTAGACTTATTAGATGTTTAAGAGGGTTGACTAAAACCTTTCACTCACAAGACTTTCAAATCTTAAAATAATTTATTTGTGAACTAAGTATAAATATAAACCAACCCCTTGGTTTGGAAACCTAGGGGTGTTTACTTTACCTCACAACGAGTTACCGTAGATAGCTCCCTATTTCAACTTTGCAAGTGCCGGAATATAATTTTCACGTGGAATACAAATGGGTGGTGATGAATGTGAGCATTATACATGGCAACATTTGAGGGAAAACATTATATTTTGTGTTGGAGTAGAGAGACCTCTACGGTAGTTGATCACTACCTCACATTGTTAGCTAATTCTCCTAGCTAGGTGATGTGGCATGATTTTTGGTAGCTAGAATTTTGTTTAGCTAATCCTCAGTAACTGTCGCAACCTTTGCTAGTGCCCCTTTAATATGTTGGTAATTTCTCAAATCTAGCAAAGGTCACGAGCGCGAAGCCTTCGCAATCCACCCATGCAAATGCTTAGCTCTCAATACCGCGGACCTCTTAGCTCATAGGAGGGGGACCAAATCTCCTACACTTGCAATCAGGACTTTCTCCTTAATCGGTAATCAATGGTGGGATCAAAATCTTCTTGGACATGATTCTTATTCCAATTTGAGCGTCACAAACTTTTAGAAGCCCCGGGCTCACCATCATCACCCGAACGTTTAATAGCCATCTCTCCTTCAAAGTGCTAGCTTAAAAATTGGAACCCTGCTCCGATACCACATGTCACAACCCTTGCTAGCGCCCTTTTAATATTTTGATCTATTTCTAAATTCTAGCAAGGGTCACAACGCTAACCCTTTGCATTCCGTCATGCAAATGGTTAGCTCTCAATACCGCGCACCTCTTAGCTCATAGGAGGGGGACCAAACCTCTTATACTTGCATTCGGGACTCTCCCCTTAAT
Source organism: Polytrichum formosum (assembly GCA_964035585.1). Classification (NCBI taxonomy): domain Eukaryota; kingdom Viridiplantae; phylum Streptophyta; class Polytrichopsida; order Polytrichales; family Polytrichaceae; genus Polytrichum; species Polytrichum formosum. Next base: position 4,296,443 of record OZ037941.1, read on the forward strand.
CGGTAGCTAAAGGTCAGATGTGGACCCCCATTTATGGAAGTCCAATCTTTAGTTGATCATTGCATTACCGGAGCAACACTACAACAATCCGAACCATACTAAGCAACTATGCCCCCATGTTGGGCCAATGCCCATGGAGGCCGTGCCGTTCGGCCTCGGGTGGATTCGGCCAACCACACTGCCTCACCTATATAAGCCTCTAGGACTCTAGGCAGGGCCTACCCTACTATCAAGTAACCCTTTGTCTTTCTCCCAAGATTTGGGGCCAAGTGGACATTTTCCCTTAGCCGTTGGGCCAAAAGCCCCCAACAGCTTCAAAACACCATAACTTCTTTGTATGATCTTGGATGCGAACAAGCAACCACTCCATCATCATATACGTTTCACGTAAATGCCAATGCACTCCTCACTTGCTCCATTTGAGCAAGTAATGAGGAAGTTATGCATGTTTAAACCTCGGCAGTCCCAGGAGCCACTCCCAGGCCACTGCTACGTATAGCTTATGGCCTTACCCTCGTGACTCCTAGTCTCCGTGGGTGGGAGGCGTTCCCAACGCCCGGGGCCCTCACCCACACTATGATCACTTGGGCCCTCTCACCAACGGCACTACAAATCCCGGGTGTCACTCTGGGATCCCCCTTGTACCCATGGTGTTTCGGGCACTCCCAATGGAGAGGTACGCAACAATATCTCGTAAGTGACCTAATTCTCTTAACTAGGTGGAATAGCTGGACCCTTAACAGGGCAATGCAAGCACAATGTAACTAATTTGAATGGTTACTTATTCTAACCGGATCCTTAACCACAATGTGTGGCTAGACCCCTAGATGAGTTGATAGAGCATATTAGAGCAATTGAATAAATTGAGCGAGAGGTAAGAACTCCATGAGATATGGACAAAGGTCATATGCTATAATATCTAGGTTCTAATGTAATTATGGCATTGAATCTTTCTTTTGTACTTTTAAATTGCATGGGAAAGGGCTTTCAACACAATGGATTAAAGGCCGGTTTACACCATGGACCATGAAGTCGTCCCAAGGCGTTGTAAGAGCATTGATTTGTTGTTGAACTTGTCCTGGGACCACTTCGGTTACACCAAGAAAAACATGGCAAAGTGACCATGGAGGTCGAGGTCCCCAAAAGACATATTTTAAAGCCTAAATAATCCACTAAAATGGTACAATGGATTTTGTGGTGAAAAAGACAAGAAAGGTAGTCTTGTAGGAAAAGGCAGGGGCCTATGTCGAAGAAATGTTGTTATAATTTTTTTCTAATAAATGTTTTTGAGAGCTGTAGATGAAATGGTGGCTCCGCTTTATTATAGAATGACATTATATTTCAAAAAATAAAACGTTAAATTACATCAAACTAGTAAAACGTTAAATTATATTAAACATATGTAATGTTAAATTATATTAAATCAATATAACATTAAATAATATTAATCTATTACAATATTAGATTACATTAAACCATTATAAATTTATAATATTATACAAAACCACTATATAAGGTTGTTGTTTTCAACAAGCTCTCATTTCTCTTCTGAAACTGTTGGCATAGTTTGTGTAGTACAATGTGAATTTTCTTGGCAATCATGGAGGGATACACTGTTGATGAGAAGTCATGTATAGAGTCACAAAGAAAGTGGTCACAGAATTCACAATGGATGCAAAACATGGCAACTCCAATTTTTGAGAGCAACCAATTGTTGATTTCTCAAATGTTCAATGGTCCTAATTTGTTGCTCTTTCTTTCTAGTGTATTTTGCCTTCTGCCATTTATACACATGTTTAATTTTTTGTTGTAAAGAAGACAATTGGAGAAGCCTCTTAGAGTTGGCATCTTCGAAGGATCAGAACGACAACAACAATAATATGTTCTTCAAAAGAAGAGAAATCGAGCAACAGAAAAGGCGATAAGTGTTTATTATCTATGTCATCTCTCGCGTGTAACGGATTTCGAACTCATGTTGGTTCAGCTCAAAACTCTTACATCCCCTCCATTTAATCACTAACCTATTTTCATCTATTTTGTCCTTACCTATGGCTCTTATGTATACTATGTACTTACATTGCAACTCTATTTTTACACTTCAACTTTGTTTTGATATTATGTTTTTGTCTTTTGCAAGTGTTAACACTTTGATCAAATTGCAGATTCGATTAATAGTTGTAATCAAAGGCTTTAATCATTTTTGATTGTCATGTAAAAATATAAATGCATTCTCAAATAATACAAGTGTGACAAGAATGTTAATGAAGTTTCAAGATCTGATAGAAACCAAGAATATTAATGGTTTCAGCAAATGATTGAATGGCATGGGGGTAGGGCAGGAGTGCATAATCAGATTCCAGCAAGTACCACAAAATCATTGCAAAAAAATATTATTCCATCTATGCCAACTGTGAGCCCAAAATGGTGTTCACATGTGGTGTTAACCTTTAAAGTTCTGTAAAACTTGACTTTGATAGTTCTTCAATTACTCAAAATTATAAAAAGAGTGAAGCTTTTGTGTTTAGATTTAAGATTTAGTTTGAAGTGATGAACGGGTGTTGTGTGGGGATTGGAGTTAGAGGAATTAGTGGGTTGGTTAGTGTGAGCCACTCAAACCGCTCACTGTTTGAGTTTAGGCTCACTGCCTACAAGAACAAGGAAGTTAATTAGTTTGAATGGTCAATATATACGTTGTCGTTAGATTTTGAGACATCCGCCTGTGGATGCGAGTGGTCTAAGAGACTGGTATTAGGTCTGGACCAACCCGGGTTCGAATCCGGGTGGTTATATTGACCGGTGCTATCCCAAAGTTGAGCTAGTGGTAAAGCAGGAATAATCCGTAGGTGGATACCGAGAAGAAGTTACTACGCGCGTGTGCGTTGAACCCTTTCAATTATATTATCTTTTAGAAACATTCTATTTACCCGCGTATATTAACCAAACCGCTCGCGGTTGGGTTAAGGTTCGCACTCTAAGTAGGTGTGAGCCCAAATTCGTGCTCACAATTCGTTTAACATTTTCAAAACATTAAAAACATAAAAATTAGTGATGACTGAGTTAGTTGAATGCTTTGTTGGGAGTAAATTTCGAATTTAGATTTAAGTAGATTTAAAGGGTTGAATTGAGGTTTAAGGAAGGAAGTTAAAAAATAGATTCAGTGTTGTTTTGGGATTAGGATAGTCCGGGTTGCAAAAGCTAGGGGTGTGTTACCCTTGGGGTAAGAACCTTGGACAAAATGGAAATTAGAGCCGAAGGGGTAAAAGGGAAATGCCCTTTAACCGAATCGGAAATGTTAAGGTGGTAGGTTAGTAAGTAGGTGGGTTAAGTTGGATCAATCAACCAAGCAAGCAAAAGTCAAGCGGCGGCGGAGAAATTTAAATTCCGGAAGCGGCCAAGAAAAGCAAAGGAGGTGACGGTTGCCTCCCCTCATTTATCACCGAGGGCTTAATTGCCACCAAAAGAGGTGACAGTTGCCTCCCCCCATTTACTACCGAGGGCTTAATGGCCACCAAAGGAGGTGACGGTTGCCCTCCCCCATTTACTACCGAGGGCTTAATTGCCACTAATCAAGGGACGGGCCCCTCGGTTGAAGGAAGGGAGAAGGGGTCCGACCCTTCATTGAAAGGATATAAAAGCCCCCGCTTCTCCTTTCATTCTCTCTCCCCGTATTTTCAGTTAGCACGGCGAAGCCCTTGCACTTTCTAGTTAGGAAGCTCTCTTTCTCTTCTTCTCTTCATTTTGTTAGGAAGATCAGCAAGTATTCATGTAGACATGATTTAGAATTCTTAGAGTCAGAACTATTGAAAGAAGGTACTGTGTTTGTGAACACACCCCTAAGTGGATGGGCCACGTTCAATCCAGTGTAGTAGACTCTTACATTGTGATTTAGACTTCAGATTTTGAAGGAATGTAGCCCTCTTTGTTAGCTTTCCAAAGAGCCTAAGTTTGTTAGAATCAGAGTTCGTAAGCAAAAGTTATGAGAGTTTGAATGAAAATGTCTCAAGCTGCCTTTTAAGTTTCAAACTCTGACTTCGCAAGAGTGTATCAAAATTGCAACACATGAAATTATTGTGAGGTTTGAATGATTCATAGGTCTTGTGACAAGCTTTTCAAATCACCAAAAATTATTTTAATCGGAATTTGTGAGAGAAAGTTGTGGCAGTTTAAGTTGGAGAGTGTTGCTGCCTTGGGGGAACCCCCACGGGTGTTCACCCGTGGGAGAAGATTTGGAGTGAGTGTAGCCCTTATTATTAGCTTTCCAAAAAGCCTAAGCTTGTTGGAATCGGAGTTAGCGAACAAAATTTATAGGTGTTTGAAGGAAGTACCCTAGCTGCCGCGTAAATCATAGAGAGCTGACTTTGAAAGCTCATAGATAGAAGAGGGAATTTTCAGTTATTCTGATATTTAAAGAAATAATAGGCCTTGTTGTTAGCTTTCTAGATCACCAAAAATTATCTCAATCGGACATCGTGAGTGGAAGTTATGGCAATTTAAGTGACTGGATGTGTGCTGCAGTGGGAAGATCCCACGGGTGTTCACCCGTGGGCAACCCCAAAACACACTGGGAAGACCCCACGGGTGTTCACCCGTGGGCAACCCCAAAACACATTGGGGAGACCCCACGGGTGTTCACCCGTGGGCAACCCCAAACCGCAGTTGAGGAGACCCCACGGGTGTTCACCCGTGGGCAACTCCAAAACACAGTTGGGAGATCCCACGGGTGTTCACCCGTGGGCAACACCAAAATGCAGTTGGGAGTATTTTATCAATACTAACACTCCGTGAAGTTGACCAAAAAGATAGTGTTTGATTTTTGGGTTATTGGAGTATTTGCAAGGGGTTTCCAACACTAAAGGATCAACAAAGGAATGTGAGCCATGAACCTCCACTTGGACTACAGACGCAAAAATGTGGGGGTTTATGGCTGACAGTAGGAGGGGAGTTATTGGTTTTGAAATTAGACGTTGGACAAGTATTAGTGTGAAGAAACGTAGAGAAAGGACAGCGTAGAACATCGTAAGACATGGTCGAATGAATGCAGAACATGGTCAAACGACTGCAGGACATGGTCGAACGAATGCAGAACATCGTCGAATGAATGCAGAACAGGGTTGAACGAATGCAGAACATCGTCAGACGAATGAAGGACAGCGTTGGACATCGTCGGATGGAGAACGACGACGAACGGAGACGAATGGACGACGACGAATGGAAGTGGACGCCAAACGGATGAAGTTGGAACGGATGAAGGCCATTGGATCTAACGGTTGGCGAAAGGAGACCGTTGGATCTAGGGGTTGGAGAAAGGCGGCTAGGGTTGTGACGGCCGTGGATGCCAACCGTTGGATCTAGGAGTTTTGATCAAGGGTTAGGGTGGTGACGGCCATGGATGCCAACCATTAGATGTAGGTATGGCTTGATCTACGGTGAAGAATGCTTGTGGTTGGAGGGGGTAGTCCCATAGAGGAGAGCACGGAGGCTCATTCTTTTCTCTCTCATTCTCTCTCACACACTAGGACCTCTATCACTCTAGGACCTCTCCTCTCATGCATTAGGTGCACACACACATTAGGATCTCTTACATTAGGATCTCTTCCACTAGAACCTCTCTCACTACGATCACTTCACTTGTTACTTGGGATTGCTTACTCTCTCCCTTCTTTCTATGTAGTGAGAGCAAGGAGCTTGTAGAAGGATAGGAAGATGAATGTAGGACAAGGGGTTTGTGAACCCTATGAGTGTTGAACAAAAGGGTTTTTGAACCCTATTGAAGAGTTATGTTATTGCCTAAGTCACATTAGCTTTGATATCATGAGTTGGTAGTGGTATAAGTTATTATCTCATCTCTTCTTCCATTAGTCTCATCCTTAGTCTATGCATTAGTCTCTTGCATTGCATTTCACATTAATTCCTAGTATTAGGCCATGAACCAGAGTTCTGCATCAAACTCTACATACTATTATGCATTAATCCTCTCATTTAGGCCCTGAACTAGTGTTTACTCTGCATTAAACTTTGTACTGATGTTCTGCATTACACTCTGCACTATGTTCTGCATTAAACTCTGTGCTGGTGTTCTGCATTATGTTCTGCGTCAAACTCTGCACTTCTATTCTGCATTAGCCCCTGTGTACTAGCGTTCTGCATTGCACTCTGCATCATGTTCTGCATTATATTCTCGCATTAAACTCTGCGTTAATCCTCTGCGTTAGGCCTTGTACTGATGTTCTGCATTACATGTTCTGCATTACAATCTACATTATGTTCTGCATTACAGTCTACATCATGTTCTGCATTTAAACTCTGCATTAATCCTCCGCATTAGACTCTGTACTGGTGTCCCACATCACACTCTGCATTATGTTCTGCATTAAACTCCGCATAACATTCTAGGTTGGTGTTCTACATGAACGTCCTACATGCTACATATTAGAAGGTCATTGCTTGGAAGGCACTAGAGTAGAACACCCATCCGGCCAATCTTGTGGGATTATTACTCGCTCGAAGTGGCAATCGTCACCACACATTTAAATTCATTAGAGCATGAGTGTGGAGTTTTCGAGGCTAGGGAATGATAAAGACATGTGAGCCATAGACTTCCATTCGGACTACAGACGCATAAGGGTGGGGATTTATGGCTGACATAAATGGTGCGTCTGCCGGGAGCGAAGCGGGATTAGGAGGTTAGAAGCTTGGAGGCACGAACTTGAGGTTGAGGAAGGAGCACTTGGTGCAAGGTGAGTATTTTCCTTGGGTTTGGATTTTTTGTCATTGGATTAGAATAGTTGAATTTCTTGTTTTTGGGATGAATTGCAATTTAATTTAAGCATTTTTATTTTGAGGAAGGAGCACGGCTTGAGGTACGGCCTTAAACCTTCTTGGGATGGCATAAGAACATAACATTAATAGTGCGATTATTAGCTCACTAAATCTTAGAGGGATAATTAATTTTAGGAAGAATCGACTTTGACACTCACCTTGGGGTGAGTATCCAAGTTAAGGGATTTTGAATTTGATGTTTTACATTAGAATTGTTGATTGAGAATTGTTGTGGTCGATGTCACATTGAGTCACGGTCGAGGGTGAATGCTAACTTGCAGGGGGAAGCGAATTGCTTGAGGTATGACATTCTTCAAAGTGAATTTTTCACCTCAGTTGGCTTGCAGGGTCTCTTTCCTCACCTCCTTAATTTTAAATACACATCCAGAAAAGTGAAAACATTAAAAAGAGTGAAGGTAGCAAGGGGTATGTGTGGTCAAGTGAGGGTTGATCGAATGTGCATGAATGCAAAGTAAGACTCGATCCCACAAACCTAAATTGGAGTTAGGATTAGGAAAGGTTACACGTAGGAAGAGATTGTTGAAGATTAGTGAAGTTGTGGAAGAAGTAGAAGTTGGGATAGAAAGTTGTTTGAATGTGGAACCTATTGCTAGTCGAGTGTTAGGAAGTTTAGAAATAGATGCTCAACTTGAGGAGGAAGGTACTTCCTTCAAGTTGAGTGGCGAGACATCGACAGAGTCTGATACAATTAGAAAGGAGATCCCAATAGAAATTGATAGGGAGGTAGGAGTGGAGACACCAGACACTATGGCTCAGGAGGGGGAGAGAGAAGGTCCAATTCCCATGCCACCCATTGATCCATTGGTTAGGCCGAGAGGTTTACCCATTGTGGTTCCACAAAACTTGGCGGCGGTGGATATGCCATCCCACCTCCCTAAGTTTTATGGAACTAAGGATGAGGATCCCTCTAGGCACATGGAGAGGTACATTGAAAGGTTGGCTAGTTCTATTGTCACCAACCCGGGATATTGGTTGGTGTGGTTTCCTACCACTTTAGAGGGGGAAGCTTATGAGTGGTATAGAGATCATGCAGAGGGTCATTTTACAAGATGGGAGCAGATGCAAATGGAGTTTCTAAATGAATTTAGGCCCGAAGGTGGTCAGAGCACGACTCTTAGAGCGTTGGCATCCTTGAAGCAAGGAAGGGAAGAGGAGATTTCGGCATACATCAGGAGGTTTGATTTGGTGTGTACACGCTTTGTGGGTACGATGCTCAACGATGACACCCTTAAACAATTCTTCATCCAAGGATTTTTTAAGGCGGGTACCATTAGAGGTGTGTTGGAAAGAAATCCTCAGACATTGGCGGATGCCAAGGCGGCGGCTAGGGAGATGGAATGCTTTGACAGAGATTACGAGAGGTTGTGGTGAAGGGAGGACGAATCCATACCTCAATTCATCCCCATTCGTCCGAGAGAAATGGAGGTCCAGCCTGGTAGACAGGGGAGTCATGGTCAGTATGCCCTCATTAACACAGGTCCACGTACGCTAGCAGCTAGGGAGCCGACACCACTCTTAGCATTGCCCGCCCCTAAAGTCGATGCACACATTGAGGAGGTGGACAAAAGGTTAGGTGTTAGTCAGTTCGGATTTCAGGAGGCCATGATCAAACAAATGCAGAGTCTTACGGATCAGATGTCATTGATGATTAAGAGTCAGCAGCCGGGTCCTCCTCCTCCATTTGAGTCGGGTAGGCATGCTTCGGGATTGTGGTGTGTTCAGTTGTCACCCAAAATCCTCCACCCTTCGATTTCGTCCTAGCCCGAGTGGAAAAGTTTATAATGACATGTAGAGACTTCTCTCTTTGTAATCCAATATATAATTCCAATCTACCCTTGGAATATACACAACTTGATTAACACCACACTATGTAGTTTTACATTCCTTAATGTCGGGCAAGGTTATATCCTTAGCCTTTTCTAATGTCCACCCGGCCGCTTTGGCCACGCATGCCTTCAAAGATATCCCTCTTGTGAATCGAGTCCTTGCCGTCGACTCCACACTACTACATGAGTTCTCGCTTATTGATTCCGTGCTATCACATGTCATCGTGGTTGATTCCGTATTGGTACATGACACTTCGCTTGTGGATTCTATGAGCACATAGGCTTTAAATACAAGTATTAAAAAATACTTATATACATATCCTTGCCCTTCCTTCTCTAAGTTCTTCTTGATGTAAATCTCTATCAATGTCTTCCTACTAAACTTCAGAATAGTATAACTCCCACCCAACTTATGTTCTTCAAGTGAAATTTGGTACACTTGTTAAGTACCTTATCAAAAATCTCCACACCAAATTTTGGCACAAACAGAGTTCATATGCAAAAGTTATGCATGAAATTCTAACTCTAACTACTTAGTATGAATGTTGTGATAAAGCATCCGGTCATTAAAACTCTAATAACTTCCAACTCCTACGTCCAATCAATCTAAAATTTTGGCACAAGATAGATATATAAGTTCAAAAGGTAGTGTCAAATTTTGGTATCCATATCTATAACCCTCTAAGAGATACATATTTTCAAACCTTGCTGCTTTGTTCCTAGACACCCTCCCCTTCAACTTTTAATAACTCTTTCATCCCAATGACTGAAGCTCTCAAATTTTTACCACAACTCCCATACTTTATAATAAACAATCCCTCAAAATTTCATACCCATTGAACACTTTGATCATCCATAATTGACAAATCTCTCACTATAAAGTTCTGCTCAAGTTCATAACTAATAAAACACTACAAGTAATGCACCTAGTACAATCTAGTCACTCTAAATGCCACAAGTTTAAACAAGTTTGAACTCTCTCACTTCAATATGAATCTCAATGCAACAAGTTGAAGTTTACAATCAAACTCCAAATTCCTTAAATCCAATCTACTTCTAACAAGAGGTCAATTCCTCTTCAAGGCTAAATAGCCTTGGCTCTTCTCCTAAGAACTAAGCACACACATGTGCTCCTATCTTGCTTCCCACACACCCACACTTATAACCCGTGGGGTGCTTAAGGAGCACGAAGGAAAGAGAGGATGAGTGAGGAAAGAATGAGGGATTATATAGTGAGTTGAGAAGGAGAGAGGGCATGAGGTAAGGATAGGGTGAGAGGATTAGAGCCTCCAATCACAACCCCTTAACCTTCTCCTTCTAAGTAGGGACTCATCCCATCCATAAGGCTCACGATAAGCCCTCGAACTCTCCTCCTACTTTGTAGGCTCTCATCTTATCTCCTAAGTCTTCCTCCCTCAAACGATCAACAAAGATCCTAATTCAAACATTTAACTAACCTTGGCTTTCTACCTAGCACACTTTATCAAGGTATGTCCTCATACTACTTAAGTCCACTCCACACAAGCCTAATGCTTCAAACTTAGCTTTCTTCAAGCTTCACTATTTTTATATTTTTGTGAATAATCATAAATCAACAAAACACCACTTGTAATGTTTTACAAGTGTTAACAACACATGTGAGCATCAATTTGGGCTCACATCAGTGTAGCCAACCGGGCCACACTCGGCAATTTTATAGGAATGGCCAAAACCGGGATCAAAGGATGAACGGTGGTCCACCTCAACAAAACCAACGGGGTCAAGGACAAATTCAGTACGGATATGGCAATTATAGGGGGCCTCCCCCTAGAGGACAAGGTGGTCAGAATGTGGAGAGAAGGGAGTTTCATTCTTTTTGTGGGAGATGGCACGCACCGGGTCAATGTTGGTCCGAAGGACAAGGCTATGGTTGTAGTAATTGTGGGGGAAATCATCCTTCAGACGAGTGTCGTCAACCTGATAAGGTCATTAGCATGCCCAACCCGGTAGTCAACCCCCAACAAGCTAGAGACAACATGAGAGGGGCTAGGCCACAGGGTGGACCTCCCAACGAGCTTAGGCCACCAAATTTGTACTATGACCATGGGAATGCGAGGCAGACATTCCACCCTCCGACGGGATTGCAGGCGGCGAATGGGTACATCCCTATTCAGAATAGGCCAGGGGGTCCACAACACTTTGACAATGGGAGGCAAGCTCCTCCTACCGATCCGGGTCCGTCTAATTCTCAGGATGTTAGGTTCATAGATGGCGTCACTGAGCCGCATCATGATGAAACACTATATTCGTTAAATTGAGACTTTTTGGGCATTTTGAGACATTCACATAAATAAGAACAAGGATAAATGGAACACAAATTGGAACACTTTGAAGCGGGTGTTCATACCAAGAAGCCCATTAATAACTCATATTTGTGATGGTTTAGGGTGGGCAATCTAAACCTGAGACCATATTGAACATGTAATCTCAAAACATTCATATTATTGCACAGAAAATATGAGAGCTTGTATGAATATGGTTTAGGTAGGGCAATCCAAACCGTAGACCATATTGAAGGGGCAATCCCCTAACACTTATATTATTGCAAGTACCATATACAATGTATGGCATGAGAAACTGAATAGCATAGTAATGGCACAAATCCATTGGATAGTGCGGCCTAAAATCATCCCGCCTACATGCAATGTCTACGCCCTACAATGGCCTATCTAGGTTGGGAGACCGCATCTTTTTCTTTTGCCGCCGCTTGTTTAGCTCGCATCGCCTCAACATTTCTGAGAATCTTTGGCCCTCGACTATAGCCGAGTTTTGGATGCGGGCCCACCATAACACATTTTGGATTGTGTCGACCGCCCGAATTATAAGACGAGGAATTCGAATACGACGACGTAGACTGTCCGGCATATCGGCGCATGGCGTAGTGACGCTCCAGCTCAATGGACGCATTGGCCCGCGGAGGTTTGGGGCTGGACGCAACCTGGAAGTCATCAAAGAAAACCAAAAAAAACACGGGTTAGTTTGAGAAGAAAGACCCAAACATATATATATTGCACGCCCCACTTAAGGGAGAGGGATTGTAATGTATTGTGGGCGATCACCTTGGCAGTAGGGGCGCTCGCGTCCGAGTTGGATAGGACGGGGAAAGCGTCGCGCAAAGGGACATGCAGGGGTCCACTCTTTGCAGGCCGAGCGCCCATCGCCAGTCGTCGTCGGGGTGCAACGGCGCCGCCGGGGCGAGAGGGGGACGTCCGGACGCAGCCGCGCTTTGTGCCTTTGAGTGGCGACGGAGACGGAGACTGCCGGAACATTTGCTTGGGCGGGGGGCTATCGACGACGCCTGCGTCAATAGGCTCCTTGGAGTAGTCAATGGTTGAAGCGGCGTCATAAACGGTCTCATAGAAGAAGCTCCCCAAGTTTGAGTCACTGACGATGTCAATCGAGGGCTCCAAACGCTGGCGCCAAAATGGAAACAAAACAAAACATAACCCAAAGGGAAGAGGGAGAGATAGAGCATGTGAAAATCAAGATACATATGAAGAATATATTACACAAAGTGGGGGCGCCCCCACACACAAACACACAAACACACACACACACGTACTCTCTCAAATGAGCTTGTTAAATTTCGCGTGGGAGAACAACTCTCTGTACAAATGGTCTCGTGGATCCAAGTATCTCTCGCCTATGGGATTATTCCTAACAAAATGCTTTACGGGTAGCCCGCTACCGCAGAGTGTCTGCAAGTACTTAACAAGGTCTAACAAAAATCGGTCCCGGACCTTCTCGATCGTCCACGTAGGGCAAACAATGAAGTTGGCTGTCGGGTTCAATAAGTTCTTGGAAGCGCTGTCATCCACCATGAGCGTGTTCTCGCGGGTGGGACGGACGTCGTAGGGGACGCCTATCAAGGACGGTCACTGGCCCCAAAAAATCGGCTTCAAGACCTTGAGATATTGGGGGGAGGCGGGGTTGTTTGGTTTTTTGACGACTTTGCCGTCCGGTGTATACAATATTCTACACGCTTCCTGTGCTAGGACCAAGCAGGGGGGCTCGAAGCCCTTGAAGATGAACTCCACGACCGCATTGGTGTTCTCGGCCGTCGTGGAGCTCCACACGACCACCCACCATTTGTTTTGGGCGATCTGCAGGAAGCGTCGAAGCCACGGGCGGAGGTGCACTAGCTTGGTCTTTATGTGCGTGGGCGGCCCGTCGTAGTTCGCGTCCTCGGGCTTGCAAAAGGGCACCGTGGGGACCCTGGGACAATGGACGCACTGGACAAGGACCCCGTTAAGGTCTAACACCAGGAATCGTTCCTTCCGCAGCGCGCGCAGGGCGGGCAAAACCGGGGGCGCCGCCGCGCTGCCCTCTCCGCTCCTGGGAGAAAAGCGTTGGGGAGCCGCTACGCTATGCTCCGAGCCCTGCGGGGACGATCGAGAGAAAACGGGGGGCGACTTATGTCATGCTATGTCCAAACGAAGAATTAAGGAAATTTATTTGCACTCGGTGCATACACAAAACCATTTGATTCATTGGCCGGGGGGGGAACAAGGGATACAAGAGAGGCAAGAGCATACAGTATACATTCAAACGCAAGATACAAATATATGGGAGTAAACAATGGTGATTTTATATTATACAATGCTCCATGTACATTTTGATATTGAGGGAGAGCCGCGTTGAACGATGCGTTCAAACTAGCCTAAGTCTACATCTAACAAAATTTGAATGACGAGACCGCCGTGATGAGGACTTCGTCGCAAGCCGGGGTGGGGGGGGGGCCGAAACGGATGGTCGGGGGGGTGACGAAAGGGGGGGGTGACGGGGTGCGGGGATGGGGTGGGGCGAAGAAGGGGGGGACGGGTGGGTCAGTTCCTCCTAGCTAGGGGACACGACCAAGGCAAGAAGACAAACACCCAGGGAGTTTGGGTCGAGCGACCCAAACTGAGTGGGGTCAGTGCATTACCTCGCCTTGGTCGTGCCTTGACGCCGTTGACGCCGCCAACGTGTGCGCTTCCCCAATTGCGTCACCACCGCCTGGTCCGGCGACGTCAGCAGCAACCTGCTCCTGCAAAGGCTGACTGTCAGGCCTTTGTCCCAACCCAACCTCCGCATGCGCATCATGCATTGGTTCATCGACTGGGTTAGGAGTAGAGGTATCACCAGGCCCTTGCGGGCCTTCAACATCTAGCATGGGCTCGTCCACCGGGGCCGTCGCTGAGACGGGGTTTGGGTCGGCCGACCCAAACCCTCCTGCTTCGAGCGGGTCTCTGGCTGGCGGTGCAAGGGCGGCAATGTTTGGGTCGGACGACCCAAACATGTGGGGGTCGTCCTGTTGGTGGTGTGGGGGCACGAGGATGGGAGGCCGAAGCGGGGGGGGGCCAAGGGACTTGAAGCTCCGGGGACGCGCCAAAGGCTGGGGTCGTCCACCTGCTGGACGGGCGCGTACGGGCGGGCTTGCGGCTGCAGCATAGGGCCGAAGCTGAAGGACTGCTGCGGTGCGGGCGGCGGGTTGATATTCTGGGGAGGAAAGCCGGCGGGCAAGTGCGGAAATGCACTCGGGGGAGCCATCACCAACCCCTGTGCCAACATGCCCTGAATCACTTGCGTGATCAGGTCCGCGCTGGACGGAGGTTGGGCCATCGCCCTTTGCCGCTCCTGCTCCAAGAGGAGAGCCCTCAACTCCGCGACTTCGTTGCGGACCGAGTGCGAGGCCAAACCCCCCACCCTTAAGCGTCCGTAGTCCGAGTAGTGGGTTTGGGCTCACATTCCTCCGCGGTATTGGATTTGGACTTGGCTGAGTCCATAGTGCAAGGTTCACCCTTCAAGTGGTCTTGGATTTAACTCCTTCATAAACCCAACTCCTTCATGAACCCAACTCCTTAGCTTCTAACTAAATAAACCCAGCTCCTTCATAAACCCAGCTCCTTCATGAACCCAGCTCCTTAGCTTCTAACTAAACAAACCCAGGTCCTTCATAAACCCAGCTCTTTTACTTTCTAACTAAACAAACCCAGCTCCTTCATAAACCCAGCTCCTTCATGAACCCAGCTCCTTCATAAACCCAGCTCCTTCATGAACCCACAACTTTGTAGTTGTAATCCCCAACTACCTCACTAATTATTCAAGCCCTTAACTAATCTTCCTACCTAATTTTCCTAATTCTACTAACAACCCCTTTCTAATCACACAATTCTTCTCTAATCCTAAAATCCTAAAATCCTAGAGAGGAGAGGGGGAGAGAGAATTTCCTAACTTCACTAAGACTAACTAATCCACACAAGTATATTTTTGCACTCATCACAACATCAAGTGCTCAACTCTTAAACATGGAACTTGCAACCACGTGTATTCAAAACATGAACTTTAAGTACCACAAATTGGAATCATGAATTAACTTTAAAATCCTCCACTTCAACACTAATTCTACCAAGAGGTCAAGCCCTCTTCAAGGCTAACAAGCCTTGGCTCTCAAACTAAAAACTAAGCACACACATGTGCTCCAATATGGCTTCCCATACCCACACTTATAACTCGTGGGGTGCCTTGGAGCACAAAGGAAAGAGAGGATGAGTGAGGGAAGAATGAGGGATTATATAGTAAGCTTGAGGGGGTGAGCACCCTCAAGGCTCACGATAAGCCCTTGAGATTTCCTCCTACTTAGTAGGCGCCAATCCTATCTTCTAAGCCTTCCTCCCTCAAATGATCAACAAGGATCCTAATTCGAACATTTAACTAGCCTTGGCTTCCTACCTACCACACTTTACCAAACTTGGGATGCTTCAACCCAAACTTAGCCTCCTTCGCTTTCCGCCGCCATAACTTTCTCCCCTTACTTTCCCAAATCGTCGCTCACCACTTAATTCAAACCACGATGCTTAACTCGTGATTTGATTGGTGCTTTGAGAATTTGCTTATCCTCCACCTTGCATTCTTCCTTGGACCTTCCCCATTAAGTGGCCATGATGAGGTGGTCCACTTGTGCGCTCCATGTGATCCTCCATTCATCCCAATTCGAATGCACTTGCCTCTTGAGTCACTTTGGTTGTCTCCATCCATTTGTACTAGCCTACTCACTAACTACTCAATCCAAGTTCTCCTTACCTATCCTCATTCACTCAAATCCTTCCGAAGGTAAAAACACAATAACAACTCACATCCTAGCCTCTTACAACATGGTACTTCTAAGACTAACATTTCACTTTTTTTATATTTTTGTGAAGTAACATGCTACTTCAAAGTGCATCAACTAACGTTTCAAGGGTCTAAGACTAAATGTGGGCACCCTTTTGGGCTCACATAATTGGCGACCATCGGGGGATGAATCCAAACATCTCTTGCTCCACAGGCAAGTTGCCTAGTCAAGCTCGGTACTCCTTACATCTACTTCCCGATGTACGGGTAGGAAAGAGCTCACCATTCAACGTTTCCAATTGAATTGAATTATTAGGAAAGACCTCATAGACAAGGTAAGGTCCTAACCATATTGCATCGAATTTCGCCGGAAATTCAAGCTTTCGTGCGTCTTGAATCATGACCATCATTCCCGGTGTTAGGGCCCTTCTCTTATGTCGTTTGTCAAAAGTAATCTTTCTCCTTCTTTGGATTGCCTCAATATGTTGAGCCGCCATTCTCCTCCCTTCGTCAAGTGCTTCCAAATCGGTTAGTCGATTTCGTAAGGATTGACTTTCGGTAAGTCTCGTACTCACGGCCACCCTAAGTGACTCGACTTCATATTCGATTGGTAGTGTCGCTTCAAGACCATAGACTAAGGAAAATGGTGTAGCACGCGTAGTTACCTTATAGGTTGTACGGTATGCCCAAAGTGCCGCCGTTAGTTTCGTATCCCAATCCCGCTTCGAGTCTATAACCGTCTTGCGTAGTATACTCACCAAAATTCCGTTAACCCTTTCCGTTTGTCCATTGGTTTGTGGGTGGTAGGGAGTAGTCTTCCGGTGATCAATTTTAAATTTCTCTGTCATCTCTCGAATCAAGTCATTCAAAAAGTGAGTACCCCTATCGCTTACTAGGATCTTCGGCACCCCGAACCGCGAAATTATGTTTTCGTACATAAATGTTGCCGCGTGTTCCGCCGTGTCGGTCTTCACCGCTTTGGCTTCCGCCCACTTGGTGAGGTACTCGGTTGCCACCACAATATATTTCATTCCTTTTGAAGATTGGGGATGGACCTCACCCACATAGTCGATGCCCCATTTTTCGAAAGGAATTAAGGGTAATGATACATGTAAAGGCATCTCCATTCTAAGGTCGTTTCGGGCATACCGTTGGCAAGCGTCGCATTTCCTTACATAGTCATGGGCGTCCTTAAATAGTGTAGGCCAAAAGTAGCCCGCTCTAAGTATTTTTTGCCCGGTGAGTTGACCCGAGAAGTGACCGCCGCAAGCGCTATCGTGGCAAGCGATTAAAATCGCTTCAACCTCCGTTTTTGACACGCATCGTCGTAAAATACCATCGGACCCCCTTCTAAACAACCTATGGCCCACTACAACAAATTGCCTACTATTTACCCTCACCTTCCTTCTCTCTTCTTTTGTCCACTCTTTGGGCAACTTGTGGGTTGTTAGAAATTCCACTATGCCCGCATACCACTCCGGTGTAGAAGTGACTACAAAGAGGCTATCATCTACTAACATATCATTTACCGGATTTTTTCCTATCTCCTCCGACAACCTAGACAAGTGGTCCGCTTGTAAATGCATACGACCCGGTTTATATTCCACCGTGTAGTCGAATTCTTCTAATAACAAAACCCACCTAGCTAACCTACCACTTAACTCCGCCTTGTTAACTAGATACTTGATAGCCATGTGGTCAACAAAAAATACAACCGGGTTGCACATGAGGTAATGCCTAAACTTTTTAACGGAAAACACCATGGCTAGGCACTCCCTCTCCGTTGTAGAGTAGTTTCTTTCGGCGGGGGTCAATTGCTTACTCGCATAAGCTATAGGTTGATCTTTCTCTTTTTCTCCCGTTGCTTGACAAAGCGCACTCCCTATTGCCACATTACTAGCATCACAATAGACGTGAAAAGGTTTACCCCAATTGGGTGGTATCAACACCGGATAGGTGCTC
Organism: Polytrichum formosum; assembly: GCA_964035585.1. Taxonomy (NCBI): domain Eukaryota; kingdom Viridiplantae; phylum Streptophyta; class Polytrichopsida; order Polytrichales; family Polytrichaceae; genus Polytrichum; species Polytrichum formosum. The sequence continues at coordinate 4,314,202 of OZ037941.1, forward strand.
AACCTATCCCGCAATTCCTCAAAGGCTTTTTGACAAGCATCCGTCCACTCGAATTTGACATCCTTTTTGAGCAAATGGGTAATGGACACCGCTATCTTTGAAAAATTAGGAATAAGTTCCCGGTACCATCCCACATGTCCTAACAACTTAGAGATCCCCTTGGAATTGGTTGGAGTTGCCAAGTCGCTTATGGCCGCAATCTTATCCGGATCGGGTTCTCTACCTTTCTCACTAACAACATAACCCAACAACACTCCCTTATTCACTCCCAAAAATGTCTTATCCGGGTTCAATGCTAACCTCATCTTCCTACACCTAACCAATGCCTCCCTAACACAATGTAGGTGATCGTCCACATTACTTTGTGTGCTAAAATCGTCCACAAAGACGGTCATGGATTTGAACAACAAGTCGGTGAAGATATACATTACTAATCGTTGGAAAGTAGCCGGGGCATTACATAACCCAAATGGCATCACTACCCACACAAAAGTACCCCAAGGTGTAGTAAAAGCCGTTTTATGGATATCTTGGAGGGCTATGGAAATTTGATTATAACCCGCATACCCATCCATAAAGGTATATCGCGAATGACCTCCAACCTCCTCAAGCAACAAGGTGATAAAAGGTAAGGGGAAGTGATCCTTTTGTGTGCACGAATTCAATTTCCTATAGTCGACACAAACCCTTAATTTCCCATTTTTTTTCTTTACTAAGACCATAGGAGAAACCCAATCCGTGATTTCCACCGGCTTGATAAACCCGGCCTTCAATAACCTTTCCAATTCCGCTTTCACCAACAATTGCAATTGAGGATTCATCCTCCTCTCCTTTTGTCTAATTGGCCTCGCCCCCGGAATTAAAGGAATCCGGTGCTCTACCATTTCCCTAGGAATTCCCTTAAGCTCATCGTAGGACCATGCAAAAGTATCACTAAACTCATCCACCAAATTGCTATACTCCCTAACCTCTTTCTCCCCCAATTTGGAACCCATCTTCATTTGTCGGGTTTTTCCATTCTTTAATTTCACATCCACGTACCGCCAATCCGCTTCCGACACATGTGCTTGTTCCTCTTTGTTCCGATACCAATCGGAAGGCACATTGGGGTAATCTTTCACATCTTGACCTACAACTATCCCCGTAGACGTGGTCTTGAAATGTAAAGGCTCCTCCAATTTCGATGACTCAATAATCACATCCTCCTCTTGAGTCTCATCTACATGAATTAAACTAACCTCACCCTCTTCCACGTCATCTACCCAAGGTGTTAACCCACCGCTAACCCACTCTTCCTCGGTGAGCACCTCACATGGCTCCAACAATGAGCCCTCTCCTAAACTAACACTAGGAAATTCACTCCCTAAGCCTACTTGGTGAAATGTAACCATTACATCAACCTCGGACTCGGGGTACTCCCTTAGCCATTGGGCATAATCCCCATTATCCCCATAATTGTAAAAATTAGGACCTAGACTTCCCGAGCCCGAATCTATAACAACCCTTTGACCTTCGGGATGGACGACTCCCACCAATGCCTTGCCAATCTCATTCTCGTTTAAGTCATCAATTTCCTTCTCCAATGGCAAATACATCTCCTTCTTCATCCATCCTTCTAATGAACCAATGGACACTATGACCCTATTACCCTCCGGACCATAAGTGATGGATGGTTTAGGTCCACCCCAATTGACCCTAGCATTCGCCATCCGCAACCAAGGCCTACCTAGCAAAATGGGGAAGGTGTCCTTGTTGGAGTGCATTTTAATGACATGGAAGGTGACCAAGTACTCCTCGCCTCCCGTAGTCATTCTACAATCCTTGATCATCCCCAAAGGCGTAGTCGAACTTTGATTTGCCATATTTATGACCAAAGGTGAAGGCCCCGTGAGTCCAAGTCCCAATTTTTTCATAGTATCCTCCGGTAGTATATTTAGACTACTCCCTCCGTCGACTAGCACATTAGGAACCACCTTATCTACTATAACAACTTCTATTTCTATAGCTTTCACGTCTCTTCCACCTTGTGATTGGATCCTAGCGGCTATTTTAGCTTTCACCTTCCTCATCCTCTTGTGTACCGGCATTCCCTCCTTTAATGTTTTCCTTGTCGTGGGTGAAATTTCCAATAGTTGGCCGAAAGTAATATCCGCCTTGAGTGTACTAAGGTCCGCCCACAAGTCGTACCCGGTAGATCTTTCCACCTTAGAATTACCCACTACGTCGAATTCGTCTACGGGAACCCCCGGTCCTTCCCATTCACCCACATCGCTATTATCCAAGTCATGTACCGCATTAGTCCTCTCCCTATCTTGTAAAATTATATTTTCCCTCTCCACATCCTTAGTAGCTCTTCTAGCTACCCTATCCAACTCGGAGAGATTAATCTCTTCATCCGAAGAGTAATTTCCTTGCTCTCCTATTCCTACCTCCAACGGGGCATCCCCTCTCCTAGCCCTAGTAGTTACCGCTAGTGCAGGTGCTTCTTCAACCACACCCTTACCCTTCACTAACTCATATGTAATAGCATTGGTGTGAGGAGGCCATTGACTTTGCTCCTCTCCAATTCTCGTTGGGAGAGGAAGCATGTCATCACATGTGGCCTCCAACACTCCATCCATGAACCTAACATCTTGGGAGTTAGATGGTCCCGGATCCGTTGGAGGCGCTTGTCTCCCGTTACTACCATTAGGTGGAACTCCTTGTCTATTTTGTATTGGAATGTAACCGGTTGTAGTTTGCAAGCCCGCCGGTGGATGAAAAGTTTGCCTAGCATTACTATGGTCATAGTATAAGTTAGGTGGCCTAAGTTCATTGGCCGGTACTCCTTGTGGCCTAGCACCTCGCATATTATCCCTTGCTTGTTGTTGTGGATTAGCCACCGGGTAAGGGACATTAATTAGTTTGTCCGGTTGGCGACACGTATCCGAGGGATGACTTCCTCCACAATTGCTACAATTAAACTCTTGACCTTCGGACCAACATTGTCCTTGAGCGTGCCACCTTCCACAAAAGGGATGAAATTCCTTCTTCTCTAAATTTTGGCCACCTTGCCCTCTAGGTTGTGGTCCTCTATTGCTTCCATTTCCATAGTGAGGTGGCGCTTGACCTCGTTGATTTTGTTGAGGTGGGTTACCGTTTCCTCTTTGGTCACGGTTTTGTCCACTTCTACAAAATTGACGCGTGTGGCCCGGTTGGCCACATTGGACACACCATAATCCGGAAGAATGCCTACCCGACTCAACCGGGGGTGGAGGCCCCGGTTGTTGACTCCGGATCATTAATGACATTTGATCCGTGAGGCTTTGCATTTGTTTTATCATAGCCTCTTGGAATCCTAGTTGGCTAGCACCTAGTCTTCTCTCAACCTCCTCCAAGTGTGGATCCGTTCTAGGGGCCGGTAGTGCCAAAAGAGGTGCCGGTTCCCTAACCGCTAAAGGTCGGGGACCGGTGTCCACAATGGCATATGGAATTTGGTTCTCATACTTAGCGGGTTCTACCGCTACCACCCTAGGGCGTATGGGGATGAATTGTGGGATCAATTCATCCTCCCTTCTCCATAGCCTTTCGTGATCTTTATCCAAGTTTTCAATATCTCTAGCCGCACGCTTGGCATCCGCCAAGGTCAAGGGATTCCTTTCTAGAACACCCCTAATAGTTCCGGACTTAAAAAACCCTTGAATGAAAAATTGCTTTAGCGTGTCGTCGTTGAGCATGGTACCCACAAATCTAGTGCACACTAAATCAAACCTCCTAATGTAAGCCGAAATTTCTTCCTCCCTTCCTTGCTTCAATGACGACAATGCCCTTAATGCGGTACTTTGACCCACTTCCGGCCTAAATTCGTTAAGAAACTCCCTTTGTAATTGTTCCCATCCCCTAAAATGTCCCTCGGCATGATCCCGATACCATTCATAGGCTTCCCCCTCTAGAGTGGTAGGAAACCACACTAACCAATAACCCGGGTCGGTTATGAGGAAGCTAGCCAACCGTTCGATATACCGTTCCATGTGCCGAGAGGGGTCCTCATCCTTGGTCCCATAAAATTTAGGGAGATGAGATGGCATATCCATCGCCGCTAAATTTTGTGGAACCACAATTGGTAGGCCTCTTGGCCTAACCAATGGGTCTATTGGAGGTATAGGAGGTATGGGCGGAATTGGGGGTATGGGTGGTGGATCCATCCCCCGTTCCTCGGCCATGGTGACCGGTGAACTATTCAACAATCCCCTATCAACTTCTACCGGGAACTCTTCTCTAAGTGTGTAATTTTCCGAAGAAGTTTCACCACTCAATTTGGAGGGAGTGATCTCCTCTTCAAGTTGAGCTCCAAGTTCTAAGGTGTCTAGAATTGACCTAGTCCTAGGTTCGACGTTCAAACAACTCTCTATTCTAACATTATCTTGTTCTAATCTATCACTGATTTTAGAGGACCGCCTCTTTCGAGTAGATTTCTCTAGTCCTACTATCAAACTTGGTTTTTGTGAGCGAGTCCTACCTTGCATTCCATAAGAATCGATCGACCCTCACTTGACCACACATAATCCTAGCAATTCCCCTCTTAATATTTTCACTTGTCTTGGTGCGGTTATAATTTTTTTAGGAGGTGAGGAAAAGAACCTGCAAGCCCACTTAGGTGAAAGAATCCCAATAGGGGATAGGCATGTTCATGTTAATTTTTTGGTTAAGTCGGAGCATCACCTCCGCACCTTCCCGCAAATTAACACTCACCACAATACCGATTGTGAGGGGGTGACCTTCCGAGTAGATTATGTTAAAAGTCGAGGCTTCACCCTTCAACTTCTCACACCATCCACAATTCGGGAATTACCCTCTACAACGGATAACAACAATCACGAGTACAAAAGGCATTCCTTAATTAGTTAATGAGTTCACTTTGAAGAAATAAACATACCTTGAGCAATCGCATCCCCCTGTGAGTTAGCACTCCCCTCAATCGTGACTCAATGTAACAACACCATAAACTTTGTGAAATATTAATTTAATCTAGAGCATGAAATGACAACTCCCAAAACTTTGAGACTCACCCCGAGGTGAGTGTCAAAGTTCAATGTCCTAAGGTGAATTTACCCTCTAATGTTTTAATGAGCTACTCGGTTATAGGTTCCTTTTAAGTTCTTAGCAAATCCCCAAAAAGGTTGAGGACGTACCTTCGCCGCGCTCCTTCCTCAAAAATGAATTTGCGTAATTGACAATGCAATTCATTCCAAGGAATAGTTGAAATACAATGAATTCAAATGTAACCCAAAGAGAGAATACTTACCGAGTTTCGGGTGCTCCTTCCCTTCTCTCAAGTTTGTGTCTCCAATTTTTCCTAGTTGCCTCCAAGTCTCCTAGTCGCCTCCAAGTCTTGTAACTACCTTCCGCTTCGCTCCCGGCGGACGCACCAATTATGTGAGGCCAAACCCCCCACCCTTAAGCGTCCGTAGTCCGAGTAGTGGGTTTGGGCTCACATTCCTCCGCGGTATTGGATTTGGACTTGGATGAGTCCATAGTGCAAGGTTCACCCTTCAAGTGGTCTTGGATTTAACTCCTTCATAAACCCAACTCCTTCATGAACCCAACTCCTTAGCTTCTAACTAAATAAACCCAGCTCCTTCATAAACCCAGCTCCTTCATGAACCCAGCTCCTTAGCTTCTAACTAAACAAACCCAGGTCCTTCATAAACCCAGCTCTTTTACTTTCTAACTAAACAAACCCAGCTCCTTCATAAACCCAGCTCCTTCATGAACCCAGCTCCTTCATAAACCCAGCTCCTTCATGAACCCACAACTTTGTAGTTGTAATCCCCAACTACCTCACTAATTATTCAAGCCCTTAACTAATCTTCCTACCTAATTTTCCTAATTCTACTAACAACCCCTTTCTAATCACACAATTCTTCTCTAATCCTAAAATCCTAAAATCCTAGAGAGGAGAGGGGGAGAGAGAATTTCCTAACTTCACTAAGACTAACTAATCCACACAAGTATATTTTTGCACTCATCACAACATCAAGTGCTCAACTCTTAAACATGGAACTTGCAACCATGTGTATTCAAAACATGAACTTTAAGTACCACAAATTGGAATCATGAATTAACTTTAAAATCCTCCACTTCAACACTAATTCTACCAAGAGGTCAAGCCCTCTTCAAGGCTAACAAGCCTTGGCTCTCAAACTAAAAACTAAGCACACACATGTGCTCCAATATGGCTTCCCACACCCACACTTATAACTCGTGGGGTGCCTTGGAGCACAAAGGAAAGAGAGGATGAGTGAGGGAAGAATGAGGGATTATATAGTAAGCTTGAGGGGGTGAGCACCCTCAAGGCTCACGATAAGCCCTTGAGATTTCCTCCTACTTAGTAGGCGCCAATCCTATCTTCTAAGCCTTCCTCCCTCAAATGATCAACAAGGATCCTAATTCGAACATTTAACTAGCCTTGGCTTCCTACCTACCACACTTTACCAAACTTGGGATGCTTCAACCCAAACTTAGCCTCCTTCGCTTTCCGCCGCCATAACTTTCTCCCCTTACTTTCCCAAATCGTCGCTCACCACTTAATTCAAACCACGATGCTTAACTCGTGATTTGATTGGTGCTTTGAGAATTTGCTTATCCTCCACCTTGCATTCTTCCTTGGACCTTCCCCATTAAGTGGCCATGATGAGGTGGTCCACTTGTGCGCTCCATGTGATCCTCCATTCATCCCAATTCGAATGCACTTGCCTCTTGAGTCACTTTGGTTGTCTCCATCCATTTGTACTAGCCTACTCACTAACTACTCAATCCAAGTTCTCCTTACCTATCCTCATTCACTCAAATCCTTCCGAAGGTAAAAACACAATAACAACTCACATCCTAGCCTCTTACAACATGGTACTTCTAAGACTAACATTTCACTCTTTTTATATTTTTGTGAAGTAACATGCTACTTCAAAGTGCATCAACTAACGTTTCAAGGGTCTAAGACTAAATGTGGGCACCCTTTTGGGCTCACACCGAGGGTTCCTCGGCGGCAGCCTTCTCCAGCCGGACGCGCTGCTCCTCGTCCCTCCGCATCTTTTCATTAGCCTCGTCCACAGTGAGGACTTCGGGTTTCACCCTCACCATGCCGGCAAACGCTGTGGGGGAGGGGGGATCCGACCTGAGCCGTTTGGCGAGCTCCATGTCGTCCTCGTCCTCGCTGCTAATGGCGATGGTCTCTTCCACCGCGTAGTCGTCGTAGAGCTTCTTCCCCTTCAGCCTCCTCCTCTCCCTGAACGCGGCGGTCGCGTCCCTGGAGTACATGTCCCTCGCGTCGTCCACAGTGAGGACGGGCACCAGCTTACTTTGCGGAGTTGCCACCCGCATAGCCTTCTTTCGTTGGGGGGCTTCAGATTCCTGCGTGAACCCCGTTGCCCCTTCCTCCACCTCGCCCTCCGCCTTGGGGTCCTCTTCTTCCTCTTCTTCGTCCTCTCCCGCTTCATCACCTGGGCCCTGTGACGAGGTGCCAGGATGCAATTCCACCAGGGGTTCGGGAATTGCGACGGGGGCCTGAGTAACGAACTCCTCCAGGTTGGTCCGCCTCGCCCTATCCAAAGGGTTTTCGCCCCCTTCAACAATCTCCTCGGTGTAGCTTCCGGGGATCCAATCGAGGATGTCCATTTTTCTCGCCAACGCTTTCTGCGTTCTGTAGAAAAGAACATCGGCGTCATCTATGTACGAATAGATGGTCAACCCCAACATCTGCACATTCCCAGATCACTTGCATTAGATTTACACCAAATCTAAAGAAAATGAAAACAAAAACATCGGCATCCATCTTACAAAAACACTGCATAGTTTGGGTCGAGCGACCCAAACTACACACTGACTAGTCTGGATGGAGCAACCCAACCTACACAATGCCTAGTTTGGGTCGCTCGACCCAAAGTTGGCTTTGTGTAGATAGCGTTGCTCCACTCAGGCAAGGCAATGTGTAGTCTGGGGCGCTCGACCCAGAGTACACAAAGCAACCCAGACTAGACACTGCCTGGTCTGGATGGAGCAACCCAACTTACACAATGCCTAGTTTGGGTCGCTCGACCCAAAGTAGGCTTTGTGTAGGTTGGGTTGCTCCACTCAACCCAGGCAGTGTCTAGTCTGGGGGTCGCTCGGCCCAGACTACACACTGATTAGTCTGAGTGGAGAAACCCAACCTACACAATGCCTAGTTTGGGTCACTCGACCCAAAATAGGTTTTGTGTAGATAGCGTTGCTCCACTCAGACCAGCCAGTGTCTAGTCTGGGGGTCGCTCGACCCAGACTACACACTGATTAATCTGAGTGGAGCAACCCAACCTACACAATGCCTAGTTTGGGTCGCTCGACCCAAAGTAGGTTTTGTGTAGATTGCGTTGCTCCACTCAGACCAGTCAGTGTGTAGTCTGGGTTGCTCGACCCAGAGTACACAAAGCAACCCAGACTACACACTGCCTAGTCTGGATGGAGCAACCCAACTTACACAATGCCTAGTTTGGATCGCTCGACCCAAAGTAGGCTTTGTGTAGGTTGGGTTGCTCCACTCACACCAGGCAGTGTCTAGTCTGGGGGTCGGTCGACCCAGACTACACACTGGCTGGTCTGAGTGGAGCAACGCAATCTACACAAAGCCAAGTTTGGGTCGAGCGACCCAAACTAAGCATTGTGTAGATTGCGTTGCTCCACTCAGACCAGCCAGTGTGTAGTCTGGGTCGACCGACCCAGACTACACAAAGCAACCCAGACTACACACTGCCTGGTCTGGATGGAGCAACCCAACCTACACAATGCCTAGTTTGGGTCGCTCGACCCAAACTTGGCTTTGTGTAGATTAGGTTGCTCCACTCTGAGCAGGCAGAGTGTAGTTTGGGTCGCTCGACCCAAACTGTCGACAATTTATTTAAAGCTACTTACCATAGCAGAAAAAATTGGTTTGGAGCCCCCGAAGACGTTGAAGATGCAGTCCCCTCTCTTCGTGAGGGTCCTCATCATCCGCAGGTAGAACTCCATCCGCAGCTCATCCGCGGGGTAGTTGGCGTACTTCGCCTCGTCGTACAAGCTCCTGCTGGTACCCAACCCTTTTGGGACTTGGAAAAGTTTTTCCATCCGGCCTATGGGATGGTTTGGGAACTTCAGCAGCTCAGCTTTGTACACGAAGTATAAGCACAACACGTTGACGACCTTCGTCTTCTTGTCTTTCAAAGTGCTGTACGCCCCCTCCGCCGGTGCAACAACGTAGTGCGATTTCGAGACGGCGTACTCTGGCTGCAATTTCCGCACGATCCCGTACACCTGCTCCGCCCTCCTGTCCTCGACAATCCACAACCAGATGTCGACCTCCCGGAATTTGGGGCTGTTGTAGTCCACGAACTTTGACAGGAATGGCTCGTAAAACGGGGTGTTCATTGTCCCCTCGAATGAGCTTCCAGGGATGTTCCTGAAGTCTATCATTCCGAAGAGGAAGCGGTCCCCGGCTTTCGTCCTGATGGCCTTCCTGGCATCAGACCCCGGCCAGCCTTGGATCTTTAGAGGGTCGAGGGTGACCAAGTTGAAATGCGCGTCGCCCTCGAAACTGACGATCTGCTTCTCCTTTACGAAGTTGGAGAAGGCACGCGCGGAGTGCTCGGGAAGCGCCCGGTTCTTCCCCCCCTTCACGAGCTTCGACCTGAGGAAGTCGTCTCCCGCCTCCCTCATGAGTGCCGCCATGGACGCACTGGTGAACTTATACTCGGCTTTGAATGCCCTCCAGTGCGCCTCGTGAACCTCTCCATCCACGATGAGCTTCTTCTCAGGAACTAGCTTGTGCAGCTCCTGGACGATGGTCGTCTTCTTCTTCCTGTTCTCCGTCCATTCCTTCATGGTGTAGCATGAAGGGACGAAGCATTTGGGTTTGCTGAAGACGATCTTCGGGTGGACCCAACATCTCTTCACCGTCGGCTGCATGTGCAGGATGTGGGATGCCGCCTTCCCCATCTCTGCCTCCGACAACCCTTGAAGAGTTCTGAAGAACTCCCTCACGAGAGGCTTCATCTGCTTGAACCGCGATGCCTGGTTGAAGAGCATGCCAGTGTCGGGGTCGATTAGCTCACCCGCCTCATGCTTTTCAAATACACTCCTCCATTTCATCCAAACGAAATCGGAAGTTGTGATTAAATAAATCTCCCCTCTTAGATCGTTGTATTTCTTCTGCTTTTGACTAGCATTGTCAATTGAGGAGAATTTATTTATCATCTAGTATTTGAAATCCTGCATTTCCCCAAAACAAACCATTTGAATGCGTGTTAGATATGTACATGTGATTTCCAAGACATATCATGAACAATAACTGCAACAAGAGTTTGGGTCGATCGACCCAAACTAAAAAACGAGGCTGCAAACAAGAGTTTGGGTCGATCGACCCAAACAATACTCACCTCCCACTTTGGATTCTTGTCCTTGGCGTTCTCCCTCTCTTTGGGAGGCCTGCCATAGAACTCCCACACCTCCCGTGAGGCCATGATATTCCTTATCCAGGAAGCTTGGTAGGCCCTCTTCTTGTTCCCCAAGTTGAAGTATCGGGAGATGTCGCTGAGCCTGGTCTCGTCGTCGGACCACACCACCAATGCCTTCCAGACCTTCAGCTTTTCCTTCTGATGGTTGGGATCATCCCACTCGGTCATCAGTTGGATTTTCTTTGATGCATCATGCCTCCACACTGTGCTGGCCGTCTATCAGCCAAAAATCGCCTTTCTGAATTGTAGGCCACATTTCAGGGATAGGCATTTTCTTATGTCCCTGGGGCATGACTACAATTGTTTGCCTGTCGTCTTTGAATTGTTCGCTGACGATCTGCGCGATTATCCAGTCGACGTAGGCGTCTTCTTTTGCCCGGACGCATTTTTCTGGTGGCGCTAGATGGCACTGGCTGATGTTGACATCGAACTTGAAATCTCTACCCATGAAGAAACAGTGGGAGCACTTGGACGTGAAATTGTTCACGATTTTATGGATCTCCCCCGCATCCACCTCTTGCCCGGGCTTTGGCATGCGCAGCTCAGGTGAAACTGGCTCCTCGGTCATCACAGATGACTCTCTCGTCCTTTTCGATGGTGTTGTTTGGCGGCTGGCAGAAGGCGTAGGCGTCTCGCTATCCGCCGGTGTTTATGAGGGAGTCGTCCGTCTTGAGTCAGACGGTACTGGTCGCGGCTTCCTCACCGTTTGAGGCCTTGACAACCCTGCACCCTCCTCAGTTGTTGCTTTCCGCCTCGCAGGTTGCTGACTTTTTGTTTTGCTCTGAATGGCCTTATTCAGCACGGTGATTGCATGTTTTAATTTTGTAAACCGGCTAGAGACCTTGGTGTTCGATATACTGCTATCGATAAATATTGACTCCGGTTTGATGACGTCTGGCTCAACGCAGGACTCCTTTACGTAGATTGCGTCGAACGGCTCGGAGAACTGGTGCATGAACATATGGACATTCTGCACCGCGGAGTTCTCTAGGATGACGTCCACGTAGTCACCAAGCGACTGAACCGATGCCACCTCCCACCCCGTGACTGTGACCCATGTATGGTTCTCCATGGTGCCAACTTTCAATACAAATATCATTTTGTATTGCGAGGCTTTGACCACTTGAATTGACCAAGCGAGGATAAGATTGTCCTTTGGAACATAGGAGTCATCCTGCGGTGTTTCGTGCTCCTGCCATAACATGTCTGGCGCAAGCATGAACCACCTTTCACCGGGTCTTTTCTTTGGGGCCATCTGTAAGGAAAGAATAAACCATGTTAGTTTCGGTCGTTCGACCCAAACTTCTTGTCACCAAAAATCCTCCACCCTTCGATTTCGTCCTAGCCCGAGTGGAAAAGTTTATAATGACATGTAGAGACTTCTCTCTTTGTAACCCAATATATAATTCCAATCTACCCTTGGAATATACACAACTTGATTAACACCACACTATGTAGTTTTACATTCCTTAATGTCGGGCAAGGTTATATCCTTAGCCTTTTCTAATGTCCACCCGGCCGCTTTGGCCACGCATGCCTTCAAAGATATCCCTCTTGTGAATCGAGTCCTTGCCGTCGACTCCACACTACTATATGAGTTCTCGCTTATTGATTCCGTGCTATCACATGTCATCGTGGTTGATTCCGTATTGGTACATGACACTTCGCTTGTGGATTCCATGAGCACATAGGCTTTAAATACAAGTATTAAAAAATACTTATATACTTATCCTTGCCCTTCCTTCTCTAAGTTCTTCTTGATGTAAATCTCTATCAATGTCTTCCTACTAAACTTCAGAATAGTATAACTCCCACCCAACTTATGTTCTTCAAGTGAAATTTGGTACACTTGTTAAGTCCTTATCAAAAATCTCCACACCAAATTTTGGCACAAACAGAGTTCATATGCAAAAGTTATGCATGAAATTCTAACTCTAACTACTTAGTATGAATGTTGTGATAAGGCATCCGGTCATTAAAACTCTAATAACTTCCAACTCCTACGTCCAATCAATCTAAAATTTTGACACAAGATAGATATATAAGTTCAAAAGGTAGTGTCAAATTTTGGTATCCATATCTATAACCCTCTAAGAGATACATATTTTCAAACCTTGCTGCTTTGTTCCTAGACACCCTCCCCTTCAACTTTTAATAACTCTTTCATCCCAATGACTGAAGCTCTCAAATTTTTACCACAACTCCCATACTTTATAATAAACAATCCCTCAAAATTTCATACCCATTGAACACTTTGATCATCCATAATTGACAAATCTCTCACTATAAAGTTCTGCTCAAGTTCATAACTAATAAAACACTACAAGTAATGCACCTAGTACAATCTAGTCACTCTAAATGCCACAAGTTTAAACAAGTTTGAACTCTCTCACTTCAATATGAATCTCAATGCAACAAGTTGAAGTTTACAATCAAACTCCAAATTCCTTAAATCCAATCTACTTCTAACAAGAGGTCAATTCCTCTTCAAGGCTAAATAGCCTTGGCTCTTCTCCTAAGAACTAAGCACACACATGTGCTCCTATCTTGCTTCCCACACACCCACACTTATAACCCGTGGGGTGCTTAAGGAGCACGAAGGAAAGAGAGGATGAGTGAGGAAAGAATGAGGGATTATATAGTGAGTTGAGAAGGAGAGAGGGCATGAGGTAAGGATAGGGTGAGAGGATTAGAGCCTCCAATCACAACCCCTTAACCTTCTCCTTCTAAGTAGGGACTCATCCCATCCACAAGGCTCTCGATAAGCCTTCGAAATCTCCTCCTACTTTGTAGGCTCTCATCTAATCTCCTAAGCCTTCCTCCCTCAAATGATCAACAAAGATCCTAATTCAAACATTTAACTAACCTTGGTTTTCTACCTAGCACACTTTACCAAGGTATGTCCTCATACTACTTAAATCCACTCCACACAAGCCTAATGCTTCAAACTTAGCTTTCTTCAAGCTTCACTATTTTTATATTTTTGTGAATAATCATAAATCAACAAAACACCACTTGTAATGTTTTACAAGTGTTAACAACACATGTGGGCATCAATTTGGGCTCACAAAGTTCTTCCCACAGGCACAAAATGGAAAGACATATTGTTGGACGTGAATGCAGTTGGCGAGAAGGTCGGTTTGGAGCCAATTTCATTGTCAAAATTGAGTGCAATCAAGAAAGCAAACTTTAGCGAATAAATTACAAAAAGACGAGGGGACAAATTTGCCCGTTGCTCTAATTGCGAGAAGTTGAAGCGCCTTCGCGATGCACACACGATGGGCACCGAGTCATATGCGGCACATCAATTGAACTATTTCAAGCATGTAAACATGCAAGAGGCACACCGTAATGATTACTACACAAATAGAGCTTTGTCCATCTCCAGGCCCTTGGAGGTTCTTACGGTCATCCATGACAAAATGGATCATGCCAAAACAGCCTCCCCATGTTTTGTAAATCGAATCAAGGCCACGGATGGACTTTTTAAGCTGCCTATATCGGTTACAGGTGAATTTGGAAACAATGTCATCGCATACCCTAAATGTTGTGGTGTTTTATTACGTGATGTGCTTGAGAATATGGATTCCCTCAAATTGGTTTATTTATTCATAGATACTAATCACATTGGGTTGGCATTGCAGGAATGATTGCACATGGACATGGGGATGTCAAGTTTGCTCATTATGCTCTTGATTTGTATCCAGCGGATTCAAACCACACGATAGGGTCATTCGCAAGGCTTTTACGTGATTTGGAGAAACCGCCGGCCTATTCTTCAGGATTGTTATTTAAAAATATGGGTTCAACACCTTTATATGAAGCGGTGTTGGATGGAAAAGATGTATGCTTGCATTCTTTGCCAGAGCCACCCAGTGAACCCGTGATTGCCAAGAAGTTGCCCCCCACTTTGCGTGTCCAATTGGACAATTGTGCCAAGGACAATAAAAGTAGATATGTATTTGCATATTGGTCGTTGTTGGTTGCGAAAGGCATTTTCAAGGAGGTTTTTGTGTCCTTCCTACTGGTAGGCCATACGCACGATGATATTGATGCATCTTTTGGGCGGTGGAGCATGAAGTTGCGGGAGGAGGATTTTCCAACAATCCCCTTATTGATGAAGTCGTACATGGATTTGGAAAACGTTCCCGTCATCCCCCATATGATTGAGGAGGTGCCAGACTTTAAGGCATTTATAGAACCTTATATTCGAAGCGGAGCTCACCGATTGATCGGGCATACGAAGGCACAACAATTCCGCTTCTACATGCGTGACGATGGTGTACCCGCCATGCAATACAAGTTGTTGTGCACGACACAAGACTGGAGCCCGCCGGAAGGTCTCCTTGTGTGGCGCGTGGATGCGGATGGAAAGATGATGTTACCGGATGGAGAGCCCAGGCCTTGCAAGCCAATACCCATGAAGAATTTGGAGGATATTTTGAAAGGTATATCAGGCTTCATACAATATTGGGAGAGTTTGAAGATAGCGGATGTTGGTGGATCATGTTGGCATCGTTACGGGAGTTGGATACATTATTGGACACGTGTTCGTGCCGCCTTGGCAGACCTACACCAAGATAGCCCTCATACTTTGAGGCACGGGTTTTGGCCACAAACTCGTGTCGAAGTACAAGCTTCGGAGGCTTGCCTTTTGGAAAATGGAGAGGTTCGTGAGGAGTTTGATGTGGACGACCATTACGTTGGGCCTGCTAGTCAACGTCCCCCACCTTCATTCCGCATTGCGGTGGATTGTCATGAAGGTTATATGCTCATTTTGCGTCCTGGAGATGAGACATATGCGAAGCCAGTGTGGGTGGCAAGAGCTTTGTCTAAACCAAATTTTGCAACTTCCAGCCCTCATTTTCGACAAATACAAGTGGAGTACTACAGACCGACAGCACGGAACGAAGATGTGATTCGGCATTATACAGGCTGGGATACAAACCATAATTTTCGGTGGAAGGTGGATTCTGAGCACGGTCCATCTTGGGTGGATACAGATTCCATATTCATAGCATGGAAACCACGGAAAAATCATAGTGGATCAGTGTCCATCCCTCAAAAGTACATAACTTTTGCAAAAGACAACCTTGCTCGGATCACACAAGAAGCAACCCACGTTGAATGAGAGTTGGTAGGATTGTGTAAGCATGATTATAGTTTCATATGTAATTCTAGCAATATATATTATTCATATGTGTGCTCTTCAAAATTGGGGTAGAGTTTGGGTTGAACTTACGAATGCTATATTGTTTGGGGATGGATGAATATCCATTTACTATATTTCAAAACAAATGTGAAGTTCATCTTATTATTAAGTTTGGGACTAAATTGTCCATTGAAGAAATATGCATTTATTACATGCACTTCGTATGTTGCAATGTCTATATTTTATTGATCATGCTAATAATAGAAATCATTTTATATGTTTTTTGGGTGAATTTTGTTTGGAGTGCTCTACCCAATGTGTTTTTGTTGATGAAGTTGGTGTCGAGTGCTCTACCATATGTGCTTATGTCCGCACATCATAGATTTGGGGTATTAGAACATATAATATATTTGAGATTGTTGACAATATAGTTTCGGGCATCTTCATGTTGTTTGATCCATATATTAATTTGAGACTAGAGAAAGTCTTAATTTAACGAATATAGTGTTATGAGTCTATTCCGTTCCAAATGGGTGTTGGAGAAGAGCAAGGTCAATGGTCTCCACACGCCAACACCATCACCTATGAGTTGAGGAGTTTAGATGATGAGGTCACTCACGAGGCACCGGCGTTAGCAGTTACCACTAGGGCCATGAGAGGAAATGTTCGGGCGGAGAAAGATGTAGAGGGTCAGGAGGAGTATTCGTCGGATGAAGGTTCTAACCTCTCGAATTTAGATAGGATAGCTAGAGTAGCTAGGAAAGCCACTAGAGAGTTAGAGAAGGAGAATGTGATTCTCCAAGATAGGGAGAGGCCTAATGTCATTCATGATTTAGAGGGTAGTGAGATAGGAGAGTGGGAAGGACCGGGAATTCCTTTGGACGAATTTGATGGTGTTGATAATGCCAAGGTGGGGAAGCCGAATGGCTATGATCTTTGGGCCGATCTTAGCTCACTTAAGGCCGATATTACCTTTGGACAATTGTTGGAGATATCACCCATGGCTCGTAAGACTCTTAAGGAAGGAATGCCGGTGACTAGGAGAACTAGGAAGGTGAAGACTAGGGTGGCCGCCACAGTTCAATTGCAAGGAGAAGGACGCGATGTCAAGGCAATTGAGATAGAGGTTATGGTGGTGGACAAAGTGGTTCCTAATGTGCTAATGGATGGAGGTAGTAGGTTAAACATCTTGCCGGAGCACACCATGAAGAGGTTGGGTCTTAGTCTTACGGGTCCATCATCTTTCATCATCAACATGGCGAATCAAACTCCGGCGGTGTCTTTGGGAATGATTAAGGATTGTAGGATTAGCACTGGAGGGGAGGAGTATGTGGTCACTTTTCATGTCATCAAAATGCATTCTAACAAGGATACATTCCCCATCTTGTTAGGTAGGCCTTGGTTGAGGATGTCGGATGCGGTAGTAGATTGGGGAGTAGTCAAGCCGTCTATTACTTATGGTCCTTAGGACAATAGAGTCAAAGTCTCCATAGGGTCATTAGGAGGTTGGGTGAGAGAACAAATCTCTTCGTCTTCGGATGATGAAAAGGAAGGCAAAGAGGAAGGCGAAGAGGGGGACAGAAAGAATGAAACACTAGTGGGAGTCGTCCATCCAGGTAGACAAAGGACTTTTATAGATTCAGGGTCAGGTAATTTGGGTCCTAGTTTCTATTACCAGGGTGATAATGGGGAGTATGCACAGTGGTTGAGAGATTATCCCGAGTCAGTATATGACATCATGATGACGTCCCACCATGCATGTTTGAGTGATGAAAGTCTTAGTTCAAAGGAGGAGGAACATTCCTTATTAGAGCCATGTGAGGTGCCTACCGAGGAGGAGTGGATTAGAGGAGGATTGACGCCTTGGGTAGATAGTGTGGAGGAGAGCAATGTGAATTCAGTACATGTGGATGGGACTCAGGATGAAAACGCCTTCATTGAGGCCGCAAGGTTGGAGGAACCTTTGCACTTCAAGACCACATCAATGGGCATTGTAGCGGGTCAAGATGTCAAGGATTATCCTAAGGTACCTCCGCATTGGTATAGAAACAAGGATGAGCAAACATATGTGTCAGAGGCGGATTGGAAGTATGTGGATGTGAGAATGAAGAATGGGATTGTTAGACAAATGAAGATGGGTTCTAAGTTGGGAGAGAAGGAGATCAAGGAATATGGTGATTTGGTGGATGAGTTTAGCGACACGTTCGCATGGTCGTATGACGAGCTTAGGGGTATTCCTAGGGAGATGGTGGAGCATCGCATTCCTTTGATTCCAGGCGCTAAACCCATTAGACAAAAGGAGAGAAGAATGAATCCACAGTTACAATTGTTGGTCAAGGCGGAGTTAGAAAGATTGTTGACGGACGGGTTTATAAAGCCAGTGGAAATTACAGATTGGGTTTCTCCTATGGTGTTGGTAAAGAAGAAGAATGGAAAATTGAGGGTATGCGTAGACTATAGGAAGTTGAATGCCTGCACACAGAAGGACCACTTCCCATTACCATTCATCACGCTACTTTTAGAGGAGGTAGGGGGACATGCAAGATATACATTCATGGATGGCTATGCGGGCTACAACCAGATTTTCATAGCGCTACAAGATGTTCACAAGACGACATTCACCACTCCTTGGGGCACCTTTGTATGGATAGTCATGCCATTTGGGTTGTGTAATGCTCCCGCCACATTTCAGCAGTTGGTCATGTATATCTTCACCGACTTGTTGTTCAAATCCATGACCGTGTTTGTGGATGATTTTAGTACTCAGTCTAGTGCTAGTGAACACTTACAGTGTGTGCGAGAGGCTTTGATTAGGTGTAGGAAAATGCAGTTAGCCTTGAATCCGGACAAGACCTTCTTGGGTGTTCAGAGAGGAGTTTTGCTTGGATATGTGGTCAGTGAGAAAGGCAGGGAACCGGATCCGGAAAAGATTGAGGTCATAAGTGGGTTGGCAACTCCAACCAATGCCAAGGGGATCGCTAAGTTGCTAGGACACGTGGGGTGGTACCGGGAATTGATTCCGGATTTTGCAAAGATAGTGGTTCCCATCACTCAGTTGCTTAAGAAAGACTGTAGGTTTGAATGGACTGAGGCATGCCAAAGGGCATTTGAGGAGTTGAGGGATAGGTTGAGTACCTATCCGGTTTTGAGGCCACCCGATTGGGATAAACCTTTCCATGTATTTTGTGATGCTAGCAATGTAGCTGTGGGTAGTGCACTCTGTCAGTCTACGGGGGAGAAGGGTAAAGATCAACCTATTGCCTATGCTAGTAAGCAACTGACACCGGCCGAGAGAAATTATTCTACCACCGAGAGGGAGTGTCTAGCTATGGTGTTCTCAGTCAAGAAATTTAGGCATTATCTCATGTGCAACCCGGTGGTGTTTTTTGTGGATCATGTATGGCCATCAAATACTTGGTCAACAAAGCGGAGCTAAGTGGAAGACTAGCTAGGTGGGTTTTGTTGTTGGAAGAGTTTGACTACACGGTGGAGTACAAACCCGGTCGCATGCATTTACAAGCTGACCACTTGTCTAGGCTGTCAGAGGACATAGGCATTAGTCCAGTGGATGATAGGTTAGTTGATGATAATCTTTTTGTTGTTACGGCACAACCCGAGTGGTATGTCGGGATAGTAGAGTTTTTGACAACTCAACAGTTGTCGGGTGAGTGGACCAACGACGCTACCGTGTGAGCGGTGAGCAGAAAATTTGCTCACGGTGAGCAGAAAAAGTCAACGCTGTCCAATTATAGTAATAAAATTTCCAAATTTAGATAATATAAATAGAAAAAATCGTGGGACCTCTTTTTTTAGTAAAAACGTTGAACCTATTTCCGTGCAAATTTTGAGGGCTTTAAGGACAGAGACTTGGTTTTAGGGTACCTTTCAGAGAGACTAGTTGACATGATCTAATTAAACCAGGGAACTTTTGACTGTCCACATTATGGTGAGAGCCGCTTAATCATAGGCTATGGTCACAACGTAAGAAAAAATTCTAAGTCAAAAAATTCAAGCATTCAAGCAAAGTAGCAAAACTCGTACCGTTCAATAACATCTAAAACTACCGTTGGAAGAAGAGACCCATAAATATTTAGAAACCTTTATAGATATTTAGAAACGAATACAATTCACATCATGTAGATAAAGATAGGTGTGATATATCAGCGATATTTTCGGAAAACGTGCACTCATACTATGGTATACTCAACGCAATAGGAAATACTTAGCGAGAACTTATAAATAAGGGGGGGCAGCCTAGCTCCTATAGGTATCCACGCTAAGGTCCCACATGCTTCATGATGCTACTTTCGAGGAGGTGCTTCACTTCATTGAAACCAGGGTTGTCTATCCCGCCGTTGTGACGGTGTCGTGCCGTCACGACGTGTCGTGTCGTGACAGACCCCTCCGTCACGACACAATAGGGTCCACGTAGGGTCAACATAGGGGGAGCCGACTAGGGTGGGTAAAATACTTACCTTCTTGCCAAGGTGGCGTCCTATGTGGCAGAAAACGTCGACGTGGATGTGCATATTTCCCCTGCCACGTAGACCATTTTGCCATTGTGTTTATCATTGTGTTAAAATCAAAGTAATAAAATATTACTAAGGAGGGTGTGGGGCGGACGGGTGGGGCGGACGGGGAAGGGGGGTGGAGCGGACGGACGGGGGGTGGAGCGGACGGACGGGGGTGTGGAGCGGACGGGGGAGGGGGGGGTGGGGCGGACGGACGGGGGTGGAGCGGACGGGAGAGGGGGGGGGTGGGGCGGACGGAGGAGGGGAGGGGCGGACGGAGGAGGGGGATGGAGTGGACGGGGGAGGGGGGGGTGGGGCGGACGGAGGAGGGGAGGGGCGGACGGAGGAGGGGGATGGAGCGGACGGGGGAGGGTTACGATTAGCGGACGGGTGGGGAACGGATAGCTAATCGTTCGGTCTTTCATCCGTTTCCCCCCGTCCGGTCCACGTTCCCCACCCGTCCGCCCCGTTCCCCTCCCGTCCGCGCCACGTTCCCTCCGTCCGCACCTCGTTCCCCACCGTCCGTTTCTCGTTCCCACCCGTCCGCTCAACGTTCCCACCCGTCCGCTCAGCTTTCCCCACCCGTCCGCCCCGCGTTCCCTCCCGTCCGCTACCCTCCGTCCGCCACACGTTCCCCACCATCCGCTCCTCGTTCCCTCCCGTCCGCCCCACGTTCCTCTCCCGTCCGCACGCGTTCCCTCACGTCCGCTCCACGTTCCCTCCGTCCGCCACACGTTCCCCTTCGTCCGTACCCCGTTCCCATCCTGTCCGCACCCGTTCCCTCCCGTCCGCCCCGCGTTCCCCCCGTCCGCCCCGCGTTCCCTCCGTCCGCTCGGAGTTCCCCTACGTCCGCTCTGCGTTCCCTCCCGTCCGCTTTCCGATCCCTTCCGTCCGCCCGCGTTCCCTATCGAGTTCCCTTCACGTCCGCTCCACGTTCCCTCCGTCCGCCACGTTCCCTCCGTCCGCCCGTTCCCCTCCCGTCCGCGCCTCGTTCCCTCCCGTCCGCCCGAGTTCCCTATCGCGTTCCCCACCCGTCTGCTCCTCGTTCCCTCCGTCCGCCCCCTCGTTCCCTCCGTCCGCCCCCACGTTCCCTCCGTCCGCCCCTAGTTCCCACGTTCCCCATACGTCGTTTTCGTACCCTAAACCCTAATTCCGACCGGGATCCCATAATGATTGGGCTCCTCGTTGCCTATATAAAGCCGTGAGGCTTTAGTTCCTACCACTTTCCTCTCCTCCCACCACATAGGGACCCGAGACCTTGTTGCGTCCCAAAGGACAGCATCACCGCGCGGGTCTCAAGGGGTTTGGGAGGGCAGGGCAAATTGTGGGGGAACCCTCGCAATTTTTTTTCCAGATTCACTCGCTCCCGTGATTTTTATCACGAGAGATTTTCACACTCACTTATTCACGTGATTTTTATCACGACTCATTTTCAGATTCACTCACTCACGTGATTTTTATCACGATGGAGGGGGAGGGCATTGCTCCTTACGAGAACGAGGATTTGAGGGTGCACCGTGCTTGGCTCGTAGGCAATGCATCGGCGAATACTGCCGAGGGTACGGGAAGCGATCCTGGAAGTGGAAGTACTGCAGCACGTCCACCACGTCCAGATCCCTTTCAGTTTGACGAAGAGTTCTTGGCTGTTGGTCATTCGGGAGACAACCAAACACGGGGAAGCCGTGGAACACGTGGGAGTCGGGGAAACAGTGGACATAGAGGGAGAACTGGAAGGGGACCAAGCTCAGGCAGTTCCACAAAAATACATGCACCGGCTCGTTCGGAGAACGTGCCACCACAATCTCCGACACGGCGGACATCAAGACCGGAGAGCCCTGCACGTGATGTACCTCAGGGTTCGGAGCAGACTGAAAGACGGGGATTAAAACGCCCAGCAGTTTCGGAAGGGACGGAGGACGGGTCCGCGGCATCGGGTTCGCAATCAAAGAAAAGGAAACATAGAGGCAAACGCGACCCGCGGACCGATGAGGCTCGAAATCATTGCAGGATCGTGTTGTTGGATTGGTTTAGAAGTAACAGCATGGTTTATTTGGAGAAAAAATACCTCAATGATGGTACAAAGGGTTTAGAGTTGGCGAGGAACGAGTTGATGCTTATTCTCACGGAAGCCACGTCTGGACCGGAGTTTGAGGAAGCTAGGGGCATGAGCGATTGGAACACATGGATTGAAAAACAAGCTGTGGAAGCAATCTACAATCCAACGATGTCATATGAGGCTATGCATCCTGGAGAGGGAAGTAGTGGTGGGAGGAGGTCCGAGCTGTACATTAAGCTAGAGAATTGGAAAAAAGGCGTAATAGCAGCAAAAGGCACATCCGCCCGCAACCTTCCCGTTTTTATTGACAGGCAGCTGGCAGACAACATTGCCACTCAGGGCCGGCAGGGTGTCATATGGTTGCCTAGGAATGTGGAGATCAAACCCTTGGATAGGGAAATCTTCCAAGGGACCTTCGGAGTGGTGCGGAGAGTCACAATTCATGGAGCATCATTCATCCCTAACTGGATAGAGTGGGCTGGGAAGACCATGAAGGCCACGAATAGTCTGGAGAACCGAAAGGAGCGTTCGGTTGAAGCATTGGCATGCCCAGTAGATCATCCTGGGATAATCAAGCTACAATACCTCCACCCGAAAACATACGAATCCTATTCGATGTGGTGGAATGGAGGCTCCTTGAAGAACATGAGGGTCTATGACCACCAAGTTCCGGAAACCCACGAGCGCACAATCCTTCAAATGCCTGGGGCAGACTTTGAAGCACGGAAACGGTTGGTTGTATATCGAAGGCATCGAGCTTATTTGGCATGGGCTCTAATGTGCATTGTGGATGTAGTGCACAAGCATGACGTGTTGCACAATGACCTTAATCCCAACAATGTCATGCTGCATTTCCCACAAGACCGTGAGAACACGGTTTTCATTGGTGTGTGTGATTGGGGGATGGCATCATGGGGAGATGAAGACGCACCCCTCCAACTATGGAAAAGAATCAGTGGATGAGATGAACAAGCACCGCATAAAATACAACTGTGCTGGTCCAGAATTATTCCATGTACGAGGGCAGCGTGGAACATCTACCTCTCCGGTGAGGATGGCTCGGAAACATAGGCACACGTTTCTCTCGGAGTCCTTCTCAGTGGGTGCTTTGGCAAAGAAGATTTATGCCAGGGATTCGACTTCCTCGTTGTTTCAGCTAAACAGTGATCCAAATGGCTTGAAAATGCGGTTTGAGATAGCATTGGATGCATTGACGAAGCCCAATCCAGCGGAAAGGTCAACCATCACACACGTAGTGAACATGTTGAAGTCGCCTCCATACAACATGGTTAACCCGACAATGTGCTTCCGTGACATTGCAAAATAGTTTTTTTTTGTTTTCTTTGCAGCAATTTTGGATCATACCAATTTTGTAACCGTTGGAGATGTAAATAAAGCCATCCATTTTTCATACACAACTTGTATATTGTATGAGATTTATGGATCTTAGTGCAATGTTCATACTCCATGAGGATTTTTGCTTCATAATCGAGAAGAAGTCTATGGGAGACTAACCAAGGTTCTCGCCTCTCGTGAGGCCACATCATTCTTTCACATCGTTGTTATCACATCCATGTGCTAAGTTCAAGTTAACTATAGTTGTTCGTGATATGTCTTGCCAAAATGCAATTACCTATATTTATTCTAATTTTGGTATGCCACAAAATGTAGTCAACTATAGTTATATCTAGTTAACTAAAGTTGAGCACAATGTTGCAATAGTTATATCGGTTGTACACGTGATCCTAAACATCTCTAAATGTTCTTTCTTGTACTCCACACATATTGCACACATACTTCACAATTGCTTATATTTATATTTATATAATTCACAATCACTTTTTTTTGGAAGTTTGGACATAGTCTCGGTTTTTTGGCTCTCAAAAATTCATATGAAGTCCAAAAAATGAGTTCTTGGTATCCATGGATAGGTAATGAAGTCCTCTACAAGAATATGCAATAAAAGTCCTCTACATAATAGTCCCCCCATCCACATAATAAAGTACACTAAAATAGCAATAATCAACTAAGGGTGAACGTAAAGTGGTTAAAAAAATTTCTCTTGGAACTAAGAAGTGGATGCATAGTTTCATATTGCTTTGTGCTTGTTTATCTCAACAGAAACTGTTCGGTTGGTGAATTAAAAATAAATAAATAAATCATAGAAGTGGTACAACATATTATACAAGTCATAACTTTATTATTGCGACAATGTTACAAATGCCCTTTATTAATCATATACATGAACAAACCATGCAAACTATAATATTCCACTTCATTCCGTCATCCCAACCTCGTAGATGCTCCTGGCTTCCGGCGAGGCTCCATTTTTGGAAGAGGATTCGGCTGAAGTAAATCAAAATAGCTAATCATTCGGTCTTTCATCTGTTCCTTCAATGGTAGCCGATGAGGCGACAATCCTCTCCTCTTCTTACGAATAGACATAGTCTTTGAAGATTCCCCCGCTACCTTGACTATTTCAATGTCGATTGAAGTCTCCTCCACATCCACATCCACATCCACATCCACATCCCCGGGCTTCTCCAAAATATCCGCACACAAATCAATTAGATCATTTAGATCTCCACCCACGCATTGTGTGTGGTCCTTCTCCACCGCAACGATCTCAAAGTTGTCTGCATATCGTCGTTGTTCCTCCGCCGCCCTCATCCTCCAAGCTTGTGTGGATTGTGAGAAGGGAGTCATGACATACTCATCACGAAATCGATCCCTAGCACTTCTCTCATCTCTCTCACGCTCGGGTGTTGCATTGAATGGAATATGGGGATCGTCTAAATTGTGTATCTCCTCATCGCATTCTACACCCTCAAACATGACTCTCCCCTTTCCCATCATATCCATGATACTCTACCTTCGTTATATGTATGAGTCTCAATGATCTACTTATATATTGACCTCTAAGGACTTGATGACCATGACCAATAATTGATGTAATCCAATATGTAGAGGATCCAATTCTCGTTAGTAAGATAAAGTCAACGCAATCGGAATAAAAATAAAGTTGGTTAGGTTAAAAATGTACACTTTTGAAAAAATCTTCCGACATCCGCATTGGAAACCTCTTTGATACCTCTTTGAACTTTCCATATTTGATTAGTTATCCACTCATTCAACAAATCACCAATTTGTGCTTCAATCATAGTGGTTCATATGGTTTCATAACCAATGTCACCCATCCGAATGCACTTTCATTCAACAAATCATTAATTTGTGCTTCAACCTTAGTGGTTCATATGGTTTCATAACCGATGTCACCCATCCGAATGCACTTTCATTCAACAAATCATTAATTTGTGCTTCAACCTTAGTGGTTCATATGGTTTCATAACCGATGTCACCCATCCGAATGCACTTTCCTTCAATAAATCATTAATTTGTGCTTCAACCTTAGTGGTTCATATGGTTTCATAACCGATGTCACCCATCCGAATGCACTTTCCTTCAATAAATCATTAATTTGTGCTTCAACCTTAGTGGTTCATATGGTTTCATAACCGATGTCACCCATCCGAATGCACTTTCCTTCAATAAATCATTAATTTGTGCTTCAACCTTAGTGGTTCATATGGTTTCATAACCGATGTCACCCATCCGAATGCACTTTCCTTCAATAAATCATTAATTTGTGCTTCAACCTTAGTGGTTCATAAACCCTAAACCCTAAACCCCTAAACCCTAAACCCTACGTCATTCCAAATTACTACCACATATGTGCCATTGATTTGTTCTCACACTCATGTAGAAGTGTTTCCATACATGGTTTGAGGGTTTAGGTTCCTAGCTTTCCAACGAACCCACCTGCTTTTTTTTCCGATGCCTACATTGTTTTTATTATAATAATCAATCATTGACAAGATCTTGGCCGTTAGATTGGAGGGGTTATTTTGAGCAAGTAATAAAGTGGCATGCTCCTTTGAGTTTGGACTTTTGGGCTTGGCCTTTGGAGGCTTCACACTATGCCCAACTAAGGCTACCCTTACTATATTTTATTGGCTATTTAGGGTTCATTTCTTTGGACTCTCAACAAAGTTGGGCCGCTCAATCGCACTTTGATCCACTCCCGAGGGTTAACATTTATAGATGGTGACTATAGTGTCCGTTTTTTGGCTCTAAAAATTCATATGAAGTCCAATTCATATGTGGTCGCAATTCTACGCTGTTTCCCTGCCGCCCCGTTCCCTCCCGTCCGCTCCGCGTTCCCCACCCGTCCGCTAATCGTTCCATCTTTCATCCGTTCCCCCCCGTCCGGTCCACGTTCCCCACCCGTCCGCCCCGTTCCCCTCCCGTCCGCGCCACGTTCCCTCCGTCCGCTCCTCGTTCCCCACCGTCCGCTCCTCGTTCCCACCCGTCCGCTCAGCGTTCCCCACCCGTCCGCCCCGCGTTCCCTCCCGTCCGCTACCCTCCGTCCGCCACACGTTCCCCACCGTCCGCTCCTCGGGAACAGCGTAGAATAGCGTAGAATATGGGGCGGTGTGAGCCCAAAAGGGTGCCCACATTTAGTCTTAGACCCTTGAAACGTTAGTTGATGCACTTTGAAGTAGCATGTTACTTCACAAAAATATAAAAAGAGTGAAATGTTAGTCTTAGAAGTACCATGTTGTAAGAGGCTAGGATGTGAGTTGTTATTGTGTTTTTACCTTCGGAAGGATTTGAGTGAATGAGGATAGGTAAGGAGAACTTGGATTGAGTAGTTAGTGAGTAGGCTAGTACAAATGGATGGAGACAACCAAAGTGACTCAAGAGGCAAGTGCATTCGAATTGGGATGAATGGAGGATCACATGGAGCGCACAAGTGGACCACCTCATCATGGCCACTTAATGGGGAAGGTCCAAGGAAGAATGCAAGGTGGAGGATAAGCAAATTCTCAAAGCACCAATCAAATCACGAGTTAAGCATCGTGGTTTGAATTAAGTGGTGAGCAACGATTTGGGAAAGTAAGGGGAGAAAGTTATGGCGGCGGAAAGCGAAGGAGGCTAAGTTTGGGTTGAAGCATCCCAAGTTTGGTAAAGTGTGGTAGGTAGAAAGCCAAGGCTAGTTAAATGTTCGAATTAGGATCCTTGTTGATCATTTGAGGGAGGAAGGCTTAGAAGATAGGATTGGCGCCTACTAAGTAGGAGGAAATCTCAAGGGCTTATCGTGAGCCTTGAGGGTGCTCACCCCCTCAAGCTTACTATATAATCCCTCATTCTTCCCTCACTCATCCTCTCTTTCCTTTGTGCTCCAAGGCACCCCACGAGTTATAAGTGTGGGTGTGGGAAGCCATATTGGAGCACATGTGTGTGCTTAGTTTTTAGTTTGAGAGCCAAGGCTTGTTAGCCTTGAAGAGGGCTTGACCTCTTGGTAGAATTAGTGTTGACGTGAAGGATTTTAAAGTTAATTCATGATTCCAATTTGTGGCACTTAAAGTTCATGTTTTGAATACACGTGGTTGCAAGTTCCATGTTTAAGAGTTGAGCACTTGAAGTTGTGATGAGTGCAAAAATATACTTGTGTGGATTAGTTAGTCTTAGTGAAGTTAGGAAATTCTCTCTCCCCCTCTCCTCTCTAGGATTTTAGGATTTTAGGATTAGAGAAGAATTGTGTGATTAGAAAGGGGTTGTTAGTAGAATTAGGAAAATTAGGTAGGAAGATTAGTTAAGGGCTTGAATAATTAGTGAGGAAGTTGGGGATTACAACTACAAAGTTGTGGGTTCATGAAGGAGCTGGGTTTATGAAGGAGCTGGGTTTGTTTAGTTAGAAAGTAAAGAGCTGGGTTTATGAAGGACCTGGGTTTGTTTAGTTAGAAGCTAAGAAGCTGGGTTTATGAAGGAGCTGGGTTTATAAAGGAGCTGGGTTTGTTTAGTTAGAAGCTAAGGAGCTGGGTTCATGTAATTAGAAAGTAAAGAGATGGGTTCATGAAGGAGCTTAGTAGATAGCCTACTTAATTAGCTCATAGACAAGTAGTTAGTTACATTATGCTAGTTAGTGTTATGTATGGCTTTCACAAGTAAATGTATTTGAGATTGACTATAGAGAATAGTGTTTTTTAACACTTGCATCCTCTCTTTAAAAATAAACCACGTGCACAAATTAATGGAGAATGTGGAGCACTCTCGCGATGGCAAGACAAAGGAAGCAAAGACCAAAGGTGCGAGGGAGAGATTGACATAAGTCACATAAGTATTTCTTAATACTTAAAGGCTTATGTACGGTATGGAGACACCAAGTGAGACCTCTTATAGTAGCGATACGGAATACACAAGTGATAGTTCAAGTGGTAGTATAGAGTCAACGGCACGGACTCCATTTAGGAGAGGGATATCCTTAAGGGCTTGTGTAGCTAAAGCGGCCGGATGGACGTTAGAAGCAAACAAAGACAAAATAGCACCCGAGCATAAGGAGGTTAAAATAACATAGTTAACTTGTGCATTCTCCACATACGTATTGAAATCGTACATTGAGTTGTTAAAAGTGAAATTCCAGTTAAATCCAAGACCACTTGAAGGGTGAACCTTGCACTATGGACTCATCCAAGTCCAAATCCAATACCGCGGAGGAATGTGAGCCCAAACCCACTACTCGGACTACGGACGCTTAAGGGTGGGGGGTTTGGCCTCACATAATTGGTGCGTCCGCCGGGAGCGAAGCGGAAGGTAGTTACAAGACTTGGAGGCGACTAGGAGACTTGGAGGCAACTAGGAAAAATTGGAGACACAAACTTGAGAGAAGGGAAGGAGCACCCGAAACTCGGTAAGTATTCTCTCTTTGGGTTACATTTGAATTCATTGTATTTCAACTATTCCTTGGAATGAATTGCATTGTCAATTACGCAAATTCATTTTTGAGGAAGGAGCGCGGCGAAGGTACGTCCTCAACCTTTTTGGGGATTTGCTAAGAACTTAAAAGGAACCTATAACCGAGTAGCTCATTAAAACATTAGAGGGTAAATTCACCTTAGGACATTGAACTTTGACACTCACCTCGGGGTGAGTCTCAAAGTTTTGGGAGTTGTCATTTCATGCTCTAGATTAAATTAATATTTCACAAAGTTTATGGTGTTGTTACATTGAGTCACGATTGAGGGGAGTGCTAACTCACAGGGGGATGCGATTGCTCAAGGTATGTTTATTTCTTCAAAGTGAACTCATTAACTAATTAAGGAATGCCTTTTGTACTCGTGATTGTTGTTATCCGTTGTAGAGGGTAATTCCCGAATTGTGGATGGTGTGAGAAGTTGAAGGGTGAAGCCTCGACTTTTAACATAATCTACTCGGAAGGTTGTGAGGCCAAACCCCCCACCCTTAAGCGTCCGTAGTCCGAGTAGTGGGTTTGGGCTCACATTCTTCCGCGGTATTGGATTTGGACTTGGATGAGTCCATAGTGCAAGGTTCACCCTTCAAGTGGTCTTGGATTTAACTCCTTCATAAACCCAACTCCTTCATGAACCCAACTCCTTAGCTTCTAACTAAATAAACCCAGCTCCTTCATAAACCCAGCTCCTTCATGAACCCAGCTCCTTAGCTTCTAACTAAACAAACCCAGGTCCTTCATAAACCCAGCTCTTTTACTTTCTAACTAAACAAACCCAGCTCCTTCATAAACCCAGCTCCTTCATGAACCCAGCTCCTTCATAAACCCAGCTCCTTCATGAACCCACAACTTTGTAGTTGTAATCCCCAACTACCTCACTAATTATTCAAGCCCTTAACTAATCTTCCTACCTAATTTTCCTAATTCTACTAACAACCCCTTTCTAATCACACAATTCTTCTCTAATCCTAAAATCCTAAAATCCTAGA
The DNA here is from genome assembly GCA_964035585.1 of Polytrichum formosum. Classification (NCBI taxonomy): domain Eukaryota; kingdom Viridiplantae; phylum Streptophyta; class Polytrichopsida; order Polytrichales; family Polytrichaceae; genus Polytrichum; species Polytrichum formosum. The sequence goes on from OZ037941.1 coordinate 4,344,220, forward strand.
GAGGAGAGGGGGAGAGAGAATTTCCTAACTTCACTAAGACTAACTAATCCACACAAGTATATTTTTGCACTCATCACAACTTCAAGTGCTCAACTCTTAAACATGGAACTTGCAACCACGTGTATTCAAAACATGAACTTTAAGTACCACAAATTGGAATCATGAATTAACTTTAAAATCCTTCACGTCAACACTAATTCTACCAAGAGGTCAAGCCCTCTTCAAGGCTAACAAGCCTTGGCTCTCAAACTAAAAACTAAGCACACACATGTGCTCCAATATGGCTTCCCACACCCACACTTATAACTCGTGGGGTGCCTTGGAGCACAAAGGAAAGAGAGGATGAGTGAGGGAAGAATGAGGGATTATATAGTAAGCTTGAGGGGGTGAGCACCCTCAAGGCTCACGATAAGCCCTTGAGATTTCCTCCTACTTAGTAGGCGCCAATCCTATCTTCTAAGCCTTCCTCCCTCAAATGATCAACAAGGATCCTAATTCGAACATTTAACTAGCCTTGGCTTTCTACCTACCACACTTTACCAAACTTGGGATGCTTCAACCCAAACTTAGCCTCCTTCGCTTTCCGCCGCCATAACTTTCTCCCCTTACTTTCCCAAATCGTTGCTCACCACTTAATTCAAACCACGATGCTTAACTCGTGATTTGATTGGTGCTTTGAGAATTTGCTTATCCTCCACCTTGCATTCTTCCTTGGACCTTCCCCATTAAGTGGCCATGATGAGGTGGTCCACTTGTGCGCTCCATGTGATCCTCCATTCATCCCAATTCGAATGCACTTGCCTCTTGAGTCACTTTGGTTGTCTCCATCCATGTGTACTAGCCTACTCACTAACTACTCAATCCAAGTTCTCCTTACCTATCCTCATTCACTCAAATCCTTCCGAAGGTAAAAACACAATAACAACTCACATCCTAGCCTCTTACAACATGGTACTTCTAAGACTAACATTTCACTCTTTTTATATTTTTGTGAAGTAACATGCTACTTCAAAGTGCATCAACTAACGTTTCAAGGGTCTAAGACTAAATGTGGGCACCCTTTTGGGCTCACATAATTGGCGACCATCGGGGGATGAATCCAAACATCTCTTGCTCCAAGGGTAAGTTGCCTAGTCAAGCTCGGTACTCCTTACATCTACTTCCCGATGTACGGGTAGGAAAGAGCTCACCATTCAACGTTTCCAATTGAATTGAATTATTAGGAAAGACCTCATAGACAAGGTAAGGTCCTAACCATATTGCATCGAATTTCGCCGGAAATTCAAGCTTTCGTGCGTCTTGAATCATGACCATCATTCCCGGTGTTAGGGCCCTTCTCTTATGTCGTTTGTCGAAAGTAATCTTTCTCCTTCTTTGGATTGCCTCAATATGTTGAGCCGCCATTCTCCTCCCTTCGTCAAGTGCTTCCAAATCGGTTAGTCGATTTCGTAAGGATTGACTTTCGGTAAGTCTCGTACTCACGGCCACCCTAAGTGACTCGACTTCATATTCGATTGGTAGTGTCGCTTCAAGACCATAGACTAAGGAAAATGGTGTAGCACGCGTAGTTACCTTATAGGTTGTACGGTATGCCCAAAGTGCCGCCGTTAGTTTCGTATCCCAATCCCGCTTCGAGTCTATAACCGTCTTGCGTAGTATACTCACCAAAATTCCGTTAACCCTTTCCGTTTGTCCATTGGTTTGTGGGTGGTAGGGAGTAGTCTTCCGGTGATCAATTTTAAATTTCTCTGTCATCTCTCGAATCAAGTCATTCAAAAAGTGAGTACCCCTATCGCTTACTAGGATCTTCGGCACCCCGAACCGCGAAATTATGTTTTCGTACATAAATGTTGCCGCGTGTTCCGCCGTGTCGGTCTTCACCGCTTTGGCTTCCGCCCACTTGGTGAGGTACTCGGTTGCCACCACAATATATTTCATTCCTTTTGAAGATTGGGGATGGACCTCACCCACATAGTCGATGCCCCATTTTTCGAAAGGAATTAAGGGTAATGATACATGTAAAGGCATCTCCATTCTAAGGTCGTTTCGGGCATACCGTTGGCAAGCGTCGCATTTCCTTACATAGTCATGGGCGTCCTTAAATAGTGTAGGCCAAAAGTAGCCCGCTCTAAGTATTTTTTGCCCGGTGAGTTGACCCGAGAAGTGACCGCCGCAAGCGCTATCGTGGCAAGCGATTAAAATCGCTTCAACCTCCGTTTTTGACACGCATCGTCGTAAAATACCATCGGACCCCCTTCTAAACAACCTATGGCCCACTACAACAAATTGCCTACTGTTTACCCTCACCTTCCTTCTCTCTTCTTTTGTCCACTCTTTGGACAACTTGTGGGTTGTTAGAAATTCCACTATGCCCGCATACCACTCCGGTGTAGAAGTGACTACAAAGAGGCTATCATCTACTAACATATCATTTACCGGATTTTTTCCTATCTCCTCCGACAACCTAGACAAGTGGTCCGCTTGTAAATGCATACGACCCGGTTTATATTCCACCGTGTAGTCGAATTCTTCTAATAACAAAACCCACCTAGCTAACCTACCACTTAACTCCGCCTTGTTAACTAGATACTTGATAGCCATGTGGTCAACAAAAAATACAACCGGGTTGCACATGAGGTAATGCCTAAACTTTTTAACGGAAAACACCATGGCTAGGCACTCCCTCTCCGTTGTAGAGTAGTTTCTTTCGGCGGGGGTCAATTGCTTACTCGCATAAGCTATAGGTTGATCCTTCTCTTTTTCTCCCGTTGCTTGACAAAGCGCACTCCCTATTGCCACATTACTAGCATCACAATAGACGTGAAAAGGTTTACCCCAATTGGGTGGTATCAACACCGGATAGGTGCTCAACCTATCCCGCAATTCCTCAAAGGCTTTTTGACAAGCATCCGTCCACTCGAATTTGACATCCTTTTTGAGCAAATGGGTAATGGGCAAATGGGTAATCTTTGAAAAATTAGGAATAAGTTCCCGGTACCATCCCACATGTCCTAACAACTTAGAGATCCCCTTGGAATTGGTTGGAGTTGCCAAGTCGCTTATGGCCGCAATCTTATCCGGATCGGGTTCTCTACCTTTCTCACTAACAACATAACCCAACAACACTCCCTTATTCACTCCCAAAAATGTCTTATCCGGGTTCAATGCTAACCTCATCTTCCTACACCTAACCAATGCCTCCCTAACACAATGTAGGTGATCGTCCACATTACTTTGTGTGCTAAAATCGTCCACAAAGACGGTCATGGATTTGAACAACAAGTCGGTGAAGATATACATTACTAATCGTTGGAAAGTAGCCGGGGCATTACATAACCCAAATGGCATCACTACCCACACAAAAGTACCCCAAGGTGTAGTAAAAGCCGTTTTATGGATATCTTGGAGGGCTATGGAAATTTGATTATAACCCGCATACCCATCCATAAAGGTATATCGCGAATGACCTCCAACCTCCTCAAGCAACAAGGTGATAAAAGGTAAGGGGAAGTGATCCTTTTGTGTGCACGAATTCAATTTCCTATAGTCGACACAAACCCTTAATTTCCCATTTTTTTTCTTTACTAAGACCATAGGAGAAACCCAATCCGTGATTTCCACCGGCTTGATAAACCCGGCCTTCAATAACCTTTCCAATTCCGCTTTCACCAACAATTGCAATTGAGGATTCATCCTCCTCTCCTTTTGTCTAATTGGCCTCGCCCCCGGAATTAAAGGAATCCGGTGCTCTACCATTTCCCTAGGAATTCCCTTAAGCTCATCGTAGGACCATGCAAAAGTATCACTAAACTCATCCACCAAATTGCTATACTCCCTAACCTCTTTCTCCCCCAATTTGGAACCCATCTTCATTTGTCGGGTTTTTCCATTCTTTAATTTCACATCCACGTACCGCCAATCCGCTTCCGACACATGTGCTTGTTCCTCTTTGTTCCGATACCAATCGGAAGGCACATTGGGGTAATCTTTCACATCTTGACCTACAACTATCCCCGTAGACGTGGTCTTGAAATGTAAAGGCTCCTCCAATTTCGATGACTCAATAATCACATCCTCCTCTTGAGTCTCATCTACATGAATTAAACTAACCTCACCCTCTTCCACGTCATCTACCCAAGGTGTTAACCCACCGCTAACCCACTCTTCCTCGGTGAGCACCTCACATGGCTCCAACAATGAGCCCTCTCCTAAACTAACACTAGGAAATTCACTCCCTAAGCCTACTTGGTGAAATGTAACCATTACATCAACCTCGGACTCGGGGTACTCCCTTAGCCATTGGGCATAATCCCCATTATCCCCATAATTGTAAAAATTAGGACCTAGACTTCCCGAGCCCGAATCTATAACAACCCTTTGACCTTCGGGATGGACGACTCCCACCAATGCCTTGCCAATCTCATTCTCGTTTAAGTCATCAATTTCCTTCTCCAATGGCAAATACATCTCCTTCTTCATCCATCCTTCTAATGAACCAATGGACACTATGACCCTATTACCCTCCGGACCATAAGTGATGGATGGTTTAGGTCCACCCCAATTGACCCTAGCATTCGCCATCCGCAACCAAGGCCTACCTAGCAAAATGGGGAAGGTGTCCTTGTTGGAGTGCATTTTAATGACATGGAAGGTGACCAAGTACTCCTCGCCTCCCGTAGTCATTCTACAATCCTTGATCATCCCCAAAGGCGTAGTCGAACTTTGATTTGCCATATTTATGACCAAAGGTGAAGGCCCCGTGAGTCCAAGTCCCAATTTTTTCATAGTATCCTCCGGTAGTATATTTAGACTACTCCCTCCGTCGACTAGCACATTAGGAACCACCTTATCTACTATAACAACTTCTATTTCTATAGCTTTCACGTCTCTTCCACCTTGTGATTGGATCCTAGCGGCTATTTTAGCTTTCACCTTCCTCATCCTCTTGTGTACCGGCATTCCCTCCTTTAATGTTTTCCTTGCCGTGGGTGAAATTTCCAATAGTTGGCCGAAAGTAATATCCGCCTTGAGTGTACTAAGGTCCGCCCACAAGTCGTACCCGGTAGATCTTTCCACCTTAGAATTACCCACTACGTCGAATTCGTCTACGGGAACCCCCGGTCCTTCCCATTCACCCACATCGCTATTATCCAAGTCATGTACCGCATTAGTCCTCTCCCTATCTTGTAAAATTATATTTTCCCTCTCCACATCCTTAGTAGCTCTTCTAGCTACCCTATCCAACTCGGAGAGATTAATCTCTTCATCCGAAGAGTAATTTCCTTGCTCTCCTATTCCTACCTCCAACGGGGCATCCCCTCTCCTAGCCCTAGTAGTTACCGCTAGTGCAGGTGCTTCTTCAACCACACCCTTACCCTTCACTAACTCATATGTAATAGCATTGGTGTGAGGAGGCCATTGACTTTGCTCCTCTCCAATTCTCGTTGGGAGAGGAAGCATGTCATCACATGTGGCCTCCAACACTCCATCCATGAACCTAACATCTTGGGAGTTAGATGGTCCCGGATCCGTTGGAGGCGCTTGTCTCCCGTTACTACCATTAGGTGGAACTCCTTGTCTATTTTGTATTGGAATGTAACCGGTTGTAGTTTGCAAGCCCGCCGGTGGATGAAAAGTTTGCCTAGCATTACTATGGTCATAGTATAAGTTAGGTGGCCTAAGTTCATTGGCCGGTACTCCTTGTGGCCTAGCACCTCGCATATTATCCCTTGCTTGTTGTTGTGGATTAGCCACCGGGTAAGGGACATTAATTATTTTGTCCGGTTGGCGACACGTATCCGAGGGATGACTTCCTCCACAATTGCTACAATTAAACTCTTGACCTTCGGACCAACATTGTCCTTGAGCGTGCCACCTTCCACAAAAGGGATGAAATTCCTTCTTCTCTAAATTTTGGCCACCTTGCCCTCTAGGTTGTGGTCCTCTATTGCTTCCATTTCCATAGTGAGGTGGCGCTTGACCTCGTTGATTTTGTTGAGGTGGGTTACCGTTTCCTCTTTGGTCACGGTTTTGTCCACTTCTACAAAATTGACGCGTGTGGCCCGGTTGGCCACATTGGACACACCATAATCCGGAAGAATGCCTACCCGACTCAACCGGGGGTGGAGGCCCCGGTTGTTGACTCCGGATCATTAATGACATTTGATCCGTGAGGCTTTGCATTTGTTTTATCATAGCCTCTTGGAATCCTAGTTGGCTAGCACCTAGTCTTCTCTCAACCTCCTCCAAGTGTGGATCCGTTCTAGGGGCCGGTAGTGCCAAAAGAGGTGCCGGTTCCCTAACCGCTAAAGGTCGGGGGCCGGTGTCCACAATGGCATATGGAATTTGGTTCTCATACTTAGCGGGTTCTACCGCTACCACCCTAGGGCGTATGGGGATGGATTGTGGGATCAATTCATCCTCCCTTCTCCATAGCCTTTCGTGATCTTTATCCAAGTTTTCAATATCTCTAGCCGCACGCTTGGCATCCGCCAAGGTCAAGGGATTCCTTTCTAGAACACCCCTAATAGTTCCGGACTTAAAAAACCCTTGAATGAAAAATTGCTTTAGCGTGTCGTCGTTGAGCATGGTACCCACAAATCTAGTGCACACTAAATCAAACCTCCTAATGTAAGCCGAAATTTCTTCCTCCCTTCCTTGCTTCAATGACGACAATGCCCTTAATGCGGTACTTTGACCCACTTCCGGCCTAAATTCGTTAAGAAACTCCCTTTGTAATTGTTCCCATCCCCTAAAATGTCCCTCGGCATGATCCCGATACCATTCATAGGCTTCCCCCTCTAGAGTGGTAGGAAACCACACTAACCAATAACCCGGGTCGGTTATGAGGAAGCTAGCCAACCGTTCGATATACCGTTCCATGTGCCGAGAGGGGTCCTCATCCTTGGTCCCATAAAATTTAGGGAGATGAGATGGCATATCCATCGCCGCTAAATTTTGTGGAACCACAATTGGTAGGCCTCTTGGCCTAACCAATGGGTCTATTGGAGGTATAGGAGGTATGGGCGGAATTGGGGGTATGGGTGGTGGATCCATCCCCCGTTCCTCGGCCATGGTGACCGGTGAACTATTCAACAATCCCCTATCAACTTCTACCGGGAATTCTTCTCTAAGTGTGTAATTTTCCGAAGAAGTTTCACCACTCAATTTGGAGGGAGTGATCTCCTCTTCAAGTTGAGCTCCAAGTTCTAAGGTGTCTAGAATTGACCTAGTCCTAGGTTCGACGTTCAAACAACTCTCTATTCTAACATTATCTTGTTCTAATCTATCACTGATTTTAGAGGACCGCCTCTTTCGAGTAGATTTCTCTAGTCCTACTATCAAACTTGGTTTTTGTGAGCGAGTCCTACCTTGCATTCCATAAGAATCGATCGACCCTCACTTGACCACACATAATCCTAGCAATTCCCCTCTTAATATTTTCACTTGTCTTGGTGTGGTTATAATTTTTTTAGGAGGTGAGGAAAAGAACCTGCAAGCCCACTTAGGTGAAAGAATCCCAATAGGGGATAGGCATGTTCATGTTAATTTTTTGGTTAAGTCGGAGCATCACCTCCGCACCTTCCCGCAAATCAACACTCACCACAATACCGATTGTGAGGGGGTGACCTTTGTGAGCCCAAAAGGGTGCCCACATTTAGTCTTAGACCCTTGAAACGTTAGTTGATGCACTTTGAAGTAGCATGTTACTTCACAAAAATATAAAAAGAGTGAAATGTTAGTCTTAGAAGTACCATGTTGTAAGAGGCTAGGATGTGAGTTGTTATTGTGTTTTTACCTTCGGAAGGATTTGAGTGAATGAGGATAGGTAAGGAGAACTTGGATTGAGTAGTTAGTGAGTAGGCTAGTACACATGGATGGAGACAACCAAAGTGACTCAAGAGGCAAGTGCATTCGAATTGGGATGAATGGAGGATCACATGGAGCGCACAAGTGGACCACCTCATCATGGCCACTTAATGGGGAAGGTCCAAGGAAGAATGCAAGGTGGAGGATAAGCAAATTCTCAAAGCACCAATCAAATCACGAGTTAAGCATCGTGGTTTGAATTAAGTGGTGAGCAACGATTTGGGAAAGTAAGGGGAGAAAGTTATGGCGGCGGAAAGCGAAGGAGGCTAAGTTTGGGTTGAAGCATCCCAAGTTTGGTAAAGTGTGGTAGGTAGAAAGCCAAGGCTAGTTAAATGTTCGAATTAGGATCCTTGTTGATCATTTGAGGGAGGAAGGCTTAGAAGATAGGATTGGCGCCTACTAAGTAGGAGGAAATCTCAAGGGCTTATCGTGAGCCTTGAGGGTGCTCACCCCCTCAAGCTTACTATATAATCCCTCATTCTTCCCTCACTCATCCTCTCTTTCCTTTGTGCTCCAAGGCACCCCACGAGTTATAAGTGTGGGTGTGGGAAGCCATATTGGAGCACATGTGTGTGCTTAGTTTTTAGTTTGAGAGCCAAGGCTTGTTAGCCTTGAAGAGGGCTTGACCTCTTGGTAGAATTAGTGTTGACGTGAAGGATTTTAAAGTTAATTCATGATTCCAATTTGTGGTACTTAAAGTTCATGTTTTGAATACACGTGGTTGCAAGTTCCATGTTTAAGAGTTGAGCACTTGAAGTTGTGATGAGTGCAAAAATATACTTGTGTGGATTAGTTAGTCTTAGTGAAGTTAGGAAATTCTCTCTCCCCCTCTCCTCTCTAGGATTTTAGGATTTTAGGATTAGAGAAGAATTGTGTGATTAGAAAGGGGTTGTTAGTAGAATTAGGAAAATTAGGTAGGAAGATTAGTTAAGGGCTTGAATAATTAGTGAGGTAGTTGGGGATTACAACTACAAAGTTGTGGGTTCATGAAGGAGCTGGGTTTATGAAGGAGCTGGGTTTGTTTAGTTAGAAAGTAAAGAGCTGGGTTTATGAAGGACCTGGGTTTGTTTAGTTAGAAGCTAAGGAGCTGGGTTCATGAAGGAGCTGGGTTTATGAAGGAGCTGGGTTTGTTTAGTTAGAAGCTAAGAAGCTGGGTTTATGAAGGAGCTGGGTTTATTTAGTTAGAAGCTAAGGAGTTGGGTTCATGAAGGAGTTGGGTTTATGAAGGAGCTAGGTTTATGTAATTAGAAAGTAAAGAGATGGGTTCATGAAGGAGCTTAGTAGATAGCCTACTTAATTAGCTCATAGACAAGTAGTTAGTTACATTATGCTAGTTAGTGTTATGTGTGGCTTTCACAAGTAAATGTATTTGAGATTGACTATAGAGAATAGTGTTTTTTAACACTTGCATCCTCTCTTTAAAAATAAACCACGTGCACAAATTAATGGAGAATGTGAAGCACTCTCGCGATGGCAAGACAAAGGAAGCAAAGACCAAAGTGAAATTCCAGTTAAATCCAAGACCACTTGAAGGGTGAACCTTGCACTATGGACTCATCCAAGTCCAAATCCAATACCGCGGAGGAATGTGAGCCCAAACCCACTACTCGGACTACGGACGCTTAAGGGTGGGGGGTTTGGCCTCACATAATTGGTGCGTCCGCCGGGAGCGAAGCGGAAGGTAGTTACAAGACTTGGAGGCGACTAGGAGACTTGGAGGCAACTAGGAAAAATTGGAGACACAAACTTGAGAGAAGGGAAGGAGCACCCGAAACTCGGTAAGTATTCTCTCTTTGGGTTACATTTGAATTCATTGTATTTCAACTATTCCTTGGAATGAATTGCATTGTCAATTACGCAAATTCATTTTTGAGGAAGGAGCGCGGCGAAGGTACGTCCTCAACCTTTTTGGGGATTTGCTAAGAACTTAAAAGGAACCTATAACCGAGTAGCTCATTAAAACATTAGAGGGTAAATTCACCTTAGGACATTGAACTTTGACACTCACCTCGGGGTGAGTCTCAAAGTTTTGGGAGTTGTCATTTCATGCTCTAGATTAAATTAATATTTCACAAAGTTTATGGTGTTGTTACATTGAGTCACGATTGAGGGGAGTGCTAACTCACAGGGGGATGCGATTGCTCAAGGTATGTTTATTTCTTCAAAGTGAACTCATTAACTAATTAAGGAATGCCTTTTGTACTCGTGATTGTTGTTATCCGTTGTAGAGGGTAATTCCCGAATTGTGGATGGTGTGAGAAGTTGAAGGGTGAAGCCTCGACTTTTAACATAATCTACTCGGAAGGTCACCCCCTCACAATCGGTATTGTGGTGAGTGTTAATTTGCGGGAAGGTGCGGAGGTGATGCTCCGACTTAACCAAAAAATTAACATGAACATGCCTATCCCCTATTGGGATTCTTTCACCTAAGTGGGCTTGCAGGTTCTTTTCCTCACCTCCTAAAAAAATTATAACCACACCAAGACAAGTGAAAATATTAAGAGGGGAATTGCTAGGATTATGTGTGGTCAAGTGAGGGTCGATCGATTCTTATGGAATGCAAGGTAGGACTCGCTCACAAAAACCAAGTTTGATAGTAGGACTAGAGAAATCTACTCGAAAGAGGCGGTCCTCTAAAATCAGTGATAGATTAGAACAAGATAATGTTAGAATAGAGAGTTGTTTGAACGTCGAACCTAGGACTAGGTCAATTCTAGACACCTTAGAACTTGGAGCTCAACTTGAAGAGGAGATCACTCCCTCCAAATTGAGTGGTGAAACTTCTTCGGAAAATTACACACTTAGAGAAGAATTCCCGGTAGAAGTTGATAGGGGATTGTTGAATAGTTCACCGGTCACCATGGCCGAGGAACGGGGGATGGATCCACCACCCATACCCCCAATTCCGCCCATACCTCCTATACCTCCAATAGACCCATTGGTTAGGCCAAGAGGCCTACCAATTGTGGTTCCACAAAATTTAGCGGCGATGGATATGCCATCTCATCTCCCTAAATTTTATGGGACCAAGGATGAGGACCCCTCTCGGCACATGGAACGGTATATCGAACGGTTGGCTAGCTTCCTCATAACCGACCCGGGTTATTGGTTAGTGTGGTTTCCTACCACTCTAGAGGGGGAAGCCTATGAATGGTATCGGGATCATGCCGAGGGACATTTTAGGGGATGGGAACAATTACAAAGGGAGTTTCTTAACGAATTTAGGCCGGAAGTGGGTCAAAGTACCGCATTAAGGGCATTGTCGTCATTGAAGCAAGGAAGGGAGGAAGAAATTTCGGCTTACATTAGGAGGTTTGATTTAGTGTGCACTAGATTTGTGGGTACCATGCTCAACGACGACACGCTAAAGCAATTTTTCATTCAAGGGTTTTTTAAGTCCGGAACTATTAGGGGTGTTCTAGAAAGGAATCCCTTGACCTTGGCGGATGCCAAGCGTGCGGCTAGAGATATTGAAAACTTGGATAAAGATCACGAAAGGCTATGGAGAAGGGAGGATGAATTGATCCCACAATCCATCCCCATACGCCCTAGGGTGGTAGCGGTAGAACCCGCTAAGTATGAGAACCAAATTCCATATGCCATTGTGGACACCGGCCCCCGACCTTTAGCGGTTAGGGAACCGGCACCTCTTTTGGCACTACCGGCCCCTAGAACGGATCCACACTTGGAGGAGGTTGAGAGAAGACTAGGTGCTAGCCAACTAGGATTCCAAGAGGCTATGATAAAACAAATGCAAAGCCTCACGGATCAAATGTCATTAATGATCCGGAGTCAACAACCGGGGCCTCCACCCCCGGTTGAGTCGGGTAGGCATTCTTCCGGATTATGGTGTGTCCAATGTGGCCAACCGGGCCACACGCGTCAATTTTGTAGAAGTGGACAAAACCGTGACCAAAGAGGAAACGGTAACCCACCTCAACAAAATCAACGAGGTCAAGCGCCACCTCACTATGGAAATGGAAGCAATAGAGGACCACAACCTAGAGGGCAAGGTGGCCAAAATTTAGAGAAGAAGGAATTTCATCCCTTTTGTGGAAGGTGGCACGCTCAAGGACAATGTTGGTCCGAAGGTCAAGAGTTTAATTGTAGCAATTGTGGAGGAAGTCATCCCTCGGATACGTGTCGCCAACCGGACAAAATAATTAATGTCCCTTACCCGGTGGCTAATCCACAACAACAAGCAAGGGATAATATGCGAGGTGCTAGGCCACAAGGAGTACCGGCCAATGAACTTAGGCCACCTAACTTATACTATGACCATAGTAATGCTAGGCAAACTTTTCATCCACCGGCGGGCTTGCAAACTACAACCGGTTACATTCCAATACAAAATAGACAAGGAGTTCCACCTAATGGTAGTAACGGGAGACAAGCGCCTCCAACGGATCCGGGACCATCTAACTCCCAAGATGTTAGGTTCATGGATGGAGTGTTGGAGGCCACATGTGATGACATGCTTCCTCTCCCAACGAGAATTGGAGAGGAGCAAAGTCAATGGCCTCCTCACACCAATGCTATTACATATGAGTTAGTGAAGGGTAAGGGTGTGGTTGAAGAAGCACCTGCACTAGCGGTAACTACTAGGGCTAGGAGAGGGGATGCCCCGTTGGAGGTAGGAATAGGAGAGCAAGGAAATTACTCTTCGGATGAAGAGATTAATCTCTCCGAGTTGGATAGGGTAGCTAGAAGAGCTACTAAGGATGTGGAGAGGGAAAATATAATTTTACAAGATAGGGAGAGGACTAATGCGGTACATGACTTGGATAATAGCGATGTGGGTGAATGGGAAGGACCGGGGGTTCCCGTAGACGAATTCGACGTAGTGGGTAATTCTAAGGTGGAAAGATCTACCGGGTACGACTTGTGGGCGGACCTTAGTACACTCAAGGCGGATATTACTTTCGGCCAACTATTGGAAATTTCACCCACGGCAAGGAAAACATTAAAGGAGGGAATGCCGGTACACAAGAGGATGAGGAAGGTGAAAGCTAAAATAGCCGCTAGGATCCAATCACAAGGTGGAAGAGACGTGAAAGCTATAGAAATAGAAGTTGTTATAGTAGATAAGGTGGTTCCTAATGTGCTAGTCGACGGAGGGAGTAGTCTAAATATACTACCGGAGGATACTATGAAAAAATTGGGACTTGGACTCACGGGGCCTTCACCTTTGGTCATAAATATGGCAAATCAAAGTTCGACTACGCCTTTGGGGATGATCAAGGATTGTAGAATGACTACGGGAGGCGAGGAGTACTTGGTCACCTTCCATGTCATTAAAATGCACTCCAACAAGGACACCTTCCCCATTTTGCTAGGTAGGCCTTGGTTGCGGATGGCGAATGCTAGGGTCAATTGGGGTGGACCTAAACCATCCATCACTTATGGTCCGGAGGGTAATAGGGTCATAGTGTCCATTGGTTCATTAGAAGGATGGATGAAGAAGGAGATGTATTTGCCATTGGAGAAGGAAATTGATGACTTAAACGAGAATGAGATTGGCAAGGCATTGGTGGGAGTCGTCCATCCCGAAGGTCAAAGGGTTGTTATAGATTCGGGCTCGGGAAGTCTAGGTCCTAATTTTTACAATTATGGGGATAATGGGGATTATGCCCAATGGCTAAGGGAGTACCCCGAGTCCGAGGTTGATGTAATGGTTACATTTCACCAAGTAGGCTTAGGGAGTGAATTTCCTAGTGTTAGTTTAGGAGAGGGCTCATTGTTGGAGCCATGTGAGGTGCTCACCGAGGAAGAGTGGGTTAGCGGTGGGTTAACACCTTGGGTAGATGACGTGGAAGAGGGTGAGGTTAGTTTAATTCATGTAGATGAGACTCAAGAGGAGGATGTGATTATTGAGTCATCGAAATTGGAGGAGCCTTTACATTTCAAGACCACGTCTACGGGGATAGTTGTAGGTCAAGATGTGAAAGATTACCCCAATGTGCCTTCCGATTGGTATCGGAACAAAGAGGAACAAGCACATGTGTCGGAAGCGGATTGGCGGTACGTGGATGTGAAATTAAAGAATGGAAAAACCCGACAAATGAAGATGGGTTCCAAATTGGGGGAGAAAGAGGTTAGGGAGTATAGCAATTTGGTGGATGAGTTTAGTGATACTTTTGCATGGTCCTACGATGAGCTTAAGGGAATTCCTAGGGAAATGGTAGAGCACCGGATTCCTTTAATTCCGGGGGCGAGGCCAATTAGACAAAAGGAGAGGAGGATGAATCCTCAATTGCAATTGTTGGTGAAAGCGGAATTGGAAAGGTTATTGAAGGCCGGGTTTATCAAGCCGGTGGAAATCACGGATTGGGTTTCTCCTATGGTCTTAGTAAAGAAAAAAAATGGGAAATTAAGGGTTTGTGTCGACTATAGGAAATTGAATTCGTGCACACAAAAGGATCACTTCCCCTTACCTTTTATCACCTTGTTGCTTGAGGAGGTTGGAGGTCATTCGCGATATACCTTTATGGATGGGTATGCGGGTTATAATCAAATTTCCATAGCCCTCCAAGATATCCATAAAACGGCTTTTACTACACCTTGGGGTACTTTTGTGTGGGTAGTGATGCCATTTGGGTTATGTAATGCCCCGGCTACTTTCCAACGATTAGTAATGTATATCTTCACCGACTTGTTGTTCAAATCCATGACCGTCTTTGTGGACGATTTTAGCACACAAAGTAATGTGGACGATCACCTACATTGTGTTAGGGAGGCATTGGTTAGGTGTAGGAAGATGAGGTTAGCATTGAACCCGGATAAGACATTTTTGGGAGTGAATAAGGGAGTGTTGTTGGGTTATGTTGTTAGTGAGAAAGGTAGAGAACCCGATCCGGATAAGATTGCGGCCATAAGCGACTTGGCAACTCCAACCAATTCCAAGGGGATCTCTAAGTTGTTAGGACATGTGGGATGGTACCGGGAACTTATTCCTAATTTTTCAAAGATTACCCATTTGCCCATTACCCATTTGCTCAAAAAGGATGTCAAATTCGAGTGGACGGATGCTTGTCAAAAAGCCTTTGAGGAATTGCGGGATAGGTTGAGCACCTATCCGGTGTTGATACCACCCAATTGGGGTAAACCTTTTCACGTCTATTGTGATGCTAGTAATGTGGCAATAGGGAGTGCGCTTTGTCAAGCAACGGGAGAAAAAGAGAAGGATCAACCTATAGCTTATGCGAGTAAGCAATTGACCCCCGCCGAAAGAAACTACTCTACAACGGAGAGGGAGTGCCTAGCCATGGTGTTTTCCGTTAAAAAGTTTAGGCATTACCTCATGTGCAACCCGGTTGTATTTTTTGTTGACCACATGGCTATCAAGTATCTAGTTAACAAGGCGGAGTTAAGTGGTAGGTTAGCTAGGTGGGTTTTGTTATTAGAAGAATTCGACTACACGGTGGAATATAAACCGGGTCGTATGCATTTACAAGCGGACCACTTGTCTAGGTTGTCGGAGGAGATAGGAAAAAATCCGGTAAATGATATGTTAGTAGATGATAGCCTCTTTGTAGTCACTTCTACACCGGAGTGGTATGCGGGCATAGTGGAATTTCTAACAACCCACAAGTTGTCCAAAGAGTGGACAAAAGAAGAGAGAAGGAAGGTGAGGGTAAACAGTAGGCAATTTGTTGTAGTGGGCCATAGGTTGTTTAGAAGGGGGTCCGATGGTATTTTACGACGATGCGTGTCAAAAACGGAGGTTGAAGCGATTTTAATCGCTTGCCACGATAGCGCTTGCGGCGGTCACTTCTCGGGTCAACTCACCGGGCAAAAAATACTTAGAGCGGGCTACTTTTGGCCTACACTATTTAAGGACGCCCATGACTATGTAAGGAAATGCGACGCTTGCCAACGGTATGCCCGAAACGACCTTAGAATGGAGATGCCTTTACATGTATCATTACCCTTAATTCCTTTCGAAAAATGGGGCATCGACTATGTGGGTGAGGTCCATCCCCAATCTTCAAAAGGAATGAAATATATTGTGGTGGCAACCGAGTACCTCACCAAGTGGGCGGAAGCCAAAGCGGTGAAGACCGACACGGCGGAACACGCGGCAACATTTATGTACGAAAACATAATTTCGCGGTTCGGGGTGCCGAAGATCCTAGTAAGCGATAGGGGTACTCACTTTTTGAATGACTTGATTCGAGAGATGACAGAGAAATTTAAAATTGATCACCGGAAGACTACTCCCTACCACCCACAAACCAATGGACAAACGGAAAGGGTTAACGGAATTTTGGTGAGTATACTACGCAAGACGGTTATAGACTCGAAGCGGGATTGGGATACGAAACTAACGGCGGCACTTTGGGCATACCGTACAACCTATAAGGTAACTACGCGTGCTACACCATTTTCCTTAGTCTATGGTCTTGAAGCGACACTACCAATCGAATATGAAGTCGAGTCACTTAGGGTGGCCGTGAGTACGAGACTTACCGAAAGTCAATCCTTACGAAATCGACTAACCGATTTGGAAGCACTTGACGAAGGGAGGAGAATGGCGGCTCAACATATTGAGGCAATCCAAAGAAGGAGAAAGATTACTTTCGACAAACGACATAAGAGAAGGGCCCTAACACCGGGAATGATGGTCATGATTCAAGACGCACGAAAGCTTGAATTTCCGGCGAAATTCGATGCAATATGGTTAGGACCTTACCTTGTCTATGAGGTCTTTCCTAATAATTCAATTCAATTGGAAACGTTGAATGGTGAGCTCTTTCCTACCCGTACATCGGGAAGTAGATGTAAGGAGTACCGAGCTTGACTAGGCAACTTACCCTTGGAGCAAGAGATGTTTGGATTCATCCCCCGATGGTCGCCAATTATGTGAGCCCAAAAGGGTGCCCACATTTAGTCTTAGACCCTTGAAACGTTAGTTGATGCACTTTGAAGTAGCATGTTACTTCACAAAAATATAAAAAGAGTGAAATGTTAGTCTTAGAAGTACCATGTTGTAAGAGGCTAGGATGTGAGTTGTTATTGTGTTTTTACCTTCGGAAGGATTTGAGTGAATGAGGATAGGTAAGGAGAACTTGGATTGAGTAGTTAGTGAGTAGGCTAGTACACATGGATGGAGACAACCAAAGTGACTCAAGAGGCAAGTGCATTCGAATTGGGATGAATGGAGGATCACATGGAGCGCACAAGTGGACCACCTCATCATGGCCACTTAATGGGGAAGGTCCAAGGAAGAATGCAAGGTGGAGGATAAGCAAATTCTCAAAGCACCAATCAAATCACGAGTTAAGCATCGTGGTTTGAATTAAGTGGTGAGCAACGATTTGGGAAAGTAAGGGGAGAAAGTTATGGCGGCGGAAAGCGAAGGAGGCTAAGTTTGGGTTGAAGCATCCCAAGTTTGGTAAAGTGTGGTAGGTAGAAAGCCAAGGCTAGTTAAATGTTCGAATTAGGATCCTTGTTGATCATTTGAGGGAGGAAGGCTTAGAAGATAGGATTGGCGCCTACTAAGTAGGAGGAAATCTCAAGGGCTTATCGTGAGCCTTGAGGGTGCTCACCCCCTCAAGCTTACTATATAATCCCTCATTCTTCCCTCACTCATCCTCTCTTTCCTTTGTGCTCCAAGGCACCCCACGAGTTATAAGTGTGGGTGTGGGAAGCCATATTGGAGCACATGTGTGTGCTTAGTTTTTAGTTTGAGAGCCAAGGCTTGTTAGCCTTGAAGAGGGCTTGACCTCTTGGTAGAATTAGTGTTGACGTGAAGGATTTTAAAGTTAATTCATGATTCCAATTTGTGGCACTTAAAGTTCATGTTTTGAATACACGTGGTTGCAAGTTCCATGTTTAAGAGTTGAGCACTTGAGGTTGTGATGAGTGCAAAAATATACTTGTGTGGATTAGTTAGTCTTAGTGAAGTTAGGAAATTCTCTCTCCCCCTCTCCTCTCTAGGATTTTAGGATTTTAGGATTAGAGAAGAATTGTGTGATTAGAAAGGGGTTGTTAGTAGAATTAGGAAAATTAGGTAGGAAGATTAGTTAAGGGCTTGAATAATTAGTGAGGAAGTTGGGGATTACAACTACAAAGTTGTGGGTTCATGAAGGAGCTGGGTTTATGAAGGAGCTGGGTTTGTTTAGTTAGAAAGTAAAGAGCTGGGTTTATGAAGGACCTGGGTTTGTTTAGTTAGAAGCTAAGAAGCTGGGTTTATGAAGGAGCTGGGTTTATAAAGGAGCTGGGTTTGTTTAGTTAGAAGCTAAGGAGCTGGGTTCATGTAATTAGAAAGTAAAGAGATGGGTTCATGAAGGAGCTTAGTAGATAGCCTACTTAATTAGCTCATAGACAAGTAGTTAGTTACATTATGCTAGTTAGTGTTATGTGTGGCTTTCACAAGTAAATGTATTTGAGATTGACTATAGAGAATAGTGTTTTTTAACACTTGCATCCTCTCTTTAAAAATAAACCACGTGCACAAATTAATGGAGAATGTGGAGCACTCTCGCGATGGCAAGACAAAGGAAGCAAAGACCAAAGGTGCGAGGGAGAGATTGACATAAGTCACATAAGTATTTCTTAATACTTAAAGGCTTATGTACGGTATGGAGACACCAAGTGAGACCTCTTATAGTAGCGATACGGAATACACAAGTGATAGTTCAAGTGGTAGTATAGAGTCAACGGCACGGACTCCATTTAGGAGAGGGATATCCTTAAGGGCTTGTGTAGCTAAAGCGGCCGGATGGACGTTAGAAGCAAACAAAGACAAAATAGCACCCGAGCATAAGGAGGTTAAAATAACATAGTTAACTTGTGCATTCTCCACATACGTATTGAAATCGTACATTGAGTTGTTAAAAGTGAAATTCCAGTTAAATCCAAGACCACTTGAAGGGTGAACCTTGCACTATGGACTCATCCAAGTCCAAATCCAATACCGCGGAGGAATGTGAGCCCAAACCCACTACTCGGACTACGGACGCTTAAGGGTGGGGGGTTTGGCCTCACAGGCGGACGGATGGGAACGTTGGAGCGGAATGAGGGAACATGGAGCGGACGTAGGGGAACACAGAGCGGACGGGAGGGGAACAGGGGGCGGATGGGGGGAACGGTCGGAGGGGAGCGGACGGGAGCGGACGGGAGGGAACACAGAGCGGACGGATGGGAACGTTGGAGCGGAATGAGGGAACATGGAGCAGACGGGAGGGGAACAGGGGGCGGACGGGGGGAACGGACGGCAGGGGAACGCGGAGTGGACGTAGGGAACGCAGAGCGGACGGCAGGGGAACGCGGAGCGGACGGAAGGGGAACGCGGAGCGGACGGCAGGGGAACGCGGAGCGGACGGAAGGGGAACGGTGGAGCGGACGGGAGGGAACGCGGGGCGTACGGGTGGGGAACAAGGAGCGGATGGGTGGGAACGAGGAGCGGACGGGATGGGAACGAGGAGCGGACGGGTGGGAACGAGGAGCGGACGGGATGGGAACGAGGAGCGGACGGGATGGGAACGCTGGAGCGTATGGAGAGGAGCGTACGGAGGGGAGCGTGGGAGCGGACGGGGGGGAACGCTGGGGGCGGACGGGAGGGAACGGGTGCGGACGGGGGGGAACGCTGGGGGCGGACGGGAGGGAACGGGTGCGGACGGGGGGGGACTCTGGGGCGGACGGGCGGGAACGGGTGCGGACGGGTGCGAACGGGTGCGAACGGGTGCGAACGGGTGGGGACGCGGGAGCGGATGGAGGGGCGGACGGGGGTATATAAGTGGAGGGGACTACTTACATACCTTACTCCACTCCTTCTGGGCGCCCAGACAACCCTCCTCTAACACAGAGTGCGGGGTAGCGGGGCTCTCGGAGGAGTTAAGGATCCCTTTTTTGGGATCCTTTTACACTACTTTTGGCAGGTTGTGGCCGGTTTTGGCAGATCCACGTGGCCGTTATTTGGCATATTCCTTGTGACGCGCCCAGTCAACTGGCCTCTGTGTGAGCGCCGGTAGCGGGGTGCTCGAAGGGTGTGCCGAATAGTTGAACTTTAATTTTTAGGGACATTTTTGAACTAATTCCACAGCAACACTATTTTGAAGTGTATGCTTGGATATTTTGTAGCACTATTATGAAGTGCAATTAGTATTTTAAAAAGTAGAGTTCTAGATTAGAATTAGAAACTCCAATTTGGGTGGAATTAGAATTGGAAACTCCAATTTTCAGACATGGCAAGTGGAGGAACTGGAGACATGGCAAGTGCAAGTGGAGGATCTAGTTCTGGGTGTTCCAGAGGACATGGACGCAAGGCCGCTGATTTGGAGTGGAATGTTTACGATGATCCCTCCCAAAAAGCCAGGGTAGGTTGGGAGAATGTACGACAACCGTGGTCAGCGAAGACTGCAATGCAGTACGTGGGCTTCCCTCACTTTGATCGGTTGTGGCCAAGACATTGTCACGAGCGACATTGCAAGGCCGTCAATGCGAGCTATACGCAGCTTGAAGACGTGGAGGCAAAATGGAGATTCCTAACGATACTTAGAAGTATCTCCAATTTGGATAGATGGCCCAAGAGTGCAATTCCAAAGTCGGTGGCGTGTATGATGTATGCGGAGCACGTGTTGCGAGTTAGGGTGGATTGGTCAAGTTTGGGTGCTCTGCATGATCAAAAATTTGGGGGTATTGGAATTGCATTCACTAAATGCACAGTTCCGGATATTCCATACACTCCCGTTCCGGAGTGGTTCAGGAAGAATCCTAAACTAGTGGATGAGCCTGGGGCACCAATTCCAGAAGGTCGGGAACCAAAAAAACCACGTACTCGCAAACGACCAGCCAATGACGTGGAGATGGCCATCGAGGAGGCGTTTGAGCATATGGATGAGGAGGGCATGGAGGTAAATGTCGATGTGGTTAACGAGGCCTTAAACGAGGTAAACCCTGGTCAACTTGGTGCGGACATGATGGAGAGCAGAATGGAGGCATTGCGCCAGCAACATGCCGAGGAAATTCGTGAGTATAAAGCAAGGATTCTCGAGCTGGAAAATCGACTTGCAACACTTACGATGGGGGAGGCTGGCAGTTCAAGTAGTACACCAATTAACATCCAGTCTTTGGAAGCAGAGAGGGATACAGCTTTACAGGAGGCCATGATTGCAAAGTCACAAGCAGCGGACGTATGTACGAGGAATGAAGTAATGCAAGGAAAGATGGAGGCTTTGCAAAAGGAGGTGGTGGACATGCAACAACAACTTCAAGTGGTCAATGAAGTGGTTGTCGATCACGAATCCAAGATTGGCACACTGGAGGAGCAGAATGCAAGGTTGAGGAAATTTCTATCGGATGCGATCGTGGAGCGAACCAATATGAGGACAGGGACATTGCTTTCTATGGCCAAGGCTCGTCAATATGAAGCTGAATTTGAGAGCATCCAGCGAGAATGGAACCGCAATCATAGATTGCGGAACTTGATGCTCACGTCATGGCCAGATCAGGAACATATGTACCCTAGTAGGTGGGATGATGAGGATGACTTGAAATTGCCTAACGGGAGCTTGGATTGGCGGCAACTGATCGACTCCGATCACCATTGGGATGTGACCCAAGTGCATGAATATCCATACAGCATGAGGGGTGAGTTGTTATGGCCGGGTCCACATCCAATGGTCTTCGACGGATCCGTGTGTGGGATTTGCGGCAGTCCATTTGGCCCAGAGGGATGCTTTCAAGTTGGATCGTGTGGGGGCCAATTCCATCCACAATGTCTGATAGTGGCAATGATCAGGAGACGGCAATGTCCCCATTGCAGATCACCCTTCCACCCTCGTTTGTACCTCCAATTTGGCCTTCGGGATTACATGCCTAAGGACTGGGTGGTAAGGCCAACGGACTATCCCTTCAACCTTTGCGAGTTTGATGGGACTTCTGTTGAGTGGAATTGGTTATTCAATTGTGCAACGGTTGAACTTTGGAACGATAACAAAGATGGCGAATGGACACAGAATCCACGTCAAATTTTGTATGTTGCAGACGAGTTGTTTCCCAACAAGTCCCCAAACCATGGCATGAAAAAAATTTTGTACCAAACTTTTGGTTGGCATTGGGATGCGACAACCATGCAATTACGGAGAGGCATTCAACCTCCTTTTTACAATGCAAGTGGTGAACCATCAATATCGGAGCATGAGTTGGAAGAAGATGCACATGAGATGCCCATGGAACGGGATTCCCATTTTGAAGCGCACTTAGAGCAGTCGTACCACAAACACAGAACGCAGTTGGAGGCAGTTGAAGCACTCTTGAATAGAGTTACGGATGATGCGGTATTGAGATGGCTAAATGGGGGGCCTAGACCACGTAATGCCACTCCACTGTCTCCTGGAAGTCGTCCATATCTCACCCGTGAAACCACGCGAATGATGGAAGCCGGGGAATCATCACGAGCACGACGAGGATCTACTTTAGCTGCAATAGACCTCGATTCAGATTCGGATTAGGCATTTTTGTAGCATGTTTAGAAAGTTGTATAGGAACGGAGGAAGACTTTGTACACATTGAACATATTTCATGTTCAAAGAATATGTAATATAAAGAGGAGTTACTGATAAGTTGTCATTTCTAAGATCGTGTAAAAGATAGCATATGGATGTCACATGTTTTAATGTTATTCGAAACTTTTAAAAACTCACTTGAATATTTGTAATTCATATGATAGTCTAACCAAAAGTACTATTGACTACATAGTCAATATTGAATACCACATAAAGATATAATTATATAAATATGCAATAAATAATTTTAAAAAACATGCAATAAATAATTTTATTACTATAATAAAATGATACAACTTCGAACGTAACGTTCGCTTTATGGTCTAAATGTCTTACCGAAGGCCCTAAGGTTGTAACTTGTATCAATTTTGACGGAAGTAATAAATTATGGGAGTACGTGGGAGCACCGAAAGAACACATTTGTGCAAAACCATTACGTTCGAATCCGTACTGTAGGATCATTTGCTTCGACACATCTTGGGTCCTCTTCAGACTCGTCTGTGCTGAAATCATCATCCGTTTGGGGAGTCGCGCTTCGAAGATGCAACTCTCGGTCACGTTGTGAGAAAATTATCCTCTTGGTCGGCCGGGAGCCATCTGCATCCTGTATGCCATTTTCATCTAGATGTGGTCTACCCTCATCTTCATTGTAGTCTTCAGCAGTAAACGGAAGCGATCGTCCCTGATACCTCTTCCTAGTACGTTTGACACCTCTCGTAGTTCTCTGGCGTCCTCCACCCGTACCACGACTTGAGTGCACTTCATCTCTACTTCCATCTATAAAAGCATCCCCCGTTGTACTTCCGCCTCCAACTCCAAGACCACCTCTTCCATTGGATTGACTGTGTGGAAGTGAAACAGACGCGGGTGGAATTGCAATTGGTATGTTCTCAACAACATGTCGACGTACAGAAGGACGACGTGGCGCCTCTATAGTAACATTTCTTGAAACATTGTGCATAGCAACCAAAGTAGCACCCACCGCAGTTGCACGTGAAACACCCAATCTAGAAGTATTGGCAATACTTCGAGTGAAAGGACGATGTTGACCTTGTGCATGCAATTGCACCGTAGAGGTGGATGCAATCCTTTGAAGAGCACGGAATCGAGTTGTAGGCATTTCAGGAACATTGGGCGTTGGATCTTCTATACGATGGTTGGATATGAGGGAGGCATCCATGGATTCAGAATGTACTCGGGTTGGAAGTGGATCATGTTGAACGTGCGTTGGCTCATTTACGGGTAGTACATTGTCGCTTTCACCAAATGAAAGAGAATCGCTCCGATGTTGCAAGGAATCTACTTCAATTCCCACATTCTCACTTGCCCCCATAGCAACATTATGGTCAGATGGAAACCCTTCTCCAGTGTGGAGAGTTTCAACATGCGGTCTTCCAATAGACCCCTCATGATCGTCATGCATTCCGTCGTTATGTTGGGGGACATCCGGTTCATCAAACTCAAACACCCCAAGGTTTCCATCACTACCATTGCCATCCTCATCTTCTGAACCATGATTCTCGGAATCGAGGTCATCCAAATCAAAGTCGATGTCATCAACATTGTTGTCTTCATCATTTCCAGCCCTACCAGTTGGATCCACGTCATCTTCGTTGTCATCTTCTTCGTCAAGGTCATCGTCAGAATGGACCTCATTCAATTCGTACCATTGAGCAGGTTTTGGGCCCCTCCGATGTCGAATGAGCCTACTATTGGTATATATGTAGACGAGGTCCTCAACACGACTATGCTTCAAGCGATTGCGACTCTTGTTGTGAACGTATGAGTACATGCTCCAATTGCGTTCACATGCGGATGCGGAACATACTTGTGCAAGGATACGTCTTGCTATTGTTTGGAGGGCTTTAGCTCCACCTCCCATTGCATCCCACCATTCATGGAGAGGTGCGGCATGCACGCTCGGGTCAGTAGAATCAGCAAAAGGCCCTCGATTTTCAAGAAAATCTTGGTACTGGTGGAGGATTTGGACATAAGTGTCCTCATCTTGAGCAAGCCTGCGAAGAACTCGATTTAGGATTGTCCTCGAATTGTCATCCTCATGGAGTGGGGCCCAACCACGTAGAAGCGGATTTAACATCGCTCCAGCCCAGTGTAGATCATTCAACATCAACCTCCATCTATTTTGAAACGTTACCATAGCATTTGCAGCAAGCTCAGGGCTTAAGCGAAATGGAGGTTTACTGAATCCACGAATATGGGTTTGTAAATCATGCATGACCCTCCAAGCCATTCCCATTGCAGGCGCCTTGCCGTCAAATACACGAAGAGCTTTAACAACCGGGATCACCATATACAAGAAATTTTCGCACGTGTTCCACAATCCATCAGAACGTATAAAGCTTCGCACAGCAGAGCCCTTCATGTAAGAGGTGCCAGATCTCCTCCTCATATCACGCATTAGAGTGATCCAATCCTCATCAACCACCATTCTTTCCAAAGCATTGCGTACTTGGAGAAGACGTTCAATCATGATGAAGTTCGTAGCAAAACGGGTCTCTACAGGTAGGCGGAGTGAGAGATTTGGTGACAACCTCCGGAATATAGCTTGAGAAGCATGATGGTTTTTAACAAATACACAAATATGGCGGGATTTTTTTACCAATTTTTTCACCCATTCCTCCTTCCCCCAATCTTCTAAGAGGAGATCTAGGCAATGTGCAGCACATCCTTGAAAATATAGATCGGGATTTGCTCGAATCAAGTCGCGAGCAGCGGAGGCCATAACTGGGGCATTGTCGGTGCAAACTTGGACCACATTATGTCGACCAACCTTTTCCACAAATGGTTGAATTTGAGCAGCAATGTAGACATGATCCTTGTGATTTCCCGTGGTGTCAATGGTACCCAAGAAAACGTCTCCCTTTGTGCCACATTGAAGAACGTTTAGGAGAGGTCGGTTTTGCACGTTGTCCCATCCATCACAACATATTGTAACACCGTATTTTTCAACGGAATTCCCCAGCTTCTCCTTCACTTGCCTATCTAGGTCAACCTTTATATCAGTTAACAACTTCGTACGGATGGCATTGTACGATGGTGGTGTGTAGGCTGGCATTCGATGACGGGCAGTTTCACGCACAGCATGAACAAATGCAGGATGTCTCACAATGTTGAAAGGAATGTTAGCTTCATAAAAAGCCGTTGCCCATGCTCTATCGAGGAGTTGTTTTGTTGACACATTGAACCCCTCCGTTATGTTGAGTTGACGTAGTTCACGAGGAGGAGTGCCATATATCACAACATCAGAATGTTGAGTGGTTTGGGACATAAGCAAAGGCTCTGTTTCACTAATTACGGAGTCCGCTATAATAGGCTCCAGAGGTACAATATCTGCCACCAGAGAGTCCTCATTTACAATGCCTACATGTAAGGGCACAATGCCTCCGCAATGTTCAAACAAGGCCCTAATATGCGGGGGTACCATCCTACATGTGGAAACATCAGAAGCACCCCCTACATGAGGTCTATAACCAAGGTGGGCCAACATTCTATCTCCTCGGTAAGATATGACGAACGGGCAAAACCTACATTTAACCTGCCTTTGTGATTTACCGGGAACCCTCCCCTTATCCTCGTACCAATGATCCCATGCATCGTTTCGGCGTGGCATGATTTCAACAAAACCTGCAAATACAAACAAGTTAGAGCAAGTCACTTTGATCGCATACTAGGTCCTGTTCAAGAGTGCCACGAGGGCAACCCTAATTCACAGACACTAGATTGGACAAAGTATACTCTGCATTCGGGTCTCACGCATTCAATCCTCACTCCTCAAAGGAGAATCAAAAGACTTGAGACACACTATGTCAGTGGAGGCAAAAATGGCACCTTGCACCCTCAATTTATAGTGTTCGAATCGGACGGGGGAGCGGACGGAAGGGGTGGGAGCGGACGGGGGTGCGGACGGGGGAGCGGACGGGGGGGGGGGGGGGGGGGGGGCGGACGGGGGAGCGGACGGAGGGGGGGGCGGACGGGGGAGCGGACGGAGGGGGGGGAGCGGACGGGGGAGCGGACGGGGGGGGGGGGGGGGGGGCGGACGGGGGGGGCGGACGGTGGAGCGGACGGGTGAGCGGACAGAGGTGGGGGGAGCGGACGGGGGGGCGGACGGGGGAGCGGACGGAGGGGGGGGAGCGGACGGGGGGGGGGGGGGGGCGGACGGGGGAGCGGACGGGTTGGGAACGGGGCGGGGGACGTGGGCAGACGGAGGTTGGGAACGGGAGCGGACGGGGTTTGGGTACGGGAGCGGACGGGGGGGAACGGGGATTGGGAACGAGGGCGGACGGGTGGGAATGGGGATTGGGAACGGGGGCGGACGGGGGGGCGGACGGGCGCTAGTAAAATTTTCCCCACTTTCCCTTTACTTTGCTGACATGTCGTCACACGTGGACAATGTAAATCCTACGTGTCCGAAATTGGGTAATGTAATTACACAAAAAAATCGGTAAAATTCAAGTCCGGCAGGATAAAGACAGCATCCGGCATAATCCGGCATAATGTCGTGACGGATACGTGTCGTGACGGCACGACATTATGCCGGGATAAGCCTCCGTCACGACACAATAGACAACCCTGGGTCATTTCCTCCTGGGCGCGGATCCAATGGAAACGGAGGAGCCGCATCCTACCGTCACTCCGTTGAGGGTCCCTCATGGTCCCAGTGCCTCGCCATTTGGGACTCCCACTTCGCGTGTTGGGTTTCCTTCCACTGCGGGTCCGTCTCGTGCTGCGGGGGTTAGAGCAGATGTGGATGTGGAGCTCGCGACAGAAGCCGGCTGCACAGCTTCTTCCGGGGGGGAGTCTCAGCAGGCAGAGCTCCCAGCTATGGAGGGCAGGGATGTGTTGGAGCTGATCTTGAGGCCCGACCTCTCTCTCTACCGTGAGACCCGACGGAAGAGAAACAAGACCCCTTACAACGAATACCCTGAAGGGGCGATCTTGGACCTTTCCGATGAAGACGAGGACGAGGTCCAGATGTACAATGCCATCTCCGCCTTGCCTAGCGAGCCCGGCAAGGTGAAGAAAGAGCCGATGTCCGTCTCCGAATTGGACGAGAAGATGGAGAAGAGAATGAGGGAGGAGCTTGACCAACGGCTCCGGGAGGCAAACGAGCTGCACGCCAAGAAGATGGCGGCCATCCAAGCTGAGATGGAACAATCCAGGTTGGAATCCGCTCGCAGGCACGCCGATCTCATGGCTCAGAATCAACAGTTCCTGGCCCAGAGCCAGCAATTCATGTCCATGATGCAGAGCCTGCAGGCGAGGCCTCCGTTGCTGTATGCACCTCCCCAGGCCGGCATGCCAATGCCCGCCGAGCTCATGCCGCCTCCATCTCATAGCCATGCCATGTACATACCAGAGCATGCCTATGCAACCCCCGCGTTGGACGTCCCACCCCTTGCCCAGGTTGCGCCCACAGCAGATCCCTCCCCCCGACCTACCTCGTCGAACGTCCAAGACTTACGGACGCGCGTCTGAAACATTGCTGAGCTGCCCTCCATTCTCAGTGGAGGGGGCGCACCCCCTCAGAGGGCCACAGAGGCGGGCGCCTCCGATTTCGTGATTTCGGGGGCGGATGTAAATAGGGCGGGCAATGACACTGCGCGACACACCGACAATGTGGAGGAGTCGCAGGAGAGCCCGACACGCGATAGAACAAGCCACGAGGACATAGAGGCCCCCCTCGAGGATGAAGATGTACATATGCGGGGCAGCCAGGACTCCGCGGAGGAAGCTTACGCAGGCACCCAAGCCTCTCAAGCAGCTGGAGACACATTGCTGGTCGACACAGATGGACTGTACGACTTTACGGACGCGCGTCCGGAAGCTGCGCCCATGGTGACGAGTCCTGCTGAGGGAGGCACTGCTCGCGCGGATCTCGCCGATGACGAGGTAACCAACCTTTGAGCATGCCTCCCTCGTTGCGGACGCGCGTCCGTATGTTCCCTGTGTGTCACCTTCGTGGCGGTGTAGTTTTACGAGTTCAACTCCGGCCTCCCCCCCGCGAGTGGACGCAAATTTTGTAGCGTAGGATCCATTGGCATTCAGCAGAGAAAGCGCTAGATTCTTGGGCTCATCGATAGATGTCCTTTGAAAATTGTATATCACCATTTACCTTAATAAATCTTTTCGAACTACATAGTTCGCACAATTTTGGCATTCTGTTTCTTTGTTGAATTCATGAAATGTTTGTCAATTGGTTTTCGTTAGTAGCAACATTCACCTAGGTAAAATGTTTCATCACAGGGTCCGTCGGAGATAGCTCGCAACCCCTTTGGAAGACCAAATCGGCCCATGAGGAAACCGTTCATAATATTTGACCTCAATGGGGTGCTTTGCCATTCCAAACACATCCCGCATGGCGCGTCCAGGGGGCCCCTCCGTAGTCCACAAGACATGGATTACGGCGGGCGCTTGGATACCTTCATTAACAACAAGGTCGTCCGGGCCCGACCCGGCTTGAGGCGCTTCCTCCGTGACGTCCTTGGCTTGGCTCATGTCATCGTCTGGAGCTCTATGCTCATGGACAACACGGAGGCCATCGCCGGTTTCCTTTTCCGAGAACTCGCAATGCCTTGCTTGCTTCTCGGTCAAGAACACTGCGATGAGCTCCATGACCATAGTGGCAGGATTGTACCGAAGGTCGCAGGAGGCGGCGGGCCGCAATTCCTGAAGGTCCTCAGGAAGAACCTCTGGGTCGGCGTCCCCATGTTGGAAGGGGTGCCCCACGGTTCTTGGCCAACGCCGGAGAACACTCTCCTCGTCGACGACAGCCCCGCGAAGAACATCCTCAACCCCCCCGGCAACGCCATCTTCCCGGATCCTTGGAAAGGCGATAGAAACGACACCTTCCTAGAGAATGAGCTAGGTCCATACATTAGGAGGCTTGCATGTCACCCCGGAAGTGTCCCGGATTTTGTGCTCTCCAACCCCATTGGCAATAGGCCTCTCGGTCCACGAGATGAAGTATTTAGGATGTTGTACGGGTACGCCAAACTCAATAAATTAATTTGAGAACTTTGAACATTTTTGGACTTGTACTTGGATTCTCCTTGTTTATATCTAACCGTTCCCCCCTTTTCTTTGTAATGTATTTTTGTGTCCTAGTTGCCTCACCAAGCATCCCAAAGTGTCGTCAATGGCCCGTCCGCATCTCCGTCGGTCCCCGGCTCCCCTTCCCTTGGTGTGAGCTACGTTGCAATACCTTCACTATTCCAATTCTCGGCCGTCGATGCCGCCTCTGCTGTTGATTACTCCAAAGACTCTGGGTTTGAAGATGGAGTCGTGGATAGCCCTCCTGCAAAGGTAGCAAAACACAACCGCGCTCCGTCTCCGTCTCCATCTCCCCTCCGCAACGAGAAGCACGTTCGTATTATTGACTTCGATGCGTCACCATCCAAATATACCGTCCCCAAGGCCCCACGATCGACCAGACGCCTTTGCATGGATGAACCCCGGATTGATGTCCCGACGTTTACGAACGTCCCTGTCGTGCTTGTATCTGCCCCCCTCGATGTCCCCGAAGCTCAATCCAACACCCCCAATGCCAAGGTGCCCAACTTTTGGCCTTCTCCAGTTTTTCCTTGCTGGTTTCCGTGTATTAGTGCATTTGTGTTTCTTGGGGTTTTCGGACTTGCATCCGTAACTTGTGCTCACTCATACCAACCCGCTTCATTGTATGACTTTGTGGTCGTTGTTTCAGACCCCACCGTACTCGAATGTGGGCCGTCCATGCTCGACTTCTTCATTGGATAGGGGAACCCTCAAGACCGCTTCTTGTGAGTCCGATCGTTGTTTGGCCCTTCGGAAGAGTGCAAGACATTCCGTTTTGCAAACGCCTTCGTGTTCCACTTACAACACCACGTCCTACAATTCGGTAGCGCGTCGCCAAATATGGACGAACGGCACATATTCCGGACCAACAAACAAACAAGGTTACAGCCGCGGGCCCGAGATCTTCAGAGCCATGGAGGCCATTAAAGCAAAAGAAAAAGAGACGGCCGCAAAGGCTATCGCAAAAATAAAAGGAGTGCGTCGTATTGACGATCCAAACGTATAAATCATATTAATATGTATTTAATTGTCGAATGCACTGGTTGGTGATCGATTATATTTGAAGGATTTTGGTCTAATATTGGATATTCCACTTGTATTTTGTATTTCAATCCTATTCAATAAATATGATACCATTTTTGTATACGCAATTGTTTTCATATATCCCATTTTCTTATTTCGGCGTGTGTGTCTCATGCATTTGTGTCTCATACTTGTGTTCAAAATTGGGAACATAGTATATTTGTAGTGTTTTCCTTCCTACAAATGTGAAAGCCACGTCCTTAAAAAGTCTCAAAGTCATCAAAAAGTCTCCGATTACCGAATATAGTGTTACCACCCTAAGGGCGCTCATTTTTTTTGTGGTTGCTCTGTTTTTTCCTTTCTTGCCCCAGGTGAGGCCTCGGACTCTGGATCCCATTTCCAGCGCCCGTTGGGCACTGGAAACAGGATCCAGAGTCCGAGGCCTCACCTGGGGCAAGAAAGGAAAAAACAGGGCAACCACAAAAAAAAATTTGGGAAGTCATGTCTGTTTGTGACCTGGATTGAGGCATGTTAAAGTTGCAGATTGGTATGATGTTTCTGGAATTCTTAGTCACGGCCCCTGTACATACTTTGCAGTTTCAATCAGTGAGTTCAGGGAGGGTTTAGGCTAGGCTTGGGTGGGATTATTTAGATGTAGATTTTGATTTTGATTTCTGGAATCCTACATCTGAACCTGGTTTTTGTTGGTTGCAGTGTCTCACTTAGAATTCTAAGAAGCCAAGTGTCACAGTTTGTATGAGTCCAATTGTAAGGTTTGAGAGAAAATGTAATGTTTATATTGTAGGTACATGCTGCATCTTCGTCACCTTCGACACAAGTATTAGAGGGAATGGAGCCAGAATTGGAAATCCTTGATGACTGTCCTAAGGGAGAAGAAGATATTCTTGGGGATGATACTCAATTTATGGCTGATGAGGATGAAATTCGGACTCGGCAGAAACTTAACTCAGTGTCCACGATCACAAGCTTGAGATTCCAACCCATCAGTTCCTCGCGATTTTGTATTCCTTTGTGCAGAATGCTTGCAATGCCAATGGTAAGGCCAACTCTGTCTTCCGATCTTGCTAAGCTTGAGCAAGAGTTTGTCCACGGATACAGGGAGGGCGCCTCAGTCTTTTATGTCTCAACCACAAATGAAGACGGTATGACACAGGAAGTGTTAGAAGCTGATAAAGCTTCTTGGGGTCCTATTTGGAACTCCAAAAACGACGTTTTCAACACGTTTCTCCTTTCAGATCCACATTTGGCCCGCTTTACAAATTTGATGTTTTTTGTGTGTGACGGAAACCATAGGCGTCAAGCTTGGTTAAATCACATTGACAGACTTCACCGAACTGAGGATTCTTGGCATTATTTGGTGGACTCAATTCTCCTTGACACAAATGGGAAAGTTGGACTTGTTATGCAAGTCATGCACAACATAAACAAGTAAGTGCATTTTCTTTTGATAAGCAATCTTTCATATTAATTTCCAGCAGGTTTCAACTTCTTTTCATTTCAATAATCTAATGTCTTTCACTTGATTTTTGAATTTAGACATACCGAGGACTCGCACGTGAAGACCAACATTGTCCATACCCTCTTCAGGGTT
This sequence comes from Polytrichum formosum, assembly GCA_964035585.1. Classification (NCBI taxonomy): domain Eukaryota; kingdom Viridiplantae; phylum Streptophyta; class Polytrichopsida; order Polytrichales; family Polytrichaceae; genus Polytrichum; species Polytrichum formosum. The sequence goes on from OZ037941.1 coordinate 4,376,305, forward strand.
CAGAAGTATGGTCTAATGTCAATTGACCAGTTCAATGACATTTTGAGTCCGGCCGATCTCAATAGGTGCAAGAAGTCACATAAGACTTGGTATTCGTTACCGTTACATGTGTTTACAAATTTCATATTTCAGGTGAGTCATGGAATAGTCCTTATGGTTCTGCGAATCGCTACCAACTTCTTTAATTTTTTTTTGGGTCTTAAACATCATGTTTCATTTTCATTTGAACTTTTGGTTTCCGCATTCTTGTTCCCTCTTTGTGCAGCACGAACTGGGTCTCGCTGCAGACGATGGTATACGTCAGCTTGTAGAGCAATCAAAAGGCGACGTCTCCCCTGCTGACAAGGCAGCTGCGATGAAATCCGCACTTGAGAAGAGAGCTGTGGCACTTCGCATTAAGATGGGAAAACTAGTTTCTGTGTCTAACCCGGAGCTTACCGACGGTTGGCTTCGTGAGGTAGGTACCCTAATCCTTTGTCCATATCATTCTGTTCAGCTTATCCTTAAGAAGTTCTCACAATCCCTTTGTCACACAGATTGAGCATCATTACACCCTGAACTCACTCTCACCGGAACTCAACTTAGAGAAGCTGTAGCTCATTGCAACTTCAAGGGCGTCTCCAGCATTCAAAATAAAATGGCTAGAATACTTTAATTCATCTGCTTCCACTCGCGAGGCTCGCAGGCTACCTCCCAAGCCCATCAACGAAGAGAAATTGGCAAATTTCCTTGCAAAAGCATGTTTCTGGGCAGGAGTAAGTCCACTGATTTTATTGACTTTTTAGTTAGTTGAGTTCCTTGTTGGCATGTGTTTTACCAACCTCACATTCTTAATTTCATTTCTTCGGGGTTCGGGGTTTAGTTCATTTCTGGGTTAGGCTTCGAGGTGGGATTGGTTAAGGGCAGCTAGAAATTATCATTTCTGGAATTCTTACTCTCGGCACCGAGATGCTCAATGCAGGCTTAAGTAGTGAGGCCAGGGAGGTTAAGGTTAGGCTTTGGGGTGGGTAGTTAGAATTTTGATTTCTGGAATTGTGTTCTCGGCACCGAGCTACTCTAGGCAGGTTCATTTAGTAAGGGGGCAAAATTAGGTTTTTTCGTGGATATAGTAAGGGGTACTTTTGGAGTTTGATTTCTAGAATTGTGAGTCTTGGTAATGGAGGTGCTCTAGGCTTGTTCAATTGGTAACGTCAATTAGCTGATGCTTTCTGTCTTGCTTTCCAGATTTCTGAGCATGCCAGTTTGATTTTTGACGAGACCATGCGTCAAGACCAACTTCCTATCAACATGAGTGTTGTCAGTGAGCCTATGTTGTTGTCCGTGTATATCGAAGATTGTCGCATGAAGTTATGGGACCATGCGTTCAACACCTATTTCAGAGGACCTGATTCCTTCAAAAAACTTGATGACTTTGTTGCATTTAATGGATCTGACCTTGTTGTCCGCAGAGTTCTTTTTAGGTACGTCTCAAATCTTTAAGTACTCTTCATTAATTTCAGTTTTTTTTTCAGTTCATCTTATGTGATTTGCTAGTTCGAATGTTCTACAATGTAATGTTATGTGCTATTCCGTGACATAGGTACTTTAAGTACGAGCTTCTGGCCAAAGGAGCTATTTCCAAAGAAGACCTTCCTATATTCTTGACCACATGGCTTGATCGATCAAATTCAGCGTGCATGTTCTCAGCTCTTCAACAACGCACTTGGACAACTTCTCACCTTGCCGGCGGTGCCTGGTATCTTGATTGCGCTCCAAGTTTTACTCCTCATTTTGAGACTGAGCTCAGGAAGTCACGAGAGGTTGTAGGTGAGTCTGGAATTGAAATGCTGGACTTACAGGGCATTGAAGATGAGAATGAGAGGGCAAAGGCAATGAAACGACGCATGGAACAGGACCTGAAGAAAGCGCTGAGGGTCAAGGAGGCTGAGGAGAGAGCTGATCAAAAAGAGCGGGAGAAGCTACAGAAGTCACTGGAGAAGTCCACCAAGAATGGCAGAAAGAAGATGAACCCCCCCTCAGAGCTAGAAGGTAAGAGTCCCGTTGCTCCAAGTCCCACATATGAATCTGGTTCTCATGCTCCAACATTTTCTAGAGGAACAAAACGCAATTCCTCCTACGATCAGTTGAGTGAAATTCCTATTTTGACTTCGGGGGAGGAGCTCGACATCCATATTCAAGAGCTCATTCTCAATGCCTCATTGAAGGTCGTTCTTGGCGGTGACACGGAGGAATTCACCCCTTCCTACAACGAGTTGAAAAGATTCATGCTCAAGGTACTGCTCTTCCTTAATTTTGTCATAACATGTTTGCCTTGGAATTTATGCATTTCAATGTGTTCCACATTTTTCATTAACTAGAAAGTAACCGAAAATTTTGATTTATGGAAATACGGGTCTCGGCCCCGAGACCCACTAGTCAAGTTTAATTAGTGAGGTCAGGGTGGTTAAGGTTACGCTTCGGTTTAGTTAGGGGTAGCTACATATTTTGATTTCTGGAATTGTGAGTCTCGGCACCGAAATGTTCTATGCAGGTTCAATTAGTGAAAGGTCAGGGAGGTTAAGGTTAGGCTTGGGTTTAGTTAGGGGTATCTACATATTTTGATTTATGGAAATGTGGGTCTCGGCAGGCTCAATTAGTGAGGGTCAGGCATGTTAAGGCTAGGCTTCCGGTTGGGTGTAGTTAGATTAAATTAGACTTTTGATTTCTGGAAAGCATCTGCAATCATTGTACCTAATTCGGCCATAATCTTTGTTAAGTGTTTTTACAAGCTGGGTGTTATTTGAATATATCAATTTCGGAGCCCCTCTTGTTTCAACTCAGTAATAGCTTACAATATGTGCACTAACTGTGATTAATATCTAGAGTTGGAACACTTTACGAGGGTACAAGAATGTATAAAGAATTTGTTTTGCATTCAAGTACTAGGCAGTGTACAAAGCAAGGAGGATTATTTTAACACCAAACATGGTTGTCCTTTGATTGTGCAGCATTCAAAAGACAAAACCCGGCACTACAAGGGTTCTCCGGAGGACCATCCATGTTTGGACTTGATTCTTGCAGATATACCGGAAGGTCTTCATGTTCCTGGCATATCAGACCCACCATCGTCCATTCCCGCTTGGAATCAAGAATCGAAAGAATGGTTACAACCACTCTTTGACTTTGCCGACGAACATCTTCACGACGACGGGGCAATTATTTTGTTTCACCCTTTTCGCTTGAGTACGAAGTCCAATATTCTTGGATATTGCAAATCATATGGTTTTGCAATTCGGAAAGAGTGGTGGGGAATGAACCGCCTTCATCTCACATCCCCAATAAATCCAGCATCAACTGTAAGATAAAGCTTAAGTCTTCTTTCTGATCACCGCATTCAGTTTCAATTTCATCCTTGAGTTAGTTCTTAGTGTAGACCCACCTAACTATTATACTCACGCAGTTGTGTTGTTTACTTTGTAAAGTAATATTGTTCTTTATGTTTTGTACATTGTAGACCATGAGGTTCGGTATTTCATTGGCGGTCAGGAGCGTGCCGGGGTCACCTCCATCGAAGTTTTCGTTTCGCCATGTCCCTGAATTGGATCCTTATGGGGTGGATGTTGCACGGGATGATATTCTCCAGAACTTGGTCTCTCGTGAGGACCAGCTAACTAATGGATCCACACCATGGCGAGGGCCTCATGAAAAGTCCGTGCTTCTAATGCAAATGCTAATTGAAGCATGTAGCTCCCCAGGGGATATTATTCTAGACTGCACGGCAGCGACCGGTATGTCTTTGTAATCTTCCATTCAGTTGGTTAATCGTTAATATTGTTTTGCTCTACAAAATTCATAGTGGTTTTTGTACTAAGTTTTTACAACTTCTTTATTTGCAGGATCTTCCATTCATGCATGCCGCAATGTGCACCGTCACATTGCGGCATTAGAGGCTGATGTTGATATTTTTGAGGCCTTACTTGCTCCATAAATATCTCTAGAGCAGCCTCTGAAGTCACTCTTGAAGACCCTGTCACCAGTTTAGAGGATCCTGAGGGTGAAGATATCCCCATTGAGAGGATTGTGAAAAGATCTCGGTTTACTAAGTGAGTAAGGTCCACAAATTCTCTTACCAGTGTTGTGTTTTTTGTTGTCATTTCTTATAAAGTTGAGTTATGAACATGGTACCATTGGCATTTGCAGATGCGATAAATTGAGCTATCCTATTCACCGGCCTTTTTTTTGTGACCCTAAATTCTATCCCAGCCCTCCAAAGTCTTGGCAACTTCCTACATATGCAAATGATATTGCTAATCAACTAGCTGGAGGTTCTTATCAGACTTTTACATCTAAATATCATCCGGGAAGAGTTTTAGAATTTTTGGATATAGAAGCTTTAGAATCTGATGGTCAAACCTCCTCTGATGCAGATATTAGTGATTCTAGAATGTCTTCATCATCAGGTGATCACAGTGATTCGGATATGTTGTAATAGCTTCATGTGAATGTCTGTGTACTATCTAATATACCGTTTTTTCTTCCGTTGGTTTTTCAGTTTGTGCACTCATTCCGCATGAAGTTCATTGTATTTGTATTACTTTCGGAGTTTATGGGATTGCATATATAATTTAAGTTAACTTTTGACTTCGTATTTTCTAATACTTTTTAAAATATTTTCGAACACCACTTGGTATCTTATTAACATTTGAGTTTACGATTAATTTGATTGTTCATCACTTAATTCCATAATCTTACTATTAGTTCATACCTTTCTCTTTTAAATTTAAAGGTTTCCACTATTCTCCTATTATCGTTTTCATATACTTTTTCAATGATGTGCAGAGGTGCATAATGAGTGCCATAGCTTAGATTCCACTTCAAATGAGGGCGGCCATGAGGGGAGTATCTTTGGAAATAGGGAATCTAGTAGTGACAACCTCATGGTTGATTGATTTTTGGTTTGATTGATTGGTATTTGGAATTATAAAGTGTGGTGTGGTTTTCAATATTCCAATTATCTCATTGAATGCATCTTTTCGTTGTTCTCAAATCACACTACACTTGGTGGTCGTCATACTCCAAAGAGAATTTAGTCCACCATCTTCTCAACCATAGCCAATTTTCCCATGGTCATAGGGCCTCATTGGTAATTTCAATAAACTTTTTGGTTCGAGAAATTGGGCACTCCACAATAATGGGCCTTGTAATTACAAATTTAAACTAAAAATATGTGCAAAATCCACGGTCATAAGGGTCCTAACTTTCGAACAATAGAGTTTTAAATTAACATTTTCTGCTCGCGAGATCTGCTCACCGCTCACCGCTCACATCGTAGCATTCCTGGTGAGTGGACAAAAGAGGATAGGAGAAAAGTTAGAGTCAATAGCAGACACTTTGCAATGATAGGCCATAGGTTGTTTAGGAGGGCGGCTGATGGATTGCTTAGGAGGTGCGTGTCAGAGTTGGAGGTGCCCTCCATACTAGTGTGAACCACCAAAGTGGTCCACCACTCCGTGGGGTCACTTTAGTTAGGATTTTAGTATTAAAAGTTAGGATTGATAGCGAATTAAGGGAAAAATTAGTTCAATTAGTATTTAATTCAAAAAGGGGAAGGAAATTACCGAAGTCTTCGGACCTTCACCCGTGAAGGGAAAAATCTAGTTTTAGATAGAGTTAGTAAAAATGAAAACTAACTAGAGATAGAAATTAGCTAAGTTAGGAAAAATAGCTATCTAGGCAAAACCTAGTTAGCGGGGAAAAAACGTAGTTAGTGAAAGCAACTAGCTAAGAGGACTAAATTAGTAGAGCTAGCTAGGCAAGGGTTAGTTTAGTACTTAGTGTGAGTCACGCAAGACAAGTGGAGGAGCTCGGCGTAAGGAAAAATTAGCGCGAAGACTTTAAGGAAATTAGCAAGGGGGCCACTTGCCCCCTTGCCAACTTGCTATCAAAAAGTAGAACGAATGTGGAAGATTCCCATCGGAGCCACCTCGGCGACGGGGTGGCAACCTCGACCGGGAAGACCCCCGAGCCAAAATTTCGGGAGGGGGTCCGAAAAATGGAACCGGTGGCGGAGGGGTCCAACCCTTTTGTGAAAGGGTTTAAAAACCCCCTCCTTCCACCTTGAAAACTCCCTCTATTTCCCGATTAGTGGGCGAAGCTCTACGTCAAGATAGTTAGGCAAAAACCCTCTCTTCCCTTTAGAATTTGGGCGAAGCTCTAGTTCAAGATAGTTAGACAAAACTCCCTCTCAATTTGATTAGCGGGCGAAGCCCTACTTCAAAATAGTTAGGAAAAAATCCTTTAGCATCCATTCTCAATGGCCTAAGAGAAAGGCTTGAGAAACTCCTCTACTCTCTCTCTCCTAGTTAGAATGTGTGTTTATTAACACACCAACAAAATTCTTCCTTTCTTTTGTAGAGGTAGGTTGGATTGTAGAATTTCGAGTGAAGGCATTGTAGACCTCAGCTGCCAATGCCCTGAAGGCTTAGTTCAAAAGCTAGAACAAAATACTTATCATTTTTCTCTTAGAGAGATTTCCTATAGCTATCTATAACCGTTTCCCATTTGTGATTTGGCCAAGATGACAATTAGTTATGGATTTTCAAAGATGCAGCAAAAACCGGGTGGTCCTATGGGTAGCGGCTGCTAGATCAGACCTGCCAGCCCAATCAGAATGTTAATTCTAAAAAATTATTTTTTCCAAGTAGAACTTTTGTTTAGCTTTCCAGAATTGCTTAGAACGTTTGATTTGAGCATGATTTGAATTAGATATGAATTTTTGAAGACGGGATACATAGTTTGAGAATTCTTGGTTGACTGCTGCAATACAGAGGGTCTGCTGAATTCATTTTGGCTTAACTTGTTAATTGCAGATTTTTATCAGATAGATCTTTTCAATATCTTTCCATGGCCATATAGAATGTTTGATTTGAGCATAATGTGAATTAGATATGAATTTTTGAAGATGGGATACATAGTTTGAGAGTTCTTGGTTGACTGCTGCATTACTGAGGGTCTGCTGAATTCATTTTGGCTTAACTTGTTAATTGCAGATTTTTATCAAATAGATCTTTTCAATATCTTTCCATGGTCATATAGAATGTTTGATTTGAGCATAATTTGAATTAGATATGAATTTTTGAAGACGGGATACATAGTTTGAGAGTTCTTGGTTGACTGCTGCATTACAGAGGGTCTGCTGAATTCATTTTGGCTTAACTTGTTAATTGCAGATTTTTATCAGATAGATCTTTTCAATATCTTTCCATGGTCATATAGACTGTTTGATTTGAGCATAATTTGAATTAGATATGAATTTTTGAAGTTAGAAGTTAGATAGGTGGGTTGGAAGGATCGGTTGAATCGACCTCGCACTTCCAACCCTCATAACTTTTGCATTTCTTATCCGATTAAGGTGATTTTTAGATCGTTGGAAAGATAATTAAGTGCACTAAGTAGATATATTATGCTTAGGTCTAAATTACAGTGAAAAAACAACACTTTATATTTTTATTATTAACTAAGGTACGCTTCTTATCAAACTAGTTACAAAGGAGGCAAGGTCGACGCCCGGAAAATGGAGCGAGGAAGGAAGTAGCGGCTCGGCCTACATCGAGCCCAAATCAACCAAGGAGAATTGAGGTAAATTAACTAACCTTAGCTTTCCATTTAGGGTTGGAGGGAGCGCGGCGAAGGTACGCATTTCTAACCCACTCACCTATCTCGTAAGGTCAAGTGGTTTGACCACTTGACCGCCAAGGGGGTACCCAACTCCATTGTTTTTGGGGCCCCTTGGTATGTTTTGTGGTAGTAGCTTCATTTATTAGCAAGTTTCGTATGTGGTGAAGTCGGGTTAATCACCGACACGACCACTCTGAATGTTGTTGATGGAAAGGTGGGGTTAATGGCCCACGAATCCATTATCATGTTGTTGGCCCCAAGGGTTGGAGGTGATGGCCCCAACCCTTGAAGATTGTGCAACAGGTTGAACACACAGGTTGCCCTATTCCCCGGTCCCATCAAGTTGAGTTTTCGTGGTCAAACCGTTCTAAACTAATTAATAACCAACATAATTTGTACAACCCCCGTGGGCAAAAACCAACCGTAAACTTAACTCGAAAGGTTGATACTACCCACTCCGGCGGCAAAGATCGGAGGGTATAAGTGTCAATCGACCTTTAAGAGACCCGCACAGGGCCTTGAAGGGTTCGGGTTAGGGCGTGCACCAAACAGGTAGGTGGTGATGCCATAATTTATGAACTTAGTAATATAGACTTTGTGTAATCAACCTTAAACTAAGAAAGAAGATTGAGAGGGTGGGACTTAATCAAGGTCCCCCCGTTTAGAGAATTTAATTCATAACAAGTAAGAAATTAGAGGTGGCCAAGGTAAAATGTAAGGTTATTTTATTCATTAGGGTTAGGTTGCCTTGATTCCAAGGCTGGTGCGTCTGCGCGTAGACTAGGATAGATTAGGCACTAGGTTAGGAAAAAATAGATAATTCACTTAAGCACTTATTAATCTAGGCACAACCTACCGAAAGGACACGACGCGATTGACAAATTCCTCCACAAATCTAAATACCCATAAAAAAATCATAACATCCGGGTTCGGCTTGGGCACCTGCTAAGGCAGGCCACCCTCACCGAAGGGCTTGTGCGGTACTTTTAGGCTCCCTCGGAGGGGGGTGCCCAAAAGCACCACAACTAGCAGCATGCCATGATAGTGCATGTGGGGGACATTTTTCTGGCCAACTCACCGGCCAAAAGATTCTTAGAGCAGGTTACTTTTGGCCTACCTTGTTTAAGGATTCACATGATTATGTCAAGAGATGTGATCCTTGCCAAAGGTATGCGAGGAATGACCTCCGCATGGAGATGCCACTCCATGTGTCACTACCTTTGGTTCCTTTTGAGAAGTGGGGAATTGACTATGTGGGAGAAGTCCATCCCCATTCCTCAAAAAGAATGGCTTACATTGTGGTCGCCACCGAATACCTCACCAAGTGGGCGGAGGCTAAGGCGGTCAAGACCGACACGGCGGCACATGCCGCTACATTCATGTACGAGAACATCATTTACAGGTTTGGGTGCCCAAAGATTTTAGTTAGCGATAGGGGTACTCACTTCTTGAATTCTTTAATTCGAGAAATGACAGACAGGTTTCAGATAGACCATAGGAAAACTACTCCTTATCATCCGCAGACTAATGGTCAGACGGAGCGGGTCAACGGCACATTGGTGAGTATCCTTCGCAAAACAATCATGGACTCTAAGAGGGATTGGGACGTGAAGTTGACGGCGGCGTTGTGGGCTTATCGAACAACCTTCAAGGTGACGACTCAGGCCACTCCATTCTCGTTGGTGTATGGGTTGGAAGCCACACTTCCCATTGAGTTTGAGGTGGAGTCCCTTAGAGTTGCCATTGGCTCACGTCTTACGGATAGTCAGTCCTTGAAGAATCGACTCACGGACCTAGAGGAATTGGACGAGAGGAGAAGGATGGCAGCCCAACATATTGAGGCCATCCAACGCCGAAGGAAGATCACCTTCGACAAAAGGCACAAGAAGAGGGCACTAAGGCCAGGAATGATGGTGATGATTCAAGATGCACGGAAGCTCGAATTTCCGGGAAAGTTTGATGCAGTTTGGTTGGGACCATACCTAGTTCGAGAGGCATTCCCAAACAACTCACTACAATTGGAGACATTGAACGGGAAGGCTTTTCCGACACGTACATCCGGAAGCAGGTGCAAGGAATACCGAGCTTGAGGTGACACTTGCTTGCGGAGCAAAAGATTCGTGGATCCAATCCCAGATGGTCACCAGTTATGTGAGCCCAAAATGGTGCTCACATGTGGTGTTAACCTTTAAAGTTCTGTAAAACTTGACTTTGATAGTTCTTCAATTATTCAAAATTATAAAAAGAGTGAAGCTTTTGTGTTTAGATTTAAGATTTAGTTTGAAGTGATGAACGGGTGTTGTGTGGGGATTGGAGTTAGAGGAATTAATGGGTTGGTTAGTGTGAGCCACTCAAACCGCTCACTGTTTGAGTTTAGGCTCACTGCCTACAAGAACAAGGAAGTTAATTAGTTTGAATGGTCAATATATACGTTGTCGTTAGATTTTGAGACATCCGCCTGTGGATGCGAGTGGTCTAAGAGACTGGTATTAGGTCTGGACCAACCCGGGTTCGAATCCGGGTGGTTACATTGACCGGTGCTATCCCAAAGTTGAGCTAGTGGTAAAACAGGAATAATCCGTAGGTGGATACCGAGAAGAAGTTACTACGCGCGTGTGCGTTGAACCCTCTCAATTATATTATCTTTTAGAAACATTCTATTTACCCGCGTATATTAACCAAACCGCTCGCGGTTGGGTTAAGGTTCGCACTCTAAGTAGGAGGGGAGTTATTGGTTTTGAAATTAGACGTTGGACAAGTGTTAGTGTGAAGAAACGTGGAGAAAGGACAGCGTAGAACATCGTAGGACATGGTCGAATGAATGCAGAACATGGTCAAACGACTGCAGGACATGGTCGAACGAATGCAGAACATCGTCGAATGAATGCAGAACAGGGTTGAACGAATGCAGAACAGCGTCAGACGAATGAAGGACAGCGTTGGACATCGTCGGATGGAGAACGACGACGAACGGAGACGAATGGACGACGACGAATGGAAGTGGACGCCAAACGGATGAAGTTGGAACGGATGAAGGCCATTGGATCTAACGGTTGGCGAAAGGAGACCGTTGGATCTAGGGGTTGGAGAAGGGCGGCTAGGGTTGTGACGGCCGTGGATGCCAACCGTTGGATCTAGGAGTTTTGATCAAGGGTTAGGGTGGTGACGGCCGTGGATGCCAACCATTAGATGTAGGTATGGCTTGATCTACAGTGAAGAATGCTTGTGGTTGGAGGGGGTAGTCCCATAGAGGAGAGCACGGAGGCTCATTCTCTTCTCTCTCATTCTCTCTCACACACTAGGACCTCTATCACTCTAGGACCTCTCCTCTCATGCATTAGGTGCACACACACATTAGGATCTCTTGCATTAGGATATCTTCCACTAGAACCTCTCCCACTACGATCACTTCACTTGTTACTTGGGATTGCTTACTCTCTCCCTTCTTTCTATGTAGTGAGAGCAAGGAGCTTGTAGAAGGATAGGAAGATGAATGTAGGACAAGGGGTTTGTGAACCCTATGAATGTTGAACAAAAGGGTTTTTGAACCCTATTGAAGAGTTATGTTATTGCCTAAGTCACATTAGCTTTGATATCATGAGTTGGTAGTGGTATAAGTTATTATCTCATCTCTTCTTCCATTAGTCTCATCCTTAGTCTATGCATTAGTCTCTTGCATTCCATTTCACATTAATTCCTAGTATTAGGCCATGAACCAGTGTTCTGCATCAAACTCTACATATTATTATGCATTAATCCTCTCATTTAGGCCCTGAACTAGTGTTTACTCTGCATTAAACTCTGTACTGATGTCCTGCATTACACTCTGCACTATGTTCTGCATTAAACTCTGTGCTGGTGTTCTGCATTATGTTCTGCGTCAAACTCTGCACTTCTATTCTGCATTAGACCCTGTGTACTAGCGTTCTGCATTGCACTCTGCATCATGTTCTGCATTATATTCTCGCATTAAACTCTGCGTTAATCCTCTGCGTTAGGCCTTGTACTGATGTTCTGCATTACATGTTCTGCATTACAATCTACATTATGTTCTGCATTACAGTCTACATCATGTTCTGCATTTAAACTCTGCATTAATCCTCCGCATTAGACTCTGTACCGGTGTCCCACATCACACTCTGCATTATGTTCTGCATTAAACTCCGCATAACATTCTAGGTTGGTGTTCTACATGAACGTCCTACATGCTACATATTAGAAGGTCATTGCTTGGAAGGCACTAGAGTAGAACACCCATCCGGCCAATCTTGTGGGATTATTACTCGCTCGAAGTGGCAATCGTCACCACACATTTAAATTCATTAGAGCATGAGTGTGGAGTTTCCGAGGCTAGGGAATGATAAAGACAGGGATTACACGTCACGTCGCATCACGTCGCGTCACGTCCTGTGACAGCAACGTGACGGCAGACCTGAAAACATCACGTCCGTTTGGGGGGGGGTAAAACAGTTTACCATGTCGTCACACAGGGTAAACTGTCGTCAACAGTGTCGACTGCTAGTGGGCAGTCGACGAGTTACAGCGACTGCTACTAGGCAGTCGACACACTGAATCGACTGCTAAAGAGCAGTCGTATAGGTGTGTCGACTGCTGACGGCAGTCGAATTTCCATGTCGACTTCTCAAGAGCAGTCGACTACCATAACTAGTCGACTGCTATTAACAGTCGACTTGGGTTGTCGACGGCTCTTGGGCAGTCGACATGGAAATTCGACTACTATTAGTAGTCGACGACAGGCGGGCGACTGCTTGTGAGCAGTCGTCTGCCCTTCTTCGTCGACTGCTATTAGCAGTCGACTTGGACTGTCGACTGTCTAACTGCAGTCGACAACCCAAGTCGACTGCTAATAGCAGTTGACAAAGTCCGGACGACTGCTGGTGGGCAGTCGCACCCCTTCGTCGACTGCTATTAGCAGTCGACGAAGAAGGGCAGACGACTGCTGGTGGGCAGTCGCACCCCTTCGTCGACTGCTAATAGCAGTCGACGAAGGGATGCGACTGCTTACAAACAGTCGTCTGCCCTTCAAGTCGACTGCTATTAGCAGTCGACTTGGACAGTCGACTGCCCAACTGCAGTCGACAACCCAAATCGACTGCTAATAGCAGTCGACAAAGTGCGGACGACTGTTGGTGGGCAGTCGCACCCTATGGTCGACTGCTATCAGCAGTCGACTTGAATGGGTTGCGACTGTTCGTGAGCAGTTGCACCCCATGGTCGACTGCTAATAGCAGTCGACGAAGGGGTGCGACTGCTCACGAGCAGTCGCGTAGAGACACCCATGGGCACGTGGCGTCCATGGGTTGGTCCAGGGGGCATCTAATCGAAAGGACGCCTCCTTGGGGTATATATGGACCCCACTTCCCTCATTCCCTCACTCCCACCTCCCTCCATTTGGGCCTAGGTTGTTAATCAGCCCTTGCCATTTGGAGATAGAGGTGAGCTGGAGGGCTACAGGTGGACATACGTACTGAAATACGTATACGGGACAAACGGTATACTATATCTGCCTACTATCTGTATTGTACTGCAACCCACCTACATACGGTATACATTGTACCCCATTGCGGTTAGTTTGAACCATACCGGAAACTGTTATATGTGAACACTTATTTTGAAAGTGGTTTACATCTAATTATGTAGTTTGAACTTTGAACGGCCTTAATTTGGATTTAGTGGATTGGAAAAAAAATTGTGGGTGGTGGTGCTTATTTTGGAAGTGCTACCATATTAGGTTTAATTTATAGTAGGCATACAAAGCTAGGGGTTAGGGGCAACGATGGCAGACGAAGATAACTTGCCGCCGGAACCTCCACGTGGCGGGGATTTGGATCCGGGGGGGACTCCGCAAGCGACACCGGGGTCGGCAGGCGCTAGAAGACGCGGCAATGCGCCGAGGGGCAGGCGGCAACCAATCAATTTGGAGGTGGCGCGGGACCCGAACATTCTCGCCAATCCCGGCTGGCAAAATGAGAGGGGCATGTGGTTGTATAGCACGGTCCGAAGGTACGTAGAGTGGACCCATTTGACGAGGATGTTCGTTCCTAGTGCGAATGCTGAACGGATGTCTAGACAACGCTATGGCATATGGAGGGAGGTGAGCCATCAAATATTTGGAGAACGGTGCAAGGAGGTGTGGGATTTCTTGTGGGGTGCACCGAGGGAATTTGATCGCGGGCATATGCTAATGTGGTTATGCCAAATGGTCTACGCGGAGGTAATTTTGGGAGTGGATATCAACTGGTCCACCATACCCCGCACGAGCCCGGATTTGGAGGCAGGCACGCCGGGTCACGGTCATACCAAGTGCCGTGCTAGGACGGAACGCTGGCCGTCCGATTCCATTGGCATGGCAAACTCCAATGAATCCTTTGAGGGTCCGATCTTATTTTGATTTCCTTGCGGGACCAGATCATCAAATTGTGGGGACTCCACCGGCCGCCGAGTCAAATATGGACAAGCACAACATTGCCATAGGGTTGCCGGTTGAACCACCTAGCCGGCGACAAAGGGTCCACGTGACACCGCCACATGGTTCCCGGTTGGTTTGTCCTCCATCTTCGCCCGTTGATGTGGAGATGGCATCGGCGGTGCCATCCCCACCACTGGTAGTTGCCGACAACGACGTTGTGGAGGCGTTGAGGGCGGAGTTGGCAAAATTCAAATCTGACCACGAACGGGAATTGGAGATGGTCCGACGTGCACACGCCGAGGAGGTCCAAGGGTTGAAGGCCGAGATTGCACGTTTGACCAACCTTGAATTTGCGAGGGCTGATGCGCCACAACTGCCGCAAGCAATGTCTGGTAGTGATGGACAAGGGCGGGAGCCGTCGCCCACAAGAAACTTGGAGGCAATGAGGGTTGATTACGACCGGGTCATTAGGAGGAACCGATTGTTGGAGGACGACTACATGGGCATGGTCACAGCCACTATCATGTTCGCCACGCGTGAGAGGGCATTGATGGACGAGCTGACCCACTATAGGGACCACGGCGAACAATGGCCCGAACGACGGCTTCTTTTTACCTCGTGGCCGCCATTGGATTTCATGTATCCTGAGAACCTCCCGGTCGATGACGACCATTACCCCAGTATTGCGTGGAACAAGAGACCCGAGGATGAATTCCAATGGGATACCGCAGTATCATCCCGCATCGTGATACCCCCGGCCAGACCAGCCTTGTTGTGGCCATGCGTCCCCGATTGGATCAAGGACGGGAGCATGTGCCCCATTTGTTCCAATCCTTGGGGACCCGAAGGCGCATGGATCGTTGGGTCATGCGGTCACATGGTCCACCCGAATTGTTTGTTGCCACACATGTTGCAAACACGCCGTTGTCCTACGTGCCAAGCCCCTCTGCATCGAAGGTTGTACGAGCAATTCGGAGTGCAATGGGGAATGCCTCCCGATTTTGAATACACAATAATCCATGGTGTGCCGCCCGCAGAATACGGCGATCCTCCTGCTTATAGCTGGCGTGCACGGAGGTATTTGAAGGACCTGCGAGGCTACCCGACAAACTTCACGCCTGAAATGTACACAAGGGTTGCTCATGAGTTTTACCCCGGCTCCTCTCCTCAGGCCGTAGGTTTTAGGGCATTTTTGTACCGTGTTGTGGGTGGGCATGCCGGAGAGACGAGTGAATACGTCCCAGGTCCTCACCCCCACGGATACGTGTATGACTCCAACGGCAATGTGACAGTAGGGGTATTACCACGGGAACCGGTCCCGGGCGAGGAAACAACTTGGGATGTGGAACACGTGTTGGACACAACAAGTTTTGAGGCCGATCTGGAGAGGCAGGAGGCCGTTACACAAGAGGGTAGCTTCAATGAGGTGGACGTCCAAATCCGGATGAATGAGTGGAAATACGTCAACGGCCTTTTGGACATCCGTGACGGGGCCTCTAGCCCCACCATGCAAGACGTCCTGCGCCATCCGAATGCCGCGAGGGGGTTGCACATTGGAGACCGCGCGCGCGCTCGTGCACAAGCCGACCGGGAGACTGCGGCGCAAGAACTATGGGCCATCACCGAGAGCATGCGTGAGGCGAGGCGCCGGACACTACGGCCACCAAATCTGAACGGTGCAAGCTCAAGCCGCGGACCCCCCATTCCATTGGATAGTGATTCGGAGCCGGATTAGGAATGTTGGCTAGTGTTTGTGAGATAGGCGTTGGACTAGGAGGCATTATTTGATACTCAATTGTACACAATGCGGGAAAAACCATGATTTTGGAAATGTTTATAAGTGAATTATTGTTCACTATCAATTTTGGGAGTAATAAACAAGTGTCGCACAATGATCATTTCTTATGTTTGCCCACACAATCGGTTGCCACAAACATCCAATTAAACCATGGACTTTGCATCTACATGCATTTGCACTTGAATCAAACACGTATCGATGCAAATAACTGTGACAATGATTCCATGTGGCATGATTATAAGTTCACACCAAGCGGAAAACATCACCGCAATATTCCTGGGAATTCATATATTGCGCATTTCCAACTTAACAACATACGTAAGTATACGTGCAAGTACAAACTTGATACTACGCTCT
Organism: Polytrichum formosum; assembly: GCA_964035585.1. Lineage (NCBI taxonomy): Eukaryota > Viridiplantae > Streptophyta > Polytrichopsida > Polytrichales > Polytrichaceae > Polytrichum > Polytrichum formosum. Next base: position 4,392,546 of record OZ037941.1, read on the forward strand.
CACCATATTCGTGGGCAAATCTTACATTGACGATCTAAGTGTGTACTCTCTATACACCCGGTATTCCTTTTGGTGCGCGGTGCACTGGTTGAACCCCCAATGAATTGCGTCATGCACCGAGTGTTTTATGGTTTGGTAGAACCTCCACAAGGTCCCATAGTTTTTTCGAAAATACAATTGATTTTTCCCCTTCGTGAGAACGTCGCTAAGGTCCTAAAACAAGTGCCATGGGAAAAGTTTTTCCTTGTAACCGATGCGGCATGCGGGCCTTTCTTGGGCGTCCAAGTATCCGCGGTGGTGACGATCAACTTGTCTCCTAGGCAGTCGAACCCAATAGAATTTAGTGAACCCTTGAATCGGACGTAAAACACTGCGCAAATCGTCCTCATTTCGAGTGTTCTCTGCAACCACCTCGGGTGTAAATTCGTCCGGTTCGTCCGGCAAGCCCCATGCGTGTCGGGGATTGTAATACATACTTCTTGACGAACCACCCGCATCCCGTATCTTGCCACTCCCAGCCATCGCAATCCTATGGATTGCCCACACCGTAGTTGATCTTGGGCAATGTATGCGACGCATACAAGGTCCTCAAAATCACTACGAGGCAAGGTGGCCTCATGGTGGGTAGCACACTTGATTTTATAGGGATATCGCAGTGTGGGCCCTCGGGTGGCATCCAATGAGTTGGCAGGTTGGGTTACGGGTGTGTCTAATTAGTTGTCTAAATTAAGCTGCAAGGCAGTCGACTGCTGTGTAGCAGTCGACCATCCACAGTCGACTGCCTTGTAGCAGTCGATTTGCATAGTCGACTGTGGATGGTCGACTGCTACACAGCAGTCGACTGCCTTGCAGCTTAATTTAGATAGTGCCAGTCGATTGATAAATGCCCAGCAGTCGACTGTGGCTGGTCGATTGCTACACAGCAGTCGCCTGATAAAATCGACTGCTTCCTAGCAGTCGACTAAGATGGTCGACTGCTGGAAGGCAGTCATTCATCCACAGTCGACTGCCTTCCAGCAGTCGATTTTATCAGTCGACTACTGTGTAGCAGTCGACCATCCACAGTCGACTGCTGCCCAGCAGTCGAATATGCGAATCGACTGCTGCCCAGCAGTCGAAATTAGGCGTTAGGATTTGGGAAGAGCGTTAGCTTAGTCAAATCATGCATTAAATGCATACAATCATGACAAAGGATGCATATATATAGCAATCCAACCTCCCATTTCCCTCATTCCCAAGTTCTCCATTGGCCATAGCCTGTTTTAGCAAGCTTTGCAAACGGAGAACAAAGGGAGAAGGAGCGGAGAAGCTGTTATTTCAGGGTTGTGCCAAACATGGCACCGTCGACCATTTTACCCGGATTGACCGCGGAAATTGTGGGGGAGCACATATTGCCGAAGGTCCTAGAGCCTATTTTGGAGCCATATCAGCGAGGAGAGTATGGGCGGGGGTGTGAAGTGAGGGCGAATTTTTTAACTCTCATATGTATTTTTAAATACATGGAAGTTAACAAAGCTTGGCGGGAACATTTTGGTATGGGAGAAGTCTACAATGCGTTGCGTATGTCAATTTGGGACGTAGACATACCAATGGGGCATCGATTTAGGGGCGTGAGAGGGACTTCGGAGCTCGCTGAATTGTTGCGAGCGTTCCGACTGAACCTCTTTATGTTCAGCCATACGCAACGCATTGCCATCCCAATTCGATGGCAAGTTCAGCATGCTCGGCTCAACGATATTTGGATAATGGAACTTGAATACTTGCGGGATAAGCTTGTGGAGAATGGAGAATATTGGCTTCAAGTCGACAAACGTTCTGCTGAATATCGTCGATGCACCAACTTTTGGATTTGTCCTTCGGAGCGACTATTGCCATTATAATTTTTCTATGTAGATGTAGCAGTTCATGTTCTATATAGTTCGCCGATTTAATCCTAGCAAACACCGTGTATATGTGTTTAGGCCTAGTGGATATAATCGCACTATGTAAAAGATATGATCCGTAATGTGAAATAAAAGTGGATCGCTATTTAAACAAATGATAACTTCCTTATTAGCTACACCCGTGTGCAATATGTATGTCTAACATGTATGGGTGTACGTGCAAATTGCAATATGTATGTGTATGTGCAATATATATGTGGGTTCCCGGTATACCGTATGTTCTATATGTATGCGCTATATATATGGATGTATGTGCAATATATATATATATTTGGGGGTATTTGCAATATATATATATATGTGTGTGTGTGTGGACATTAATTCCATCCTCGCCCATGACATAGGGCCTATTGGCATTACAAATCAATTCCATATGTCCTACTCCTAACCTTAGTGCACATTGGACATTCATTTCATCCTCCCACATGACATAGGGCTAGAGGTGCATTTATTTTTACTTTATCTTAAAATACACATTTTAAATGCATTTTAAAATCCTCGACAAATTTCTACGGCATTTTTAAATGTTTTTTATTATAAGTTCACGACTATAGCCAATCCATGGCAATAGGGCAAATATAGACACGCTCAACTTTGACAATTGTTCCATATTACCATATAGCATTAGTACATTCAAACTCAATGGCAATGTTTGAGCCTTGAGCATTGCCACACAAATTGGCAAATATTGGAATACATAACGCCCCACATGGCACATCGGACAAGTCGTGAATGGTGGTCTGCATTTACAATGTCATCATTCTTGGATCAATATTTGGGCGGAGAAGAGCTCGATGACCTAATCCTAGAAGAGGGGAATGTTTTCGACAATGATTTGCCATAAAGGACCTCACGGATTGATGTCTTCGATGATTTTCAATAATAAAAACATAAAAATAGTCTTAAATATTCTTAAAACTATTTTATAATGCCGCCTCCGACCTATAGAATAAAAAATGCAACACTACATAGGGCCTATTGGCATTACAAATCAATTCCATGTGTCCTACTCCTGAGTCCTAACCTTAGTGCACATTGGACATTCATTTCCTAAACCCTACATCATACATGTAGGCTCAATTTCTAGTCAACATCCAACATACAAATTTGAAATTCACATTATTTTTTCAACAAACATACCCAAAAATAGTTATTACAAAAATTGATCACCAATACAACTAAACCCATTGAACACCATAGGACATTTGACATTACTATAAATATTCATTCATGAAGGGGCATTATCGTTGTCTTGAGGAATAGAATTCCTTGTCCTGCGTGGCCCTCCCACAGCTACCCTTGGGGGCGGTGCTTGGTAATCACTATCATCGGGAGCTTCGCCTACGCCGGATTCATCGTCCGTGCTGGCATTGTCATCTGTTCGGGCGTCGGACTCGTGGCCATCAATTGCCGGGCCGGGAATTCGACTAAGCCGTGTGCCAGCCCTTGGCATTCTAATCGATACCATTGGTCTTGAACCCGTTGCATCCATAACGCCGTCAGTTTGTGGACGTGCAAGTGGGGTGGCCCCGGTAGTCCTCCATTCTCGCACATCCCTTTGTCATTTTCTTTTTTGACCTCTCGTGGTCCGACCAAAGTTTGTCAATGCAATATTAGGGGGTGGCCTAGCCGGTGTGGGGCATGGGGCACGCATGCCGATGGTGTGAGCCCAAATTGATGTCCACATGTGTTGTTAACACTTGTAAAACATTACAAGTAGTGTTTTGTTGATTTATGATTATTCACAAAAATATAAAAAGAGTGAAGCTTGAAGAAAGCTAAGTTTGAAGCATTAGGCTTGTGTGGAGTGGACTTAAGTAGTATGAGGACATACCTTGGTAAAGTGTGGTAGGTAGAAAGCCAAGGTTAGTTAAATGTTTGAATTAGGATCTTTGTTGATCATTTGAGGGAGGAAGGCTTAGGAGATTAGATGAGAGCCTACAAAGTAGGAGGAGATTTCGAGGGCTTATCGTGAGCCTTGTGGATGGGATGAGTCCCTACTTAGAAGGAGAAGGTTGAGGGGTTGTGATTGGAGGCTCTAATCCTCTTACCCTATCCTTATCTCATGCCCTCTCTCCCTCTCAACTCACTATATAATCCCTCATTCTTCCCTCACTCATCCTCTCTTTCCTTCGTGCTCCTTAAGCACCCCACGGGTTATAAGTGTGGGTGTGTGGGAAGCAAGATAGGAGCACATGTGTGTGCTTAGTTCTTAGGAGAAGAGCCAAGGCTATTTAGCCTTGAAGAGGGATTGACCTCTTGTTAGAAGTAGATTGGATTTAAGGAATTTGGAGTTTGATTGTAAACTTCAACTTGTTGCATTGAGATTCATATTGAAGTGAGAGAGTTCAAACTTGTTTAAACTTGTGGCATTTAGAGTGACTAGATTGTACTAGGTGCACTACTTGTAGTGTCTTATTAGTTATGAACTTGAGCAGAACTTTATAGTGAGAGATTTGTCAATTATGGATGATCAGAGTGTTCAATGGGTATGAAAATTTGAGGGATTGTTTATTATAAAGTATAGGAGTTGTGGTAAAAATTTGAGAGCTTCTGTCATTGGGATGAAAGAGTTATTAAAAGTTGAAGGGGAGGGTGTCTAGGAACAAAGCAGCAAGGTTTGAAAATATGTATCTCTTAGAGGGTTATAGATATGGATACCAAAATTTGACACTACCTTCTGAACTTATATATCTATCTTGTGTCAAAATTTTAGATTGATTGGACGTAGGAGTTGGAAGTTATTAGAGTTTTAATGACCGGATGCCTTATCACAGCATTCATACTAAGTAGTTAGAGTTAGAATTTCATGCATAACTTTTGCATATGAACTCTGTTTGTGCCAAAATTTGGTGTGGAGATTTTTGATAAGGTACTTAACAAGTGTACCAAATTTCACTTAAAGAACATAAGTTGGGTGGAAGTTATACTATTTTGAAGTTTAGTAGGAAGACATTGATAGAGATTTACATAAAAAAGAACTTAGAGAAGGAAGGGCAAGGATAAGTATATAAGTATTTTTTAATACTTGTATTTAAAGCCTATGTGCTCATGGAATCCACAAGCGAAGTGTCATGTACCAATACGGAATCAACCACGATGACATGTGATAGCACGGAATCAATAAGCGAGAACTCATGTAGTAGTGTGGAGTCGACGGCAAGGACTCGATTCACAAGAGGGATATCTTTGAAGGCATGCGTGGCCAAAGCGGCCGGGTGGACATTAGAAAAGGCTAAGGATATAACCTTGCCCGACATTAAGGAATGTAAAACTATATTGTGTGGTGTTAATCAAGTTGTGTATATTCCAAGGGTAGATTAGAATTATATATTGGGTTACAAAGAGAGAAGTCTCTACATGTCATTATAAACTTTTCCACTCGGGCTAGGACGAAATCGACGGGTGGAGGATTTTTGGTGACATGGCACCAACCAACCGGGAGCCCATGCGTGGTATTGTTGGGGCCCGACGCACAATGTGTTGCGCCAATGTGTCATCCGAGTCGGATTCCGGTGCTTGCGCAACGGCCGGGCATTGCCCAATACCTCGCAATGGACTAGTGTTAAGGACAACATTGGACGGCCTTCTCCGTGGGGCTCGAGAAAGGGTGGTGTAGTTTGCATGGGTTGTACATATGTTGTCGGCACAATATCCGTCGGTGGATGAATGGGGGAAGCATGTGGTGGGACTTCGTCCATGTCCACCCGGTTCGGAGCCGCTTCAAGAGCTTCATCCACATGTGGTTCGGCCACTACATCTTCATCCACTACGGGTTGAATGTTTACCGGTACATCGGGTATTGTAGTTGTCGGCGTAGCGGGACGCACATGCATAGTGGAGAGAAACTCCCGACCGGCTATGTTGGCCCACATGTGAAGATCACCATCGTCCTCGGCGTCAAGTCCATCGTATGCAAACGGATCATTGTGGTTGTCAAGGCCCAAATTCCCTCCACCATGTCCCCCATCGCTCTCGTTGTCCGAAGGCCCGGAGGAATCCCCGCCGGGTCCCGCGGGGGGGTCACCATTTATATCCTCGTCGGCCGAATAGTCGGAGTCTTCGGACATCATGTTCACTAAATACCATGCGGCCGAGTCCCGATCAACCCTCTCCCGTGCCAACCGTGAATTGGTATAAATGTACACCAAATTTTCGGCCCTCGACGAACTCAACCGGTTCCTAGTCTTGTTGTGCACAAACGAATAACTACTCCAATTCCTTTCGCAAGACGAAGAGGAGCACACTTGGGCCAATATTCGCTTTGCCAAAGGGGCCAAGTGGGTGTCACCTTCGCCCACGAGGTCCCACCACTCGTGGGGTGGGATGTTGGCTTCCATGGCTAGGGGCATATTGGCGAACGCGCCCCTACGCTCTTTGAATGCTTGAAATTCGGCCACAACCCGACCGTAATGACCGTCCTTGCCCGTGGTCAACCTCCTCATGGCGTCCAAGAATCCGGATTCAACGGCCGCGTCTTCGTGGACGACGTTATCGTCCAATAAATAAGGATTCAAGATTGCACCGGCATAGTGTAGGTCCGTGGTCATCATATGCCACCGGCTGTAGAAATCTTCTTCAGCCAAGGTAGCGAGGTTGTGTGGTAGGTTGAAAGGAGGATTCCTTAGGCTAAGCACATGTTTCTCCAAGTTCTTCATGGTCAACCAAGCCTTGCCCATTGCCGGCTCAACGCCATCAAACACTCTCAATGCTTTCAACACCTCCTCCGACATGTGGCGGTAATTATCGCAACTTGTCCAAAAATTGTCGTCATTAACCGTTGTCTTGATTTGACGTGCCTTCATTGCACTTCTCCTTCGATCATCGCCTCCTCCATTTAATTTGTTCACGTAGGCGGTCCAATCGGGATGAATAACCGTTTGTTCCAAAGCATGTGTCACCTTTAGAAGCCGGTCAATCATGAGGAAGTTGGTGGCGAATCGTGTGGACCCGGGCATCTGCAAGCCCAAATTGGGCGAGTAGGTGAGGAAGACCGCCGTCGGGCATTGGTGGGCCCGGATGTATTTGACAATGTCCTTCGCCTTGTCTACGACGTCCTTCGCCCATCGTTGTTTACCCCAATCCTTCAACAACAAGTTCAAACAATGTGCCGCACACCCTTGCCAATATATGTGTGGCCATTCCCGGCTAATATTGCTCGCCGCGGTTTTCATGGCCGCCGCATTATCGAAGCAAACTTGAACAACTTTTGTGGGGTCCACTCCAACGGTTTAGCATTTGACCTCGGTGGCCACGTAGGCGGCATCCTTTGTGCTACCGGTGGTGTCGATGGAACCAAGAAACACGTCGCCCGCCGGACAAATTTGCATGACGTTCATCAAAGGGCGGTGGACAACATTCTCCCATCCATCCGAACAAATAGTGCACCCATATTTGTGGATGGATGATGTTGTCTTCAACTCCACGATTTTTTGTGTATTGAACCGTGCATCGTCAAATAAACTCTTGCGCATTGCATGGTATGTTGGGGGTTTGTACATAATTCTAGCCTCGGCGGTTGCCTTAACGGCCTGGATGAACGCGGGATGGCGGACAATACTAATGGGGATATTAGCCTCATAAAAGGCTTGCGACCATTTTGAATTCAAGTCTCGTTTTGTCGAATTTTGCAACCCTTCCTTTAGTCCTATTTGCCGTTGGGAACGTCGGTGGGGTTCGAGAGTCGTCCCGGACACCAACTTCCTTGCCACTGACGGTGTGGGAGATGGTGGAGCGGTTTGGCTTCCGTTCGCGTTCGACAATGCACCGCATGACGCTTGTTGTTGGGACCCGACCACAGCTTCTCCCCCGTCCTCAACGCACTCGTCCACAAAGTCATCCGGAATTGGCGGCCACGATCCGCCGCACCTCGAAAATAAAGACTTTACAATCGGCCCTTGACGTTGACACAATGCCACCCCCCGCATCTTGCCGTCATTTTTTTGGTATCCCAAATGGGCAACCATGCGGTCCTTCCTATAAACTAATTCCAACGCGCAAAATTTGCACTCGACCTTCTTGGACGTTGGAGTCCACTCCTTGGGCACAAACCAAGGCTTCCATTCGTGTCGCGTGCCCATCCCAATATAACCTACTACCTCTCTCCACTTGCAACGAATGCCAAAAGGCAATCAAGGCCAACTAGAGCGAGGGGGAATGATGAATGCTAATGAGCGGTGAACCCTTTATAGTCCCGACGCTTGAACGTGCACTAAATATAAAAGATGCTATGATATTAAAAGTGTTTAGAGTAATCTGCTATAGGATCCATTGCAAAAGCAATTTGTTTATGTTTGGAGGGGGGGAGGTCCAATGTCTGCCATTCGCAGCGGACTTCGGGGGTCGACTGCTGCTCTGCAGTCGACGTGGCAATCGACTGCCATTCGCAGTCGGCATCGGGGGTCGACTGCTGCTTGGCAGTCGACTTGGCAGTTGACTTCCTGGGTCGACTGCAAACTAGCAGTCGACATGGCAGTCGACCGCCACGTCGACTGCCATTCGCAGTCGACATCGGGGGTCGACTGCTGCTTGGCAGTCGACTTCCGGGGTCGACTGCAAACTAGCAGTCGACATGGCGGTCGACTGCCACGTCGACTGCCATTCGCAGTCGACATAGGGGGTCGACTGCTGCTTGGCAGTCAACGTGGCAGTCGAATTCCAGGGTCGACTGCAAATTAGCAGTCGACATGGCAGTCGACCGCCACGTCGACTGCCACTCGCAGTCGACATCGGGCGTCGACTGCTGCTTGGCAGTCGACCGCCACGTCGACTGCCACTCGCAGTCGACATCGGGCGTCGACTGCTGCTTGGCAGTCGACATCGGGCGTCGACTGCTGCTTGGCAGTCGACGTGGCAGTCGACCCCCGCAGTCGACCGCTAGTTTGCAATCGATGTGGCGGTCGACTGCCACGTCGACTGCCATTCGCAGTCGACATCGGGGGTCGACTGCTGCTTGGCAGTCGACTTCCAGGGTCGACTGCAAACTAGCAGTCGACATGGCAATCGACCCCCGCAGTCGACTGCTAAATGCAGTCGGCCCACACGTCGACTGCTAATTGTCGACTGCTTTATCCAGAGTCGACTGCTATCTGGCAGTCGATTGGATGGTCGACTGCCGTATAGTAGTCGACCAATCGTCGCATCCATCCTGGACGTTGGATGATGCACGGTCCAACGGTCAGGATCCAGGGGCGCGGCGTCCGGTCGTACCGTCGGTGTGAGGCCCACCCAACCTATATATATAAGTGGGGAGGCCTCATTGACATCATTTTTCAACCACCCCTCCTCAAGCGGGACATTGGGACTAAGCATGCCTAGCATCCTTTGCCTAATGTTTTGAGAGGGCCTAGGGGGCGGTTGGAAGATTGGTTTAGGGTGAAAATTCTTGCCAATTTTGAATCCGATTTTTTGCGGTGGAGCGGTGTGAATACGGCCGTGTTTGTGAACACATTTGAGTTGTGTTTGTGAACACAATAATAGCGTGTTTTTAAACACGATGGAGAATCAAAGTTGGAGGATGCCGGAGGACGAGCCGGATGCACCCGGCAGGGTGCACAAACGGCCCCTTAAGCGGCAACAACATTCCGATGTGGGATCAGGAAGTGCTTCGGGAACGGGAGCCAATATTACCCCCCGTTCAGATACTACCGTTCCCGTCCGCCCAAATGCCGGTGCCCCTACGAGCAGCCAAGGAGGGGCTTCCGCGGCCTCAGGGTCGTCGAGTAGGAGCGGGAAACCAAGGGTAAAATTCTCGGATGCGATAACGGCAAAGGTCCACCAAGCCATAGTTGACTGGTATTTGAGGAATGGGGAGGCCGGCATCAAATTCCGTTTTTTGGAGCAGCCGAAACACAAAAGGGTTGAGATAATTAAAAGGGACATGGAGGTTGCTATTCGACAGGAAGTGGATGGCCCCGAGTTTAGCGGTGATAGGAATCTTGCGGGGTTCGATTCATGGGTGAAGAATAAGGCCCAAAATGGTATTTTCAACCTCAAGCAATTGGTTGAGAACATGTTCCCGGAGGACGAAACAGGCGAGGTGTTGAGCCCTCGAGCTGTAAGAATCCGGGAAATATTTTTGTGGTGGGATCCCGTGGCCAAAGGATTGTCCAAGACGGCCTCCAAAATAATTCCTTGGAAGGCGGAGAAATTGGAGAAGTGGCTAAGGGTGTCGGGCCCATGCCAACTATTGTGGATTCCCGATACGGCAAATGTCGTGAGTTTGAAGAGCATTAAGAAGGTGGGGGGTTACGGGGAGGTGAGGAAGGTGAGGATCGAGGGCGACGATCGTCTCCCACCGGAGATTACGTGGGCTGAAAAGACCCCAAAGACGTCGGATAGGCAAAAAACTCGTATCCAAGTAAGTGCGGAGGCATGCGTTTTAAAGAGCACGCATCCAGATTTCATCAAGTTTTGGTTAATCAACAATGTGTCCAATGCGGGCTATACACTATGGTGGAACGGGGGCACTCTACGAGAGATGTTCATCCGGGATAGAGCCCACCGCCCAAATGCCAACATTTTGACAATGGACGCAACCGAATGGCAACTCTATGACCAAGTCCAAAAGTTCCGGGCGAAGAGGGTAAAGTTGGCTTGGACATTGTTATGGATCATGGAGGCTTTGCACGCTGCAAATGTGCAACACAACGATCTATCCATTGACAACATTATGTTGCATTGGGAATTGGAGGGGAGCCTCAAGATTGGGGTGTACGATTGGGGATGTGCAACGCATTCGGGTGAGGATGTCCTATCGCTATGGCATGCGGAAACCGTAGAAGCGAAGGAAAAATTGAGGAAGGAGAAGTTTTGGGTGGCGCCGGAACTGTTTTACATCCAAAACAGGAGACACCAGGATCCCGATGTATATTACACCGCTGAGGCTGAGTGTTATGCGGTCGGCATGATTGCTCGACAACTTTGCAACGATGGTGATGACCGAATACTCTTTGCCAATGAAAGAAGGAAAATTTGGGATGTCACTTTGAGTGTATTGACATGCGAGAACGTGTCCAACCGCATTTCATTGACCATCGCCAAACTACGGATGCAGATGCCGTTTGTGGGGTGGGATGAGCCTATAGACTGCTGGAGAACTGAGGTTAAGGATAGTGTTTAGTCTGTTTAGTTCTTTAGGCAACATCGTAGGGGTTAAGGTAGTATGCGTGTATCATTGATATGGACAACCTTGTATATTTTTTATATCTTTACGATATACTTGTTTTAATACAACGCGGTTTTTTTTTCTTCTACATATCATGGCTTTAATCACATTTTTCCTAAACTACTTCCATCCATCCATATTCCACTATACCCAAACCATTAAAATTTAACCCAACAAACATATGATGTTGACTGCATTTGTCTGTTAATAGTATCAGTCGACGGCAATGGTCGACTGCTACAACTGCAGTCGACTATCTTCGTCGACGGCCAACATAGCAGTCGACTACCAACCATGGTCGACTGCCAATGTAGCAATCGACTACCATGGTCGACTGCTATGTTGGCCGTCGACGAAGATAGTCGACGGCTACATTGGCAGTCGACCAAGGTAATCGACTGCCTATATGGCAGTCGACCATGGTAATCGGCTGCCTATATAGCAGTCGACGGTGGTAGTCGACTGCTACATTGGCAGTCGACTACCATGGTCGACTGCTACATTTGCAGTCGACCATTGTAGTCGACTGCTACATTAGCAGTCGACTAAGTGGTCGACTGCCTATATAGCAGTCGACTACAATGGTCAACTGCTAAGTTAGCAGTCGATTAAGTGGTCGACTGCCTATATAGCAGTCGACCACTTAGTCGACTGCTACATTAGCAGTCGACCATTGTAGTCGACTGCTACATTAGCAGTCGACCATTGTAGTCGACTGCTACATTAGCAGTCGACCATTGTAGTCGACTGCTAACTTAGCAGTCGATTAAGTGGTCGACTGCCTATATAGCAGTCGACCACTTACTCGACTGCTACATTAGCAGTCGACCATTGTAGTCGACTGCTAATGTAGCAGTCGATTAAGTGGTCGACTGCCTATATAGCAGTCGACCACTTACTCGACTGCTACATTAGCAGTCGACCATTGTAGTCGACTGCTGAGTTAGCAGTCGACCACTTAGTCGACTGCTACATTAGCAGTCGACCATTGTAGTCGACTGCTGAGTTAGCAGTCGATTAAGTGGTCGACTGCCTATATAGCAGTCGACCATGGTAGACGACTGCCTGTATTGATGTCGAAATAATTACTTATCTGAAGAAAAAAATTCCATTAGTAATTTTTTTTACTACATTAACGTCCGTTTGGCGTCACACCCTGGACGTGACGCAACGTGACGCGTTTAGGCCGCATCACGTCCATTTGTACATCCCTGGATAAAGACATGTGAGCCATAGACTTCCACTCGGACTACAGACGCATAAGGGTGGGGGTTTATGGCTGACACCAACGTCTTGTTAGAAAACTATAGTTATAATATCAACAATTGTTGAATCACAAGAGAAGGAAAAAAACTCAAGAGAAGATTGAAAGTCTATTAGATTAGGTTGTTGGTAATTTTGGAACTTTTCTTGCACCATTTCAGGAATCTACAAATTTCTTTAAGAGCATGGACAAAAACTTTGTTGCTCTTCTTGATAGATTTTAGTTATTATTTTATTGTGTCAACCCCACTATCACTATTTGTATCTAATATAGACTAACCTCGTTAATATGACACTCATTAATACGACACTCGTTTATTTGACAACATCAATATTACAACACATTTTTGCAAAACAAATTTTTTTAGTTCAAACCTCCCTCTTTTATTCGACTACGGCACTCGATAATACGACATTTAGAATCTCCGTTTTGTCATATTAAAGAGGTAGTTAATGCTAAATTTCCTTTCATCTATGTTATGTATTCCTAAAATACTTGGGAACTTCACTTATCATTGGAAACTTAATGATAATTAGGGTTACTACTATAGCATGGACATGGTTAGAATTATAGTGGCTTCTTGCTTAGTATGTTGTCTTGAATACGGGTGATATGATATTATCAGTATCTTGATGCTAGACGTCATGCATCATTGTTGTCTAGTTTCTTATTAGAAAACTCTTTATATTTTGGTGTTAATGAAATTATTTGTTTTAAGAAGTTAGTAAATAAGATGACAGTTGCTAACTTGGGTAGGCAACACCAAAGACCTTTGGACTCCTATTTCAAGAGTTAGTGAGAATATTTATATTTGTTTGGAGTTATAAGTTATTATTTCATACCATCTATATAGCTTAAACTCGTCGTCTATACTTTTAAGCTCATATTACTAATGTTTTCGTATTCCCTCAATAATATGACAACTTTACATCATTTGTCATATTAATGAGAAGACAATAACTCGATAATATGATTTTTGGTGTGTAGTAGTAAAATTTTGTTTTTTGGTTAAATTCTGGAAAATGTGGGCCAATAGTCTGTAGCAAACCAGATATTACCTAAAAGGACTAGTAAGGACGGGCAATAGTCATGTGAGATCATAAAAGTTAGTAGTAAGGACAATGGTCTGTTGGCAGCCGAGGTAGTTACAGAGACTCGGCCAACTCTCGGGGCTATTAAGGAGTTGAGAAATCATAACTCTCTCTCTTAGAAGTTGAGCGAGGTTGTGAGAGCCAAGGAAGATAGAAATACTTTGATATTATAGCTTTCTGCAATTACTCACAATAAGTTTTTCCTTTGAATGTCTTGTATTGGAATTGGGATGCAATCTTATGTGATTCCAAGGTGAATGGACTGGATTCCATTGGAACTTGAATTAATTCAGTGTATTGTTTTTTTGTATCAAAATACTTGCATGAGGCAATATAGTTGAGAGGTGGAATTTTCTGAAATAAAAGGATAACTTTGAAGTTGAATTTCAAGTCTATCGTTTGGTATTTATGAGTCGTTGTAGTAATCCAGTCTGTTGGAAATCCATTTTTGAATTGACTTGTGAGAATTATGATATCGTCGTGTAGAGAGTAGAGCATTAGATTGTTCGTAGTTAATGGAATTATAATGGAAGAGGCATGAGAAAGAATATGGTTAGAATAAGGCTATCATGCTAGTCCGAAGAGGGTAAGACTTATCCCATATTGTTTGTATGAACCAATGAAGAGAAGAAAAGCAATAAAAGGCAAAGCAAGGAGATCATGAGATCATCTCACTCCAAATTTTGTTCATATGCCTTTGTATAGGTGTCTATGCTTGTGCAATCTTATCTCCTATTGATTCCAATAGGTTATGGGCCCACCATGCAAGTGAAGTGCCTAGAGATTTGATTGCATTTGAGTTTGCGGAGTGGATCTTGAGGAGTTGGCGCTTCGGAGCGTTGGAGGTGTCCGAGGGTGCATTTTGTTGTTGTAAGTATTTTTTGTTTTTTTTGTTTTTGCTTGAATGTATGTTTGATGCAAGAGCATGTGATTGGAGTTTCTTGAGTGTTGAGAGGTTTATTTGAGAGATTTAGAGGTGTTTAGACTTCAAGAATTTCAGTTGAATGTTTTGAGTATTTAAGGGTTTCTTTGAGAGCTTTGAAGGTGTTTAGACTCCAATAGCACATGACTTGAAAAGCTTAAGTTTTTTTTTTGGCGAAGTTTCTTTGAAAGTGTAAGGCGCATTTGAGGTGAAGAGCTTATTTGAATGATTTGAATGTCTTTTAAACTCTCTTGAGGTGTAGAAAATCTTATTTGAATGATTTGAGAGTGTAAGGCATTTGAGGTGAAGAAGATTTTATTTGAATGATTTGAGTGATTTGAATATTTTAAGAAATTTCATGAGGTGTAGAAGATCTTATTTGAGTGATTTGAGAGTGTATGGCATTTGAAGTCAAGAATATCTTATTTGAATGATTTGAGAGTGTAAGGCATTTGAGGTGAGGAAGATCTTATTTGAGTGATTTGAGAGTGTGAGGCATTTGAAGTGAGGAAGATCTTATTTGAGTGATTTGAAAATGTAAGGCATTTGAAGTGAGGAAGATCTTATTTGAGTGATTTGAGCGTATATCCGAGTGTACGATGGCATCATTTGAGAGCGAGGCCGCTAGAATCATTGACAAATTCAATGGAGGGAAGTTCAACCTTTGGAAGTTTAAAATCGAAATGCTCTTGGCATCTATGGATATTTGGAATATTGTGGATGGATCCGAAGAACCTCCATCTTCAAATGCGGATCCCAAAGTGTTGAAGGAATATAAAAAACGCGTCAAGAAGGCCATGTCCATCATCGGCCTCAACTTGGCGGACAACCAGCTTGCGCACATTAAGAGTTGCAAAGGACCCGCGGAGGCGTGGAAGACCCTTTGTAACATTCACGAGACGAAGAGTTTGTCCAACATCATTTTCATTCGCCGCAAATTTTTCACGTGTAAGATGTAAGAGGGGGACGACATGTTGGACCACATCAACAAGGTCAAGGCACTCGCGGATCAACTCGCTTGTTTGGAGGTACCCATGAGAGACGAAGACATTGTCATGACCTTGCTTGAGAGCTTGCCGGCGTCGTTCGAATATTTGATCACCGTTATAGAGATGATGCCGATGAAGGAACTTACGATGGACTACGTGACAGCGCGTTTGATGCACAAGATGTCAAAACGCAAGGAGAAGGAGCCCCAAGGTGAAGATGTTGTCATGTTGTTGCGACAAAACAAACGTGGCAACTCATTTCCGTGCCAAGGTATAAAATCATATTTCTATTGTGGCAAACTGGGCCACATTGCCCGTTTTTGCTACAAAACAAAGAACAAGGAGCGAGAACAAGCGAAGAATGTGAAGGACGATGATGATTATGTATTTGTAATGCGTAACAAAACACATTCTAAGAGCATGTGCAAATGGATCATGAATTCAGGAGCCTCCAAGCATATAACTTCGCATAGGGCCGCATTTGACACATATGAGGTAATCACTCTACGCAATGTGCATTTGGATGATAATAACATTGTCCAAACTATCGGAATGAGATCCATTGTTATGGAAGCAATTTTGGAAGGTAAAATCAACCAAATTCGTATAAAATATGTGCTTTATGTATCCAAATTGCATGTCAATTTGCTCTTGGTGAACAAACTTGTGTCGAACGGTTTAAATGTTCAATTCAATTCACACGAATGCATTATCAAATTTAGCGGTAGTAAAGCCATTACGATTATATCACGCGAACAAAACTTGTACGAAATCAATTTTGTGAAGGTGTATGAATTGGAAGCGGCCAACTTGGTGCAATATCCAACGGGAGATGGCGTGCTCGAGCTTTGGCACCGCCGCCTTGGTCATTTGAACGTAAAGGGTGTTCATACCCTCCAAAACATGGTGAATGGTATGAAACTTGGCAAATTTTCTTCTTTGACACCCTCGTTGCTTTGTAAAGCGTGTATCGAAGGCAAACAACATAGGATTGCGTTTCCAAACCAAGGCGAGGTGAGCGACAAAGCCTTTGGAAATTATGCATTCTAACGTTTGTGGCCTTATGAGAACTACATCAATGGGTGGTGCAAGATATTTTGTAACCTTCATTGATGATTTTTCAAAGAATGTGTGGTTATATATGTTAAAATCCAAAGGAAATTGTTTTTAAAAGTTCAAGGAGTTCAAGGTACTCGTAGAAACGCAATCGGAGCACAAAATCAAAATATTTCGGTCAGACAATGGCGGGAAATTCGTTTCCAAGGTATTTTACCAATTTTTAAAGAATCATGGCTTTGAGAAGCAACGTCTATCCCGTATACGCCTCAACAAAATGGAGTGGCGGAGCGTGCAAATTGTATTATAGTAGAAATGACAAGGAGCATACTTCATGGTCAAAACCTCAACAAATCGTTTTTGGCGGAAGTGGTGGTTTATGTGGTTTACATACGAAACCGTTGTCTAACAAGGGCGTTGGATTCCATTACGCCCGAGGAAGCGTGAAGTGGAAGGAGGCCTTGCATTGCACACATGCGTCTGTTTGGGTGCGTTGCCTTTGCAATGGTGCCGGATGAACAAAGGGGTAAGTTCGATGCAAAGGGCTGTGAGCCCAATGAGCATCACTATACATTGAAAAAATAAAAAAAATATAGAATAGTGATATTTATTAGAGTAATTGTATCAAGTATACTGCTTCTAGTAGTGTTAGGATATTTTAGAAATGAAAATGCCAATGGGATGTTTGGTATTTTCATCTTTATCGAGTTAAATCACTACATATTAACTAGTTAGAGTATTTACTAGGTAAAGTGTTAAAGTAGTTTCCGTGTTTGTTAACACGGTGGTGAATAGGAGGCCCAATCACAAGAAGGTGCCTAAAGCGCGGGAGGATGAGCAAGCAAAAGCAAATGGTGAGAGTTGATTGGTGGTCAAAGGTGACCTTATCACCTTATCATCCTCACATTTTTCCTCCACCACCTTGAGCCCCCTTCATCATCCAAGGATCATTCTCACAAGTTCTCTCCAAGGAGCCACCCATCCTCTCTCTCTCTCCCAAGTTGCTGCCCCATTTTCCTTGAACCATAGTAGTTAGCCAATTTGTATTTTAGTTTTGAAATTTTGAGTGAATCTTCTTCTTTGTGTTAGCTTTCCAACAAGCTAAAGCTTGAAGCATTTGGAGCTAGCAAGTAGAAGTTATGAGTGTTTAAGTGAGAGTGTCTTAGCTGCCTCATAAATCAAGAGCACTGAATTTGAGGGCCCATAGCTTCTTGAGGGCACATGCAATTGCTATGAAATTTAGAGTTGAAGATATTTGTGTTAGCTTTCCAACAAGCTAAAGCTTGAAGTATTTGAAGCTAGCAAGTAGAAGTTATGAGTGTTTAAGTGAGAGTGTCTTAGCTGCCTCATAAATTAAGAGCACTGACTTTGAAGGCCCATAACTTCTTGAGGGCGCATGCAGTTGTTATGAAATTTAGAGGAGTTAAAGATATTTGTGTTAGCTTTTCAATGAGTTAAAGTTTGTTGTATTTGAAGCTTTTAAGTGAAAGTTGTGAGTATTTGAATGAAAGGGTGTTGCTGCCTTATAAATTAAGAAGTCCGACTTCCATACACTATATTATTAAAGTTCTTAGATAATTCCCTTTGAAATTTTTGTGGTATATGAAGTTCTTTTAAACCTTTTAAACAAAAGGAAACATAAGTCTTTTATATCTTTTAACATTCTCATTCTAAATGTCTATTGCTTGGAAGGCACAATAGACGCGGCAAATATCTAATACTAATACAAATTTATTGTAACGAGCTTAAGTTTCTCTAGACCTAGAGAAACTTAAGCTTCATTCAAATTCTTTGGTGTATCTTTGAGCTCGGTTTCTCTAGACCAAGAGAAACTTAAGCTTCATTCAAACTCTTTGGTGTATCTTTGAGTTGGGTTTCTCTAGACCAAGAGAAACTCAAGCTTCATTCAACTCTTTGGTGTATCTTTGAGCTCGGTTTCTCTAGATCTAGAGAAACTCAAGCTCCATCAAACCTTACAATTGAAGCATTATCACCATATTTAGTATTTGTAACATACACACTCAAATTCTTATTAGCGCTTCACTCCAGAGCCTGTAAGTGCAATCAAGGATCCGCCGCCGCAGAAAACGCAAGGGGGGAATAATTGGTTGACATATTTTGGTGCGTCCGCCGGGAGTGAAGGTGTTTCTAATTTGAATTGGTGTTGTGTTGTTTTTAATTTCTCGGTCATTAGATGTTTGTTTTAGCTACATATTTCAGTATGAAGTTGGTTTATTAAATGTACTTGTGTGTTATAATGTTAAATGCCACCTAGGAAAGTTGGATTGAAATTAAAAACTCCAACCTCAAGTAAAGTCTTACGGAATCGAACTGTAGAAGGTATACAATTAGATAAGGATTCTGGTGTAACAAACGAAGGTCAAGGTGAGTTCACCATGAATAATCAAGAAAACCCGGACAATATCCCACCAGATCCACCCGAAGAACCTGAGGTAGATCCCATGATGTTACCTCGAGGGTTGCCCATCGTTGTGCCCGAAGGATTAGCAGTGTTGCAAATGCCAGCCAATCTTCCACGATTTACTGGATTGCGTGATGAAGATCCTGCTGCGCACATTGAGAGGTTTGAGGAACATCTAATTTCCAATCTTATTGTGGATACCCGTTACTATTTGATTTGGTTTCCTACAACTTTGAGTGGTTCTGCATATTCTTGGTATCGGACTAACGGTGTAGGTTCATTCACAACTTGGGCTCGGATTCGGGCAGCATTCTTACGGCAATATCGACCAGAGACGGGACAACAACAAGCATTAGCTGCGTTGGACCAATTCCGACAAAACCCAACTGAAGATATTTCAACTTACGTGCGTCGTTTCCGCACACTTTGTGATAGGTGGGTTGGAAATCTACTCAATGGCGATACCATCAAGTGGTATTTTATTCGTGGATTTGACAGGGTGTCTACGATTGAAAGCATCAACTCTAGGCGACCAGTGTCATTGGAGGATGTTTTTCGAGTCGCGATGGAGATTGAGGTAATCCAGAAAGAGAATGAAAGAATGGTAAGACGTGCTCATGAACCCATTCCTTCTTATATACCTATTTATCATCGTTCAGAAAGTCAGACTCAGTATCATCGTGTTCCTGACAAACAATATGCTAACAATTTAAACTTGGTTAACGGTAATCCTACACCATTGGCTATCCAAGAGCCTACGTCTCTTTTAACATATCCTTCTGGCATAGATCAATTGCGCTCTGATGTGAAACAGATGCAAGATGGATTGAGGGAGGAAATGATGCGGTCAATGAAGGCACTCACGAATCAAGTGTCTAATTTGCTGAAAGGAGGAAATATGCAAGGACCTCCAATGCGCCATGAATCGGGAATTCATACCTCCGGGATGGTCTGCACCAATTGTGGGTCGCATGGACATACAAATCAGTTTTGTCCCCAACAAAAACAATATCCACCACTGTATCGTCCACCTCATGTAAGAGCCAATCCTAACCCCAAACCTCGATATCCATATCATGAGTTGTGTGGGGGTCGTCATTCTCCTGGAGAATGTTGGATGGAAAATAATATCCGGTGTGGTAATTGTGGTGGGTTCCATCCCACATATCGTTGTCGTGCGTCCGATAAGGTTATTCCTCTACAACCACCACCAGGTAATTACCAACAACAAGCCCAAGACAACTTGCGGAATGCTCGTGGTAAAGATCCTGGATCCTCTTCAGGACCTCCTAATCTTTACTACGATCATCAAAATAATCGCCAAACTCATAATTCCCCTGCCGCTCTCCAAACCTCTCAAGGTGTGATTCCGTTGTCCAATGGTCCTAACACACAAGATGCTAGGTATATCAATGGTCTTCCTTCATCAGCGGAAGGAGAAGGTTCTAACCAACATGTTAACATGGTAGCGGTCACTAATGCAGATGAAGGAAATATGTCAAAACATTTACATGCTTTAGTGGTTACAAGGGCAGGCACTAAAACTAGCCCTAAGAGTGTAGAAGACGAAGAAGACGTGGCTTCGGAGGAAGACTCTGAGGGCTCTCCTCACTTCTCCAAACTTAATAACACTCTTAAGGATGCGACCAAAGAAATAAGGTTTGAAAAGAAACAATCCGAGGAAATTGAGCTTGATGAGGACGAACATCAATTTGTCACAAATCCCCATGTGATTCAACCTTCAAACCGTGGTGGAAGGAAACGTTCTAGCAAGGTGAGTAATCCTTCTATCCCATATGACTTGTGGGAAGATCTAGCTAGGGCTAAAGCAGACATTTCATTTGGACAACTCATCCAATTAGCACCTTCTCTACGTAAACAAATGAAAGAAGGTGCTACCATTCATCGCCAGCCTCGCAACATGGAGTTCATCCACCACATAGTGGAAGAAGAAGACTTGAGGGATTCAAAGGAGTCTTTTGATAACATCTTAATTGAATTGGATGTTGTTGACAAAATCATTTCTAACGTAGTAGTGGATGATGGTAGTAGTGTCAATGTGATGCCTTTAACTACTATGGAGAAATTAGGTTTGTCAGTAACTCATCCACCAGCTTTCTTTATCAAGTGCGCGGATCAAAGCACGTCCAAGACTCTTGGGCGAATTAAGGACTTGAAAATTCGCACGGGTGGGGAGGAATACCAACTCACCTTTGAGGTTGTACGCATGAAAGAAGAATGTGGTTCCTACCCGCTCTTATTAGGTCGAGGATTCCTTCGTCAGTGTGGGGGTGTTACGAATTGGGGAACTAAGAAACCAACCTTCACCTATGGTCCTAAATCTAACCGAACTACAGTTAGCATCCAAACTAAGGGTCTTGAGAATAGTAATGATTCACCTTCTGAGCAAGTGAAATTAGCACATTCAACCCGTGCTGAAGCGGTCATCGATCTCGGACCAATTAAATGCATTGGGCCTGGGTTATATGATTTTGAGGACGATGGATCATTTGCACAATGGTTAGCATCTCACCCCTACTCTGATGACGAAGGGAGTGTATATTTTATAGATGCAATTCCCCTCCCTGATGATTTGCTTGGGGAGGATTCTCCTGATTTGGCTACACTAATTGATGATATCATTGAGGATGATATTTTTCATCTTGAGAGTGATGTTCTCCATCTTGAAATTGATGGGACTCAACTAGATGATTGGGATGCCATCCTAAAGGAAGACACCATTTTACCACCTCCTCCTAATGTTTGTAAAACATCTTCCGGTCTTAAGGTTGGATCGGACGCACCCAACTTTCCGCCAGTTCCAAGTGATTGGTACCATGGTCCTACAGACCCTATACATGTCAGGCCAGCAGATTATCAAGAAATTCCGGTTGATATACCGGATAAGGGCGTTAAAACCATCAAAGTGGGTGTTGATTTATCTAGGGATGAGCTAGAGGCTTACAAGGCATTGTTCCTAGAATTTCAGGATGTGTTTGCATGGTCGTATACTGATTTGAAGGGGATTCCTGCCCACATTGCGCAACACAATATTACACTTTTGCCAGGTACTAAGCCCATCCGACAAAAACAACGGAGATTGAACCCCCAAATGCAATTAGTGTTGAAAGCCGAACTCGAACGCCTCTTGGATGCAGGTTTTATTAGACCAGTGGATCTAGTCGATTGGGTGTCTCCAATGGTTTTGGTAAGGAAGAAGAATGGAAAACTTAGAGTTTGCATTGACTATCGTGCCTTAAACAAGTGCACAGTGAAGGACCACTTTCCATTGCCATTTCTCAACATTATTCTTGAAGAAGTTGCAGGAAAACAACGCTATACATTTTTGGATGGCTACTCGGGTTATAACCAGCTTGGCATAAATCCCAAAGATTGGCATAAAACCGCGTTTACTACCCCTTGGGGAACTTTTATTTTTATTGTGATGCCTTTTGGTTTGTGTAATGCACCAGCTACCTTTCAGAGAGTTATGATGTTTGTTTTTTTTGATCTATTACTCAATGCCATGACCATTTATATAGATGATTTTAGTGTTCAGTCATCCATAGATGAACACTTGAAATGGGTACGTGAGTGTTTGATTCGATGCAAGACCTTTGGCGTTGCTTTAAACCCAGATAAGATGTTCTTGGCTGTTTCAAGAGGGGTGTTGTTGGGCCATATTGTCTCGGTTAATGGTAAGGAGCCGGACCCTGAAAAGATTGCAGTCATTGCAACACTTCCACCTCCTACCAATGTCAAGGGTGTTAGGAGTGCTCTTGGGCATTTTGGATTTTATCGAGATTGTATCGAAGATTATGCCACTATAGCAGTCCCTTTGAACACTCTTACTAAAAAGAATGTGAGGTTTGAATGGACAGATGGGTGCCAAGAAAGTTTTGACCAGTTCAAACAACGGTTGGTCACACACCCAATTTTGAGGCCTCCAAATTGGAGCATGCCATTTCATGTCTATTGTGATGCCTCAGGTGTTGCGGTGGGCAGTGCTTTGTGTCAATTTGCAGAGGACACTCAAAGAGATCATCCGATTGCCTTTGCAAGCAAACAACTATCTCAAGCCGAGAGAAATTATACCACCACCGAATGTGAATGTTTGTCAATGATTTTTTCTGTTAAGAAATTCCGTCATTATTTGTTAATGAACCCTGTGGTATTTTATGTTGACCATATGGCTATCAAATTCTTGGTGAATAAGCCTGATCTTAGTGGTAGGCTTGCTCGATGGGTTTTATTGCTCTCTGAGTTTGATTATACCGTTGAATATAAACCTGGCAAAGCCCATCGCCAAGCCGACCACCTTTCTCGGTTGTCTGAAGAGCTTGGATCCCATGGAATTGACGATGACCTTCCTGATGCCCAACTTTTCATTGTAAAGAAAGCTCCTATATGGTATGACTACATTGCCCAATTTTTGAGTACACAACATTATCCAGAGGGGCTGGATAAAAACGAACGTCGTAAGATTCGTGTCAACAGCTCCCATTTTGCTCTCATTGCGGGTAAGTTGTATCGTCGAGGAGTCGATGGCATCCTTCGGCGATGCGTTTCGTATGACGAGGTTCCAAACATTTTGGAGGCATGTCATGATAGTGCTTGTGGTGGCCATTTCTCCGGCCGGCTTACAGGGGAAAAGGTTCTACGAGCTGGTTATTTTTAGCCAACTCTCTTTCAGGATGCCGAAGATCACACAAAGGCATGTGATGCATGTCAAAGGTATGCTCGAAACGATCTTCATTTGGATTTACCATTGAGGCCTTCTTTGCCATTAGTACCCCTTGAGAAATGGGGAATTGATTATATTGGACCGATAGCACCTCTTTCTTCTCGAAAGAACCAATACATCATTGTTGCTACTGAGTATCTAACAAAGTGGGCTGAAGCTAAAGCACTCAAGGTAGCAGATGGTAAACAAACATCTATTTTCCTGTATGAGAATATCATCTCCAGGTTTGGTAGCCCAAAGATTTTGGTGAGCGATCGAGGCACACATTTTCTCAATGAGACGGTGGTAGTAATGACGGAGATGTTCAACATCAACCATCGTAAGACAACGCCTTATCATCCTCAAACGAATGGCCACACGGAGAGGGTTAACCAAACTTTGGTGCGAATTTTGCGCAAGACAGTAGCTGATTCTAAACGTGATTGGGATACCAAGTTGGTAGCAGCATTGTGGGCGTATCGCACGACGTACAAGGTGACTACTCGAGCCACACCATTTGCCTTAATGTATGGTGTTGAGGCAGTTCTACCAATTGAGCTTGAAGTACCATCATTGAGGATTGCTATCGACGAGCGGTTGGATTTTTCTCAATCTCTCAAAGATCGATTGGAGCGGCTAGAAGCTTTGGACGAGGCTCGCCGTTTGGCTTCACAACACGTGGAGGTCATCCAACGGAGACGGAAAGTGGCTTTTGACAAACGCCACAAGATGCGTCAATTTTACCCAGGGATGTGGGTCATGGTGCAAGATGGGAGGAAGTTGGATTTTCCTGGCAAGTTTGACGCCCTTTGGACCGGTCCCTATGTTGTCAAGGATGTCTATCCTAACAACTCTTTACAGTTGAGAAATTTCGACGGATCCGTTTTCCAGCACGAACTAATGGTGGTCGGTGTAAGGAATATAAAGTTTAGAGATTTAGAGTCTTATTATAGTTGATCCGTCTTACGTGTGTGTTGTATCTTTCACATTATTGTCCAGGTCCACATAGCCAATCGTGTCGTATCGTGCACGATCTAGCAAATCCAAATATAGTATATGATAGCGACAAACGTGAAAACAACCACCGAGTCCGTATGTCTGTTTTAAGGTCTTGTGTTAAGCGTGTGGGCATGTACCTACGATGACATTATTGTCGTATAGTAAGCCAAGTTTCTCTAGATCTAGAGAAACTTTAATACCACCTGACACTCTCTGACATAATGTCGTCTGATAGGCCAAGTTTCTCTAGGTCTAGAGAAACATCGGTGCTTCATGACACTCTCGATACAAAAGTTGCCTATATTGGCTATGTGATCAAGTAGGGTCCCCTTTAAGAGTTTTGTTGTATAGTCGTTAGAATTGGAATATTATTAGGTGTCTTTTAGAATCACAAAGAGTCACCATTTTTTTATATCATCTTCTCTTCTTAGTTCTTTAAGTGACCTTGTAAACTCATTTTTTGGGCCATCGCCTAGCTGTCAAGCTCAAAAACTTTAACTTAGTAAGAAATAGCGGCAATAGGCAGTAAGAAGTTAGCTCACAGTGTGAACAGAGGGCTATAGCCGTTTCAAGGCGGTTGCAACCACCTTCTTCTTCCTCGACTGATAAGAGGAAGGCAGGCTATTGCCCAACCAGGCTATTTTCCCAACGTAGAATTTGACGTAGTCTCCCAGTATTAGCAATAGGCTTAGCGACATCAAATTTCTGTGATAGAGTCTGAGGGCTATTAGCAACTCCGCGATGGAGCAATAGCAATAGGCATAGAAGAACTGAGTGATTCAGTCTTTGACAGTATACATTTTCATATGAGTAAAGTATTATCTTCATAAGCAATAGTCTTGCAGTGTGTGTGCAATGCAATGTTGATGATGGTAATGATTGTTTGAATGAGAGTAAGTTGTTTTGAAGGGAATGACATTTTGAGTAAGGGCGTAATGAATGATGAGAGTTAGTCTTAGTCTGAAATTAGAGTCGAGAAGGCAAGTTGAGCAATGAAGCATATTGGCAATAGTCGTGAGCGTTGAAATAGACATATCATCTGCCATAAGGGCAGAGAGTCAAGAAGTAAGGTCTTGGAGTTAGCAATGGTCGCAGTCAGATTATGGCCATTAGCGTATAAGTCAGAGCAAAGGTTGATTGCCGAGGAAGAAGGGCAATAGCCGAGTGAAAGAGGAAGAGTTGGATGTCAGGAAGGCAAATAATCAACCTAAGGCTGAGAGAGCCTGAATGTCAAGAAGGCAAGTAGTCTTTAGCGCGAGGCCAATAAACTGAGAGTCAGGCCAATGTAAGCAAAGACAAGTTGCCTGAGAGAAGGCATTGTGAGAGAAATGTCATAGGCAATAATCTTAAAACAAAACACTTAGCCTAGGAGAGGTAAGTGCAGGCGAGTGATCGAGAGTGTATAAAGGAGAAGGCAATCGCCCTGAGAGAGGTGTCTTGGAGGGCAATAGCCTGAAGCTAAGTTAGTAAAGGCAACTGGCCATGAAGAGATGACTGCCGGTCAGCAAGGGCAAGTAGTCTGAGGAAGGCCATCGCCTGTGAGAGCAAGAGGAAGCCGAGGCAACAAAGAAGGGCTATCGCCTGGTTCGTAAGGCTTATCGCCTATCTGCAACATGCAAGAAGACTGAGAGAGAAAGTCACAGAGGGAAGCGTCCAAGAGAGACGAGTAGCCCTAGAGAAGAAGGAGCGTCGTAGAGAGAGAGATAGTGACGTACGAGGTAGAGTCTAGAAGAGAAGAATAGCGTAGGCTATAGATTTATCAGGTGTCGCGACTGAGAGGGAAGGCAGAGAGGTCATTTTGAGATAATATAGCCGTAGGAAGTTATGAGACATTACCTGGCGTAAGGCTGATGACATGACTGCAGATAAAAGACATACATAGTAGCAGGCGATAAGCTGCAAAAGACACTACCATCTCAAGCAGGAGAAGTTGCCTGATTAGTGTAAGACGTTACCAGAGGCAAATCTTTTTGAACTTGAAATGTAATTAGGCTTTAATCAAGGAATATAGCCTAGTTGTTGATGCATTGATTATAGATGACCTTGTGGATGTTTGGGCTGACAAGTTGCCAGATAAGTTGAAGATGAAGATGGTGATTACAGTTCTTGGAAGAATGGCCGAAGGACTGTAAGTCAAACTAAGATGAATTAATTTGAGATTATTGCAAAGCATAATTCATGACATTTAAAGACGATGTGGCATACAAAAAGACATTACCCGGACTTCGGTCCTGACAAATTGCCAATGACCACTTGCCAAGCTTTTGAGCTTCACGACGGAAATAGGTCAAAAACATAGAGTGATAGAAAATTCCCTAAGATAGGACGGAAATCACTCACTACGGAGATATCACAAAGGAACCATAAGAGTGGAGAGTAAGCAAAGTAATGAAGGAACCAAGGAGTAAAATCCGTAGATTGTTATTGTAATCCTTAATCCAATGTGACATTAACCCTTATAGACACTAGCTCAGTCTTCCCTGTGACCTTGTTCCCTGGGTTGTTGTTTTTAAGTGATAGCAAAAAACTAACTACATTTTGGCGCCGCTGCCGGGGAAGGCTGTGGTCGTCTTTTAAGGTTAAAATTGGAAAGGAACTAATAACAAATGGTCGGTGTCACCCATAATGAACACAACAAACAAATGGAGGTCTAGAGGTCGTAGTAATAGAGACAAGGTACGAGCCCGTAGAAGTCAAGACCAATACGATCCACCTGTGTCTAATTCTACCCTTCCTCCTAGACCTCACAAAGTTTGTCCATTGCAAGAACCCATTGTGAGAGTTGACAACCGAATTTACGAACTGTTAAGTATTTTCACTGATAGACTCACTAGATTAGAACATTACGTTTATAACACGTCGGAGAGATTAAAGAGAGATAAATACCGAGAAGATAATATCCCAGGTGCAGAAGCACTGTGGAGTCAAATTCAACAAGGAAGAACAAGGGAGGTTAGAGAAGATATTAGTGTACCTAGTGACCCAATTAGAGTCCGACCAAAGAACCGTAGAGGATACTATAGGGAGGATCCGATTGAGTCAATCGGAAAACCTAGAACCATCGACCTAACCCAGTGTCGTTATTGTTCTAGTTAGTCCTTGACAGACTAATGGCTTGGTGTTGGCAAGTTGTTGACTCTGCCAAACACGAGATATACTCAGGAGGGTATTTATTCTCAGCCTTGTATAGATTTTTTAGGTCAGGTTATAGAGGAAACGGGTTATATATTACCCCTACTGAAGTAAACATCCCAAAAGAGTTTAAGGAATTGTTTTTTACTTTACCCTTGGATTTACAGCAGAATATCACTAATAGAATTTGGAATGGAGGAGAGGAGTATAACGAAATAATTGTAAGAAACAATCATCCTGTCATACCCCTATCCCTCAAATTCCTATTTGCAGTCTATGGGAGATTAAAAAATACTACCTCCTTGATACACCCCCCAATTGACGGAGCGTGGAAAGGATATCTAGGAGTGAATATAGATTTGTTTTTGGAAAACCAGATCTCAGGGCTAGACCCCTGATACCTGATTTTATTGACCAAAAACCCTTATATACTAACACCATAGACTTTAGTATGATATGTCTGTAGAGACCGAGAGTCTAATTGAAAGGGGACAAACTGAAACCCGCTCATGAAAAATCTCACTCTCAATCTGCATCCGTAAGGAGAGCAGCTAGCGATAAAGCTAGAGAAGATAGAGCAGCAGCCAGAGAGTATAGAAGACAATTACTTGAAAAGAGAAGAAGTTGGGTTCAACCATTTTTAGAAGAAGCGAGGGGAGGTTCTGATAGTACTACAGAAGGCAAATTTGAGACACCCATAGGTAAACCTACAACAAGTGGTGAGAGAGATTTTTTGTCACCAAAAGCTTTATTTGCTACAGATCACTCACCTACTCCATCGCTATGGTCTACTGCTTACGAACCTACCCCATCCCCTCATATTAGTTTACAAGGCAACCCATTGTACACACCTTATACACCAGTAATTAATCCAAACGTAGCACCATTATTCAATATGGCAGCTAATCCACCTAGAATCAATAGTGTAGTTAATTTACCCTACTTTTTGGGTAGACCAGGAACAGATCCTGATGTCCATGTAAGGAAATTTGAAGTTGCATGTGGTGCGAATAGTGTTCCACTCAATAAAATAATGGAAGTATTTGCAGCCACTTTGCAAGAAAATGCCTTTTTATGGTTTTCCCGTCAACCACCGTTCGCTGACTGGGATGCCCTTAAAGACGCATTTCTTCTATATTTTAGACCCTTGGGATTTGAAAACAGTCTAATGGAAAAACTAAGAACAATCCGGATGGGTATAAATGAGACTGTTGATAATTATTGGGGGAGAATGAGTGATATCCTATTGAGAATGGGAGCCCACCAGATTCCAGATAACTTTCTGAGAAATATTTTCATAGGAGGATTATACCCCTCTGAATTGAAACTCTATGTAAGAGAACGCACACCAGCTACTAGAGAGGATGCATTTGCATTGGCAAAGGCATGGGAGGAGTCTCGTGTAGAGGATCAATATACCTTTGAAAATTATAATTATGACCTCTATGACCAACCTAAGAATGATCAATCATATCGCCCTATTTTACCGAGTCAATCGTCAACCTATTTAGGTGGTAAACCCATGGTTGATGCTACCCAATTTAAACATCCTAGTGCAAACTTGTTTACACCACCTAAAATCATACAGAAACCACCACCGGTTGTACAACCCACTTCACAAGAATTAGCCCTTATGGACATTACTAAGAAGTTAGCTGACTTAGAAGTCAAAATTACCAGAGGAGCTAATAAACGACCGCAACCAACTGAGGAGAGAACTAATATTTGGTGTAATAATTGTAAGGGGCATGGTCATTTGTCTAATGAGTGTCCCACCCCAAAAGGTCTATGTGTTAAATGTACATTTTGTGGAGGAAACCATTCGGTAAACGACTGTTGGAATTTAACAAAGAGTCGTGCGGTTCACCAAATAGACACTAACCAACCGCGACCTTGGCAACAAGAGCGTATGGATAGTGGACCGAATGCAAATTATAATCCCAAAAAGAATTTTAACCGCAGGCCAGTACCTCTTAATTTTGGGAATAGACCAAGTTGGGGTAATACCAATCAACCACCCAATTGGAATGGTCCACCGTATAGTCCCAGAACCCAAAATTACAAGGCACCAATGCCAAACCAATTTGTTGTCTATTTTCGTTGTGGAGAGATAGGTCACTATGCCGGAGATTGTCCTAATCCCAGAAAAGTTCAACAGTACATTCCATTATGTGGAAATTGCAAAGAAGCAGGACATCCTACAGTTGAGTGTACCCAACCGAAGAAAGAAGGTCCGCCATCTGAGAGAGATTGAAAAAAGGGTAAGCATGTAACTATTCAAGAGGATGAGAGACAAGATCGTAATGTACATAGAGTACAACTGTCCACATTTGATCGTCCTCAAGAAAATCAAATGGAAGAGAAAGTCAACGTTGTCACTACTAGATCCCAAAAGAAACCCACAATACAACGAGAAGGATCTAGTACTGAGAGGTTTAATAAACAACACAGTGATGAAGAAACTAGTTTCTCGGAATATTCACAAGGCCCTTTGATTAAAGACCCAAAAGATAAACCAACACCGGAGCCTAATTTATCACCGGTAAATGTACCACCCACAATAGCTTTGGATAACATGAGAGCCTCATTACCCACTGTTGTTGTTAATCCTCCAGTTCCAACCCAATTAACCCCGTTACCAACTAGTAATTTTTATCCTCATCCAAAGATACCTACAAGGAATCAGAAGCCTAAGATTAAACCATCGTCTTCTCGATCATCACGAATGATGATGTTGTCCAAAGATCTTAAACCCTATGATATCATGGAAGATCTAGATAGAATACAACCAACTATAACCATGAAACAATTGTTGGCAGTAGCACCACAATGTCGTAGTTCTTTAAGTTCATCCATGATACGTAGAAGGTCAAGACCAGCTACAGTGTATGATATTACTTTAAGTCAAGACCTTGGAGCCCCTACCGTCGATGTTATCATAGGAGGTGCTCTTATACCCTATTGGTTAAAGAAGAGGTTGATAAGTTATTGGAAGTCGGCATTATATATCCTATCCCCTATAGTGATTGGGTGTCACCCATTGTCGTAGTACCCAAGAAAAATGGCAAACTACGAATGTGTGTGGATTACCGAAAACTAAATAGTGTCACTAAGAAGGATTACTTTCCTCTTCCATTTACTGACACTATGTTAGACGAAGTAGCGGGATATGATTGTTATTCATTTATGGATGGGTTTTCAGGTTATAATCAAATTTCGATATACCCACCACACCGTCTCTTGACTGCCTTCACAACACCTTGGGGTGTCTTTGCATATGCACGAATGCCTTTTGGTATGTGTAATTCCCCTGGAACCTTTTCCAGATTAGGAATTAATACCTTCCGAAAATATCTTCATCACACGATGGAAGTATTTCTAGATGATTTTGCAGTCTATAGTACTATGGAGAAACATGCAAAGCATTTACAAGAATGTTTTAATGAATGTATGGCGGTAGGAATTTCTATCAACACCGTTAAGTCTGTGTTCTTAGTACCCTTTGGTAAATTAGTTGGTCATATTATATCCAAGCAAGGAGTGGCCACTGATCCCGAAAAGATTGCCATAATTGCTTCATTACCCATACCAACCACAGTTACAGAAGTTAAAGGATTCTTGGGACACACTGGTTACTACCGTAGATTTATTTTTCGTTATTCAGTGATTGCTATGCCATTAACTGAATTGCTAAAGAAAACCGACACACCACCAGTTTGGACAGAGGCATGCACTAAGGCCTTCAACACACTTAAAAAGAAGTTAGTGTCTGTACCTATCCTAGTGGCCCCTAATTGGGAAAAGGATTTTGAAGTATATGTGGATGTGTCAAATGTTGCTATAGGAGCCGTGTTAAGTCAAAAAGACGAGAAAGGTCATGACCATCCTATATACTTTGCTAGCCGTCAACTAGTCCAAGCAGAGCGTAATTATACAGTTACGGAGAGGGAAGCCTTAGGAATGATTTTCTCAGTGCAGAAATTTCGACACTATTTGTTAGGGTATAAATTTGTATTTCATGTGGATCACGATGCCCTAAAATACATGATAAACAAACCCCAACTAAGTGGAAGAATAGCGAGATGGGTCTTATTGTTACAAGAATTCAATTTTACTGTTCAAGTGCGGCCCGGTAAGAGTCATGCTAATGCAGATCATTTGTCAAGATTAAGTGAGGCACTAGGAACAGAACCCATCGATGACTCCTTTCCAGATGCTAATTTGTTTTTCATAGAGAAAGTGTCACCGGAATACGCCGAAGTAATAAATTATTTGCAAACCAACACATTTCCTTTGGACTTCTCTAAGAAACAACAACAACGCTTAATATTTAAAGCAGCCCCATATTCTATCATTGCCGATACCTTATACAAGAAAGGCAAGGATGGTGTATTGAGACGATGCATTATGAGTTCAGAAATACCTTTAATTTTACAAGGATGTCATAGTGACCCCGCAGGAGGTCATTTTGCAGGAAACGTCACTGCTAGGAAGGTCTTACAAGCAGGATATTGGTGGCCTACCCTATTTAATGATTGTGTCACCTATGCTAGACAGTGTGATGCGTGTCAAAGAATTGGTAAACCTACGGATACATCAGCTATGCCACTACATCCTATTCTAGCATTAGCACCATTTGAAAAATGGGGGATGGATTTTGTTGGTCCCATCAATCCTCCTAGTAAGGGTGGACGTCATCGTTACATCTTAGTTGCTACAGACTATGCCACTAAATGGGCTGAGGCTGAGGCCACTAAACGGGATGATAAAGAAACAGTTGCTAAATTTCTTAAAACCAATATATTTTCACGATTTGGATGTCCACGAGAATTAATTAGTGATAGAGGCACTCATTTTGTTAATGACGTCATTGAGTTATTAACCGAGAAGTATAAAATCAAACATCGACTTACCACTCCATACCACCCAAGAGCAAATGGCCAAACGGAGAAAACTAATGGTATCTTGTGTAAAATTATTACCAAAACAGTCCAAGGCTCTATGGTGGATTGGGATGTGAAGTTATTGGATGCCTTGTGGGCATATCGTACCGCCTATAAGGTTACCACAAAATTCACTCCTTTTCAATTGGTTTATGGACAAGAGGCCATTTTACCCATTGAGTTAGAATTGCCATCTTTGCGCATAACTATGGAAGAACGATTAGATGACTCGGAGTCGTTGAAAGAACGTATTGCTATGTTAGAAAAATTAGACGAAATACGTGGACAAGCCTATCTTAACACAGCCGCTACTCAAAAATGGCGTAAAACTTACTATGATAGTAAAATGAAGAATAAGGTCATTTCTGATAACGACCTGGTTCTACTTTATGATAGTCGTTTCCACAAATTTCCAGGGAAATTTAAAATTCGTTGGCAAGGACCCTATAAAGTGGTCAAAGCCTACGAGAATGGATCTTGTGACCTAGAAGATTTCCAAGGCCAACCCTTAGCTACTCGTATTAATGGTAACCGCCTCAAAATTTATCATACTAACTGAGGTCAGTTAGTCCAATTAAGTAAGGGGGGGGTAGTTAAGTGGTAATTTAAGGGGTAATTGGTAAATCCTAAAATAATGACTCATAAAGAGAGTGGGTTAAGACACAAGATTCAAATTTTT
This sequence comes from Polytrichum formosum, assembly GCA_964035585.1. Classification (NCBI taxonomy): domain Eukaryota; kingdom Viridiplantae; phylum Streptophyta; class Polytrichopsida; order Polytrichales; family Polytrichaceae; genus Polytrichum; species Polytrichum formosum. The sequence continues at coordinate 4,425,875 of OZ037941.1, forward strand.
CAAAATTTTCAAAATTTCAAAAGCATGATGGAAGATTATATCTTAATGAGGAATGGAATAAAGAATTGTAGATACGGGCAATAAAACATTTTTTGATAAGTCATGTAGAAGAATGGAATTTTGAGATATGGTCATGAATGGCTATAATCGGGAATGTAAAGGCGAGAAGCGTACATGGCCATAAACATGAAAGAAGATTGAGGGGGCAATAATGCGATTAAATCATAATCACCCACCTAAGATTAGTACATCAAGTACCAAATCAGGAGAAGTGACACCTGATTCAGTTGAGATCCATAATGACCTTAACAAAGGAGGCGATTGATGATGAATTCATCATGGCATGACAAGACTGTAACCACCATCTCGTCGCTTCGGCAAGTCTGCGTGACGGCGCACCCAAGGTCGGCAATTCAACAGGATAGGCTATAGCCAGAGACTGAATGTCTAATCCATTACAAACTGAGATGAGCTAAGACAATACCTAATTCGACATACAGTGTGAGGCAATTGCACAGAGAGCAAGGCGAGAGTATTGCCAAAGGGCGATTAGCTGAGATTCAGAGTGTGAGAATTGAGCGTACGAGAGTGTAGATTTTTGAGTGCATACAACTAAGTGTGAGTGTTGTGAGAATTTTGGCTATCGCCGAGCTGAGAAGCACGCGTAGAAGTGTCAAGTAGCAACCAGTGAGGAATCAGGCAATAGGCAGAGTAGCACAATGGCTGAGTCATCTAAGAAGGGGAGGAAGAGAGCTGCCCTACCTATTGAGCCCATTGTGTTTCCTACATTGTCTAAAGAATTCAAAGAGAGGATCAGGGAGAAAGAGGCACATTTGAGAACAGCAGGATTATGGAATTTTTTGACAAATTTAGAAATCCCATGGCCATGGCCAGCTGATCTCTCAGAGTTCGTCCTTTCGGCGCATGCGAGTGAGTTTCGGCAATGCTCAGCACGTAGGCAACTGGTCCGGTTCGATACGGAGGCGATCGCCCAAGTAACGACCTTACCCGGCGAGGACAGCGTCTCAGTAGCGGAGTCTTGCAGGGCAATCGACGCCCCAGAGTGGGGGGTGGCATTTGAGAATGGGCAATTAGCCTTCGATGTGAAGAAGCAAGGGTGGAATTTGCAGAAGGCGCTACCACTTTGGAGAGAATGGCTGTTCTTCATACATGAGAGGATTGAGCTTGGACGACATGGCGGGTTTATGGAGCATTGTGTCGTATGTGCGGCCCTTGCAGCGTGGATCCGAGGCACCAAGTTCAATTGGGCTGGTGTCACCAAAAATCCTCCACCCTTCGATTTCGTCCTAGCCCGAGTGGAAAAGTTTATAATGACATGTAGAGACTTCTCTCTTTGTAACCCAATATATAATTCCAACCTACCCTTGGAATATACACAACTTGATTAACACCACACTATGTAGTTTTACATTCCTTAATGTCGGGCAAGGTTATATCCTTAGCCTTTTCTAATGTCCACCCGGCCGCTTTGGCCACGCATGCCTTCAAAGATATCCCTCTTGTGAATCGAGTCCTTGCCGTCGACTCCACACTACTACATGAGTTCTCGCTTATTGATTCCGTGCTATCACATGTCATCGTGATTGATTCCGTATTGGTACATGACACTTCGCTTGTGGATTCCATGAGCACATAGGCTTTAAATATAAGTATTAAAAAATACTTATATACTTATCCTTGCCCTTCCTTCTCTAAGTTCTTCTTGATGTAAATCTCTATCAATGTCTTCCTACTAAACTTTAGAATAGTATAACTCCCACCCAACTTATGTTCTTTAAGTGAAATTTGGTACACTTGTTAAGTACCTTATCAAAAATCTCCACACCAAATTTTGGCACAAACAGAGTTTATATGCAAAAGTTATGCATGAAATTCTAACTCTAACTACTTAGTATGAATGCTGTGATAAGGCATCCGGTCATTAAAACTCTAATAACTTCCAACTCCTACGTCCAATCAATCTAAAATTTTGACACAAGATAGATATATAAGTTCAAAAGGTACTGTCAAATTTTGGTATCCATATCTATAACCCTCTAAGAGATACATATTTTCAAACCTTACTGCTTTGTTCCTAGACACCCTCCCCTTCAACTTTTAATAACTCTTTCATCCCAATGACAGAAGCTCTCAAATTTTTACCACAACTTCCATACTTTATAATAAACAATCCCTCAAATTTTCATACCCATTGAACACTTTGATCATCCATAATTGACAAATCTCTCACTATAAAGTTCTGCTCAAGTTCATAACTAATAAAACACTACAAGTAATGCACCTAGTACAATCTAGTCACTCTAAATGCCACAAGTTTAAACAAGTTTGAACTCTCTCACTTCAATATGAATCTCAATGCAACAAGTTGAAGTTTACAATCAAACTCCAAATTCCTTAAATCCAATCTACTTCTAACAAGAGGTCAATCCCTCTTCAAGGCTAAATAGCCTTGGCTCTTCTCCTAAGAACTAAGCACACACATGTGCTCCTATCTTGCTTCCCACACACCCACACTTATAACCCGTGGGGTGCTTAAGGAGCACGAAGGAAAGAGAGGATGAGTGAGGAAAGAATGAGGGATTATATAGTGAGTTGAGAGGGAGAGAAGGCATGAGATAAAGATAGGGTGAGAGGATTAGAGCCTCCAATCACAACCCCTCAACCTTCTCCTTCTAAGTAGGGACTCATCCCATCCACAAGGCTCACGATAAGCCCTCGAAATCTCCTCCTACTTTGTAGGCTCTCATCTAATCTCCTAAGCCTTCCTCCCTCAAATGATCAACAAAGATCCTAATTCAAACATTTAACTAACCTTGGCTTTCTACCTACCACACTTTACCAAGGTATGTCCTCATACTACTTAAGTCCACTCCACACAAGCCTAATGCTTCAAACTTAGCTTTCTTCAAGCTTCACTCTTTTTATATTTTTGTGAATAATCATAAATCAACAAAACACTACTTGTAATGTTTTACAAATGTTAACAACACATGTGGACATCAATTTGGGCTCACATTATTGGCGACCATCTGGGACCGGCTCCTAGAATGTCTCGCTTGAAGTCAAGTGTCTTCATGTGTGGAATTGCTTGCACCTACTTCCGGCCGTTCGTGTCGGGAAGCTTTGTCCATTGAGTGTCTCCAATTGTACCGAGTTGTTAGGAAAGGTATTCGCCACAATGTAAGGACCTAACCAAACCGCATCAAATTTGCCCGGAAAATCATTTTTCTTCCCATCTTGGAGCATAACCAACATTCCTCGTTCTAATGCCCTCTTCTTGTGACGCTTGTCAAAGATAACCTTCCTTCGCCTTTGAATTGCTTCCATGTGTTGAGCGGCCCTCCGCCTCTTCTCATCCAACTCCTCTAGATCCCCGAGCCTATTTCTCAAAGACTCATTGTCGTTGAGGCGTGTCCCTATTGCAACCCTCAATGACTCCACCTCAAATTCAATAGGGAGTGTAGCCTCAATACCGTAAACCAAAGAAAACGGAGTAGCTTGTGTTGTCACTTTGTAAGTCGTCCGATAAGCCCACAAAGCCGCGTTTAACTTGACGTCCCAATCTCTCTTTGAGTCGATGACCGTCTTGCGTAAAATGCCCACTAGAATCCCGTTCACCCGCTCCGTTTGACCATTAGTTTGAGGGTGATAGGGAGTAGTCTTCTTATGGTCGATCTTAAACCTCTGAGTCATCTCTGAAATGAGGTCATTAAAAAAATGTGTACCTCTATCACTAACTAGAATCTTTGGGACTCCAAACCTAGTAATGATATTTTCATACATAAATGTGGCGGCATGTGCGGCCGTGTCGGTTTTTACCGCCTTGGCTTCCGCCCATTTAGTCAAGTACTCGGTAGCTACAACAATGTATGCCATCCCTCTCGAAGAGTGGGGATGGACCTCCCTTACATAATCTATTCCCCATTTCTCAAAGGGAACTAGTGGTAATGAAATGTGCAAAGGCATCTCCATCCTAAGGTCATTTCGAGCGTACCTTTGGCAAACATCACACCTTCTAACATAGTCGTGTGAATCCTGAAACAATGTAGGCCAAAAGTAACCTGCTCTAAGGATTTTCTGGCCGGTAAGTTGACCAGAAAAATGCCCTCCACAAGCACTATCATGACAAGCCTCTAGAATATCCGGAACCTCTACTTGCGATACACATCTTCTCAAGATGGTGTCCGCTCCTCTCCTGAACAATCTATTGCCTATCACTGCAAAAATGCCTACTATTGACTCTAACCTTTTTTTTCTCCTCTTTCGTCCATTCGGTTGGTAATTGTTGAGTGGTCAAGAACTCTACAATTCCGGCATACCAATCCGGTGTGCACGTGACTACAAACAATCTATCATCCATGAGGCTATCATCTATTGGCGTAGTGCCCATCTCCTCCGACAATCTAGACAAGTGGTCGGCTTGTAAATGCATGCGGCCCGGTTTATATTCCACCGTGTAATCAAACTCTTCGAGTAACAAGACCCACCTAGCCAACCTTCCACTCAACTCCGGCTTGTTGACCAAATATTTAATGGCCATGTGATCCACAAAAAACACTACCGGATTACAAATAAGATAGTGCCTAAACTTCTTGACCGAAAATACCATGGCTAGACACTCTCTCTCCGTAGTGGAGTAATTCCTCTCCGCGGAAGTCAATTGCTTACTAGCATAAGCTACGGGTAGATCCTTCCCCTTCTCTCCCGTGGATTGACACAAGGCACTACCCACCGCTACGTTGCTAGCATCACAATACACATGAAAAGGCTTTTCCCAATCCGGGGGCCTTAAGACAAGATAAGTGCTCAATTTGGACCTTAACTCAACAAAGGCCTTTTGGCACTCATCCGTCCAAACAAATCTAACATCCTTCTTGAGCAAATGAGTGATAGGGACCGCTATCTTTGCAAAATCCGGAATCAACTCTCTATACCACCCCACATGTCCTAGCAACTTAGAGATCCCCTTGGCATTTTTCGGAGTTTCCAACTCATCAATGACCGCGATCTTGTCCGGATCCGGTTCTCTCCCCTTTTCACTCACAACATAACCCAACAAAACTCCCCTTTGTATCCCTAAAAATGTCTTGTCCGGGTTTAATACCAACCGCATTTGCCTACACCTAACCAAGGCCTCCCTCACACAATGCACATGCTCTTTAGTACTAGATTGGGTACTAAAATCATCAATATAAACCGTCATGGACTTGAAGAGCAAGTCGCTAAAGATATACATGACTAGTCGTTGGAATGTTGCCGGTGCGTTGCATAAACCAAATGGCATCACCACCCATATGAAAGTCCCCCAAGGTGTCGTAAATGCCGTCTTGTGCAAATCCGCGAGCGCTATGGCTACTTGGTTGTAGCCGGCGTATCCATCCATAAATGTGTACCTCTCATGACCCCCTACCTCCTCTAACAACAAGGTAATGAACGGCAAAGGAAAGTGATCCTTTTGCGTATAATCATTGAGCTTCCTATAGTCTACACAAACTCTAAGCTTCCCATTTTTCTTTTTCACTAATACCATAGGAGAAACCCAATCCGTAATCTCTACCGGCTTTATAAACCCAGCCTGCAACAACCTCTCTAATTCCGCCTTGACCAATAATTGCAATCTAGGGTTCATCCTTCTCTCTTTTGTCTCACCGGTTTTGAGCCCGGAACTAACGGAATACGATGCTCAACCATCTCTCTAGGAATCCCCTTGAGCTCATCGTATGACCAAGCAAAAGTATCACTAAACTCATCTATCAAATCACTATACTCCTTAATCTCCTTCTCATCGAGTTTAGAGCCCATCTTCATTGGTCTAACTTTCCCATCCTTCATTTTGACATCCACAAACTTCCAATCCTCTTCGACCACTCGTGTTTGCTCCTCGGTATCTCTATACCAATCGTTGGGTACATTAGGGTAGTCCTTGACATCATGACCCACGATAATGCCCGTAGAAGTAGTTTTAAAATGCAAAGCGGGCTCTAACTTTGAGAGTTCTAACATGGCCTCCTCATCTTGAATCCCATCTACATGTACCAAACTCACATCACTCAACTCAATATCATCTAACCATGGAGTGAGTCCTCCCTTCACCCATTCTTCCTCCGTGAGAACCTCACACGGCTCTAAGGACAAATAATCCTCTCTAGACACCCTATCTTGGAGAATACAACTATGAGTCATCATCATGACGTCGCTAATGGACTCCGTGTATTGTCTTGACCAATGTATAAAATCTCCATCAACATCTTGATTGTAAAAATTAGGACCTAAGAACCCGCTAGAAGAATACATTTTAGCCTTCTCCTTGTCTTGAACAACTTCCACCAATGTATCCTCAAAATCCTCCTTAATTCCACCATTTTCCTCTTCATCCGACATTGGATCAATCTCCTCCCTAACCCAACCACCTAAAGGTGCAATAGAGACCTTGACTCTATTATCTACGGGACCATAGGTGATAGAAGGTTTGTGTCCTCCCCAATCTACTACGGCGTTAGACATCCTTAACCAAGGTCGCCCTAACAAAATGGGGAATGCATCCTTATTGTCGTGCATTTTAATGACTTGGAAGGTCACAATGTATTCTTCACCTCCCGTGTTAAGCCGACAATCTTTGATAATCCCCACCGGAACCACCGGACTTTGATTGGCCATATTAATCACAAATGGCGACGGACCGGTCAAACTTAAGCCCAATTTCCTCATAGTGTGCTCGGGTAGAATATTGAGACTACTTCCACCATCCACCAATACATGAGGAACCACCTTGTCCACTATTGTTACTTCAATCTCCACCGCCTTGACTTCCCGAGTTCTCCCTTGCATTTGGACCCTCGCCGACACTCTAGTCTTTGGCCTCTTAGCCCTCCTATTCACAGGCATTCCGTCCTTCAAAGTTTTCCTAGCTACCGGTGAAATTTCTAATAATTGACCAAATGTGATATCGGCCTTTAGTGAGCTTAAGTCGGCCCAAAGGTCGTATCCATCTACTCTATCGGCCTTAGGCCTTCTAACACTATCAAACTCCTCTACGGGAATGCCCGGACCTTCCCACTCTCCTACATCACTACCATCTAAATCATGGATGACATTAGATCTTTCCCTCTCATGGACAATTTCATTTTCTCTCTCTAATGCCTTAGTGGCCTTCCTAGCTTCTCTAGTTACATTCTCCAAATCCGAAAAATAAGGAATTTCTCCTAAGGGATTTTCCTCTTCTTCCTCCTCCTCTACTTCTAATGGTGCATTACCTCTCATTGCTCTAGTGGTAACGGCTAATGCCGGGGCCTTATGCACAACTTCCTCTTTAAGACCCCTCAACTCATATGATATAGAGTTAGCATGTGGAGGACATGGACCCTGGCCATTAGTAGGCACCTCTAAATTTACCGGAATGGTGGAGGCATTCATAAATCGGACATCTTGAGACGTGGATGGTCCCATTTGTCTAGGTGATTGTGTGACTTGACCTCCTTGCCCCGGAAGGTTTGTATATCCATCATAGTAGAGGTTGGAAGGTTTAAGGTTATTAGTACCTTCACTTTGTGGATGGAAACCTCTCATGACATCTTGACCCGATTGTTGTGTGTTGGTTGGAGGGTTTGGTGCTCCACCTACCTTATCCGGATGACGACATTGGTTAGACGGATGTGGACCTCCACAATTACTACACCCTTGACCTTGGTTTTCCGACCAACATTGTCCTACAACATGATACCTCCCGCAAAGATGGTGAAATTCTTTCTTCTAGGTATTTTGGTTATTTTGACCTCGAGGAGGCGGACCCCGGTTGTTTCCTTGGTTTTGATTTTGATTTGAACCTCTTTGGTTTTGTTGCGGACCGTTATTGTTCATTCTTTGATTGCGATTTGGCCCATTTCTACAAAACTGAGGCGTATGACCGTGTTGTTGACATTGAGTACACCAAAATCCCGATGAGTGATTACCCGACTCGATTTGAGGTGGAGGACCGGGTTGTTGATTTTTAATTAACAAGGCCATTTGGTCCGTGAGATTTTGGAATTGTTTCAACATCGCTTCTTGAAACCCTAGTTGAGTAGCACCTAACCGTTGCTCTACTTCTTCAATTTGAGGGTCTGTTCTAGGGGCCGGCAATGCTAACATGGGTGGGGGAGCCTTCACCGCTAAGGGAAGCGAGACCGCTTCAATGGAGACATATGGAGGACGGTTAAATGGCCTAGTTGGATCCACTCCCGATTTAGGTAGGAGAGGGATGAATTGAGGGATCAACTCATCCTCTTTCCTCCATAACCGCTCATAATCTCTCTCGATATGTTCCATGTCTCTAGCGGCTACCTTAGCCTCGGCTAGGGTGCGAGGGTTTCTTTCTAACACACCCCTAATAGTATTTGCTTTGACAAACCCTCTCATAAAGATTGCATTAGGGTATCATCGTTGAGCAAAGTACCTACGTATCTTGCGCACACTAAGTCAAATCTCCTAATATAGGCGGAAATCTCTTCATCCCTCCCTTGCCTCATAGTCATTAAGGCTCTAAAAGCCATACTTTGACCGACTTCGGGTCGAAATTCATTTAGAAACTCTCGTTGTAATTGATCCCAAGTTTGAAAGTGTCCCTCGTCGTGATCTCTATACCACTCGTAAGCTTCCCCGTCTAAGGTCGTAGGAAACCACACTAACCAATATTGTTGGTTGGTAATTAATGAACTAATTACCCTCTCAACGAATCTCTCCATGTGCCTAGAGGGATCCTCATCCTTGGTCCCATAGAATTTTGGGAGGTTAGACGGTATATCTACCGAAACCAATCCTTGGGGTACGATTATTGGTAGGCCTCGCGGCCTAACCAATGGATCGATGGGGGGGATTGGTAATATGGGAAGTGGAATTCCACCTCCCCCTAAATCATCCATGGTGTTTCGTGGTCCTCCTTCACTAGATTTTCTAGAGCTTACACTACTCTCTTCTCTAGTCCTATTAGGTTCTTCCACTAATTCTTCATTCAATAGGGAAGGAATATCTCCTTCCTCTAGTCAAGTAGTGACCGGAGATACTTCTACCAATGGTTCACCCCTAAAGCCACCCTCTACACTAGTGCCTACCCTTTCTACCACTTCCTCTATATTAGAAGATCTTCGTTTAGTAACATTTTTCTTTCGTCCTAATGCTAACTTAGGTTTCTGGGACCTCGTGTATCCTTGCATCCATCATTCACCGTTCAACCCTCACATTGACCAACCAAAGCCTCACAAGTTCTCTCTTTAATATTTCCGCTTAGTTCGTGTGATCATTGTTTTGGAGGTGAGGAAATAGAGACATACAATTTTTAATGAACAATCCCAATAGGGGATGGAAAGCTCATGTTAGTTTCAGGGTTAGTGCGAGTATCACCTCGTCACACCCCCTTACGCTCAACACTTGCAACAAGACTCTTCGTGAGGGGCTGACCATTCTTGGGTACCGTGCTTGGAATCGAGGTTCACCCTTCGATTCCTTGCACTATACGTCCAAGTTTGGAATTACCCTCTCCGTTCGTCACGACAAAGACAATTACGAAAATCCTTTTTTTAATTTAATATTTTTTCAATTGGAAGAGATTTTGCTTACCTCAAGCTCTCGCTTCCTCCTGTTTTGTTAGCTATCTCCCCTCGATCGAATTGCTAAACATACAACACTCAAATAATTGTAATTTAAAAAAAATACTAAAACCCTCTAGTTTAAAAACTTTAAACTCTCACAACCGAGTGAATATTTAAAGTTTGAGATCCTAATTCTTTAATTATCCCTCTACCTCTTAATTTTCTAGTGCGGGTCCTATTAAGGTGATCTTCGTTATGCCATCCCAAGAAGGTTTAGTAGGCGCACCTTTGCCGTGCTCCTTCCTCAAATTGAAATTGCATGAAATAAATACTAAATTCAAACCATACCTCTCACGAGCGCTCCGTCCTTTAATCGATCTTCACGTTTCGCCTCTCCTACCGCCTTCCAAGACTTTCGTCGCCCGCTCTCCAAGCTCCAAGCTCCAAACTCGAAACTCCCGGCGGACGCACCATTTATGTCACCAAAAATCCTCCACCCTTCGATTTCGTCCTAGCCCGAGTGGAAAAGTTTATAATGACATGTAGAGACTTCTCTCTTTGTAACCCAATATATAATTCCAACCTACCCTTGGAATATACACAACTTGATTAACACCACACTATGTAGTTTTACATTCCTTAATGTCGGGCAAGGTTATATCCTTAGCCTTTTCTAATGTCCACCCGGCCGCTTTGGCCACGCATGCCTTCAAAGATATCCCTCTTGTGAATCGAGTCCTTGCCGTCGACTCCACACTACTACATGAGTTCTCGCTTATTGATTCCGTGCTATCACATGTCATCGTGATTGATTCCGTATTGGTACATGACACTTCGCTTGTGGATTCCATGAGCACATAGGCTTTAAATATAAGTATTAAAAAATACTTATATACTTATCCTTGCCCTTCCTTCTCTAAGTTCTTCTTGATGTAAATCTCTATCAATGTCTTCCTACTAAACTTTAGAATAGTATAACTCCCACCCAACTTATGTTCTTTAAGTGAAATTTGGTACACTTGTTAAGTACCTTATCAAAAATCTCCACACCAAATTTTGGCACAAACAGAGTTTATATGCAAAAGTTATGCATGAAATTCTAACTCTAACTACTTAGTATGAATGCTGTGATAAGGCATCCGGTCATTAAAACTCTAATAACTTCCAACTCCTACGTCCAATCAATCTAAAATTTTGACACAAGATAGATATATAAGTTCAAAAGGTACTGTCAAATTTTGGTATCCATATCTATAACCCTCTAAGAGATACATATTTTCAAACCTTACTGCTTTGTTCCTAGACACCCTCCCCTTCAACTTTTAATAACTCTTTCATCCCAATGACAGAAGCTCTCAAATTTTTACCACAACTTCCATACTTTATAATAAACAATCCCTCAAATTTTCATACCCATTGAACACTTTGATCATCCATAATTGACAAATCTCTCACTATAAAGTTCTGCTCAAGTTCATAACTAATAAAACACTACAAGTAATGCACCTAGTACAATCTAGTCACTCTAAATGCCACAAGTTTAAACAAGTTTGAACTCTCTCACTTCAATATGAATCTCAATGCAACAAGTTGAAGTTTACAATCAAACTCCAAATTCCTTAAATCCAATCTACTTCTAACAAGAGGTCAATCCCTCTTCAAGGCTAAATAGCCTTGGCTCTTCTCCTAAGAACTAAGCACACACATGTGCTCCTATCTTGCTTCCCACACACCCACACTTATAACCCGTGGGGTGCTTAAGGAGCACGAAGGAAAGAGAGGATGAGTGAGGAAAGAATGAGGGATTATATAGTGAGTTGAGAGGGAGAGAAGGCATGAGATAAAGATAGGGTGAGAGGATTAGAGCCTCCAATCACAACCCCTCAACCTTCTCCTTCTAAGTAGGGACTCATCCCATCCACAAGGCTCACGATAAGCCCTCGAAATCTCCTCCTACTTTGTAGGCTCTCATCTAATCTCCTAAGCCTTCCTCCCTCAAATGATCAACAAAGATCCTAATTCAAACATTTAACTAACCTTGGCTTTCTACCTACCACACTTTACCAAGGTATGTCCTCATACTACTTAAGTCCACTCCACACAAGCCTAATGCTTCAAACTTAGCTTTCTTCAAGCTTCACTCTTTTTATATTTTTGTGAATAATCATAAATCAACAAAACACTACTTGTAATATTTTACAAATGTTAACAACACATGTGGACATCAATTTGGGCTCACAGCTGGAGAAGTGCGAGCCAGAATGCAAGAGGAGTTGGAGGATCATCAGTTGAAGAGGCCAATGCTATTGAGGTCCGCAGGTTACATAGGTATGTTATGTCAGTTTTCATTTGATCTTGCTATTACCGAGGCAACTCGTAGGACAGTTGCCCCATTTTTGTCCAAACCTGAGGGATTTTTAGAAAAAGAACCTAGCCCTTCGACTTATAGCCCACCTCTAAGCCCAGAACCTCCTGTCATTTTAGAGGAAATAATGAGATGCATGGCGATCGCCTGTCCGAGAGGAAGTCTGATTTCTTTTGTCTGTCTTGGAAGGAGGAGTCAGAGTTAACACCTTTTAGTCCAGCTGCAGAGCACGCATGGAAAGAGAGAATGGCGAGAGTCATGGGAGAGTTAGAGGTACAGAAGAGGGCAATAGATAAGCAAAGAGAGGAAATTGCCCTGGTTCGAGAGCAAGTAGCAGTATTAGAAGTTGAAAAGTCACTTTTGACTGAGTCCAACCAGAGTTTGTCTAAGAGCCTAACCCGAGTGGAAGGTGAGAAGAAGGAGTGGCAGGTAAAAAATGAGGAGGTAGTCACTTTTATCAGCCAAGTTTTGAGAGAAAAAGAAGAGTTGAGCAAGGAGGTAGCTACCCTGACCAAGGGGAAATTAGAGTGGTCAAAATTGAGAGAGAGACAGGAACAGGCCATAGCCACTAAATCCGAAAAGGTCAGGAGCCTCGAGGCTCAAATTCGTTCATTTTTTATTGAGGAAACCACTGTGATGGATTTAACCCAGCAGGTGAATAGTTTGAAATCCCTCAGTGAGGCACATGCAACTATGATAGAGTCCTCAAAAGAGAAAGTGGAGAGATTGAAGGCAGGGATCTGGGCCATAGAAAGTGTTTGCCCACCATACAAAAATCTTTTCAAAAATTATGAGCTACAGAGGGATATCTTTTTAGTTGTATATAGCCTTAGACACTCCCAAGTCTTAGAACCCTCTGAGTTTGAGAGTTTATGGGAGGAAGTCAGCAATGATGTGTGAGCCCAATATGGTGCCCACATGTGTTCTTAATCGCAAGGATTAACAAAACTCGGACTTTTAGTTGTGTTCAAATATTCAAAAACATAAAAACAAGTTGTGTTCTCAGTTATTAGTTGAATTAAGTTGAAGCTAGGGTGTTAGTACTTAAATGCTACTAGGAATTATTAGAGTTATTTAGAGGTTGGTTGATGGGGTTCCTAGGCTTAAAGGCTTAAGTTTAGTAAACGGGGTTTCATTAACCTATATAGATAGTCACTGGATTTTGGCACATCCGCCTGTGGATGCGAGTTGTGTGTAAGAGACTGGATTAAGGTCTGGACCGACCCGGGTTCGAATCCGGTTGGTTCCATTGACCAGTGCTATCCCAAGATGAGCTAGTGGTAAAAGCAGGAATAGTCTGTAGGCGGATACGGAGAAGAAGTTACTACATATGTGTGAGTAGAACCTTCTCAATTACTTTTCATTTTTTAGAAGCATTTTACTTATATTCACCTAACCGCTCACGGTTTATGAAGGTTCGCGGGTTAATTAGAAAGGAGGTTAGTGGGTCAAATTTGATTTAAGTTAAGTAATTCGTAGGAAAAAGTCAAGATACTTGCGAAGGACATGAGGATGGCAACGAACGGAGGATGAAGACGAACGAATGAAGGATGGCAACGAACGGTGGATGATGCTAAGCGGATGAAGCCGGACGGATGAAGACCATTTGATCAAGTGGATGGAAGACCAAGACCGTTGGATCTAGGGATTTTAGGGATGACGGCTAGAGTATGACGGCCGGCAATTCCAACCGTTAGATGTATGGTTAGATCTACGGCCGGTAAGGTTTGGTGATGGAAGGAGGTAGTCCGATGAAGACCGTCGGATCAAGTGGATGAAAGACCAAGGCCGTTGGATCTAGGGATTTTAGGGATGACGGCTAGAGTATGACGGCCGGCAATTCCAACCGTTAGATGTATGGTTAGATCTACGGCCGGTAAGGCTTGGTGATGGAAGGGGGTAGTCTCCCGAAGGGAAGGGAGGAGGCTCATTCTCACTCTCTCACTCTTGTAATTAGGACTACTTCTCTCTCTCTCTCTCTCCCTCACTAGGTGGATGAAGGCACAAAGCTCTTAGAAGGAAATAATAGGAAGGTTAGCAAAGGGTTCATGAATCCTATGAAGGTTGAATGACGGGGTTGGAGTAGGCTTAGTGATAAGTGTGGTAATATGCTATGTGTATTGTGATCAAGTAATGAACCTCAGTGAGAGGCATTATATCATTAGATCTCTAGGTTGATATTATTTAGCCTACAACCTTGAACTTGAATTTTTCTTTGATTTGTGTGAGTGTGATACTCTAGTGTTTGTAAACACTTGAGTTTGAGTTAATAAAGGAGGAGGTGTTAAGTACATTGATTCACCAATTAGAATGGATATAAGTTACAACTGATTACTAAGGCCAGTGAAGTTCATGTGAGTCATGGGCTCCCACCCGGACTACAGACGCATAAGGGTGGGGGTTTATGGCTGACATGATGGCCAGGAGCATCTTTTGGTAGAAATTGTAGTAAGAGGCGAGCTTCATTTGAGAGACATGTTCAAAGGATTCCAGACTATCGCCGACCTAGGGGTTCACGTCTTCTTATATTACAGTCAATTAGAGTTATCCCTAAGTGTCAAACGGCAATTAGTCTCGAAGTCAGAGGCAAGTGAACCGAGCAGGCAAATCGACCTTCAGCGATGGAGTCATGCAGTCAACACCGCAATGGCGATTTGTCCACCTCACCTAATGCAGCCGTGGCAAGTGGAGCTGGGGAGGCTAAGGGCGAGCTTGGGCAATGACACCTACCTGCAGTCGGTAATGGATGCAGCTTCAGAGAGGTTGGGTATAGCCAAGCAGTTGGATATTGGGCCAGGGCAGTACGAGCTAAAATTCGATCAAATTGGCGATAGGCTGACGAGAAGCTTGCAGACGATCGCCCAGCCGAATGGCCGAGTGCAGGTTCAGCTGCAGAATCAGGTGACCTTCTTTGTGCCACCTGCCAGTTTGGTGCAAAGGGCATTGCACGTCACGCGACGACCACCTTTATCGCCCTTAGCACATAAGTTTTTGGGCAACTACTCTGCCCTGTTTGATTTTGACATCGAGGAGCCACTACCTAGCTGGAAGGCACTCGAGTGGATTTTTGAGGACGTAGGTTTATCGAGGCAAATCAGCACTCGATCAAAGGAGGCCCATGACGTTGTGTACAGGAGAATTTGCCATGGGTGGAGTCCGACGCCCCCTGTTACCGTCACCAACGATCCCAGATTTTGTGACTGTCCGAGGCGCTGCAAATGGCCACCCCACGCGTTGATCGACAGTTTGGAGTACAACTGGCCGATCATTCTGGGCAATTTTTTGACACCTCACGACTGTTACGAGTCGTACATGCAGTTTTCCCACGAGCACCGCGGGCATCAAGATCCAGTTTGTTTCCGAGCGGCGATATTCACAGCTATCCTAGGATTTTGGTGCAAAAGGTATGAGTTTGCTTACAACGTGAATTTGTTGAGCAGAGCTAACCGCGAGGCAATGTTTTTGACGAAGATAAATTACAATTCCGCGCGTTGGTATCGATGTCTGGAGGCAATGTGCGCGACTTATTTCATTATTGGCCCACACCACAGCCTGGTGAACGAGTTTGGAGCAACCAGGTTTGGAGTAATTAGCCGAGCCTTGAAGAACCAGAGGCTGATACACAATATTGTTGTGCCACAAGAGGAAGTAATGGCACCAGGGTATGTAGAAGATTATGGCCCTTCCTCGCAGAGGCAATTCAAGCACATGGACGAAGGCAATAAGCGTAGGAAGAAGTAGGTTTGCGGGACGCAAAAAGATTAGTGTGGGGCAATATGTAAACTCATTTTTTGGGCCATCGCCTAGCTGTCAAGCTCAAAAACTTTAACTTAGTAAGAAATAGCGGCAATAGGCAGTAAGAAGTTAGCTCACAGTGTGAACAGAGGGCTATAGTCGTTTCAAGGCGGTTGCAACCACCTTCTTCTTCCTCGACTAATAAGAGGAAGGCAGGCTATTGCCCAACCAGGCTATTTTCCCAACGTAGAATTTGACGTAGTCTCCCAGTATTAGCAATAGGCTTAGCGACATCAAATTTCTGTGATAGAGTCTGAGGGCTATTAGCAACTCCGCGATGGAGCAATAGCAATAGGCATAGAAGAACTGAGTGATTCAGTCTTTGACAGTATACATTTTCATATGAGTAAAGTATTATCTTCATAAGCAATAGTCTTGCAGTGTGTGTGCAATGCAATGTTGATGATGGTAATGATTGTTTGAATGAGAGTAAGTTGTTTTGAAGGGAATGACATTTTGAGTAAGGGCGTAATGAATGATGAGAGTTAGTCTTAGTCTGAAATTAGAGTCGAGAAGGCAAGTTGAGCAATGAAGCATATTGGCAATAGTCGTGAGCGTTGAAATAGACATATCATCTGCCATAAGGGCAGATAGTCAAGAAGTAAGGTCTTGGAGTTAGCAATGGTCGCAGTCAGATTATGGCCATTAGCGTATAAGTCAGAGCAAAGGTTGATTGCCGAGGAAGAAGGGCAATAGCCGAGTGAAAGAGGAAGAGTTGGATGTCAGGAAGGCAAATAATCAACCTAAGGCTGGGAGAGCCTGAATGTCAAGAAGGCAAGTAGTCTTTAGCGCGAGGCCAATAAACTGAGAGTCAGGCCAATGTAAGCAAAGACAAGTTGCCTGAGAGAAGGCATTGTGAGAGAAATGTCATAGGCAATAATCTTAAAACAAAACACTTAGCCTAGGAGAGGTAAGTGCAGGCGAGTGATCGAGAGTGTATAAAGGAGAAGGCAATCGCCCTGAGAGAGGTGTCTTGGAGGGCAATAGCCTGAAGCTAAGTTAGTAAAGGCAACTGGCCATGAAGAGATGACTGCCGGTCAGCAAGGGCAAGTAGTCTGAGGAAGGCCATCGCCTGTGAGAGCAAGAGGAAGCCGAGGCAACAAAGAAGGGCTATCGCCTGGTTCGTAAGGCTTATCGCCTATCTGCAACATGCAAGAAGACTGAGAGAGAAAGTCACAGAGGGAAGCGTCCAAGAGAGACGAGTAGCCCTAGAGAAGAAGGAGCGTCGTAGAGAGAGAGATAGTGACGTACGAGGTAGAGTCTAGAAGAGAAGAATAGCGTAGGCTATAGATTTATCAGGTGTCGCGACTGAGAGGGAAGGCAGAGAGGTCATTTTGAGATAATATAGCCGTAGGAAGTTATGAGACATTACCTGGCGTAAGGCTGATGACATGACTGCAGATAAAAGACATACATAGTAGCAGGCGATAAGCTGCAAAAGACACTACCATCTCAAGCAGGAGAAGTTGCCTGATTAGTGTAAGACGTTACCAGAGGCAAATCTTTTTGAACTTGAAATGTAATTAGGCTTTAATCAAGGAATATAGCCTAGTTGTTGATGCATTGATTATAGATGACCTTGTGGATGTTTGGGCTGACAAGTTGCCAGATAAGTTGAAGATGAAGATGGTGATTACAGTTCTTGGAAGAATGGCCGAAGGACTGTAAGTCAAACTAAGATGAATTAATTTGAGATTATTGCAAAGCATAATTCATGACATTTAAAGACGATGTGGCATACAAAAAGACATTACCCGGACTTCGGTCCTGACAAATTGCCAATGACCACTTGCCAAGCTTTTGAGCTTCACGACGGAAATAGGTCAAAAACATAGAGTGATAGAAAATTCCCTAAGATAGGACGGAAATCACTCACTACGGAGATATCACAAAGGAACCATAAGAGTGGAGAGTAAGCAAAGTAATGAAGGAACCAAGGAGTAAAATCCGTAGATTGTTATTGTAATCCTTAATCCAATGTGACATTAACCCTTATAGACACTAGCTCAGTCTTCCCTGTGACCTTGTTCCCTGGGTTGTTGTTTTTAAGTGATAGCAAAAAACTAACTACAGACCTTTTGACATACAAAGCAACATCCATTTAGCTTTAGTTTTAGAGTGTTAAGATACTGTCTAGTATTTATATAAATGTTCGAGGGGGTTTTAGTTTTTCATAGGCGTCATGGATCAGGGTCAATATCCTCCACCATTGATACTACCTGCTCGTACATTCAATATTAGGATATATTGTGTAGAAAAACATCTGTTCCGTCAGTTTTTGACTAGGTATTTTGGTCATAGTTTTATGCTTCAAGTCATGCATCATCCGTTACCAGTAATCGTTCCGATTGTCACATATGGCCCTAGTTGGGATTGTACTTTGTATGTTTTATACTAGATAGGTGTTTAGTTAATATGGTGTGATAAGCTCAAGGCATAGGCGGCGAGCAAAGTTTAAAGTATAGTAATGATTTTTCATTTGTTAGTTCTATCTCCCTCTAATAGTCCGAATCCACTCCGTTGGAAGAGGAAGGCGGGTTTGCAGTTTTATTGGCTATAGACTCAAGCTTGTTCTATCAAGGGAGAGTGTTTGGATTTTTATTTCTACTCTGAAGTAGTCTGAATTCGCTCCGTCGAGGGAGGAAGGATGGGTTTTATACATTTTTCTCTATAGGTCCAAGCCAACTCCAATTGGGGCGGACACCTCAATTCTCAAGTTATAGTAGCTCTTTTGGGACAAGTAAACAATTCGTAGACGCACAAAGACACTAGGACTAAGTAGTTGAAATTTTCTACTTCTCGTAGATAGTATGGAGCAAAATACCGGGAAGTTTCAAGATTTTTCAACATCACCAACATCAGAAGATATGATACAAGTTTCCCAGTTGGCGAACGCGCGACGGCGGTTAGGAGAAGAATCAGAGTTGGAAGAGCGTCAGGTTACAACACGACTGGATTCGACCCGTTCTCTAACACAACTTCCAAGTCTTCAACAGGTTGCAAAAACCTTGGTCATTGTTCTAGAGACACGCACTACAGTACCAAGGAACGAAGAGATTCTATTTGATAGACGGTTTCAAGCTTATTGCGGAGTCAGAACCATCAGACCAACTGAGAAGGATAGGAGATTCAAGTACTATGTCCAATGATCACTCAAGCGTTTAGATAGAGATCATGGACCTTCATTTGTTGCTGAGGTCGTACAACTGATTCTAGAATTCTTACATTGTGAAGTATCACCATCTACATGATGCTTAGATCATCACAACCATCTGGAAGATTGACCGTGTAGCCAATTAGGTTGATTCCAAGCAAAAGATCTTGGGTCCGTCCTAATTGAGAATTAGCCACCAGATGGTCGCCACATGTGAGCCCAATGAGCATCACTATACATTGAAAAGATAAAAAAATATAGAATAGTGATATTTATTAGAGTAATTGTATCAAGTATACCGCTTCTAGTAGTGTTAGGATATTTTAGAAATGAAAATGCCAATGGGATGTTTGGCATTTTCATCTTTATCGAGTTAAATCACTACATATTAACTAGTTAGAGTATTTACTAGGTAAAGTGTTAAAGTAGTTTCCGTGTTTGTTAACACGGTGGTGAATAGGAGGCCCAATCACAAGAAGGTGCCTAAAGCGCGGGAGGATGAGCAAGCAAAAGCAAATGGTGAGAGTTGATTGGTGGTCAAAGGTGACCTTATCACCTTATCATCCTCACATTTTTCCTCCACCACCTTGAGCCCCCTTCATCATCCAAGGATCATTCTCACAAGTTCTCTCCAAGGAGCCACCCATCCTCTCTCTCTCTCCCAAGTTGCTGCCCCATTTTCCTTGAACCATAGTAGTTAGCCAATTTGTATTTTAGTTTTGAAATTTTGAGTGAATCTTCTTCTTTGTGTTAGCTTTCCAACAAGCTAAAGCTTGAAGCATTTGGAGCTAGCAAGTAGAAGTTATGAGTGTTTAAGTGAGAGTGTCTTAGCTGCCTCATAAATCAAGAGCACTGAATTTGAGGGCCCATAGCTTCTTGAGGGCACATGCAATTGCTATGAAATTTAGAGTTGAAGATATTTGTGTTAGCTTTCCAACAAGCTAAAGCTTGAAGTATTTGAAGCTAGCAAGTAGAAGTTATGAGTGTTTAAGTGAGAGTGTCTTAGCTGCCTCATAAATCAAGAGCACTAACTTTGAGGGCCCATAGCTTCTTAAGGGCACATGCAGTTGCTATGAAATTTAGAGGAGTTGAAGATATTTGTGTTAGCTTTCCAACAAGCTAAAGCTTGAAGTATTTGAAGCTAGCAAGTAGACGTTATGAGTGTTTAAGTGAGAGTGTCTTAGCTGCCTCATAAATTAAGAGCACTGACTTTGAAGGCCCATAACTTCTTGAAGGCGCATGCAGTTGTTATGAAATTTAGAGGAGTTAAAGATATTTGTGTTAGCTTTTCAATGAGTTAAAGTTTGTTGTATTTGAAGCTTTTAAGTGAAAGTTGTGAGTATTTGAATGAAAGGGTGTTGCTGCCTTATAAATTAAGAAGTCCGATTTCCATACACTATATTATTAAAGTTCTTAGATAATTCCCTTTGAAATTTTTGTGGTATATGAAGTTCTTTTAAACCTTTTAAACAAAAGGAAACATAAGTCTTTTATATCTTTTAACATTCTCATTCTAAATGTCTATTGCTTGGAAGGCACAATAGACGCGGCAAATATCTAATACTAATACAAATTTATTGTAACGAGCTTAAGTTTCTCTAGACCTAGAGAAACTTAAGCTTCATTCAAATTCTTTGGTGTATCTTTGAGCTCGGTTTCTCTAGACCAAGAGAAACTTAAGCTTCATTCAAACTCTTTGGTGTATCTTTGAGTTGGGTTTCTCTAGACCAAGAGAAACTCAAGCTTCATTCAACTCTTTGGTGTATCTTTGAGCTCGGTTTCTCTAGATCTAGAGAAACTCAAGCTCCATCAAACCTTACAATTGAAGCATTATCACCATATTTAGTATTTGTAACATACACACTCAAATTCTTATTAGCGCTTCACTCCAGAGCCTGTAAGTGCAATCAAGGATCCGCCGCCGCAGAAAACGCAAGGGGGGAATAATTGGTTGACAAGGGCACAAAATGTTTGGTTTTGTATCCTTATGAGGGGATTAAGGCCTATAGGCTAATGTGTTTACAAACTAAAAAAATCATAAAAAGTAGAGATGTGATAATCATAGAAGATAACATTGACGTTGCAAACGCTTTGAAGATGCGTCAAAGTAGGAAGAATGAAGGTTCTACGGTGGTTGTTGTGGACGAATCTTCCAAATCATGTTTATGTGATGATGGTAAAGAACGCGAGGAGCAAGTGGGAGATCAATTAATTGCGCAAAAGGAGGCAATCAAAATTTCCACGGAGAATGACGACCGCGTTGAGAAATTCGGCAAGGATGGAAGATATCCTAAGAGGGAGCGGCGTCCGCCCGAAGAGTGGTGGAAGAATCACATTCTATCCCAACACGTTGAAGAATGGGCCAATATAGCATTGTTGGATGATTTTTTGAATTTGTACGAAGCGTTGAGATCCGAAGATGCGAGCAAGTGGGAGGCCACAATGCAAGAGGAATACGACTCGCTCATGGCCAGCGGTATGTGGAAATTAACCAACCTTCCAAAGGATCATAAAAGTGGTGGGTGCAAATGGGTGTTTCACACCAAGATGGATGCATTGGGTGAAATTGTTAGGTATAAGGCACTGTTAGTAGCAAAGGGATATTTTCAAGTCGCCGGAGTGGATTTTAATAACTTTTGCTCGCGTAGCCAAATTTATCACCACTAGATGTATTCTCGTACTAGGAGCGGCCTTGGATTGGGAGATCCACCAAATGGATGTAAAAACGGCATTTTTGAATGGAATATTAAAGGTGGAGATTTATATGGATCAACCGGAGGGTTTCGTACAAGAGGGGAAAGAAGATCTTGTGTGCAAACTCAAGAAATATTTATACGGGCTTAAACAATCACCGAGGGTGTAGTACCACCATATCGATTCATTCTTTATTAATAAGGGTTTTGTAGGAGCCAAGCGGATCATTCGTTGTACGTCAAACAAACAAGTGAATATTTATTAGTGGCAATCTTCTATATGGATGATTTGATCATATTCGTAAGCAATGTAACCCAATTGAAATAGCTTAAATCGGAGCTAGAGAAAGAATTTAAGATGAGTGATCTCGGCGAATTGCATTATTGTCTAGGAGTGAAATTTGAGAAGAATAGAGAAGCCCGTACTATTACCTTGAACCAAAAGAGCTATATCGAAGAGATCTTCAAACATTTTCACATGGAAAAATGCAAACCAGTCAGAACTCCATTCCATGTGAATTCAAAATTGTTAAAACTTTTGGATGAGGAATTTGTGAATGTGCAAAGATAAATGGAAGGTGTGTCATACAAGGCCGGTGTAGGATCTCTCATGCATGCAATGGTGGCCACGAGGGCCGATATTGCATTTGCGGTGAGTACGGTAAGCCAATTGATGTCGAAAGCCGGTCCACCACATTGGATGGCCGTCAAACGTATCATAAGGTATTTAAAGGGCACTTTGGATTTCAAATTATACCTTGGAGGCAAGGATATTGTCTTGAGAGGTTTTTGCGATGCAGATTGGGCGGGAGATGCAAACGACCGGCGATCCACCATGGGGTACGTGTTTTTGGTTGGCGTTGGAATCATTTCGTGGAAATGCAAGAAACAACCAACCATTACATTGTCTACGACGGAGGCGGAGTACATGGCTACTAGCCATTGTACTAAGGAAGCAGTTTGGCTTAGGCAACTTTTGGCGGATGTGGGATATGTGCAAGAAGGACCGACATCCACCATGTGTGACAATCAAGGATGCATAGCACTTGCAAAGAATCCTACACACCATTCTCGCACCAAACATATCGATATACAACATCACTTCATAAGAGAAAAACTAAAAAATCAAGAGATATGTTTGAAGTGTTGTCCAACGGAGGATATGATAGTGAACGTGCTAACCAAACCACTTGCAAATGATAGGCATCAAACATTAACAAAGGCAATGGGTTTAGAAGCCTTTGACTACTCGCAAAGTGGGAGTGTAGAGAGTAGAGCATTAGATTGCTCGTAGTCAATAGAAATATAATGGAAGAGATGTAGAAAGTAAAGCATTAGATTGTTCGTAGTTAATGGAAATATAATGGAAGAGGCATGAGAAAGAATATGGTTAGAATAAGGCTATCATGCTAGTCCGAAGTGGGATAAGACTTATCCCATATTGTTTGTATGAACCAATTAAGAGAAGAAAAGCAATAAAAGACAAAGCAAGGAGAGCATGAGATCATCTCACTCCAAACATTGTTCATATCCCTTTGTATAAGTGTCTATGCTTGTGTATTCTTATCTCCTATTGAATCCAATACGTCAAGCGTATAAGAATTGCCTTGTTGATGTGTTTGTTGACTAATATAGAAATCAACATATTCAATTATGAAGCTCGTACTTAATTCTAGACTATGGTCTCAGCTTAATTAGCTTCGTAATTATAAATCAGAGTTTGTGTTGTATAAAGAATGGGACAGGCACGTGGAATGATTGTGGTCGCAGCCTATTTACGGAGTCAATGATAAATTACTACAGAATCTCACATGGTCGTATTATTTAATCTAATTGACGAATCAACACGAGTGATGGCGAGGCCATTGTCTGCAAGGGGGATGGCTAGATTAAATCGGCTTAGATTTTTATAATAATTTCCAAGAATTGAACTAGAAAGTTTGGATTGGTGAATCTATTGACTTCTGCATACTGAGAGAAATTTATATGATTTGATAGTCGACCCAAGGAAGGAATGAAATCTGAGAGTGATCGGGAAGCGAGAATCTAGAGATACTCTAAGTATGGAAATTACAGACAATTGACTGTTTTGTTGAATTATGATCGGCTAATGATTAGTGTTTCTATGTATGCAACTTATCAGTCTCAATTTTTAAATGATTTTCCCTTGCATTAATTGAACTCGAAGTCAATATAATGAATCAATCTTGTACAAATCAATTTAACTTTTTGAGGTCACGCTTAGTAAGCAAAGAGGTTTGAATTGCATTGCATTGCATTGCCTTATTGAACAAGGATTAAGACTATAATCTTTGTAGTGTAAATGGAGAAACTGTTTCCTTCTAACCTTTGATGAAAGGTGAAGCGGCAACGTGTCGAGACTATTGACTGCGAAAGGTTAACCGGATGTGGAGAAGACAAAAGAACGTGCCGCTTATGATATCAGTAAGTATTGATTATTAATTAAAACCTTAAGGGAATTAAGGCTAACTTGGAATTTTACCATCTTTAAGAATTGAACTGCTTAAGCATTATCTGTAATAATGATAAATGAAATGAATTGGTGAATTAAATGTTTTAAGATCTAAGAGTACGGAGTTGGAACCTTAAATAAACAAGATGAGTTTATGAGTTAGGTGAAAATATGTTAACACGCATAAGTGGTTTTGACTTATTGACATGAGGAAAGAGATGATAATTGCTTTGGCCAAGACTAGGTAAGAGACTATTGTCGGACCGCATAAGATTGGACTTAATCAAAGCAGACTGACCATCCTGAAAGGATTACCACATTGCACTTTCAAGTTACATTAAATGGAGTTAATTAATGAAAGATTATGGACTACACCGAAGTGCCCTTGGCTTCGGTAAAGAGACAAAAATGGGTTACTAACGCAAGACCATTGACTATGGTTGTGTCTATGTTTGCGCATGACACTTGGTCCAAATAAAATGAACCCATTGCCAGACTATTGCCTGGAAAATTAGAGCGAGGTGATTGACAGTCACGATTGCATTTGCTGACATGGAGAGGTTTTTAGAGTTTTTATCCCTTACCCATGAACCAATTGTCAGTCCTACTCCAAAATAAAGTGAAATATCATTGTGTTTTCCATAACAAAACTTATCTGAGACACCTAGATGATGTACAAGTCACCCTTTAAGTCTTCCCTAAGTGTTTCCCTGGGTTTGTTTGTAACCAAAATCTACACTACATGGTGTTTTTCAAATCTATCATATTAAAAAAAATGGTATGCTGGATTTATTTTGTATTTTGTACTGCCACAAAATTTCTGCCAGTTTATTCTACATCATTGTGGCTTCACGGAGGTCATTTTCCTTCTCATATTCTCCTAGTAAAAAGAATTTATTCTGCATCATTTACCTCGTCTGCAATTGGAACATCTTCTCTAACTAGAATCTTTTTTTCACTTCAACAATTTTAATTTTTTCTTCCAAGAATTCACTGACGTCTCGTATTTCTTTGTTACTAACTCTTCTAGTTAATTTGTTTTTTGATTCTACAATTCATTCCTCTTCAATCCCTTCATTATTTACAATGCATAATTTGTGCAAGACTATACATGTTGCTATAATGTCTGTCATATTTCCTAAAAATACCTCAGATCGCTTGATTATGAACGTCCATCTACCCTTCCAAATGCATTTTCCACATACATTTTGGTTGAAGACTATCAGCCCTAAACCTCCACCCTTATACGTCGTAGTCCGGATGGAAGCCTATGGCTAACATGTACTTGAATGACCTTACTTAGCCCTTGGAACTTGGCACCCAATGCTCCGACAATATAAACGTTAAACACACAACTTTTATTCAAGAACACAAGGTCACAAGTATTTAGAAATACTCTCTTCCCTTGTAGTCATTGCCAACCCCAATGTGAGCCAAATATAGTGCTCACATGTGGTGTTAACCCTTAAGTTCCGTAAAACTTGACTTTGACAATTCTTCAATTACTCAAAATTATAAAAAGAGTGAAGTTTTGGTGTTTTGATTTAAGATTTAGTTTGAAGTGATGAGCGGGTGTTGTATTGGGATTGAGTTAGAGGAATTGGTGGGTTGGTTAGTGTGAGCTACTCAAACCGCTCGCGGTTGGGTTTAGGTTCGCGCTCTAAGTAGGAGGGAAGTTATTGGTTTAGAAATTAGAGTTAGGACAAGTGTTAGTATGAAGAAACGTGGAGAAAGGACAGCGTAGAACATCGTAGAACATGGTCAAACGAATGTAGAACATTGTCGAACGAATGCAGAACAACGTCAAACGACTGAAGAACAGCGTAGAACATCGTCGAATGGAGAACGACGACGAATAGACGACAACGAATAGAAGTGGACGCCAAACGGATGAAGGCCATTGGATCTAACGGTTGGCGAACGAAGACCGTTGGATCTAGGGGTTGGAGAAAGGTGGCTAGGGTTGTGATGGCCGTGGATGCCAACCGTTGGATCTAGGAGTTTAGATCAAGGGTTAGGGTGGTGACGGCCATGGATGCCAACCATTAGATGTAGGTATGGTTTGATCTACGGTGAAGAATGCTTTGTGGTTGGAAGGGGTAGTCCCATGGAGGAGAGCACGGAGGCTCATTCTCTCTCTCACACACATTAGGATCACACACACATTAGGATCTCTCTCACATTAGGATCTCTTGCATTAAGATCTCTTCCACTAGGACCTCTCTCACTATGATCACTTCACTTGTCACTTGGGATTTGCTTACTCTCTCCCTCCTTTCTATGTAGTAAGAGCAAAGAGTTTGTAGAAGGATAGGAAGATGAATGTAGGACAAGGGGGTTTATGAACCCCATGAGTATTGAACAAAAGGGTTTTTGAACCCTATTGAAGAGTTATGTTATTGCCTAAGTTACATTAGCCTTGATATCATGAGTTGGTAGTGGTATAAGTTATTATTTCATCTCTTCTTCCATTAGTCTCATCCTTAGTCTATGCATTAGTCTTTTACATTCCATTTCGCATTAATCTCTAATGTTAGGCCATGAACCAGTGTTCTGCATCAAACTCTGCATTCTATTTTGCATTAATTCCCTGATTTAAGCTTTGTAATAATGTTCTGCATTAAACTCTGCATTAATCCTCTGCATTAGGCTATGTACTGATGTTCTGCATTACACTCTGCATTATGTTCTGCATTAGACTCTGTATTAATCCTCTGCATTAGGCTCTGTACTAATATTTTGCATTATGTTCTGCATTACACTCTACATTATGTTCTACATTTAAACTCTGCATTAATCCTATGCATTAGGCTCTGTACTGGTGTCATGTATTACACTCTGCATTATGTTCTGCATTAAACTCTGCATAACACTCTAGGTTGGTATTCTACATGAACGTTTTGCATTCTACATATTAGAAGGTCATTACTTGGAAGGCACTAGAGTTGTACACCCATCCGGCCAATCTTGTGGGATTGTTACTCGCTCGGAGTGACAATCGTCACCACACATTTAAATTCATTAGAGCATGAGTGTGGGATTTCCGAGGCTAGGGGATGATAAAGACATGTGAGCCATAGACTTCCACTCGGACTACAGACGCATAAGAGTAGGGATTTATGGCTGACACCCAATTACTCAATAAACATCAACATCCACTCCCAAGCCCCCAACCTACAACAATGAGCTACTTAACTAACCTAAGCTATCTCCTAATGGCATTAAGCAACACCAAATTATACAGTTGGCTTGCCCATGCCCATTTCTTCAATCCCCCTCTACTCACCTAATTACTACCCAACTAAATTCCAACTAAGCCTTCAAATCCCTATTAGGGCTAAATTCTAACCCACTGATGCTCAATTGTTTCCACATCAGACCTCGGCCTTGTACCGTATGCCCCTCCCGGCAGCGTCTTCTTTAGTCCTAGCTGGACCCTTGCAGAGTCGTCACCAGTTGGCCACGTGTAGCAGCGGACGTCATCTCCCTCTCCGAGCTTGACCACGCTTTGTTCCATTACCTCCTCCCTGCCTTGCAGGTTCAGCCTCCTCAACCCAGCTCAAATGGCCGTCCAACAACTCCCTGTACCACACCCCCAGCAGACGGCAATGCACACTCCTTGGCTCCGAAGGCTCACCCAACTTCTGCACCGATGCATAGTGCGAGCTCGGTGACAGCAACAAGAATCCCCCAGTTGATACCAGCTCGAGAATCTCAATAGCTCCTGCTGTCCTTGCTGTTGCGTGAGCTCCCTGTAAATTTCCACGATTGACCTGGATTCGGCTCTGCCGAATGTGAAGTCCAGGACATCCCAGCAGCCAGCCGCAGATTGATTGAATGTGATCTGTGGTTGTTGGAATTTGCCAGCCCTGTTACCTGCTCCCCAGAGATCTGCTCACAGCATAATAGTCGCCCTCGACCAACGCCGCATCCCCGAATCCGAGAAAGTCCATTCACCCACTCCAGGTCTCCCTTAGGAGTCAAGCCCCTTCATCCGTGGCTTACCCGCTGTCCCCAACCGCTGCCTCGGTCTTGAGACTGAGGCGAAATTGAATATCGGCGCTTGAGCTGTCCTGTTAATGCAATGCCAATGCTGCCTACCTTTTAACTCAACTAATGTGCCCCCAGCAATGGCACTGCTGATCCTTCCGCATTTCCTAACCTGTAGCCTAGGATCCCTTCTTCCACTGAACCCACCGAATTATCTCTCCAACCGTGCCGAGAGTTGTTCTCTACAAAAAGCGCAGAACTCTCTACCTTGAGTCCCGACTCGGCCAGCGCTTCCGTTTGGCTTCCAAAGATATGTTTTTTTTTCCAGCGCCGAGAGAGAGAGCCGGAAGCTCTCAGCCCTCCTAGGCCTCCGAACCCAGAGATTATCCACTTAAGCCCAGCCCCTCCTAAAACAAACAATTCCCTTGGCTTCTAACCTTTTAGACTTGAGCACTACTAAAACTTCTAACCAAAACTAATTTACTTTTCTTTTTCTTTTTCTTTTTTGGTTTCCTCCTTTAATAATTCCTAGACTTGGAACACTTAATTCAATTCAATCTAAACTTTGAAACTTCTACTCTTTTTTGTCCTTCTCACTAACTCAATCAAATGCTAATTCTAAGTTTTTGGCATTCCTAAAGCTAAATTCAATTGTGGGCACATAATTGGGCTCACAAAGACTAGATAAAATTCCAATTTGCCTCCTTTCTGGATAATGCAACATTTCCATCCTTCAATAGACAATACATCCAAGGTCTCACCGGATAGATGGCGTATCTAATAAGTTTATATGGTTGGAATCTACCTTCTATACATGCTCGTCCGATTCTTATAACTTGAAAAACCACCAATTGTAAAGACTTCTTGTCCATCTAAATTCATAATTCTAATATATACAATATGGTCCGCCAATGTTGCAACCTTTGCTAGCGCCCCTTAACTATCTTGATCATATCTCAATTCTAGCAAGGGTCACGAGCGCTAACCCTTCGCATTCCACCCATGTAAATTGTAAGCTCCCAATACCTTGGACCTCCAAGCTCATAGGTGGGTGACCAACCCTCTTACATATGCATTTGGGACTCTCCCCTTAATATGTAGACAATGGTTAGATGTGGATTGCCATCCATAAAAGTCCAATCTTTAGTTGATCATCGTGTTGCCGGAGCAAAATTACAACAACCCGAACCATAATAGGCAACTATGCCCCCACGTTGGGCCAACACCTATGGAGGTTGTGTTGTTCGGCATTGTGTGGGTTTGGTCGGCCATGCCGCCTCATCTATATAAGCTTCTAGGACTTTAGACATGCCCCCTACCCCACTGTCAAGAAACATTTTGTCTCTCTCCTAAGAGTTGGGGTCAAGTAGACATTTTCCCTTAGCTGTTGGATATGCAGTCCCGCAGCAGCTTCAGACCTCCATAACTTCGTCGTGTGGTCTTTGAATCTAACAAACGACCACTCCATCATCATCTACGCTTCACCACCACCACAGTGCCCCTTAGAGTGTTGGGCGTTGTCCCTAGGCAACGACCCCTTCAAATGGCCATATCTCCTAGCTCACACCTCTGATTGAGGTGTTTTTGAGCGTTCTAAAATTTGGACGCCATAAGCAGCCACTCATAACTCATGGCCTTACCCTCGTGACTCTTAGTCTCCATGGGTGGGAGGTGTTCCCAACGCCCGGGGCCCTCACCCACATTAGGATCCCTTGGGCCTTCTCACCTATGGCGCCACAAGTCCCAGGTGTCACTCCAGGGTCCCCTTTGTGCCTATGATGTTTTAGGCACTCCTCACAGAGAGGTGCGCGATACTCAGCCCCACCAAATGGAGTCAATGCCTTCATCGACTAATCACTATATTCATTAATTTTGGACTTTTTCGGCATTTTGAGACAGTTACAAACATAAGAACATCGATAAAATCACACAAATATTGGAGAATGTTGTAAGATGCAAATACTTTGAAGCGGGTGTTCATATCAAGAACCCAATTAAGAACTCATATCAAGATGGTTTAGGTAGGACGACCCAAACATTAGACCATGTTGTTGTGGTCCACATATTAATTTGAGACAAGAGAAAGTCTCAAATTAACGAATATAGTGATACTATACTCGTAGTCGGTACACCAATTCTCAAGTTGCCATCATCTTTTGGTGTGGTATTGTGTTTCCCTTGGGCGCGACCCCCACAATGCACCTTCAAAATTGGCATAGTTCCAATGATATCGTTTCTAGGTGGTCCGTTAGCGACCTTGGATTTCTTTTCCAATGACCTAAACTACACTAGACCTACCTACTTTGAGACTCATTTGGGTTGCCCCTCCTTTTGGGCCTCCCACGTTAGGCTCCACTAGCCTAACTCTACTCTTTTGACACAACTAGGCCGGACCTCAACACTTCTACTAAGTTGTCTTGGTTGCAACTCCAAGATGGTTTTCCATTGTTAAGCCACACCTCGATTGTACGGGGGTGATGCCAAGTCCCGCCCGACTTGGTTCCCACTTTGCTCTTTCGAGACGTGGGTTCATAACTCCCATGCGCCAACTCTCGTTAGCTTGTGGATTGCACTTTTATGAGCACGCGTCATCACCTTGCCCCCGCCTGGACAAGCGCATGGCTAAGAGGTTGCTTAGTTTTATCCAAGCCCCCTCCAAGCCATGGCCCCCAATTACTTGGCTTACCCAACCTAGTTTGGCATGTCTATTTCCCCTCTTCCACTAACCAAACACAAGTACAAGACTAGGACCTCATCTCACACTTTTCTCTTTGCACCACTAAAGTTGAACTGTATTGCCTCAAGTCCAAGAACAAGTACATGTTGTGGAGGACATTGCTTCCAAGCTAAGTGTGCTACTAGCATCTCTCCCCCACTAAAGGATATTGATGTCCTTATCAATGCCTACGCTTTTTTTTATTGGGACCTTTAGCCCTATACTACAAGGAAAACACAAAAAAATGACTACGGCCATATGACGGACATGACTATCGGTTTCAAGGCAATCATGTTGAACCAAAGTGATGATTAGAAGTGACTTTAGTCATCATATGACTAGGCTTTTAGTCATATTGGACAAGACCTAGACAAGAACCATGTAGAGAATGTGTTGGGAACATATCCTCTCAATATTTTATATTTTCATGGTAGTCATAACGGACCACATGACTAAGATTAGTACTTAGTCGACTACAGTTTCCAGGTCCTAATAGTGAATGGTTTTTATATTTCATTTGGATTTTCTTCGTACTTATTTGTCAAGTGAATCCCTAGTCTTTGATCATTTCAGCAAATGTTTTGTGGCAATGGTATTTTTGCTAGTTGTATACTGAATTTTGACAATACAATCATTTTTCACTTATTTGCAATGCTTTTGAGTTCTATTACTTTTATACAACACCATACTTTATTTCTTGGTTTTGCAATATGCAAATACATGGTCTATATAGTCACAAAATGAATGATATTGTCGCGTACCTCTCCATAAGGATTGCCCAAAATACCATGGGCACAAGGGGGACCCCGGAGTGACACCCGGGACTTGTGGCGCCGTTGGTAAGAGGGCCTAAGTGATCCTAGTGTGGGTGAGGGCCCCGGGCGTTGGGAACGCCTCCCACCCACGGAGACTAGGAGGCATAAGGGTGAGGCCATAAACTATGCGTAGCTTATGGCGTGCCGATTCTAGAATGCTCAAGAACACCTCAATTGGAGGTGTGAGCTAGAAGATATGGCAATTTGAGTGGGGCGCTGTCCCGGGACAACGCCCTGGAACAGCAGTTGCCTGGGAGTGGCTCCCAGGACTGCGAAGCTTTGAACAGGCATAACTTCCTCAATACTTGCCCAAATGGGGCAAGTGAGTAGTCCATCGTCATCTACGTAATACGTAAATGACGATGAAGTGGTCGATTGTTAGAATCAGTAAGCGTATGAGGAAGTTATGGGGTTCTGAAGCTGCTGGGGGCTTCCAGCCCCAGCGGCTAAGGGAAAATGTTTACTTGGCCCCAAGTGTTGGGAGAGAGACAAAAGATTACTTGACGGTGGGCTAGGGGCCCTACCTAGAGTCCTAGAGACTTATATGGGTGAGGTGGTGTGGCCGAACCCACCCGAGGCTGAACGGCAAGGCCTCCATGGGCATTGGCCCAATGTAAGGGCATAGTTGCCTAGTATGGCTCGGGTTGTTGTAGTGTTGCTCCGGCAACACGATGAACAACATAAGATTGGACTTCCGTGGATGGAAGTCCACATCTAAGAATTGGTTACCGATTAACGGGTGAGTCCCAAAAACCAAGTAGGAGGTTTGGTCCCCCTCTTGTGAACTAATGGGTCCGCAGTATGGGGAGCTAACCATTAGCATCGTGGTATGCGAAGGGTTAGCGCTCGTAATCCTTGCTAGAGTTGGAAAAATAACTTGGATGGTTAATGGGAGCTAGTAAGGGTTGCGACAGATATATGCCTATAGCTATTATCTTTGCCATGCGACCTCCCTTCCTAATGTCAGACAACAATATCTTCCAAATTTGGATTTTTTTTCACAACGTCCAATGCTCAGTTCAACGTCTTTCGTAGTTAGAACCCTCAATATAGGGGTACTAGGTGCCCTGTCAATGGAAGTGAATATGGGCCTTAGGCCATGATGTTCTTCGTCCTTGCCTTACTACAAACTATGCATTTCAAGCCTTCTGTCTACCTTTGATGATACTCTTGAGCTTTATGGCTCTCTTCGTAAAATAATCTTCCACCCATCATTCTCCTCGTCATCTACAAAGAAAACTTGTTGCACGTGAAGAGGAAATGCAAATGAGTTTGTTGAATATAGAATCAATCAATCAAATTTGAAGAGTGTGAATCATCTGCGTATGCATTTGATACTCCAAAAATCGTAAAGCAATTCAAGAGGAGAAGCACTACAACTAGATGCATTGTTCAAGAACCCTTGTTTCGTGGAATTTTTTATTCCTCTAGGACCTTTGTGAGCTCTACCTCCTCGAGCTCCTCCTCTTTCATGGCAGTGGCATCTTCATCATCCTCAAGTCCATCATTAATGGCGAAAGGGTTGTTGTTGTACCTGCCTAGGCACTATGTTGTCATTTGTACAATTTCAAATTCTTCATGTTCGTTTTCGGTATTTGGAGATTCAAGTAACTATGTTCAAATTTTGTAATCATAGAGTCAAAATTAAGGACTACATTCAATCATCCATATGTGTTCAGAGTCTGTAGTCGTAGAGTCCAAAACAATGACTACATTTTGTCATCTATATGGAAGTCGGCTACTACAATTGGTTTTAGTGAGGATTTCTCACATCCAAAGTCTAGAAATGCTAAATTCTCACTAAATTATGCCAAATGAAGCAGTGGATCCATGCCTCACTCGAGACCACTACAATCGTTCAATGTATTGGGTAATATGTGAATAGTTCATCCCCCTCTTTAATTTCTTGTGTTGCTATAGTATGGCATATCCCCAGGTTTTGGAGTTCCATGGTGTAGGCAATGACACATAGTCCCACTGCACATTAGCAATCTCTTTCCTCCCAATAAGGTTATTAGTGAATCTTGCAATAATTCCATTAAAACATCCCCATCTTGGTAGATGGTTTTCTTTAGCTGTAGCACATATTTTATAAACCGTGGGTTTTCCTTGCACATACTTTTAAACTCTATTTTTTTAAACAATTGCCCTACACATGGCAATAATTCATCCCCGGCCTTTGTTGCTTGCAATGCAAATAGGCCCCATCCCATGTATGGATGCGTTGACACTCTAACCTCTCAATTCTTAATCCAACATGTAGAGGGAGTGAGCTTTGGAATTGCTCATGAGTCCTATTGCCCATGAAAGGTATCTGTCCCAAAATTACGTACCAACCTTTGTTTGGTCGCTAAATGAACTAGGCTCTCCCTCCCTTTGAAGCAGTAGAGTAGCTAAAATTATAGATTGCAAAGCAGCAATTGCTACGGCCTACACATAAAGTCTCTACATTTCCTACAAGTTTGAATGCAACATAATAAGTTATGCACCGTCCCACCTAGACATTGCTTAGAAGAAAAAAACATCAACGATTTTGTGTTAGGCCTATCTCCAAGAGGTGGTTTTTGAAAATAGTCCAAGTGACCAAGAAACATGATCCATTCGATGCCATGTAGGAATCCATGTAGACTTTACATCCATCTTGCATTCACTTACTCCGTTGGTCCCTCAAGCGTAGTGTGAAGCGAACTTGGACCGGCTCCGCCTTTTCCACCAATGAGAGTGCTTGAAGTGTAATGGTCACGGGCTCTCAGTCTCGTGTGTGAAGTGGCCCGTAGTGTTGGACTCTGGAGCAAGTCTGCCACACTGCTAGTCATATCAATCCCTAGTTTAATGAGATCTCAACAACTGTACTAGTAATGGCCTGTCATGGCTCCTATGTCTTAAACCAACAAACATATTAAGTTGTGTAGACTGTGTAATCAGTTCCTAGGCTTTCACCTGAAGAACTCCTCCTCAGTGTCGTGTGCACATCCATGTCTGGCGAGTGGGGATCTCGTAGATTTGAAGGAATCCACAGATCCGGTACATGACACAGGTGAGGGGAATCTGGGATGTGCAGGATGAGGACATGTGGCAGGTCAGTGGGCTTGAAGTGGGCAGACGTGGGTAACCACACGTGGGTGAGGAGGGAGGGTGTGGTTATTTAGTTAACCTGCAGCATCAAATTTTGGAAACATGGGCTAATCATGGCTCAGTCATCCCCCAGAAGTGCCTTATGTTTTCAAAGCCATTTATAAAGTAAAGTAAATGTAGTGATTTTTAAAGCTCACCCAAACTTACAGCACACAACACTACACTGTTCATGGTATTTAGGGCCGGTTTACACCATGGACCAGGAAGTCGTCCCAGGGCGTTGTAAGACCGTTGATTGGCTGTTGAACTCGTCCGGGGACCATTTTGATTTACACCAAGAAAAAAATGGCAGAGTGACCATGGAGGTCGAGGTCCCCAAAAGACATATTTTAAGGCCTAACTAATACATTGACATGGTTCAACACATTTTGCGGTGAGGCAAGAGAGGTGGTATGGTAGGAAAAGGCAGGGGCCCACGGAAGAGAAATGCAGTTATAATACTTTTTTAATGATTTTTTTTTGGGGGGGCTTTATATACAACTCTTCCCACTAGGTAAGGCTCACAAGGCACACTTTTTAACATCTATATGATGTAATGAATCTTGAGGAGCAAGTCCACCCTCTATGTGCCTAGATCATATCATAGCCCATGAGACATACCATTTCTTCCATGCCCTACCCCTTAAACTTGCTCCCACATGTTTCATTAAACAATGTGGGACATCTAGAACTCAAGAATGTGAGTACACATGGTGAAGCGGGTTGCAAATAATGCTCAATGTACAACACAAGGTACATGTCACATGTAAATTACATTGAACATGTACAAATTAAATCACTCATTTTTTTTTGTAAAAATTGTTGTCAAAAGATTTGCAAGCCACATCTTTGACACATTTAACAAGAAGTGAAGACAAGTAAAGCCCGAGAGAAGACAAGAGATTGATCAAACTTTAATTTTTTCAAAAATGCCCTTTTTGAGCATAATTTTTTTTTTAAATCAGCACATTCACTTTTTGGTGCATGGTCATTCTTCTTGGTCCACATTCGGTTTACACCTAGTGAGGGGCCCAAATGCTTTGCAAATTGATTTTTAAGAAATCGGACCATGGAAGTTGGACCATCAAGTCGGACCATGGAAAAAGGCCATCTTCCATGGTCCGACTTCATGGTCCATGGTGTAAATTGGCCCTTAGTGTCACATGTGTAATAGGGTCACGTACGTTGTTTGGAGGTGTATGGTAGGTTACACTGATGATTCACAACTCCACCAAAAGTGTCACCTTATGACACTTGTGTTCAAGTGCACTTACTAATACCTTGGCATGAGTATGTTCAATAATATGAGGTGCATGCCTATGTTACATAATGGTCTACATGTTGACTAAAGTGCACAAAACTGGCACTTGCCATTAGTATGTTAAAAGATATCTTCCTCTTGCATATTAAAATGCAAACATGTGACATTTGTTGTTAGTACCCTCAAAAATATATTCCCCTGGCATACTTAAATGCAAGACTATCATCTAAATATATATACGAATGGAATCATATTGGCAATTAGCAGTTGTGACACTTTGAGACCTCGAGGGATCTAGTTTAGGCCCTTCACAAATAGTGCACATGACACTAAACAACATAAACGTTGTAGTAGGATTGTGAGGCTTTTTTAACAACCCCATTGAGCCTAATATGAGCCACCATGAATGTTCTCACTAGGCTCAAAGGTGGGCATGTACCATCCTCGGGGAGATCACTCCATTGTAGAGTTGAACACCACGTGCGAACAAAGTTTGCTACCCCTATATTACATGTCATAAATAATTTTAAATTTTACGATATTTTTTCTACATATACACAACCATTGATGGTATCTTTTGTATATTTTTTTGAAATTTTTAGTCATATTCATTAATTGTAGCAATTTTTTTAGTTCAATTCTGCGTCATTCTAGTTAGAAACGGTATGTTTTATTAAAAAAACAAATCATCAAATTTAGTCACCATTTTTTACTATGTAACATGTACCATTTATATCTACTCATGAAAAAAAATTGATAAAATTGTGACCCATTTTGGTGATGATTTTTACATTTTTTACATTTTTTACATCTAAAATGATCGCACGTGGTTGTTCAACTCTACAATGGAGTGATCTCCCCGAGGTACCATCTAACACTCATAGATGGGGTCAAGTGCTACAAACCATGGCAAAGGAGTCATCTAACATGTTTAGAATCTCTTCAAGTTTTTTTCTTGGGCATCGTGTTAGATCCAACATTGTGGCTAACTTAAGTAGATTGTGTGCAAATTTGTTGGAGTGCAATTTTAGAAATTTTTATTATGATTAATTTTACTGTTTAAAAGTTTGAAATTCTACATTATGTAGGACAACTACGTTTCACTTTCCACATTTTATGTGACCATTCATATTTATGAAGTACCTACATAGTAGGAGCCTAGGGTGCTAGCCTAGTAGAAATAGTAGCCAGGAGGATTTGAACCTGGCACCTCATGGATCCCAAAGCATGTCCTTGGCCATCAACTCCGCTCACACCACATATTCTCTAATATGTACATTTATGTAGGTTGCATGTGAATTTAAGGTTTTAAAACATTTGTAGGCTCTTTATAATTGTTCCTCGGGGAGATCACTCCCTCTTTAATTGATGCATACACGTGCTTAGGACCTATTTATCGGGGGGCTATTTATCTTGTAGAAAAGATTTTAAGGTATGGTATTTTTCAAAATAAAGGTAAATGCTCGTATTTTAATACACCCTATCAGTAATTATAAAATTGTGGAGGAATCTTTTAAAAATACTCTATTTTATTTATATTGCATTTTTTCCCCTTATACCCCAAGTAACCAATTTTTTTGACTTTACCCCAAATTTTTTTTCTCAGAGCCCAACTGTTGTCCATTTTTTTCTTACACCGTATTTTGTTTCTTACACCCCATTTTTTTCCAACACATGTTTATATATCACCACCAACAAACCAAAGCCTGGCATTTTGGATGCACAAACTTCCTTAATGACCTGAAGTAATCTTAAGTTGCTTTTCATTCCATCAAGTAAGTATCCCACAATTTGAATGTATACCCACAAGCAATCTACAAAAAGCTTGGTCATAAAGAAATAAATTCGCTTCTCCAAACAACTGGCTTTCTATGTCATTTTGAGCACACCCAAAAACCGTCATTCACATATTACCATCTAGAAATCAAAGTATGGGATATTAACTACCCAACCTTCCTTAAGGACATGAAGACCACCATAAATTGCTTTCTAAACAAAACGTTGAAATTTTCCTTCCCAACATGTGGGTAGAGACCATTAATTCCACATTGGATATGTTGGTTTAGTAACGTTCAAGCCAGTCAGCCCGCGAAGTCATCCATCCAAGTTTTTTCTACAAAAAAATTATCTCTTTTCATCCACTAGCACAAACCCTACCCTACACCCGCTACACCTAGTAATTGTTTCCACGTTATTTTACATGTATTGACTAGATAAAAGAGGCCATTATATGTCATGGTATTTTACATGTAAGCATGTTTCACTATTTAAAAACCCCCTATATTATATGTACGTTTTTTTGCAAAATTTACCTACAATGAATATATTGGACCCTATTTTTTATCGCACGTTGTTTTTACGATTTTCGCCAGTGATCTTCCCGAGAATTGTTCAAATCTATGGATTTTTTTTGAAATTTTCCAAGCTATTTAACCTGCCTAAAACAACTTTGGGAATTTCTATAGGTTGCATATGTATTTATTATTTTAAATTATTTAAATGAATCTTTATAGGTTTTCATGTATGGAATTTTTCCAAGTGATTTAACTTGCATGATGGTCTTTGGCTTTGCACATTTGCCGAGGTTGCGGGGCCAAACAATAAGGTTTACAAATTGACCATATCCTTCAAGTGACCACATGCTCAAAATGACACAAATTAGTCAACAAGACCGTGGCCTTGAGCCATATCACTAGGGTGTAAAAGTGACCACCCAAATGGTCCTTTCACACAACATGAAATTGTTTTGGCTCAAAGGCAAGTGTGTTCTAGACACCACAATCCTAGTAGTGCAAGGTGGGTGAACTCTACACCTTAAGTGCATCCCCCCACTTATAGAGCCACAAACGGGCCTCAACCATTGGCTTTTTAGACCATTAAAAAGCAAGGCCACATGCTCCATCTTCCTCCAATCCTAATACTTATCACCCATTGATTAGGTATGTTGTAGCTAGAGGGCCTTCTCTCTCTCGCCCTTCAACTCTCCAAATGTATGGAACGAAAGCATTTTCAAGGGAGGATCTTCTAGAACATAATCAGTGGGCAATAATAATTTTATATGTATATATATATGCGGGCTTGATTTTTTATTTTTTTTATTTTTTTATTTTTATTCTAAAGGGGTCAACTACATGATAACATTACTCAGATGGTGGGAAGGTTCATTGGGCCCGAAATAACTTCAGCTTTGTGGTTGAATAATGCCCTTGAGATGTGAGGCATGGCAAATACAATGTTGAATCTATAGCATTGGTGGGGGTGCATGTGACAACCATACATATGTTCATTAAAATTTGGCCTTAGTCGGAAACCGGAGATCTACCACCAAGGATGGTTTCTTACATATCCAAGTACAATTGGTACTTGGTAGCGGCGGTGTCGTGAAGCAAACTCTTACACGATGTAAAAAAAAAAATTATTGTTATTTTTATTAGTTTTCATTGACTTTCGTAGAGAATAAAATAATAAAGAAGGTTTGGGAAAATCGTGATTATTTTCACAATATTTGTTGATTTTGAAGATCTTATATCATTAGAGTTAGTTTTGATTTGAAAAGAAAGGTGAAGATTGTTTCACCTTTGTTGACTTTTATGATTTTATGTTTAAAAAATATGGATAGATATGATTAAGGGGGGATGATGTGGATCATCCAATGGTTATGCGGGTGTCTATTAGGCCCATCATGGGCGGATGTGTTCCCCGTGTGGCTTGAATAAGAAGGGCGGTCTTCCTCTTCTTAAGGGACTTTCTCCAATTTAGAAATTTAGAGTTTTAATTTCTGAAGCTTTGAGGAGGAATCATATGTTTTGTATAACATTAATTCTAATGAAATTTTGTGAGCATGTTCATTTTGCTTTAGTGATTCCAATGATGTGTAGAGTACTCTATTTGGAGTTGTTATAAAAATAATTATGGGATTTAGAACAAATGCAATTTTATTGTCATCGGAATCCAAGAGTAGGTGCTTTAAATACATGTGAAATATCACATTTTTTTTGTTCTCATATTTTAAGAGTGGTTGAATCATATTTTAAGCTTTTCAAAAAGCTATTAAATTTTCAATTCGAACATAGGATATAAAAATTATGATTATAAAAGTATGCCGGTGTAGATTTGCCATTGAATTTAGAAAATTCGTATTTAAAAAACCATAGAAGATGGACAAAGTTGAATTTTAAATTCTACACTTTAGGTAGTATAGATAATAGAGTTGGGTTTCCAAAGAGTCATGGCTCACATTATTTGGAGTTTTTATAAATAATTGATGGATTCTTAAGCGGAGATGTATATAGGCTATAGCTGCCATAAAAAACTAAAGCCTCAACTTTGGCATACCATATTTATAAAACGGTAAACCACTTTCTTTTGAAAATTTTGTATGTGTGTTTTTGTGTTGGGTTTTCAAAAAACTATTGTACATATTATTTGGATTAGTAATGCATATGTGACGCTCATTTGAATGTTAGTAGTAACTTTGAAGGGTTTAAGCCTTTACACGGCTTGTTTTTTTTAGCATTGTGCACATAAATTTGGCGTTTTCAAATGTCACAAGCAACCATGTGCATTATGATTTTTCCCATACCTTGGACATAGACTAGTTGCAACTAGGAACCTCGTCTTTTTCCATAGCAAAACCCTCTCACCACAACAGCGGCAACGGTGGAAGAGGAGGAGCAGGAGGAAGAAAGGCCCACATCACCAATTGCAAAAGGTGTCGAGTGTTAGAGCTCTACGTTGTTTATTTCTAATGACACATGTTGGTTTTAGGGGGAAAAATGATTAAGTATCACTTAGTATGTTGTGGTGTTTCAAAAAAGTTATTGAAGGTATAATTCTTAGGATCAAAAAACACATTTAATTGGTTGAGAGAGGTAAGAGACAACGCTCCATGCTACCCACTATGCAAGAGTCCAAGTAACCACTTTAGACAACCTAGAAAACTTTACTTTCATTATCCATATCCAAATTATATGATATCAAATTTTCATAAACTCAAAACCCTTAACTTCATAAAGTTTCAATATTTTTAATACTTTGGTAACTTTTCTTGAATACATTAAGGGTCTCTATTGGTTTCAAAGTGTTGGTTATTGTCACTTCTACCTTGGTATTTCACATGCCTTTCAAGAATTTGCTTTGATTTTGTTGGGTGCTAGGAAATAGACTAAAGAATCGCATGTCAAGAGGCAAAGGGCCACCGACTAACCAAATAAATAAACTACCTTTCTACATGCTATGGAGCATGAGATTTTTCAGGGCCTCTCATCAATGAGCGGGTTACAACTAGACTATAAGAACCATGGCCCTTTGCCTCTAGTGTACAAACTACCTCTAATCAATTAGTATGTCTGTATGATTGAGGTTTTGTATGATTATGAACATTGCATGATTTTGATGTGAGTTATGAAAGTCCATAATGTGTTGAAAGATATTAAATAAATACATGTGGACATACAAAAAGGATGATATTGTGGCTTATGGTGACCTAATTTATTGACTTTAATGTTTTTCAACTTCCATTTGTTTAGAATCAAATAGGTTATATATATATATATATATATATATATATATATATATATATATATATATATAGGAAGGGAGGGGGTCATTCTATTAGGAATTTCCATCCAATAAAAGACAAAGTTTTACTTAACATTCCAAGTAAATATTGGTGTATGTCGAGAGTATTAATCAAACATGCTATATATCCCCACGAATATGCACATTATTCCATATCCCCTCTTGAAAATGCCCCTTTGTCTCAGGTGGTTCATATATGTTCAAGAGAGTGGATCCACCATCGTTGATTGAGGTATAAACGGCCAATTGCATCCAAGACCCAATCATCAAACCCATGTTCAAGTTGAATTTGGAAGGGGGAGAGGGATCCCGAGGGCTTTACTCAACCATAATTCTTCATAGAGTCCACCGTCAATAAGTGTTACCCGCATAAGTGTTAAAATTTGGTTAAAATATGATACTCTCAGTAAAATGTTCTAGCAACATGTATCTCCAAAGGGTAACCCACACTAATTAGACAAAAGAGTGTAGGGGTGTCCATTATACAACGTGTGAGAATCCTTCTAGTATCAAGTGTAAGAAATGCTCAAAATGCACCAAGGCAGCTCACCATGTGATTAAATCTCCAAGTCATATGACAATACAAACATTGTAATTAGTGGGTTCCACATAAGTAAAATATAAGCTTTGGTTTACATGACAGCTAGTCTAATTTTGAGCAGTGGCTGGCCGATGCAACTCATTACGCCCCACGCTAGATCACATCTTCATTCAGATGGGCCCCGCCCCTCCCACGCCTCCTTCACTGTCCGGTTTTCCTGCACACACATGCATGGGAACTCTTCCTCGTTGGGAACCAATGTGAAAATACCTGGTCAAAATTACAAATATTCAAGTTGACATCACTTTCATTATTCCCAAGTTAATTGATGGAGTTCCTTCACATGCCAAAGGAGTTTAATGACTTAAGTGACCATGTATTGTCACATTGGTTCCCAACGGGGAAGAGTTCCCAAGCAAGTGCGGGTAGGAAGACCGGGCAGTGAAGGAGGCATGGGAGGGGCGGGGCCCAGCCGAATGAAGATGTGATCTACCATGGGGCTTACTTTACATCATAAGCTTAAAATTTATACCAACTCATATGTTATTAGTCATGGCTATAAATTCAAAAGAGTCCGAGTACACTAAATATTGTACTTAGTGTCATATGGCATTTCATGTCACTGTGGTAGCTTTTCTAATGACACTTCTTATTGTAAGTATCGTCATGAAGGATTGAAATTTGGATGGCTTCGATGCCAATTATTGAAACAAAGTTTGGTATTCTGCATCCTAACGATTTTGTAATGAAATAATGTCATGGATGATTGGATGAAAATCACATAGTATGTGATAGTAATTGCAACATTGTAAATTTATAATACCCAATTTTTTTTCCAAAGAATGAAAAAATTATGTTAGGTTTACATTTAGTGTTGGAGACATTGCAATTAGTATTGAGCAAGACAATAGAAATCGGTGGCACTAAATACAATATTTAGTTGTGGGGCGCAAGCACGGTCAAGTACATGACTCCAGTACCTTCCACAGGTTTAAGCAAGAGTGATACAAAACTATACACTAACTTTGAATTTTGTGAAGGAAAAAATTATAAACATTTGAAAAACACATTGACCTAAAAAGCCAAGCAATTTATGTTGTCAAATCTTTTTTCAAGAAAAGTCTATATATTTTAGAAGACGGTGTGAGTAGTGTGCAAGCAAGTATATTGAACATGTAATTCTTTAGAATTTGTTTAAAACATGATAAAATTACATAAAATTGATGTTTTTCTAGAAATTTTTGAAGTGGGGCCCTCAAGTTTATAATGAATTCAAGGAATATGAAAAAAATCCCAACTTCAAAGTATTTAAGGTCATGATATCTATGTCCAAAATCAAAATTAGCCATTACCTTTTGAGCAATACTTTTAATGATGAGTTTTGAAGATCTCATCTTGATATTCTATATTTGAGTACCTAACACATCAATAGAGGGCACAATGAAAAAAATATAATTTAAACAACACTTTGCTACAACTTTCAGGCGTTTGACCAAAAACTTTATGGTTTCAGTATATTGGAGCACTTTTTCCACATACTTGACCATGCTTGCTCCATGTGTGCTTATTTGATTGGTGTTTTGGATGTGCCACCCGGGTCCCATTCAAAGTGGAGATACCCTGGCCCCACGCTTATATTAGATCATAAATGGGTACTTGGGGATGCCCTACGGTGGGCTCTTGGGTATCCAATTAGCACTAGTGTATG
The DNA here is from genome assembly GCA_964035585.1 of Polytrichum formosum. Taxonomy (NCBI): domain Eukaryota; kingdom Viridiplantae; phylum Streptophyta; class Polytrichopsida; order Polytrichales; family Polytrichaceae; genus Polytrichum; species Polytrichum formosum. The sequence goes on from OZ037941.1 coordinate 4,469,664, forward strand.
TATGGTATATAGGTGTGAGCCCAAAAGGGTGCCCACATTTAGTCTTAGACCCTTGAAACGTTAGTTGATGCACTTTGAAGTAGCATGTTACTTCACAAAAATATAAAAAGAGTGAAATGTTAGTCTTAGAAGTACCATGTTGTAAGAGGCTAGGATGTGAGTTGTTATTGTGTTTTTACCTTCGGAAGAATTTGAGTGAATGAGGATAGGTAAGGAGAACTTGGATTGAGTAGTTAGTGAGTAGGCTAGTACAAATGGATGGAGACAACCAAAGTGACTCAAGAGGCAAGTGCATTCGAATTGGGATGAATGGAGGATCACATGGAGCGCACAAGTGGACCACCTCATCATGGCCACTTAATGGGGAAGGTCCAAGGAAGAATGCAAGGTGGAGGATAAGCAAATTCTCAAAGCACCAATCAAATCACGAGTTAAGCATCGTGGTTTGAATTAAGTGGTGAGCGACGATTTGGGAAAGTAAGGGGAGAAAGTTATGGCGGCGGAAAGCGAAGGAGGCTAAGTTTGGGTTGAAGCATCCCAAGTTTGGTAAAGTGTGGTAGGTAGAAAGCCAAGGCTAGTTAAATGTTCGAATTAGGATCCTTGTTGATCATTTGAGGGAGGAAGGCTTAGAAGATAGGATTGGCGCCTACTAAGTAGGAGGAAATCTCAAGGGCTTATCGTGAGCCTTGAGGGTGCTCACCCCCTCAAACTTACTATATAATCCCTCATTCTTCCCTCACTCATCCTCTCTTTCCTTTGTGCTCCAAGGCACCCCACGAGTTATAAGTGTGGGTGTGGGAAGCCATATTGGAGCACATGTGTGTGCTTAGTTTTTAGTTTGAGAGCCAAGGCTTGTTAGCCTTGAAGAGGGCTTGACCTCTTGGTAGAATTAGTGTTGACGTGAAGGATTTTAAAGTTAATTCATGATTCCAATTTGTGGTACTTAAAGTTCATGTTTTGAATACACGTGGTTGCAAGTTCCATGTTTAAGAGTTGAGCACTTGAGGTTGTGATGAGTGCAAAAATATACTTGTGTGGATTAGTTAGTCTTAGTGAAGTTAGGAAATTCTCTCTCCCCCTCTCCTCTCTAGGATTTTAGGATTTTAGGATTAGAGAAGAATTGTGTGATTAGAAAGGGGTTGTTAGTAGAATTAGGAAAATTAGGTAGGAAGATTAGTTAAGGGCTTGAATAATTAGTGAGGTAGTTGGGGATTACAACTACAAAGTTGTGGGTTCATGAAGGAGCTGGGTTTATGAAGGACCTGGGTTTGTTTAGTTAGAAGCTAAGGAGCTGGGTTCATGAAGGAGCTGGGTTTATGAAGGAGCTGGGTTTGTTTAGTTAGAAGCTAAGGAGTTGGGTTCATGAAGGAGTTTAGTAGATAGCCTACTTAATTAGCTCATAGACAAGTAGTTAGTTACATTATGCTAGTTAGTGTTATGTGTGGCTTTCACAAGTAAATGTATTTGAGATTGACTATAGAGAATAGTGTTTTTTAACACTTGCATCCTCTCTTTAAAAATAAACCACGTGCACAAATTAATGGAGAATGTGGAGCACTCTCGCGATGGCAAGACAAAGGAAGCAAAGACCAAAGGTGCGAGGGAGAGATTGACATAAGTCACATAAGTATTTCTTAATACTTAAAGGCTTATGTACGGTATGGAGACACCAATTAAATCCAAGACCACTTGAAGGGTGAACCTTGCACTATGGACTCATCCAAGTCCAAATCCAATACCGCGGAGGAATGTGAGCCCAAACCCACTACTCGGACTACGGACGCTTAAGGGTGGGGGGTTTGGCCTCACATAATTGGTGCGTCCGCCGGGAGCGAAGCGGAAGGTAGTTACAAGACTTGGAGGCGACTAGGAGACTTGGAGGCAACTAGGAAAAATTGGAGACACAAACTTGAGAGAAGGGAAGGAGCACCCGAAACTCGGTAAGTATTCTCTCTTTGGGTTACATTTGAATTCATTGTATTTCAACTATTCCTTGGAATGAATTGCATTGTCAATTACGCAAATTCATTTTTGAGGAAGGAGCGCGGCGAAGGTACGTCCTCAACCTTTTTGGGGATTTGCTAAGAACTTAAAAGGAACCTATAACCGAGTAGCTCATTAAAACATTAGAGGGTAAATTCACCTTAGGACATTGAACTTTGACACTCGCCTCGGGGTGAGTCTCAAAGTTTTGGGAGTTGTCATTTCATGCTCTAGATTAAATTAATATTTCACAAAGTTTATGGTGTTGTTACATTGAGTCACGATTGAGGGGAGTGCTAACTCACAGGGGGATGCGATTGCTCAAGGTATGTTTATTTCTTCAAAGTGAACTCATTAACTAATTAAGGAATGCCTTTTGTACTCGTGATTGTTGTTATCCGTTGTAGAGGGTAATTCCCGAATTGTGGATGGTGTGAGAAGTTGAAGGGTGAAGCCTCGACTTTTAACATAATCTACTCGGAAGGTCACCCCCTCACAATCGGTATTGTGGTGAGTGTTAATTTGCGGGAAGGTGCGGAGGTGATGCTCCGACTTAACCAAAAAATTAACATGAACATGCCTATCCCCTATTGGGATTCTTTCACCTAAGTGGGCTTGCAGGTTCTTTTCCTCACCTCCTAAAAAAATTATAACCACACCAAGACAAGTGAAAATATTAAGAGGGGAATTGCTAGGATTATGTGTGGTCAAGTGAGGGTCGATCGATTCTTATGGAATGCAAGGTAGGACTCGCTCACAAAAACCAAGTTTGATAGTAGGACTAGAGAAATCTACTCGAAAGAGGCGGTCCTCTAAAATCAGTGATAGATTAGAACAAGATAATGTTAGAATAGAGAGTTGTTTGAACGTCGAACCTAGGACTAGGTCAATTCTAGACACCTTAGAACTTGGAGCTCAACTTGAAGAGGAGATCACTCCCTCCAAATTGAGTGGTGAAACTTCTTCGGAAAATTACACACTTAGAGAAGAATTCCCGGTAGAAGTTGATAGGGGATTGTTGAATAGTTCACCGGTCACCATGGCCGAGGAACGGGGGATGGATCCACCACCCATACCCCCAATTCCGCCCATACCTCCTATACCTCCAATAGACCCATTGGTTAGGCCAAGAGGCCTACCAATTGTGGTTCCACAAAATTTAGCGGCGATGGATATGCCATCTCATCTCCCTAAATTTTATGGGACCAAGGATGAGGACCCCTCTCGGCACATGGAACGGTATATCGAACGGTTGGCTAGCTTCCTCATAACCGACCCGGGTTATTGGTTAGTGTGGTTTCCTACCACTCTAGAGGGGGAAGCCTATGAATGGTATCGGGATCATGCCGAGGGACATTTTAGGGGATGGGAACAATTACAAAGGGAGTTTCTTAACGAATTTAGGCCGGAAGTGGGTCAAAGTACCGCATTAAGGGCATTGTCGTCATTGAAGCAAGGAAGGGAGGAAGAAATTTCGGCTTACATTAGGAGGTTTGATTTAGTGTGCACTAGATTTGTGGGTACCATGCTCAACGACGACACGCTAAAGCAATTTTTCATTCAAGGGTTTTTTAAGTCCGGAACTATTAGGGGTGTTCTAGAAAGGAATCCCTTGACCTTGGCGGATGCCAAGCGTGCGGCTAGAGATATTGAAAACTTGGATAAAGATCACGAAAGGCTATGGAGAAGGGAGGATGAATTGATCCCACAATTCATCCCCATACGCCCTAGGGTGGTAGCGGTAGAACCCGCTAAGTATGAGAACCAAATTCCATATGCCATTGTGGACACCGGCCCCCGACCTTTAGCGGTTAGGGAACCGGCACCTCTTTTGGCACTACCGGCCCCTAGAACGGATCCACACTTGGAGGAGGTTGAGAGAAGACTAGGTGCTAGCCAACTAGGATTCCAAGAGGCTATGATAAAACAAATGCAAAGCCTCACGGATCAAATGTCATTAATGATCCGGAGTCAACAACCGGGGCCTCCACCCCCGGTTGAGTCGGGTAGGCATTCTTCCGGATTATGGTGTGTCCAATGTGGCCAACCGGGCCACACGCGTCAATTTTGTAGAAGTGGACAAAACCGTGACCAAAGAGGAAACGGTAACCCACCTCAACAAAATCAACGAGGTCAAGCGCCACCTCACTATGGAAATGGAAGCAATAGAGGACCACAACCTAGAGGGCAAGGTGGCCAAAATTTAGAGAAGAAGGAATTTCATCCCTTTTGTGGAAGGTGGCACGCTCAAGGACAATGTTGGTCCGAAGGTCAAGAGTTTAATTGTAGCAATTGTGGAGGAAGTCATCCCTCGGATACGTGTCGCCAACCGGACAAAATAATTAATGTCCCTTACCCGGTGGCTAATCCACAACAACAAGCAAGGGATAATATGCGAGGTGCTAGGCCACAAGGAGTACCGGCCAATGAACTTAGGCCACCTAACTTATACTATGACCATAGTAATGCTAGGCAAACTTTTCATCCACCGGCGGGCTTGCAAACTACAACCGGTTACATTCCAATACAAAATAGACAAGGAGTTCCACCTAATGGTAGTAACGGGAGACAAGCGCCTCCAACGGATCCGGGACCATCTAACTCCCAAGATGTTAGGTTCATGGATGGAGTGTTGGAGGCCACATGTGATGACATGCTTCCTCTCCCAACGAGAATTGGAGAGGAGCAAAGTCAATGGCCTCCTCACACCAATGCTATTACATATGAGTTAGTGAAGGGTAAGGGTGTGGTTGAAGAAGCACCTGCACTAGCGGTAACTACTAGGGCTAGGAGAGGGGATGCCCCGTTGGAGGTAGGAATAGGAGAGCAAGGAAATTACTCTTCGGATGAAGAGATTAATCTCTCCGAGTTGGATAGGGTAGCTAGAAGAGCTACTAAGGATGTGGAGAGGGAAAATATAATTTTACAAGATAGGGAGAGGACTAATGCGGTACATGACTTGGATAATAGCGATGTGGGTGAATGGGAAGGACCGGGGGTTCCCGTAGACGAATTCGACGTAGTGGGTAATTCTAAGGTGGAAAGATCTACCGGGTACGACTTGTGGGCGGACCTTAGTACACTCAAGGCGGATATTACTTTCGGCCAACTATTGGAAATTTCACCCACGGCAAGGAAAACATTAAAGGAGGGAATGCCGGTACACAAGAGGATGAGGAAGGTGAAAGCTAAAATAGCCGCTAGGATCCAATCACAAGGTGGAAGAGACGTGAAAGCTATAGAAATAGAAGTTGTTATAGTAGATAAGGTGGTTCCTAATGTGCTAGTCGACGGAGGGAGTAGTCTAAATATACTACCGGAGGATACTATGAAAAAATTGGGACTTGGACTCACGGGGCCTTCACCTTTGGTCATAAATATGGCAAATCAAAGTTCGACTACGCCTTTGGGGATGATCAAGGATTGTAGAATGACTACGGGAGGCGAGGAGTACTTGGTCACCTTCCATGTCATTAAAATGCACTCCAACAAGGACACCTTCCCCATTTTGCTAGGTAGGCCTTGGTTGCGGATGGCGAATGCTAGGGTCAATTGGGGTGGACCTAAACCATCCATCACTTATGGTCCGGAGGGTAATAGGGTCATAGTGTCCATTGGTTCATTAGAAGGATGGATGAAGAAGGAGATGTATTTGCCATTGGAAAAGGAAATTGATGACTTAAACGAGAATGAGATTGGCAAGGCATTGGTGGGAGTCGTCCATCCCGAAGGTCAAAGGGTTGTTATAGATTCGGGCTCGGGAAGTCTAGGTCCTAATTTTTACAATTATGGGGATAATGGGGATTATGCCCAATGGCTAAGGGAGTACCCCGAGTCCGAGGTTGATGTAATGGTTACATTTCACCAAGTAGGCTTAGGGAGTGAATTTCCTAGTGTTAGTTTAGGAGAGGGCTCATTGTTGGAGCCATGTGAGGTGCTCACCGAGGAAGAGTGGGTTAGCGGTGGGTTAACACCTTGGGTAGATGACGTGGAAGAGGGTGAGGTTAGTTTAATTCATGTAGATGAGACTCAAGAGGAGGATGTGATTATTGAGTCATCGAAATTGGAGGAGCCTTTACATTTCAAGACCACGTCTACGGGGATAGTTGTAGGTCAAGATGTGAAAGATTACCCCAATGTGCCTTCCGATTGGTATCGGAACAAAGAGGAACAAGCACATGTGTCGGAAGCGGATTGGCGGTACGTGGATGTGAAATTAAAGAATGGAAAAACCCGACAAATGAAGATGGGTTCCAAATTGGGGGAGAAAGAGGTTAGGGAGTATAGCAATTTGGTGGATGAGTTTAGTGATACTTTTGCATGGTCCTACGATGAGCTTAAGGGAATTCCTAGGGAAATGGTAGAGCACCGGATTCCTTTAATTCCGGGGGCGAGGCCAATTAGACAAAAGGAGAGGAGGATGAATCCTCAATTGCAATTGTTGGTGAAAGCGGAATTGGAAAGGTTATTGAAGGCCGGGTTTATCAAGCCGGTGGAAATCACGGATTGGGTTTCTCCTATGGTCTTAGTAAAGAAAAAAAATGGGAAATTAAGGGTTTGTGTCGACTATAGGAAATTGAATTCGTGCACACAAAAGGATCACTTCCCCTTACCTTTTATCACCTTGTTGCTTGAGGAGGTTGGAGGTCATTCGCGATATACCTTTATGGATGGGTATGCGGGTTATAATCAAATTTCCATAGCCCTCCAAGATATCCATAAAACGGCTTTTACTACACCTTGGGGTACTTTTGTGTGGGTAGTGATGCCATTTGGGTTATGTAATGCCCCGGCTACTTTCCAACGATTAGTAATGTATATCTTCACCGACTTGTTGTTCAAATCCATGACCGTCTTTGTGGACGATTTTAGCACACAAAGTAATGGGGACGATCACCTACATTGTGTTAGGGAGGCATTGGTTAGGTGTAGGAAGATGAGGTTAGCATTGAACCCGGATAAGACATTTTTGGGAGTGAATAAGGGAGTGTTGTTGGGTTATGTTGTTAGTGAGAAAGGTAGAGAACCCGATCCGGATAAGATTGCGGCCATAAGCGACTTGGCAACTCCAACCAATTCCAAGGGGATCTCTAAGTTGTTAGGACATGTGGGATGGTACCGGGAACTTATTCCTAATTTTTCAAAGATAGCGGTGCCCATTACCCATTTGCTCAAAAAGGATGTCAAATTCGAGTGGACGGATGCTTGTCAAAAAGCCTTTGAGGAATTGCGGGATAGGTTGAGCACCTATCCGGTGTTGATACCACCCAATTGGGGTAAACCTTTTCACGTCTATTGTGATGCTAGTAATGTGGCAATAGGGAGTGCGCTTTGTCAAGCAACGGGAGAAAAAGAGAAGGATCAACCTATAGCTTATGCGAGTAAGCAATTGACCCCCGCCGAAAGAAACTACTCTACAACGGAGAGGGAGTGCCTAGCCATGGTGTTTTCCGTTAAAAAGTTTAGGCATTACCTCATGTGCAACTCGGTTGTATTTTTTGTTGACCACATGGCTATCAAGTATCTAGTTAACAAGGCGGAGTTAAGTGGTAGGTTAGCTAGGTGGGTTTTGTTATTAGAAGAATTCGACTACACGGTGGAATATAAACCGGGTCGTATGCATTTACAAGCGGACCACTTGTCTAGGTTGTCGGAGGAGATAGGAAAAAATCCGGTAAATGATATGTTAGTAGATGATAGCCTCTTTGTAGTCACTTCTACACCGGAGTGGTATGCGGGCATAGTGGAATTTCTAACAACCCACAAGTTGCCCAAAGAGTGGACAAAAGAAGAGAGAAGGAAGGTGAGGGTAAATAGTAGGCAATTTGTTGTAGTGGGCCATAGGTTGTTTAGAAGGGGGTCCGATGGTATTTTACGACGATGCGTGTCAAAAACGGAGGTTGAAGCGATTTTAATCGCTTGCCACGATAGCGCTTGCGGCGGTCACTTCTCGGGTCAACTCACCGGGCAAAAAATACTTAGAGCGGGCTACTTTTGGCCTACACTATTTAAGGACGCCCATGACTATGTAAGGAAATGCGACGCTTGCCAACGGTATGCCCGAAACGACCTTAGAATGGAGATGCCTTTACATGTATCATTACCCTTAATTCCTTTCGAAAAATGGGGCATCGACTATGTGGGTGAGGTCCATCCCCAATCTTCAAAAGGAATGAAATATATTGTGGTGGCAACCGAGTACCTCACCAAGTGGGCGGAAGCCAAAGCGGTGAAGACCGACACGGCGGAACACGCGGCAACATTTATGTACGAAAACATAATTTCGCGGTTCGGGGTGCCGAAGATCCTAGTAAGCGATAGGGGTACTCACTTTTTGAATGACTTGATTCGAGAGATGACAGAGAAATTTAAAATTGATCACCGGAAGACTACTCCCTACCACCCACAAACCAATGGACAAACGGAAAGGGTTAACGGAATTTTGGTGAGTATACTACGCAAGACGGTTATAGACTCGAAGCGGGATTGGGATACGAAACTAACGGCGGCACTTTGGGCATACCGTACAACCTATAAGGTAACTACGCGTGCTACACCATTTTCCTTAGTCTATGGTCTTGAAGCGACACTACCAATCGAATATGAAGTCGAGTCACTTAGGGTGGCCGTGAGTACGAGACTTACCGAAAGTCAATCCTTACGAAATCGACTAACCGATTTGGAAGCACTTGACGAAGGGAGGAGAATGGCGGCTCAACATATTGAGGCAATCCAAAGAAGGAGAAAGATTACTTTCGACAAACGACATAAGAGAAGGGCCCTAACACCGGGAATGATGGTCATGATTCAAGACGCACGAAAGCTTGAATTTCCGGCGAAATTCGATGCAATATGGTTAGGACCTTACCTTGTCTATGAGGTCTTTCCTAATAATTCAATTCAATTGGAAACGTTGAATGGTGAGCTCTTTCCTACCCGTACATCGGGAAGTAGATGTAAGGAGTACCGAGCTTGACTAGGCAACTTACCCTTGGAGCAAGAGATGTTTGGATTCATCCCCCGATGGTCGCCAATTATGTGAGCCCAAAAGGGTGCCCACATTTAGTCTTAGACCCTTGAAACGTTAGTTGATGCACTTTGAAGTAGCATGTTACTTCACAAAAATATAAAAAGAGTGAAATGTTAGTCTTAGAAGTACCATGTTGTAAGAGGCTAGGATGTGAGTTGTTATTGTGTTTTTACCTTCGGAAGAATTTGAGTGAATGAGGATAGGTAAGGAGAACTTGGATTGAGTAGTTAGTGAGTAGGCTAGTACAAATGGATGGAGACAACCAAAGTGACTCAAGAGGCAAGTGCATTCGAATTGGGATGAATGGAGGATCACATGGAGCGCACAAGTGGACCACCTCATCATGGCCACTTAATGGGGAAGGTCCAAGGAAGAATGCAAGGTGGAGGATAAGCAAATTCTCAAAGCACCAATCAAATCACGAGTTAAGCATCGTGGTTTGAATTAAGTGGTGAGCGACGATTTGGGAAAGTAAGGGGAGAAAGTTATGGCGGCGGAAAGCGAAGGAGGCTAAGTTTGGGTTGAAGCATCCCAAGTTTGGTAAAGTGTGGTAGGTAGGAAGCCAAGGCTAGTTAAATGTTCGAATTAGGATCCTTGTTGATCATTTGAGGGAGGAAGGCTTAGAAGATAGGATTGGCGCCTACTAAGTAGGAGGAAATCTCAAGGGCTTATCGTGAGCCTTGAGGGTGCTCACCCCCTCAAGCTTACTATATAATCCCTCATTCTTCCCTCACTCATCCTCTCTTTCCTTTGTGCTCCAAGGCACCCCACGAGTTATAAGTGTGGGTGTGGGAAGCCATATTGGAGCACATGTGTGTGCTTAGTTTTTAGTTTGAGAGCCAAGGCTTGTTAGCCTTGAAGAGGGCTTGACCTCTTGGTAGAATTAGTGTTGACGTGAAGGATTTTAAAGTTAATTCATGATTCCAATTTGTGGTACTTAAAGTTCATGTTTTGAATACACGTGGTTGCAAGTTCCATGTTTAAGAGTTGAGCACTTGAGGTTGTGATGAGTGCAAAAATATACTTGTGTGGATTAGTTAGTCTTAGTGAAGTTAGGAAATTCTCTCTCCCCCTCTCCTCTCTAGGATTTTAGGATTTTAGGATTAGAGAAGAATTGTGTGATTAGAAAGGGGTTGTTAGTAGAATTAGGAAAATTAGGTAGGAAGATTAGTTAAGGGCTTGAATAATTAGTGAGGTAGTTGGGGATTACAACTACAAAGTTGTGGGTTCATGAAGGAGCTGGGTTTATGAAGGACCTGGGTTTGTTTAGTTAGAAGCTAAGGAGCTGGGTTCATGAAGGAGCTGGGTTTATGAAGGAGCTGGGTTTGTTTAGTTAGAAGCTAAGGAGTTGGGTTCATGAAGGAGTTTAGTAGATAGCCTACTTAATTAGCTCATAGACAAGTAGTTAGTTACATTATGCTAGTTAGTGTTATGTGTGGCTTTCACAAGTAAATGTATTTGAGATTGACTATAGAGAATAGTGTTTTTTAACACTTGCATCCTCTCTTTAAAAATAAACCACGTGCACAAATTAATGGAGAATGTGGAGCACTCTCGCGATGGCAAGACAAAGGAAGCAAAGACCAAAGGTGCGAGGGAGAGATTGACATAAGTCACATAAGTATTTCTTAATACTTAAAGGCTTATGTACGGTATGGAGACACCAATTAAATCCAAGACCACTTGAAGGGTGAACCTTGCACTATGGACTCATCCAAGTCCAAATCCAATACCGCGGAGGAATGTGAGCCCAAACCCACTACTCGGACTACGGACGCTTAAGGGTGGGGGGTTTGGCCTCACAATAGGTGAAAGCATGGTATCAATAACTCAAATATTGATATTTGGTGGGTATGTCAAGGTGAGAGAATCTTTGTTTATCCGAGTTATTATTTAGATCACTAGATTGATACTAGGACGATTTTGCCTAGGCATGAAGGTTCTTGCATGATATATAGACCCAAATGATATATATTAAAAAAATTACCATCAAGAAACTATACTATTATTGCTATAAAATTGTGAAATCCTCATTATGGATTTCCAAAGGGTATTAAAAAGGAAGTGATACCACATCAATACTAATCAGTACCACTGATAGGGCTATTAAATGGCTAATATTCATCCGGTGCGTTATGCGATATCTGGTTAATGCCCTTGGGAACTCTCCCATTTCTGGTTTGAGTTTATGATTTGTGGTTCAATAGAGTTATCCACGAAGTCCCTCAAGGAGGGACAAAACCGTAGGTTCGATCCTTCTTTGAGAAAACTCTATGTTAAGAAGCTAGTTAGCTTGTCGTGTATCGGAACCTATTTTGAAAGTTGTGTGAAACTTTTGGAATCTCCTCTTGTTACTTCTCAAACTTTGAGAAAATGTAAGATCTAAACTAGGGTATATGCATGGGACCCACTATCCCAAATTTCAAATCAACATATGCAAGGGTAGTTTGGCCCACCCATCCTAGTAGAACAAGCTAGAAAGCTGATTTTAAATAGCCCAACACCACTCTGTGTATGGCTATCTAAGGGCCACGTCACACTATGGTTGTCCAAGTCGAGAGGCCGTGGGATTGAGTGGCCAAACTTTGTTGAGAGTCCAAAGAAATGGGCTGAAAATAACGAATAAAATATAGTAAGTGAAGCCTTCGGCGGGGCATAGTGTGAAGCCTCCAAATCCCAAGCCCAAGGTCTAAACCTTTGGCCATGAACTCCCACGGCCTCTCAACTTGGACGGCCATAGTGCGAAGCCTCCAAAGGCCAAGCCCAAAGTCCAAACCCAAAGGAGCATTCCACTTTATTCCTTGCCTAAAACAACCCCTCTAATCTAACGGCCAAGATCTTGTCAATGATTGATTTTTTAATGAAAAAAAATCCGACGGCCTCTCGACCATAGTTTGGGTTTCCATTCCCGTCCGACCCAAACTTCCTTCGAGAGTCCGTCGCCTTCATCAAAAAGTAAGCATTTTAAATTGCGACGGCCTTTGGACTTTGGCCTTAGTGTGAAGGGTCGAGAGGCCGAACTCTTGGTTTCTTGCAATATGATTGGTGGAAATCAACGGCCTCTCGACCTTCGGCCATAGTGTGAAACGCCCCTAAGCATTAAAAGAACTTGGACGACTTTGAGCTAATTCTCATAAACTCATGGTTTGGGACTAAACCCATGGTTTCATAGGCTTTACTTTACAAGTAACCCTAATATCTGGCCAATAATTGAAGCATGTTTCCCGGAGGGTCGAATCATCTAAAAGTTACCCTGCCTAAGGCTTTCAAACTGAGTTGCTTATTGGGTCATCTCAATCGGTTCGCTTGTAACGAACTGTGTAGCTGCTGCTTCTCCCCATTCATTGAGAAGTTAACAATTCTCATAAAATGTGTGGAGTTCAAGTTGGGGTTGAACAGGAGGTTATGAGGGTGGGACATGAAAGACTGTGCAAGACAACGTGAGCAAGTTTGAAAGGGCACAAAGGGCAATCGGAGTGCGCCATTTTCTCGTACCTTTGAAACATTATGAGTTTCAATAACTTCTGCCTTGAAATTTAAACTTTGGTCGGTGCATAAGAAGGTTCTCTCGAGCTATGAGAGCTGGGCTCTGGGCCTCTGGCCATCAAGATTGTGAGAGGACACTCGAACCAGTGCATTTCAGATTCGTATGAATGCACTGAAGCTTATTTACCCCCCCACCTAACACACGAATTTTTTTTTTTTGAAAAAAACAAAAATCTCTCTTCAAGTGTGAAATTCTTTTTGAATTACATAACATTGCTCATGCCATGGAGCATGCTCCCTTTTCCAAACTGAGAAGCCTACTCCATAGTTGAGAATCCAACTTCAATAATTCATGGTTTGCAGGTGCTATTCTTGCAAACCTTTTATAGACGGCCGCCTAGTCAAACTAGGCACTTATTTCTTATATAGCAACTACAGACAGTCTGCCTAGTCACTTTATTTCTCAGATGGCAATTGTAGACAGTTTGCCTAATCAATTATTTCTCACAAGGTCAACTCCCGACATTCGACTAGGCAAGTGTTTTGCCTAGTCAAAAATTTTAACTAGTCAAACTACTAGTTGTGTGTTTTACTGATTAACTCGTCTACTCACAATAGATATCTTCATCTAAAGATAGTGATTCGTTATTTTCATTAGAATCGGGGTCAAGAATTGAAAATTAGTGTTGAGCATGATAGGGTGGTAACAACACTAAATATAATCGAACACTAAATATCATATTTAGTGTACTGGTATAGGTACAAATCAATATTCATATTCATATTATGAACATGTGTTGTCTACTAGCCTAGATAGGCACTTTGCCTAGGCATTGACTAGGCAAACTAGGCACTTATTTCTCAAATGGCAACTGCAGACAGTTTGCCTAGTCACTTATTTTTCACAAGGTCAACTGCCGACAGTCGACTAGGCAGGCATTTTGCCTAGTCAAAAACTACAAGTTGTTAGTGCCTATAAAAGGTCTGTATTCTTGTCATAACTAACTGCGGCGTTGTCAAGTCGGCTATGCCAACATGTGCCGGCCCACACATGCAACATGCAGGCAAGCATGCCAACAAAGTCAGTCATGTTTTGTTTAGTATAATAATTATTATGCCGGTTACATATTACCAGGGGTAGGTGTAGCTTCTGGTTTCCATCACATTGCAAATAGTACTCATGTTGAGTACTGTTCATTATGTGAGCGACGCCCAACTTTAAGTGGAGCATAATCCTTCCCTAATTCCTGCCACTAGGGGTGCAACACCTTGGTGCTAAGTAATGTTATGTATGAAATCCAAAACTAGTATGGTTTTAAAACATACCAATGGTCATGTCTTATGAGAGTGTGTACTATTTCCATGTCATTCATCTAAAATGGGTTTTATTTTTCTTTTCACCGCAAGGCCAAACACATGAGAGAACTGCAGTGACTCTTAGACATGCATTCCACTATAATCTATAATTTCTTAGTGTGTAGTCTACAAATTGCACCAATGAGAGGGGTGATAATTGAGGTCAGATTCATTATTCAACTACAACTACTCCTTTTGTGTACACTTAAAAAATTATATTGAGGTAGGTATACCAAAACCATCACTGAACCTAAAACCACCACTATGTATCACATGCATGTGGAAGCATCAAATATGTGCATATGCTATATAGTGGTGGTTTTAGGTCCGGTGATGGTTTTAGGTACACCTACCTTAGTTGTGGTGGAAAGTGGTCCTAAATCTCAACCACAACCACACCTAGTTGAGTGGTTGTGTAGAAATGCCCCTTCACATTTTTTTGAAGCTTTCTTCCATTCTAATAAAGTGTCATTAAGAGTTAATCAAAGCCTTCTATCTACCGAATTTTATGTTTGAGAGAGCTTTTGGGTTGTTTCTACAAGTCGGCATGTAATTACACTAAATATTGTATTTAGTGTCACTTACTACTTGAAATTACACAATGCTATAATTGTTTAGTTTATGTCCTTTTTGTATGTCAACAAAGGTCGAATTGGTTGTTTGGACATTATAGAACATTTAACATTTGTACTTGGTATAAAAAACATTAATAATAAAAAGATATAGCACTCCAAATAGTAAGTGACACTAAATATAATGTTTAGTGTAGTGTTTAGCAATTGGGTAGGGGTTGGGTGTTTCTATTATTCTCAATAGTTGTTAGTTTAATTTAGTCAAGAGAGGGGTTGTCATGAATAAGAGATGATTGACCCCTGATCATAGCCAAAAACTAATGTTTTAACCCAAGCCAAGTTTACAAAGCATGGTTTTGGGACAAATGCTAACTCATTGCCTTGTGTCAAAGGTGGCGAGTGGTTTGATGTTTTGGAGGCATTGTTTCTTTAGCACATTTAAGTTGAGATATTTAAGAGCGTTGATTAAGTTGTGCAGACATCTCCCCCCACGCCTACTACAAATGTGGTGAGGTGGACAATCCACCCCTTACCTTTCAAGGTGTCAATTAGCATTTGATATTTGATATGCATTTGTTTTATATTGTATCTCTAGGGATGTTGTCATGGCAAAACTCATAGGCCGCTCACACTTATTGGTGTGGGCCACCAACAAATGGCTTTTACCAATAGGGACCACTTTTAGCTCCAATTTGACTTGTGAGAGCCACTGGATATAAGCAATGTTGGTAGAAACCGTTCACTAATGGCCTGCACCAGTAAGTGTGGATGAGCTATCAATGAATTGAATGTCAAGTGTATTTATCAACATACTCGGGGGACCTATACAATCACTTGAAAAGAAAACAATCTTCATGTTGATAATGAATAAGATATGAACTTACAAGCTTAAATAATAATGAGGAGAATGGCTACGGCCTCGATTTGGCCCATTTGCCAATCCTCACATTCTATTTATCAATCGCGTGCTCAAAACCTATCCTTTAAGAAGCAGGATAATCATAAGAAAGCAACACTGTCAAGGCATATTTACCTCAAGTAGTGTAAGTTAGTATAGAGTTGCAGCTGGGTGTTCCCACCCAGTGATGATTTTCACATGCTAATGTTTAGGTTTTGGGACGTGATCAATTTTATTTATATGTTTGTGGACGTGTTACACTTTTTATGAAAAAAATGTTTTTTTGGGCACATGTTTTGTTACAAACTTCTATTGTATTGAAATTACAAAAAACTACAAACAAAAAATTTCACTATTTCAACTTTGTGATATATGAAACCAACAACAAGTATTCAATAACCAAATTGCTTGACATTCACTTATCCATGTAGTTTCTTGCAAAAAGTAAGCACATGACCTTAAGTTGTTGGTATAAAAATAAGCTTATGATGATATATTACAATGTTGGTATAAAAAAATCAAAGGTAGAAAAATAGTTTAAAATTTAGCAACCTACAAGTATATCATACTGTGAGCCCAAAAGGGTGCCCACATTTAGTCTTAGACCCTTGAAACGTTAGTTGATGCACTTTGAAGTAGCATGTTACTTCACAAAAATATAAAAAGAGTGAAATGTTAGTCTTAGAAGTACCATGTTGTAAGAGGCTAGGATGTGAGTTGTTATTGTGTTTTTACCTTCGGAAGGATTTGAGTGAATGAGGATAGGTAAGGAGAACTTGGATTGAGTAGTTAGTGAGTAGGCTAGTACAAATGGATGGAGACAACCAAAGTGACTCAAGAGGCAAGTGCATTCGAATTGGGATGAATGGAGGATCACATGGAGCGCACAAGTGGACCACCTCATCATGGCCACTTAATGGGGAAGGTCCAAGGAAGAATGCAAGGTGGAGGATAAGCAAATTCTCAAAGCACCAATCAAATCACGAGTTAAACATCGTGGTTTGAATTAAGTGGTGAGCGACAATTTGGGAAAGTAAGGGGAGAAAGTTATGGCGGCGGAAAGCGAAGGAGGCTAAGTTTGGGTTGAAGCATCCCAAGTTTGGTAAAGTGTGGTAGGTAGAAAGCCAAGGCTAGTTAAATGTTCGAATTAGGATCCTTGTTGATCATTTGAGGGAGGAAGGCTTAGAAGATAGGATTGGCGCCTACTAAGTAGGAGGAAATCTCAAGGGCTTATCGTGAGCCTTGAGGGTGCTCACCCCCTCAAGCTTACTATATAATCCCTCATTCTTCCCTCACTCATCCTCTCTTTCCTTTGTGCTCCAAGGCACCCCACGAGTTATAAGTGTGGGTGTGGGAAGCCATATTGGAGCACATGTGTGTGCTTAGTTTTTAGTTTGAGAGCCAAGGCTTGTTAGCCTTGAAGAGGGCTTGACCTCTTGGTAGAATTAGTGTTGACGTGAAGGATTTTAAAGTTAATTCATGATTCCAATTTGTGGTACTTGAAGTTCATGTTTTGAATACACGTGGTTGCAAGTTCCATGTTTAAGAGTTGAGCACTTGAGGTTGTGATGAGTGCAAAAATATACTTGTGTGGATTAGTTAGTCTTAGTGAAGTTAGGAAATTCTCTCTCCCCCTCTCCTCTCTAGGATTTTAGGATTTTAGGATTAGAGAAGAATTGTGTGATTAGAAAGGGGTTGTTAGTAGAATTAGGAAAATTAGGTAGGAAGATTAGTTAAGGGCTTGAATAATTAGTGAGGTAGTTGGGAATTACAACTACAAAGTTGTGGGTTCATGAAGGAGCTGGGTTTATGAAGGAGCTGGGTTTGTTTAGTTGGAAAGTAAAGAGCTGGGTTTATGAAGGACCTGGGTTTGTTTAGTTAGAAGCTAAGGAGCTGGGTTCATGAAGGAGCTGGGTTTATGAAGGAGCTGGGTTTATTTAGTTAGAAGCTAATGAGTTGGGTTCATGAAGGAGTTGGGTTTATGAAGGAGCTAGTTAAATCCAAGACCACTTGAAGGGTGAACCTTGCACTATGGACTCATCCAAGTCCAAATCCAATACCGCGGAGGAATGTGAGCCCAAACCCACTACTCGGACTACGGACGCTTAAGGGTGGGGGGTTTGGCCTCACATAATTGGTGCGTCTGCCGGGAGCGAAGCGGAAGGTGGTTACAAGACTTGGAGGCGACTAGGAGACTTGGAGGCAACTAGGAAAAATTGGAGACACAAACTTGAGAGAAGGGAAGGAGCACCCGAAACTCGGTAAGTATTCTCTCTTTGGGTTACATTTGAATTCATTGTATTTCAACTATTCCTTGGAATGAATTGCATTGTCAATTACGCAAATTCATTTTTGAGGAAGGAGCGCGGCGAAGGTACGTCCTCAACCTTTTTGGGGATTTGCTAAGAACTTAAAAGGAACCTATAACCGAGTAGCTCATTAAAACATTAGAGGGTAAATTCACCTTAGGACATTGAACTTTGACACTCGCCTCGGGGTGAGTCTCAAAGTTTTGGGAGTTGTCATTTCATGCTCTAGATTAAATTAATATTTCACAAAGTTTATGGTGTTGTTACATTGAGTCACGATTGAGGGGAGTGCTAACTCACAGGGGGATGCGATTGCTCAAGGTATGTTTATTTCTTCAAAGTGAACTCATTAACTAATTAAGGAATGCCTTTTGTACTCGTGATTGTTGTTATCCGTTGTAGAGGGTAATTCCCGAATTGTGGATGGTGTGAGAAGTTGAAGGGTGAAGCCTCGACTTTTAACATAATCTACTCGGAAGGTCACCCCCTCACAATCGGTATTGTGGTGAGTGTTAATTTGCGGGAAGGTGCGGAGGTGATGCTCCGACTTAACCAAAAAATTAACATGAACATGCCTATCCCCTATTGGGATTCTTTCACCTAAGTGGGCTTGCAGGTTCTTTTCCTCACCTCCTAAAAAAAAAATTATAACCACACCAAGACAAGTGAAAATATTAAGAGGGGAATTGCTAGGATTATGTGTGGTCAAGTGAGGGTCGATCGATTCTTATGGAATGCAAGGTAGGACTCGCTCACAAAAACCAAGTTTGATAGTAGGACTAGAGAAATCTACTCGAAAGAGGCGGTCCTCTAAAATCAGTGATAGATTAGAACAAGATAATGTTAGAATAGAGAGTTGTTTGAACGTCGAACCTAGGACTAGGTCAATTCTAGACACCTTAGAACTTGGAGCTCAACTTGAAGAGGAGATCACTCCCTCCAAATTGAGTGGTGAAACTTCTTCGGAAAATTACACACTTAGAGAAGAATTCCCGGTAGAAGTTGATAGGGGATTGTTGAATAGTTCACCGGTCACCATGGCCGAGGAACGGGGGATGGATCCACCACCCATACCCCCAATTCCGCCCATACCTCCTATACCTCCAATAGACCCATTGGTTAGGCCAAGAGGCCTACCAATTGTGGTTCCACAAAATTTAGCGGCGATGGATATGCCATCTCATCTCCCTAAATTTTATGGGACCAAGGATGAGGACCCCTCTCGGCACATGGAACGGTATATCGAACGGTTGGCTAGCTTCCTCATAACCGACCCGGGTTATTGGTTAGTGTGGTTTCCTACCACTCTAGAGGGGGAAGCCTATGAATGGTATCGGGATCATGCCGAGGGACATTTTAGGGGATGGGAACAATTACAAAGGGAGTTTCTTAACGAATTTAGGCCGGAAGTGGGTCAAAGTACCGCATTAAGGGCATTGTCGTCATTGAAGCAAGGAAGGGAGGAAGAAATTTCGGCTTACATTAGGAGGTTTGATTTAGTGTGCACTAGATTTGTGGGTACCATGCTCAACGACGACACGCTAAAGCAATTTTTCATTCAAGGGTTTTTTAAGTCCGGAACTATTAGGGGTGTTCTAGAAAGGAATCCCTTGACCTTGGCGGATGCCAAGCGTGCGGCTAGAGATATTGAAAACTTGGATAAAGATCACGAAAGGCTATGGAGAAGGGAGGATGAATTGATCCCACAATTCATCCCCATACGCCCTAGGGTGGTAGCGGTAGAACCCGCTAAGTATGAGAACCAAATTCCATATGCCATTGTGGACACCGGCCCCCGACCTTTAGCGGTTAGGGAACCGGCACCTCTTTTGGCACTACCGGCCCCTAGAACGGATCCACACTTGGAGGAGGTTGAGAGAAGACTAGGTGCTAGCCAACTAGGATTCCAAGAGGCTATGATAAAACAAATGCAAAGCCTCACGGATCAAATGTCATTAATGATCCGGAGTCAACAACCGGGGCCTCCACCCCCGGTTGAGTCGGGTAGGCATTCTTCCGGATTATGGTGTGTCCAATGTGGCCAACCGGGCCACACGCGTCAATTTTGTAGAAGTGGACAAAACCGTGACCAAAGAGGAAACGGTAACCCACCTCAACAAAATCAACGAGGTCAAGCGCCACCTCACTATGGAAATGGAAGCAATAGAGGACCACAACCTAGAGGGCAAGGTGGCCAAAATTTAGAGAAGAAGGAATTTCATCCCTTTTGTGGAAGGTGGCACGCTCAAGGACAATGTTGGTCCGAAGGTCAAGAGTTTAATTGTAGCAATTGTGGAGGAAGTCATCCCTCGGATACGTGTCGCCAACCGGACAAAATAATTAATGTCCCTTACCCGGTGGCTAATCCACAACAACAAGCAAGGGATAATATGCGAGATGCTAGGCCACAAGGAGTACCGGCCAATGAACTTAGGCCACCTAACTTATACTATGACCATAGTAATGCTAGGCAAACTTTTCATCCACCGGCGGGCTTGCAAACTACAACCGGTTACATTCCAATACAAAATAGACAAGGAGTTCCACCTAATGGTAGTAACGGGAGACAAGCGCCTCCAACGGATCCGGGACCATCTAACTCCCAAGATGTTAGGTTCATGGATGGAGTGTTGGAGGCCACATGTGATGACATGCTTCCTCTCCCAACGAGAATTGGAGAGGAGCAAAGTCAATGGCCTCCTCACACCAATGCTATTACATATGAGTTAGTGAAGGGTAAGGGTGTGGTTGAAGAAGCACCTGCACTAGCGGTAACTACTAGGGCTAGGAGAGGGGATGCCCCGTTGGAGGTAGGAATAGGAGAGCAAGGAAATTACTCTTCGGATGAAGAGATTAATCTCTCCGAGTTGGATAGGGTAGCTAGAAGAGCTACTAAGGATGTGGAGAGGGAAAATATAATTTTACAAAATAGGGAGAGGACTAATGCGGTACATGACTTGGATAATAGCGATGTGGGTGAATGGGAAGGACCGGGGGTTCCCGTAGACGAATTCGACGTAGTGGGTAATTCTAAGGTGGAAAGATCTACCGGGTACGACTTGTGGGCGGACCTTAGTACACTCAAGGCGGATATTACTTTCGGCCAACTATTGGAAATTTCACCCACGGCAAGGAAAACATTAAAGGAGGGAATGCCGGTACACAAGAGGATGAGGAAGGTGAAAGCTAAAATAGCCGCTAGGATCCAATCACAAGGTGGAAGAGACGTGAAAGCTATAGAAATAGAAGTTGTTATAGTAGATAAGGTGGTTCCTAATGTGCTAGTCGACGGAGGGAGTAGTCTAAATATACTACCGGAGGATACTATGAAAAAATTGGGACTTGGACTCACGGGGCCTTCACCTTTGGTCATAAATATGGCAAATCAAAGTTCGACTACGCCTTTGGGGATGATCAAGGATTGTAGAATGACTACGGGAGGTGAGGAGTACTTGGTCACCTTCCATGTCATTAAAATGCACTCCAACAAGGACACCTTCCCCATTTTGCTAGGTAGGCCTTGGTTGCGGATGGCGAATGCTATGGTCAATTGGGGTGGACCTAAACCATCCATCACTTATGGTCCGGAGGGTAATAGGGTCATAGTGTCCATTGGTTCATTAGAAGGATGGATGAAGAAGGAGATGTATTTGCCATTGGAGAAGGAAATTGATGACTTAAACGAGAATGAGATTGGCAAGGCATTGGTGGGAGTCGTCCATCCCGAAGGTCAAAGGGTTGTTATAGATTCGGGCTCGGGAAGTCTAGGTCCTAATTTTTACAATTATGGGGATAATGGGGATTATGCCCAATGGCTAAGGGAGTACCCCGAGTCCGAGGTTGATGTAATGGTTACATTTCACCAAGTAGGCTTAGGGAGTGAATTTCCTAGTGTTAGTTTAGGAGAGGGCTCATTGTTGGAGCCATGTGAGGTGCTCACCGAGGAAGAGTGGGTTAGCGGTGGGTTAACACCTTGGGTAGATGACGTGGAAGAGGGTGAGGTTAGTTTAATTCATGTAGATGGGACTCAAGAGGAGGATGTGATTATTGAGTCATCGAAATTGGAGGAGCCTTTACATTTCAAGACCACGTCTACGGGGATAGTTGTAGGTCAAGATGTGAAAGATTACCCCAATGTGCCTTCCGATTGGTATCGGAACAAAGAGGAACAAGCACATGTGTTGGAAGCGGATTGGCGGTACGTGGATGTGAAATTAAAGAATGGAAAAACCCGACAAATGAAGATGGGTTCCAAATTGGGGGAGAAAGAGGTTAGGGAGTATAGCAATTTGGTGGATGAGTTTAGTGATACTTTTGCATGGTCCTACGATGAGCTTAAGGGAATTCCTAGGGAAATGGTAGAGCACCGGATTCCTTTAATTCCGGGGGCGAGGCCAATTAGACAAAAGGAGAGGAGGATGAATCCTCAATTGCAATTGTTGGTGAAAGCGGAATTGGAAAGGTTATTGAAGGCCGGGTTTATCAAGCCGGTGGAAATCACGGATTGGGTTTCTCCTATGGTCTTAGTAAAGAAAAAAAATGGGAAATTAAGGGTTTGTGTCGACTATAGGAAATTGAATTCGTGCACACAAAAGGATCACTTCCCCTTACCTTTTATCACCTTGTTGCTTGAGGAGGTTGGAGGTCATTCGCGATATACCTTTATGGATGGGTATGCGGGTTATAATCAAATTTCCATAGCCCTCCAAGATATCCATAAAACGGCTTTTACTACACCTTGGGGTACTTTTGTGTGGGTAGTGATGCCATTTGGGTTATGTAATGCCCCGGCTACTTTCCAACGATTAGTAATGTATATCTTCACCGACTTGTTGTTCAAATCCATGACCGTCTTTGTGGACGATTTTAGCACACAAAGTAATGTGGACGATCACCTACATTGTGTTAGGGAGGCATTGGTTAGGTGTAGGAAGATGAGGTTAGCATTGAACCCGGATAAGACATTTTTGGGAGTGAATAAGGGAGTGTTGTTGGGTTATGTTGTTAGTGAGAAAGGTAGAGAACCCGATCCGGATAAGATTGCGGCCATAAGCGACTTGGCAACTCCAACCAATTCCAAGGGGATCTCTAAGTTGTTAGGACATGTGGGATGGTACCGGGAACTTATTCCTAATTTTTCAAAGATAGCGGTGCCCATTACCCATTTGCTCAAAAAGGATGTCAAATTCGAGTGGACGGATGCTTGTCAAAAAGCCTTTGAGGAATTGCGGGATAGGTTGAGCACCTATCCGGTGTTGATACCACCCAATTGGGGTAAACCTTTTCACGTCTATTGTGATGCTAGTAATGTGGCAATAGGGAGTGCGCTTTGTCAAGCAACGGGAGAAAAAGAGAAGGATCAACCTATAGCTTATGCGAGTAAGCAATTGACCCCCGCCGAAAGAAACTACTCTACAACGGAGAGGGAGTGCCTAGCCATGGTGTTTTCCGTTAAAAAGTTTAGGCATTACCTCATGTGCAACCCGGTTGTATTTTTTGTTGACCACATGGCTATCAAGTATCTAGTTAACAAGGCGGAGTTAAGTGGTAGGTTAGCTAGGTGGGTTTTGTTATTAGAAGAATTCGACTACACGGTGGAATATAAACCGGGTCGTATGCATTTACAAGCGGACCACTTGTCTAGGTTGTCGGAGGAGATAGGAAAAAATCCGGTAAATGATATGTTAGTAGATGATAGCCTCTTTGTGGTCACTTCTACACCGGAGTGGTATGCGGGCATAGTGGAATTTCTAACAACCCACAAGTTGCCCAAAGAGTGGACAAAAGAAGAGAGAAGGAAGGTGAGGGTAAATAGTAGGCAATTTGTTGTAGTGGGCCATAGGTTGTTTAGAAGGGGGTCCGATGGTATTTTACGACGATGCGTGTCAAAAACGGAGGTTGAAGCGATTTTAATCGCTTGCCACGATAGCGCTTGCGGCGGTCACTTCTCGGGTCAACTCACCGGGCAAAAAATACTTAGAGCGGGCTACTTTTGGCCTACACTATTTAAGGACGCCCATGACTATGTAAGGAAATGCGACGCTTGCCAACGGTATGCCCGAAACGACCTTAGAATGGAGATGCCTTTACATGTATCATTACCCTTAATTCCTTTCGAAAAATGGGGCATCGACTATGTGGGTGAGGTCCATCCCCAATCTTCAAAAGGAATGAAATATATTGTGGTGACAACCGAGTACCTCACCAAGTGGGCGGAAGCCAAAGCGGTGAAGACCGACACGGCGGAACACGCGGCAACATTTATGTACGAAAACATAATTTCGCGGTTCGGGGTGCCGAAGATCCTAGTAAGCGATAGGGGTACTCACTTTTTGAATGACTTGATTCGAGAGATGACAGAGAAATTTAAAATTGATCACCGGAAGACTACTCCCTACCACCCACAAACCAATGGACAAACGGAAAGGGTTAACGGAATTTTGGTGAGTATACTACGCAAGACGGTTATAGACTCGAAGCGGGATTGGGATACGAAACTAACGGCGGCACTTTGGGCATACCGTACAACCTATAAGGTAACTACGCGTGCTACACCATTTTCCTTAGTCTATGGTCTTGAAGCGACACTACCAATCGAATATGAAGTCGAGTCACTTAGGGTGGCCGTGAGTACGAGACTTACCGAAAGTCAATCCTTACGAAATCGACTAACCGATTTGGAAGCATTTGACGAAGGGAGGAGAATGGCGGCTCAACATATTGAGGCAATCCAAAGAAGGAGAAAGATTACTTTCGACAAACGACATAAGAGAAGGGCCCTAACACCGGGAATGATGGTCATGATTCAAGACGCACGAAAGCTTGAATTTCCGGCGAAATTCGATGCGGTATGGTTAGGACCTTACCTTGTCTATGAGGTCTTTCCTAATAATTCAATTCAATTGGAAACGTTGAATGGTGAGCTCTTTCCTACCCGTACATCGAGAAGTAGATGTAAGGAGTACCGAGCTTGACTAGGCAACTTACCCTTGGAGCAAGAGATGTTTGGATTCATCCCCCGATGGTCGCCAATTATGTGAGCCCAAAAGGGTGCCCACATTTAGTCTTAGACCCTTGAAACGTTAGTTGATGCACTTTGAAGTAGCATGTTACTTCACAAAAATATAAAAAGAGTGAAATGTTAGTCTTAGAAGTACCATGTTGTAAGAGGCTAGGATGTGAGTTGTTATTGTGTTTTTACCTTCGGAAGGATTTGAGTGAATGAGGATAGGTAAGGAGAACTTGGATTGAGTAGTTAGTGAGTAGGCTAGTACAAATGGATGGAGACAACCAAAGTGACTCAAGAGGCAAGTGCATTCGAATTGGGATGAATGGAGGATCACATGGAGCGCACAAGTGGACCACCTCATCATGGCCACTTAATGGGGAAGGTCCAAGGAAGAATGCAAGGTGGAGGATAAGCAAATTCTCAAAGCACCAATCAAATCACGAGTTAAGCATCGTGGTTTGAATTAAGTGGTGAGCAACGATTTGGGAAAGTAAGGGGAGAAAGTTATGGCGGCGGAAAGCGAAGGAGGCTAAGTTTGGGTTGAAGCATCCCAAGTTTGGTAAAGTGTGGTAGGTAGAAAGCCAAGGCTAGTTAAATGTTCGAATTAGGATCCTTGTTGATCATTTGAGGGAGGAAGGCTTAGAAGATAGGATTGGCGCCTACTAAGTAGGAGGAAATCTCAAGGGCTTATCGTGAGCCTTGAGGGTGCTCACCCCCTCAAGCTTACTATATAATCCCTCATTCTTCCCTCACTCATCCTCTCTTTCCTTTGTGCTCCAAGGCACCCCACGAGTTATAAGTGTGGGTGTGGGAAGCCATATTGGAGCACATGTGTGTGCTTAGTTTTTAGTTTGAGAGCCAAGGCTTGTTAGCCTTGAAGAGGGCTTGACCTCTTGGTAGAATTAGTGTTGACGTGAAGGATTTTAAAGTTAATTCATGATTCCAATTTGTGGTACTTGAAGTTCATGTTTTGAATACACGTGGTTGCAAGTTCCATGTTTAAGAGTTGAGCACTTGAGGTTGTGATGAGTGCAAAAATATACTTGTGTGGATTAGTTAGTCTTAGTGAAGTTAGGAAATTCTCTCTCCCCCTCTCCTCTCTAGGATTTTAGGATTTTAGGATTAGAGAAAAATTGTGTGATTAGAAAGGGGTTGTTAGTAGAATTAGGAAAATTAGGTAGGAAGATTAGTTAAGGGCTTGAATAATTAGTGAGGTAGTTGGGAATTACAACTACAAAGTTGTGGGTTCATGAAGGAGCTGGGTTTATGAAGGAGCTGGGTTTGTTTAGTTAGAAAGTAAAGAGCTGGGTTTATGAAGGACCTGGGTTTGTTTAGTTAGAAGCTAAGGAGCTGGGTTCATGAAGGAGCTGGGTTTATGAAGGAGCTGGGTTTATTTAGTTAGAAGCTAAGGAGTTGGGTTCATGAAGGAGTTGGGTTTATGAAGGAGCTAGTTAAATCCAAGACCACTTGAAGGGTGAACCTTGCACTATGGACTCATCCAAGTCCAAATCCAATACCGCGGAGGAATGTGAGCCCAAACCCACTACTCGGACTACGGACGCTTAAGGGTGGGGGGTTTGGCCTCACACATACCACCATGTCATTTAATTGGGCCGGTTTGTCAACCCTTCATATTTATTCATAACAATATGACATTATCCCAATCGATTTCATCAATAGGAAGTCCACACCAATGCATCAAGTGTTTTCAATGCCAAACAAACTCATAGATGGCTCTTGATCAAGTTTTTCTTGAAGAAATCTCTCTCACACATAGTTTGCACTAGAATGTATTACTAGCACTCATTGTCAAAGTTTGTGTAAGCTTGGCCAATTGGTGAACCACTCGCGGGTTGTGGTTGGATAGTCCCAATGGCTCCATCATTTGTCCCCTTGATAAACACCTCACACCATGAATTTGTAGCACAACCAAAGGATCTTGTGCAAACTCCTTCATTGAGTTGTTCATCTTTCGTTTACGATTTGAAGTGACCCACCCACATGTAGGCCTAGTGAGCAGAATATTAAACCTCAATAGCTATGGCGTATCTCTAGTAACATGATTTTCTAGTCGCCAAAGTCTCTTTGCCCGTGAAGAGGGGACGTGGGCAAAGTGCGGAAGGTTAGTTGGGGCATGATTTGGGCTATAGTGAAAATGTTTTACATTCAACTAAGGTAAGCAGGTCTTAAACGTACAATTTTCTTCGCACCCCCCATTTCTCGTAGGATATGAAACACGCATTTAGTGCAAGATGACTATCAAATCCAATTATTGCCCATAGTCACTTTCCTCAAAAAAATTGGAGTTTTTATGAATATCCTATTCATTGTTACAGTGGAAATTCTTTGAGTTATTACATGACCATATAGGCTACCCCTCCGTTTAAGTTGAGTGTTGCATCTAGAAATGTTCACAAATTTTGAAGCCGTTGGCAATTTCTTTTCAACACATGGTTTTTTGGGGTATCCATTCTTAGATTCACACCCAATCATACACCACTCAAATATAATGAGGTGCATGTGTTTTTATGTTACTTTTCTTATTCATACACCTATATTTTATTGCTTTGTGGTTCAATGAGAATTAATTAACCAACACATGTCACCAAAACACACATATGTAAAAGAGATTGGATAAAGACTTCATTTCATAATTAACTACTCCACACTCAATAGTGAACACAATTGGGAGACTCATGCAATCGTTTAAGGAATCAACAAGCAATGTGCAAATAACCATGGTCCATAACCACATCGGATACTTGTTGATGCACCATAGTCAATTTGCCAATGCTACAAAAGTCATGTTATGTAAACCTATGCGATAGAAGTTGGAGAACATGAAAAACAAACGGAACACCCACATCCCTTAAGTGCATGTTTAAGAACACCGTGCCCAATTAAGCACAAAGCCTACCTTATCATCCTTTTTCAAAATACATGGACGGGTAGAGGGAAAAAGACAAACTGTTTTCGGGACCCACAGCTTTTCTGATTTAATGTCTGGGATGTGAACTGTTTCCAGATTTTAGGTTTCGAGACTTTTTCCAAAATTTTATTGTTGTTGTCGTCATCAATTGAACATTTGGGAAATTGTAGGATGACAAAAGAAAAACACATCGTGTAAAATCAACCTACTACGGTACACTAGATATATTGTATTTAGTGTCACTTACTGTTCGGAGTTACGCAAGGCTACATCTTTTAAAACACTAATGTAATTTTTTTGCCAAGTAAAGATGTTGATGTTCTACAATGTCCACACAACCAATTTGATCTTTGTTGATAAAAAACAAGACATACAATAAATAGTTGTAGCATTGTGTAATTCCAAATAGTAAGTGACACTAAGGGGTTGTTCACACCATGGACCATGAAGTCGTCCCAAGGCCATGGAAAATATGTGATTGGTTGTTGGGACCACTTCGGTTCACACCAAGGGAAAAATGTTAGAGTGACCATGGAGTTCAAGGTCCCAAAAGACATATTTTAAGACCTACATGATCCAATGGGTTTTGCGGTGGGAGAGGCAAAAGAGGTGCTCTAGTAGAAAAAAAGCAAGGGCCCATGGTAGAGAAATATTTTTATAATAATTCTTTAATGAATAAATTTTTGGGGAAGAGAAGATGAAGACAAGAGAAGACAAAAGAATGGTCAAACTTGATTTTTTTTTGTAAATTTCCAAAACTGCCTTTCTTGGACATATATTAAAACGATCAGCACATTCATATTTTGGTGCATGGTCATTCCTTTTAGTCCACATTCGATTTACACCTAGTGAGGGGCCCAAAGGCTTTGTAAACTGAGTTTTTTAAGAGATCGGGCCATCTTTCATGGTCCGACTTCATGGTCCATGGTGTAGACCGGCCCTAAACACAACATATGTAGTAGTGTAGTTCCCACTTGTTCATTCATTCCCTCATGCATGGATGGTTGTTGGAGGGTGGCCATGAAATGAAGAGGAGAGCAAGCAAGGGCAGTAATGAGGGGCGTCGCCTTTACTCCCACTAGCTGAGTGAGCCATTCATTAGCCTATCACTCTTGTAGGCGGGGCTGGCTTAATTAAGAGCCCGAAAGCGCCCGCAGCCACAAGCAAGTCAGGGCCGGACTTTAGTGTGAGTACACTATGACCAAAAGTTAGTTGGCCAGATGCGGCTGCGGCAGGTGGGCTAATCTTGCGAGATTTGCTGCCTCCACCAAGCTTCGGAGGCAATGCAGGGATCCTCCATGTGCTGCTATCTAATGCACCTCGCGCATCTCATCTCTAACTTTTAGCAGCATACCATATTGCATACCATACTTAGAATGTGTGCACTGTTCTCGGTCCCAAACCAAAGCTTTCGGGAACAAGTT
This sequence comes from Polytrichum formosum, assembly GCA_964035585.1. NCBI lineage: Eukaryota > Viridiplantae > Streptophyta > Polytrichopsida > Polytrichales > Polytrichaceae > Polytrichum > Polytrichum formosum. The sequence continues at coordinate 4,498,660 of OZ037941.1, forward strand.
AAGGCTCGCTGATTTCGGTAGCGGATGGGGTAGATGACTCACGATTCTAGGCTGGGTGCTTGAGACTGTAGGTGGAATCTGGGTTGTGGTGTCTGGATCTTCAGACTCATCAAGTTTGGACTAAACTTAGTGTGCCGGATTTCCATGACTATGTAGTGGGCTTTTCGGTGCGGTAGTACTGTAGTTTATCACAAGTGTTTGGGACACTATAGCCCTGGAAATCATCATCCGAAGGTGTATCAGCATTGAGAGATCATGCGGCAGACACGCCGGATTAAAATTGAGTTAACTTACCGATCAGTCTGCAGATTGAGTTGAAGGCCGTGTGTCGGTGTTTACCACTCAGATGGGGAGACTGGAATGCCAAAACATTGGCATTGGGCGGGAGGAGCAGCAACAGCAGCCTCCTCACCAAGTTTCGGAGCCATTGCAGGAATTGATTCCCCGCTTTTTCCGCCCCGCTTTTCATTCTAACTGGATTTGATGCGGGGTTCGTCACTGTTTTTCAGTGGATGTGGATAAACTCCAAGATAAGTGTCGCCGAGGGGTTGATTTCCAATGGATGGTTTGTTTGATTGATATTGGGCTGATTGAGAGCGAGAGTGAGAGGGAGGCATGTGGTGGTGCAAGTGTTGTTGCAATGTGGGGTTACGGGAGCTACCGGAGGTGAAGGAGTGATCAGGGACACGCAACAGATTAAATTCTGGGTGAGGAATCGCTAGACCCGGAGCGATGGGAGGTTACAACAATGTGAGTGTGCAGGCGACAAATCCAGCTGCGCTGGAGAGCACAAGTAACTCGAAAGGTTCGAATGCTCCTCTGCGACGAAACAGCTCAGGGAAAGTGTGTCGAAGTTCGAAGAAGCGTGTGTGTGTGGAAGGCTCCGATCTGATGGAATTCTTCTCCGTCAATGTGCCTGCAATTGAGAACCCCTCGTTCATGGGGGCTGCTGCTGGGGACTCGGTGAAGAATGTGAAGTCTAGGTCATCATCACCGTTGCAGAGATCGGTGACAGCAGGGGTGCCCTCAAATCACTTCGGGGGGTTAGCTGGGACCAGCTTCCGGTCTGAGGACAGCGAGAGCTGCCTGGCCTTGTGGGAGGAGCCGAAGCAGGAAACAACTGTTGTTTACAGTGGCGAATCGGGATGGTTGAAGCTGGGATCGCAATCACCGTGGCGAGAGTCGGTGAGCAATGCGGTTCGCAAGTTCGAGAGCTTGTCGCAGGCTGTGGTGGGCAACAACAACAACAACAACAATTATAATAAGGAGAAGCAGCTGCGGAGCTCATGGCGAACCGCCTCCTCCTCTTCGCCTCTTCACCCTAACAACAGCAGCAGCAGCCCGCGTGCTTCTTTTCATGACAGAGCTTCATTAAAGTTGGTTGGGGGCCCCCGATCACCCTGGCGAGACTTGATGACTTCGTCTTCTTCATCATCACCATCATCATCATCTCCGCGGAGGTCCAGTGTCAATCCTGCGGAGGGTGCTGGAATTCCATCCATGTTGTCACGTCTCTCGCCCAGCTGCGAGCTCAACAATGCTAACAGTAATGCTGCTGCCGCGGAAGCTCCGAAGCGAGCAGAGTTTCCGATTGCAAACGATGAGAGAATTAGGGAGAACAAGGATGAAGCGGCGGGCGTGGCAACAATTGCGAAAGCTGTGACGGTGATTTCATCGAGGCAAAAGTTAGGAGGTAGTTGTAGTGGAACGGAGTGGACGGTTCCAGTGAGGATGCCAGCGATGGGGGCGGAAGCGGGTGAGGAAGCTTGTCAAAGTAAGGAGAATAAGAATTGCAAATTGGGGGGAGATGATGTTGTTGGTAGTAGTTCGAACAAGTGTTCGAAGGAGGTTAGGTCAGAGGATGAGGCACCGCTGCGAGCTAGTGGGGCTATTCCTTTTGCTTGGGAAGACAAGCCTGGGACACCGAAGACGATTGCTGCGGCAGCTGAACGAGCATTGTCGAGGAAATTCTCGAAGAACAGCGTGGAAGATTGTGTCGATTGTGGCGATTGTTCGGGGTCATTGAAAAGGTCGAGGTCCATGGACGAAGCTTTGTTCGGTGACTGCGCGAGTGAATTGTTGCAGGGCGGAGGAGGGCAGCAGCAAGCCTATCCCTTCTACACAGGGAGCTTGACTCCGCAGCCGGTAAGCCACCGGTACTACCAGCAGATGAACAGCTTGAAAACTCGCTGCAGCTCCCGCTGTGGCTCGATTGATGGAGTTCGAGATGCAAGTGGGATAGATTTGGTGGCCTCGTCGGCTGCTAAGTTTCTGGAGGACGAGGGATGCCCATCCCCTGCTTTGGCACCCATCAAGACAGCAGGATCCGTGCCATTCCAGTGGGAAGAAGCTCCGGGTAAACCCTTGAAGGTCGATGATCAAACCCTAACCTCAGAATGCCAAAGCACACTCCAGCTTCCTCCTCGTCTTGCAGCAGCCTCCAATTCTCGCCACTCACCCTTGGTTGGATTTTACAAGAAAGCTTCCCCTCAACACCAGGTCCAGAGCAAGGTTGTTCGCACTCCCAGGATGATGGTGAGGACCATGGAACCTGCCACGCTGATGAAGTCCAAATCTGTGGGTGAGGCCAGGAGGAGCCCTTTCCGCAAGGAATTGGAAGCCGCAAACCTTGTTAATGTTGTGAAAAGATTGAACCTTCTTGCTGCAGGAGGGGACAGTACCAATTTGCCTTGCTCACCAACTAGCATCTTGCATGGCCCAGATGATTGTAGCCAGCCATCATCTTCTTCGAATCCTTCCTTGAGCTCGGAGTGCAATCTGCCCCTGATTGCAGCCACACCGAATTCCTTGTCTCGCTCCAGCTCTCACTCTAGCCTGTCGTTCGATTCGATGGAGAATGACTCTGACTTGATTAGCCCACCGTCCAGCCTCAGATCTCCGCTCCATGTGAACAAGACACGCAAGGATCATGGCAACAATTACGAGCACGATGGCACACCCGAAAGCGTGAAAGCTTTACTCAAAATCTGCAAGAGTGGGAGCCGGTGGATGAAAACCAAAAGGCAGCCACCAAACAAGCTTGGCACAATCTACAGCCCCGAGGTTTGGTCACAATCTCCCAAATCAAGTGCAGCAACCAAAAAATCTCCTGTAGTAGTGTTGTTGAAGCAATCTTTGTTGCAACAGAAGAAGAAGTCGCCTTACGTGATGCCATCGGTTCTGACTCCAAGCCGAGCTCCAAATCCAGACTTCTCAGCCCGCCTTGGTGGACGATTCTCTCCCCTCAAGGATCGATTGGTCTCTCGAAGCGATGCGAATGTGGAACCCCAATTCCAGTTTAGCTCTTCCCGAATCCTGCAGGACGACATGGGCGACCGATCTCCTGCGTACACCGCCACATTGGAGCTTCTGTCACCTGTCCACCGAACTTACACCAAGAGGAAAGTGCAAGCCAAGCCCAAGGTCCGAGCTGGCAGGCGATCCTCCAGAGGATTCCGACTGCGAATCCAATTCCTTGTGAGCATCTGTTGTTGTTGCACTCCCTATTAGAACAGTTGCTTCCAAATCACTTCTAGGACTTCTAATGGCTTCTTGATTATTTCTTTCACAAAGTGGGGAAACATGCTTGGAATGAGGGCATTGAGAAGAATTATTGATACAATTTGTGTTTGAATTAAGAAAAGGTTTGCACTTTCAAATGTCATTCTTAGAAAAAATAAGAAGCCATTATTCTAACCAGGGGTCACCATCCAGGTTCAATCCATTTGTTTAAGGATTTTCTTAGAAATGGTTTAGCAGCTCTAAATCAAGTTCTAAAGGTGACCTCTACGAGTGCTGTAGATAAGTTGCCCGGGAGTGCATGGTCGATCGATTGGAGATCATTGCCCATGTTTGCTCACCCCTCGGGGATTCGACTTATTCCTGACACTTTTTCACTATGCAATTTGTATGTGCAGGTTCCCATGAGCAAGGCTTTGAAGAGATTCTTTGCATGGTGTGCTTGCTGTAGCTGCCCTAAGAAACTGAGGGTGATGAAACCGAAGTCACCTTACCATCATGGCGACTACACACTCTCCCCTGCAGACTTCAGGTTCTGCAAGGTAACAATCATAACTCATCCATCTAACTTCCATTATGCTGGAATTGCAATCTCACATGCCTTCTTCTTTTTAACTCCGATATTGCCACCAGCGTGAATTACGGTGTTGGCTTCATTTTTGAGATGGTCAAATTCTACATGCAGTCCCGAAACAGGTACTATGAGAATTAAAGGGCCCCTAAAGACTACTGCCTCTTTTTGAAGGTGAACACCTTGAATGAATGAATGAACAAACATGCATGGACAAGCTGGCCAACACCTATCTCCCCCAGGGGCAAGCCCCTACTTCCCACATGTTTGGTTGAAAAAATCCGAGTGACCCAGATACCCCCACTATGATTGGGTGGACCATATGTTGTAGGGTGCACCAAAAATCAAGTGCTAGGAAGGTCACCCATCCAAATGCTTATTCCAGCCTTTAGGTGGCTTAACCCCAAGTTTTGATGAGATCCGGATCTGGATTTGGGCATCATTTTGTTTTGTCAATTGTGAATCTAAACTTCTAACTAACATTTTTGCATTTGACAGCCAAACTGAGGACCAGGAGCTCGCGGTGTATGTACTACTCCCAAAGCTTTGCCATCATGTAGAGCAACGAGGCTGACGGTTCAGCTTTAAGCAAGAAAATTTGGGTTTTTGAAGCTTATCAGTCGACATTCCAAGTTCCAACACCATTCTTCACAAGTGTTTATCCTTCAGCAACAAAGTGTTCCACCTGGAATTCTTCTTCAGCACATGCTATATACGTGTTGTTGCGAGTTAAAAGAAATACTCACCTTCTGTAAGCTTTCAAGTGGCGACCCAAGATGTGAAGGGAACTGCCTGATCCTGTGCTATTACCTGAGCCCTTCCAGCCAGAAGCAATCCAACATACAGCACTGACATTGTACAATAGTGAAGTAGCATGTGTAGAGGGCGGTGTACAAATCTTTGGTCACAACAGAGAAGAGGATTCATCCTTAGAAATTTTGATACAGAACATGATGCTTTGAACAAAGGTGTTAATATATGAATGAGATAGAAATTTCAACGAAAATTGTAGATACTGCTTCTCTGCCTCCTCTACCTTATCTCCACCAGACTTCTTTCTTGTAAGTATCCAGACGTTCTTGTAAACTTCAACATTTCAACTTTCTATTCTACAGATTAGAGCTAAAAATTAAAATCACATTGACATGTGCAAGTCTCTAAAGATGTTCACAGGATCTCTGGCCAGCTTGGTTATCACAAACCGCTCACTGAGGCCAGTCAGAGAAGAATTTTGAGCCTGAAGGAACTGGGGTAGGTTGTTTAGGTAATTCGGATTAGATCAATGGCCTGCTGTATTTACATTCAAAGTGTCAAACCATAAACAAAGTATCTATTTGTGTAGTGTTGAGATGACATGGTTGATGTAGACGCATGCTTGAAAGAGCTTCATCCAGTTTGTTGTTTAGTAGTTACCAATCCACATCCTGGTTTATGGAAGCTTAACATCAAGAACTCAAGGATGCTTTTGTTGAGGACATCAATGGAGCCTTTTTGAAGTAACTATCAATTCGGATCTTTGGATGTTGGATTTCAACAACCCATAGGTGCTTTGGTTGATGGCACCCAAGTGCCCAAATCAATGGCACTTTATAATTTAATAAATGTATCACAAGAAATGTTGCTGAGCATTAGTTGGATTATGGTGTTCACATTGTCGGTATTGCAGAGAACATCACAGTTTCATGAGGACCCAAAATGGCCTTTTATGCAAGGATACTGACCCAATCCTGAACTATATCTGAGGTCTACCAGCCTAAAAGCAATCCGAAATATGGCACTAGCAAGCAAGATCTAAAGGCCTTTATACAAAAGCTTCATATGACAACTACAAGATTCAGAATGACCTAAATCTTAACAAAGTCAATTTTCTGTGCTTCCAAAACAAAGGGGTTAAAAAAAGGAGGTCGTTCAGTCTGGTGACGCTTTCTGAACATTTTTCCGGGCAAATCATCTATCTTGTGAAGCACCTTCAACATGTGAAATGCCAACAAGAAAGGGCTATGTGTAAAAGGAATTGATGAAAGCTGGTGACCCATGCATCTTGGCGAGCTTGTAGCTTGAATTTGGGCATTCTCCATCAGGAAGGAAACTTGCAAAACAAAACTACAACAAACTACAAACATTCTTTGTGGTCCCAATACATCAGAGTGTGTTTCTTAAGGCTGACATATGAATAGGCAAGGTCCAGATATTGATGTGTTATTTGCAGGAGATGAGGTGCATTCATCATGTTTAGAATAATAACCTCTGGCTCACTATTGATGATTAATGTAAAAATCATAGCTTTCTCTAGTTCTTTTGCTAGCTGATGTTACAAATCCTACTTGTTTGTGAAAGAATTTGGCGGTTTCATCTTAAATTGCTAAACAGTGGCATCCACTCGCGGTTCATATGACAAAGTCATACAACGCCGAGAAAATCCTTGCAAAAATGGGCAACAAGGCAACCACCTCCACGTTCTGTAACTGATGCTGTACACAAGCACTCTTCGTCTTGCTATTGTGAAACATACAAGGTCTCCATGCGCATAATATGTGAACAATCTTGTTCCTGCATCAAAATTTTATCAGATGTTTTGGGTAACATATAGCTAGAGAATTACTGGAACCTCTAAGTTTCTTTCAAAGTTGGAAATACCGTCGAGGGCTGTCTGGTTCGACTCAAAATATAATTACTTTTTGGGGAAAAAAAGTGTCAATGTGTTGTGTCCGCATTGGTCACCAATGTCCAATACAACGTGGGGATTAACTTTGGCACCTAAAGTGGACCAGACAGGACACTCTATGGTAATCAATAACCTCATACATGTAAGCTAACCTTGGGCCATTTTGGAAGCCTAATGGACGGCTTTACTTGTACGTTACACATCATTGTAAGAAAAGGTGACATGTACACCAACATAGGAACTAAGCCGGCTATAAGTAAGGTATGCAGGTGTTATTCAGTTACTTTTCTTAATCGGACACCTATTTTTGATTGGTGTGTGGTTAGGTGAGGATCAAAGAACAAACACCATAAAGAAACATATTTAAAAGAGATTGGACTTCGTCTCCAAATTTTATTGATTACTCGACACTCAATAGTGAAGACAATTGGGAGGACCTATGTATTTAGTTACAGAATCCACAATAATGCACTTTTGATAAGCATAACTAAATCAGGGGAGGTCCAATTTTCAATCTAGTTTTTGGTGAGGAATTATCGATTTTGAGACTTACAGTACCTGACTGTAATTGCAACAAAGGCAATTTCATAATAAGCCAATTTCATAATAAGCTTTATTACCTATTTAGGTGACATGAGAAGAAATATAGGAGGCATTATGAACTTGAAATGGTAGGCAAAACACACGACACACAGAGCACACCCTTTACCCAAGAACCACAAAGCAGTTGAAGATTAAGAAAACAAGTCAAAATGTGTACCTGAAATACTGATCACCTCTTCAAGGAGGTGATTAGGCATAGAAGCCATCTTGAACCACTGACTGCCAATTGATTGCAGCGCCCAAATGGTAACTCTTGTCATCAGAAATTGCTCGCTTACAACCTCCACCATGAGCAACAATCCATTGCACTCGCAAATTTGTGGCAACATAAGCTGTGTGTCCTCCATAGCCGGTCCTTTCACCTCCACCCATTGCTCTCCTTCCACCTCATAAGCTAGAATGGCATCGAAACCTGGACAACACAAAAATGTGTGATGTCAACACTTTGTTGTATAATTTTTTTGAATCGTGTCGATGTGAACACTTTGTAATTTCACGTTAGCGGCAGTGTCAGAGAAGGAAAAAAAAAACAATGTTAACCTGCACTGTAGAGGGAACCATTGCAAAAGACGGCATTTGTCTGGAAGTGATGTTGCACGGGGTGACTTTTCACAAGCTTCCAGGACTTGGACACCGAACAATAAACTTCGGTGATGAGATTCTTCCCATAGGAGTTGTTACTCCCTGCCACCACCACCTTGTAACTCCTTGCCTCCTCGTCCACTACCATGCCTGCAGAATTAGGAAAAGACATGTTTTAATGTTCCAAGAAGTATGGTAGGTATTAGAGTTATCCGTAAAGTTGCTCAAAGAGGGATGAAATCGTGGGTTTAATCCTTCTTCGAGAAAATTTTCTATTAAGAGCTCATTAGCTTGTCGTGTCTCCGAGAATATTTTGAAAGTTGGGTGAAACTTTTGGGACCTCCTTTTTCCACTTCAAAAACTGAGAATTTTAAGATCTAAAATAGGGTATGCACATGGGACCCATTGCCCTATATCCCAAATCACCCTATGCAAACTAGCTTTGCCCAACCATCCTAGTAGGACAAGCTAGGAAGCCGGTGTTTGATAGCCCAACACCACTCTTTATGTATGGTGATATAAGCATTACAAAAACTTGGATGACTTTGTGTAAATTTATAAACTCAAAATTTGGGACTAAACCTATGGTGTCATCTGCTTTACTTTACAGATAACTCTATTATGATTTACTATTTGAAAACATCAGCTTTCATTTCCTCATTGATGAAAAAGATTGAAATGAAATACACGTAGGACTTGTAATTTCAATCCTTCTATCCCACAGGCATCGAATGGCAGGGAACCAATTTCGTGATTGATGTGCAATTATGAACTAGGCAATGGATGAATGGATGCAAGCAGCCCAATCTACAAATCCACAACGACTTTCAACTTTCAATCTGATTTTTGTTGATGTTGCATCATGGATTGTTGATGCACCAACTTTGAAGATGTAAATCTGATCAGTAGAAGATGGAGAACAAGAAAAAGAAACCAAATAACAGCCGCATACCATAGGTGATGGGTGCCTACTATGGCGGGGCAATACATATCTATTACTAGATCAGGCCATGGCAATGTCATTGACTATGGGTGATAATGTGCCTCCTCGCATCCATTCAGGAATAGACACGTCAGTAAAACTCTGGGCCTGACCACTACATGCCCACTACACTAGTAGCCACTATTGTGAGGCTTATGCACCTTTGTGGGTGACCAAGTTCTGGGTTTCAGGATTGGAAGCTCTACCCAACATTGCAGATGATGCGAGTTTGCATATCTTTACATAACTTTCTCAAAAGAATTGTAAGTCTCATCAACTTAGACAGTAACTTGGGCAGCATGCATTCTGGGATGCAGTACTTGTCACGCACTTGTTAATTGCTCAAATCGCCTGCTGCAATTGAATGCCATGACTCCAGTAGAATGCTCATTATGAACCAGGGATTAAACGAAATTGGCTCAGACAATCTACAGAGGAATTAAACGAAATTAATGCGAGTTGCCACAAGTCTTGTCAATGTAGACATGGACAAGGCGCATTTTGGGATGTTAAGGACTTGGTGCTCCACATGCTTGCTCACACTTACTATTATTATTATGGTATAGTCCTAAAAGTCACCAGCTGAACATACTTCTGGGGGATGCATTATGAGTGCCATCCAATTCACACAACATGCTCAAAGTGGTATTAGCATTGATTGATTGAGAAGAGAAGAGTTGTGATTCTTGTGACTGAGCATTTGTGCCCCATACGCTTGCTCACACATGGTGAACATGCTTCCAACATATGCCAGTTTATGAACTAGGTAATGGATGCAAGAGCCTTGCCATGGGTTGTAGTAGACGCCCAACCTACTGTGACATGGTAGATATTGGTTGCCTACTACAATTGAGTTGATGGCAGAGTCGATATGTGTACATAACTGGACATAGCGGTCAAGTCATGGCAAGGTCATCTACTATACATTTTGGAGTTTTGGAACAGCGAGGCCACATGGACATCGACACAATTGCCATTGCAAAGTTTCAAAACGACTGGCTGTTGATGGCGGTATGCTCAATACATGGTGCGGGGATGGTCCGGAGCCTTTACTTCATATGCATGATAGGCACAATAGGTTAAATGGCATAGACCAATTTCAGTATTTACTATGCATTTTGGACCTTTGGAACAGGAGGTGCATGGGCGTTCACGCATTTGCCATTCCAAAGTTCCAAAGTGACTAGCCGTCAACAACAACAACCTGGGACATTAATGCATATGGGTGCAATGAACCCAAGCTTTTCGAATACGTATGTTAATAAGCCTCCTTGTATCCCACCAGAAATAGACACATTAGCAAAACCACTTAGCCTGACCACTATGAACATCACATTCACACTAAATGCACAAAAGTGGCATGCACATCTACGACATTAGCATTCAAGATGAGGAAGTAGAGATTGCCACCATGGTATGCGGGTGTTATTCAGTTACTTTTTTTAGTTGGACACCTAGATTTGATTGGTGCCTGGTTAGGTGAGGATCAAAGAACACACACATGATTATTAAAAGAGATTGGACTACGTCTTCGAATATTATTAATTACTCCACGCTCAACAGTGAACACAATTGGGAGGACCTATGTATTCAATTAAGAAATTAACAAACATGCACTTACGATGGATGACCTAACTAAAACAGGGGAGATCCAATTTTCAGTCCGATTTTTGTTGTTACTTCATTGTAGATTTGCTAATGCAACACAAGTTTTGTTCTGTTAACATGAACAACGAACCGAATAACACCCACATACCGTAAATGCACAAAAGTGGCATGCACATCTACGAAGTTAGCATGCGGAGGATGAGGACGGACAGAAAAGAGGGAAAAAGTGGCGATGCGTTTAATTTGCCCACCTACAATGGGGTATCTCCAGAGATGACGCTTGGGAGGGAGCTCCACCCACGCTTTACTGAGAGGGTTACACACAAACATCTTGTCATCGCGGTGTCGCAAGCACAGCAATCCAGCAGCGGCCGCCACCACTCGCGCTTTGGAGCTCGGCAGGAACCCAAGCGGGAGCTTACACCAGCTGTCGAGCTCGGGGTTGAACGCCACGCATTCACGGCCCTCGCCACGAAACAGGTACCAAGGTTGTTGGCTGGACGAATGTCGGCGAGTACTAAGAATTGTGGCAAACAGGGTTGGGGACTGCAGAAGCTCGTTGAATTGCTTGGACACCGAGCGGAGACGGAGTAAGCTGGGTACCGGGAGGAGGGCAAGAATACGTTCTAGCAAGTGGATGGGCAGGTTGCTCCATAGCTTCGGATCCATGGTGGGAGAGTTGGATGAGCTCGGAGTGTAACGATTATGATGATTATGGGTTAGGTGGTGGTGGAGGCGGCGGAGTGAGTGCTTCAAATTCGACTTCTCGCTCTCGAATTCATGGGGCGCTGGATCCGGTGGACGTTGATGATGGTCATCAATGTTGCAGCAACCGAGGGCTCGGTCCACTGCCGCTTTCCATGACAGGGTGATCGGCTTCAACGTCACTCCGAGTTTCGCCATTGCAGATCAAAGCTAAATGATTAGCAACCCGAAGTATAGGAATAATTACAAAATCTTGCTACTCCGGTACTAAAGCTTCGGAACAAGAACTAGCCCAGGAATTTGTACAAAAGGTGGGGACTTTATCATCTCTTTAGAAGAAACTGGAAATGTTGCAGCAACTGAGAGCTCGGTCCAGTGCCGCTTTCCATGACAGGGTGATCGGTTTCAACGCCACTCCAACTTTCGCCATTGCAGATCAAAGCTATTTGATTGGACATTTCGCCATTTGATTGGACTTAACGCCGAAAAGAATATCAAAATAAAAAAGTAAGCTTGCGACTTCAGTAGTACTAAAGCTCCGGAATAAGGACTAATTTAGCCCCGAGATTTGCAGAAGGCAGGGGATTTTGCATCTCTTTAGATGAAACTGGAAATGTTGCAGCAACCGAGAGCTCGGTCCACCGCCGCGGCTTTCAATGACAGGGTGATCGGTTTGAATGCCACTCTGGACAAGTGTGGCCATTCTTAAATACAGCAGCAGATCAAACCAAGTGATTGGCATCCCCGAAAGTAAGAAAATTTACAAAATCTTGCTACTTCGGTACTAAAGCTTCGGAACAAGAACTAGCCCGGAAATTTGTACAAAGGTGGAGACTGTTGCATGTCTTTAGAAGGAACTGGGAATGTTGCAGCAACCGAGGGCTTTGACCAATGTTTCTTTCCACGACAGGGAGATTGGTTCCAACGTGACTCCAAGTTTCGCCAATCTCAGCAACAGTAGCAGATCGAAGCTAAATAATTGCCAGCCCCGAAAGAATATAAACTTAATATTCTCGCCACTTCAGCTCTAAAGCTTCGAATTTCGGGACAAGAACTAGCCCGGGAGGCTGTACGAAGGTGAAGACCTTAGCATTTTTTAAAGGAAACTAGAAATGTTGCAGCAACCGAGAGCTTGGTCCAAGGCCGCTTTTCACGACAGGGTGTTGGTTCCAATGACACTCCCAGTTTCACCATTCTTAGAAACAGCAGCAGATCAAAGCCAAATGATTGGCAACCCCAAAACAATAAGAATGATTTTATTTTATTTGCCACTTCAGCACTAAAGCTCCGGAACAAGAACTAGCCCAGACATTTGAACGAGGCGGGGTATTTGCATCTCTTACAAGAAATAGGATATGGCTACATCCCGAGACTCGCTTGACGTTCGAACACGACAACTTACAAAACTACCCCCTCTTTCTCTTATCCGCAAAATCATTGTTTCATATCCGTGACATCACCGAGGTTCTTATGTGAGAGTGGACCAGCAATGGGAAGAAAAGACGGCCACCACCGAAACTGAGTGAATGATGATATCCTTGGCCATAGCCACTGCAGGGATATTCATCCAAGTCCAGTAGCTGCAAAAACCTCACCCTCCCTCCTCTCTCCTCCCATCTCCCTTCTCCTGTCTGTGCTCTGTCTCGACCGCACAACCCCCCAAACCCCCAACCTCCACCAAGATCATCAACACAGAATTGTGGTCAATAAGCAAGCGACCACACCAACTTCACATCCGTGATTACGACTCACCACACATACTTTGTACTCTTGGCATGCACCCAACCCAACCTACTCTCTCAACCTTAGCACAATAGCATAGGACCTCCCGCCCCCCTCTCACACACACACACACACACACACACACACATCACATAACCTTGTCACGTTACCCTGGTGATGCGAAACCTCACCAGCAGCTACTTAGCCTTTATGACTCAGCTAACTGATGCCACCCATCCATCTGTCCAGACAACATCAAAACTGTGAGCACTTTGACGTAACAGCAAGCCAATGATGTCAATGATGGGCAAACAACCATCTTGAATATAACGTAGTAGTGACAAAACTGAAAGGCAGGCAGGCAGGCAGTCAGGGCAGGCAATATAGATCTATGATATCATCTCATAATTCTTCACTTACTTCTGAACATCACCCAAACTCTAGTTATAAGTAGTAGGTAGCTAGGTACAGCACTTGAGCTTCTTAGATCTGCTTCTTCTAGTTCTTGTTCAAGTCTGTCTACAAATGGGGAGATGGACCACTAGTTACACGACATTGAGTTTGAGACTTAATTGGTTCAAGTTCAGAATTTTAGACCAATCGCTGATCATTTTCGAGGAATCTACAGAATATACTTTATATTAAAAATGAAAGGGAAAACCAAAATATTTCAATATGTAACATTGTAATTGGTTGGACTTGGAAACAATTGGATCTTGACCAGTTTTGTCCGAAATCTCCTGAGTCTCAACTCAAGTTGTTGAGTTGTAGCTCCTAGCTAGCTTAAGTCTTATTCTTGTCAAGGCAGAGTTGTGCCAGAGAGAGTAGTCTAAGGGCCGCTTTACACCTAGAGGCCGGGCCAATTCGTTGTGTAAGAGGTTTGAAATCCTCACTTGTGATCGGCCAAAAGGCTCAAATCGGTCCCAACCCCTTTACACCTAGAGGCCGGGCCGATTTGGTGGTATGATTTTATTTATTAAAAAAGGTATGTTATGACACGGCCCGAGCTCGTTGAATTGGGTGCACTCAAAATGGAGGGCCAATTCTTGGCCTCGGGGTCAATGTCATATTTCACTAAAAAAACTTTCTTAAATAAAGCATGATTTTTTTTAGCAAACTAGATCCGTTGGATTATGTGGAAATCTAAACGGCTCTATGCTAGATTATGCTAGATCCATTGAATTATATTATATTTATTGAATCGGCCTAGCTTCTTGGCCTTAAGACCTTTACATATGGAAAAATTGGCCCCCGTTATAATCTTATTATAATGTGTAGTTGAGGCCGGCCTCCAACCTAAAAAGGGCTGAAATTTCATGCAATCAGCCTCAAGGTGTAAAGCGGCCCTAAGTTATGTGTCTGTGTCCCACTGGGGCTCTGTCTGTCTGTTTGTAAGTACTGGAGTCCTGCCTGCACTCAGGACAAAGAAGAAAATAATAATGAGAGAAAGAAGGGTCAGGGAGTCAGGACTTAAGTTAGGAAAGCAGGGAGCAACCTACAGCACCACTTTCATGGATAATGGCAGGGCAAGCCCTGGCTTGCCTTCCATGTCAAGTATTCTTTTTGACTCAACATTTGTTCGCATTAAATGAGGAGAACCGGTTGCTAGTTACAGATGAATCGGTTGAGTTTGAGAAATAACCGGTTGATGTTCGAGACTTCAGAAAAATTACCCATCATCGAAGAGGAATTTATAGAATATACCCCATGAAAGATCAGAACATGTAACCGGCAGACTTGGAAACACTAGGATATCGACCAATTATCCCCAAAATTATCCCCAGACACTATTTGTTTGCTCACAGGTGTATGAACCAATAATCATGCCCCACAACAAAATTAATGTGTATGAATGAGGGCTCGAACTTTACACACAAATACTACTAAGTTAGTAGTACTTGAGTGGTTGTGGGTTAGGCCTACCTTCACTCACACAACTATGATTTTTTTGTCTCTTTTTAGTTGGCGAGTGGGAATTGACCTCAAGTATCGTCCCTCCTATTGATACAATATGTGGAATTATGGCGACAAACAATTTGTGGATTCTAGCATAAAGGTGGTTTGATTGTTATTTCCTTTCATAAGCCTTCTCCCGTGCTCTGGCTTTGAAGTTATCTACCAATGTCACATAATACCTAGTAACTACAAACAGAATGGTTGCAATCATACAGTTTACTCTTTAGAACATATTTGATGTTTGACACAATATCCAAGAGCCTCGATTAAATATCGTGAGTCCCAACTAGATTGAATCAAAGTTATCATAGTTTCATAAATGAAAAAAATTGAAAGAAATTTGTCATTACACTCTAACTTCCTTAATATCATGCCCGTGGCAACTAAAGTGCACGTGAGATTATGGAGGTCTATATTGTTAACATGGATGCATGATAATAGAGAATTAGTGTAGCATGTGACATTATGGAATACCACAAAGCCTACATTGCAATAATGACAATGTGATGCGTGTGAGCATGCAGTTTGAATTCTTTGGTGGATTACTTTAATGTCAAAACCTATAATCTATGGGAGGGAAATGTGACAACAAGGAGGGAGATTTAAACTAAGCACATCCGTTCCCTAGGGTTTCGGGATAGAAGAGAGGGAGTGACATTACAAAGGATGACATTAAGGAGGTTAGGGTGTAATTGTTATTTCAATTGTTGGGTCTCTACAACTTCCCCCCTGAAAATTTAACACTGAAGGTGTTCAATCAAAGGGTCTAGTAGATAACTTCCAAATGAAGAATTTTGAATACACTAGCAAGTAATATTTGCATGCAAAAGGCCCGGTACAAAACTTCCTCCTATAGGTGTGTAGTCGATTCATCCCAACTTTATCTCACAAGAGTAATTTGGGACTCCAATGTGCTAATTATGGGGTCAAACGAGGTCCAAATCATCTCTCAAAAAACGTCATTGATGAAGGCAGCTTTGAACCCCCTGATCATAGCTAGTCATATAACACACCCATTTACTTGTCAATATCTGACTCATTCTAAAATTACATGTGAGTGTATTATAAATTTGGAGGTCTATAATGATAAACTCCCAGGGTGGCAACTATTGTATATTAAGCAAGGGTCACCGTCTCATGAAATCAATTTACAGGAATTCAAAATCTTAGAACTTCTAACAAGAAGCATATTGTTCTTAGTATTAGAAGATATTATAACAACTTTCTTTAAAAGTTCTTAATTTCTTTTTGGGGAGCTAAGGGCATGTTTGGACGGTGACCCTTACATAACAAAAATTTCTAACTATATGTTCTCAAAACATCTTGCATGATTTGGATATTTTTGGTGTCATTGAATTCCTTGCAATTCTACACATGTCACAAGTCCCGGAGGGTGGACTATACCATGTACAAACTATTGTGAGTGTAGAAAGAGATATTATTCCAAACATTAGCATACATAGTATATATAAGGGAGAGTTTTTTTTTCTCTAGTGTGTACATTTAAAATGGCTATTGATTTTTTTGAGTAAAGGTAGATGTACAAAAGGTGGTCATAAAGTTCAGAGAAAAATTTGACTTTTGATGTGCTAGTTTCAATTCAACGTACCTTTTCATTCATTATTTTCATATGGTACTTGTCCCAATGAATTATATATGTAATGAAAGTCTATTTTTCATGATTTATATCATGTGTATGTAGTGGAGGTATCCATCACATTAAATTGAGAAATCTAGTACAAATACATGAGCCCATTTTCTAGTCTACCGTTAGTATGTATACATTTGTTTTCCTCTATAAAATCTTGCATCTAGGAGGGTTTTATTTCACAGTCACCCATGCACTTTAGGTTTCCAATGAAGAGTCCACCCCCCAGGTCGCAAGTCTTTACATAATAAGGAC
Organism: Polytrichum formosum; assembly: GCA_964035585.1. Lineage (NCBI taxonomy): Eukaryota > Viridiplantae > Streptophyta > Polytrichopsida > Polytrichales > Polytrichaceae > Polytrichum > Polytrichum formosum. The sequence goes on from OZ037941.1 coordinate 4,515,476, forward strand.
ATACCACAAATCATTACTTGTAGATATATTAGAAGGAAATAATAAGGAGTTGTTCTAGAAGAAGAGTCGCCACCCCGGGGATCAAATGACTTCATAAAATTTGATGGACAATAGAGTTATCCGTTAACTAAACCCCAGTTTAGTAGGGAGTTGGTTGCTTTGCATGCAAAGACTTTCCATGTTCGGTAAGTTTAGGGTGCATGCTTGGAATCAATGCGGAGGCTTGAATCCGGGACATTCCATATTGGTTCATTGGGTGCCAAACTCGTTTTGGCATGCCTTACCTTGCCAAAACGAGTTTGGCACCCAATGAACCAATATGGAATGTCCCGGATTCAAGCCTCCGCATTGATTCCAAGCATGCACCCTAAACTTACCGAACATGGAAAGTCTTTGCATGCAAAGCAACCAACTCCCTACTAAACTGGGGTTTAGTTAACGGATAACTCTAATAACTTGTTGGAAAGCTCTTGAAAAGAGCTTCAACACAATGTACATTGCCTTGAATGATTTGATGATTTGAAACAAGTGTTTAACATGGGTGGCACGGTCCATCTGGGTGACGATGTATTTGACATCTGGATTGTGAAAATTAGAATATCGGGTTAAGCTCTAAAGGGGCATGAAAAGTGACCGTGGTTTAGTCTAATGGGATCGAGTATGAGTCATTGATGACCCCGCAATGAGTTACCAAACGTTGGGTTGCAATCACACACACTAGGACAAGCTGCCCATGCAAAAAACGCATGGCCCATCCTCTTTTCCGATTTGAACCAAAAGGTAGAAGGTTGGACGTAGAATTGAATGGTGCAACTTTGACATGTCAATGATCAACTGCCTTTGACATAAATTCTAGATGTACAAGACTTGGACACTGATGTTGTTGTTGTTGATAATAAATTGAATCACACCACAAGGAGGTCATCATTTATGAGTCATTATGTATATGTGCTCAATGACCTCACCATTCCCAAACCCACCATTAAAGCTCTCATGAGAAAAGTTTTCAAACGCCATCAAATACCTCACATACCTCGTACTCAACAAAAGAAAACTAGACAATAGACAAACACTCGTCCTCCTGCCTCCCCCCTCTTTACAAACATATTGCATCATGGATAACCATGATCGGTTCAAGGTCAATAGGCTCAAATTCACGCCAGTACATAACACCATCGTTCTTTTTTTTCTTTTTTCTTTTTTCTTTTCTGCTCCTAGGTTTCATGGTCCCTCGAGGTTTTTTCCAAACACAAATAGAAATGGGGGTTATAATTACCAAACATGTCTTTGATAGCGAATGATTGTTTGTCAAGTATATCAACACAAAGAGGGGACAAAGAGGGCCACAATTTCCAAGCAATTTCCATCAACTTTTTTTTGGACAAGCTTGTGAAAATTTCTCACACAATGTGGGCAAGCTTTGCTTCCTATGATGTTAGCAAACACACATGTGAAAAAACTGGAATACTCATGTCAAATGGGCAACACTCTTGATTCCATGGATGGCTATTACGACATGATGTTGTCTTTGGCCTTTGGTTGACTGTAATTTGCAATCGAATCGATGTTCGATTGCTAAAAATAAATAAGACAATTAACTGATATCAACAATCCAAATCTAGCAATTGACTAGCTCTAATAGTGTTTTTTAAAACCTAATTTTGGTTTGTTTCATTTTAAAACTTGATTTCACTTTTTAACTTTGTAGCAATCAATTGAGAGGCGACTCTTGTGGGTTTGACTGCATTTTGACAAGCAATTGGTTGTCCCAATGTAACCCTAGATAGATTATGGTGTCATACTTACCCCCCTGGCAATGAAATGAAACGAAATTGGTTTTAAAATCCGGGTAGCTAAAAAGGCTAATGGGATTGAAAGTACATCAAGATGGTTTCAAACTAGTTAATTTTTTAGAGTGGCGGAGTGTGGTAGCCTCCATGAGATAGAGGCTAATGTTAAGTTGTTGGTTTAATTGAAAGAAAGACTTGAGATGTCTTGGAACTACGTTCTCAAATAGTAATGGAAACTTATCTATGATGGGGTTGTATCGGGGACATTCCAACACAAAATGTGCCCCATTTCCAATGCACACACATGTTATAGTGATAGACCTAGGTCACTGTCCATGGCCATGACGTGAAGTGATAGATGCCGCCATATAAGCCCTAGTTGACCTTCTCATTGGCTAAGCAATTGGTGACAACAAGTTCAATTGACTTTTGGAAATCATATAAAACGGGCCTTAGATTTGCACAACTCAATTGTTAAAGTTGGCAAGAGGCAATTGATCTTTTCATTCTAGTTGAAACAATGAAACAACATTCTAACAGGAGAATCATTTGCAGTTGAAACTTTAAACTTGCATACGCTTTGACACAACTACCCTTTTTTTTATTTAGTGAGCTTGAGGATAAGCTTGGTTTATTACATTTCTTGAGTCTTTTGTGATTGAAGTGTCCTTACTAAATAGCTTCTTCAAGAGCAATGAGTGATGCATAGGGTATCATACACAAATCTATATGGAAAATTGTTCCTAAGTTTTCACACTTGAGACTCGGGTACTTCACTAGTTAAATATTAGGAATAGGGTGAGTCCCTACATAGGGTACTCTTTATTTGTGTAAGCATTCTTTTTGAAAATTATTCAATGTCATGTAGCATCATTTATATTCACATGCTACATTATAAATGCTATCCAGTACCTTGTGATGTCATGTATTATTATTTTTAGAACTATATATAGGGTTCTACGTTTAGGATGGTGCAAACCTTCTAGAGGGTCATCCCTGGGATGTACACGGTGTAGATGAAGATTAGTACATGGCTACTCATGTCATCTGGTTCAATCTATCATACAATCCACGCTAGTTGCAAGTGATTTAGGTGATTTTAAACAACATAGAAGAGGCATTTTTTTGAATTAACATAGGATTAAGCTAAAATGGAATTTAAAAAAAATTCAAACTACCAAAGGGTGCAAGATAATGAGACAAAGTAGAAGTAGATAAAAAAAAGGGTATTGAAAAAGAAAAATATTAGATAATACCCCCCCCCCCAAAAGAAAGAAAGAAAGAAAGAACACACATACATACACAAACTATGAGATAGTGAAGTACCCATGACCTGAGACTACTTGACACTCAATTGTATTCACGTTATGATTGAATGGAAAGGAGATATGAGTTGTCCAATCAATAATTTACAAATCCTTTTAAAAAAAAAAAATTTAAGACAAAAGGCCGATAGGCTAGCGCCAAAGCACAGGAGGCAGTTGACCACCTGACAAGTTTTCCGTCAAGTAGAGAGGAGATTTCATAGCCGAGAATCGAACTACCAACCTCTTCCTTGAGATTTGGGTATCTCTCCCAGTAGTGAGAAACGGGCTCCCATTCACGTCGGAGTGAAATCCAAACTCTGATGCTACTTTTATTTATTTATGGGTATCTCTCCACCATCATCCGGTAGTTTAGGGTCGTCTCGGACCAACAAATCCAAATCTCACAACTCTTATTGGAATCGACTATGTTGACCACCATTTTGACAATCCTTGACTGCACACCAAATCTATCTATCTATATATCTAACTATCTATATCACACAAACGCTCCAGATAAATGTAGAAAATAAACCATCTAATATCCCTCAATGATGGCCCACGACAGTGCCTGGGAAGTTTCTGGGCATAGTCGGTCAAGATCCTAGTGATTCTAAATCCAGCCAGTTACATGTTGACATCTTCCGGTATTGCTTTATTCATTTGAGGTACATTCTATAGATTCCTCTAAAATGATCGGTAATTCTCCTGAAGTCTTGAACTTCAACCAGTTATTTCTCAAACTCAACCGGTTCATCTGTAACTAACTGACAGTTCTCCCCGGACAGTGGCCCACAACATCACAAAGCCCTTAATTTATTTGGTGTGATCGAATGGGAAGGAGATATGTAAAGGTAGATGTACACACTTGCAACACACGAAGTTAATCCCAATGTCACTCTTTGTGGAGAATATTTATATTATAGTCATTGTATGTATGTGCCCCGTAGATGTTGAAATTCGTGGCATTGTGTGTAGAAAATAGATACACTTGCTTTATAAGTTAGACTTTGAAACCTGCTCGAATTTACTGACAACAAGGATCTTTCTGGCAGTCCCTTTGCACAAAGATACAAATCATTGAAGTGCCAAGCCAAAGCATGAAATGATCCAGCTGAGAAATCTATCAGCCAGACAGGGCTGGTGAGATTCTCTAAGAAAACCATCTTAGCCTATGTTACTTGAGGTGAAATTGTTTCTTTCATACAAAGTCACTCACAGCTCACACTCGTGACTTAAAATTAGCACTCAGTGATACATTTCAATTGACTACGGTTAGCGTTCCCTAACTTCCAGTTGGATTGGATTTGGAGATGTCTTATCCAATTAGCAATTGCAAATTGAACAGACCGTCATTACAAATTTTAAAATTCGACTTTGAAGTAGAGATGCAAATTCAGTTATAAACTATTTGGCTCCTTAAATGATCACCTAGGTCCTCCCAACTGTTTACTTTTGTTTCTTAGATGAGACACTTAATCTAGTTGCAAAAAAATCATACAAAGTCACTAGGGCCCCAAATAGAGAGAAGGACATCTCTTTGGGATGCACACGGTGGAACCACACAACCTCAAGAAGTGTATGATGTTTAAGCATGATTAAGTAGACTGACGAACGAAGACTTGACATTCCAAGAGATATAAGAGTCTTGTAAGAATTGAACTGACACTAGAGGATCTCCCAATCATATTAAATTATATTGACTTTATGATATAGTTGTATTCTAAGTCCGTTTCCCAATCTCATTGTGATACGTGTCTTTTGGTGCTCATTCTTGAAGACAATTCTTGCCATTTACTACTGAAGTAGAGGGTGCGCACATAACTAAGAAGAGTGACCACAGAAGACCCACATCCCTTATAATTGATCTCTGAAAAAGAAAATTCCATTGGTAGCATAATTAAGTTGTAGCTCAAGATTCTTGTGAGAGCTGTGAGTGTTGAGAATCATCCTACTGTGCTTGTTGGCGGCGGTGAAGTCATGATAAGTCATTTTGATGCTCCTACAAGGACCACTTGCCAGAAATCATATAGAGAAATATTGCTGGTCTGGTTTCATATATATATGAAAGCATATGACTTACAAGTTACATGAGGTGCATCTGTGTGAGTCTACTGTCTCATCGCCACTAAGCTTAAGGTACATGAAATGATCCGAGTACAACTGTACAAGGCTCATGCTGCTTTCATCATATTGTGCATTTCAGTGTATTTTACCTAAAAACTTCTCGCACAGAAATTAACCAGGTTACACTGGCATTGTGCAGCCAGGCAAAGGCTGCCATTGAGTACTGTATTCCAAAAAAATTCTCTTAAGTAAGATTTGCAAGAAACACTTATGAAACAACTACCTGTCAACTTTGAAGCAGATCTGTTCACTCTATGCTGCACAGAATTTGAACCGGTTGCAGTAAGGTAGATGAGGCTGATTTGGTTAGCTTCCTTAATCGGACACCTATTTTTGGTTCCTAATCGGTGGCACAGTTGCTCTAATCCAGTGGGTGAGTAATACATGTTGATTTAGCTGCCACCTTGATGATATTTGGGTTTGTTTGTTTGTTTTTTTTTGTTTTGTTGTTGAGACAGAAGGCCGACATGCCAACGCCAAAGCACAGGAGGTAGTTGACCACTTGGCAAGTTTTCCATCAGGTAGAGAGGAGATTTCATAGCCAGGATTCGAACCACCAACCTCTTCCTTGAGATTTGGGTATCTCTCCACCATCATCCGGTAGTTTAGGGTTGTCTCGGTCCGATATTTGGGTTAGTCACCTTCATAAAAATCGTACTACACACACCATCCTCTATAATTAGGAGTGCTATCCATTGAGCTATGACATGCTTTATTTTTGTGGGCGAGGTGGGCAAATTAGGGGGTGGCAACTTGGACAAGTTATGAGGTGGCGTGTGTGTTTGTGAGGTACCTACCAACTTGTATTGTGGGTATTCTACAATGAAAAGCCAGTTTAGCAACATCTTAACTTACCCGTGACCACTTTAGAGACATGACACAGTCAATATTCACATTAAATTTTTGTTTTCATTAGCAAATGGCCCATTTAGAATCTGCTAGTGACGTCGTCCACTTACACAACATTGAACGATGGAAGATTTCCCCCCTATAAGGCTATAACACCATATTGGGAAGCAAAAAAATCGTTGATTCCAAAGTCTAGATCAAAACCTTCCTCAACTCTAATTTCAGCAATTTCAAATTCTTTCGTCACGATTTGTAATCGCTAACCTACTCAAGCTTCTAATGCTCAAATCCATCGGCTAGATGGTTCCATAAGACTGGAGGTGTCCACATTAGCCTCATCTACCTTAGCTGGTTACTCGTAAAATTATGACAACAATATGACTTTAAAATATACTCAACATAGTCATCATGAACTATCTCAAAGGTCTAGTTTGCAAGCTCTGCATGAAATGTGAATGTATAATTAAGAAGCGACGAGTCACTTCGTATGGTATATTCAGTGCAGAGAACCCAATCAACCCAGTCCCAATTGTGAAGTTTTACACACGATTGTTATTCATAATTAGGAAGTCTGAAATTTCAGCTTACTGTAGTTAAGAAACACTCAGGACAATTGACAAACCTGTAATAATGGTGCCAACAATGTGTAAAAGAAAGGTTACGTTCACCAGATTTACACCTATCTGATAAGTTGATGCTTTGGTTAACCCCTAAATACTCAAGCAACCCGAAATGGGTCACCACGTAATATTTTATTGGGGTTTGCGATCCATTAGGTGGCAATCTACGTGGATGGAAAGGTATCTACTAGGTTATGTCCACTACCATGTGGGCCGAAATAACATATAAAAATTTCATACTCCAAGCATGTAGGATTTTTGGATAAGTTGGGTATTGCTTATTTTGGGAGGCGGTTTTATGTGTTGCTCAAATTCAGGGGTCAAATTTAGGAACCAATATCTTTCACCTATGATGCCCAATTTGGGTGTTTTTATTTATTTTTAAATTTTTTTTATCCCCTTAGGACAAAGCGACGGTTGTGCACAACTTGACCAGTTGGATTTGGGAAAAACTTAGGGCCACTTCACACACAAGCCAAGGGCCATGACTATGAAATGGTGAGGGCCCTTGACTATCATCCAAAGGTTGTACCATGGGTGTTGGAAAGCCATTTTGTGTAGTGATGGGCCCTCAAACGTACTGTGAAGTGAGAATGGACCATGTTGAGGGACCATTGCATATTTTATTGGCAGAAAAAGAGGGGCCGCCCTACCTCATTAGTTACATATCTTCATTCTCTTTTTTTGTCATTATTTTTTTGAGTTTTACATTGGTGAGAAAGAAATGAGAGCATGATGGATCATCTTGAGAGAAGAGGGAGGTTACGTTGGCTTTATATTGGTGTTTGCACATGATTGTGTAATATGTGTTTGATATGCCAACATTGGCATTCAATGAAGAATGGAAAAATGCCTTGATTTTGAGCATTTGCTTTGAGAGTGTATGGACACCCGGGGAAGTCACTCCATGCACATTAGGCCACTACGTGCAATAAAAGTTTGCTACCCCTATATTATATGTCATAAATAATTTTTAAAATGATGATATTTTTACTAGAGATACAAAACCATTGATAATATCTTTTTTATATTTTTTCGAAGTTTTTAGTCATCTTCATTTTTTGTAGTAATTGTTTAGTTCAATTCTGCGTCATTCTAGTTAGAAACGATATGTTTTATACAAAAAAGAGATCATCAAATTTGGTTACCATTTTTTACTATGTAATAGATACCATATATATCTACTAGAGAAAAAAAATTGATGAAATTTGACCCATTTTGGTGATGCCTTTAGAAAAAGTAGATTCACTTTTATCACACATGGCGTCAACTTGACCAATGGAGTGACTTCCCCGGGTATGGACATGAGCGATTGTAGTGTGTGGGCATTTGAGAGAAATATAGGGTTCACCGATAAGTTATTGTTGGATTCTTTCACGGAAAAATGTTCAAGTAAATAACTCATGTATATCATAGTATAATCATGTTTCTTTGTGAGAGGTTAGGTTTGTATTTGTAGAGGAAGAATATACATATGAAATAGACAACTTTAGTTGAATAGAGTTGCAATATCATTACAAAGGCTTGGGACAAGAAATACCATTAGAGAGGTATATGGGGTGGCTGAAAACACAATTTAAACAATAGTGAGAAATTTTTGTAGATTGGTATTGGTTCATTTGCAATAGACTTTTGTATAATTTTCAAGTCCAATTTGGTTTAGGTTTTTAATACAAGAATTCGAGGTCCTTTATGATATTCTTCATATTATAGGAGCAATTGATGGATCTTATATTCTAATTTTTATACATTTTTATATAAATATATATCGTTACACATAACACATCGTGCAAAAACAAGATTTTCTTTGGAGTAGATTTCAACCTTGAAGTGGAATGGAACGACTTCTATAACAAATTCATATTTTTTTCCGGATTTTTAGCATTTTTCCCTATTTTATTTCGTATTTTGTAGTATATTTCTACATATTATTATATACAAGTATTGTATGTGTAGTTGATTTTTACATCCCTTGCAAATCTTAAGCAAAACTTAAAATTTTGATGGCAAAACTAGTCATTTTAAAGTACATATTGAACGTAGTTGATTCAAATTTTTAATCTTATTTTGTATTCAAATAAAGGCTTTTAATATCTAACTACTGTCATTTATCACATTCAATTCTGAATTTGTGATAATTAGTAATAATTTTTTGAAGATAATCTTCAAAATTCAAAACTCTACAAAACTCCTTGGAATTACAAAGTGCAGAGAATATTTTAAGGGAGTTTTGCAGAGTTATGATTTTTGAGAACTATCTTTAAAAATCATAACATATTATCACAAGCTTGTAATTAAGCATAATAAGTGGTAGTAGTTAGATCTTGAAGTCCTTCACTTGAATACAAAATAAGATAAAAAAATAAAAAATTGAATTTTTTTTTAATCAACTACGTTAAACATGTACTTGAAAATGATTAGTTTTGCAATCAAAATCTTAAATTTGCTCAATATTTGTAAGGGTTGAAAAAATCAGTTATACTTGTAATACTCGTACATACTAATATATAGAAATACCATAAAATATGAAATAAATTAAATTAAATTAAAAATCCAAAAAATAAAAATATGTTCATTGTAAAAATTGTTCCAGTCCACTTTAAAATTGAAACCTATTCCAAAACAAAAAAAAATCGATTTCCACTCGCCACACACTCCAAAATTCCTTCAAAATACCTTCCATTCTGACATGATAAGTTTCTTGCCAAGACAATGAATAATAAATCTAAGATAAGGTGATAAAAGAGACATGACCTCTTTTAATATTCATATACAACTCTATATCCACACATATTAGATAAGCTATCTCTCACTCCACATGGGGATAATCCAAGAGTATATAAATAAATGAAATGAGGCTTATAAACTCCACTCAATAACAAACCGTGATATTTGAAGTAATATTACAACACAAGGTTTTTCTTTCATACGCACAATTACAAGACTCGACTTGGCAAAAATGCAAAGCCGGGAGAGCTGTCATATCTTGATCCCTCCAAGCCCAATGTCAAATAGGTGCCATGGCAAGGATGTGAAAACCTTCCAAAATGTGGGAAGGTCCCACAACAAAGGAATATGAACCTTCCTAAAGGTAGCAAAGCTCCAAAAGACAAAACTGACTTCTAAATAACCTTCTTAACTCGGGTTACTACCCTGAGGATTAAACTAACATAAAATTTAGCCTCAAAACTAAACAACATGACTAATTAGTCTAAAAACTAACTAACTAAGATATGACTTGGGTTTCGACATCATACCAAGTGATAACATGTAATTGGAGGAAAAAATTACTATTATTGAAAATCATTTCATTCGTCTTTATTATAAGGTATAGTTGATATAAAATGTATATTTTAGGATTATGAATTTGGATGGATATGGTGTATGTATGATTAGACATTGTTTTTACTAACAAAAATTGAAAGAAATTACATTAATTATTACCTTCTAAGCTAATCGGAAATTATGCATATGCAATGCGACTATGGATTTACAACCCATTTAAAGGTCGTACAAAGGATTTAAAATGTTATAAAGTAAATTGAATTTTTTTTTTCAAAATTTTATTCGCATGTGTGTAGAATGTACTCTCAGGATTTTAAAAGAAAGATGGAGAATTATTATGACAAGGGCCGATATACCATTGCGGTATTAATTGATATAGTTATTACATATGGTGTCTTATACAATGTGTACAATTAGCAAGGACAAATTGATATGGAATGGATAGAATAAGTAGAAAGAGAATTGAAAAGGCGAATAAAGAATAAATCATTAAGAGAAGGACAAGAAATGAGGGTTGAAATAATAGCTATAAGTAAAATAAGAAACATCATTGGTATAAAAAATAATACAGGAAGAACAAAAGATGTTGATAAAAATATTGAAACTTTCTTGCTAAAAAATGAAAAATTATAGAGATTTATGACTTTAGGCTATAAAAATGTATGAAGTAAAAGCCAAATTATTGTGGCAAATGAAGCCTTACAAATAATCAAATCTAGAATTCTAAAATATGAACACTAAATTTGATATCAATGAGTAATTATAAATTTTGCACTAAAGCTGCCATATTTGCATTCATATTCTTCAGTAAATCTATTATAGCCTAGGAAAATATAATTAATTTGGAAGAATTACAAACTATTTGTTCTAGAAATTCTTTCATCTTGATTTGAATTCTTTTTGTTTCTTTTGTTTTTGTAGTGCGTAGAGGTGAATTTTGTTGTGTGTCTCGAATACTATAGTGTTCATCATCCTCTAGAGCACTTGTTAACATTGATTGACAATACTTGCATGTCGTTCATTCTATATATTCATCTACTTATAATATTAGCATTAACGTCTATTCTAACCTGAAATTTTATAATGTTTGTTATTTTTATACTCAATTAGAAGAACTTTGTATTTCTTCTTGTAGGCCAGCCAAGTTCTTCTTAAAGTGCACAAACTTGAAACTATACGAGCATGAAGCTTAATCCAAACATTTATTCATGTCCACATACAATCACTGGAATTTAGAATAAAATATCATTGGATTAAGTATAATATGTCAAGGCCTTTTAAAAGTCCAATTGGTCCAATTTGAATATGTTTTTTTTGCATTTTCAACATCAACTTTTTAATCAAATTATTTGATACGTTGTTTTTTTTTTGTTGATTTTGCAAATTTTTCCTCCATCCATCTCACCATGAATGGCTATGAGACTTTCAATCTCAGAATCTCACCATTTAATAAGGGCCACATCTTCACCTTCCGAATCTCTCAACTTAATTTCATCATTTTTGTATTTTTTGGTGCTCCTTTCAATTTTAAAACTAATGCCTTACTATTTTATTTTATTATCCTTTTTTTTGTTTTCTAGTAGTCTCTTTTGCCTTTCCTTTTATGATCATGTTTCTACTACTTTCGATATTTTGTGGCATTTGTGATTGAATCACTTCAACATCTGCATCATTAAACAACTAAAAATTATTAGAATTCTTATTCTCCATGGGTTGATTTCATGATATCTAAGGAGGATTCCAATTCCATTATTGGGTTTCAGAACCATAGCCATCTTGCGAGAAACCTGTCATTGATGGAAAAAAATTGTCAAAAAAACTTCAATCAAAAAATATATTTACTACAATCATACATAATAACTAGCTCCAAACACTTGGACTTGTGGGCAGGTGGAAGAGACAACCTTATGCATGTTTTTTAACTAATTTGTCCTAGATAAATTATTGTTAAAATAATATAAAATAACCTTGGCAGTCATTGACAACTATTTCATTGCCATGGTCTTCCGGACTTTGCGTTAGGCCTACCTCTTGGAAGTGGGCCTAATGCAAATTTCGTCAGACCATGCACCCTTATCCATAGACTGCCATATAGGACTCCATATAGACTTTTCATCCACAAACTTTTCTTTAGACCTTTAGGCCCTCACCTCCTAGTGTGAAGTGAACTTCAACGGTCTCCGCCTTTTCGAACAATGAGAGCTCTTACATTGCAATGGTTATGGGCCTTGAGTCTTATATGTGAAGTGGGCCTTAGTGCACATGTTGCTTACTCCATGAAAAAGGGGAAATCTCCCAAAATAACCCATGTTGCCCCTCCAACTTTGAGAGAGACGGACTTCATCTACATTTGCTCAATAAAACCCAATGTTTTGGAAGTAGCTCATTTGTCATCCACGTCACATTTTATGGCAAAGTTGCCAACTTTCTAAAATTTGTGGCATGACTGAAATGGTCATGAATTGAAAAATTTCAGAGTTTTTTTCTAGTTGCCCCCTGGATGAAGACCATGTTCATGTGTCAATTTGACCTAGCAAATGTGGTCCGATTGACTTCAAATTCACATCTATATAAAGCATATATGGTAGTCTAATTCACATCTATATAATTGGATTTGAAGAAAACAAAGCCTATTTTGCTACATAACAGAAATTTTCAGCACTTGTGCTAGAGGTGCCCAAAAATGGAATGTGAAGGCTTCAACATTTAGGGGTTAATGCGTATCCTGAAGGGCTTCACGCCCGAGGGCACTTAAGTAAGACATGGTCTACCTTGACAAGCCAGGTGAATTTAACAAAAGGAAAGTTTTCTAGGATTGTGTTGTTTAGGACCATGTTTTCTACTAGCGTACATCAGTTAGGCGTAAATTGGTTTTTCATTGAGGCCAATAAGTCGCACATGTCATCTTGTGATGCCAAGTTTGAACTTCTTGTAAGATGACATGGAAAAATTAGGTGACGACATGTCCAATTGTACTTGAAAGTTTGATAGTGCATTGTACACATACATATGCAAATTTTAATTTTTGATAAGAATATTTCTCATTTGAATAAAAATCCACAAATGAGTCAAATGAGACCTTAATATATTATGTCAAAAAGTTCCAATTCAAGCACCAACCATTCTTGACTCCATATCGGAGAGGGTCCTCTCAAGCAAGCCCCTAAATCAATTTAAATGAGAAGGCGGTTTTGGATGTTTACTATGACTCCGTATACCCCATTTAAAACATTCAATGTTGAACCAATATGTTGAATCTCATGCCAATTACATAATTCATGTGAATATTATGCTATGCTATGTTATGTTTTTCAAAATAATTTTTTTGGTTGACTTGTTCAAGATTGTTGTACAGTGCTAAGGACTTTTTTTCATTCAATAATACACACACAAAGGCAAAACACACATCCACATATTATACGCCATCGAAAGACAAATTTCAAGGAGATTTCCAAGTTTAGCACACTATCCTATTCATTATCATCAATGCTCCACTTGCACTCATTTCAGCCATATTAACAAAAACCAAAGCCTAATCCGTGCAGGACTTACCATACTCTTTATTTGATTCGTTTCCACAATATTAATAAATTTGATTTCCATGTGACAAAGATTTGAACAACCATACCGCCCATGTCAAGGACTATGACAATTTGCTTGAAGTCTGAATTTCTAGACTTTGCTATACCACTTTCTCAAAACTCAGTGGCAACCCCACTTTCTAAAAACTCAGTGACAACCCCCAAGAATGTTAGTGAATATATACACAAAAAGTGAATATATATATATATATATATATACACACTACAAACAAGAGCCCACCCACCGCAAGGTAAGTAGTAAACCCCACCCTGCACCAAGGGGATTCTTGAGCAGGGTAGGATCAACGGGTTCAAATTCACAACAGGTTGCCCATCGTTGATTTTTCTTTTCTTTTCTTACACATAAAAGTTTAGTCAGTTACAATGTAAACTAATGGAGCCAACCAAGCTTGAATAGATGCCCAAAATGTACTATAAATACACGAGTACTGTAGTGTTTCATTTTCTCCCAAACTTGACGTAAATGAGAGGATATTCTAATCTTAGATTCCATAAGATATAATCCAAAGATTACCAGTAACAGCCATCTGAGACCGCGTAGCGCAGTGGATTAGCGCGTTGGACTTCGGATCCAAAGGTCGGGGGTTCGAATCCCTTCGTGGTCGTTGTTACCCTCTCTTGCACTCAATTCTTCATCTAAAGGCTTGCGATTTTACCCTACGAGACGTTTCACATTTTTGGAAAAATGCGAAAAATGCGACACCTCGAACCACATTGAGTAAGAACCTAAACGCATGACAGTTTTTAATTTTGAACAACATTCATACCTTCTGCGACAACTCTGACCCTCGAAGACAGTGGACATCTACATGGATAGAGTCACAACATGAGTCTGTGATTCAAATATTCAGCATTTTCTGAAAGTACAACTTGCAGACGAGAGATGTTCTAATGCATTCTCAAGGAAGGAGTCACGTTATATATAGATGCCGGCATCAACATGAACGAGTCTAAAATTTCTGGGTCACGGCGTTGACAAGAGTTTCCTTTCTCACGCTGATGACATGAAGCTGAATCTCAGAGAAGATGAGATAATAACATGTGAATAAAAATCCAACCTCAAGTGAGCTGGATGATATGTCAGATTAAATTGCAATCGAATCCTGTAATTGACAACATGACGGGACCTGAAATCCTTGTGAAGCCTCCGTGCTTTAATATGCAGCGGACAATGAGTCTTTGACTGTCCTGCTCAGGGAGACAATTAATAATGTGCCTAGCTACTAAGTTCAAATCACTGGCCTCAAAATTTCTGAAGATCATTCGGCTGATTTGTATGCATTTTTCTCTGTATGAATGTATCATATCCAAAAGCGGATCAGGTGCACATGATTTCTTCTTCTCTCCTGATCGAATTCCTCGAGGTAGCGGCCAATGGAGGCTAGGCTGGGTGTCACAGTAGTACTGAATTCCTTCCCGTGGAATCCATCACTGAGGATTCATCACCGAATATTGGATCTGCTGATGTTCTGCATAAGGTTCTAGGCCGGAGGTTTAGCGACTATACTTAATGAAGCAGACACCATTTTACATTTCTCACGCACCGGAAAATCTACTGAGCAGAGAGACACCAAGAAGTAGTTTGTCAGCATATACTTGCAGCGAGAGAAATGTTAAATGGTGTCTGTGCATATTGATCATGATCTTCTTGTGGCGGTCCTCATCATCCCAATGCTTACCTACCTAGCTACCTATACAGCTAGCTGCGAAATCAACTTTTGGTTTTATTCAATAACGACGTGCTGCAAATAATTCTTCAAGTCTGGTTCGTCAGAGCTAAATTAACACAAGAGGCGAGAGAGGGGGCTGGGAAGCGGGGAACTGGGGACGGGAGAGAAAGTCGAAGGCATGTACGATGACTGCGGCGAGCAATTCATGGGGGACCAATTCCAGTTGCTTGCAGCCGATCTGGGAGTCGCGGTAGCGGGTGATCCCAGCAGAAGCTCAAGGAAATTATTTACTTTGCTGGAGTCCCCCAAGTTTGCTCGCCTTGACGAAATAGTCGACGCAGGTGCAGTGGTGCTGTTGCTGCGGTGAAGATGATGCTCCTCGACATGAGGGCCGGCGCTGGATTCCTCGCTACATTTCACGGAAGATGTTTCTGAGCAATTCGTGATGCAGAATTTCTTACTCACAGCCTCCAAGTCTTGACGATCACTCCAGTTTTCAGACACAGCATCCAGGACCCTCTTGGAGCCAGAAGAATTCGAGTGCGTTGATGATTCCACTTGCGTAAGTTGGGAGACCTCGATGAGAGGGTTAGGTGGCATGTTGATGGCTATGGCGGTGGCCGGGTTAGGAAGTGGGGTTGGTTGTGGTGCAGGCTTGGCTCGGGACTTCTTGTGAGTGGTGGTCAACATGACATTGCGCCCACTCGCAGCTCGCAGTGGGAAGTTGAGCAGAGCACGGGACCCTCGCAGCCGCAAAGCTGCGTCATCGTAAGCAACCGCAGCCTCAACAGCCGTGTCGAAGGTGCCCAGCCACTGCCGGGAGCCATGACGAGACGAGTCACGAATCTCCGCTGCGAATTTCCCCCATGGACGCTGTCGAACTCCTCGATAATGCGCTTGCCGCACTCCCGCTGGCCTGCGACCACCACTTGTTGGTCCCTGGCTACCTCCTCTCGCAGGCATCATTACCACTGCGGATGGCTCCACGAACGGCTTGGAGTTGGAGTTGGAGTTGGAGTTGGAGTTTGGAGCGGTGACCATATCCACAACCTGTGCAGCTTTCGATGGAGATCGTGGCATTTGGGGTGAGGGAATGGCTAGGGTTCCATTTCTTATCCAGTTTTGGTGGAACACCATGTCTTCCGCTCCTTGGTTGGTGCTTGGGAACTCCACATTTCGACCGGGGAGGGTTAGGCTCGCTAGTGGACGAGTGGATCGACACCCCGGAGATGGTGGCTTCGATAATTTCTGCTGCTGCGGAGGAGGAGGAGGAGGATGCAGCACAGGCAAAACATCAGCAGGAGTTTGCTGATACACCGCTCCATTCTCGTTGTCGAAATTGTATAAGCTTTGTGTGAACCACTGCGGCGCCTGCTGCTGCTGCTGCTGCTGCTGATGATGATGATGATGAAGATGAAGATGATTTTCTATGGAACTGTCGCAGAAATAGTCACGCGGCGGGTCTAACCCACCCTGCAGCACGCAGCTGACCATCTGGCTGCTCGGATCGGCTCCACCATAGCTCGCAAATTGTTGGTGATGATGTCGACTCTGGTCATTACTCTCTGCATTACTGAGTTGAGAGTAACTTGTTGGCATTGTGGTGGTGGCTATTTGCGATGCGGGGACGCCTTCGAGCTCAGGGCGGTTCAGTAATTCGCACTCGTCGTCACTAAGAAGCTGCTGCCGAAAATGGTCCAGCACTCCCTTCGACATCGTCCGGGGAGTTCGCAGTGAAAGTTCTAACCCGTCGTCGGCCTGCACCTGCACAAAGTTGGTGGGCTGATGATGATAATGATGATGAAGTTGATCCCCCTCTAAAGCTCTGATGATCTTCTCCGCGCCGTCGTTATATCTCTGAGTCTGCCTGCGCATCGTTAACCCAAGGAACATTCTCCCCGGCTTTCCCCCTCTGGAGTCTCTTCTGATCAATTTTGCACTAACTTAAAGCTTGTCTGTATAAAGTTCGAGTTTTCCAAAAATTCCTAGGCTAACTATCGCAGTGTTAACCTTCTTCCTTCCTTGTGACGGTGCCAACTCACAACTCTTCCTCAAATCTTTTCACCGACAAGTTTCTCTTTTAAGTTTTTGCAATTGATCTAAACCCCTGATCACCACCAATGCTGCACTCTAAGAGGTCAAAACTCTCCCTTGAATCTCTTTAATAAATTCCTCCAAACCTAGGTAAGAACTGATGATCACCTACCCTGCATCACCTACTTCAACTGCAATGATGGTCTCTCCCTTTGCAACATCTACATCCCTGCTGCTGCAGCATGCAGGTCCAACCTGAATCGGTCTAGTTACGCTTGCAAGCTTCCAGCTGCCAGTTTAATTCAGTCCAAACTTAATAATTCCAAGGCGTCGTCAATCTGCACTTCCCATCTCCGACTACTAGACTCTCAGTACTCTAGTACTCATGAGACTTTTTCTTCACTTAATTCATCCTCAGCTCATGAATCTTCCTACCCTTTAGACGTCTTGTAGTAACTGCCCTCCCTGAATCTCAACCTTGTGGATGAAGCCTGCCTGCCTGCATATCGACTGAAATCATGCACACGACAAGTACTGACTTGGTCATATGTTGCGGCTGCCCAACTTAACTTAGGCCTGATCGATTGGGGAGTCGGCAGGGCAGTTGGTGAGTGAATTGATGAATGAATTGGCTACTGGAACTCCGAGTATGTGCATCTAGTTATATGGCCAGCCACATCCGACCTGACACCGCCGTCACCGTTGATGTCACCTACAGTCAATCTGTCTGAACTCCGTGGCCACCATTGTCAACGCTATCTCTCTTAACTGTAACAGTTTATTAACTAAACACGATTTGTGGGTCCAACCGCGCGATTCGTGCACCGCCAATCAATGTTAGGGGGTCATATGTTACGGTATCTTTTCCCTTTTCGGAGACACATAGAACGCTAATACTTTATTTCATTGCCAAAAAACCATACAAAAGTCGATGCTGGGACTTGAAACATAGAGGTGGGCAACCTTTGGTGTGTACACTGTGGAACCATGTCACTGGTTAGGAAATGTGGTCTTAGCACACACTTTCCATTTGACACATACAGTTATTAGCATACAACCCAATTGACAATACTCTAGTTAATCTATGGCGGTTATAGATTGGATTCAACTTTTATCAATTGAGTTGTGTTCTAGTGATCAAATGTGTCATACAGGAAATGTGTGCTAAGACCATGTTTTCTATTAGTGCACACTTGTAACTTCCAAGAAGGGTATGACGCCGAAGCATATATAACTTACATGAATTCTCAACAACTCTTCTTTGGAGATAAACACCATTCAAGAATCTTGCAAGTCATTAATTTTCATGCATATAGCGATTCCATCGGGAAACCATTCACCGGTTGAGAGGTTGGCCATGAGCTCAATGGAGGTTCAGAGAACCATAAATAATATGGGAAACCCAAATCCACTTTTCAAACACATCATTATGAAGTAAACCTTGCACACTCCCCCCCCCCCAAAAAAAAGAAAAAAGAAAAAAGAAATACCATCTTTGAGCAAAAAGGACCTCCAACTAGTGCTAAGGGGGTGTTACCCCCGAACCCGAGACCACATTATGGTCTCATGGGACATTAGGGGTTAAGCCCCATTTAAGCATAATCAATTTACTCAACAAATGGGAACTTGAGATTCCAAAAGCTATTGGAGTTAGATCAATGGTAGAGGAGATTGTTGCCTCCACATAGTGTGTTGAAGTTGTTCATGACTTCTTTGTGGGCGGTGGCTCTAAGCTGCCTTATTTGCACTCTTAGGAGCTTTAGCCCAAGCAATCCTATCATATTCAGGGAGACTTTGCCAAATAGTTTGGTTCACCTTCCTCTAATCCCGGGTAAGCAACTCTCATATTATAGACAGGGGGGCATCGGATTAAAAACAACTTAGAGGATGGGTTTTGTCAAAATTATACCAAATTATACAAAATTAGAAGGACCAAAAAGTTGGGTGAAGACCAAATAAAATAAAATGAGCTGTAGAAAAAGTTGAGTTGCATATTAATTAATTTATTAAAAACTCCACAACGTATATAAAGATTGAAACACCTATTTTTTAACCTATGCCTATGCATAATTTTAAAAGATCCTCACAAGTAGTTGCCTCCAATTAAAATTAAAAGTCGTTGGCAATGTTTTATTTATAATAAACAAAATTTTAAAATTTATTAAAAAACCCAAAAAGTTGGGTAGTTTGACCTATGGTACCTATATTTAAAAAATCATATAATTAGGTTTTTAATGCAATTTTATGCTTCAAGGAATATTTATTTCCTATATATAATTACATTTTTGGATTCCTTGTTAGAAGGGCTACAAGAGTTTCATGCATGAAAACAAATTATATCACTTGAGATTGGGCTAAAATGCATTATAAGTGATTATAATTAGGGCCATATAATACGGGAGTTGCGTACCCAGGCCTCTAATCCCATCGGGTGTTGTTAAAGGAGGGTTATTTCTCTCAATCCAAGTAGTCCATAACGTAAACTCCCCAACATAAGGTATAATGTGAGATTTAATATGGTTACTTGTCTTAATTAGACACTTACATTTGAGGAGTGGGTGCAAGCACGGTAAAGTGGACAGCTCTTAATCCTTGCTCAGGTTTAAGTGAAAGTGATCCAAAACAATATACTAACTTTGAATTTTATGAAATAAAAATTCATAAATATTTAGAAAACATATAAATCTACAAAGCCAAGCAATTTATGTTCACAAAAAACAATTTCAAACAACGTATATGTATTTTAGAAGACGGTGCAAGTGGTGGTGCAAGTGGGTGTCATTGAAAAGATAATTATCAAAAACTTGTTTAAAATACAATTGGGTGCAAGCACGGTAAAGTGGACAGCTCTTGATCCTTGCTCAGGTTTAAGTGAAAGTGATCCAAAACAATATACTAACTTTGAATTTTATGAAATAAAAATTCATAAACATTTAGAAAACATATGAATCTACAAAGCCAAGCAATTTATGTTCACAAAAAACAATTTCAAACAACGTATATGTATTTTAGAAGACGGTGCAAGTGTTGGTGCAAGTGGGTGTCATTGAAAAGATAATTGTCAAAAACTTGCTTAAAATACAATTACATTACATTAAATTGATGAATTTTTGAAAAAAAAATTACGATGACCTCAAGTTTATAATGAATTCAAGGAATATGAAAAGAAATTCCAAGTTCAAAATATTTAAGGTCATGAAATTTACGTTCAAAACTATATTTAGTCAGTTGCATTTACGCGTCACTTTTGATGATAGGGTTTGAAGATCTCATATTGATATTCTATATTTGAGTACCTAACTTAACAATAGAGGTCATCATGAAAAATAATCTATTTTAAACAACATTTTGCTACTACTTATAGGCGTTTGACCAAGAAAATCATGGCTTTCATATACCGGAGCACTTTTTTGGTCCACTTTACTATGCTTGCACTCAATTACATTACATTAAATTGATGAATTTTTGAAAAAAAAATTACGATGACCTCAAGTTTATAATGAATTCAAGGAATATGAAAATGAATTCTAAGTTCAAAATATTTAAGGTCATGAAATTTACGTTCAAAACCATATTTAGTCAGTTGCTTTTACGCGTCACTTTTGATGATAGGTTTTGAAGATCTCATATTGATATTCTATATTTGAGTACCTAACTTAACAATAGAGATCATCATGAAAAATAATCTATTTTAAACAACATTTTGCTACTACTTATAGGCGTTTGACCAAGAAAATCATGGCTTTCATATACCGGAGCACTTTTTTGGTCCACTTTACTATGCTTGCACCCGAGTACATTGCAAGGATCAATGTCAACAACAAGCATTAAAAACACACATGTTATGATGAGATTAGACTATGTCAACAAACTATGTTAATAATTCATTTTCTTCTTTTTTTGAGATAAATGACGAATCAACCTAAATTTCATTGCCAAGAACCATACAAGGCCATTGGGACCCCAACAAAGAGAGGGGGAGCTCACTAGGGTGCTTGTGGTAGAATCACAAAGCCTAGGCATGTAAAACTAAGCCAACATTAGGTGCTTTAATATGCCAAACATTTTTTTCATTTGACCAATGGTAGATGAGCTCATGCTCACCCCACAAACTGTCAATTTGGCAAGAACATCGTCGTGGATAGTCTCTCTCTTGGAATCCTTGTGCGCTTTTCCCCACAAATTTCTTGCACTGTCGAGGAGACCTTGCCAAATATTTCCTTGTAGTTTCTTGCCATCCACATGTTACTGTCAAAGGTAAATTAGTCATTCTAAGTTCACATCACACACACACACACACACACACACAGTTGTAACTGAACACAGTTTGTGGGTCCAAGGCGATGTGAGATTACCACACATTTCATGAAGGGTAATCAACGTGTTTTTTTTGGGGGGGGTGACCAAATATGTATCATATGAGGTCTTAATATGGCTATTTTTCTTAATCAAACACATACTTTTGATTAATATATGGCAAGGCTTCCCATTAAGAATGAACACTAAAACTAAAACAAGTGTTAGGATGAGATTTGACTATGTGCACGAAGTATATAATTAATCAAGTAAGGTTTAGTAGTGAACATAATTAGGAGGATCTATTTGATTGTTTGCAGAGAATATTGACTCAAAATTTAGAGGACATATTGTGATTGCATTTGTCAACCATATGTAAGAAACAAGTCCAATCCAACAGTTAATTTATCTATGGACACTAGTAGAGAACATGGATCCGAACCACATTGTCACTAAACAATGCATTTCCAAAATCCCACACAATCATGATCCGAAACAACACAAAAACTTTGGCCTATGGCAGTGTGGTAATTTGAAGTAGTGTTATTTAAATCATGTGATTTCAGGCTTATGTTTTCTATTCATAGGAGTTGAGTTGGAAGTGTCCACGGACCACAATAAGATCACATATTATAAGCCAAAATTTGATGATTATACTTCAGTGCTTCGATAATTGCAAAATTGATAGCATATGATCGAGAAACGGAGCTCACTCTACTGAGCAAAGAGAAGAGGGTTACAAAGGGCACAAATGAATGCATTTCCTATACTCGGGCCTAACTCAGTAGAAAGGCCCATTGTTTTTGGGAATGTGGCCCATTGTTCTTGAGATTCAAGAAAGAGTTAAGGGAGGAGAGAGGGAGTTATCGCATACAAGTGTACCTCTCATTCAACAACATAAAAGCCTGAAGTAGTATGGAACCCGGATGTTAATGTTTTTAGTTGACTTGACACTGGAATCAACTTTGAAGATATTGAATTAACAACACAACTTCAAACCTATAGGGGGTCAATTTCTTTTAGTTGGATGGATAAGAGGTGCACTTGTATGCAATACTTCCCTCTCTCTCCGTTAGAGGAGGGTTATAAGTTATAAGTTACTCCTTGAAAAGCAATGACTCTAACAAAGGCTTAACAATGCTATAGTCTACCCTCCATATTACGACACTTGATTATACCACACCTTGATTATATGACGCATTTCCAACAAACCAAACTTTCTAGTGTTAATTTACCTCCATACGATGACTACGATGGTCGAAGTATGGCATTTTTAGGCATGATTTGTCATTTAATAGAGGTAATTAATGTGCATAAGTGATGGGACCCACATGTATTACAAGGTTCATATGCCATCAATACTTTGGAAGGAACATGCAAGCAAGTCTCATGTCATCTTCAAGTCTTGCAAGTGAGGAAATGTCTATTGAGCAATATGTGCAATTAAATGGGGAGAAAATTATTGATCTAGAATACATAATTGAGTTGGTATAACAAGGAGCCCCGGAGGCCTTCCCTACACAGGAAAGTGGCATGTTGCCCATGGAAAAGTGGGGTGGTTCCCCCTTTGAAAGAACTAGCATGGAATAGAGAAGCCCATTTGGATTTAGATTTGAATGAAGATGCAATGGAGGGGAATGATGTGGATGACCAACACTAGCACCGTAGAGGGCTCCCTATTCCGACACGTATTCATTATCTCCCCCTCAAAATGAGCCACATGTCATGCTCACATTCGCCATGACCCACTTATATCCCACATGGTAACTACATTCCGACACATGTAAAGATGAAATAGGCAGCCCTCTACAGTAGTCAAGCTTCCTCAAGCCCGTGAGTATGTTGAATTGCTATCAAATTTCACAGTGGAGGATTCATCATAGTTTTTAGTTGTAGGTGTGATGACCATGTAACCTCCTATGGATAACTTGAACAAGATGTTAGTTGCCAGCATGACCAAACATTAATCATAAGACAATACAGTCTTACCTTCATAGTGTGTGAAGACATCATTATGAGACTATGCATTTTTATTTATTTTAATCTCCATATCAATGTGTGACATTGTGAGCATATTTCATCAATAGAAATGTTTTCTCATCCTCATGTATCTTCATTATGTATACAAGATGACATTTTACATTGAAATACGCCTCTCTCAGTCCTAAACCTTAATACTACAACATAGGAGACCAAAATGTCATATTACCGAGAATACGGCATTCGGATAATACGACACATTCTTGCACGAACAAATGTGTCTTAATAGAGAGACCAGTATAAAGTTTCCTAACCCTTTAAATAGATTACCTGAGAAAACATACACTCTGTATAATCCAACTTAGTGCTTAATTTTACTCAATGGCCTATCTTACCCAACATTATACAGTCAAGACTCTATAAATGTTACAGGTTGGGAGTAGCAAAAAAATAACGTATATAGAATTATAACAAGTAACACTTATAGAATTCATACCGATGATTAATAACATTTATAGAAATAACACTTAATTTTTTTGAAAATGAAGAACATAACATTTTATAAAAATAAAAAATAAAAGTACAAATGATAATACATAATTCAACTAAATTAACTAAAAGAAATAATCTATATAGTAGTAACTTGATGAGATTCTTCCAACTAAACTAACCGAAAGAAAGAGTCTATAGTAGTCTGACGATAAACTTCCAAATGATGAGATGAAATTTCCTTATGAAGTCCTTGAATGCTCTTGATGTGTGATAGGGCATCATTTGGTCTTTGTTCAAAGTATTTCTTCAACGTCTCTAGAGAACGCTCAGCAACACTCAATCCTACAACTTCTTCTACCACATCAACCATAACCTCATCAACATCAATTTCTTGATGTTCTGAGGAATACATATCCAAAAACTCCTCATCGGTAGGTTCGTAGGGGTTGTTTAAATCAAACTCCATCTCATAATTGAGGTATTCATGAGCATTCATCACGTCACCCACCTCACTATCAAATGACAACAACATCAGTTGATGAAGTAGAGTAGCAACTTCATCAACCTCTACCAAGCGCCTAGCTTCGTCTATTTCCCTCAATAGAGATCAAAAGAACACCCATGTGCCTCCAACACCCAAACTCCCAAACCTTCTCTGTCTGCCATCTACTCTCCCAAATTGCTTGAAAGTGCACAAGGAGGAAGGATCTCTAAATAAGAGAGAATATTTGACTTGTTCGCAAAGAATATGGGATAAATGTGATTACATGTTTAAAATGTATGCTCTCATATATTATTACCTTGATTTTCTCAAAATTAACACTTAGAGAGGTGCAATTAACAAAGAAGGGAGTAGAGCATGTTATAACACTTAACACATAACACTCACAAGTCTTACCAATTGTGCTTTTGTAGGGGAGTAAAATTTTCTTAACATATATGAAATTATAACGCTTATAGGGGTAACACTTATAGAGTCTTGACCTGTACAGACACTGAATGATGAAACTGTACATCCAGTTGGCATTTGAAAAAGCAAGCAATTGTCGCGTTCATCCAACGTGTTCCTAGGGATGGATGGATGATTTCTTAATATGTCGGGGGAGATCTCTTGACTTTGCGCCTCACGAGTTATTCAACGGTAAAAGCACAGCACTCTGCCCCTCGCTGCACGAATTTGAGGGCATTGACTGATCAGGAAACTGGACAGTTGGGGGCAAGGGAGCGCCATGTGTCGCTGTTGTATTGGCGAGGAGCCAGGATACATCCTACGTGGCGGATACAGGGTTGTATGGTTCTGGGAAGGGTACGGGCATGGCAATTCAATGATACCGTGTGTTAAGCCAGTTAGTTAGTTAGTGATGAACAAGGTTTACGGCGACATCACGGTCAAAGGGAATAGAAAGGATCCGTCGTGCCCAAAGACATGACAACGGGGATAGGTGAAATAAAATATGAAATATTGGGTACAACATTCTTATTCTATACAATAGTATTGTATAGGGAGTATCATTTAATTATCTTCTATGTTTATACACGTATATGATAGTCAACGGACTCATCGTAGTTAATCTTGATTGAACATGCCTTATTAAGACGAGTGAGGTCTCAAGTTAAAAAATCACTCGGACTCTTCACTAAGGTGGATGCGTCTTAAATGACGCCCTTCTTCTAGGATATGGAAACACGCAGTTAGTACGAGATGGTTTGCAAATCCAAACCGAGGCCGGAGCCATTTCTCTTGTAGTTTCTAAGGTCATATGAATATCTTATTCGTTATCAAAGTGAGGATTTTCGTGCTTAATAAGTGGTCATATAGGTCCCTCCCAATCATGTTGATTGTTGAACTTAGAATAGTTATCAAATTTTGAGCACGTAGTCCAGTTTCTTTTAATAAATGTCTTGTTTTTTTTGTCTCCGTTCTTGGAGCCACACCCAACCACATACCAACTGACATATAGGTGTCCGAGTAATATAAGCAACCAACTAGGCACGCCTACCTTAGTAGGAAGAGGGGCCCTTCTGACATGGGTCGCTCTGACATAATCACATTTTGTGTCATGACGATAAGTGTATGAAAATGGTTTGCTTGTTTTTTCCTCCATATATGGAAGTTGTGTCATGTCCTTGTCATGCAACATGTCCTTAACGAATTTTTTAATATATTTGGCTACTCTATCAAGATTGCTCACTACATTCCACGGTTTATTATTGAATGTTCATGAGAAAATGTTCTATTTTAGTTTAGTTTAGAGATCATCTTGTCGATTTCTCCTCTTCCAAATTTTTATTTACCCATCTATTGATGTCATCCACCTTCCCAAGTTACAATATTAATGTGGAAGAATGAGAATCATTGCATATCTCTCATTCATCCAACATGGAAGCGTTGAAATAGTGTGCACAAGCCTTGAAGTTGATCAATGTTGGTCCCAAAGTGGTCTTGCCATGTAGAGCAGTTTGAAACACAACTCTTGTGTGTGGTGCAAGGAATTTATGGCTAGGACATCCAAGTGGACCCGTAAGGTCCCATGTTCACATCCTTTAGCCACCACCCTTGCCCTACCCATGTAGGTGCTTATGTACCTCAAGATCCCTAGGTGAAGCCCCACCAATGTATTAGGTAAGGCTTTTTAACGAGATAGATATACTTTTCACATTTAGAAAGTTATAAAAACTACCCAACCAAATTGTTATCATGAACAAGAAAATTAACATGTTGGAGCGAAGAATATGTCAATGTTTTGAAAATGATTTTTTTTTTGATAATGACCAAACCAAAATTTGCACAAGTCCATGATGACTAATATTTGACAGAAGTTGTCTCAACCGACCACATATGTCACTGTTGACCGTCCTTCTCATGTCATAAACAATGTCCTAAAGACCCCCCCCCCCTCTTCTTACTACTACTTGTTTGTCAAGTGTTTGATCGTTTTTCATTGAAAAAATTCAACGGTAAGAGACTTGTTTTCTAGGCGGTTGGGACCCGCTAGAATGGAATTCATCATATAGTTTTGAGGTTGCTTCAAAGGTTTGTAATCGTACTTGTCCTCAAGAGAGGTAGTTTAAGTCGGGTCAAGGTTGACACATTGTAATCAAACTCCATGGAGGATTCAATGACATCCCAACCAATGTGGTAGAATACGTGGAAATGTTCTGCATGTAATGACTATGTGAGGGAGAAACCATGGTACATGGTGCATCTTGGTTATCTTCAAAGGGGTTATATAGCCTCTTCCATTACATAACATTATTCAGATCCATAACAATGTTATGTGGGACTGACAATATTCCACGTAGTATTTTTGGATATTCCCCACATTCATACGCTACAACATTTGTTCGCTTTCTTTATATCAATAACAATAAGACCATCCCAGATTTTCAATCACTGCAATTGGGGATTAAGGTTGATGCATCTACAACCGATAAAATAAGAGAGTTTGCATATGTTTAGGAGGAGTAATAGACCAGATTTATTTTTCTCAAAAAGAAAAATAAATTCTAAGGAGAATGTAATTATTTTTATAAAAAAACATGAAAAATTGTTACAAATTTCAAAGCATAAATTTTAGGGTTATACATCATCGATCTATAGGTGAACCCATAAGCACTCATCTCAATTGGCTATGGTAATTGGCAAAACTCATATGAGGGTAATCAATCACAAGCCGCCACCACATAATTTTAACTTTGTTCACCTAAAAAATATAGATCTCATCTATGTCGGCATTACACAACCCTAGTGAGCGGACAAATGGATTTTGTTGACTATGGAGGCTTCGACATTGGGGGATAACCAAATAGTCGTTATTCAAGTACACTTTGCAATAGAGCAAAAATATCTACGGTAGAGGGTGCTAAAACCGACACCCCAACCAAAAGCAACACCTATAAACGCCTCTCAACCACCAACACTTTACTTCCTTGAACCATTCCCCATGGAAAAGGAGTGCCCGGCCCCCACAAATTGACGGGTTTAGGCGCCACCTCATACCGGGCACCCACTGCCTCCATATAGGGTAGGTAACGGGCTCCACTCTATCTCTGTCAATTCAAGGTAGGTTTACGGTGGCTCGTAAGCGGGGGGGAGGGTCAATTCTATTCGTGGGCACAAAGGGGGTTGGTCACCGGGATGCAAGGGACAATCTGCAACTATGGTATCCTAGCCTATTACCGATATGTGACCTTAAACCGAGCTCTAGGGAACAAATTAGAAATAATGTTCCCTATGTGGATGACATGTCCCTAGCTCAACTAACCTCACATTAATGCATTTAATGACGTGGAGGGAGAGAGAGAGAGGGGAGGAGAGAGAGGGGGAAGGAGGAAGAAGGAGGAGGAGGCCCATGGGTCTCGGTGCAAGGCACATAGGTCTCGGTTCAAGGCACATAGGTCTCGGTTCAAGGCCCATAGGTCTCGGTTCAAGGCACATGAGACCTTGCCACAACGTGTTGGATGAGATTAGTTGTTCGTTTAGGATGTCTCTTGACATAGTAAGGTCAAAGTCAGTCTACGGTTCTCGAACATGTTCATAAAAGATAATTATAGAATGCTCATAAGTTGTATTAGCATTGACGTCAAACTTCTTTAGGTCTATCATAAGATACCCTAGGGAACATCTTTAAAAAATCATATTTAATTCAAAATTAATTTCAAAAATTTCCAAATTTTTGAAATAGACAAATATTTCATTTTACCTTGCATGAAAAAATTTAAATCGTTCATTACCATAGAAGAGGTCATTGTGAAAATTCACCAATGTGTAGCTCTCGGTCATAGGCTAGGATACCATAAACCGGATGGGATCATGGAGGTGGCCATGTGACTTTGTGTAACACTACTAGTTGGGCTTTGATATAATATCTTGGGTCTAGTACCCAACTATGTTGGATTGAGGCTAGGCAAATGAAGGCATGGGTCCTCATCATATGCAAGGTTGTCATACACGGGCCTAGGGATTGAATTAAAGAAACTAGTGGTTTTAACTTTGAATATTCATCAAATATTCAATTGAGGCTAATTCTTTAATTCTTTATACCTATTTTAAGCCCAAAGGCTAATATGAATCTATATTTTTTATATCAACCACATAGCCATATGTTATGTGGAATAGCTTAAAGTGTTAGTTTAAGCACCTTTACCTTAAAGCAATGAGAGAGGATTGGCAATGACATGAATCCTCAAATGAACAACCTTAAATAGTCTCAAGAAGTTTCTATTAATAAGGTAGGAACACAAAAAAATGGTGGATGACCACCACTACACTAAATAGTATATTTAGTGTTGGATTACATTCGGAGTTACTCACTCCTATATCTTTTTACTATTAATGTAATTTAAAGATGTTAATGTTCTATAATGTCCAACAACCCAATTCGACCTTCGTTGGTAAAAAAATACATTAATAGTAAAAAGATATAGGAGTGAGTAACTCCGAATGTAATCCAACACTAAATATATTATTTAGTGTAGTGGACTAGACTAGGAGTAGAATTATTTTTGTGTGGACCCAAAATGGCTAATCATAAAAGTGGTGGCTTGAAAAGATGCACTGATAGGCTGGATGTAGTGATTGGTTGGATAGGTCTTGTTTCACACCACTAGGGATCATTTTTTGGTGCCATTGAGTTTAACCGTATTTTGTGCATTCATATGCAAAGTAGGATATTTTGATGCCCAAATTAGGGAGACTCCACTATACAAGTAGGGGGTTTGACTTTCTTGCCTCTTTGGGAAAATGTAACTAATTACTTACACGGAATGAAATTTTGAAACAATTTGCATTCCTCATCATTTCCTCTACTCCATCGTTGAAAAATATTGCACAAACTTCAAGGGACTCTTTATGGCCGAATCAACTTATTTTCACCATTCTCCATTTTTCTACCTTACTCACGGGGGGGGGGGTGTCACTCTATAAGATTTTTGTGCACCACGTGCGGCGGAGGGGTATTTGTTTAGGGTCTATTTACCTCCAAGGCACAAATTAAAAGCTCCCTATAATTACTTAATTTTCTAAAATGGCCTATTTTTTGCACCCTACACTTACTTATAATGCCCATGTCATTGCATTGTAGTCTACATTCCTTATAATTTAAAAAAATTAATTTAAAAGTGTATGCAATGCAAAAGTGGTGGGAAAAAAACATGGCAACAAAAAGGTATAAAGAATACACACAATTGCAAAAACTAAGTGCAAAAACTTAAGGTGGAAATACAACAAGAAGGCTTAGGATGGAAATACAACAAGAGTGAGTGTGTGTTCACAAACACAACACCCACTCTGTAAAAATCCTTCATTCAAAGTCAATTTACATACTAGTGAAGACCAAAAACATAGTGTACAATACTAACATAGTGTGAAACACTCCAAGATGAGCCGGGCTTGGTCATGAACCCTATATAGTTTGTTTTGTCACAAACTTGGATAGTTGCTCTAAATCATTCCTATCTAGAGTGTACACTTCATTTGTAGAATTGTAGCTCATGGTTACAATAGACATAATGAAATCTACATCAATCCATTTGCTATCCGTGTGATCATACTTAAACTTAATACGGCCATGATGTTTTTATAATATTGCAACATTACTTCGATGTGGGGGTTGTTAGGATTTCTCCTCCCTGATTCCTCCGTTCATGCAAGGAGGTCAACCGCCTACCTTAGTACCCCAAATTGTTTCTCATTGCACCGCCGCATAGCCTGCACCCTACCCACCCACCATGAACTGGCATCTACTCCGTTCAATATGTTAGTAGCATTTCCAGTTTTAATTTAACTTAGGAATAAGTTGAGGCCAGCAATGCTACCACACTTTAGTGTAGAAGACTGACCTTTAATCTTTTTCAAATGCTTAATGATAATGATTGGGAGATAGGGAACTAGAATCATCTTGCCTCAGGCAGATAGAACCTGGATGTTGCCTCAAGACGCAAAAATGTATGCAAACAAGCTTTGCAAGAGATAATGCAACTGAATCCTGGCAGCAACGAGATGCCAGAGAAAATATGTTAGCAACACATTTAGAGAGTGCAAGAATCTACCTACAAGACATTGAGATTGCATGATGAGAGAGAGCTTGAAGCGATCAAAGATGGAAGTTGGATTGAAGGCAACATCACAATGATTTCGCAAAAAAAATCACAAAATAAGGAAAACTTAACGGTTGGGCGAATATGTTAGGGGCAACATGCAAATCACAAAAACCCCATCATTGAATAAAACGTGTGATATGAAGAGGTGGTTGTGGAAGTGGACAGGGAGAGAAGGGAGAGAAGGGATAGAAACGCCACCAAGAGAAGCCAGGGAAAGAAGGGCGAGAAGCCACTGAGAGAAGTCAGGAAAAGAATTACTGTAGGGTTAGGCTTACAATTTCATCCATTTTTGGGCAAATGATGAGTCATTTTTCATCCATCCCTCATCAGGCATGCGCACAAAATTGATCCTACTAAACATACATCCTAGGATCCTTATTTTCAGCCCCTATATTATTTTTACAAAAAAAAAAGAATGGCCCACATTTTATACCTATCTACGTTACTTGTAATGGGATTGTCTACTTTTAATGGACCCTTTATTATTTGTAATTATTTTATAAATTTTATGTCAAACGAATTTAATCCTCCCTATATTATGCCGCACGTCGTTTTTAAAATGCACTAAGTGACCCCCCCCTGTGACCTTACTACATCATTTATGGTATTTAGTGTCACTTGCTATTCGGAAATTCCGGAATGAAATAACTTGTTATTTAGGTGCATGATTTTTTACTAGAAAAAGTTAAATAGGTTGTTCGGACTTTATAGAACATAAAAGACTTTGGTTGGTAGTATATTACATTCTCAGTAAATAGTTATAGCACTTACGTAACATTAAATAGGAAGTGACACTAAATACCATTAACTGCATAGTACCTCAAAGCTCAATATGGATGTATCAATCCACGCAGGGTCTACAAAAGGCTATATATTGAATGATCTTTGCACAAAAACATGCATAGGATATGGATATTGTTTCTAAGTATTATGTAGATAGGAGTAGGCTATTGAGAGTTTCAAATAAGTTACAACTCTCCATATAGGGCCTATAGTTTCCAACTCTTTATGTGTTGAAAGCATCAAAATTCCGGATATTTCCATGAGTTAGTAGCGCATGCTTATGATTTGAGTGATTGAAGAGCATTAGTATATATAAATCAGGCATATTGAATGCTTTTGATGTTTCACTTGCATTTGTGTATACTACATGAGTGTATGATTTAGTTTTTCAAAATCATAATCACAATATCACAACCTTCATCATGATCAATCATAAAGAGAATCCCCTCCCATCACCCGTGCAGAAATACGCACTATAGCAACCATCCCACCTAACACCATACAATACAATCCCTCATCGGAATGACCAAAATACCTACATCAATTAGAAAACCAATACACTACCATACTAAGCATACACAATCAAAAACCCCCAGGCACCCCACGAGTATCCCACACAATTGCAACCAACATACGTGAGCTATATAATATTAAAATAAAAATTAACCCACATGAAGGCCCCCCCCTCCAAAGAAAAAAATGAAATATTCCCACGCATGGCTTATAGCCCCAAACTACAACCATTCGGAAAGAAACCACCCAACACAACCCCTACCAATAGAACTCTACAATACCCACCCCTCAAATTCAAGCCCCAACAGTGCATATACACAAACAAATCATTTATCCCCCCCCCCCCGACGAAATGGCATAGGCAACACAATTGGATCAAGAGTATATTGCCCCGCCAATAACCTTCGGATTGCGAAGAGACTCCCAGACCTACAAAACATCCTCAAAGCTAAACTAAACGCCATCCTAATAGCAATCCAAGGTACACGACACCATACGCAAGATACACACATCTTTACATATAGCCTTAATAGTATATACCTAATACATAACCACATACGACACCCATCATCCCAACATGACCACCTGGATAAACTACTCATTTCCACTATAGTCAATCACATAACCTGGTCCACACACAAAATCACAATTCAAAAAGTCAGAGCACACATGGGCATAATAGGGAATGACATTGTGGATCAATTAGCCAACAATGGAGCCCTATTAGACAAACCCATCAACATCCCTAGGATACATACGGCCCACACTACACCGTACTGGCTCAATGGAGTCCCCACATGTACCCACACGGGTGCTATACGCAACATACAAACCTACATCAATAAGGAACACAAGAACCAAAAACTTAGACTGGCCCAATCTCAATTCACATACACAGACAAATGGACATCCAACGACCAAATCAACCACAAACTTTCTAATCAATTCTGGAAAAACCCCGGGATCATAAACGCCCAAATTACACAAACTCTAAAATTCCGCTATGCCCAATACATGGGTAACCACCGTAAAAATATCTTCTAGCCTAACTTATTTCCAACCCCAAACTGTACACTATGCCCCAACAATACCTTAAACACATGGCCACACCTACTCTCTACATGCGCAAACCCCCACATAAAGGGCCTACGTATAGCACGCCATAATAAAGCAGTACACCAAATCATACATACGCTACAATCAAATAAACACACGAGACACTACACACTCATAAATGCAGGCAACCAAAACTCTAGACCACAAGACAACATAGTCCCACAATGGCTACTCCAATGCACATGCCTAGCCAGACTTAGACCGGACATATGCATTCTAGGCGCTCCCACAGATAGCCAACCCCCCTAAACGCCAACCGCACCAAACGTCATATAGTTCATTGAATTCACATATTGCCACGACAGTTCCCCAAATACCGCACATGGTGAAAAAGTCGCTAAATACAACCCACTCATACAAACACTTAGAACAACCGGCTGGCAAGTCAACCCTCTCATCACCATCACAACATGTGTTAGAGGGTGTGAGGCCAAACCCCCCACCCTTAAGCGTCCGTAGTCCGAGTAGTGGGTTTGGGCTCACATTCCTCCGCGGTATTGGATTTGGACTTGGATGAGTCCATAGTGCAAGGTTCACCCTTCAAGTGGTCTTGGATTTAACTTTGGTCTTTGCTTCCTTTGTCTTGCCATCGCGAGAGTGCTCCACATTCTCCATTAATTTGTGCACGTGGTTTATTTTTAAAGAGAGGATGCAAGTGTTAAAAAACACTATTCTCTATAGTCAATCTCAAATACATTTACTTGTGAAAGCCACACATAACACTAACTAGCATAATGTAACTAACTACTTGTCTATGAGCTAATTAAGTAGGCTATCTACTAAGCTCCTTCATGAACCCATCTCTTTACTTTCTAATTACATAAACCTAGCTCCTTCATAAACCCAACTCCTTCATGAACCCAACTCCTTAGCTTCTAACTAAATAAACCCAGCTCCTTCGTAAACCCATCTTCTTAGCTTCTAACTAAACAAACCCAGCTCCTTTATAAACCCAGCTCCTTCATAAACCCAGCTCCTTCATGAACCCAGCTCTTTACTTTCTAACTAAACAAACCCAGCTCCTTCATAAACCCAGCTCCTTCATGAACCCACAACTTTGTAGTTGTAATCCCCAACTACCTCACTAATTATTCAAGCCCTTAACTAATCTTCCTACCTAATTTTCCTAATTCTACTAACAACCCCTTTCTAATCACACAATTCTTCTCTAATCCTAAAATCCTAAAATCCTAGAGAGGAGAGGGGGAAAGAGAATTTCCTAACTTCACTAAGACTAACTAATCCACACAAGTATATTTTTGCACTCATCACAACCTCAAGTGCTCAACTCTTAAACATGGAACTTGCAACCACGTGTATTCAAAACATGAACTTTAAGTACCACAAATTGGAATCATGAATTAACTTTAAAATCCTTCACGTCAACACTAATTCTACCAAGAGGTCAAGCCCTCTTCAAGGCTAACAAGCCTTGGCTCTCAAACTAAAAACTAAGCACACACATGTGCTCCAATATGGCTTCCCACACCCACACTTATAACTCGTGGGGTGCCTTGGAGCACAAAGGAAAGAGAGGATGAGTGAGGGAAGAATGAGGGATTATATAGTAAGCTTGAGGGGGTGAGCACCCTCAAGGCTCACGATAAGCCCTTGAGATTTCCTCCTACTTAGTAGGCGCCAATCCTATCTTCTAAGCCTTCCTCCCTCAAATGATCAACAAGGATCCTAATTCGAACATTTAACTAGCCTTGGCTTTCTACCTACCACACTTTACCAAACTTGGGATGCTTCAACCCAAACTTAGCCTCCTTCGCTTTCCGCCGCCATAACTTTCTCCCCTTACTTTCCCAAATCGTTGCTCACCACTTAATTCAAACCACGATGCTTAACTCGTGATTTGATTGGTGCTTTGAGAATTTGCTTATCCTCCACCTTGCATTCTTCCTTGGACCTTCCCCATTAAGTGGCCATGATGAGGTGGTCCACTTGTGCGCTCCATGTGATCCTCCATTCATCCCAATTCGAATGCACTTGCCTCTTGAGTCACTTTGGTTGTCTCCATCCATTTGTACTAGCCTACTCACTAACTACTCAATCAAAGTTCTCCTTACCTATCCTCATTCACTCAAATCCTTCCGAAGGTAAAAACACAATAACAACTCACATCCTAGCCTCTTACAACATGGTACTTCTAAGACTAACATTTCACTCTTTTTATATTTTTGTGAAGTAACATGCTACTTCAAAGTGCATCAACTAACGTTTCAAGGGTCTAAGACTAAATGTGGGCACCATTTTGGGCTCACATAATTGGCGACCATCGGGGGATGAATCCAAACATCTCTTGCTCCAAGGGTAAGTTGCCTAGTCAAGCTCGGTACTCCTTACATCTACTTCCCGATGTACGGGTAGGAAAGAGCTCACCATTCAACGTTTCCAATTGAATTGAATTATTAGGAAAGACCTCATAGACAAGGTAAGGTCCTAACCATATTGCATCGAATTTCGCCGGAAATTCAAGCTTTCGTGCGTCTTGAATCATGACCATCATTCCCGGTGTTAGGGCCCTTCTCTTATGTCGTTTGTCGAAAGTAATCTTTCTCCTTCTTTGGATTGCCTCAATATGTTGAGCCGCCATTCTCCTCCCTTCGTCAAGTGCTTCCAAATCGGTTAGTCGATTTCGTAAGGATTGACTTTCGGTAAGTCTCGTACTCACGGCCACCCTAAGTGACTCGACTTCATATTCGATTGGTAGTGTCGCTTCAAGACCATAGACTAAGGAAAATGGTGTAGCACGCGTAGTTACCTTATAGGTTGTACGGTATGCCCAAAGTGCCGCCGTTAGTTTCGTATCCCAATCCCGCTTCGAGTCTATAACCGTCTTGCGTAGTATACTCACCAAAATTCCGTTAACCCTTTCCGTTTGTCCATTGGTTTGTGGGTGGTAGGGAGTAGTCTTCCGGTGATCAATTTTAAATTTCTCTGTCATCTCTCGAATCAAGTCATTCAAAAAGTGAGTACCCCTATCGCTTACTAGGATCTTCGGCACCCCGAACCGCGAAATTATGTTTTCGTACATAAATGTTGCCGCGTGTTCCGCCGTGTCGGTCTTCACCGCTTTGGCTTCCGCCCACTTGGTGAGGTACTCGGTTGCCACCACAATATATTTCATTCCTTTTGAAGATTGGGGATGGACCTCACCCACATAGTCGATGCCCCATTTTTCGAAAGGAATTAAGGGTAATGATACATGTAAAGGCATCTCCATTCTAAGGTCGTTTCGGGCATACCGTTGGCAAGCGTCGCATTTCCTTACATAGTCATGGGCCTCCTTAAATAGTGTAGGCCAAAAGTAGCCCGCTCTAAGTATTTTTTGCCCGGTGAGTTGACCCGAGAAGTGACCGCCGCAAGCGCTATCGTGGCAAGCGATTAAAATCGCTTCAACCTCCGTTTTTGACACGCATCGTCGTAAAATACCATCGGACCCCCTTCTAAACAACCTATGGCCCACTACAACAAATTGCCTACTATTTACCCTCACCTTCCTTCTCTCTTCTTTTGTCCACTCTTTGGGCAACTTGTGGGTTGTTAGAAATTCCACTATGCCCGCATACCACTCCGGTGTAGAAGTGACCACAAAGAGGCTATCATCTACTAACATATCATTTACCGGATTTTTTCCTATCTCCTCCGACAACCTAGACAAGTGGTCCGCTTGTAAATGCATACGACCCGGTTTATATTCCACCGTGTAGTCGAATTCTTCTAATAACAAAACCCACCTAGCTAACCTACCACTTAACTCCGCCTTGTTAACTAGATACTTGATAGCCATGTGGTCAACAAAAAATACAACCGGGTTGCACATGAGGTAATGCCTAAACTTTTTAACGGAAAACACCATGGCTAGGCACTCCCTCTCCGTTGTAGAGTAGTTTCTTTCGGCGGGGGTCAATTGCTTACTCGCATAAGCTATGGGTTGATCCTTCTCTTTTTCTCCCGTTGCTTGACAAAGCGCACTCCCTATTGCCACATTACTAGCATCACAATAGACGTGAAAAGGTTTACCCCAATTGGGTGGTATCAACACCGGATAGGTGCTCAACCTATCCCGCAATTCCTCAAAGGCTTTTTGACAAGCATCCGTCCACTCGAATTTGACATCCTTTTTGAGCAAATGGGTAATGGGCACCGCTATCTTTGAAAAATTAGGAATAAGTTCCCGGTACCATCCCACATGTCCTAACAACTTAGAGATCCCCTTGGAATTGGTTGGAGTTGCCAAGTCGCTTATGGCCGCAATCTTATCCGGATCGGGTTCTCTACCTTTCTCACTAACAACATACCCCAACAACACTCCCTTATTCACTCCCAAAAATGTCTTATCCGGGTTCAATGCTAACCTCATCTTCCTACACCTAACCAATGCCTCCCTAACACAATGTAGGTGATCGTCCACATTACTTTGTGTGCTAAAATCGTCCACAAAGACGGTCATGGATTTGAACAACAAGTCGGTGAAGATATACATTACTAATCGTTGGAAAGTAGCCGGGGCATTACATAACCCAAATGGCATCACTACCCACACAAAAGTACCCCAAGGTGTAGTAAAAGCCGTTTTATGGATATCTTGGAGGGCTATGGAAATTTGATTATAACCCGCATACCCATCCATAAAGGTATATCGCGAATGACCTCCAACCTCCTCAAGCAACAAGGTGATAAAAGGTAAGGGGAAGTGATCCTTTTGTGTGCACGAATTCAATTTCCTATAGTCGACACAAACCCTTAATTTCCCATTTTTTTTCTTTACTAAGACCATAGGAGAAACCCAATCCGTGATTTCCACCGGCTTGATAAACCCGGCCTTCAATAACCTTTCCAATTCCGCTTTCACCAACAATTGCAATTGAGGATTCATCCTCCTCTCCTTTTGTCTAATTGGCCTCGCCCCCGGAATTAAAGGAATCCGGTGCTCTACCATTTCCCTAGGAATTCCCTTAAGCTCATCGTAGGACCATGCAAAAGTATCACTAAACTCATCCACCAAATTGCTATACTCCCTAACCTCTTTCTCCCCCAATTTGGAACCCATCTTCATTTGTCGGGTTTTTCCATTCTTTAATTTCACATCCACGTACCGCCAATCCGCTTCTGACACATGTGCTTGTTCCTCTTTGTTCCGATACCAATCGGAAGGCACATTGGGGTAATCTTTCACATCTTGACCTACAACTATCCCCGTAGACGTGGTCTTGAAATGTAAAGGCTCCTCCAATTTCGATGACTCAATAATCACATCCTCCTCTTGAGTCCCATCTACATGAATTAAACTAACCTCACCCTCTTCCACGTCATCTACCCAAGGTGTTAACCCACCGCTAACCCACTCTTCCTCGGTGAGCACCTCACATGGCTCCAACAATGAGCCCTCTCCTAAACTAACACTAGGAAATTCACTCCCTAAGCCTACTTGGTGAAATGTAACCATTACATCAACCTCGGACTCGGGGTACTCCCTTAGCCATTGGGCATAATCCCCATTATCCCCATAATTGTAAAAATTAGGACCTAGACTTCCCGAGCCCGAATCTATAACAACCCTTTGACCTTCGGGATGGACGACTCCCACCAATGCCTTGCCAATCTCATTCTCGTTTAAGTCATCAATTTCCTTCTCCAATGGCAAATACATCTCCTTCTTCATCCATCCTTCTAATGAACCAATGGACACTATGACCCTATTACCCTCCGGACCATAAGTGATGGATGATTTAGGTCCACCCCAATTGACCATAGCATTCGCCATCCGCAACCAAGGCCTACCTAGCAAAATGGGGAAGGTGTCCTTGTTGGAGTGCATTTTAATGACATGGAAGGTGACCAAGTACTCCTCACCTCCCGTAGTCATTCTACAATCCTTGATCATCCCCAAAGGCGTAGTCGAACTTTGATTTGCCATATTTATGACCAAAGGTGAAGGCCCCGTGAGTCCAAGTCCCAATTTTTTCATAGTATCCTCCGGTAGTATATTTAGACTACTCCCTCCGTCGACTAGCACATTAGGAACCACCTTATCTACTATAACAACTTCTATTTCTATAGCTTTCACGTCTCTTCCACCTTGTGATTGGATCCTAGCGGCTATTTTAGCTTTCACCTTCCTCATCCTCTTGTGTACCGGCATTCCCTCCTTTAATGTTTTCCTTGCCGTGGGTGAAATTTCCAATAGTTGGCCGAAAGTAATATCCGCCTTGAGTGTACTAAGGTCCGCCCACAAGTCGTACCCGGTAGATCTTTCCACCTTAGAATTACCCACTACGTCGAATTCGTCTACGGGAACCCCCGGTCCTTCCCATTCACCCACATCGCTATTATCCAAGTCATGTACCGCATTAGTCCTCTCCCTATCTTGTAAAATTATATTTTCCCTCTCCACATCCTTAGTAGCTCTTCTAGCTACCCTATCCAACTCGGAGAGATTAATCTCTTCATCCGAAGAGTAATTTCCTTGCTCTCCTATTCCTACCTCCAACGGGGCATCCCCTCTCCTAGCCCTAGTAGTTACCGCTAGTGCAGGTGCTTCTTCAACCACACCCTTACCCTTCACTAACTCATATGTAATAGCATTGGTGTGAGGAGGCCATTGACTTTGGTCCTCTCCAATTCTCGTTGGGAGAGGAAGCATGTCATCACATGTGGCCTCCAACACTCCATCCATGAACCTAACATCTTGGGAGTTAGATGGTCCCGGATCCGTTGGAGGCGCTTGTCTCCCGTTACTACCATTAGGTGGAACTCCTTGTCTATTTTGTATTGGAATGTAACCGGTTGTAGTTTGCAAGCCCGCCGGTGGATGAAAAGTTTGCCTAGCATTACTATGGTCATAGTATAAGTTAGGTGGCCTAAGTTCATTGGCCGGTACTCCTTGTGGCCTAGCACCTCGCATATTATCCCTTGCTTGTTGTTGTGGATTAGCCACCGGGTAAGGGACATTAATTATTTTGTCCGGTTGGCGACACGTATCCGAGGGATGACTTCCTCCACAATTGCTACAATTAAACTCTTGACCCTCGGACCAACATTGTCCTTGAGCGTGCCACCTTCCACAAAAGGGATGAAATTCCTTCTTCTCTAAATTTTGGCCACCTTGCCCTCTAGGTTGTGGTCCTCTATTGCTTCCATTTCCATAGTGAGGTGGCGCTTGACCTCGTTGATTTTGTTGAGGTGGGTTACCGTTTCCTCTTTGGTCACGGTTTTGTCCACTTCTACAAAATTGACGCGTGTGGCCCGGTTGGCCACATTGGACACACCATAATCCGGAAGAATGCCTACCCGACTCAACCGGGGGTGGAGGCCCCGGTTGTTGACTCCGGATCATTAATGACATTTGATCCGTGAGGCTTTGCATTTGTTTTATCATAGCCTCTTGGAATCCTAGTTGGCTAGCACCTAGTCTTCTCTCAACCTCCTCCAAGTGTGGATCCGTTCTAGGGGCCGGTAGTGCCAAAAGAGGTGCCGGTTCCCTAACCGCTAAAGGTCGGGGGCCGGTGTCCACAATGGCATATGGAATTTGGTTCTCATACTTAGCGGGTTCTACCGCTACCACCCTAGGGCGTATGGGGATGAATTGTGGGATCAATTCATCCTCCCTTCTCCATAGCCTTTCGTGATCTTTATCCAAGTTTTCAATATCTCTAGCCGCACGCTTGGCATCCGCCAAGGTCAAGGGATTCCTTTCTAGAACACCCCTAATAGTTCCGGACTTAAAAAACCCTTGAATGAAAAATTGCTTTAGCGTGTCGTCGTTGAGCATGGTACCCACAAATCTAGTGCACACTAAATCAAACCTCCTAATGTAAGCCGAAATTTCTTCCTCCCTTCCTTGCTTCAATGACGACAATGCCCTTAATGCGGTACTTTGACCCACTTCCGGCCTAAATTCGTTAAGAAACTCCCTTTGTAATTGTTCCCATCCCCTAAAATGTCCCTCGGCATGATCCCGATACCATTCATAGGCTTCCCCCTCTAGAGTGGTAGGAAACCACACTAACCAATAACCCGGGTCGGTTATGAGGAAGCTAGCCAACCGTTCGATATACCGTTCCATGTGCCGAGAGGGGTCCTCATCCTTGGTCCCATAAAATTTAGGGAGATGAGATGGCATATCCATCGCCGCTAAATTTTGTGGAACCACAATTGGTAGGCCTCTTGGCCTAACCAATGGGTCTATTGGAGGTATAGGAGGTATGGGCGGAATTGGGGGTATGGGTGGTGGATCCATCCCCCGTTCCTCGGCCATGGTGACCGGTGAACTATTCAACAATCCCCTATCAACTTCTACCGGGAATTCTTCTCTAAGTGTGTAATTTTCCGAAGAAGTTTCACCACTCAATTTGGAGGGAGTGATCTCCTCTTCAAGTTGAGCTCCAAGTTCTAAGGTGTCTAGAATTGACCTAGTCCTAGGTTCGACGTTCAAACAACTCTCTATTCTAACATTATCTTGTTCTAATCTATCACTGATTTTAGAGGACCGCCTCTTTCGAGTAGATTTCTCTAGTCCTACTATCAAACTTGGTTTTTGTGAGCGAGTCCTACCTTGCATTCCATAAGAATCGATCGACCCTCACTTGACCACACATAATCCTAGCAATTCCCCTCTTAATATTTTCACTTGTCTTGGTGTGGTTATAATTTTTTTTGGAGGTGAGGAAAAGAACCTGCAAGCCCACTTAGGTGAAAGAATCCCAATAGGGGATAGGCATGTTCATGTTAATTTTTTGGTTAAGTCGGAGCATCACCTCCGCACCTTCCCGCAAATTAACACTCACCACAATACCGATTGTGAGGGGGTGACCTTCCGAGTAGATTATGTTAAAAGTCGAGGCTTCACCCTTCAACTTCTCACACCATCCACAATTCGGGAATTACCCTCTACAACGGATAACAACAATCACGAGTACAAAAGGCATTCCTTAATTAGTTAATGAGTTCACTTTGAAGAAATAAACATACCTTGAGCAATCGCATCCCCCTGTGAGTTAGCACTCCCCTCAATCGTGACTCAATGTAACAACACCATAAACTTTGTGAAATATTAATTTAATCTAGAGCATGAAATGACAACTCCCAAAACTTTGAGACTCACCCCGAGGCGAGTGTCAAAGTTCAATGTCCTAAGGTGAATTTACCCTCTAATGTTTTAATGAGCTACTCGGTTATAGGTTCCTTTTAAGTTCTTAGCAAATCCCCAAAAAGGTTGAGGACGTACCTTCGCCGCGCTCCTTCCTCAAAAATGAATTTGCGTAATTGACAATGCAATTCATTCCAAGGAATAGTTGAAATACAATGAATTCAAATGTAACCCAAAGAGAGAATACTTACCGAGTTTCGGGTGCTCCTTCCCTTCTCTCAAGTTTGTGTCTCCAATTTTTCCTAGTTGCCTCCAAGTCTCCTAGTCGCCTCCAAGTCTTGTAACTACCTTCCGCTTCGCTCCCGGCGGACGCACCAATTATGTGAGGCCAAACCCCCCACCCTTAAGCGTCCGTAGTCCGAGTAGTGGGTTTGGGCTCACATTCCTCCGCGGTATTGGATTTGGACTTGGATGAGTCCATAGTGCAAGGTTCACCCTTCAAGTGGTCTTGGATTTAACTTTGGTCTTTGCTTCCTTTGTCTTGCCATCGCGAGAGTGCTCCACATTCTCCATTAATTTGTGCACGTGGTTTATTTTTAAAGAGAGGATGCAAGTGTTAAAAAACACTATTCTCTATAGTCAATCTCAAATACATTTACTTGTGAAAGCCACACATAACACTAACTAGCATAATGTAACTAACTACTTGTCTATGAGCTAATTAAGTAGGCTATCTACTAAGCTCCTTCATGAACCCATCTCTTTACTTTCTAATTACATAAACCTAGCTCCTTCATAAACCCAACTCCTTCATGAACCCAACTCCTTAGCTTCTAACTAAATAAACCCAGCTCCTTCGTAAACCCATCTTCTTAGCTTCTAACTAAACAAACCCAGCTCCTTTATAAACCCAGCTCCTTCATAAACCCAGCTTCTTAGCTTCTAACTAAACAAACCCAGCTCCTTCATAAACCCAGCTCCTTCATGAACCCAGCTCTTTACTTTCTAACTAAACAAACCCAGCTCCTTCATAAACCCAGCTCCTTCATGAACCCACAACTTTGTAGTTGTAATCCCCAACTACCTCACTAATTATTCAAGCCCTTAACTAATCTTCCTACCTAATTTTCCTAATTCTACTAACAACCCCTTTCTAATCACACAATTCTTCTCTAATCCTAAAATCCTAAAATCCTAGAGAGGAGAGGGGGAGAGAGAATTTCCTAACTTCACTAAGACTAACTAATCCACACAAGTATATTTTTGCACTCATCACAACCTCAAGTGCTCAACTCTTAAACATGGAACTTGCAACCACGTGTATTCAAAACATGAACTTTAAGTACCACAAATTGGAATCATGAATTAACTTTAAAATCCTTCACGTCAACACTAATTCTACCAAGAGGTCAAGCCCTCTTCAAGGCTAACAAGCCTTGGCTCTCAAACTAAAAACTAAGCACACACATGTGCTCCAATATGGCTTCCCACACCCACACTTATAACTCGTGGGGTGCCTTGGAGCACAAAGGAAAGAGAGGATGAGTGAGGGAAGAATGAGGGATTATATAGTAAGCTTGAGTGGGTGAGCACCCTCAAGGCTC
Source organism: Polytrichum formosum (assembly GCA_964035585.1). NCBI lineage: Eukaryota > Viridiplantae > Streptophyta > Polytrichopsida > Polytrichales > Polytrichaceae > Polytrichum > Polytrichum formosum. The sequence goes on from OZ037941.1 coordinate 4,559,739, forward strand.
ACGATAAGCCCTTGAGATTTCCTCCTACTTAGTAGGCGCCAATCCTATCTTCTAAGCCTTCCTCCCTCAAATGATCAACAAGGATCCTAATTCGAACATTTAACTAGCCTTGGCTTTCTACCTACCACACTTTACCAAACTTGGGATGCTTCAACCCAAACTTAGCCTCCTTCGCTTTCCGCCGCCATAACTTTCTCCCCTTACTTTCCCAAATCGTTGCTCACCACTTAATTCAAACCACGATGCTTAACTCGTGATTTGATTGGTGCTTTGAGAATTTGCTTATCCTCCACCTTGCATTCTTCCTTGGACCTTCCCCATTAAGTGGCCATGATGAGGTGGTCCACTTGTGCGCTCCATGTGATCCTCCATTCATCCCAATTCGAATGCACTTGCCTCTTGAGTCACTTTGGTTGTCTCCATCCATTTGTACTAGCCTACTCACTAACTACTCAATCAAAGTTCTCCTTACCTATCCTCATTCACTCAAATCCTTCCGAAGGTAAAAACACAATAACAACTCACATCCTAGCCTCTTACAACATGGTACTTCTAAGACTAACATTTCACTCTTTTTATATTTTTGTGAAGTAACATGCTACTTCAAAGTGCATCAACTAACGTTTCAAGGGTCTAAGACTAAATGTGGGCACCCTTTTGGGCTCACAGAGGGGCTATCCACGAACAACCAATTAAAGACTTAGAAAAACTCAAAATACCCAAAAATGAGATCAAAACACTTATGAAACATCTACACCAAATTGCCATTAAATACCTCACGTACCTAATACTAAACAAAAGGAAGCTAGACAACAAACAACCCCCTGTAGACCCCCCCCCCTAGATGATAGGTACCGCGCTTTTCTTGAAAACTAAAGGAGCCCACCTTCCGAGAGGAAGGAAGTACCCTTACAGTGACGCTTGGTCAAACATGGACATGGTATAGAAGAATGGGCTCCCATTCACTTCGGTGTATAAACCAAACCCCGACGTTACTTTTCTTTATTTATTTATTTATTTAGTTTTTCATTTGGATGTGATTCTTGTCTTCCAATACAAAATTTTAAGACAGGGGCATTCGTATTTTGAATTGAGTAACACACGTTATTTTGTGCTTTATATGTATAAGTATACTAATATGCCCCACAACCCTTCCTCAAAGTGCTTAGCAGTGTCCAATGAGTGCATGGAAAATATGAGACACCAAAGGGTCAAGGTTTTGCCAACCAATTTATGTCTGTATATACACACGTAGACTTAATCAATATTGAAACAAAAAGATGATTGTCATCACAACATTACTAAGCCTACCCCTTTGCACCCAATCTAATGAAGGAGGGGTACATCCAGTGAATTTTTTTTGGGCGATTCTTCGCACTCAATGCTATAACCTAAATGATGGTACGAAATTCCCTATTGTAATAATCAAATCTAGCCCTAATCAAATCGCCTAAATCTGCCCTAATCAAATCACCCATAGTTGGGATTTGCCGCCCCCACCTCCCGCCTCCAGCTTCACTTCGCTGTTGGGCCAGGTTGATCACGTCATTCATCGCTCCACTCCCTTGTGTCGCCGCCATCCATCGCTCCACTCCCTCACGTCACCGCCCATCCATCGCTCCACTCCCTCACGCCGCCGCCCATCCATCGCTTCAAAGTTGTGCATCGTTGGACCATTCATCCTAGACCACATCGTTGGAGCTCCTCATTGCGAAGTTGGGACCCTTGGCATTGTCGTCCACTCCCTCTAGACTCCAGAGTCCACACTCCAACCTCCATATCTGATAGATAGTATTGTGCATGGATGTTGTGTTGAAGCCGTTGAAGTTGGAGCCTAAATGAAGAGAATATGTTTGTCGATTTAGGTGGAGTCGACCTAAATGAGGAGAATATGTTTGTCAATTTAGGTGGAGTTGACCTAAATGAGGACAATATGTTTGTCGATTTAGGTTAACTCGACCTAAATGAGGACAACATGTTTGTCTATTTAGGTTGACTCGACCTAAATGAGGAGAACATGTTTGTTGATTTAGGTGGAGTCGACCTAAATGAGGACAATATGTTTGTCGATTTAGGGTGACTCGACCTAAATGATGATAATATGTTTGTCTATTTAGGTTGACTCGACCTAAATGAGGAGAATATGTTTGTCGATTTAGGTGGAGTCGACCTTAATGAGGACAATATGTTTGTCGATTTAGGGTGACTCGACCTAAATGAGGAGAATATGTTTGTCGATTTAGGTTGAGTCGACCTAAATGAGGACAATATGTTTGTCGATTTAGGTTGACTCGACCTAAATGAGGACAATATGTTTGTCGATTTAGGTTAACTCGACCTAAATGAGGACAATATGTTTGTTGATTTAGGTTAACTCGACCTAAATGAGGAGAACATGTTTGTCTATTTAGGTTGACTCGACCTAAATGAGGAGAACATGTTTGTCGATTTAGGTTGAGTCGACCTAAATGATGATAAGATGTTTGTCTATTTAGGTTAACTCGACCTAAATGAGGAGAACATGTTTGTTGATTTAGGTTGAGTCGACCTAAATGAGGACAATATGTTTGTCGATTTAGGTTGAGTCGACCTAAATGATGATAATATGTTTGTTTATTTAGGTTGACTCGACCTAAATGAGGACAATATGTTTGTCGATTTAGGTGGAGTCGACCTAAATGAGGAGAATATGTTTGTCGATTTAGGTTGAGTCGACCTAAATGAAGAGAATATGTTTGTCGATTTAGGGTGACTCGACCTAAATGAGGAGAATATGTTTGTCGATTTAGGTTGAGTCAACCTAATTTAATGAGGACAATATGTTTGTCTATTTAGGTTGACTCGACCTAAATGAGGAGAATATGTTTGTCGATTTAGGTTGAGTCAACCTAAATGAGGACAATATGTTTGTCGATTTAGGTTGAGTCGACCTAAATGAGGACAATATGTTTGTCGATTTAGGTTGAGTCGACCTAAATGAGGATAATATGTTTGTCGATTTAGGTTGACTCGACCTAAATGAGGAGAACATGTTTGTCAATTTAGGTGGAGTCAACCTAAATATTAATAATACTATATTTACAGCCATAATGTACATGCCAATTCAGGTCGAGTCAACCTGAACTGTTATCCTAAATGGTCAATTTTAGGCAACACATCACTCCATAATTTACGGCGGGAAATCAAATGTTATTTTTTTGCTTGAATTCTACAACTTTCCAGTGGTTTTCATTTCATTCTTGGATTAATAGTTTGCTTTATGTACTCAAATGGCTTATTGGCAATGCATGCCATTCTGAGTAAAGAAGTGGTTTCCTCCTAATTTTTTTCTACAAAGATTTGTGAGATGTAGTTTCGCATATTTATTGCTGCATTTCCTTGTTCCAATAGTGGCCTTGCAATATTTTATTTTTGTCACTTAGCTAAAGTTCCAAAAGCCATTCAAACAAGTATCACATTTGCAATTCTCTGTGGCCATTTTAAAATAGCGGCAATTTTATTCTACCACACATTTCATCGCAATATTTACAATTTCCTAATCTGCTCACATAGCCGAAATTTCAATGTATAATACCATTAAAATAGTCATTTCACCTCCCAGTAAAAAGTGAAAAAAAATTCGCTGGGTACATCTAGTTGCTATATTCACTCAAGAATGCATGGCCTTTATTCCTGCCCCTAGCTGCACTAAATATGATATTTAGTGTCATATGGTATTTAATGTCACTGTGGTAACTTTTCGGATGACACTTCTTTTGAATAAGTGAACAAATATTGTCATGGATGATGGATGAGTTCATCCATCGGCCAAAACCCTACATTCTCTTGTCAGCAACTCGTGAGGAAATATTGTCACGGATGATTGAAATTTGGATGAAAAATCACTTGATAAGTGACAGTAATTGCAGCACTGTAAATCTACATCCCCCCAAAACAAATATATATACATATAAAAAACAAGGAATGACAAATAATGTTGGGTTAACATTTAGTGTTGGTGACACTACACCACGGTTTACAATTAGTATTGAGCAAGACAATTAGGGTTGGTGACACTAAATACCATATTTAGTGTAGTTGGCTCCGGCCCCAACTGGTAGGCAAGCACCACGTGGGCCCAGTATCCTGGCTAGTTCACTGACCTTTTTCCCAATGATGCTCCCGAGATTTCTGGCATTGGGGATGCAACACCTTAGTGTTGGGTAATGTTATGATGGTTCAATTCCTTTCTAAGTTATATGAAACTCAAATGCAATTAAGCTTCGACAGATGACCTAGGAAAGAACAAAGGGTCTAGTGCTTGTCATTAGTCTTGCGTGTAAATGCCCTAGTGTTGCTTTCTTTTACTATCTCAAGCGTTAATTCTGTTTTTGTTTATCCTAGAATGCCTAAAGGAGGGTTCACACTTGTGAGTAAGTTTACCTTCATGGTAATTGTTATCTATCTAATGTTTAACATAACTATGCTCCTTAACCTAGTCTAGTCACACTTGCTACACTGATTATTCCAAGTAGTGAGGGAGGGCTAATAGTGAGATGTGGGAAATTAGTGAAGGTGATACTAAATTTCTTTATGCTATGAAATTAGTGCCACCAAAAGATCTAGGAAACATTGTTCATCTCAACATTCTGAAAATATAATTCATAGCATCACTATTCACTAAAAGTTCCGGCACTAATCATGATCTTGGCACTATTCACTAACTTTATGTGTTTGCATATGATTTTTTTATCACGCTACAAGCACCTTAATGCACACATTAATTTTCTTGAAATGTATGGTAAATGAACATGTATTCATGAATTTAGTACCACTCGTTAAAATTTTGAGCCCTCACTAATTTTGAGAGTTAGCAAAATAGTGCATGTTTTGGGAATTCATACCACATGCACTAACAAGGATAATCAGTGCAGTAAGTTATTTTTAAATTTCTAAATATAAAAATTGAGTTCACACCTGGAACTAACCTTTAAGCTAGAGGCGGAAATGTAGCATGGTGGAATTGTTCCCGGATGTACTTATCGGCAAGTTTCCTTAACCACGCCCTTAACCCTCCGATCTTGATCCCATTGATGTGGTAAGCTAACCACATAAAATAGCCCCGTTTACATGCTCTTGTGAGTAACTTATCTAATGTGAGTTAAGTTCTCACAAAGTTGGCTTAGCTTTGGCTCTAATGTGAACCTAGCTAACTCTACCTTCAAAAATAACCTTACTTTACCCTCCCCCCCCCTAAGAGTGACTAGGATTTCATATGGTACTAGAAGTGTGCTTGTATTTCTTATTGTTGTTAGAAGAAACCTTGTCCATTGCAACTGGCACGAAAATATACATAAATAAGTCAATAAGGCATCACAAATCCCAAAAAAAAATACCATGAGTCGCAACATACGGTTTTAGAGGACATGTTTTCTTGTAGTAAGGTATGACCTTTGCATTAAATAAGAGGTCTAATGGAGACCATGTCACCATAGGTCTTGTCTGTGAACACTTAGAAGAAAAAATGGACCTAAACAACACTTTTTTTCTTTGAATGGGACTCAACTCATCATTAATGTCAATTGGACCATGTTGAAAGACCGTGGCATGTGATCATTGTTTAGCCCCACTTTCATTTGACATTGTATATTTGATTTAGTGTGACATTACAATTGATGTACCATGTTAATGATAATGGTCTCCACAATATGGATTTAGAACATGTCCCATGTCAACTTTCTATAATTGCCACTTTGATTGATTGTAAGATCATTTTCATGGGTTGATGATGATATAACATTGTAGACCTACCCACTCTGTACCTCTTCTAAACTAGAAGGGGTAGGTGTAGGCTAGCCTAGCTAGCCCCATGGCCAACACAATTCATCCCTACACTTGACGCAAATCTTAGCCTACATGTCATTTGATTCTTGGCATTGACCCGCCCAACAAATGTGCCACGCATCCTAAGTGGGTTACTTGCAATGGCTAACTTTTATAATTTATTATACGAGGCAAGTCTAAGCCCAAAGATAACCAACGTGGCAAAGCCCAAGATTCTCACATGTCAGTTCAATGGGGTAGATAAAGCAGTACTCATGTTGTTCAATCGGTAAGGGAACATTGACATCAAAGGAGAATTATGCCCAAAAACTTCCCGGCCTCACGGTGCAAGAGCTTATTGTTGAGTAATGTTATGGATTTAAAAACAATCAGATGCATAGTAGAGTTATCCACAAAGCATCTCAAGGTGGGATCAAACTATTATGAGCTCATGATGTGTCACATCCATCGTGGTGGCCTAATATATGAAATTTAGATTTGAAATGAATATGATATACTTGAATATTGTATATATTGGACCTCCTCAAAAGTTTCATAACATTATTACTAAGTAGCTAGACGATGGTCTCTTTCCAAAACAGGAGAGATTAAAAAAAGTGATGAAATATAGTTGCTTGTCAAAAATTCTACACTGCACAACTTTAGTGCTCCTCATTAACATAAAATCTCAAAATTAAAGAAGAATTATGCTTGCCCAATACGTGGTCCCACAAAACACAACCAAGTAGCTGAACATGTTATGTTAACAAGATTAAAACACAATTCAATGGTCTTTAAAATATATGCGCGGACTTATAATGGATGCTCCCATAATTTGCATGCTTGTGGCCGGTGTTCAAAATTGAAATCCTCACATGCAATGCAAATTGAAAGGCACCAAAATACATGCCACTGAGACGCTATCCCCGCCAGGTATGGTCGTTACTTGGGCTATCGCCTCTATGTCGAATCACACCGCTTGCATGCACGCCGACAATCACCGAAACTCGCTCACATGAGCCAAAATAACAAACTCTGAAAGATCAACTGGCCATGGCCATGGGATTTCTAATTCTGTCACAAACTCCCAGCTTTGAGGTATGACTCTCTTTCCTTGATTCTCTCTTTGAAATTCTCAGATAACTCAGGAAAGGAGATAGGTTCGATAAGCACACTCCCTTTCTTCCTTGCCCTCTTAGATGACTCAGCCATTGTGTTGCTACGACGTCTATTGCTTGATTTCTCAATTGCTTGCTACTCGGTAACTTCTACACTTGCCTCTCAACTCAGCGATAGCCAAAACTCTAACAACACTCACACTTAGTTGTATGCGCTCAACTCTTGCATTCTGAACCTCAACTAATTGGGCTTCGGCAATACTCTCGCCTTGCCCTCTGTGCAATTGCCTCACACTGTGTGTAGAATTAAGTATTGCCTCGCAATCCGCTCAAGCATTCAATTTGTGGCTATAGCCTACCTTGTTAAAATGCCGACCTTGAGTGCGCTGTCACGCAAACTTGCCGAACCGACGAGGTGGTGGTTACAGTCTTGTCATGCCATGATGAATCCATCATCAATTGCCTCCTTTGTTAGGGTCATAATGAGGCATGCCAAAACGAGTTTGGTACCCAAAGGACCAATATGGAATGTCCCTCTTTCAAGCCTCCGCATTGATTCCAAGCATGCACCCTAAACTTACCGAACATGAAAAGTTTTGCATGCGAAACAACCAACTCCCTACTAAAACTCCGGTTGAGTTAAAGGATAACTCTAATAGAACCAAATCATTATCCAAAATTATTTTGTTCTTCATCTTACTATCATAATATGTTTTGCGCCATTTTTGAATAGCAACAGTATTAAGATAGGCTTGTCCACGTATTTCATCTAATTTTTCTAACATGGCAATACGCTCGTTTAAAGATTCGGGTTCATCGAGTCGTTCGTCAAGGGCTATTCATAGGGATGATAATTCTAATTCAATGGGTAAATAGCCTCTTGACCATAGACTAGTTGAAAAGGTGTGAATTTAGTAGTAACTTTGTAAGCGGTGCGATATGCCCACAAGGCATCCAATAGCTTAACATCCCAATCAACCATAGAGCCTTGGACTGTTTTAGTAATGATTTTACATAAAATGCCATTAGTTTTCTCTGTTTGGCCATTTGCTCTTGGGTGGTATGGGGTAGTAAGTCGATGTTTGATCTTATATTTCTCAGTTAATAACTCAATGACGTCATTAACAAAATGAGTGCCTCTATCACTAATTAACTCTCGTGGACAACCAACTCGTGAGAATATATTAGTTTTGAGAAATTTAGCCACAATTTTTTTATCGTCACATTTGTGGCTTCCGCCTCCGCCCATTTAGTGGCATAGTCTGTGGCAACTAGAATGTAACAATGTTGACCACTCTTATTAGGAGGGTTAATAGGGCCAAGAAAATCTATCCCCCATTTTTCAAAGGGTGCTAATGCTAAAATAGGGTGTAATGGCATTGCTGACGTGCAGGGTTGTCTATCCCGACGTCATGACGGTGTCGTGTCGTGACGGACCCCTCCGTCACGACACAATAGGGTCCACGTAGGGTCAACCTAGGGGGAAGCTAGTAGGGTGGGTAAAATACTTACCTTCTTGCCAAGGTGGCGTCCTATGTGGCAGAAAAGGCCGACGTGGATGTGGATATGCCTAGCGCTAGGTAAACCATTTTACCATTATGTTTATCATTTTGTTAAAATCAAAGTAGTAAAATCTGAGTAAGGAGGATGTGGGGCGGACGGGGGATGAGGGTGGGGCGGACGGGGAATGTGGGGAAACAATTACTAGCCCTCGTCCGCCCACCCCGTCCGCCCCCCGTTCCCAAAAATCGGGAACGTGTTCCCCGTCGTCCGCCCCAATTTGACCCCTTCACCTTTGAAGGGCCCTAGCAACCTCATTTTTCATCTGTTTGTTGCGTTTGAGGACATTTTCGGCATTTGCATTTCATGAGGATGTCGAAAATGTCCTCAAAATCAACATTTGGATAAAAAATGAGGCTGCTAGAGCCTCCCAAACCTCCTGTCCGCCCCCGTCCGCCTCCAAGTTTGGGAGGCTATAGCAGCCTTATTTTTCATCTATTTATTGCCTTTGAGGACATTTTCAGCATCTACATTTCATGAGGATGTCGAAAATGTCCTCAAAATCAACATTTGGATTCAAAATGAGGTTGCGAGAGCCTCCCAAACTTGGAGGCGGACGGGGGGGCGGACGGGAGGTTTGGGAGGCTCTAGTAGCCTCATTTTGGATCCAAATGTTGATTTTGAGGACATTTTCAACATCCTCATGAAATGTAGATGCCGAAAATGTCCTCAAACGCAATAAATAGATGAAAATGAGGCTGCTAGAGCCTCCCAAACTTGGAGGCGGACGAGGGCGGACGGGAGGTTTGGGAGGCTCTAGCAGCCTCATTTTTGATCCAGATGTTGATTTTGAGGACATTTTCGATATCCTCATGAAATGTAGATGCTGAAAATGTCCTCAAATGCAACAAAAAGATGAAAAATGAGGCTGCTAGGGCCCTTCAAAGGTGAAGGGGTCAAATTGGGGCGGACGACTGGGAATACGCTCCCGATGGTTGGGAACGGGGGGGAACGGGGGCGGACGGGGGGGGAACGGGGGCGGACGACGGGGAACGTGTTCCTGATGGTTGGGAACAGGGACGGACGGGGGGGAACGGGGGCGGATGTTGGGAACAAAGGGGCGGACGGGGGGGGGGGGCGGATGGGGGGGCAGACAAGGGCTAGTAATTTTTTCCCCACTTTACCTCTACTTTGCTGACATGTCATCACACGTGGACATCTTACATCCTACGTGTCCGAAATGGGGTAATGTAATTACACACAGAATTCGGTAAAATTCAAGTCCGTCGGGATAAAGACAGCATCCGGCATAATGTCGTGACGGATACGTGTCGTGACGGCACGACATTATGCCAAGATTGGCCTCCGTCACGATACAATAGACAACCCTGCTGACGTGTCCGTAGGTTTACCAACTCTTTGACATGCGTCACACTGTCTAGCATGGGTGACACAATCATTAAATAAGGTGGGCCACCAATATCTTGCATGTAAGACCTTTCTAGCAGTGACATTACCCACAAAATGACCTCCTACGGGGTTACTATGACATCCTTGTAAAATCAAGGGTATTTCTGAGCTCATAATACATCGTCTCAATACACCATCATTGCCCTTCTTATACAAGATATCAACAATGATAGAATATGGAGTTGCCTTGAATACTAAACGTTATTGTTGTTTCTTAGAGAAGTCTGTGGGAAACATGTTAGTTTGTAAATAATTTATTATCTCAGCATATTCCAATGACACTTTCTCTATGAAAAATAAATTAGCATAAGGAAATGAATCATCAATGGATTCTGTACCTAGTACGTCATTTAATCTTGATAGATGGTCCGCATTAGCATGACTCTTACCAGGTCGCATTTGGACAGTAAAATTAAACGCTTGCAATAGTAATACCCATCTAGCTATTCTTCCACTCAACTGGGGTTTGTTTATCATATAATTTAGGGCATCATGATCTACATGAAACACAAGCTTATATCCTAATAAATAATATCTGAATTTTTGTACCGAGAAGATCATTCCTAAAGCTTCTCTCTCCGTGACTATGTAATAATGCTCTGCTTGAAGTAATTGACGACTGGCAAAGTATATAAGATGATCGTGACTCTTCTCATCTTTTTGACTTAACACCGCACCTATGGCGACATTTGACGCATCCACATATACTTCAAAATCTTTCTCCCAATTAGGGGCAATCAGTATAGGTGCATACACTAATTTCTTTTTAAGGGTGTTAAAAGCCTTAATGCATGCCTCTGTCCAAACTGGAGGGGTGTCGGTTCTCTTTAGCAATTCAGTCAATGGCATAACAATGACGGAATAACAAAAAATGAAACGACAATAATAACCCATGTGTTCCAGGAATCCTTTGACTTCTGTAACCGTGGTTGGTATGGGTAATGAAGCAATGATTGCAATTTTATCAGGATCAGTAGCAACTCCTTGTTTTGATATCATATGACCAACCAGGTTGCCGAATGGCACTAAGAACACAGATTTAGCAATATTAATAGAAATTCCAACTGGCATACATTCATCAAAACATTCTTGTAGGTGTTGGGCATGTTCCTCTATAGTACTATAAACTGCAAAATCATCCAGGAACACTTCCATCGTACGATGAAGGTATTTTCGAAATGTATTAATTCCTAGTCTAGAGAAAGTTCGAGGGGAATTATACATACCAAAAGGCATTCAAGCATATGCAAAGATGCCCAAAGGTGTGGTAAAAGCAGTCAAAAGACGGTGTGGTGGATATATTGAAATTTGGTTATAACCTGAAAACCCATCCATAAACGAATAACAATCATATCATGTTACTTCGTCTAACATAGTGTCAGTAAATGGGAGAGGGAAATAATCCTTCTTAGTGACACTATTTAATTTCCGGTAATCCACACATATTCGTAGCTTGCCGTTTTTCTTGGGTACTACGACAATGGGTGATACCCAATCACTATATGGAATAGGATAGATAATGCCAACTTCCAACAACTTATCAATTTTTTTCTTAACCAATAAGGAATATTTTGGGTTCATTCTATACTGTCTTTGTCGGACGGGGGTAGTTCCTTCTTCCAATATGATCTTGTCATAAATTTTTTGGAGAACTCCTCTCAAATCTTTATACGACCACGCAAAGACTTTGATAATATCCCCGGCAGCGGTGCCAAAATGTAGTTAGGTTTTGCTATCACTTAAATACTCCAAAAAAAAACAACCCAGGGAACTAGGTCACAAGGAAGACTGAGCTAATGTCTATAAGGGTTAATGTCACATTGGATTAAGGATTACAATAACAATCTAAGTCTTTTACTCCTTTGTTCCTTCTTTATTATACTTAGTTTCCACTCTTATGATTCCTTGTGCTTCTCCAGTTGTGAGTGATTTCCGTCCTATGTGTTGTGTGAATCACTCTAATTCCATCCTCTAATCAGTCGTGAAGCTCAAGAGCTTGGCAAATTGTCAATGGCTAATAGTCAGGACAAAGTCCGGGGTAATGTCTTTTGAATGCCACATCATCTTTAATTGTCATGAATTATGCCTTGCAATAATCTCAAATTAATTCCTCTTAGTTTGACTTACAATCATTTGGGCATTCGTCCAAGACTGTAATCACCATCTTCATCTTCAACTTATCTGGTAACTTCTCACAACAATCATTCACAAGATTATGCAAAATCAATGCACCAACAACTAGGCTATATCCTTAATTAAAGCCTTAGTCCATTTTAGTCTCCAATTGAATTGTCTTTGGTAATGTCTTACACTCATTAGGTAACTTCTCTTCCTCGAGATGGTATTGTCTTTTGCAACTTATAGCCTGTTACTAAGTATGTCCATTGCATGCCTTCATGCCATTAGCCTTGCGCTAGGTAATGTCTAGTAGCTGCTTCCCAGCTATATTCTATCAGAGTTGCCTCCCTTTCTCTCGCTCTCTCAGGGTCTACACCTGTAAGCCTATGGCCTACTCGGTTCTTCTTCTCTCACGACTCTACCTCTTACGTCTCTCTACGGCGCTTCCTTTCCCGCTCTGGCTAATCGCCTCTTCCCGTCTCTCTCGACTCTCCATTTCCTAACTGCCCCTTTCAGGCTCTTCACGTTAGTAGGCAATAGCCTCATTTTACAGGCTATGGCCTTTCTTGGGTGTTTTGGCTTCCTCTCTCTCTGATAGGCAATCACCTCTTCATGGCTAATTGCCTTCACTGGCCTGACTCTAGATTATTGCTCTCTTACTTAACTCTCTCGGGACATTGCTTTCTCTCTTACACACTCTTGGCTAATCACCTACACTTACCTCTCTTAGGCTAAGTGCTTGCTCTATGATTATTGCCTAAGAAATTACTCTCACGATTTCTTTCTCTCAAGCTCCGTTCAACTCTCAAGTCCTCTCTCATGCAACTTGACTCTACCAATCACTGGTCTATCGCTCAGACTCGCTCTCGGTCTCTCATCCTACTTGGCCTCTTGCCAAAGATTACTTGCCTTCATCAAATTCATGCTCTCACAACCTTAGGTTGATTACTTCCTTTACTGACTTCAAATTTTCCTCCTTCACTAGCTATTGCCCTTCTTCCTTGGCAATTGGCCTTCATTCTCTATCTCAGATTGAGTGAGACATCTCTCATGCTTATGGCCATAATTTGGTTGCAGCCAACACTGACTCTAAGACATTACCATCAATCTTTCTCGCCCTCTTGGCGGTTTATGTATCTATTTCACGCTCATATCCCGTATCAACAATTGCACAAGACGTTACTTGCATTCAAAAACATGATCAATAATCAAAAACCCTTCTTCAAGTCAATTAAACTTCGACAAACTTCAACTCTCAAATGTCAGAGTTTTCAATGTGATTTAGAGTTTGAATCACTCGGCTCTTTCAACTAAGTCTATATCTACAAGCTTCCTCCTTGGCTAAGTGTCTATGGCCGAACTCAATCACTGAGCTTTGACGTTCACTGCCTATCGCTATCCTATGCTGAGACTATGTAAGATTCTGTAAAATGGAAATAGCCTGCTTGGGCAATAGCCTGCCTCCTCCTTATCAACGAGGGAGGAGAAGGTGGTTGCAACCGTCTTCAAATGGCTATAGCCCCCTGTTCTCACTGTAAGTTGGTTCCTCAATGCCTATTGCTGCTAATTCTCACTAACTTAGAGGATTTAGCTCGAAAGCTAGGCGATGGCCCAAAAATTGATTACACTCGCCTATGGTCACTTCAACTTTAGGTGTCCCTTTATAAGACAAAGTGGAACCACAACTCAATGAGAGATTTAAGAAAGCGGTGGTTGCCGTCATTGGTCACTATAATAAACCAGCCTTGAGGCTCATTTGAGGTTGGGCCCTCATGAGTTTTTTTTTCAAACTTTTTATTTGAAAGTAATAATAAAAAAAACCCCATAATTTTGAGTTGGGTAGTTTGCATCCATATGAGTAACACAACCCTACATGAAAAATATGTGAAGAGAAAAATAATAGAGGCTAGAAAATCAGGTCAAATTATGAGCCGTGACGTATCATGCGTATATGAGAATTATATAAGTGGTATGTGGCAAGGTGTGCCTTGCCCCATCTTCAATGGACACCTATATTTGAATTTTGAATGGTTGGGTGTGGATCTAAAAACAAATACGAAAAAAACATGTTTTCAAAAGAGATTGGATTACACGCTCAAAATCTATTAATCATTTGAGACGCACTAGTTAACGTAATTAGGGAGACCTATATGGTCATTTAATAACTCGGAGAATCTTCACTTGAACAATGAGTAGAATGTCCATACAAACTCCAAAAATTATTGAGGAAAGTGGCGGGCACGATTTGAATAACGTGCTCATCATCTTGCACTAATTGCATATTGCAGAGAGAAAAGGTGTCGATTTAAGACCCACTTACCTTAGTACCATATAACGAGTGACATCCTTAAGATTCATGTTGAGAATCATATCAATTCTTCTGTATATGCACCCTCTACTCAGTGCCCAAGGAGATTTTTGGGCATAGTCGGTCAAAAATCCTAGTGTTTCCAAGTCCAACCGGTTACATGTTGTGATTTTTTGGGTTTTCTTTAATAAATTGAATTATATTCCCTAGATTTCTCGAGAATGATCAGTAATCCTCCTAAAGTTTTAAACCTCATGTTTTATATATCTCAAACTCAACCAAGTTCATCTATAACTATACAAAATAGTCCTATTATTATGGGCCATGGTAATTTTCTCGAGTCCATGCCAATTTTCATAATGAGAATTAATGTGGGCCACATTAATCTTCAGTCCATGCTAAAGTTATAGTAGAATATTAGTGTGGGCCACAATAATTTCTTTACTAGAGAATTAATGTGGGTGAATATTTTATTTTGTGCTACTTTTGTTCTTTTACTAATATTCAGTGTGTTGGTCCGAAATCTTCATGAAGACTTGGGGGAAAGACCCAGGGTCTTGGACCCATGTTAAGTGACCTTGACTACAAAACTAGTTTGGCCCACGCTAATTATTTCCATGCTAATTTTCCACCCACACTAATAGGACTATTTAGTGTAGCAGTCGGTTCTCCCATTCAATGCCTCTACTTCAATTAGACTCCATTGGAGCTCTTGGGTGGATCTTTGTTGTGTCTTTCAGATATCCGAAAATTGACCTCCCTTAGATTATGATATAATTCATCTCAAATGTTTCGCCCTAAGCTATGTGAACCTATTTTGGGCACTTCTAACTCCACATAAGGTAGGCATGCCTTAGTTGGATACTTACCCTCTATGCTCACTTATCGTAGGACATGAAACACACAATTAGTGTGAGTTTGATGATTAGCAAATCCAAATTGTACCCATAGCCATTTGCTTCATAACTTTTGGAGTTCATGTGAATATCTTATTCATTTTCAAAATGAAGATTCTCATGCTCATTAAGTGCTCATATAGGTCCTACCAATCATGTTAAAAGTTGAGCCTAGAATAATTCACATATTTTGAGCACGTAGTCCAACCTCTTTTTACCTCGTGTTTTTTTTTCGTGCGACTTCTTAGATCCACACCTAATAAGATACCACTCAAATATAGGTGTCCAAATTAATGTTGTGTTGGATTTAGGCACTTCTACCTTACAATTTCCAACATTGAAGATATGAATGTGACATACACCTAAAACTATAACAACTCAAGTAAGGTATTAGGCATACCTTTCATGGTCACTTTTTCAAGTCAGACAACTATATTTTAGTGGTGTGTGGTTTGATGTGGGTCTAGGACATCAAGTAGACACGTGATTAAAAGAAATTGACTATGTGCTCAAAATTTGTTACCCAATTCAAGCTCAAGAGTCAACATAATTGGGGCTACGTGTATCACCATTTAATGAGCTTGAGAATCTTCCCTTTCACAATGAATAAGTCATTAATATGAGCTCCAAAGATCATGACGCAAATAGCTAAAGACACAATTTGGGATCAATAATCATCTTGCACTAATTGTATGTTTTGCACCCTAACAAAAGTGGGTGCAAAGCTAAAACCGGCAATTTAAGGCACGCTTACCTTTGCTCTTAATGAGACATATACCACCCCTTCGATCTATAGTTCATGAGGGGGGTTCCAGAGGGGAGATTCATGTCTCATGAAGAACTACTCAAAGTTGTTGTGAGTTTAAGTGCAAATTAGAGTCACATATGAAACATCTTTCCATGAACTATATATGTTTCATATGGTTAGAAGTCGCAAATCGGGAAGATTATCATTTTGAGTTTCAAAATTGAAGTTGAGATGCAAAAATTATAAGATTCTAAAGTGAAGGATTTTGAGGATTCTATTTCCCTTCAAACGATCATGTAGACCCTTTGCATTGTATCTAAACACCCTAGATTCTCATTTATCTACATAAACATTCCCTCTACCTAAAATTAATCTATTAGTGCCAAACTTGCCCTAGGATTGCAATACCACACCCTAACCCATTTATTTTATTTGAGACAAACGAAATGCTTTATTTTATTGCCTAAAGACATAGAAGCCAACAACAAGCCCATTGGGACCCACAGAAGAGGGTGGGGGGGTGCACACAATGGAACCACACAAGCCTAGCTAAGAGGGGCATGATGCTTAAGCATGGTCAACTAGGCTAACAAACAAAGACGTGACATTCTAAGAGATATTGGAGTTGGACCGGCAGTAGACGAGATTAGTCTTTCCACAACGCGTCAAAATTGTCCATGACTTCTTCGTAGTTGGCAACCTCCTCCGCACACTTGAGGGTCCAAGCAACTCTAGCATATATTCAAGGAGACCTTAAGTTGCCACATTTTTTTGGTTCACTTTCCTTTTATCCCACCAGGTGTTGTTAAGAGTCATGCATGTATCTCTCAATCCAAATAGTCCTATACAAAGTTCTCCTAAAGCGAGGTCAAGAACTTGCGAAGGGAGGTGGGCATGTTCTTACCACATCATCAGAACCATCACCATATGTTGCAAAACATTACCAATATATGAGTCCTCAACAATCGTCCTATGTCACTGGAAGAAATATGTGAATCTAACACCGTGACAAATTTACAGATTTTCCAGTGATGTAAGACAATTTTCCAAGGACACAAATCATGTACCGAGGACTCCTATGCTTGTAGTGAAAGTATGCCAATCGGAAGATACTTGATTGGGACGCTTGGGATGTTATTTAAACATGTTTTTTTCCATAATCATGGCTAAAGAGCAACCCCGGATAACTTAATCAATAAGAAGGTGAGGTTACAGCCACTCAACGTGAACCCCAATACAAGACAAAGCCACACCAATAAGCAAGAGCCACC
This sequence comes from Polytrichum formosum, assembly GCA_964035585.1. Classification (NCBI taxonomy): domain Eukaryota; kingdom Viridiplantae; phylum Streptophyta; class Polytrichopsida; order Polytrichales; family Polytrichaceae; genus Polytrichum; species Polytrichum formosum. Next base: position 4,576,970 of record OZ037941.1, read on the forward strand.
TGTCCCAAGTTTGTTATTATTATTGTTTTTAGTTTGAAGTGGAGACCGAGCTTAACTCGTGTGGAAGACCCAAGCCTAGGGCCACGCGGTTACAAACACGGCTGCCTTTTGAAATCGTAACTTAGTAAGATCCCAACTAGCTATGTTTTCAAATCCGTCCTTCTTCTTAGCTTGGCTCGTGGTTTGTTTGGTAAAATCGGTAGATAGTTTTGACCGACTTTGCATATATTGAGAAAAACGGAACATCGCTGCACTTTGTACCATTGTAGATGTGAGCCCGGTAGCCTTGTAATGTACGCGGTGAGCTCGGTGGCATTTTAGGGTTTGGTGCCCTCTTTTCAAAAGATGGGGTCAAATGAGATCGCTACTTTACCGATTTGTAACTTACTTATTTTTCTAGGTACATATGTGTTTTGTCGGTTTGCCATGGGGGTGTGACGAGGGTTTGTTTGTTGTCTATCTTGTTGTTGTTTGACTAGTATGGACCTGTGTTGTCCCAGTCTTTTCCACCTCTACATATGAAACATTGTTTTAATGTGGTTCCCACACTATTTCGAAACAGTGGGGAACAATAGGGTACATTACCACCACCGCCACTATGTCTTGCATTGTATACTAGATATTAAGTATGTAAGGTGTTTAATGGTTGTTGGGTGAATTTATTTCGTTACTTTTTAAAGTTGATGGGGTGAAATGTACATGTTTTCAAGTTTTTTCCATGGGTCTTGTGTTTATGCCTCCTCCAACTCCCGCAAATACTGCTATGAGGGGTTGGTGTTCCATTCCAAAGTTCTTATGTTTTTATTAGTGGGTCGTATTTGGTGTGTTTATTTTGGATTGCTTCATGAGTGCATATGTTGTGGCAGAAGGTATACTCGACTAATTGGATGGTGAGGTTTGCATTGGGGGATGGAGGTTCTTGGTTGTCTATGGGGGCTTCCAGATATGCATGTGATGTTGGGTCTAAATTTGGCTAAGCATGTGCATCTTTGGGTGTTACATTTACATCCATGGTGGGATTGTGTTGTCTATGGGTAGGTTATTTTGGGTGCCTACACTTATTAATGTTCGGTATCTAGTTTGGGGGCTTGCTTTGAGGAAGTTCATTATTTGGTGGGTTGCGGTGCACAACATAATATTCTTAGTTCCTTTAGGTGTTGTTACATATTTGTGGGAGATGTGGCGATGTATCTCTCTCTTGATTATTGCATAGTGTGGAATTGGGATTTGTGAATAATCTTGGCCACCTTTTTGTTTTTATGGCCCATATATTGCACATATCCAAATTTGGAGGAGTTGTGTGATTTGTGCATTAGTCACCCATTTGAAATTGTTGGAGCTTGAGAATGAAATACTCGTTGGTGGTACAAGGTGAGTACATCTACTATGAACACTAAGTTGGGCATTTTAGAATTATGTAGGAGTATGATCATAGAATAAAAATCACATGAGCATACTAGCGAATCCAAATGGGTCACATGCGATCCTATATGGATATTTTACTGAATTCTTAAAGTGAAGATCATAGATGACATATGATGGCTTTCTTTTCAATATGTGCATTGATATGTGCAATTAGGTTGCTTAACATTGATTTTTTTGACATAAGAGGATCATGACATTGTCATTACTTGATCAATTGTTCATTTTTGGTGATTAACCCTTGATTGCTTGAGGAGCCCATTTGGGGCTTTTTGTTAGTTAAACCTCAAAATCCACCTGAAAGACAATTTCAATTGTTTTGAGCATAACCAATCGAATAAAATTCTTGAAGCCTACTTCCACTCCACTCTACAAATCTAAAATTTCTATGTGTTTTTGAATGTTACTATATTTTGCAACCTCTATTGGTCTCATAATTCAACTACACCATATTGCATGTTTTGAAATCTATTTATCAAAATTTAAATCTAAACATCATAGCTGAATTTTCCCTTACCATGGTATTCTTATACATATGTTGCTTAATTTGTGAAAAAATATATTTTTGAATTAAAATTTCGATTCTATCATTAAATATGTTATTTCAAATTATTTAATTATAATTTCACTTTTACTATTTATAAAATAAAATTAAGGAAGAGTTAGTGATATGCTCTTGTTTCTAAATGAATTGATTAAAAAAGTATTCATTAATGAGTAGTAAAATTTTGGGTGCAAGTTATGGTTGGCAATATGGAAACATCCTAAGGCAACAAAGGCTGAAAGTCTCATATCATTTTAAAATTTGAAATGAAACTAGGTGTTTATACACTCGAGGGCATCACTAGCATTTTTCATATTTGAATTCAAACTTTTGGACTCGACTCACCTACATATTCAAGGGCCACTTTACTTTGATATATCATGAGGGTCCTTGTCCTTGACCCATGATATACAAAGTATGTGATTTAGTGGAGAAACCGGAGACCATCCAAGTTCACTTTACACTACACTTTGAAGGCATGAGGAGCTCAAGGAATTCAAAAGGATAGAAATGGTAGCAAGTGGATAATAATGTTTCATGGTCTATTGGATATTGCATTCGGCCCATCATATTAGAGGTAAGTCTAACACAAATTAGGAGCCATGGCAAGCCCAATCATATTGCCGTTGGCTCCTATAAGTATTATATTGTCTTGGTGGTGACTAGAACCTGAATATTTGTTGTGTCCACTTTCACTTTTACACCAAGCTTGAGGGCCAAATCAATAATTGCAAAATTGCGTTCTATTTCCCACAATACAACCTTTGGATGATTATCAAAGGCCTTGAGGTTTTCAATTCTAGTTTTTTATTAGACCCACCGTATCTTTTTGATGGACTTAACGCAAGATCCGGTAGACCATGAAACATCATCTGCTTGTCGCCATGTAGGACCCCATGTGAATTTTTCCATCCATTCGAATTCCTTTGGTCCCTCATGCCTTCAAAACCTACTAGTGTAAAGCGAACTTGGACTGTCTCCGGTTTCTCGACCAATCACATAATTTATATATCATAAATAAATAACTAATGTCAGGCAATCCAACGTGAATTTGACCCGTTGGCCCTACCCTGCTCAAGAATCCACTTGGTGTAGGGTTTGTGGTGGGTGGGCTCTTGGCTTCCTACCTACCTACCTACCTAGTTAGGTTTTTCCATCAAGTAGAGAGAAGAATTCACAACGGGAATTGAACCGCCAACCACTCCATTCGGAAATGGGTGCCTCTCCACTATCACCCGGTAGTTTAGGTCATCTCGGACCAATTTCTTTATGACGGGTCAAGGACCCTCAAGCTCTCTAGTGTAAAGAGCGGCCCCTTCATAACCCTCTCAAAATCACGAAAACACCCAAAAAACACACACACAACAACTTAAACTCCCACATGTCTTGAATGCTTCGCAATGCAATGTCTGAACTGATCTCATGTTGGGGTCATGATGAGCCACAACTATTAAAAGTTGACGTTAGAAATGAGATGCATATATATGGTGCCACGTCTAAATTGCATGACATGATCATGGTGAAGATCATTAAAGCGTTAAGAAAAAACGCTCAAACCTCTCTCTTCTGGTCAAATATTCCATAGAATATTCCCAACGCAAGTGCGCCTCGATCGTGTCCCGGTTGCGTCACTCTGATGTGAGAAACTCCTACACCTCACGTCACCCAAGTTCAAGTCTGCAGTTTTATATACATATTATATAACTGGCAACAAGAATGTTCTCTGGAACATTTCCAAAGTTGCAAGGTATCGTCATGTGCCACTTTCTTAATTAAGGGATTAGGCAATAGACTAGGAACATCAACCAAGTGTAATCGTGATGATCTGATCTCTCCATACGCGCCTATTTATAATGGATACCCTCCCTAAATGGGTTACTAATGTACAGGTTTCCCAAATTAGTTACTAGATATTGATTCCTATGATCGGGGAGAACTGGCAGTTAGTTACAGATGAACCGGTTGAGTTTGAGAAATAACCAGTGAAGTTCAAGACTGCAAGAAAATTACCGATCATTTTAGAGGAATTTATAGAATATACCCCAATTTAATAAAGGAAAACCGAAGGATGTCAACATGTAACCGGTTGGACTTGCAAACACTAGGATCTCAACCGATTGTGCCCAAAAATCTCCCCGATCACTGAATGACTCACTGGTATGGTAGGCCATGGAGGGTGATTGTTGTGCTTTATTGAGAAAGAAAGTCACAATTTTATAAATGGCCAGAGCCTACAAATGAAAGTCAACTGGAATGTTTGTTTTTTTGTGTTTTATTATTTATTTATTATTTTAAAATAATTTTATATTAATAAAATTTAGAAGAAGAAAACGTTTGGTTTGTTTTGGGATGCAATGAAGAACTCCATTGTGAGAGAAGGAACTAAGTAGAGTAGAGGCATCCATAACCGACCACTTGAGAGATTTTGCGCTAGATCTGGAGAAATATAAGGTGGTGTTAATTTTTTCCATGTAGGAAGATAGAAATCAAGAGGACTGCAATTTTTTCGGTAATTTTATTCCTTACATTGAAAATACTATGAATCGTTGAAGCCAAAATTTGGTCTGAGCATATTACCAATGTCTCAAGTCTGCCATAGCTGCTCATTCCTCCTTGCTTTAACACTCAAAACTAGGACATGTGTCATGGCACTATTGGTTCCAACACAATCGAAATTCAATATCCCAACCTTATCAAAATTTAGTCCCAACTTGATTGAAATTCCGGTACCTATAGATTGCCAATGGGGTCCTGATCGGGAATAGAAGCTTGTACTATACATGTGGTAGGTTTCATCCTTGCTTCAAGTCCCAGTGGCTTTGTATGTGTTTTTGACAATGAAATAAAGTGTTTGAGTTGTCTCAAAAGAAATTAAAGAAAAAGAAAAACAAAGCACAATCAAGAGAGGTGTCAAGACCATGTGTATGGAATTTTTGCTCCGGAGACACCAAAGCACGACCATCCTAACACTAAGAATGAAGGCTCATGACTGCGTGGCCACAACCAGGAGCACCAAAAACAACCACCAAACGAAGAGTGTGCTCACAAGACTAGGCGCTTGTATTTATTTTTCTACCATTGGCTTTCAGCTTCATAAACCAAGTGGGTATGATGTCTCACCACATATACAACAAAACCTTTGTTATCCACCAGTCATGGCCCAAGAGGGATAGTTTTTGGAGGCGTTGACTAGGAAAATATGAGAAGATACATATTTCCAAGGCCTCCAAAGATAAGCCCTTTATAACATATTCGGTGGACAATGAGATTTCTAATTATAAACAAGGGATAAACATGTGGTCATGTCTTTACCCTTTCATGTCCTCCAAAGCCTCTCAAAAAAAGAAAGGTGATTGTGGAATCACGCCATGTCTTTATATGAACCCCCCCACCGAACATGTAGATTCTTTTATGTTTCAAAGAATGATATTAAGTGCAAGTTGGTTCATGCCAAAACCCTACCTAAGGGCCACTTCACACTATGGCCGTCCAACTCGAGAGGCCGTGGGATTGAATGGCCCAACTTTGTTGAGAGTCCAAAGAAATGGGCTGAAAATAGCCAATAAAATATAGGAATTGGAGCCTTTGGGCGGGCATAGTGTGAAGCCTCCAAAGGCCAAGCCAGACGCTAAAGAACCCCTATCGAGCTCTGTCCGCCTAAGAATCCGCTGCCCCTGGCCCACCCGCTAGTGCCCAGACCAAAATTTACTGGTGTTGCCCAGGTTGTTGCCCGTAGCTTGCTTGACCGGACGGAACCATGGACGGAGACAACTCCAACCACGCTAATCATCCTTCTAGCCACATACCTTCATTGGACATTGTGAACATTCCGTGCTCCCATCTCCTATGTTATGCGCCACATTTGCTAATGTGTTATGCACCAGCTCTAGATTCAAAATTGTGTCATGCATTAGATCCAGATCCAGAACCGTGTCATGCGCCATATCCAAAATTGTGTCATGCACCAGATCCAGAAATGTGTCATGCACCGATCCAAAAATATGGTATGTAACGAAATTAACGAATCCAAACTTGTTAATGCGCACAACTATTTCATATAAATAGTGCTTATAGTCAAGTGGTCTTCCTCTCTAAGCCTGTGATGTTAAGGTTTTATAGCTTAGTGTAGACAATCTTTTGTTCTGTGCCTACACTCACATGATTTGTAGGTTGTGTATGAGTATTTCTGATCACATTTAATTCGACATCTATACCGTGTGTTGTATAGAATTTTTTAGGTATTGCTTAGGTGCCATATTGGAGGTCATTCAATTTCCACCATTGTGCATGAAATGTGTTGGCTTGCGATCTGGAGCTACAAAGTACTGAGGATTTGTGGTGTAATGTGCTTATATACTAGTAGTTGACGTGGTGCTATGAGATTTTGCTATGTTTGATGATTATGTTGATTCATATTAATCTATCATTCATATCAGTGTAGACCTATGATTGTTTTGTATCCATTCGGTTGGATTATCATTTCTGAGTTTTGTGAGTCTCTAATCGGTTAGATAATCCATTTGGTTTAATAACAGGGACCCGTTGATCTGATAACATATATCCACATATACATAACATATTGATTTGATGAGTTTTGTGGTTCTAACAAAGTTGATCAAACATGGCTGGAATTATGTTGTAATTTGTGCAAAACACTTATAATTCTCATTACATGAGATTCAACTTTATTGACCTCAAATGCAACTACGGGACAAACGACAAATGTGCCAGTCTGATCTGGTTGTCTTTACATGAGCCATTATGAACAAAAGACGAGGGAGCTGCTAAAGAAAAACGTAACCATGTAATCGCGAGAGAGAGTGCAATTTCATAAAAAAATAAAAATACAACACAAGGATATTCATTATACGCGACGGCAACCATTTATTGAAAAAAACATAGAAGCTTTCTTGAAGGATCCGCCAAAGGATCATCCAAAATGCATGTTATTACGGGGGATGGAAATAAATTTTGCAAGGATAAAGCAAAAATATCGAATGAAATTGTGTTCATCTACCCCAAAACATATCAAATTCAATAAATGATGCATACTCACCCATAATTTGTTATCCAAAATGATGCATAATCTGTTATGCAAAATGTGTTTTGGCATAATGTGTCATGCAAAAGTTGCATAGCAAAATGCGTCATGCAAAAGTTGTTTAAAAAACGTGTCATGCAAAATGTGTCTGAAAAATGTGTCATGCAAAAATTGTCTGGAAAATGTGTCATGCAAAAACTGTCTGAAAAATCTGTCTGGCAAAATATGTCATACAAAAACTGTCTTTGCATGACACATTTTTCAGACAGATTTTGCAAGACACGTGTTTTAGACAGTTTTTGCATGACACATTTTTCAGATAGATTTAATTCATACCTTGGAAGTAAATAGCCCCTATAATTTACTTAATTCCCTATAATTACTTAATTCACTATAACGACCTTTTTGTTTGCACCCTGTCATTACTTATATTTCACATGCCAATGCAATTTATTGTAGTCTATATTCCTTTTAAGTAATAAAAAGTGATCCATGTCCATATGTACCATTGCATACATACAAAAATCATGTGCATACAAACTATTGCAAACACGGTTCCATATAAGCCATTGCAAGAAACTTGTGCTTGAGGATCATATCACAAAACACAACAACACTATTTGATCACATAGTACAATCCTAGAACAAAAACATTGACTCCCATGTGTTTACGCATTGTGAGCCCAATTTTGTGTTCACATTTCTAGTTAACTCAAAATCACATGAGGAACTTAAAATCGCCATGGGGTTAATTTAGCTTAGGAGGTTGAAGTGACGTAAGTGGCATCAAATTGTTATTGTGGCAATTGAAGCTAGGTGGTTTGTTTAAGAAAAGAAAAGAAACCAAAAAAGAAACATTTAAATTGTTTTAATTAGATTGAGGGTGATGTTATGTAGGGGGTGGCTTGAGCTAAGATCAAGTAGTTATTTGGGTGTGTGGGTGTTTGTTTTGGGCTTTGAGGGGGTTCATTAAAGGTGTGAGGTGGTTAAATCCCAAACGGGTAAGGCTGGATTCCCGGATCTGGGAAACAAGGGTCCCCTGGTTCGGCTGGGAAGACTTTGATACAATGTGGAGAAGGAGGGGAGCTCTCTCTCTTGCGAAAAAGGGGGGCCTATCTTGGATTCGGAGAGCTGGGATTTGAGCCAGAGTAGCTTCGAAGTGGATTCAGAGTTAGGATTCGAGCCAGGAGCAGCTTCGAAGTGGATTCGGAGAGCCGGGATTGTGAGCAGCAGAGGCGAAGTTAGATTTTGAATTGGATTCAGAGCTGGGATTTGAGCCAGAGCAACTTCGAAGTGGATTCAGAGTTAGGATTCGAGCCAGGAGCGGCTTCGAAGTGGATTCAGAGTTAGGATTCGAGCCAGGAATGGCTTCGAAGTGGATTCAGAGTTAGGATTCGAGCCAGAAGCGGCTTCGAAATGGATTCAGAGTTAGGATTCGAGCCAAGAGCAGCTTCGAAGTGGATTCGGAGAGCCGGGATTGTGAGCAGCAGAGGCGAAGTTAGATTCTGAATTGGATTCAGAGCCAGGATTCGAGCCAGAAGCGGCTTCGAAGTGGATTCGGAGAGCTGGGTGTGAGCCCACAATGGTGCTCACATGTGGTGTTAACCTTTAAGTACTGTAAAACTTGACTTTGATAGTTCTTCAATTACTCAGAATTATAAAAAGAGTGAAGCTTTTGTGTTTTGATTTAAGATTTAGTTTGAAGTGATGAGCGGGTGTTGTGTGAGGATTGGAGTTAGAGGAATTAGTGGGTTGGTTAGTGTGAGCCACTCAAACCGCTCACTGTTTGAGTTTAGGCTCACTGCCTACAAGAACAAGGAAGTTAATTAGTTTGAATGGTCAATATATACGTTGTTGTTAGATTTTGAGACATCCGCCTGTGGATGCGCGTGGTCTAAGAGACTGGTATTAGGTCTGGACCAACCCGGGTTCGAATCCGGGTGGTTACATTGACCGGTGCTATCCCAAAGTTGAGCTAGTGGTAAAGCATGAATAATCCGTAGGTGGATACCGAGAAGAAGTTACTACGCGCGTGTGCGTAGAACCCTCTCAATTATATTATCTTTTAGAAACATTCTATTTACCCGCGTAAATTAACCAAACCACTCGCGGTTGGGTTAAGGTTCGCGCTCTAAGTAGGAGGAAAGTTATTGGTTTAGAAATTAGACTTAGCACAAGTGTTAGTGTGAAGAAACGTGGAGAAAGGACAGCGTAGAACATCGTAGGACATGGTCGAATGAATGCAGAACATGGTCAAACGACTGCAGGACATGGTCAAACGACTGCATGACATGGTCGAACGAATGCAGAACATTGTCGAATGAATGCAGAACATGGTTGAACGAATGCAGAACAACGTCAGACGAATGAAGGACAGCGTTGGACATCGTCGGATGGAGAACGACGACGAACGGAGACGAATGGACGACGACGAATGGAAGTGGACGCCAAACGGATGAAGTTGGAACGGATGAAGGCCATTGGATCTAACGGTTGGCTAAAGGAGACCGTTGGATCTAGGGGTTGGAGAAGAACGGCTAGGGTTGTGACGGCCGTGGATGCCAACCGTTGGATCTAGGAGTTTTGATCAAGGGTTAGGGTGGTGACGGCCGTGGATGTCAACCATTAGATGTAGATTTGGCTTAATCTACGGTGAAGAATGCTTTGTGGTTGGAGGGGGTAGTCCCATAGAAGAGAGCACGGAGGCTCATTCTCTTCTCTCTCATTCTCTCTCACACACTAGGACCTCTATCACTCTAGGATCTCTCCTCTCATGCATTAGGTGCACACACACATTAGGATCTCTTCCACTAGAACCTCTCTCACTAGGATCACTTCACTTGTTACTTGGGATTGCTTACTCTCTCCCTCCTTTCTATGTAGTGAGAGCAAGGAGTTTGTAGAAGGATAGGAAGATGAATGTAGGACAAGGGGTTTGTGAACCCTATGAGTGTTGAACAAAAGGGTTTTTGAACCCTATTGAAGAGTTATGTTATTGCCTAAGTCACATTAACTTTGATATCATGAGTTGGTAGTGGTATAAGTTATTATCTCATCTCTTCTTCCATTAGTCTCATCCTTAGTCTATGCATTAGTCTCTTGCATTCCATTTCGCATTAATTTCTAGTATTAGGCCATGAACCAGTGTTCTGCATCAAACTCTACATTCTATTATGCATTAATCCTCTTATTTAGGCCCCGAACTAGTTTTTACTCTGCATTAAACTTTGTATTGCTGTCCTGCATTACACTCTGCACTATGTTCTGCATTAAACTCTGTGTTGGTGTTCTGCATTATGTTCTACGTCAAACTCTGCACTTCTATTCTGCATTAGCCCCTGTGTACTAGCGTTCTGCATTACACTCTGCATCATGTTATGTATTATATTTTCGCATTAAACTCTACGTTAATCCTCTGCGTTAGGCCTTGTACTGATGTTCTGCATTACATGTTCTGCATTACAATTTACATTATGTTCTGCATTACAGTCTACATTATGTTCTGCATTTAAACTCTGCATTAATCCTCCGCATTAGACTATGTACTGGTGTCCCACATCACACTCTGCATTATGTTCTGCATTAAACTCCACATAACATTCTAGGTTGGTGTTCTACATGAACGTCCTACATGCTACATATTAGAAGGTCATTGCTTGGAAGGCACTAGAGTAGAACACCCATCCGGCCAATCTTGTGGGATTATTACTCGCTCGAAGTGGCAATCGTCACCACACATTTAAATTCATTAGAGCATGAGTGTGGAGTTTCCGAGGCTAGGGAATGATAAAGACATGTGAGCCATAGACTTCCACTCGGACTACAGACGCATAAAGGTGGAGGTTTATGGCTTACACTGTGATTTGAACCAGAGCAGCTTCGAAGTGGATTTAGAGTTGGGATTCGAGCCAGGAGCGGCTTGGAAGTGGGTTCAGAGTTAGGATTTGAGCCAGAGCGGCTTCGAAGTGGGTTCAGAGTTAGAATTTGAGCCATGAGCGGCTTCGAAATGGGTTCAGAGTTAGAATTTGAGCCAGGAGCGGCTTCGAAGTGGATTCAGAGTTAAGATTCGAGCCAAGAGCATCGAAGTGGATTCGGGAAAGCTTCGAAGCTTGAGCCAGAAGCTTAGAAGTTATGTTTGAGGTGGAATTCTGAGCTGGGCTTTTGAGCCAGAGGTTTAAAATGAATTCAGAAGCTTGAAAGTTGAATGTGAAGCTCATGGGGGAATGGTGAGGCTCTAAGCTGGACCTAGAGTTGCAAGGCCGAAGCTCCCAGCAATGTGGCAAGGCAGGGAGTGGGATTTGTAAGGGCACTGTTAAGTAGGGTTTAATGAACCTTTAATATGTGGGAAAGTGCCTTAGGGTGCTAGGAATTAGATTAGTTAGTTGGATAGCACATACATTATGTAGGAGATTAGAAGAGGAAGGGGATGTTAGTGTGGTTGTGTGTAATAATCATCATAGGTGCATAAGTATTTTTTTCAATACTGATGCCCTGTGGGGTTGAATAAAAAGAGTGTGCTTAATATTTAATTTCATTGGAGCATGAGCACGGGGTTTCCGAGGCTAAGAGTCAACAAAGACATGTGAGCCATAGACTTCCACCTGGACCACAGACGCAAAAGTGTGGGGGTTTATGGCTGACACGCATCAAACCTAATAAATTCGTTTAACCATGAAGACTTCATGCTATTCAATACTTCCAACCGGCTGAAAATGAAGCATATAGAGGACAAACACTTGCAAATATATCATTCTAATGCATCAAACAACACAACCACATCACACTTGCATATCATACACAACCATATCAACAACTAAAATATCATGCACCATATTCATTACAAAAATCCAGGTGTATTCACCAAAAATATTAAAATGATTGTGTGGTAAAAACACAATGCCCACTCCATAGGAGTTTGTGCATGAGCACAAAAAAAATCCTATATGGATACAAAAAAATTGAGAACCTTATAATATGACAACCTCTTGTGAATTCAAAATCCCCTTACTCCCAATTCATGCAATGATACCATAATTTAAAACCTGAATAAATCTTGATAGTGATTTGATGCTCTAATAGACCATAGAGTAATCATCATCAAGACGAGTCCCCTATGCCTTCTACAAGTAACATTGGATTAGATGCATTAAAAGTAATAGTAAAGACATGGATGAAGAAAGAAATTGCTAGAGCTTGGAGTGTTGAGCCATACCTCGTACATGAATCCTACACATTTCTCTTGGTCACAAACTTTTCTAGCTCCTCCGCATCAATCCTATTTAGTGTGTATACTTCATTGTAGCTCATGGTCACAATAGAAATAATGCAATCCACATCAATTCATTTGCTATTGGCGTGGTCATATTTGATTTTGTTACGGCCCGGATGTTTCCTATAATATTGTAGCATTCCTCCAATATAGGGATTGTGAGGATTTTGCCTCCCATATATATTTTTCGATTTGAGCCAAGTGGTCAACTAGCTACCTTTGTACCCCAAATGTATGCCCATTACTCCTCTTAATGGCTTGCGCCCTCTCAAAGTCCAAGTAGAGAACCAAGCTCCAAGCTCCAAACCCAATGAGCTTCAACTCTGTGCGAACTCAACCCTAAACAAGAGCAAAACAAGAGAAAAATCCTAGTGCTCCAGAAGCCAAGGAAGATGACCAATGACTACACTCCGATTTTTCATCCATTTTTTCATATATGTTGAATGAAATTTTCATCCATTCAACATGCACCATGCTTAGTGCATCCTTGCAAACAAACCATATCAAACATGAACCCTAGCATCCTAAACTTCAACCCCTATATTAGTTGTACTAAAAAGTAATGGCCTATTTTTTATACCTGTCTATTTTTAATGGACCTTACATTATTTGGAGTTCCGTTATAATTTTGATTTCAAATGAATTTAATCTTCCCTATATTATGCCGCATGTTGTTTGTAAAATGCATTAAGTGACCCACCTGTGCATAAAACACTAGAAAAATCCTCCTTATATCCCAAAACAATAGTTTTATGTCATAGATCTATATTTGACAAAATTAATAGCACCATATGAGATTATAGACTACTTCCCTTGCACTTTTGGGGTCATGAAGACTTAGGTAGGTCAATTATTCCATTTTAGAAACAACATGTAGCCTAATATAAGGAGGGTTAAATTCATTTGACATAACATTTATAGGAGACTTCCACATAATTCAAGGTCTGTTAAAAATATTTTAAACTAATAAAAGTTAGGTAGATAGACTTTAAATGTGGACTATTAAGAAAATAATAATAATATAGGGGTTGAAGACAAGGACCTTAGATTGTTGTGTTTCCACCCTAAGGGGTTGTGTACATCAAGGAAAAAAAATGTAAGAGTAACCATGGAACTTGAGGTCCCCAAAAGGACTATTTTAGCCCAGAAATATCCATTGTCATGGTCCAATGAGTTTAGTGGTGAGAGGAGCAAAAGAGGTTCTTTCATTGCAAAAGTTAGGGGACAATGGTAGAGAAATGCCGTTTTAATCATATATATATATACACACACACACACATATACATAGATATATATATATATATATATATAATTTTGCCAGACATTAATGTAGTTAAGAGGAAAGAAGGGGAGAAGAAGGGGAGAAGGTAAAACATGAAAAATCCCAAAACTACATTTTTGGGGCATATATTGAAAAATAAACTCATCTACTTTTTGGTGCATGGTCACTCCTCTTGGTCCATGTTCAGTTTACACCTAATAAGCCATCTTTTGGGATGCATGGTGATAATATTGAGAACCTAAATGTGTAGACTTGTAAGCAGTTTGCCAAATTTTCTTGTTGCATTCTCCATTTAGGTTAAACTCTTGGAATGATTTGCTTCATGTTGTTGCAGTTTTATGTTGTGCCTATTTGAAGTGTTGCACTTGTATGGTTTTGCAATGTTATGTATGCATCATGCCTATTTGTTTCCATGTTTTTTTTGGCACCACTTATGCAATGCGTATGCTTTTGAATTAACTTTCTTAGTTAAAAGGAATATAGATTGCCAATAAATACAATAAAATTGGCAATATAACCAATGGTAGGGTGCATTAAATATATATTAATTTAGGGAATTAAGTAATTGTAGGGATTTTTGATTCATTCCTCGGAGGTAAATAGCCCTCACACAAATAGCGCTCAGCCGCACCTGGTGCATGAAACCTTATAAAGTGACCTATCCAAGCAGAAGATTGAAGACTCCTTGTTGGTCCTTAACCCTTAATGCTCAACCTCATATTGGTAAACTTTAGGCTTTCCCTTGATCATTGCTAATGTTTGTTTCCTTGGAGCCAAAATAAAGGTAAACTTGAGACCTTCAATTATATAGATTGAAAGTTGACTAGTATAAGTACATCTTCACAAAATTTCAGAGCAATCCAATCACATTTGCAATGTCAGATTCAAATGTGGATTGAACTTTTCACCCTTAGGCAACACACAATGTAACCCAAAGTTCACACATGAGACCACTAAAGGAGATAGAAAAATTTCAATGCTTTGCCAATTTCCCCCCCCCCCCCACCCAACAATAATTGTAGGATGAAACTTGAGCTACATGTTCACAAAAAGTCAACCTACAATATTTGGAGTTAATCAAGGTGGACTTGGTTCTTGCAATAGGAGAACTTTGGATTCTTGGGGCGATTTCATGCATTTAAATTTTCTAGACATTGGCAAGACAAATTTCAATTTTCAATAAAGTATTCTATTTTTTAGATTTTTGGTTGATCTTTAATGAAAATTTGCCAAAACTAGACACAATGTAGCCGAGCATTATGGTCTAGACTCCACACCTTCCACAAATTCTCGAGGCCATCAATTTGTGATTACACTACCTATTCCACCTCCCACATACTCCCCATGAAGATTCGAATCATGGTGAGCTTCCAATCCAAGGTGGAAGCCTTGTCACTATTGGGACCCCCACCATGAATCTTAGGTGGTGACCCACTATGGTCCCGTGAGTGCTAAAGGGTCAAATGGTTGCTACTTAGATTGCAAGGTTGAAACGTTGAATACATGAAGTGAGTGCAAATGCAAGAAACGGGGTGAGAGGGAACTGTTGCATGTGAGCGTACCTTTCATCTATTCAACATAAAAACTTGATCTCTTATCAGTTG
The DNA here is from genome assembly GCA_964035585.1 of Polytrichum formosum. NCBI lineage: Eukaryota > Viridiplantae > Streptophyta > Polytrichopsida > Polytrichales > Polytrichaceae > Polytrichum > Polytrichum formosum. The sequence goes on from OZ037941.1 coordinate 4,592,132, forward strand.
TGAATGATTCATCTCAAATGACTTCAAATAGACTAATTTTGTGTATATGACAATGATTTCAATGTCAACTCAACTCAAAAAAGCAACCTTTTGACTCCATGACAGTTGCCTCTAGTCGGCAAGAAATGGGGCCACACTCGAGAGAGTACCTTGTATCGCTCCATATTCAAACCATCCCCCTCAGAATGTTTATAGTTAATTGATCTTAAATACGCCTCACAAGACTAATTTGAGATCATTTAAGCTGATTCCAATGTCAAATTTCTCACGTTGACTGAGTGATATCCTTTATTACACGATTCTTAATAAGAAGGTACGTTAACTGGTGGACTTCTGAGTTCCTTCTCCTGGGCCACCGAATTCATTGCTAAATTGCAAGCTTGAACGCCATTGCCACTCTGCCGCTGCCAATTAACTTAGTCAAGCTGACAAAATTGGTGCAAAGTTAGGCAGGGGCGGTAGCAGTGTCTGGAGAGATTTTTGGGCATAGTCAGTCCAAATCCCAGTGTTTCTAAGGGCCACTTCACACACGAGACTGAGAGCCCGTGACCATTACACCTCAAGCACTCTCATTGGTGGGAAAGGCGGAGCCGGTCCAAGTTCACTTCACACCACGCTTGAGGGGCCAATGGAGTATGTGAATGCAAGATGGATGTAAAGTCTACATGGATTCTTACATGGCATCAACTGGATCATGTTTCATGGTCACTTGGACTATTTTCAAGAACCACCTCTTGGAGGTAGGCCCAACACAAAACTGGGAGACCATAGCACTCCGAACGCTCACACAACTGTTGATTTATTCTATTTTATCATGTGTGAGGACCCGCATGAATAGCAATTCCTTGAAATAACATTTGGTTGAGGGCCCGGTTACATATGACTTCACACTGCACTTGAGGGTCCGTGACCACACTACATGATTTTGGAGGTGTCTTGGGACGGCCTTTGGACACTTTCTTTGGGCTTTCACAATTTCATGGTCACAGCTCTTGGCATGTGTGTGAAGTGGCCCTAAGTCCAACCAGTTCACATGTTGTGATCTTCCGGTTTTCCTTTACTAATTTGAGGCATATTCCAAAGATTCCTCTAAAATGATCGGTAATTTTCTTAAAGTCTTGAACTTCAACCGGTTATTTCTCAAACTCAATTGGTTCATTTGTGTAATTCAACAGCCGGCTCTCTTTGTTCATCATGCAATAGTTTTTAAGCAGTTGAAAAAATTATACATCCAAATTCTTGCGTTGAATTCAACATTCTATTTCAAATTGGGAAAACTGGATCTTAGAGAAGAGAAGAATGCAAAGTCCCCCATAGCCCAAGTCAAGGTAGCCGATCCAATCCTAACCACCACCCCATTTTTGCATAGGCCAACCTATTTTCGTGATGCACAAAATCATTCTCCGATTAGTGTGGACATGGCATGGTCGAAAATCCAACTTAACCAAGTTGACAACTAGGTTTCGATTGCAAGCATACTAAGGTGGCACAAATTATCAATCACGGGAATCAAGGGTGTTTTGTTTTGTAATCGATCAATGATCAAAAATAAGGTAGCTTGTATCACGAGTATAGGTTGAAAAGAATATCCACTTAGAGAATTCATAGTAATTTGATCATTGCGAGAAATATATATATATATATATATATATATATATATAGCTTCGTATTTTTATCTCTCTACACCAAGAATTTTTTCTTTGATCATACCCAAACCACAAATATGCTAAATTGCTTGACTGGTTGGGAATGGGTCAGCTACCTTACAGGGTTCTTGTTTTGCGGCCTGGCCAATTGGCTTAACTTTGAAGCGACGGTGAATATATTTCCAAATTTTACGTAGCAAGGTTGTATATAAAAATCTTGGTAATTGTTTTAGCGATAGTTTATTCCACAGAAAAGGTAAAATGACACAATACTGGCACCTACTTACTCCAAGGTGACAAAAACCTTGAGATGGATTTCAAATACAAACTCAACAAGTGACCGACACAAACACTAACTCCATTTTACAAACTCATGTAGTTTGCGTGAAGGCATATTTTGCTCAAAATTAATAATTAGAAACATGTGGAGATTGGAAGGGTCAAAATAGTGTAACAACCGAGCAGCTGGATTACAGCTGCTTTCCAGACCTGATTTATCTCCACCATAAGTGGCACAAATGTCTGTTGGTGGTCCAAAATCATGATATGCAGTCAAGTCCATGATGTTCAGAAAAACATTCTCATAATTATTCAACACTTTGCTAAAAAAATTGGACACACATGATATCAAGAAAGTTTACAAATTCTTACTTGAAGACACTATTTAAACACAGAAATTCAATCATATCCAATAAGTACAAACCCATGAGCGCATAGCAAATCAGACGGATCGGGCATTCAAATGACATGAGATTTGAACTTCTATAAAACTCTACATGAACCCTTCTAGCCAGTGTTTTTTTTATTCAGCTATGTGGAGGCTTTTTGCTACGTGTCACCCCCTTGGTGTTAAATTATTGAAGGGTTCCCCAATTGTGTTATGCATTGGGAAGCCTAAAAACTTGTTGGCCATTGATTTGGATAGCGGGACGGCCGATGTGAGGGGGCCATGGGTGGCCACCATATGGTGTTTTTGCAACCGTGGATGGAGCCATGTTCATCCTATAGTGAAGGGTCCGGGAGCCCATCCCCTCGCCCTTAACCCTAAAGTTTGCCATCCCTTCTTCCTTGGCGGCCCCTGCTAGCCATTCAAATCGGACATCTAGCTCCACCCCCTAGCCAAGCTTCCTCACTCCTTCCTCCCTGATAGTGTGGGGTCAACTCTCCAATGTCGGGGGTAGCCACCTTTCTTTCAGTTTGCTCCTCCTCCAAACTTCAAAGTTGACTCCCGTTCCTCTAGCGTCATCCTCCCGCTCATGCAACCCCATGCCTTGGTGCGCGTTTTCAATTTGTAGCTCTTGCTCTCCATCACTTGTTGTTTGTGTTGGTCTTCCTCGCGTTCCTCACCTTCCTATTGATCATCGTGTTCGTCCTTCTCCTCCTGGTGATCAATCTCCTGTTGTTGCTACTGATCATCGTCCTCTTCTTGTTAATTGTCACATTCATTGTTATCCTCCTAGCGTCATGTTCATCATCCTCTTCCTCTTCTTAGTGATCGTCCTCCTCTTACTGCGGCTAATCATCATCCTCATGTTGTTGATTTTTATATTTGTTGCATTCATCCTCCTCTTCGTAGTGATCGTCTTGATGCTATTGATCATTGTTTTCCTCTTGCTGATCATCATGTTCATCGTCCTCGTCCTCCTCTTGTTGATCGTCACGTTCATCGTCATCGTCCTCCTGCTCTTGCTGCTAATCGTTGTGTTCATCCTCCTCCTCCTAGTGAGTCTTCCTCCTCCTCCTGGTGATCATCGTAGTCGTCTTTAACCAAATCGCCATGTTCCTCTTCTAGATCATCGTGTTCCTTCTCTTCATCGTCGTTTCTTCCTATTTGTTGGTTCCTCCTTTTGGTCACCATGGTCATCCTCCTATCCATAGTGCTTGTCCTCATGTTCGTCATGGCGTGCTATAGTTCGTTGTGGTTGTCATCCTATTCACCGTGGCCATCTTCATGTTTGCCATGGCCTACTCAAATTCACCGTGGCCATCCTCTTGTTCGCCATGGCTTGTTCCAATTCACCGTGGTTGTCTTCTTGACCCTGAGACCTGCTCTCATTTGTTGTGGCCATCACCTGCTCCAATGGGCACACAAACAACTACCCTCCTTGTACCAGCAAACCCTTAAGGTATGAGATCAGGGAATATGGATTGCATGGTGGTGCAATCTCCTCTCCAACTACCATTTGAGTTTCAAGATGAAGGTAAGTTCTTACCCTTCATTTGAATTTGAATATTTTTGTTTAATTTTGTTTTTTTGCAATAGTTTTATTTTGTGTTCTTGAGGTTATGTCTCTATTGATCCTTTTGTTGTTCTTATAGGTGGGAGCATTAGTCGGTGGTTGTTGTGGCACATTTCTTGCCATAGAGTTCCAACCCTCCTCTTTGTGTTGTTGTTGTTGTTGTTGTTGTTGTTGTTTTCATTGGTTTAGATGTTTCTGGCCATGGTTGAGTGGCAGCAATCAAAAATTTGATGTAGGATACCTCATTCTATAGGTGGTCGCCTCACACACCCTTGTCCTTGCACTCGCCAATCCCTCCTTTTAGTTCTTTGGTGCCGCACACATTTCTTGTTGCTTTGCAAGTTGTTGATTTATTGTGCAACCCTTAAGTGCTTAACCCTTGCTGCAGTGGGTTTGTGGTTTCAAAACCTTTGTCGGTTTCTATCAACTATAGCTAAAAGTGTTGTTGGTTAGTGCCTTGTGAGTTCAAACCCTTTGCTTGGAAGTTGTTTTTGTTTTTGTGGGGAACAATACCCTTGCCAGTCTTCTTTGTATGCATTACAATTGTTTTTGTATTTTACCTTTGTCTTGGCCATAGCCGCAACCATAGCCATACTTATGGCAATGGCTCCGATTCTAGCCCCTCCCAAGGGTTTCAAGTTCTATAGATTTTTCTCTAGAACATACCCTAACGCCACTAGCACTAGTCAAGTGCCTCCCGTCGATATTGTTGTTCCCACTCTTGAGGGTAGTGTGCAACCAACAACTAGTGACAAAAAGAAATCCTATGAGAATAATCGCCAACTCCAATTCCTTTGGTTGCCTCTTTTTCTTTGGGCGGAGCCTATCTACAAGGATGAGGAAGCAACCAAGGTGATTTGCAAAGTGTATTCCAAACACGGGGGGTGCACCTACAATTGATTTATGTATACACGTGCAAAAACCCCCTATTTGATGGGGGGGGGTATTTACCATCCTTCGTTGAATATTTTCCATCCTATAATTAAGTAGCCAAATTTTTACTGGATGGTATTTTTTAACACCCTATCATTATATATAAATTTTAGAATTGCATAATTATAATCATCCTATTTTATTTATAAGTAGTAGAAATTTCGTGTGAACAATCTGCATATACATCACGCATATAGTACACTATGCATACATTACATTGCGTAGATATTGCTATGCACATTACACACATATAACCATCATACTATAAACTTTAGCATATTGAGTATGGTTCTTGAACCCCCCAAGAAACCCTAAATAAGTCAACCAACCCTTCCATCGCCGGATGATGGTACTTTTCGTCCAAAGGCAACCGTTTCAACAAATCCATCCACATGTCCACATACATTTTGGCTATTTCTTATCCAATGCCACTAATGGAAAATGATTTATGTTGAACCTATAAATAAAAAATCTAAACTTAATTCTATTTATGCTACATTACGTCTAAATTAAAAATTACCACAACTTAAACCAACTTCACAATTTTATATTTAGAGGATGCTATTGTATATCTAAGAAAAATGTAAAAATTATGTGTCTTGAATAAAATCTACCCTACATTTTCTCGCATGTGGTTTTCTACATTTTTGCTAGTGCCCCCCCCCCTTTAGGTTCCAAAATCCGTGGGAAATCAATAGTGTTAGTGGCCAAGAATAACAATTTGTGGAAACACCAAGGGAGGAAAATAGCAAAAAGCCTAGGTCATGGGTAGCAATTGGGGAATAATACATGGACCACAACTCAACCCACAATCAAAATGAGAGACTTTTCGTAGCCATATCCACATATAGCATTCAAGCGCAAGTGGGTGAGTCTACGGTTAGAGCTAGGAAGAAGTGGATTCAATTTGCCACCCTTCTGCACTTGCTCATTCAAGGAGATCTATCATAGACTACAAACAAATGCATGCGTTGTTTGAAATCTAGAAACTGAAGAACAATCCACACCATCATTGGAGTGACAATAGTGGGTGGGAGATGACACAAGCCTTAGAGCGTGTAGGCTTAAATAAAACAAAGGAGATCATGCAAGTTGCTACCTTCTTTAGTTTGTCATGTGATGAAGTGACTTCGGTAGATTATCAATCATGGATTAGTGTCCATGGTTATGTCTTGAGAGATTGGAAGCGAATCCCTCTACTACTTACCCTAGAAAAAGTTGTTGAAGGAGGGACAACATATAACCTCACTAGTGTCATCACCAACACTGCGCATGGTTATGGAGGTCTCTCATAGCAAAAGATTAGAGGGTTTGATCACATTTGGGGTAGATGGGGTGTCCACATTCCAAGGTATGAATTCGGGCGTTACTGTGCAACTTATCAACAAGCATGCACCTTCATGGTGGGTGTCCATTGTATGACACATTGTACCACCCTTGATGTGCAAACCCTTTGGGGATTTCGAGGTGGTGAAACATATGGAGGATCTCTTGGCAACACTATATTCTTACTTTAGCTCCAATCCCAAACAAACTCTTGTGTTTCAAAAGCTTGCAACTTGTTTGGAATCCAAAGGTAACAAGATACTTAGAAATGTGAAGACCAGTTGGATATCTATGCTTGGCCCAACAAAGAGAGTGCTCAAGGAATACAAACCGTTGGTGATGAAGATGGCGGTGGATGCGACCAAGGAACCAACAACAAGGAAGAATTTATCCATGCTCTTAGATTGCCAAAATATGCTCGTTCTACCTTGTTTAACGTCCATGCTGCACTATGTGAATTCCCTCATTAAGTTTGCACAGAGTACAACATGCTACATTGTGGATTTCATTTTTGTAGTAAAGATTTGCCAAGGTGATCTATATTGATTATATGTAGATCTAGTGTTTGCTTTTCATGGAGAAGAGTTCAATACCTTTAGGTCCTTGGCATATGACACATCCTTGGTAATTCAACAAGAGTGGATATTTTGTTGTAGTCGTGAGAAGGACCACCTTGTCTTCAAGGTTGCAAATGTCTCCCATATGGTTGCAATGAGGTTTGTAGCCTTCCTAGGGCAGTGGGAAGAGGTGAACAAGATTGACCGTGAGGTGATTTTGGTGAGGTGTAACGACAACTAATCAGTGCAGCAAAACACCTTGTAGAGATATTAGACAAACGTTTCCCACACCAAGATGTGATGTGTGCCTTGGGCATATGCTACCCCCAATATTGGCTAACTGATACATTTGAAACTACATATCCTATGCATATTGCAAGATTGAAAACATTCTATGGGACAACAAAGAAGTTGTGGGTACCTATAGATGTTGAGACTAAGGATGTTGACGAGTGGGTGTCTCCACCCCTGGATATCCACAACCTTGAGCTTCAGAGCTCCTTCTTCAAAATCACCATGATATCAAATGCTCAAGCCGCCACACCGCCATGTCCTTACCCATGACCGGAGAACCCAATGTCCCGACAAACTTTGGTGCAAGCTTTCTAGCAATGCCCTCATCTTAGCAAAGTTCTCCAAGTTCATGAAAGTTGATGAGAGTGCCCATGTACAAGTGTTAGGAAGTGTGGAAGATGAGAGAACACTATAAGAAAACAGTGATTTTGGTGACGTCCACCAAAACACGCTGTAACGTGCTTTTGAACAGGTAGTACGTCGCCGAGGATATGATCCAAAATCTGTTTTTTTTCGTGACGTGTGGAACATGTCAGAATTGTCTTGAATGTCACGGAGAACACGACCAATTTCGCATGACGTCACGTGTAATCAGGGTGTTTTCAAGTCCCCAAAGTGGGACACGTGGAGGGGTCGACGGTGCCAACTCAGCTTTTTTCAGGGCAGAAGAGGCCCTTTTTTTCCTTCGGACTGCCCAAGGAAGTGACGTGGACCGGCGCGAAATCTGACGTGGTTGAGAGAAAAAGTGACGTGGCGCTTTCACATCAGCTGCCACGTCAGTCAGTTTAAGAAAATTGTGTGCGTGTACGTATGTTTTCAGTGACGTCACCGATAACGGAGCCTTGTTTTCAATGACATCAAAGAGAACGTCCTCTTCTCATGCGAAATTGGTTTTTTTATAGCAGATGATGACAGGGTGTATGTTATTAGTGACGTCACTTATAATGGAGACTTGTCGTCCGTGACATCAAAGCGAACATCGTTATATCATGCGAAATTGGTTTTGGGTTGTTTCTGATGACAAGGTGTCCTTTTTTTGGCAACTTCCGGACGTTTTGATACACATCCTTAGTGACATGTAATTGAACGCGTTATTTGGTTTAGCCATTTCGTAAAACATTGTCCGTGACATTGAATTTGACAGAAAAGATAACGCAGACTTAGAAATAGATTGTTGGAGCTCCCGTGATGGCTGACATGGGTTTTCAGCCTGTAGGAACATAAGCATGCCATTGGCAGAGACGTCATATATTCACGTATTCATGGTTCAATTCGTACCTTCCACCTATGTATGTGACAATAAAATGAATGCACATACATGTAGCTACATATGATGCATCTATAGGAAGAGATGAATCAATAATCATGTAATCATTGACTGAATACAAACATACACTTGAATTTCATACAATAATGGTGTGGAAGAATGTGCACAGTGAACTCATAATCAAAACGATTATGGCTAAGAAAACAAAAACCTTGCAATGGAATTAACTTCATGACATGGAAACTGAGATTTATCATGCATCAGAGAAAAGGGAATACAAAAAACGATGTGCTGCAAATTTTGTGAAGTAAGCACGAAGTCTTTCAAATGACTTTCCTCTATACAAGTTCTGCTATGCAAAACCTGAACATCGATGGCTTTGGGAAGGCACGGAAGAACATACGGTGTTACAACCTCCTCACCAAAACAGCCCCCTCCAAGAAAACAAAACTTGTGACTACCAGTGACCATCGCTCCAAACCTGGCCAGACGAAGACGCTGCTGACAACACTCCAATGAACGTCCTCTGCTTTTGCGGATGTCGCGACCAACAAGACCATGTCGTCAGACCATGTCGCGACCAACAAGACCATGCTGCTATGATTTTTCAAAGTCAAAAGTGCCAGAGCCATAAAACAACCAAGTAGGCACTCCTGATTATGTTGACTATTGAGCCAAGAATAATTAACAAATTTTAAGCATATACTCCAATCCCTTTTGAACAAATGTCTTTTTGGTGTTCATTCTTAGATCCACACCTTACTACACACCATTCACATATAGCTGTCCAAATTTTCAAAATGACCATGAAAGGCCTGCATACATTATTCAATGATTAATCCTGAGCCTTGAGATATCCAAAACCATATAGATATACATACATATATATATATCAATCACATCAAAGTGCAGGAATTCCCATGTCGGACATAGAGCATGATTGCTGGAAGCAGGACACCTACCATTGGTATAACCAAGAAGCACCCCCATGCAACTGAATGTCAAGGCTATCGATGTAAGTTCCACTTTCCACCAATTTCATCTGAATGGTTCCATTGTTTGCCATTAGACTGAACGTCACACCTGCTTGCATTCCATGAACCTGGACAGCAGAATTAGTTCCAGCCATTAGTCCATGCCCAGGTACAAGAAAAGAGATCCCTAGAAACTGCATGAAACATACCCAGAGAAAAGCCACAAATAGGTCTTTGAGCTATAAACATCACGACCTATAAAGCTCTTGCAAACAGCCTTAACCATGCCTCTTGCTGAGATTGGATCCACAATTTACACACCAATTAACCATAATTTTTTGTGTGTAATTAAGTTTAAAGGGCAACACATTCTAGACTTCGGAAGAGCCTCCTGCAGGAAATCAGGTTTAACGGCAACACAACTCTGTGGCATAAACACCAAATGCAACAACTTGCATCCCCTAATAGCTCTGGAAAGTGCAATCTAACCCTCTAGCTCAATCATGGCCAGGGAATAAATTAGTTCAGCATAACTTACATTTCCTTGGACAATACAACGAATTAGGTTAAATCTTTGAGGCATACATTGCAAGGTTCAGACATGCATACAGAGCAGCTCCGTACATTCCCTCCATAATCTAAAAATTATACAGCAGAGGAAACAAGTTCCCAAGCAAGACCCACTACCCACTTCTGTTAAGGGAGGTTTTCAAGTGAAATTCCCAAAACTGCACAACAAATCTTGGGAGAGATTAAAAAACTAGGTCATGCTCTGTATTAGAAAGTTGAGGGGTTTAACGTCCAGAATGTGTCTGTCCTTGAGCGATTCTGACCCAATTTGCCCACCTTGAAGATATTGAAGCGTTTTTACTTGCCATTGACCAAGCCAAACAGGGTGAAAAAGGGAAGCCAAGGTACAGAATACCCACTGTTATTGAGAATGGTGACATAAAAATCTCCCAAAACTGCACAATAAATCTTGGGAAGGATAAAGAACACCCATATCTATTAGGGAAGGTGACATAAAATTTTCCCAAAACTGCACGGCAAATCTTGGGAGAGCTGAAGAATCCGGTCATGCTCTCTAGTAGAAAGTTGAGGGGTTCAGCGTCCAAAACCGTGTCTGTTCTCAAGCAATTCTAACCCAATATGCCCACCCTGAAGGTGTTGAAAGGTTTTACTTGCGATTGAGCAAACAAAACAGGGTAGAATTGGGAATTGAAGAGGAACCCACCCACCTTCACATCGGCCCATCCACCATCATTAAAAGAAAATTCCAAAACCAAACAACAAATATTGAGAGAGATGAACAATTAGGTCATATAAGTTGAGGGGTTTAACGTTCAGAAATGCATCTATTCAACATCATTTCACACAACAGAATCATGCTCAGAATCAACATCATTTCACACAACAGCAAACAAAATCCTCGCAGTCAGAAAGGACTGAATTGCTGCAAATTGAAGGTTGAATTGGAAGTCTTAAAATCTTACATGCTGGAAAAAAGTCTCAAATGTGAGACCTCCCTGTGAGGCCAATGCCTGATCGGAGGAGGCGACAGCTTTGGATCCCCATAAATAAGGATTGGCCTCCAACAACAACACCACTTGACTCACATCATCTGCTCACATAAAACCCACAACCACCATAAACTCCACACATCCAAAACATACCATAAACCCCAGAAACCCTAAAACCCTATGAAAATTTTGCAATTTAAACTTTAGAGACAGGATTCAGTCAGCTCAATTTTTGATGTCAATCATCCTAACCAAGAGGAAATACTCTCTCTCACTCTTATGAAATGTAGGAAACCTAGAAGTGCATTGAGCAGGTTTTTTGCAAATTTTTAGGTGCCAGTGAGGTTGGGGGCCATTTTTGGAGCTAGTTGTGAGGAGATGAGCAGGAATGCGCCATGCCCACGACCAAAATTTCAACTAAAAATGAAGAGGATGAGGAACATGGAGAAGAAGTAGAAGAAGCCTGAGTAGACAGAAGAAGTCTTGTGGTCTCTTGTTTGTTGCAATAGAGCCCCTAGAATGTACCCCTTGGGTACATGTGAAGCTCACTTGGTGGTTGTGCATTACAATTTTGAATCTTTGAGTTGAGGGCCGCAAAAGAAAGAAAAGAAAGATGACCCTAAATCTCAGGGGGTTCACTCCCTCTTATATTTTGCATATACGTGCGCTCATGACCTATTTATCGGGGGGCTATTTACCTTGCAGAAAAGATTATAAGGTATGGTATTTTTCAAAATAAAGGTAAATGCTTGTATTTTAATACACCCTATCAATAATTATAATTTTTTGGGGGAATCGTTTAAAAATACCCTATTTTACTTATACTGCCAAAGAAAATTGGAAAGAAGATTGCAATTCAAACAACGCGCTGAAATTTTCCCTCCCGGCACGTAGGTAGAGAACATAAACTCCATATTGGATACGTTGATTCAGTAACGTTCAAGCCAACCAGCCTACGAAGTCAGCCATCCAAGCTTTTTCAACAGAAAATTACCTATTTTCATCCACTAGCACAAACCCTACCCTAGACCCGCTACCCCTAGTAATTGTTTCCACGTTATTTTACATGTACTGACTATATAAAAGAGGCCATTATATTCAATGGTATTTTACATGTAAACATGTTTCACTATTTTAAAACCCCCTATATTATATGTATGTTTTTTGCAAAATTTATCTACAATGAATATACTAGACGCTATTTTTTATCGCACGTTGTTTCTACGATTTTCGCCAGTGACCCCCCTGAGCCCTAAACTACCAGATGATAGTGGCGAGGCACCCAAAACCAAACGGAGTGGTTGGCGGTTTGGTTCCTGGCCATGAAATTGTCTCTCTACTTGACGGAAACTAGCCAGGTGGTCAAGTGCCTCATGTGTTCCAAAATAAATAAATAAATAAATAAATAAATAAATAAATAAATAAATAATGGCAAGGTACCCAAAACCAAATGGAACACTTGGCGGTTCATTTGCAGGCCATGAAATCTTCTCTCTACTTGATGGAAAAACTAGCCAAGTTTGTGTTCCAAAACAAAACAAACAAACAAACACTACAAACATCGGTGCTAATTTACACTGAGCAACGTAAATGATATGAGCATGTTGGCCATATCATGTTCAAAGGCAAGAGCGAATTAACTACACTAAATATTTTATTTATTGTCGTCAATTCTATTTGTCTTGCTCAATACTAATTGCAAACTGCCCATGTAGTGGCACCAACACTAAATGTGAACCTAACATTATTTGTAAAGGAAGTCGGGCATTATAGATTTACAATGTTATAGTTATTGTCACTTACCAGGTGGTTTTCATCCAAATTTCAGTCATCCATGACATTATTTCATCACATAAATGTTAGAATGAAAAATATAGCGAAAGTAGATGAACTAAAAGTAAGTTGGGATGACAGTATTTGTAAACTTTATTCATAAGAAGTGTCATTAGAAAATTTACCACAACAACATAAAATGCAATATGACATCAAATACAATACATAGTGCAGTGTTGGTTTCATATCTTCTTTTTTATACCATTTGGGCATCTATAGTTCACTTTTTGTTATATCATTAGGTGAATATTTGATGGTATTAGTTTGTTTTCAATACCATTCAAGTTTACATATCAAGGAAGGACCTTCAAACCTGGACAAAATTGCCCTAGTTTTGATATGGTTTAGAATGGTATTAAAATATAATAACTCATGCATACAAGGATCCTCTTACCATGACATTGGTGTCTTAAAAATAAATCGGTGAACTCCATGTAAGCAATTTTTAGTTTCAAATTAAATGAATTCCTCATAAATCAAGATTCCACAACTTTTGGTTGAACTTCTTAGGTGTTTTGAGCACATGTAGATTTATGATGTATCTAGACATGTGAGTCCTACCACAAATGAAAATTTGGATGAATTTTTGTGCTTACATTATATATGTATTTATTCATTCATTTATTTTACATGCAAACAATCATAACTAATCCAAATATTGTCCAATCATGTTGAACTATGGTCACAACGTCAATGTACATTTGCCTACATATGTAGGATGTGACTTCAGAATTTGTGCTCCTTCAAGTAAACAAAAATTACTCATAATCAATGTTTTTATTTTTTGGAAATAAGGCCCATGCATTCAGGGGGTAACTAGAATTTATGTTAGCACTTTATATATTTGAATTGTTACCTTTCAATAAATTTTAAGGTGTATATTAAACTCATGCGGTTTCTCAATGCCAAGCACAATGATCTCCCGTAGGGGGGTCATTGAATGTAAATCTTCAAAACCATGTGAGTGCAAGAAAAGGGTCCACTTTATCCAAAACTCTTTAAAAAAAACCGAGCACTTATAAAGATGAAAAGTTTGAAAGAACCCCTAGATAGAGGTCAACGTTAGTTTTTGATAGAGGTCAACGTAGTTTTTTTGTTTTTCTCTCTTGCAATGACATAGGCCTCTCCAATTGTGTTGATTATAAACCTATATGAGCCTCGGGGAGATCACTGGTGAAAATCGTAGAAACAACGTGCGATGAAAAATAGGGTCCAATATATTCATTGTAGGTAGATTTTGCAAAAAATGTACATATAATATAGGGGTTTTAAAATAGTGAGACATGTTTACATGTAAAATACCATGACATATAATGGCCACTTTTATCTAGTCAGTACATGTAAAATAGCGTGGAAACAATTACTAGGGGTAGTGGGTGTAGGGTAGGGTCTATGCTAGTGGATGAAAAATGGTTTGTGTTGTGGTAGTGTGATTGTTACTTAAATGTTTAGAGAGCAATTTAGGGTGGTCTTCAAGTCCTTAAGGAAGGTTGGGTAGTCAATATCCCATACTTTGATTTCTAGATGGTAATATGTGAATGGTGGTTTTTGGGTGTGCTCAAAATGACATAGAAAGCCAATTGTTTGGAGAAGCTAATTTATTGCTTTATGACAAGATTTTTGTAGATTGCTTGTGGGCATACATTCGAATTGTGGGATACTTACTTGATGGAATGAAAAGCAACTTAAGATTACTTTAGGTCATTAAGCACCAAAATGCCATGCTTTGGTTTGTCTGTGGTGACGTATAAATGTGTGTTGGAAAAAAATGGGGTGTAAGAAACAAAATTTGGAGTAAGAAAAAAATGGACAACATTTGGGCTCCGAGAAAAAAAAATTGGGGTAAAGTCAAAAAAATTGGTTACTTGGGGTATAAGAAAAAATGCAATATAAGTCAAATAGGGTATTTTTAAATGATTCCCCCAAAATTTTATAATTACTGATAGGGTGTATTAAAATACAAGCATTTACCTTTATTTTGAAAAATACCATGCCTTAAAATATTTTCTGCAAGGTAAATAGCCCCCCGATAAATAGGTCTTGAACGCACGTGTATGCATCAATTAAAGAGGGAGTGATCTCCCCGAGATATGAGCACATGGTCCAATTGTATGGTAACCGTGTCTTTTTGGTGTTCATTCTTAACTACAAGGCTTAATATATATCACTCAAATATAGGTGTATGCATAAGACTGGTGTTTCATTAAGGACTGTACATCTTATATGACACCTTGATGGATTTCACATGGCACGTCCATGACAAGCTATCCGTTAGAACCCTAAGCCACTTATGAAGAATAGTAGAATTGTAATTAAGTCCCAAATAAATGCTCGGTTTGTGGTTCCAAACCAATGAGCTTTTTAAACAATATTTTGTTGGTCACTAAGTCTTTTTGTTTAATTTTTTATAGTATTAGAAGCTCATTTGAGGTCTTATGCCATACGTGGTGATGGGCGGTACAACAAGATTTAGAGCGTAACGGTGGTGGTGAAATGATTTACGAACTTCATGAATGTTTATTCTGTTAGATGCATATGATCAAACCATTTAAAAAAAATTGGATTCATGCATGTTTTCTGTGTTCTATGGATATGATTAAACAATTTTAAAAAATTGCAATTCATACACATATTTTTTTTACATGGATATCATGTGACAATTAAAATAATTTAGAATTCATGAATGTCTGTGCTGTTAGCAATATATGATTGAATAATTTAATTTAATTTGTAGTTTCTGAATTTTTGGAAAATAAAATGGATATGATGTAATGAAAACCACTAAAATTGAAATTGATATTTTCTGCAATTGCCAACTTCCTAGAAAAGTGCTATAGTTGCTATCAATTGTAAGACCAATTCATTTGGGCTTGCAGAAAGGCTTCCAAATAAAACAATGCCCACTTCTATGGAATAAGGCCCCCAACAATGGCCCCTACTTCATTTACCATGAAAATGTTATGGCGAACTCCTCTTAGGTAGTACTTTGCCCTTCCTCATGCCTGCAATTCAATCCTTTTAGATTTGAAGCCCAAGGTACTAGTCCCTTTATCTATTTTAAAATTATAGGGTGGGCAATAGGTGCTCCCAATTCAATGGCCTAATTTTTTGGGCCCACAAAAATGGATTCATAATATGAAAGGCCCACTTAGATGAAATTTTGAAGCTATATATCACCTTTTCCTTGTCTTTTTTATTTACCATGTTCATCACTTCATGAGCTCCAAAGTAAAAAATGTATATTAATTTCAGACATAGAAATTTACTTCAACAATTCTACGATGCAGCAGTCCGTACGAGCTATTTTTAATTCAACACTTGTCATCAAAAAGTGTCCACATTTTTTTAAGCCTAAAGGAAGCACCTGCCCCTTCTTCAACATTTCTCACTGCTGGGCAGCCCCCCCAGCACTGCGCAGTCGCTGCCCGAAGTGGTCCCAAACAAAGTTGCTGACGTGGACAACCTGCGTTCCTGGTGACGTCACCAAAAAAACGTCTTAATATGTTCTGTTGAACGTCGCTGAGGACATGTCACGTTGCAAGTGACATTAAGATGTTTTTTGAAATTTTCTGCCTTGTTTTCGGTGACACAAACTGAAATCTCGTCCAGAAATCTATGTTTTTTCGGAAACGTCGCATGTTTCCGATTAACACGTGACGTCTTCCAGAACGTAACGTGTTTTTGTAAAAACAAGAGCAAAAACACCGGTTTCTTATAGTGGAACATTCAACTCCTTGTCGTTTTTGAAGAGCAAGTTGAGGAACCGTCTCACCACCCTCATGGACTTGGTGGTGCGCATGTTTGCACAAGACTTTTACACCTTGAAAACATTCCCTTACCAAGTAGCGATATGGGATTAGACAGCTTAGAGGGTTCGCTATGGAGGGGAAGAGTGAATGAGTTCTAATGTATGTTGCTCCAAATAGTTTCTAAGTGCAGTGATAGTGGATGTATGCACAGGTGAGGGGCAGCTAGCGAGAGCCAAGTAGTGGCTTGGAAAATGAAGGGCTAATGTATTAGAAGATGAAGGACTAGTTCTATGAGAGGTACCTAATATAGCGAATTTTTGGAACATGACGAGGCATGGCATGGATTTATACATCAAGAATTGGTGTCAAACTTTGAACCATGTGTGGCATGCTTGAGGGTGCAAGTCCTTCATGACCGTTTATGAAAGGCACACTAGCTATTTTTGGATGGAACCATTGGAGGAAAATGGTATAGCACATGTCACATGCCTAGATTATAAATTTTTGTTTGGGTGGTACAGTCAAGACTCTATAAGTGTTACCCCTATAAGCGTTATAATTTCATATATGTTAATAAAATTTTACTCCCCTACAAAAACACAATTGGTAAGACTAGTGAGTGTTATGTGTTAAGTGTTATAACATGCTCTACTCCCTTCTTTGTTAGTTGCACCTCTATAAGTGTTAATTTTGAGAAAATCAAGGTAATTATATATGAGAGCACACATTTTAAACATGTAATCACATTTATCCCATATTCTTTGCAGCTTATACTAGATTTTGAGAGAAGGATGGTGTTGTCATAGAAAGAGAAGGTGCTTTTGCTCCTAGATAATTTCATGAATCTTTGGTCATCAAGTGCCAAATGTAGGTTCATGTTTGAGGGTCACACGATTAGAATTTCTACCTCCGAACACCACAAGTCGTTTTCAATCCATGGATGCAGGCATTATTGGATCTTTTAAGGCACGATACCGAAAGTTGGTGATTCAATATCAGATAGATTGTTTTAGTGCAAACAAGGTGTTTGCAATTGATATATATCAAGCTATTGTTATGGTTGAGCGGGCATTGCGTGCGGGAGTTACCACATTGACAATTCAAAATTGTTGGAGGCACACGGGTGTTCTTTCAATCTCTATTGAGAGGGAGATAGAGGAAGCTAGGCGCTTGGTAGAGGTTGATGAAGTTGCTACTCTACTTCATCAACTGACGTTGTTGTCATCTGATAGTGAGGTGGGTGACGTGACGAACGCTCATGTATACCTCAATTATGAGATGGAGTTTGATTTAAACAACCCCTATGAACCTACCGATGAGGAGTTTTTGGATATGTATTCCTCATAACATCAAGAAATTGATGTTGATGAGGTTATGGTTGATGTGGTAGAAGAAGTTGTAGGATTGAGTGTTGCTAAGCGTTCTCTAGAGACTTTGAAGAAATACTTTGAACAACGACAAATGATGCCCTATCACACATCAAGAGCATTCAAGGGCTCCAAGAGGAAGTTTTATCTCATCGTTTGGAAGCGTCTTGTCAGACTACTATAGACTCTTTCTTTCAGTTAGTTTAGTTGGAAGAATCTCGTCAAGTTACTATTATATAGATTATTTCTTTCAATTAGTTTAGTTGAATCATGTATTATCATTTGAACTTTCATTTTTATTTTTATAAAACGTATGTTCTTCATTTTCGGAAATTTTAAGTGTTATTTCTATAAATGTTATTAATCATCGGTATGAATTCTACAAGTGTTACTTGTTATAATTCTATATATGTTATTTTTTTGCTACTCCGGACCTGTAACATTTATAGAGTCTTGACTGTAGATGGGTTCTGCTAATATGAGGTTTTGCAAGCTGTTCCACACTACAAAGGGCAAGGTCGAAAGACCATGGTTCATTTACCCCGTGGAACAATTTTTTAATACAATAATTCTCACATGTAGCCAAATTTTTATTTTTTTTACATTGTGTTAGCCACATTTACATGAACAATTTAGGAAGTGGGTGCCACATGCTAGCTCCACCTCCCCAAAATATAGCCACATATAATTATGTCTAACCACATATTGCATGACATCCTGCATTTGCCCTATTATGAGTCATCCCAAATCGCCAACTGAGTCTCTTTAACCTCACTCAAAATGCCTCAAAAGCTAGTGTATGGGCCAGGAGCAAATGAATACACCCATTTCTTTTCAGAAAAAAACACTTGCTAGAGCACCGGCATAAATCACCAATAGAGAAAATGGCTTTCCAAATGACCAACACAAGCAGTTACACAAGGAAACCAGCACATACAGAAAATCCATCATGCCACTTCCATAAGATGGTGCAATTCTGAGGCATGTACATAAGGAGATCCAAGGGATATTCTGTAATATCACAATTTCGATCCTTGAACTGAAATTCTTGAGTTATAGACTCCAGACTGTTGCCAAGACATACAAAATTCACCAGATCTCAAAAGTTCAAAAGGACCCAATTGAGTCAGAAATTTCTTGATCATGGTAAAACTGAACTTTTACCAATTCATGACATATGAGCACCTTAAACGAGAAACTACCAGGTTGAAACTTTTTGGGCAGAGCTCCACATTACACCAACATTTCCCCCTTGACATTTTTAAATGAGGTAAATGCCTAATTGCATAGAAATGGGACCACAAGTTCTCAATATACTTGCCACATCACTGATGGTTGACATACTCATCTGTTCTGCATTGAGGCAGGATTTACATCAATGTGATCAAAGTCTTTCCTGTGTTTGGTTGCTGATGAATCTCTGACAGATCAACTGAAAAAAGCAACAAATCCAGGCAGGCTATTCAACAGCACCTAGGGATGGTTTTTGACACTGCCCGAGTGTTGAGAAGTTATGCCAGACTTCATGCTCATTTCTGTCACACCTTGTGTAACGTTGAATCCCTCAATTGCTCTGTTAAATGTGCTTATCACCTGCTGGTTCATAGCTACAAGATCATTCAGAGCATCTTTCAGCACATCCCTTGCAGGTGCACCTGCAATGAAGTTGTACCCATCAGAGTGGTTTCAAGTGCTTTTGACGCTTTCATGTCTACAAAGAATTCAAAGATAGATGAAGGATTCAGATATCTTTATACTTTTATATCTCTACTCTCAAGGCAGGAGCTATTTGGACCTTGCAATTAAGCATTACAAAAAAACAGAATTACTTCCAGATGATTCAACTGCTACTTCCAAATAGTTGCAATGCCCCAAAATCGAAATTATAGATGTACTAATAAGGTACCCACTACACAACACATCTTCTCAACTCCTTCCATGTTCTAAAACAGAAAAATCAACCAGAATGTTAACTGCTACTTGAGTCAACCTTCTGAGATCAGATATGGAACATAAAGCATTGACTACCACATGAATATGGCAAACCACTTGAAGCTTATGTTGCTAAATTATGCAGAACGTGATAGTTGATCATGAGTAGTTGCAACAATTCTGATCTTCAAATGACTTGGACTATGATGCTGCCTTTACTGTTCACTCGAGACATGCAAGGACGACAAAAATCATTTCCAAACTGGCCCTGTTTACTATCCCTATATATCTCCATATACAGGAAAAACATTTCATGAGTTGTCCTTCAGGTAAATATATCATATATGAAAGCTCAGTTGTATGGAAGAAAACGTGTACTCACCAGTGGTTTGAACTCGTATGTTGATGCGGTTCTCAGATGGATGGGGAACGCTATAACCACAGAAGGCTACGCGAGGACTGCGATAAGTGAGTATGTCAACATGATCAGAAGAACTTCATCATGTGACTGTTGGTACAGACACAATAAGATCCCCCAGTTGAGAAGAGGAGCACACAAAAAAACAATAAGGGTCTGAGCAACAATCAAAAGACATCTTTGCAACATGGCCTCAGTCCAATTTACAAACATAAGTGTTATTTAAAGTCCAACATTTACACACGAGACTTATGGTCTTCATTTGGAGCTCTTATTCAACTTAAAGGCCATTTTAACTAGAAACACAAGCACAACTTGTGGTAAACAATTATGACATCAAAACCAATCATAGGAACTTGTCATCTGCAAGTGGAACTTGATTCTTGAGGTACTAAGGGAGAGCAAGGCGAGGACTTTACAAATAAGGCCAATATGCTCCATTGGACACTTTGAACTTCCCATAGGTCATACGTGGAAAGTCAATTGAATAGGAAACATTTGGGCATTATATATAGTGGGATTGGAACATGACAGTATGTGTCCGGAGCCATGTGGAAACCAAAAAGGCATCGCGTGTTTAGAAGAGATTGGACTACGTGCTCAACAATGCTAACCATTCTAGGCTCAATAGTCATCAACATAATTGGGAGGACCTTTATGTCCATTTAATGAGCACAAGAATCCTCACTTTCATAACGAATAAGATATTTACATGAGCTCCAAATATTATGAGGCACATAGCTCCGGACACAATTTGGTATTGCTAAACATCTTGCACTAATTGCGTGTTTCATATCCTACGAGAAGTGAGCGCAGAGGGAAAAGTATCCGAATAACACACGTCTGCCTTATATCTCTCACATCATGCGCTCTACAAATTAGGTGTCAAAGCCACGCTACACCAATGGAAAGAGCAAAATGTAACTCTTTGACACGATGGTAGACGGTAAGGTATGCTTACTCCTTGTTGAGCACAAAACGAAGTGAATTTCCGAGTGTATGATCTTCGTCCATGATGGAAAACGTCGCGTTCCGAGGATCCGAGTCCCCTCCGAGCTCCATTGCGGCACTTGCAGAGCTTCTCGATGTCAATCCACCAGTTCTCTGGTTGTCTTTCAATCAACCTCAAGCTCTGAGGTCAGAAAATCATTCTACCCAATTCCGTCTGCATGATGCAATGCCTTGCATGAGTTAGATAGCACGAATGCTAATGGAAAATCCACACAGAAACAACTGCGTTACAGGCGATGGTTCTCACGTCCCTCGAGACTCGAATCTGTCTCGACCAAATTGTAGTTGTTGTAAACCCTAATCAGAAGCCCTATCACCAAACCCTAAAGAATGTAAGAATGTATCTTTGCTGATTTGCTCTGTCACAGAGTGCCATGTCATCATAGCCCTGTGATTTCACATTTAAGGTAGACAGCGCCTATAACAGTTATTGCTTCCCCCCACACATTAGAAGTGGCATTGGTATTAAAGTCTTATGTCCCATATGGACGTTTTGAGTTCAAATGACAAATTTTGAAAAAGTGGATGGGGATGTAAAGAAATCATTTTTATTCTGATTTTTCTTGTGGTTTTAGACGGCATATGTACTTATCATGATGGCAAGAAAACAAATCAAAATTAATAAGGGAATATCTTTTCTTTAATCACAAATTTGGTGCAAATGTCTTGAAAATCACTGTGCAACTGGTGAACTTAGACTTGTGATGTTTATGGAATTCACCAATATTCTGTTACATTAAAGCTCTTTCCGAACACCAATTATTTAGATTTGAACTTTAAATCAACATCATCAAAATTTGCTTCACAAAGGTTTTGCTTTCTAGCCTTACAATCTTCAATTGAAGATACATGAACAATGTGTGTTACTATGTTGAAAAGGCTTGGGCCTTTACAGGCTAATTGCAAAATGGAACCCTAGGCTATGTTTTCCACTTTCTTCAATTAGCTAACATCACAATTTCGGCA
This sequence comes from Polytrichum formosum, assembly GCA_964035585.1. Taxonomy (NCBI): domain Eukaryota; kingdom Viridiplantae; phylum Streptophyta; class Polytrichopsida; order Polytrichales; family Polytrichaceae; genus Polytrichum; species Polytrichum formosum. The sequence continues at coordinate 4,614,165 of OZ037941.1, forward strand.
TGTCACATTCCAAATTTAGGCATTTTGAGTTCAAATTTAATGACCCCAAATTATGTTGGGAATCCTATTTACAAATTTTTAAAAGCACTTCATGAGGATTATAGTTTCATGGTGGGGTCCATACATCTCCTTTTGCATTTAAGACCAATGCCACTTCCATATGTGGGGTTACTTTTGAGCTTGCATTTCCACGTATTATAAGTCAGCATATCTTGGCACACTTAGAGCAAAGGCCATCCCATGGGACATTTAAGAAAAATGGATGCAAAGTGCATGACAATATATTTTAAATGCTTGAAGAGCCAATGAGACAACCAAGGAAGCCCAAAAACCCAAAAAGTAAAAAGCAAAAAGCAAAAAGCAAAAAACAAATGTAAGTAGGTACCATGAACACAAAAATACTACATCAACAACTTTCCGTGTACAATACATCTGTTTATTTAGTTTCAATGTTTGTTACACTAGAAGAAATCGTGTCCAAATGAACCATGCCCTATGGTGGCAATCACCTCTCAGTTGACTGCCGCTTTGACTGTCACCGTAAGCCATTGGGTTAGTACCAATTTTGTTTTAAATATTGTGTATTCTCATACCCATGGTACCTAGCAGAGGCAACCGTCATCCCTTAAATCCCATGGCACCTCCTTAGGGTGTTGGGTCACCCACCCTAGCCATGCCAGAATACTCTACTAGCATTGACCAAACTACCCATAGATTTTGCATTGCGGACGCCCACTTTTGGTAGCACACAACAATTTTGGTGAAAGGCCACTCTGGAGTATTGTGGTGGTGCGCTTGTTGTGATTAGCGGTGTTTGCTGTGTTTTGTTTGTTCTTGCTTGTTAGGGCATCCCGTTTTATTCTACAATTGCTTTCCCCCTCACAACTACACTATTTTGTCTAATTAGTGTGGGTGGGAAATTCACGTGGGTTGGAAATTAGTGTGGCCCACACTAAATTTCCAGTGTTTGCATCATTTTGGATGTAATTCGTATTGTCATCCATCCGTGTGTGTTAGGGTTCTCCGCAAACAGCCTCCGTTAGGTCTGTGCGCTCGCAGCCTATGTCGCAGCCTATGTCGTCATCGTCATCGTTGGCTGGCGTGTAACTCTTCGGAAATTCGAGTTTCTCCATATCTTGCATCTTGAACTTTTCTTAATCTCGAAATAAACTTGCAGAACAAGCACCAAAAAGGAACAATCAATTCATCTCCGTAAAGCTTGAGTGAAATTAGGACTTGAGGGATCACATGAGGTCCGAAGCTTTCGACATCCCATATAAAATTGCTCACCGTGCAGGCTTACTTCAACACAATCTTTAGGGTTAGAATGCTCTCAATATTCGAAGCGAGTGATTTGCGTAGCTGCATATCACCGTTGGCACACCAGTGATTGCGACTCAACCTCAATCTAGAATCTACTAATTTACAGCGCCCACAAACAAAATTGAAATTTCTCATCACCATGTGTCGAACTTCATCAAAACAGAGCATCTTCAGAATCGTCGAATCGGTGGAAATTCTCCAAAGACATCCCAATTCTACACCCTGGAGCTGATTTATAGTACTCAGTATGTAACCCGACAGTATCTACGTGCAGAATTGAGGGAATAAAGTCTTGTTCGACCCAACCTTAACTTCCATATCAACAAAGCTTCGATCATAAGTCCTCCACGTACATTGGATTTCTTCGACCCACATGCATATATTACCCTCCTATTACACTTCAATGCAGACCTCATAAAATCGGTCTTCTAACACACTCTACCTTACAACCCTCCATTCAAGAAGTCAGGACGACATTTAGGGTTAGATGATCTCGAAATCCCCTTCAAGCTCGTGATGAGCGATTTGCGCAGCTGATTGTCATCGCTAATCACCACATCACCGATTTCGATACATAACTTATTAATATTCCCTCTCTTGCAAATAAATCGAAATTCTTCACATCATGCAGAATTGCACTTCATCGAAATAGAGCTAAATCATCAAAATCGGAGGAAATCGGAGGAAATTTCCCACTCTTCATCACCTTATATCCCGACAGTGATTACCCGAATTGCTTGAATCAAACCCTGATCTATCCAACCTCAACCACGACAACAAAAATTCGATCATAAGTCCTGCTATACACACATTCAATTTCTTCGACCTATGTCACAGCCTGTGTCGTTGAGGTTTCCGCTCACGAGTCAAATATAAAGTTTCAATGTGGGGAAAGTCTTAAAACACAATTGGATGGAATTATGAAGTTTCATCCAGTTGTGGAAACGACAAAGCCCACGCAAATTTTTCACCTTTGAAATTAGTGTGGGCCACTCTAAATTATAATTTGAAATTAGCGTGTTTTATTGGGAATTAGTGTGGCCCACACTAATTAGACAAAATAGTGTACCATGTATGTCCACCAAATATGTCCATATATGTTCATGAATCTATATATTAGAGAGTGCAATATCCCCAACATAATTCTAGTGTGTATGTATACATGGATGTGAATGTGCAATCACCGAACGTTTGGATGCCTTAATATCATAACAGAAGAACTAAACAAGATGTTAGCTTATGGAATGCACAATATTCTAGGACAATTTGCAATAACCATGCTTCAAACATGCTAAAGGTTAATAAGCAAGGTCTATGGATTGTTAGCCACCTTGTTCAAGGTGCACATGTATCTAGAATTTTTTTTTGAGACAGAAGACTGACAGGCCAACGCCAAAGCACAGGAGGCAGTTGACCACCTGGCAAGTTTTTCCGTCAGGTAGAGAGCAGATTTCACAGTCGGGATTCGAACCGCCAACCTCTTCCTTGAGATTTGGGTATCCCTCCACCATCATCCGGTAGTTTAGGGTCGTCTCGGACCACATGTATCTAGAATTGAGGGGCAACCATTTCAATATGCTTTACAAAAATTGTGTGCTTTCACCATAACTCATGGGCCATAAATTGAAATGCTAGGTTTTGCAACTGCATAACATGATAATTGCGATCCCGCACTCTAGGAGTAAGACTATCTTACAACTATTGCAAGTTGAGTGCCAATTCGTATGTATGAAAAATTCTATCCAAGAATCCTTGTTTGCTAGTACACTCCAAATCTATGGGTCAAGTAGATACTAAGCAAATTTGGCATGACCTTCATTGTTTTAGGTTTGCCAAAACCTCACTGACTTGAGGGATAGCACTACAATGGTTGTGGAAAATATTGAGTTATGTATTGGCAAGCTCTAATGCACACAAAAAAAACCATGGTGATAAATGGGATTGGGTGCACATTACTTATAGACCCATATTTCCACATAACAAAGGTCCATGTTGTAAGTTGCATTATTCATGTTGGATCAAAAAGAATGTACATTTGTAAAACATTCAACTTGGGGGAAGGAGGTGGATATATTGCGTTGGCATGAGAAGTGGAATCAAGAAAGTGTATATGTGGTTGTCGAGGAGGAGGGCCTATAGGCCTTTCCCGAAATGCCGCCCTCTGAGGCGGCCACGTCGCCCCAGAGGGTTAGGGTTAGGGTTAGTTCGTCGAGGAGAGAAATCTAGGTACGATTGTCTCACTCCTATCCTCGCATCGTTACATCGTCACATCTGCGACTCAAGAATCTTCGGAAAGAGTGTCGTCACAGTGGCGGTGTTTTCGCACTTATGGTTTATGGGATACTACAGATGGGGTTGTAGGAGAGGAAAATTCATTCCACTGTTTCCTTGCTACATTCGGGTGGGACCGACTACGGTTACAGATCCTGGTAAAGTCTGCAGTTTTACGTTGAATAGTACGGTCAAGGGGCGTAGTATTCGATTGATGTTGTTTCTTGCTGAGTTTGATTTCGACATTGAGTTGTTTATATGATTTTCTGTTCGGTGGTTAAGATCTGTACTTTCTGCGGGCTCACTGTAGTGTGTGGTCGGACCTCATGAGTTCTTCGACCTCTTGCGACAATCTTGCGAAGTGCGATTTCTCAACGTTTTCTGGGCAATAGGTACAAGGAAGAGTGTGCGACTAATCTCTAATATCTCAAGTTTGCAACATTGCATTTGAGATACAGTAAGTTAGAAATATTGTTTTGCAAGCGTGGGCTCCAGCTCCTTAAGATTCATCCGAGGTGCACCGCATAAGCCAGCTACGACAGGTTGAAAGAGTCATTCAACTTTGTGGAGTAAGGAATTGGTCACAGTCGTCTGCTGTTATCCGCCTGTGAATGAGACAACGCTCATCACGCATCTAAATTGACACACAACTGCATATATTGAATGCATACTTGCTGAAACTCCCCGAGGAATTCACTACGTAAATCGTCATCACCTCGAGAGAACTATGTGAGAGGGTTATGTTAATGTGAATCGCCACACCATGATGAGCCCTAGCCATCCAGTCGATGCCATGTTCATGTTGTAGAGTGAAAAACCAACCTGGTCATGGTGCCTCTGGCCCCTCAATACCTACAGAATCATGCACAGATTTCAAAGTCATGCAAACTTTCACATGGATTGAATGCACACTTGTTGAAACTCCCCGAGGAATTCACTACGTAAATCATCATCGACTCGAGAGAACCATGTGAAAGGTTTATGTCAATGTGAGTTGCACCAATATGATGAGCCCTAGCCATCCAGTCCATGCCATGTTCATGTTGTAGAGTGAACAACCACCCTCGTCATGGTGCCTCTGGCCCTCAATACCTACAGAATCCTGCACAAATTTCAAAGTCAAGCTCTGTATTCCAAGGACCCATACCACACAATTTGGAGGGCAGGACAGTGTGCCAGTCTTATTATGTGCCAAAATTTGAAACCCAACAAGTCCCGTTTCTCTCATGCTTCCTGTTCAACTGCGGGTCAGGTGCCTCCATTGCTTTTCACCAGTTGGGCCGGTAGCTATGGTTGTTTGGTAAACGAACCATGTCTAGAGGTTGAACTTCTTCTCTCCAGCTGCTAATCAGTAATTTGTTTTGTGATTTGGTGTTTTGAGAGGTTGTGGAGTCAAGTTGAAGTGGAAAAAATCAGTTGATGTTGACATGAATGCCTTAATGTGTGCTGGATGTAGGCATAACCTTAATGTTGCAGATGCAAACTTGGAATGGCATGTGTGGTGACTCATGTGCGCTTTAGGCACAGCGTTTAGGAGTTGAGCATTGGTGTAGGTCGAATGGAGAATTTATAGTGGAGTATTATGTGCATTTCCTCATCATCCTACCCTTGCTCCTGAGATTCCATTCTCCTGAATGGTAACGGTCCCAGCTGCCAAGAATTTCCGAATTGCCCAATCTCTTGGAAAGTTTCTTGTCACAGGTTTATGTGGACATCGAAAGATGAGTGTCTGCGAGCATTTTTAACGAAATTTTGGGTCGATTGTGTGGATTCAAGGATTCGAAGGAGATAATCTTCGTGTGGTGAAGGGATCAACACCTTCTGGAAACTTGTACATGGATACCTAGGAAGAATATGTAATATCGAAGGTTTCACAGGAGTGAATCCTACTTTGTCTTCATTTATTAAGCAATGGATGTCCTATCGGAAGAGCTATGGAGGTATTTAAACCCTAGAGATGTGAGGCCCTGTTCTTGCACAAAATTTCCATTATAATCACATGGTTGAGTTGTTTGGTGACATCGTTTGTGTCATCCATCTTAGTTGCAGAAGCTTGCAATGCAGAATAGGTAAAAGGAGCACAGATACATGTAGTAGGTATCTGACCTTGGGACAAACTACTCTGAAACTAGTACAGGAGGCAAGGAATTTTCGGTGCAATTCTTTCCGTCTGGCCTAATTTCCGTTTTCACTATTATTGTATCCGTTTTGGTATTATTTTTTCACAAATATATGCTGTGATGACTGCAAAAAGTACATGCAAAAAACTAATTCACAATAATACCCAAGGATGTTCAAGAGGCCGAGGAGTTTGGGAGCACCAGAATTTCAGAGGCACCAAGTGCAGTTGCTATGCAAGACAAACTAAAAGATCAAGTGAAACTGTGAAGCACAAAGTGGTGGATGTTTGCTCTCCAAGTCAGTACGAATAACTTTACAGTCAATTTTCCTCACGATTCAGGTACAGAGCACTGAGATTTCCTTGCCATTTATTCCCAAGCTGTCAAGTGGCACTATATTTCATATCAATTGAAATGTCATTGGCTTTTAGACTCTGGAGTTGGTATGCTTATTCCTGAGGTCTTTTATCAATCCAAAAAGGACACTATTCATTCCTCAGTCCACTCTATCAGTTTCCTGTGTCCATGTTGTTGCAATGATGCATCACTACTATACCCTTACCATTAAAGAAGTTTCACTCCATTGTCTGATTTTTGGTAGCACTAAGAAAAGTAGCTCAAGGAGAGTTGGTTTTGAATCACAGAAAATCTCACAGGTGCAACTAGATGATTGTGTGTTGTATGACCAATTATTTCCTCCATGCCTAACTACATAACCCACTATTGTAACACCATTTTTTTCTATTCAACGTCCTCGTACCGCTGGACATGAAGAGATTGTGCGGGAGAGAGAGTATGGGGGTTCAGTTTTAGATAACCACTCAAACACATTGAACACTTGGCTTTGGTACATCAGTGACACGGCCACGGTGTTGACGAACCAGCTGGGATCAGGGCCAGCATCGTCACATCAAATGTCAATGTTGCAAAAGGCGATGTTAACGGTGCAACCGCTACGGTAACATCAGTCCATCGAGACACCCACGGTGTGGTCACAACCATTGGTGTTCAGCTCATCGGAACCTCCACGCAAATTTATTTAAAACGACACAATTTCCAACACAAATACACATATGAACAATATTATTACAAAGCATCATTCCCAATTGTTCTAGCATACGCAATGACAGGCCACAAATCACAAGGTGCTACAATCTCAAACAACGTTATCGTTGATATCCGAAACGCATTCGCACCCGGACTAACGTGTGTCATGCTATCTAGAACAACAAATAGGCAACACCTAAAGATTGTAAGAAAACTGGTACCTTCAGATTTCATTCCATGCCCACTTCTTGACACAACATGATCCCCCCCATTACGACAAACACAACACCCTACTTTAATTGATTGAGAGGTATGAACACGTGCAATTGAGGGTTATATGTAATGGAGAATAAATATACTTTCTCCCTGAGCTCTGCCCTTTTCCGCTAGGTAATGCTACATATCATGTTATTTAATTACATCTTAAAGTCGTACTTAAATGACTACCATTTATGTAAAGAAATCCTCTCTTTGTCAACTCTCAATCTAAAGTTGCTTGGTCTCATTCATCCTGATGTGCCTATTGTGCCAGAACATGGTGTTTTTCAATTTTCCTATTATCAACACTATGAGGACAACTAAGAGAATTGTCTCCTCGATTACTATGAGGCAGCAAGGGAATTGTCTACTCGATTGGTGTTGTGCAAGTTACATAGCAAACAACACTTACAATATCGAGTTGGCGCTCAGGTGAGTGACATTTGAGTTATGGCCATGCACTTGATATACTTGACATCAAAACAAAACAGAGGGGTCATTTTTGGGTCACTCAAGGTTCATGCTTTTACAATATTTCTTACTTAATAAATAGACATTGGAAGTGATTCTAAACTGCTCAATATAAACCAAGTGTGAGATGAACACATGGATGTAGATATCATGGACAAACCTAGTCAAAATCACTGGCTTCAAATTCCCTGGAGCCACCTCAAAATGTAAGTGGGATATCTCAAAGGAGTTGGATTAAGCTAATCATAAGTTAGCTTAAAATGAAAGCCTGTTGTGAACAATCTAAATTGTGCATTTTGGATGAGGAAACGTAAGATCACGAAGCCAACATGTAATCATACCTTGAGGATATCAATCTAAGTCATTTTTTTTTTTTTTTTTATTGTTATTGTTATTGAGCAGATCCTGATTGAGTTTGGTCTTGAGCTCGATCCCGCATTTTCCTGGTTGCCTTTTGGATGAACTCGGTGTGAGCAAGCTGCCGGAGGCCGCAAGCTCCGGGGTCAGAGCCCACGTGCCAAGTGGCCCATGGCATTGCCAACACCGCCTCTCCTACGTGGGCCTCCTCCTCCCACCAACGGAGGGGCCTCGGCCCCGAGTGGCTCGTTTAAATTTCACCTAGGTGGTTGTCCTCCTTGGCATTTTTTCTTTTATATCCCGTTTCTAAAACTCAATATCACATGTTTGACAAGACATTGGCAACTGCCAACCTCAGACCATAAATATTGCCCATATGTGGGTGGCAGTGATCATATAAGATGGTGACAGTCACCCTATGGTTGCATGTGTGACCCACCTCACACTTCACATAGACTAGGTTGTAGAGTTGGGATTGTCAAGGGTTTGTGAGCTCCTTGCACGGATGTTCTGACCTTGAGGGCTTTCGGAGTGTGTGGGTGAAGTAGGTCATGTGCGCATTGCCTTTAGGAGCAAGGTGTGCTAGTGCTTGGAGTGCCTCTTTGCGGCAAAGATGGGTGTATTGGGCAACAAGTGGCAAGACAAGGGAGCAAAGAGGAAGCATCTGTAGCTAGGGAGGAAGAGGGAGGAGGTCAAAGTGGCGTGGAAGAGGACAAACAAGGCACCAATGTGGAAGAGGAAAGGCAAAGGAGTGGAGAGGAGGAAGAGACAATGGGGAGTGGGGAGGAGGAAAGGAAGATTTGAAAGGGAGCTGCGAGGAGGAGGAAACTCAGGGCATCAGTGACTTGGAGGAGGTCAGACAAGTTATCATTGGAGGATACGAGACACAATGAAACACCCTCATTGCAAAGGTACAACAACTATTCAAAATCCTCTTGAACCATAAAACAAAAATGTGAGTGCGGACGGATTTGTAGTTTTGTGGGTTTTGGGTTCCCTATTTTGCGGGTTCTAGGTTTTTCATTGTAATTGTCATGGACAGGTGGTAGATTGGACTAGTATTGTTCTTAACGGCCAAAGGAGATAGTCTTGTAGGTCCTAGATTGTCCAACACTTACAGTGACTGCCAAAACTAAGTACAAACACAACATATTGAAATTCAACAAACAATGTAAGGAAATTGGATGCACCAAAAATGAAACCATAAATTGCATAGGATTACCATTGCAATTAGTCATACTTCCATGGGAATTGAGGCCTATCACACACAAGTATGCATGTACAAACAAAAAGTAAAGTGAAGTTCAATCCAAAACTCAGTTTGCTCACACAAGCTGGAACAAAGTTAAAAATTTGTCCACCTACCCTTAGCAGCTCTCGGGGAGATCACTCCATTGTAGAGTTGAACACCACGTGCGAACAAAGTTTGCTACCCCTATATTACATGTCATAAATAATTTTAAATTTTACGATATTTTTTCTACATATACACAACCATTGATGGTATCTTTTGTATATTTTTTTGAAATTTTTAGTCATATTCATTAATTGTAGCAATTGTTTTAGTTCAATTCTGCGTCATTCTAGTTAGAAACGGTATGTTTTATTAAAAAAACAAATCATCAAATTTAGTCACCATTTTTTACTATGTAACATGTACCATTTATATCTACTCATGAAAAAAAATTGATAAAATTGTGACCCATTTTGGTGATGATTTTTATATTTTTTACATTTTTTACATCTAAAATGATCGCACGTGGTTGTTCAACTCTACAATGGAGTGATCTCCCCGAGTAGCAGCTATAACAGCTACAATGCACTTAGGCATGCTCCTATACAAGTTCTTACACTCATTGGGAGTAATTGAAGCCCAACAATCCTCAACACGCTCCCACAATTCTAACATTCCTTTGGGAGGGCTCTCATATTGGTTTAGTCGACGTTTTAAAGTTGCCCACAAGTGTTCGATCGGATTCAAGTCTGGAGATTGCGCCAGCCACTTCAAAACAATAAATTCTTGCGAATTCAGCCAACGGCGCACACTCTTGGATGTATGTTTCGGGTCATTATCATGTTGAAAAATCAAATTGGCAGGATCCAAATTGTATGCATGCAGCGTATGAATCAACTCTCGCTCTAAAATTTCTCTATACATGTACTGATTCATTCTTCCCTCAATCCTACACATCATACCAGGGCCACTCGGAGTCATGCAACCCCACATCATCACTCCCCCACCTCCAAACTTGACAGTTTGTTGCACCATTCCAGCACTTCTACTCTGTCCATCACGAAACCAACACCAATTCCGACCATCAGAGCAAAATCGGTTGATTTTTGTTTCATTGGAGAATACTACACGATCCCAATCATCATCAGTCCAATGGCAATGACGTCTAGCAAATTCTAATCGTCCCTTAATTTAAAGAAGTGTGAGCTTTGGTTTTTTTTGCTTCACTTTACATTTCAAACCTGCTTTTCGTAACACTCTCCTCACAGTACTATCGCTCATACCAACATGAAGCTCTTCTCTCAAGTAATTTCCAACTTTGTGTGCAGTTTCTAAGCCACCCACAATGATTCCTCTCACACAAGCTCTATGATCAGCTGCACTGTACACCTGTGGCTTGCCACCAAAACTGTGATTGACATCACTCAATTCACTCAAATGTTGCTTACGAAATTGTGCGACCCAACTTTGGGATACTTGTAAGTCTCTAGCAACATTTTTAGTACTTTCACCCTCCTCAACTTCTCTAAAGTAGTTTCTTCTATTTGCTTTCTACCAGCAGCAGAGAGAAACCTCAATGAAACCATTTTGCTCAATTTGCATACATGATGTGCACTAAATGGGGACACAATTATAAATGTGAAGGCCAAGAACATGCCCACCCAAAAAATCGGACCCAAAAAACCACTTGTACATGTCAGATTTGTAGCATTCATTGCGTAATCCAAGTGTGAGCATAACTGAGTTTTGGAGCTAATTTACTTTGATCTAGATCTTTCTCAAATTATCTTGCATTGCTGGACTTGTAATTTGGTAGCCACATCATTTACATGCATGTATACTTGAGCCATCAATTGATTTGGCATTAAATGCAATAAATTATAAAATATGAATGGCTAAAGGTAGACTAGGCTTTTTCGTACTCAATTTTGGCAGTCACTGTATTTTTTCTCCCAACCATGGTGCCCAACACTTCTTTTTCCTCCCAACCCTAGTGCACCACACACTTATACATGCACTTTTTCCCCACATTGAGGCCATTCTTTCGATAGGCTAGATGTTTCAAGCTCTTGCAATTCTAAATTCCTAGTAATTTATTGTTTGCGCTCTCAGTTCTTGGAGAGGAGTGCATGTCACTTGTTTGTTGAATTGTTCCTAGAAAATCGTTGAAATGTCTCTTTGAAATTGAAACCCACATCGGAAAGGTAAACATAGAATGTGTGCCTTGGAGGGTGATGAGCTGGAGAGTATGATTGTACATGTAGGCCTCAAACTACACAAAGTGAATACAAAGCTCCAGACATAGTTGAGAAACCTCAAACAATTTTGCTGCGAATACGAGGCATCTTTGCTTGTGGAGAGCAGGATGGATGCTTTGGGTATCCATTTTCTTGTGGGCTTGGTGTTGGCCACCATCTTGGCAAATTTCTTACAACACTTCTATTTTGGAATTATGGGGGACAAGATGACTCAAAGAGTTCGTCAATTGATGTTTTTAGGTACGAGATCTATAAGTACCAAGTTACATTGCATACGACAACAATTAAGAATTATATATTGTTATTGAGAATTAAGTTGTACAACTCAAGCAACTCTTAACCGGTTAATAATCTACATAGTCCAACTCTATTTTTCTCTCCTCCCTCTTTTTTGTGATTTATTTAATTACTTTATTTTATCATCTAGGGTGCAAGCATAGTAAAGTGGACCAAAAAAGTGCTCCGGTATATGAAAGCCATGATTTTCTTGGTCAAACGCCTATAAGTAGTAGCAAAATGTTGTTTAAAATAAATTATTTTTCATGATGACCTCTATTGTTAAGTTAGGTACTCAAATATAGAATATCAATATGAGATCTTCAAAACCTATCGCGTAAAAGCAACTGACTAAATATAGTTTTGAACGTAAATTTCATGACCTTAAATATTTTGAACTTGGAATTTCTTTTCATATTCCTTGAATTCATTATAAACTTGAGGTCATCGTAATTTTTTTCAAAAATTCATCAATTTAATGTAATGTAATTGTATTTTAAACAAGTTTTTGACAATTATCTTTTCAATGACACCCACTTGCACCAACACTTGCACCGTCTTCTAAAATACATATACGTTGTTTGAAGTTGTTTTTGTGAACATAAATTGCTTGGCTTTGTAGATTCATATGTTTTCTAAATGTTTATGAATTTTTATTTCATAAAATTCAAAGTTAGTATATTGTTTTGGATCACTTTCACTTAAACCTGAGCAAGGATCAAGAGTTGTCCACTTTACTGTGCTTGCACCCTCTAGTGAATTGTAATCCAATACCTATTCTATGTCCATTTCCCAATCTCGATGCTGCTCCATTTTACACCATGTATCATGTACGTAATAGGTCTCCACCAAATAGTATCTAATGGTGGTCTTGTAATTGGTGTTGTTGACAACTATGTAGCGGAATGAGGTGGGTTGGTTTGACAAAGAAGAAAATTCTTTAGAGGTTCTTTCAATATGACTTGGACATGATGTTGCCTATATCATAGCCACATTCAATATTCGATTATCGGTGTTTGTCCAGGGTGTGGCTGCTATCCTTGTGGCATTTGCCTGAGCTTTGATTTTGCAATGGCATTTTTGGAATTTGGGCATTGGTAACACTCCCATTGCTTGTATTTGCATCAATCACACATGTTCATTTTGTCTTCCACCTTGAAAGTTGTCAGGTGAACTAAAATGGTCATGTAAATTAGACCTTCAAAAATGACTCATGTAAAAACTCATAAAACTCAATTTCTTTGTATGACATTCATTCAAATATTATAACTTTTACATAGATAATGTTTTATGCAACATGCACTTGGATTAATCTTTCAAAGTGTGCATGGTGTGTTTGCAACAAATGTGGAATGCAAGGTATTTGGAGATGTAAGGGTTTCTCACAAAGATGCCTAACAAATTCTAGAGGACACAGTTGCAAATATGCATGTTATTACGTCATTTTTTTGGTGGGGAAAAAATCATGGAGTTGTTCCATAATGAGTTGAAGACCCCATTGCGTAAAACCTTAGTAAAGGGTCAATTATATGGGTGTGCATATGGATCTTGGGTTAATTGAAAGTAATAGACATATTTTGCCATAAATACTTCAATTTACCTTACTCTTTTGCTAGAGTATGATAAATTCTCACTCTACACAAGATTATGTACTATTAATAATCCACTGTAGGTTATTATGTAGGGGAGGGGTTCGCATTATATTCCAAGTTGTCCTTAGTCATTGCAAAGAATATGGGTTAACATGAATCTGCAAGACTATGTACCAAGAGCTTGGTCTATGTCCTTAATAAAATTTTGGACCTCAATTCCACATAGAAGATGCACTTATTTGGACTTATGTCTAACTAGAGAAAGTTCGTACATGAAACAAAGTACTATGTCCAAGAACAACTTGGTGATTTGAAATTTTTTGTGCACAAGATATGAAAGAATTTTGGCAAGCCTATTCAAGAAATGAGGAGGTTTGAAGAGAAATGTGTTTTGAACAGATTTTCGGAGCTTGATTGTGCTAAGACGAAAACTTTTTTGGAGTTGTGTTAAACTAAGAAAACTTAGATAATTAAACATAGTACCACCTTCAACAACATAATAGGTGCAATTTGAAGTTGTTATACAAAAGATACAGACAAATACATACAATATGGTATTCATGAAAATGTCACATGGGACATAAAAATGTCATATATGTCGGTTTTTTGAATGCATGGAAGGCTCACTTGAATTGGTCTTTGGAGGCAAATTTTTCCAACTACACAAGTTTTTGCCAACTACAACTTTTTTCAAAGTTTAAGTGCATTCCACAAGACTAGAAACTAAGGCAACCTTGGGGAAAAAAGGTCACATGTGAATGTGACTTTGACTATGTTGAGGATTACTGGAGCTTCATATCTCAAGTTTCCATATCCCACATGGATTGTGGACATCTCATGGGGAGGACTTATATACTAAAACGTACTACTAACGTGAAATGTGAAGACTTTATACCCATTGATTGGATGTTTTTGAACTAGTTGGATTTGTGAAAAAAATCATTGGAAAAGTTTTAGAATTTTTGAAACCATTATTTTAAAGTGCCAAACCTACTTTTGGCACTTTATATAATTATCCAGCACAACTATGCCGGTCCGGCTATCAATCTACGGTATAGAGTGATGGAGGAATTAATGAGAAAATAACCACATCCTAACATGTGGCAGGGCTTATCATGTACATGACCATCATGCAAGCTATTAACATGGTAGACTAGGACATAGATGGAATCCAAGCCATGATTGCTAAATATTTTTGCATGGGTGTATATGAGAATGTGATACCTTAAGATTAGCATGATGAGGCAACATCCATTCAATGTCGTTGCCCTCCATGCAGACTTGGAGCTGAGCACCATGAAGCACATAGCCAGTCGTTGCACATTATGTGAATTACGAGGCAAGCACTACACTGTTTTTTGCATTTAGTGTTGTGTGGCATTTAATGTTGTTACTATTCATTTACCTGCAACACTATCTACCAAACACTTGACAAATAGTGTTCAAGTAGTGGTAGTAGAGATGGTGGTGGTGCAACCATGCGGCAACAAAACACAAAACGTAAAAAATATTATAACAGTAATTGTGGAGATGTAAACATTAAGGGCGTCACTAGCATTTAGTGTTGTGGTTCGTAATTACTGTTTACAACACTAAATGCAAAAAACAGTGTAGTAGAAAACTATGCCCAAAAAAACCACAGCTGAAATTGGATGCGGTTCTTTTGACCAACCTAATCTGCAGTCGTTAAACGACTACAAATTTTTCTTTTCATTTTGCAACTGAAATTTAATTTTTTGGGAAATATAATATACCGTTGGAAAGGGATTTTCAAGACCTTTCCAATGGTATATTACAAGCCCCCAAATTCCTAAAAATATAGTTGCTAAACCAAAAAAACAAATATGCAATCGTTTAGCGACTGCAGATCAGGCTGGTCAAAAGAACCGCAACCAATTTCGGCTGCGAATATTTTTGGCATAGTTTTCTACTAGTAAAGCTCCATTAAGTGCACTATGAATTGCTACCCCTTTTGTGGAATGAGATGTTGATCGCACCAGCCATTTCTGACATCATTCGTTAGCATCTCCAACTGTAATAATGTGAAAAGTGGTGGGCCAACATCTATTTCTGAACATAATCTCCAACAATTTCACGGTTGGAACCGGATAGAAAGTTTGGTGTGGTCGGGGCATGAGAGTTGGATTGAAGTAACACACCTCCAATTGTTGAACCATCCATTTTTCTATAAATGGCCTCCTCCAACCAAGTGAGTGTTTTGTCCCGCACAATGTGAATTGGGAATTTTGGGTACCATGGTTGGCAATGATGTAGCTTTGTTGCTTGGAACTCCTGCTTGTTAATGTGTACATGATTAGGAAGGCTTACCCAAAAATAAAAATAAAAAATAATAATTTATTTATTTTTTAAATGTTGTTCTCAATCAATCTTGCCAGCAGCAAGGCTTAACCCCAAGAACCTCAAATTCACCTATGATAACACTGTGGGTTTTGTTCCAATTATCAATATTGTGTTTTATTGTCTTCCCAGATGAGGGCGAAACCTTAAGAACTGTGTTGTGCAAGCATGTTTGGCTACGGCAATGGTTTTTAGACATCGTGCTTGTATTTTAGTGGCTCTCTTCGATGTATACCGACATGGTTGTGTCAAATTGGAGTCCATTTGTTTTTTTGCAAGTTATCGTTGTCGGAAATTTCATCAAAATTAATGTAGAACTTAGGTTTGGGTGATCTGTGAGAGGGAGGCAATGCCAGTCTATTACTTTCATTTCCAAAAACCAAGAATTTGTGTTGACTTTATGAAGATGAGGTATTGGTTGTAAGTGTTCCATTTTTGGTTTTAGAGGCGAAGGGGCAACTATATATATCTACCAAAAGTGGAGCCAACATTCTCCAATCTTATTTCAATAAGCTACATCTTCCCTTCCATCAAAACAAGAAAGATACAAAGAAGAGCTTGGGTTTGATCTCAAGGGTTTTCCTGAGAAGGGTATTGCACTTAGAGTTGAATTGGGTGCGTAGGATACCAATTCACAATTTGCACCTGTCACGGGATATGCTCGTGCTATGTCTTGAAGAAGATGTGCAATTGGATGTGTTTGTGCCAAACCTAGTGGTGGGGGAACCGGAGGTGGATTTGGGTCAGGAAACATTGTGGAGATTTTGCAACAGTTGCGGCTCAAGCACAAACTTAGGCTCTATTGTAAGCAATGAAAAGTAGTTTTGAACAATGATTGGTTGGCATACATGCACTTATGTTTCTCAAGGTTTTGTGCAAATTCCTGAAATGGCAATGAGGCTATCAAGTAATCTTGCCAGTTGCATTTCCTCTCCCAATTTGGTGCTTGTTTGCATGTTGTTGTAATTTCTTTGGTCAGTCTTGGAGCTCACCATCCACAGTGTTCACCCATACAAGAAGAAATGGAGGTTTTGTGAGTTGATGTCGCACCACAATTGTTCCTGTAGATTTGAGATTTTGTTCGGGTTCTTTCAACATTGAACAAATAGATAAGTTGTTTTGGGAATTTCTCCATTTCATCCAAACATCCAAGGTTTCATGTGGATTGTAAAGGTTCCAAGTTTGGGGTTATTATGGTGGACCACATTCTCTGGGCAATTTGAAGCTTTTTGTGAGCCAGTTGGATTATGCTCTCACACATTTTATTTTCTCCAAATTTTTGCAATTTGTTTTTAGTCATTTATCTAGCTTGGCATTCAAGATTTCAATCATAAAACCACAAGGGTCAAGAAAGGTGAAACAATCTTCACCTTTCTTTTCAACAACTACTAAATTGAAATCAAATCAAAACTTACTCTAATGAGATTAGATCTTCAAATTCAACAAAGTAGACAATAAAACCTCTTAGAAGTCGTGATTTTAATCACAACCTTTTCCTAACCTTCTTTATTACTTTCTTTCTACGAAAGTTAATGAAAACAAATCAAAATAACAATACCATATGTTTTTTACATTGTGTAAGAGTTTGCCTCACGACAACGGTGTTTTTTTGTCTACAACCGGCAGACGGTTTCAGCCACGGGAAAAAGTTCACCCCCTCCCATGTATGCATGCAATGAATAGGAAGAACCGACCTATAATTATAGATGAACCGGTTGAATTTGAGAAATAACCTTTGAAGTTCAAGACTTTCAAGAAAATTACCAATCCTTTTAGAGGACTCTATGGAATATACCTCAAATTAATAAAGGAAAATTGGAAGATCACAACATGTGACCAGTTGGCCTTGGAAACATCATTGGGATCTAACCTATTATGCATGCCCAATAATCTCCTTGGACATTGGATGCAGGACATGTGGATAACTTAAATGAAGGAAAGCTTCTATATTGACTAAGACTTAACTAAATAAACCAAAGCTTAGTTATATAAACTGAGATTTGATTAAAACTACTACTGGAAGCACCAATGTTTTGAAACTCAGTATTGAGTTACACTCAAAATTTACCGTTACACCATTTATGGTATTTAGTGTCACTTCACATTTGGATTTCACAATGTTATAACTTCTTATGATAGGTTTCGTTGTGTATTGTAGTTAGTTTTTGCTATGACTGAAATAACCAAAACCCAGGGTACAGACTCTCAAGGAGGGCTTTACTAGTGTCTATTACAGGCATTTGTCACTTTATAGTTCATTAATCAAACAATAGGGTTGTTATTTTCACTCTAAAACATCACTTATCCATCTTTTACTCTCCTTTTTCTCAAGGTTTCTTCTCATTGTTTCTCATTTAGTGGGGTACATGTGTCAGTCACTGTAAGTTTCCATCTCGTCATGAGATTGTAGAACAATAGTCTTTTGAGAACAATAGTCTCTGAATATCACAATTGTCTTTGGTAACCATTGGCCAATGCATCTTCAAACAATTCCTTCATTAATTGGTCAATGTTAATTCCAATACAAGATAAAATGTTTATTTATTAATTCCAAGATTTAATCATTACTCACAACTTAGGCAACTAACAACGATTATCATAGTCAAGCTATAGTCTTGATTGCTTTGCACAACTTGCAGCAACAACAACAACAACAACCAAGGTAACACACAAGACAATAGTTGATCGGGTTAGCTTGCACTTCACATTCAAAGATCAAGTCTCTAGACTATACATCAATATAAAACTCCTAATTAAGTCTAGGACAACTTATGCCTGAATCTCCTTGATAATCCAAAGTTCATCATGACTTAAACTCACTGTATCAATCATAATCTCTCATTTCCACCACTAATCAACTGATCATGATTAATTTCCTCATCACATCAGTTAATGGGGTTCCCTCATCAAATAGATTCAACTAATTTAACTTTTACCAGCCTATGGCATGTACTTTAACTATAATCACAATAGGCTAAACGATTTACTCTTCTCCTTCCCTCCTTTCTTACTGCCTCTCACAGGATAACAATTGTCAATGGTTTCCTCTCGGCCTGACACTTGGCCTTCCAACTCCCTCTCTCAGGGTTACTTTTGTTGTCGCTCAACTATGCTCTTCGTTTAGCATTTATCCCATCAGACGATAGCTTTACTTCCTCGCTCTCTCTCTCTCTGACACTTCCTCTTCCTCTCACAGGTCTTAACTTAGTGAGTGCTTCTTCTCGGAGTTACTTCTGAACTCTTGGTTTTATACCCTCACAGGTTTTCTCTTAGTTTCAACCAACGTTGCTCTTATTTTCTACCCTCGGCCTCACTCACACATTTTTTCTCTAACTCAAACCGATGATAGTTCAACTATGATCCTTCAATTTCTACAGTCATAGTTCTACACTTGTTCTCGCTCTCCAGATGGTGTTAGTTTCATTGACTCTCAGGATATTCCATTCCTTGCTAACTCTCGCTCTACCAAGAACGTGGTTCTCTCGCATTCTTACTCCAAACTCTCTCATACATTTAGCAAGCTCTTCCAGTCCTACTTAATTCTCTATTTAGGCTTTCTTCCACAGAGGACAGTTATCTCGCACATAATTCTACTCTATTGTTTGAACTCTCTCTCGCACAATTTTTACTCATTCAACTATCTTCTCAATTGCGGACTCACTCCATTACAATTTCATCAGAAGACAATGGTGTCACAATTTCACCTTACAAAATCAATAACAAGAAAATAGTTTGAACCACACTTCAGCAACTTTGTGCAACTTATATTCCAGAACAACAATAAGCTTTTTCCCAAAGCCCCAATCCCACAATCACTGCGGTGATTGCTAAGTTGTTTACTGAATATAGTTTCATTCCAAGTAACCTCACGCACTTTCTGCAACGAGGGAGACAAATCCATTGAGTTCATCAATGCTCTCAAAAAGTATACGAGAAAATACCTAGCTTTCCCTTCGCTGCCAACCCCTTTGGCTCAGCATAGATGATAGTTTCTGTAACCAACTATGGGTGCCTAAGCCCACGCCTATTGTTGTAACTACCGTCCTAGCCTATAGTTAACTATTTTCATTAGGTTGGATGAAGCTCCATCCAACTCTTCCTATCTGCCCATAGTTGAACTATTTGGCCAAAAAATCAGCTCACATGTATCTACAAAGATTAGATAGGGTGTATGGACATCATGTTACATAGATGACTTTTACATGGTAAACATTTATCTTCTTAGGAAAAATTTGTAGTATTGTGTAACTTTGAATAGTAAGTGACACTAAAGATCATAAATGGTGTAGCCTAATAATATTCAGCTGCATCACAAAGTTTTGGGGGTAAGTGTTCACAACACCTAAGGTAGAAGCACCCAACTCCAACACCAACTTTTCTCCGAGGTGGCCAACTACATACTTCAACAAGAACACTAAATGTATTATTCCAAGGATTGCAAATGCAACTCATTGGTTATTGAAGACAAAATGTTAATGATTGCCACTGTCCATTTCGAGGGGGCCTATGTCACTTGGAAGGGTCAAGTGAGGTTCTTGATGTCCGTGGATCAACCTAATACAATCAACATTGAGAATAACAAGATTGGAGTGCTTTTAGAATTGTCTTCACACGTGCTTTATTCTCAAGAAGAGATTCAAAGTATCATTGACAATCATTAATATAAAATATAAAATCCATTTAATTCTTTAAATTTTCAATATATTTTTACGAAATGGTACAATCACCGAGCCGGAGTCCAGCATGGGCAATCACTAAGGGCCGGTTTACACTATGGACCAGGAAGTCGGACCATGGACGAGGGCCTTTTTCAACGGTCCGAGTTCATGGTCCAACTTCCTTGGTTTGACTTCTTAAAAAATTAGTTTTGAAAGCCTTGGGCCCCTCACTAGGTGTAAACCGAATGTGGACCAAGAAGAATGACCATGCACCAAAAAGTGAATGTGCTGATTTATTTTAATACATGCCCAAAAAGGGCAGTTTTGAAAAAAATTCAAGTTTGACCATTCTCTTGTCTTCTCTTGGACTTCACTTGTCTTCACTTCTTGTTAAATGTGTCGAAGATGTGGCTTGCAAATCTTCTCACAACAATTTTTACAAAAAATGAGCAATTTAATTTGTACATGTTCAATGTAATTTACATGTGACATGTACATTGCATTGTCACTACACTAAATAGGATATTTAATGTTTGTTTAAATTCAATGTTGTTACCACCGTACCTTGCTCAACACTAATTTTCAATTCTTTGATAATTAGTGTTAGAAGATTTGCTAGAAGATATGTTGGAATTCTCCTTTTATCATTGTTATTTTATTTTTTCATATCCTTACTAACACTAAATTAAAACATGTAACTTCCACATATTACCATAGTTGATATTTAGTGTTTGAGTTTACATTTAATGTTACTTACTTTCATAAGGTTATTGATATTTAGTGTATGCGTTCGTATTTAGTGTAGTAGAAAACTATGCAAAAAAGAACCGCAATTGATTTCCCATTGCGGTTCTTTTGACCACCCTGATCTACAGTTGCTAAACGACTACAAATTTTTCTTTTTTGTTTTGCAACTGTAACTTTTAAAAGTTTCAAGACCTTTCCAACAGTATATTACAAGCCCCAATTTTCCAAACATTTCAGTTGGTAGACCAAAAAAACCAATATGCACTCAAATTCTTGAGTTCTAGATGTCCCACATTGTTGATGAAACATGTGAGAGCAAGTTTAAGGGGTAGGGCAATGGAAGAAACAATATGTCTCATGGGCTATGATATGATTTAGGCATATAGAGGGCGGACTTGCTTCTCAAGATTCATTACATCATATTGATGCTGAAAAATGTGCCCCCAAAAAAATTTCATTAATAAAGTATTATAACGGCATTTCTCTGCCATGGGCCCCTGCCTTTTCCTACTAGACCACCTCTCTTGCCTCTCTCACCGCAAAACCCGTTGGACCATGTCAGTGCATTTATTAGGCCTTGAAAATTGTATTTTGGGGACCTCGACCTCCATGGTCCCTTTGCCATTTTTTCCTTAGTATAAACTGAAGTGGTCCCGGGACGAGTTCAACAACCAATCCACGCTCTTACAATGCCTTGGTTTGTCTTCCTGGTCCATAGTGTAAACCGGCCCTAAGTAATATACAATGATGCAAACCTTGAACTAGAGTGTTTCACTCCAACATCGGATGTTGTGCTTCCAAAGAGTCCTGGAAATTGAGTGTATCGAGACTTAAAATAGGAGAACAATATAGCCAAGACAAATTGACTCAATAACCCTTAAAGATCAAGGAAGAGAAATTGGATGACTTAAGATAGGTGACTTCCAATGCTTGAATGAAATTTACACTAAAAATCATATGTGTACAGTTGAAAGCTTAATTTAACCTCTTGACATACCAAAAATTCATGTATAAAAGCTTGATTGCAAATATATATTCATAAACAATTCATAGGAAGGAAGCAAAACATATCGGTTGCACACCATGTGGATCATACAATCATTGCATGATGCATGAAAACAAGTGATGGATTTCATCCAGATGTGATCTTTGACGCATGGGTTGCATGCACATGCCCTCCTCTATCCCTCATTGGATATAAGCTGTGAGCCTCATCCATAAGCTGTGAGCCTCATCCGTAGCCCGAACTCTTGTCAGCATCCGACTTTCCCATTCAGTGACCTTTCCAAGTAAAGTTTTTGTTAGTGACGGCATCAAGTCAAACTCGCTTCCACGATAGTAGTTGAGAGAAACACATAATCATTTAAGAATTAAGATTACTCAAAGGTGTTTCCATCAAATTACCTGAAATTTGCATATTAATACTACTTGATGTATTCAACTAATTATGAACTCATTAATTTGATTAGGGATAGTGAACATCACGAAGCCCATTTCTTCTACCTGGTCGCGTGTCTAAGGTAGAAATACCATAAACCGTGAAAATAAGGTGATTCGCATTGAAGATATGCTCTTAAAATCATGAGATAATTTTCAAAGATAGAAGAGAAGGATTCATGAAGAATGCAAGTTGTTTCATATTTTTATTTCCTATAAAAAAAAACCACAATTTTTCAAAGTGGAAAGTTTGTCAAACCCCCTATTCGTTCACTAGATTCTCTTTAAACCAAACACGGTAATGCTCATTTCCACACAGAACATCACCTAAACCGGTTAACTCATGAGTACATTAAACTGTGATTGATGTTGGTCAAACATGACTAAATTTGGCTAAATTGACTGTACACGCATATCAAGTTGCCAACCTCACAATTATTGGTTTCAGAAATGGCACTTCACTATTCTAACGGAAGTTTATTGCACGGGTAGAGGGTAGTTCAAGGTTTATGGTATTTCTACCTTAACTCCATATGAGAAAGTTGTTGACTCACATTGGGTTCAATAGCCCAAAATTCCCCCAAGATAATGTAAAAAAGAATTGTGGTCTTGTAATGCTTAGATGGGGAATAAGTGGTCTACTTTTGCCATGACTAGCTGGGCCTAGGTATTGAAATTTGACACCTATGTTTGAGTGGTGTGTGGTTATGTGTGGATCTTAGATTGGACACCAAAAAGACATTGAGGAAACATGTATGACCATTTAACGAGCATGAGAATTTTCATTTTGATAATGAATAAAGCATTTTCATGTGACCTCTAAAAATTATGAGGCAAATGGTTACAGGCACTTGTGCTAATTGTGTGTTTCATTTCCTCGAGAAGTGGGTGCAGAGAGGAAAGCATCTGAATAACACATGTCTACCTTATTGCCACATTGATTAGTTGACAATGCACCTTGTCATTTAAAAAAAAACAAAAAATTGGGGAGGAAGGGGGGTTCATGTCTACATGGGTTACATGTGGCGAGGCCTTAGTAACTCTTGAAATGGAAGGTGGCGTGGTTTACAATTTGCAATGGTTGGGTCCCTTTTGAAATGGAAGGCAACATGGTAGTGTGGTGCAGATCCCTCTGGGAAGTTGTGGGCCTCAGTTTTGTGTGTGTCAGGCTAGAGGCAGGTGCACTGTGGGTGTGATGTGCTTTTGGTTCTCTTGTGCATGTTAATTGGTTGGTTATTTGGGGGGTGGTTTTTTGTTGGCGTTGTATTATAGTGATTGATTTTCGAGTGGAGGTTTTTTTTGTTGTGTTTTGAGATGTCTCAGAGCATGATGGCGGTTGCTCATGCGCAAGCACATGTGCACACTTGATCTTCTTTGAAGCATGTTGAGGCTTTTGATACTATTGCAGTGGGGGTGTGGACATTGGCATAAGATTGTTGGTGAATTTAAGGAGGTTCGTTGAAGACCATTGTCTTGCTAGATTGTGCTCTATTGAGAGGGGAGGTGTTTAACTTATAAGTGTTTCCAAATGTTGGTCAAGGGTAATTCCAATAGTTTATCAGTGTTGAACAAAAAAAACAAGGTTGTTTTAGGATGGGATGCAAATTCAATTGTGGGGCATGTTATTTCTTGTAGGAAGTTGAGAGATGAGGAATTGCACACTTTTTGGGGTATGGTGGGTGCATGAAGGATAATGGGGAGAACCACTTTGAGTTTGTGCATCATGATGTTCATGCTGATGATTTGAATGAGGGGAATGGAGCATGCAAAATTTGGGATGGTGGGACTTAAAAATTGGGTGAGTTTGTCTCATTGTATGAAATTTTTTGCAACGATCTCACTAGTGGGCATGTATGTTTTCACATGGAAAAACATTTGCGTGTTAGTATTTTGGGGACGTTGTTTCACATATGTAAGAGTGAAAAATTCTATGCAAATCCCACAAGGGTCATTCCTTTGAAATCCACATGAATGGATGTGAGGGGCGCTTCACACTGTGGCCGAAGGTCGAGAGGCCGTCGATTTCCACCAATCAAATCGCAAGAAATCAAGAGTTCGGCCTCTCGACCCTTCACACTGAGGCCAAAGTCCAAAGGCCGTCGCAATTTAAAATGATTACTTTTTGAAGAAGGCGACGGACTCTCGAAGGAAGTTTGGGTCGGACGGGAATAGAAACCCAAACTATGGTCGAGAGGCCGTCGGTTTCTTTTCATTAAAAAAATCAATCATTGACAAGAACTTGGCCGTTAGATTGGAGGGGTTATTTTGAGCAAGGAATAAAGTGGAATGCTCCTTTGGGTTTGGACTTTGGGCTTGGCCTTTGGAGTCTTCACACTATGGCCGTCCAAGTCGAGAGGCCGTGGGAGTTCATGGCCAAGGTTTGGACTTTGGGCTTGGCCTTTGGAGGCTTCACACTATGCCCGGCCGAAGGCTCCACTTACTATATTTTATTGGCTATTTTCAGCCCATTTCTTTGGACTCTCAACAAAGTTTGGCCACTCAATCCCACGGCCTCTCGACTTGGACGGCCATAGTGTGAAGCGGCCCTGAGAAGGGTTCAACTTCCATTTACAAGATCATGATGATGAATCCTCATGACATAAAAAATGGAGTATATTTTGAACGTGTTCTTTAACACTATCTTTGAGGTGTCTAAGATGACATATAATATTTATACGTTTCCTTTTTTATTTTCATGTGGGACCCCCCACATAATAGAACGCCCAAAATAAGTAGCATGTTGCCTTTAAAATGGCACCAAATTGCAACATTCTAAATCCTTTTGAATTTGACGACGGAATCCTGGCAAATGTTAAACTTTTACGGAGCCTCTGCCCAATGTCATAACTTTTGCACACGACTTGGCGAGCTCTGATGACACCAACTGGACATGGACACTAAATCTACAAACACTATAGATATCAAGATAAGATGTACGGTAGACGTAGATCCAGAGGCTTCAGGAAGCTTCTGGCATTCTCGAGATCGTTCTTCGCCATAGCCGTAACAATGCACCCGGACCTCCACAGAGACACAGATTTATTCGCAATGATCTCCGGCCGCTGTTTGCATTCTCATAGAATTTCTTAAGTCGTTATAACTCTGCTGCAAGAGTTCTGCCGCAGACGCACTAAAATTTGCCTTCTCTGTGCACCTGCTGAGCTTCTTGGAATTGGTGAAGGTATTTGTCTGCAACCTTTGGAGCTGACTGCGATCCTTCCTGTTTGCATTCCTTTGAGTTCTTTTCAGTGTTTAAGAATCACTTATAAGGTTTTTGAATCGGAGCCTCAAGTATTTTCTGCCCCTGTGGAACTAGTGTAGCGGAAGGTTTGTCATCTCCATTCTTAAAGATGACTACGAGCTGCCTATTTGCATTCCTTTAATTTAGATTCAATCTTTAAAACCATGCTGAAAATTTTCCGCATCGGAGGCTCGAGAAATTGCAGCTTATGTGCACCGTTTGAGCTTCTTTGGATAGTAAAAAGTTTTCTATCGCGACCTTTGGAGCTGACTGCGATCCTACCTGTTTTCATTATTCTAAATCCTTGCCGGTGTCTAAGAATCTTTTATAAGGTAGCTGAATTGGAGTGCCAAGAATTCTCCGCCTCTGTGCACCCGCTGAGCTTCTTCGTGTAGTAGCAGGTTTGTCATCTCAATTTCTAAAGATGACTACGAATCTCCTATTTGCATTCCTTCGATTTCGATTTTCGTCTTTAAAAATATAAAGCATTTTTCTGCATCGGAGGCTCGATAATTTCCATCCTATGTGCACCAGTTGAGCTTCTTTGGATGGTGAAAAATTTCTATCGCAATTTTAGGAGTTGACTACGTTCCTCCTATTTTCATTTTTTTGAATTCAATTCCAGCCTTCTTGAAGAGTATAATGCAAATTTTCTGCATCGGAGGCTCGGGAAAATTGCACCCTATGTACACCGGTTGAGCTTCTATGTACAGTGAAATGCTATCGCGAATCTTTAATGCAAGACTGTACTTCTTCCTGTTATTGTTCATCTGATTCTTTAGAGTTCTCTTGTAACTTTTGGCACTGGATGCACACCACCCGTGATTTTCCAAAGTGCATGTTGTCACCCCTTTCTTTTCTTATTTCTGGACGTGAATTTTGCAGGCGACGTATAATTGCATTGCCTCTTCGGGAAAAGTATTCGTGGAGCTGACAATCAATTGGAGTGTGCTGTCTTAGTCGGCGGCCGTAGGTCCTTGGTCGGCAAATCTGGTATGCGTCACATTATGATCTGATTACTGCTTTCTTTTATTAACTTTCGTGATTGTTTTCCATTCTACCTTAGGCACCTTGCGCTTTGCATCTCACAGCACCTGAAGTGTCGACTGTGTTCATGTGGCATCTGCATTGTTGAACTGCCTAACGTTCGAAAATTTGTAGGCACCTCCCATTTCTTTCACGGTTCTTAAATACAACGTCGAACTTAATCTGCCAATCATCTTTCCGTCGGTCCTTTGCAAACTCTCATCGTGTGAAAAATGCGGTGCTGATGATAGGTATAAGTAGTGTAGTTTGCAAATCTGCTGACAATCCATGGAGTTGAGATTTTAGAGTATTTTAGAAAAGGACTTTGACTAGGTGTTTTAAGAGTTTGACGTGAGTTATCCTTTAATTCAACATGTCTTTTGGTCGGGGGTTTGGTTGTTTTGTATAACACCTTCCATGTTCGGTAAGTTCTTGGTGAATGCTTGGAGGTAGTGCTTGAGCGAAGGACATTCTACATTGGTTCATTGAGGGTCAAACTCATTCTGGCATGCCAAGAGGTGCTAAAATGAGTTTGGCCCTCAGTGAACTGAAACGGGTTGCTCGTCATTCATATTCAATCCCTACCTCCGAACATGCACCATCACAAATGGACAGAAAGAAACTGTTGATATTGTATGCAAAACAACCACTTGAAATTCATAGGGGACCAACTCTCGACGAAAAGTCCCATTGAATTAAAGGATAACTCTTTGTGATGTTAATATCTCCATCTCTAATTAGAGGTGTACATGAAGTGTCGAGATATCGTATATCGTACTTATTGTCTGCTTACGCTGAACTTAAATGGATCGATGAAAGACGTAAGGAACTTCTATCATGAAATCGTTTCGTGGCCCTGGGTTGTTGGGCAGATTCCGAAAGCATGGCAGCCGTGATTGGATCAGTGGGATTTACACCATGCTCGCTATCTGGACAACAAAGTAACGTATCCAGGGAACAACTCTTGAAACAACGAACATGCATCACGCTTGGGCAAAGACGTTCAATTTGTCCGAAGTGGAAAGGAGATTTGCATGTATTTAGAGATGGCAAGGGAATGAAGGCACGCAAGGCGAAGGCGGCTGAAGGACCTGTTCATGTTGTTGCTGAGAAGGTTGTTGGCATTGATCTTGGTACAACAAACTCGGCTGTTGCAGCTATGGAGGGTGGGCAGCCCACCATTATTACAAATTCTGAGGGACAACGGACAACGCCTTCGGTAGAATCTGATCTTTTGAACCAACTAGGACTCTTGTTGATTATAAAGGCCTGCCTTCTCTAGTTCGTGTTGAAGGGTTCCATGGTAATTTACTGCAGGTTTCAAGAATTTTGAATTATAAATTGAGCATTGAGCATTTTCTGTGCATTTTTCACCCTTTTGGCAAAGTCAAGTTATATACATCAAGTCTTCAGTAGGTCGCAGTTGTACATGTCATTTTCCCATAACGAAAACTTGATATTGACTGGTGTGTGTTTTGTTTACCTTGCATTACATGTGCTGTTGTTGCCCATGAATGTGACAGAGAATTTAGCGGATGATCATATTCCTATATAACATTTTCTTGCTATCTTCCAGGTTGTGGCCTTTACCAAGAAGGGCGATCGTTTAGTGGGTCAAATTGCCAAGCGCCAGGTAATTGATAAAAAAAACTCTTTATTATAATGGGCCGTTGTTTCGTGATATCGCCAATTTCTCTGGTTCGAATCTACGTAAGTGAGCAACACTTTAGTGCAGAATTTTTTAAAAAGAGCAGGGTACATCGTTTCAGTGCAAGAGGTCGCGATTCTGACCAAATCTTCACCAAGCAGGCTGTGGTGAACCCTACCAACACGTTCTACTCAGTAAAGCGCTTCATTGGACGGAAAATGAATGAAGTGGAAGACGAATCCAAGCAAGTTTCGTACAAAGTTATGCGAGATCCTAATGGCAATGTGAAGTTGGAGTGCCCAGTCATCAACAAGCAGTTCGCTGCTGAAGAAATTTCTGCGCAGGTTCGTTCAATTAAGCTTCCTTTGTCCTAGTTTGTGAGCGGTTTACTTATTCTTGAGAGCCTCTTTTCAGTGTAAGTTATCTATCTTGAGATTATGTAATCACAAGGGAGCTACGTGCTCAGGTCTTGAGAAAGCTCGTGGACGACGCTGGGAAGTTTCTAAATGATACAGTCAATAAGGCTGTAATAACTGTGCCAGCCTACTTTAACGACAGTCAGCGCCAGGCTACTAAGGATGCAGGTCGCATAGCGGGTATATTACTCTTCTCCTTGTAACATGTACTTTTCAGACGAACATGGTGATACTTCTGAGAATGTTTTTGGCAAAGTCAATATACCTCTACTTAAGAACATCTACTAGACAGGAGAGGACTCTTTACTTTCCGAGTGCTGGGAATGAATTTGGAATGATTGGAAGCAAATGAGACTCTTCTGTTCCTATGTGTAGGGCTAGATGTGCTCAGAATTATCAATGAACCAACCGCAGCATCATTGGCGTACGGTTTTGACAAGAAAAAGAATGAGACCATCCTGGTCTTTGACCTTGGTGGTGGCACTTTTGACGTCTCAGGTGCGGTTCCATATGATGCTATTTTGTTGCACACTTATTTTTCTTTCTCAAAACTCCTTAGACTTCATTTAGCTCAATTCCCTATCTGTTTTCATCATATGTCTTTGCGTTTAAGTTCTGATTGGGAGATCTCTATTGAGGCCATGGAAATGAAAATGCTAATTAGTGTACCTCACTTTACTGTCTCCATGGAGGGTTCACATGGCATATGTTCTTTTTGGAAAGAGTGGTTTCTTTTTAAGCTCCAGATGAAACTCCTCAGTAGTTGCAGCTATATAGTCTACGGGGTGTAAAATAATCTAGTTCTAGCTGTGTGCGTTTTGATACCAGTCGCATTTCTGTTTCTTGCTCATAAAAGGTGGTGATGACAGTGCTCGAAGTAGGAGATGGAGTCTTTGAAGTCCTCTCTACAGCTGGTGACACTCATCTTGGTGGTGATGACTTTGACAAGGTAAGGAATATTTGAGGAATGTTGTGTTCGCTGAGACTCAATAGAAGTTTGGTTCCAGAGAGATTGTCCTACCCCAGCACAACGTTAGACCTATTTAGAATTTCATGGATAGAGGATCTAACATGAATACGATTGATGTGTCCTGCTATGTGAGTGCAGAGAATAGTGGATTGGCTGGTGAATGATTTTAAGGCTGCTGAGGGTGTTGATTTGCTGAAGGACGCGCAAGCACTTCAAAGGCTGACTGAGTCTGCTGAAAAGGCAAAAATTGAATTGTCCTCTCTTTCACAAACCTCTATCAGGTATTTTGGAGGGTACTCACAATAGTAGGGTAGTAATGCACATTACTCATTCGGGTATACCAGCAGAAATTTAAACATTCCAAGTTGTACAAATGAAAACCTATTATTGCAAAGAAAATTGCTTATTTCATGGAAGTATATCCAGGACGATTTTATTTAGTTTTGATTAGTCTTCCAGTTAAAGGATATAGTAGATTCTATTGTTGTTTTTTAATGGGTATTATGTTTCTTGTGATTTCCTCCCCTTTCTATGTCTTCCCTGTTGCATCTTCATTATCTCAACCCAAACACTTACAAATGTATCATGGATCTTCTATGGCACTGGAGAGAGGTGGTGAAAGAAAGAGTAGATATTGAGAGATAATCGACTCTTCTAACCAGTCCAACCGCCAAAGGTCAATCAAAAGGACAACCAGGGTAGAATATGCGCACTATTTACACGGTTGAAGTGTTAACTGTTGTCTGCGTTTCATGGGTGTGCAGTCTTCCTTTCATTACCGCAACAGCGGATGGGCCTAAACATATAGATGCCACTCTCACACGTGCAAAGTTTGAGGAATTATGCTCAGATCTCTTTGACAGGTTGGGCCTATCTGTGTACTCTAATGTTTTCATCTCGACCAATGTTATATTTGCATTATCAATTTTGGTACTAGTTGATTTCGAGTGTGCAAGAATATGCCAGATTTCATAATGCATAGTAGTTGTACCATTGACAATGGTTTGTATATGTAATGAGTAATCTTCCTTTCTCATAAGAAGACTCTTACAAATTTGTGCTTATTGCAGATGTCGAGAACCTGTAAAGAAAGCTTTGGAGGATGCCAAGTTGAGCATCAAAGACCTGCAGGAAGTCGTCCTGGTAGGTGGGTCCACTCGAATTCCTGGCGTACAAAACCTGGTGAAGCAGATGACCGGGAAAAGCCCTAACGTTACTGTCAACCCTGACGAGGTTGTCGCCCTCGGAGCTGCTGTTCAGGTATTTTTCTTAAACAACCCCTTGCTTGATTCAGGAGGGTATGTCTACTGGACATATTGAGTTGTGTTTGATTTCCTCTTTGAGATACAAAGTAGATTTATTATCATTGTCTTCAGTAGGACGACATAGAAATGAAGATGTCCCAGTTTTCTTGGGCCGAGAGTGTTCCATTTGATAAACTTAAGAGTTCTCATTTCACTCTCCTATAGTTATCGGGATGATTGAGCACTTTGTATCCACCCATGTTCAAATTCTAAGACAGCTTATTTCCTGATGGCAGGCTGGAGTCCTCTCTGGGGAAGTGGGCAATATTGTTTTGCTGGACGTTTGCCCTCTCTCTTTAGGGTTGGAAACACTTGGAGGTGTCATGACCAAAATTATTCCACGTAATACGACTCTGCCGACATCGAAGAAAGAGGTGCTTTGAGTGTTATCCCACTACCATTGTCTTTTGAATCTGCACATGATCATAAGTGGAGACAGGGCCTTGTGTGAAAGTCTGGCATCTTCCTCCTGCTAAGAATGCGCTTCACATTGAAATTTATTTCATGATTGCACCTACGATGTACTTCCATTGGGTGGCAAAGTTTAAAATCGTTAGAAATTATAACAATCCTGAATCCGCACAAGGAGCATTTTGTGTCACAAACATTCCAAGTTCTAAGTCTCGCTGTTCTCCAGCTGACTTTAATGTTGCAATGTGGTATTATTGCAATATGGAGATCTTGTGGAGTGTCAATCCTACCTCAACATCGACTATATATTGAATTTTGGTCTTCACAATTTGGTTATGCCTTCAATGTGCCGACTGCCAGTCCTACGTTACCATACTCTCTTAAGTACAGAATTGGCAGTGGAAGTAACTTGCCAGATCATTACTGAATTTGCAGGTCTTCTCGACTGCAGCTGATGGTCAAACAAGTGTTGAAATCAATGTGCTGCAAGGCGAGCGTGAATTTGTGAAAGACAACAAATCTCTTGGAAGCTTCAGGTATGCATATAAGCTAATTAAAATCTGCTCAGGATATACAGTAGTGTCTATCAATAATCACTGGTTGTCGTTCATTTGTTCTTCTCCTTGACACTAACTTATCTCTCCTTAAGTTGTATAAGTTGTTTATCTATTTATGATCACCAGAGACTCGACTGGTAAGTCTAGATAAAGGACCAGCTGGATCTAAGCAACAGTATAGATTAAGGAACAGCTGAAAACTTTCATCTACTTGTTAGTTCCATCAGGTGCCCTAAGTACTCTGATCACAGGATGCTGTGTAGTCCACACAGATTTCCACAGGTATTTTACTGTTCTGATATTTTGCTGACATTGCACTTCTTTCAATCATAGCAACACATATTTACACATTGGACATTCACCACATTTTGGCTATTAAGACTTGGCATGGAGAATTACACCCTGCTGTACTTGAAGCCACTAAGTACACTTGTTACGGTATTGTTGGTTGTTTCATTTCTGACGAAAATGCTCAAAATGTGTGGCAGGTTGGATGGTATTGTTCCTGCTCCGAGGGGTCTTCCACAAATAGAGGTCACATTTGACATTGATGCAAATGGAATCCTGTCAGTAACTGCCATGGATAAAGGCTCTGGGAAAAAGCAGGACATTAAAATCACGGGTGCTTCCACTCTCAACAAAGATGATGTACGTAAATATTCTTTGAAGAAGGTTGAGATAGAGAATCATGTGCTACTTACATTGTTATCTTCTATGTCAATATCTTACTACTGTACATGAACTGCAGCAAAATGCTGATGCTCAATGTGTGCAGACAACAGTACCACATGAAGTTGATTAATTGATTCATTTACCGACTCAATGTCAATGTTTTGCAGGTTGAGCGGATGGTGCAAGAAGCTGAGAGAAATGCTGAAGAAGATAGAAGGCGCAGGGAAGTGATCGATCTTAAGAATCAGGTGCATCTCTCAAAACCTACTAGCAAGATGTTGCTAAATTTAACATCAAAGATGGGAGTCAAAAAATGAGTCATCTGGTCACAGTAACCCTAAACCCTAAACCCTAACCTTGCCATGGACGCTGTTTCTGCAGAGTGATAGCATGATATATCAGGCCGAGAAACAGTTGAAAGAGTTGGGTGATAAAGTGCCAGCAGACTTGAAGAGTAACGTAGAAGCACGGGTTGGCGATCTCAAGGATGCAGCACAAACAGAAGATATTGACAAAATGAAGCGAGCACAGGAAAACTTACAACAAGAGCTGATGCAAATCGGACAAGCAATCTATGGAAGTAAGGGTGCAGGCACAGGGCCAGCACAACCTGGCCCAGAATCAGGTGGAAAATCTGGGGCAGATGATGGAGAGGTCATTGATGCAGATTTCACAGAATCTTCGTGAGACAGACTGGGTACTTACCTCGCAAGTTTTGTATAGCCGTAGAGAAACTAGGTGGCACTTCAGTTGTACTTATTTTAAGCATGTTAGCACAAGGGAGAGGATATCCTTAACAGATGTCATTTGAGCATTACAACGTCAAGTGGTCCCAGTGACATAAATAGCAAGTTAGTCATGGTACCAGTTGGACTGGAGGCAGGTCATAATATCTTCTGTACAATTTACACATGAGCAACGCAAGAAGTACACTTCTGTACAATTTACACATGCTTCGAGGTTGTGAACAATCCACTTTCCCCACTTTTGCATGGCTGGTAGTGCAAAGTGTTCATGCTCTGCATTGTTTCTGTGACGTTCTGGAAAACATGTTCTTGTGCAGCCTCGCACCACGATATAAATCAAGAAAATCATACCACCAGGGGAGATCGTGTAGGACAGCTCCAAAGATGCACAAGTTACACAACAGTAACATCAACAACATGCAAGGCAAGTTACATTGCATTGTTGTGGTGAAGCACGATTAGATGACGATAGATGCTTATAAACTAGCATTAACATTGCAGCAAAAAATAAAATGCACAAAATCTCAGATGTGCTGCACATCATGAACAAAATGTACTGCCACTACTACACCTTCCTGATGACGAAGATATTATCACAAGATTCATGCCAAATGAAGACATCTGATCTCTTAATGACACATTATACATGGAGTCAGAACCTTGACCCCAACAAAATGTCAAGGCCTTGACTCCGCTTCTTTCTACATATCTAAAGAAGCACCTCTCCCGTGCCAGAGACTTGTGTGTTGCAATCTGGGCGTATTCACAACTCTCTTAAGGTATGTACACACAGCTTCTGATTGGGGGCAAGGCTTGTTGTTACTCGCACTACTCACCAACTGCAAGAGTTGGATGAGTAGCATAGCTCAGGCTTTGATTTGGTGTAAAGAGCAGGATGACGTTTCTGACATGCACTTGTTGGAGTAGCCACAGATACAGCAGCTACGTTGCAGATACACATGTCTCCCAAACACCCATTGCTGAGCTGAAGTTGCCACCGCCATATTGGTGTGCATATTCATTCACAGAATTTCGGGCACATTCGTCCCAGCATGAAGCAATTGCAGCAATCGACAAGGGTCCCGGTAAGCATCTAACCAACCTCTTGAATTCACTTCGCGCACTGACTGCGACTTGGTGACTGGCAATAAACCCACGCCATCCCATGTCAGCGGCCAAGGGAAGCTAAATGTTGCATAAATCTCTACAATGTTGCATAAGTGCATAGGAAGGCCCATTGTGTAAATTAGTAGAAGCAAGCCTCTCAATTAGCAATACAACACTTCAAAAATTACTGTTGTATAGATAGTAAAAAGAGCACTATGTACATGACTAAAACATATGAATGAAAAAGATGACCACCAGTGAAGAGCTAAAGCATTGTAAATGTTTGAATCACCATAACAAGTCATAAAGTAAGATGTTCGCTTACTTAGATTGTGGCGATGATGGGTCAAACCAAACAAGTGGTGAGCTTTCGGGATAAGTAGGGAGCAGAGTCAAGAACAGTGGGGCCATCTGAACCTGAGACTAGCAACACAATTGAAAGAGTCAAATATTGATCAATGTTATAGCTCGCACAGCCTGCAGAGCAGGTATTTGGCAATGCAAAATAGCAATCCCCAACTAGATGTGCACCTGCAGAAATTAGCATATGAGAAAATGTAGTATCAGGATGCAGACACTGACAACAAAGAAGTGAGAAAGGAGCTAACTAACTATACTTTCCAGTGGACAGGCACGAGCCATTAAAAATATTACCATAGAGTACTCTTTAGCTTGAAGAAATAACACATTGGGACTGACAGCATTCCCCTTGTAACAACAAGTAAGTACAACGCCATCCTTCCCTTTTCCTGCCTCCTCTTGAGTGGCTTCTGCACTGACTTCCACTACAGTGTCAATCAGGCGGCTGTTGATCTGCATAATTTCCTCCTCTAAACTTGCCGTTATCTGCCACAAGCACAAGATACAGGCAACTGGTTAGCATCAACCCCGCAAAGCTCATAAACGTTATCATTACAAAGAAAAATAAAACCAGCAACTCCTGCCAGATGCAATCCACACTATGATGATGAATGTAACCCTCTTTTGGGAATCCTCACAAACACCATAAGAATAAGTGGGTATGGTTCACAGGTTCATGCTTTTGTTAAGACACACCATTTTAAGTAAGAGTGAGGTCCAATAGCAGCTACTTAAGTTATATTGCACAAATTCCATGACATGTATGAGCTTGACCAATTAACTATGTGGTCCTGATTAACATCCTATGGTTGGACAATTTCCATGCACCCCATTGATTTTCCCCTCCACAAGCCATATATTTGAGTCATGCTTGTTTAGTCGTGATCAGAACTGCACTAAATATGATATTTAGTGTCATATGGTATTTAATGTCACTATGGTAACTTTTAGGATGACACTTCTTATGAATAAGTTTACAAATACTGTCATGGATGATAGGTGAATTCATCCATTGGTCAAAACCTTGCCTTCTCTGGTCAGCAACTTGAAATGAAATATTGTCATGGATGATTGAAATTTGGATGAAAAATCACTTGGTAAGTGACAGTAATTGCAACACTGTAAATCTATAATCCCCCCAGGAGAATTACAAAGGAATGACAAATAATGATGGGTTGACATTTCGTGTTGGTGACACCATAGCGCGGTTTAAAATTAGTATTGAGCGAGACAATTCGAATTGGTGACACGAAATATCATATTTACTGTAGTTATGAATGGCTCTGTTAGATAAAACATTAAATAAATAGGAACCAACCTTGATTCTGGGGCTCTTGATATCAGAAATGATATACATGCTGGGATCCATGTGTGTTGTGTAGAGAGAGTTGGTGAGAGTTCCATCTGAAGATATCATGTTCAGTGGTACTGAATCCACACAGCGTCGTTTCTTGCGCGAAACATTGCTGCTATCTTGGGTAAATGACCCACTTGCTTGGAGAAATGACCTTGTCTTCGCTGCCAGATCCTCACCAATAGCTGCTCGAGAACCAACACCTGGAGCTGACGCCGCCAAAGTCTCCGCACAGCTAATCATGGCATTAAGCTCACTGACCGCTGCCTTCAGATCTCTACTGGGCATTGAGTCGACCTGCATATAATCAGGTTCAGCTTCAGATCAATTATTTCTTATGAGAACATTCTGGCTTCTATATAGAAGCCAATTCTCTTTTTTTTAAAGGAAAAAAAGGATTACACCTCAGTTTCCAAACACCAGCACAAATTATAGAGTTTCTTAACCCGCAGGCTACTGCCTCAATCAAGAGGCGGAGTCTTTCTCATGGTTGTAACTGGGCCAACTTGATTGCTCATTGTTCCTCCTCTACTAGGCTTGCCAAGCCCCTCGGTACCCACAACTTTTTAACACAACCTGACCAGTTGACCCGGTGATCCCACAATGATTGAGTGGACCATAGCAGTTTGAAGCTATTAGCTTAATGCTCAGCTCACTTGATCATGTTGCCTGAGGTACTCTGTAAACTGCACTCGGTTTATTGTTGCCGACATGCATTCACTGTAGTTGCTTGGAGCAATAACTTTACATTTATCTAGCTCTAAACCATTGCAAGTCCCTTCTAACATCATATCATTACACTTCCTGGTCAAGCAAGTATAGATAGGAATATTATTGGTCCAGAGGGAAGAGATAGACCTTTCGCTTTAATCGCTCGAGTGGAAGGTCGGCAGAGTTTGTTTTGTCCAGAAGTGGTGTCCCTGGAGAAAATGTTTGCACTGCATCATGGATTGTCCCTATTTGTGCTGGGCTTGGAGAAAAGTCAGCCATAAGAGGTGATACAGCCATGCCTGGGGTATTGATTGCTCGAGCATTGCTTGATGCTGCCATGGCTGCTTGCAGAGCTTGCATTGTTCCTGGTGTTGATGAGGAGTTCATTGGTGGTGTTGGGCCCATTGTCTCAGCCTCATCCTGGGTGGGAGGTGTTCCCGGAAGTGTTGAAGGGGAAGGAGTTCGAAATGGCGGGGTTGCAGTCTGATATCAAATAATATTGAAAGTCACAACGCAGGCCCTTTTCTACTATTAAAATTAATAAATTAATAAATCATTGTAATTATGCATGTGGCATTGTGCTAACTCCACTGCAATTACATGCCAATACCCTCTGTATGCTGTCCATAAATGTAATGGCTCATATTTGAACTGCGAACACAACTAACAGGCCCTGTAATGCTATATGATCAAATGCAAATTAAAATGGCACCTTTGGCATCTGCAATGCTGCAAATGTTTGATCTGGTTGAGGTGACATTTGTTGGGATATTTGCGGTGATGGAGCCTGCATCAACTGAGGTGATGAAACCAGCTGAGGAGAACCTGCTTTAAGTGACTGCTGCTGCTGTTGTTGCAACTGTTGCTGAAACAACTGTCGCTGCTTCAATTGCTGCTGCTGCTGCTGCATCAGAACCTGATGCTCCCAAAACCCTCCCAAAGGTCAATTTACATCAACTAGAGACTCATGTTTTGGCCTCATCCCACCCTTGTCTAGCGAGTTACTGGCCCACACAAAGGAGACAACTACTAACGCTGATTGGTACTCACAGGAATGGATGTATTTGGTCATGTGGCACATCAAACCTATGCTCGGTATTATGAAAAAAGGGGAAAATATATATATATAGATAGATAGATGAGAATATGAAGCAAGGAAATCTAGAACCTTGCCAACAGCTTGTATAGAACTCACTGAACATAAACTTCCAATTTCACCAATAAATAACTGTAAACCCAACTTACCTGCTTCGCAACTGCTTGCTTAGTCTTCAGGTCTGAGTAAGGGTCCAACATCTGTTGCTGCTGTTGCTGCTGCCAGAATAACAAACAGAGAAAAGGCTTTAAAAGAAAGTTCTTGGGAGTATCCTGATCTATGAATAAAAGATCAATCATTCTTTGTCACATTAAGACCTTCCGGACCATGGAACTAAAATGGGACTCTTGGTCATCAAAAAACCCTCACTGGAGTGTGTGCATCATGGTGATTTCATCATTTTGTTTAGACCAAATAGGAATGAGTTCACATCATGTATCACAAGGCAAATAATTGCTGCTGCAATTAGATATTGTAAACTTTATTTAGTTTTGGAGGAATTCAGGTGTGCTTCCCTTTCCATGATATAGGGATACTCTCATCCTGATAGGAGGGTCTAAGCATCCAACTCCAAGGTTATTTTCAAAAGAAAGTTGTAATTCCCCCCTGAACAACATGACGGTCTTATTGGTGATGCTGATCAACTCACATAGATGGTACAACAGTAACACTCACCTGCTGGGCATGAAATACTTGAAGCTGTGCAGCCTGATTCTTTTGATGATTTTGCTGGATCTGACGTTGCTGCTGGTTGAGCAGTACTTGTTGCTGTTGTTGCTGTTGTTGTTGCAATCGCCTCTGCTGCAGCTCCTGTGCCCAACAGATTGTTTATCAGATACATACCACTTTTCAGGACACATTTTGTCAATGTCAACCTCAGAAGTCACAGAAGCCCTCTAGAGGGGCCTCACAACTTTATGAGGCAATTGCTGAAGAATTGACATGCTAGAGTATGCTAATATATCAATCTACCATGCCAGCTTAGAAAATCAAAAGCTTTGAACATGGATAGTGCTCCAAAGGTATCTAAAACCAGCAAAAGATTTACTACATACTAGATAAAGTGAAACTTGTCTATGAATATTACACATAACATGATTGTAAAAGCAGCACTATCTAGGTACAGTACAATTTGAGCCAAAGAAAGCCCTTTGGAGATCAAACTTCTGTTTATGGGAATGGCAGGGGCTTATTGACCATATGGTAGACAACTTGTTTTTGACAGCAAAAAGCATACAAGCTTTGTGCATGCTCAATGTAATGGATCGAAATTGTTGGCAAATGTGGACAACCTTCACAATATAAGTTAATTAGTGCTTCCAAATGAGCAAAAACTCTATTATTCACCCATTACAGAAAGGAAGCCAGACCAACACCACACTAGAACATATAATTTCCGTTGTTTAAGATTGCTTGCGACATATCACATCAGATTGACCTGTTTCATGAGCTCTTGATTTTGCATCAGGCGCTGTTGTTGTGCCTGCTGGGCCTGCAACAGTTGTTGCTGTTGCTGTTCCTGTTGCTGCTTCAACATGTTGTGCTGAATGGAGCCATTTTGACCTGGAATTGAGCTACTGCTGCTACTATTTTGTTGTAACCCTGTCACCCCACTTTGTTGCAATGAATTACTGGGACTTTGTTGGTACGTGTTCCCTCCAGCCTGCGGATTTACTCCATTGGATTGCAACAAATTCACACTGGATTGCAGAGAGTTCACTGGTCCATTTTGCTGTTTCAAACAAAAGAAGCACAAAATATCAATTCCCTGCAGGTGCAAGCAAGATTATTACCTCTGTATGTATGGTTCTAGAATATGAAGATCTTCATGCTTCCTATTGAAGCAGCCAACAAATCAATCTCAACTCACTGCAGACATAGACTGTACAGGCCTCTGACAATCTCAACAAGCAAGAACATAAAATATGGATCAACAACACTGCATATAAACACCGACAACAGAATTGTGCAGTTTTCAACCCACAAAGTATGTACTGCCAATACAAGTGTAGCAACTAAGAATTTTGATGGTGAGGCACGCTCACTGAGTTTGATTGCAAGGCTGTAAGTCCACTTTGGCCCATAGATCCAGTGCTACTCGTTGGCATTGCAGCACCCATTGGCTGTGAAGTAGCCACCACAGTGGGTTGCAATGGAGATCCTCCAAGAGTCTGCTGTAAGGCTCCAGTATTATGTTGGATTGCAGAAAGGGCATTGCTACTGGGCTGAAGCAGACTTTCCACAGCCTGAGAGCCACTCCCGCTTAGTTGTTGCAGCTGCTGAGCCTGTTTCTCCTGTTGCATTTGTGAAAGAAGTTGTTGTTGTTGCTGTTTTTGTTGTTGCTGCTGGAGTTGTAGCTGGAGCTGTTGTTGTTGCTGTAGTTGCTGCTGTTGTTGCTGTTGTTGTTGCTGCTGCTGTTGCTGCTGCTGTTGCTGCTGCTGTTGTTGTTGCTGTTGCTGTTGCTGTTGTTGTTGCTGTAATTGCTGTTGTTGCTGTTGTTGCTGCTGTTGCTGCTGTTGCTGCGTTGTCTGTACTCCTTGGCTACTGCTGGAAATCTGCTGGAGAGACTGGCTATTCTGCACCTGTAAGAGACATAAAAGGTAGCACTTTCATATCAAATAGCTCGCTTACAAATATACTCATGCATGATAGACATACGACAACAATAACCTCTGGTATTTTCAAAAGCTACACACAAACACTGGATCTGATAGTCACTTGCATGTGACTGCAAGAAGTAGCCTTAAGCAAGATGAGCTAACGAAATTGCAAATACAGGACCTTGCAGACCAAGACAGCATCCAACCCTTTAACAAAGAGAGTGCATAGCATTGTACATGTACAGAATAGAAGACGTTGCTCAAAACAAGCAGGTCAATTCAGTAAACTTACAATAACCAGTATCTAAAGCAGAATCATTAGGCATGCCATGACTGTCTTACCATCTGAGGCTGTTGTTGTTGTTGTTGTTGTTGTTGTTGTTGTTGCTGCTGCTGCTGCTGCTGCTGTGGCTGAGATAAAGCACCAGGTTGGGGATGATTAAGTTGGTCAGAATGTTGTGCAGGCACAGGTTGGGGTGCACCAGCAGGTGGAGGAGGCTGGCCAGGTGCAGCAGGTCCTGGAGGTCCCGTTGCTTGCGTTTGCCGCCTCTTTTTGAAGGTTTCCATGATGTTGACAATCTGTTTCTCAAAAGCATCCACTTTGTCTTGATTGAACTCTTTTGGCACTCGCTCTTTAGGCACACGCAAATATGGTATCATACGATGCAGGACATCCTTGTAGTGCTTCAGTTTTTGCAGTTGTTCAGCTGGCATTGGCTGCATTGTCACATATTCAGATCCATCAGCAATGTTTGACTAGAAAACATATAGATCACTGCACTGAAAATCAAACAAAGGTACTGCAGAGAATTCTATGAAAATGCATAACCACTCACAATTACACACAACAAATGCCAGAGATGAAAATAGACTGCCATAGATCAAACTGCCAAAACCCTCAACACTTCATCTGACAAAATTTGAACCCTTCTCAGGACATGCAATAAGCACTTTTTGAATCCATCAAACCTCCAATATTGACTCTAATTGTCGTGTATTTTGGACCATAAGAGAATTCCACTAACAAGGAGATGCTTCACTTCTGCAGGAACCCTCTAATTTGCAATCATCAGAACAAGATGCCCAAAACACCCCCAGCTGCTTTTGATGTTAAAAGGTTCTGTGGAACAGATGAACAACCTGATTGCTGCGAGTGGACAGCATCCCATAAAGCTCATTCATATCTGGTAAGTATTTGTCCTTCAACAATTGCAGCTGTGCAACCAAACAACACCAGATGTCAACAGGGTTTCTCTAGTTGAAATTCCTAATACTCAACACAATGGAAGTCACCCAAAGTTACAAAAGTGAGTGTAAACCTTTGTCCAGACAATGTCACGTTGGTCTGCAGCACCCAGGGCAGGAGTTGGTCCAGAATGAGCTGATGACTCAACTGATGCTGCCAATATATAAGAGAAAACCTTGTTAGTACATCATAAACGAAAAAAAACTGAACAAATTTCTTTTTAAATTTAAAAAAAACTTGGCAAAGTCTCAGCAGCCAAATGGTCCAGGTGCTTCTAACACAAGAAAGGGCTATGTTGTCGAGACCAAACAGCACTTATCTCAATGCATCCAGCACATTTTCCTTTCAGAAAATTGGACTATGTACAGACAGATATTATATTCGCTGCAAAAGTGAAGTTGGATCGAGAGCCAGCTTTGGACATTATAATGGAGGCGCAATTGCAAAAAATTAATGAAAATGATTTGTGTACAAATCAGCAAAGAAAACAAACGGAATAGGTACATAACCGGTTGAAGGTTCAGGGAGTGCCCGCTGCTGCTGTGCCTGAAGAAGCAAATTGTTTTGCTGCTGCTGTTGCTGCTGCTGCTGCTGCTGCTGCTGTTGTTGCTGCTGTTGTTGCTGCTGTTGTTGCTGCTGCTGTTGTTGCTGCTGCTGTTGCTGCTGCTGTTGTTGCTGCTGCTGCGGCAGCGGCTGCTGCAGGAGAACTCCTGTTGTTACAAAAACTGGTCATCAGCAGTGTATGTACTGGACTATCTATACAGGAGACTTCATGAACTATACAGACTCAAAACGTATTATTCTTGATGTTACAAATGCAAAACAGAACTCTTAGACCCATTCATCAACAATTATCTCACAGAAACAGGTAGTCGCTCAAAAAGCCTAAACTAGTGTAGTAATGGTATGTGTAATCAACACTGCTAAGCATCAGATCCACCGTCGCTTGCAAACCTTGCATGTCCGCTCTGAAATCATCCATTAGTGTACTCTGCCCTACCTGGCTGTCCAATGCGCTGATGCTGCCCCTGCTGCTGGCTGGAGACAGTCGGCTGTTGTGCAACTGGTTGTGATGAAGAGGGCTGTGACTGTTGTGATTGCGTGGGGGTTGCTGTCCCTTGCTGCTGCTGCTGCTGCTGCGGAGCTTGTTGCTGTTGCTGTGGGAACAGGTATTAAAACAACATAAGCCAGTATCAACAACAGAGAAGATACTTCAGACATCATAGTACAGCCACAGACCCAAGTGACCAAATTAGTAGGTTACAGGAACAAGGTTTTTCCTTATGCCTAATAGCTTATAATGAGACAAATATAGAATTCTTGTATTTTGTCCTGTTGTTAAAAATGCAAGTTTCTTGCTTGGTATTCAAGATGCACAAGTTGATCTAATAGTGACTCGAAAAGCCCCTGAGGCCATATAAGGTTAATAATACATCGGCTGAAACTAAAAGAGAAACCTCCAATAGCAGGATATTTCATGATAGTCCAGACTAAGGTTGTGTGAATACAGCTACCACAGGGGAATGGAAAACCCACCTGCTGTGTGACTTGCTGCTGCTGTTTGGATTGCTGCAATAGCTGTTGTTGCAGCAGCTGTTGTTGCTGAAGTGCAGCAGTATTCTGGCCCAAAAGCTGATTACCAGATTGCTGCTGTTGCAAGGCTGAGACCTGGGGAAGCATGTGCATAGTAAGGCTTCACAAAATATCTCTTTGTTGTAATACAAGGGTCTGATACAAGTCCACCAGCATAACCCTATTCCTATAACCAAGTGAATTACACAATCGTCCAATAACAGCCACAGAACTATAGTAACGTTTGCATGACAGGAGACATATAAATAGAACCCTCGTTTTTGTGTCAACATTGACTGGATTGGTCTTCTAAGGTTTGCAAGTAATAGCTAGGCCCACCTGTTGCTGCTGTAGAGACTGCTGTTGTTGGTGCTGAAGAAGTGATTGCTGCTGTTGCAATTTTTGTTTCAGAAGGGCTGCTTGGTGTTGTGGCTGCTGCTGCTGCTGCTGCTGCAACCTCTGCTGGTACAGCAACTGCTGTTGGTGCTGACTATTCTGCTATGACCAGCCACCTTTATCTTATGCCCAGAAAGAATGTTTGGAAAAATCATCTACTTATGATCTCTCTGAGAGCATTGAAGGACCCTCAGCTCTATTGGAAAAAGAGTTGTGCCTATTATTAAAATATCAAGTCCCCACGTTTTCTTAACTAAGTCAGTGCCCAGTCAGTCACCCAGGAACATTTACAAGGGCCAGAGAAACAAGGAGACTAGTTGTGAGAGAAAATTATCAGTTACTGTACAACCTACACAATAATCACCCATCACTAATATCCTTTAGAAATTAGTTTTGGCAAAAACACAGCTAAAAGTTCCAGCCTTGTCTGAACCAGTGTTGGTCTAGTATCCTCTCTTTTTGATACCATTTGGATATCTATAATGAGGATTACACATATTTTGATACCAGTAGGGTATAAATGTTTGCAAGGTATTTTTGTTTTTGATACTAGTAGGGTATGACTGTTTCAAGGTATTTTTGTTTTTGATATCATTCGGGTCTATATACCATGCAAGAATCTTCATACTTAGACAAAATCGCCCTAGTATCAATATGCTTTAGAATGGTATTGACACAAGTAATTACTTGGGCATACAAAGATTCTCTGATCTTGAGACACCCACCAAAATATCAACATTTGACTGATAAATTTTGATACCCACAGATAGGTTCTTTGATACCATCATTAATGTTGATTATTGATACCATGCATTC
The DNA here is from genome assembly GCA_964035585.1 of Polytrichum formosum. Taxonomy (NCBI): domain Eukaryota; kingdom Viridiplantae; phylum Streptophyta; class Polytrichopsida; order Polytrichales; family Polytrichaceae; genus Polytrichum; species Polytrichum formosum. The sequence continues at coordinate 4,658,821 of OZ037941.1, forward strand.
ACCAATATACTGGTGCAACATTGGTCTGAACATAAGAAAGTGCAGCGAAGCACACCTGCTGCTGCTGCTGCTGTACAACTTGCTGTTGCTGTGCAGCTTGGCGCTGCTGTTGTTGCATTTGTTGGAGGCGGCTGCTCATCACTGTGGGATTCATAACCTGGCCAGCCACACCAATTGAATTCTGGGACAAACCAGTAATGGTGGACAAGTTGGAGCCCAGCCCAGAAGCCGGAGTTTGAATACCGCCAGCTCCAACATTTGCCTGAATAGACTGAGCCAGCAGCTGTTGCTGCTGACGTTGCTGGAGTTGCTGCTGCTGAAGCTGCTGTTGTTGCTGTGATTGACCCCCCAGCTGGACTCCATTGCCCAATGTTTGTGCAGCATTCCGCATTGCAAGAGCTGCTGCACAACAAGACCACAAAGATATTTATTACAACCTCTAGGCACAGAGTCCAATCCAAATGTATGTGGCTGCTTTACTAGACCTAATTGGAACCCCTGGACTGAAACTCTTCAACCACAATGTTGCACCTCATCCTGAACAACTGCAGTAGATTCTCAACTGCAAACAACCACATTGTGATTCTTCCATTATTATCGCTTGGTTGTCTACTATGTCTAGTCTTTCACACTGACCTGCATCCACCGGTTTCATTGCTGCCTGACCTGCTGCCTGAGGCACTGAAACACCATGCCTAGCTTGCAATGGATTACTATTGGCCTTGGTCTCAAGGGACAGCATCTTCAGGGAGATCTTTCGAAGGTAGTCTTGCTGGAACAAACGCCAATCATTTCAGATACCGTTAGCTATGAAACCTATTACCAAATCCTTTGAGATTGCCTATTCACGTTGGATAAACTAACGATAGAGAACATTTGAAACCTATTGTGATGCATGACCTGATCCGCAGAGAAAGCTTCTGTAACCTCAACGAGCTGGCATTGTAGAGCACCTGGTCTGTTGCAGCCTGAAAGATCTTCTCTTCAAATCGCCATGCTATCATAAGAAGCTCGTCTACACCATCCTGCCCTGCCACTGGCATGTGTCGTTGCAAAGTGTCCATTCTGCATCAACAACAACAAAGCCAATTCCTACATTTCAATCACAACATGACTTCCCACATGATCACAGCCATTCCTATGTTATGCTTAACCTCGGACATAGTTCTCCACCACCTCCATAACCTGAGAACTGGTTCCAACATACCTGTACAATAAGTTCCGAACGTATACTTGAACAGACCATATTTTCCTTGAACAATTTTGGTTATATTTCTAAAATATGAGGAAACACACAATCCCAACACAATGCCTATTCTCGTAATCACACACTTTAAAATATCACAGGAGGGCCACGCATTGCGTTTGTCTGTATAAACTCTGTCAGCATAAACTCTGTCTGCCTCGAACCACAACCTGCAACTCAAACTTACATTCTTTTCACTATTTTTTGACGAGAGTCATGTGCCAACGATGCCCGCCAGGAGTTCTCCATCGTTGAGGTCGTTCAATCAGACTCAACAAATATCGGTGCTTGCAAGGGATCTGTAGATGGTATGCTCCAATTTGTACTACCTCCAAATGAAAGGCCTGAACAGGGACAGCACACGGACAAATCAATCCACAAGTAAATAAGTAACAGCCATTATATCCGATTCCGAAGAGAACTCTAAAATTTACACACTCCAGTAGTCAATGGCTCCCAACCTTCACAACACAATCTTTCTGGGCCACACAAATAAAGACCCCAACTTTGAAACCCTACTGACCCGATCCAATCCGAACAGAGAATGCGTAATCGGATGAGCTCTGGCGATCAACTAGAGACCAATTGAAGATAGAGGCCATGTTCAGACACCCAGCAATTCATCTCAAATCGGATATAAGGAGATCCATACACGAAGTGAGCAAACATTCAAATTCTTGGTAGTGCACTCTTGTCTTTCGAGCTTAATGATGTTCGCCCTAAAACTACAGACTTGTTGCAGACTTCATAAACAACCCCGAAGATGCTGAAAGGCTGACATGGCAAGTCCTTTTTTTGAAGTGATGTTTCCTTTCAAGAAACTGCAGAGGAATAGAGTCCCCACAGACCATTTGCAAGCAGATCCATGATTGCCATTACTATGGCACACAAGATCAAAACTTGTGGTAGTCAGCCACAATAAAACCCTCCCCCCCTGAATCAATCTCTCTCTCTCTCTCTCTCTCTCTCTCTCTCTCTCTCTCTCTCTCTCTCTCTCTCTCCATACCAAATTCGGACTGGCATATAGATCTGGAGAACTTCGTGGACGGCGTAAATGATCATTTTACATTCTCACAAGACTCACCAAGGCCAATCCAGTTCCCAGTGAAGCTGCCAAGGTATACCAAATTCGGTACCAATCCGCTTCAAGAGCGCCGGTGGATGCTTTCACAGGCTGCAAACCCTTTTCCAATTCAATTTAACATATGAATCTTTTGTTTCCTTCAAGCCACCGAACCCTGTCTCCCTTAACCCAAAACTACAGCTTTTGTCCCACCCACAGGATTCTCCGCCAACAAAAAGAAACAACAACAACCCTTCACCCACCCGACCCTTTGCCCATCTCTGGAGTCCCCCCTACAACCCCACAAACTAGAAATCCAAACCAAAACGAAACAAAACTAAAAAAACAAACACTTGATCACCCCCCAAGGGCTGGAAAAACAAGCAAGAGACGAAGGGGGGGTGGCAATGTCGCTACTTGCTCCCACTAACTTTAGTTCCAGGCAATCTTGCGCCTCCCTTACCCTCGCTCAACTCGCTGCAGACACTCCAAGAAGGTGAAGAGAGTGTCTGTCTGTCTGCCTTGTCTGTTTGTTTGTCTGCACACGCAGTGGATGAGTGGTGGCAGGAGCGGAGGAGTGCAAGGAAGGGAGCTTGGGAAAGCAAGAAGCTGGAGGCGGGGTAAAGGGAGGGAGAGGGTCACAAAGTGAGGGGCAAGTGGGGCCCTTGCTTTCTTCCTTTCCCATTCTGCTTTTCCTTGCCTTGTTGCCATTGTGCAGCTTGGATTCCTCCTCACCCTTGTTTGTGGTGTCCCTCCATTCCCATGCCCCCAACCTAGTCCACACCATGTCCACCTCTCATCTCCACTAACCTCGTGCAAGTGGTGATGCTGCTATTCACCAATCCCTTGCGAGGAAAGGCAACGAAAGTCATTTATTGGGGACGTTTTCTTGGCGTTTTGTGACATGAATTGGGCCCCTCGTGAGAGAGTCGATATTCTTGTAGGTCGCGGTTTCATTATCGTATTGAGTGTCCACATCTCAAAGAGCAAGAGTGCTCATGTCTGCATCCCGGGTGACGAAGCATGTGTCAAAAGCGCCTAAACTGTATGAAAAAGGAGCCATCAAAATATAGTTGTATTTTTCCCTATGGTTTTTGAGATGTGAGCTTGCATATTTTATATATAGGCAATAAGAGTTTCAAATTTCATGCTTCCTCAACTCACCCTTGTGGTGTCCCCCCATCCCACCCCCCAACCTAGTCCACACCATCTCCACCTCTCATTCCCACTACCTTGTGCAAGTGGTGGTGTTATTCACCAAACCTTTGATGGGAAAGATAAGAAAAAATGATTCATTGATTGGGGAGGTTTTTGCCGTTTTGTGACATGAATTGGATCCCTGGGGGGGGGGGGGAAGCGAATGTCCTTGTAGGTTATGATCTCCCTCCATTATCATAATAAGTTTTCGCATCTCAAAGAGCAAGTGCGCTCATGTTTGTGGTTTAGATGACGAACCAAGTGTCAATGGTGGAGAAAACAAGTGCCTAAACAAATTCCTAAATCAAATGAAACTTGGAGAAGCCGATGGCCATTGTTTCTTGATTTCCGCTCGGGTTGCCTTGGTTCGTCCGTGTTGGTTGTATTTTGGTTCCATTCTTGCAATTGAATTCTCAATTTGTCCCAAAAAACAAAAAAAAACTTGGAGAAGCCAATATATGTGTAATTATTTTCCTAGAATTTTCACACATGCATGCATACCGTACTACCTTTACCACTTTGGGTATTTATGATATAATAAGTATTGTATTTGTATTTTTAGATTCAACAATCCCGGTTTAAGGGGGGGAATCAATTTTCCATATTAATTTTTGAGATTTTCAAAATACATTTTTTCTAAAACGGTTTAATTAGTACCAAAGTGGTGAATGTACTTTGGTATTTTACAAAAACGTGATAGAAATTTCATATTTCATGCTAGCTTGAAAATAGAATAAATAAATAAGTCCACACCATCTCCACCTCTCATTTCCACTACCTCGTGCAAGTGATGGTGTTATTTATCAATCCCTTGATAGGAAAAAATAGTAAAATTCATGCTCATGGAAGATTATTTTGGCTGTATTGTGGTGAATTATGCCCTTTAGTCTAATGGGTCGATGTTCTTGTATAGTTGGTGAGGAATTTTGACTATATTTTATGTTGTTTTCAACAACATTCTTATACCTTTGATTTTATAAATGCCATGGAGTTTTGTTTCACGATCTCATTGAGAATGGCACTTTATTTTAAGGTCTTGGTGAACCCAAACAACACGACAAACAAAGAATTTGAGCAACTAAATCACATACGTGCCACAACAACAACTCCTGAAACTCTCCAATCCACTCCAAAAGAGAGTCAACTTCTATCAGTATGTGCTCAAAACCATGTGCATGGCCTTCACTACCGAGTTCATTGGGATGTTTCTCCTCTCCACCACCCCCCATGTTTTAGAGGGAAAAAACCCATCGTAACTCTTTGTTGTTTTTATTTCTATTTTTATTTGCCATGATCTCATTAACTACTCATTTATCTCTAGTTCCATCACACATCACTTTGAGACTCATCCCTTATGATGTCATTTTCCTTAAATTTTTGTGCATCCCCACCAAACATCACCACTATCGCGCAAAATTGTTTTATGGGGTTTTTTTTTCTTCGGTTAATACACAAACTTAATTTCAAACCAAGAGCCATTTGCCAACACCTCAAGATTCCTCACCCACAATGGTTGCTATGACATACCAAGAGAACTCTGACACATTTTGTGAAGGGATCAAGCGCAATAACAAATCTATGCAAGTATAGAGCTCGTCTAGAGAATGATTAATGCAAACAAAGGTGTCACCTTCATAACATTATTCATATTCATAACAATGTTCTGTGGGACTAATAATAATCCATAGAATATTCCCATGTTCATACTGAATATAGGGGATATTTTGTGAATATTGTATGTCCCACAAAACATTATTATGGATCTGAATAATGTTATGTGAGACTTGGTGTGCCACAAACTTATATTAATATCAACCCACTAGGGCCAAAGGCCAATGTTCATGAGAGGAGTAGGATCCTAGAAATTAACTCATTCTAGCAAAAATATTTCATTGACTTCAATGTTGGATTGTGTGAATCACTCAAATTAAGTAGCACAACTTGGACTAATCACAAAAAAATTTGGGGATTTTTCCAAACAAGACAAACAAACTTATAAACCCTTATACCGTCTACTCTTTTTTATGTATCCGGAATCATCTTAGAGATATTTTTAATCACAAATGGAGGAAATATTTGAGCATAATTTATATCTTTAATCAATGGTAAAGATGATTTTGAGTACTATCCATTATGTTTTATAAGAAATGATAGAATTCTTCATAATCATGAAATGGGATCCTTGTGTAATATATGAGGGAAGCTAGCATGTGAAGAGTGAGTAGTGAGCAATAACATGCAAGGAGTGAGCAATACCATAAGATAGAAGTTTCCATTATAAGAATACATTCCATAAAGTTGGATAATTTGGCTATAAATGGAATTCAAAGGGACACGTGACATTCAAAAAATAAACCATATCACCATGGAATTCATGCTCTACATCGTGTCAAGGGGTCTGTCAGCCATAAACCCCCACCTCTTTGCGTCTATGGTCCAGGTGGAGGTCCATGGCTCACATGTCCTAGCTAGCCCCTTAGTTTCGGGAACCTTGTGTGATGTACTGCTGCAGCATACTCATGTAATGCAGTGATGCAGAACCTCCAGTGATGCAGAAATTTTATGTAATGCAGTGAGGCAGAAAACTCATGTGATGCACTGCTGCAGAATACTCCTATGATGCACTTATGCAGAGTTTTCACATAAAACACCACTGCAGAGTCTGGTACAAAATCTAATACAGAGGACTGCTGCATGACATAATACAGAAGATTAAGATGAGGACTAATGCATGATATAATGTAAGAACTAATGCAAGGACTAATGAAGTGAAAGATGAAGCAACAACTTGTATGCTCATGAACTTAGGATCTCAAAGATTAATGTCACTAGACAATCAACACAACTCCTTAATAGGGTTCAAAAACCCTGTCATTCAACATTCATAGGGCTCATAAACCCTTTTATCTAACCTTCCTCTTGCTACACTTCTACACACTCCTTGCATCTACCTACCTAAAAAGAGAGGAAAAAGAGATAGATCGTCTTAACCACAAGAAATAGGAAGTACAAGTGACCTCATGAGAGCCTTGAACTAGTGAGAGAGATCCTAGTGCAAGAGGTCCTAGTGCAAGCATTCCTAATGTGAGAGATCCTAGTGTGTGAGAGAGAGGTCCAAAGTGAGAGCATGAGAATGAGAGAGAGGAGAATGAGTTCTCCTAGTGCAAGATCCTAGTGCAAGAGATCCTAATGTGTAAGCTCCTAGTGCAAGAGATCCTAATGTGTGAGAGGAGTCATAGTGGAAGAAGTCCTAGTGTGAGAGAAGTCCTAGTGGAAGAAGTCCTAGTGTGAGAGAGAGGAGCCCAAGTGCGAGAGAGAGAATGAGCCTCCGTGCTCTCCTCCAAGGGACTACCCCCTCCAACCACCAAGCATCCTCAACCGTAGATCAAGCCATACCTACATCTAATGGTTGGCATCCACGGCCTCCATCACCCTAACCCTTGATCAAAACTCCTAGATCCAACGGTTGGCATCCACGGCCGTCACAACCTTAGCCACCTTCCTCCAACCCCTAGATCCAACGGTCTTCGCTCGCCACCTAGATCTAACGGCCTTCATCTGCCCTGATTTCATCCGCTTGACGTCATCCTCCGTTCATCGCCATCCTTCATTCGTCTCTGTCCGTCTGCTGTCATTCGCAGCAGTGCACTGTTCTCCGCTGTCATTCGAATGTCATTCGCTACCCTTCTCTGTCATTCGCAATCATTCGCCATTTTCCATTGTCTTTCACTGTCAAACGCTGACTTTAGCTGTCATTCACTGTCCTTCGTTGTCATTCACAATCATACAGTTGTCATTCACTGTCAAACGGTTGTCATTCGCTGTCATTCGATGTAATTCGCAGTCATTCGCAGCCCTACACTGTCTTCCACTGTCATACTTTGTTTTCCTTCACACTAACTAATTGACCAAACATAATTCCTACCCACTAACTTCCTCTACTCCAATCCCAACACAACAACCGCTCATCACTTCAAACTAAATCTTAAACTTAAACACAAAAGCTTCACTCTTTTTATGATTTTGAGTACTTGAATAATTGTCAATGTCAAGTTTTACGGAACTTAAAGGTTAACACCACATGTGAGCACCATATTGGGCTCACAGGGTCTATTACCATGCAATACACCTGGTATTTGTAGATCTAGAAAAGCCTTAATATATTATTGTAGCTTAAATGTTAGTAAATGAAACTCAAAAATAGCTACAATTACCTACATATATTGAGAGTTCATCAAAATCATATGTCAACAATGTACTAGCATCACATCCTCATTGTATATTATTCACTATTAGTGCTCAACAATAGTTGCAGCCCTATATGATTCGGGTATGATGCGCATGACCTTGCTGCAGTTCAAATTTACAGCAACATACATGAAGGTGTTTGCTATCATGTAGTCAACCTTGCATATACATACATGAATACATGATACACATGTGTTTGTAGTATGACCCATTGGCATTGCTTCCCTATCATAGAATACATTGGAAGTGTTCTAGTCTCCCATTGTTCCTATGCTTTGCATCATGTGCATTTGGATTGTGCCAACTTTTTAGAGTTGAAAACCAACATCTTCTAGATTAAATATCTCAACCCAAGGTTTTCCCTTACAAATCAAATACCTCATCCCCAATTCACTTTTGTTTTTAGATTTGAGAAATACTTTAAAGATATTTTCATTCATATGACGTAGCTCATGAGAATTTGACCATGCAACATTCATCATTGAAGCTAGGGAAATGATACAATCTAGATTTACCAACAAATAATCGTTCGAGTCATAAGGTAAGCACAAATATTATCAAATTTTAAAAACTTTACAATTGTGATTTGTAGATCTACCTCTACTTTAAATCTCTTAATAGCCATTTTATTTGTAGACAACAACAAAGTACAATAAACAATAACTCCCCCTTACATATATTATAAATATCAATGCCTCTAAAAATCCCCTCCTATATAGTCATATTATTTAATTTGTGGTGTCCAAAGAACATACTTACCTCTCCAAAAGAATACGATCATAGCACCCTATTGATTTGTACATAACCAGGTGGATTAGAATCCCTCCCATATGTGTACTTTGTAAGCCAAATCGTTAATAGGACCTTAGCTACTAGATGATAGACTTGTAGTACATGTACTTTGTGTATGTTATATTGGGTTGTTGGATGCAAGCAAATATGTTCCATAACGACAAAAGTTATTTGTCAAAAACTAAACTTTGCGATAATTGCTAAACATTTATGTTTCCTACAATGTCTAAATAACAATATGATCAATGAAATTGACCCCCAAAAAATGGTGTTATGTATAACAATTGGGTGCAATTAAATCAAGATCATGCACTTTATACACCCCAAATAAATACCCTCTTCACGCATGTGTATACCACAACACATATTAGTTGTCCTCCCTAAAAACCTACCAAGAGCATGTGATCAATTCAATTTTTGTAATAGAAAGGCCACAATCTCAATTATTTTGAAAGATTGTGGAAGCCTTCCTTTGTGCCCACACTGGAATACAACCACCAACATAGAGTACATGGTATAGTGTTTCAACATCTTGCATTGCATTGTGTACGACTCGTTAATGCAAGTTTTTTCTACTAAAAATACAACCACAATTACATGTGTCAATGGGTGATCTTGATCACATGGAGTTATTCATATCATAGTGGGTTCGCAACATCTTCAGATTGCGTATCACAACAATCAACAATCCGTATTATATATTATTTGCTATCGCACCCATGGCATGAAATTATGGTTTTATCCTTCAAATGTTGGGCATGGTAACATCTTTATACATGCTTGAACTTCAAATAAGAACAACCCTTAAGGATCGTGATATGAGCGATCCTCATTTTGATATCTATTGGAATCAAATGACTGGACCCTTAACATATCAAGGTCAATATCCAAAATTAATGCACAAACATGGTTTTGTTCTCTAGTTGATACCCAAGATTCCAATGAGATATTGGCCCCAAAAAGGAAGTAAATCCCCTCATGCAAAAAAAATTCAACATTTTGAGCACCCAAAAGTTGGTTTTCAATTTTAATGTAAAATTTGAATGCTTTAAAAACGATTTTAAAAACAATTTCTAGTTACGAGGATTGGATTTGAATGAAACACAACAAAAATTAATTTTTGTTACAAAAAAATTATGTTTCTCAAATGATTTATAAATGGCCCTTGCAATGCTTCCCAGGGTTTTCAAAATGATTTTGGAAGCTCTCCAAAAATTTGAAATTACTCATCTCAATGCCGATATGATTAATATTAACATTTGGGCACTCTTAAGTTTCTATGAAAATTTCCTTTATTTTTCTCAAAATGTTTAGAAAAGGCCCTCGCAGCATTTCATAGGGCTTTACAAATGATTTATAAATCTTCAAAAATTTGAAATTAGTCACCTCAGTGACTAATATCAACATTTGGGTACTCTTAAGGGCCGGTTCACACTGGGTCTCAAATCCTAAGTGCTAAGTATGACATGGATGTCCACATGGCAACACATTTTGAAGGTGAGTCTCGGGACTTGTGTTGAGAGTTGGGTTGAGCAAAAAGCTAGACCCAACTCTCAACACAAGTCCAGTGAATATTTTTGCATAAAATAATGAAGATCCAACTTTAAAGATAGTTAACCATATTTTAATGGTTTCTTGAGGCTCAAAAGTTGGAATTTAATTTCCATGTTGGGACTTGCTAACATGAGTGGGACTTGGGGTCTTGGGACCCCATGTGATCCAACCGTAAGCTTCTCTGAAAATTTCTTTTATTTTTCCTCGAATTGTTTACAAATGGCCCTTGTACTGCTTCCTAGAGCTTTAAAATGTTTTGAAAACTCTTCGATTTTTTTTGAAATTAGTCACTTTGGTGCCAAGATGACCAATATCAAAATTTGGGTACTCTCAAGTTTCTTTAAATATTCCTTTATTTTTCTCAAATTGTGTACAAAAGGTCCTCATAGCACTTCCCAAGGCTTTTAAAGTGAGTTTGAAAACTCTCCTAAAATTTGAAATATCATCTCAGTGCCAAGATGACTAATATCAACATTTGAATACCCTTGAATTTCTCTTGCAATGTCCTTTATTTTTCTCAAATTGTTCACGAATGGCCATCGCAACGCTTCCCAAGGTTTTTAAAGTGATTTGAAAACCCTCCAAAATTTTGAAATTAGTCATTTCGGGTACAAATAGCATTGGAATCAATTCCCAAGGCCTTTGAAGCGTCCTTGACAAAATGTCCAAGAAATTGAAATGAGGTGAATAATATCGACAAGTTGGTAACTTAAACGTTGGCACAAAATTTCATTTATTTTTCTCAAAGGCGCATTGTTTTCAAAGGCTTTCAAAGTGATCTTGAAAAATCTCCAAGAAATTGAAATTTGTGTCCTCGGTGCCAAGTATGCAAATATCAACATTTGGGTAACCTTGAAGACAGCTCAAAACGTTTTTTATTTTCCTCAAATGTTTTGTAATGATGCTGTCAAAACTTTAGTGCGGGCTCCTGTGGCAATGAGTTGTGCTTTACTGAGTAATTAACCAAAGGTAGAATTAGGTTGTTTTTGAGGAGCCAACCACAACTATCGGAAAGGGGAAGATTTGTGAAGGATAAATATAAGAGTGGTGCTTATAATCCTTAGGAAGATCGCATAACAAGTGGCGGTTAGGATAGTAAACAAAGGGTTTCTTAGGCCACAAATCCTAGTACCTACTTAGACATTGTAAAAACATGTGAGGTGTACAATGGGAGTGGTGAAGTTTTGTGGTGTACGACCTTGCTGATGAAATGTAATAGTGTTGGTATTTGGAATAGTATTTGGGTGGGAAGGGATTCCTAACTTGTTTGTGGTTGTATTGAGGCTTGTCAAAGCAATTAGTTCCGATAAGTCTTGGAGAGACAAGACTTATGTATGTCTTACATTTAATTTCCCTAATAACAAGAAGTATCTACCGCATCAGTGTTACAATAGGACTAAGTCGGTCAACCCTCAATATCACTACCGGCTAGGAACCCACACTCTATAGTAGAGTGCAATAGTTTTTGGTCATATATAAATCAAGTTAGGAAGCTAGAAGTAAATATGGTAGATTGACCACATGTTGGAGGGTTATAATGTTGCTAGTATAAAAGGAAGTAAATAAAAAGATATAATATATAACTAGTGCAAAGATATGGTTGTAAGTAGGTCAAAATATAAGGTCATACATCTATAAGTCTCGACCAATATCAGGGGGTGGGCAATAACGGTACAACCTTCAAGAATAATATCATTGGTAACATGGCAGTAGTAAGGTCTAGGTAGTAGGGTAATGTAGACTAGAAGGGGTAGCTAACATGGGCAGTAGAGAGAATTCTATTAGAGCTACCGACCTTTTTCAATTGCACTACTGCTAAAACACAAATCACGAAAGTAAATGTGTCATGCAGAGGTGGACAAGAAAAAAAAACAAAATCTTCCCAAAAAATTTATAGGAGGCGTTGACTAAACTGGGATCATTTATTGATGCTTATGCATCTACATGTGAGTTTAAAAAAATATAATTATGGATTTCAAACACTGAATATAATCTCTATGTTTATGTGGATTGCACATGTATTTATTCATGTTTGTTGGTGTAGTAGCTCTACTTGAACGCATTCGAGAGAGGCTCCAACATATTTGATGTCATCTTGGCACCATCATACAATATTTTATCCTTGCCTCATGGTGTTGGCTCAATGGCGAAGATGATCTCCTTCAATGATGATGAAGAACCTATTTGAAAAGTTTTCACAAAATTCCAATGGAGTACGCAAATTCACCATTTGTTACATGTTTGTTCAATTTTGGAATCATTAAACATGTTATTCTCCAATAATGAATGCTGACCATTTTGAGTCTTGTTTTTCAAAATAAAAATAAAAATTGATAGTTCCTCTCACTGGCATAATTATCCCATTACAACATTCATTGGGTTAATTTCATTTTGTGTGAACTTCCCACTCGTACTATTATAAACATAGATGTTATCATTTATGCCAAAATACCATGGTTATACGACATTAATGGATGTATCTCCAAATATTTTGCTACTGCTCACCCGCTCTGGTTAAGCTGAATCAACACATAAGACATTGGTTGCTATGATCACCAAGATGGTCAACATCAACAAAAACAACTGGGATGACTATTTGACAGCTTCCTCATGGGCTTACCGAACATCGTTGATATTCGCCATTTGAATTGGTGTACGGTACTGAACCTTTGCTGCCAACCGAATTTATCATCCCCACGTTTGACCAAGTTGCCTTAAAGGATAACAACCCACAATGAGTGTTAGCAACTCACACGAACGATTTACATCACCTCAACGAGTGGAGAAGCCTAGCAACAAATCGATCCATTACCATGCAACATAAACACGTGACATGTTTGCACAAAAATCAACCAAAACGATTCTAGAAAGGCGATAGAATTTTATAGTGTCCACAAAAATACACGGTGAAACCATCCAAATTCCATACTATTTGCAAAGAACCATACTGCATCCAACGCACATTCTCCAACAACATGACACTCTTGGTTATGAAAGATCATTACGATGATCATAGTGTGTTGGTTAACTTTCACAATTTAAGAAAGTAACACAAAAACCACTATGATTCCCAACCCAAGTTGCAGCGATTATCAACCATTGCCCAATTAAATAACACCAAGATGGATGCCCCATAATGGAGATATGTTGCTCTACAATCACCATCAAAACAATCATGTCCAACAATGCAAACATAGCTGAACAAATTGAACATTCGAAGAAGAACACAAAATATGCTAGGCCTCATGACACTAGTAGAAAACTATGCCAAAAAGACCGCAGCCGAAATCAGTTGCGATTCTTTTGACCAGCATGACCTGCAGTCGCTAAACGACTGCATATTTGTTTTTTGATTTAACGACTGAAAATTTAGGAATTTGGGGATGTGTAATATACCGTTGGAAAGGTCTTGAAAATATCTTTCCAATGGTACATTACACGCCCCAAAATTCTAAAATTTCAGTTGCAAAACAAAAAGAAAAATCTATAGTAGTTTAGCGACTGCAAATCAAGCTCGTCAAAAGAACCGAAGCCGATTTCAGTTGCGGTTTTATTGGGCATAGTTTTCTACTAGTGTGAACTCCTTCGCACCAACAATGACTTCTACTAGTCCTCAATTCTTAAGAAAAAACCAAGAAAATAGTCATATCACCTATATAGAGTCAATGAATCGGTCCACATGCACATAACCTATATCCGATACAATCCCTTCAACCTTTCCAAATTCTCCCAAGCAACATCCTACGATTTGGTTTCAAACCCCTACCTCAAGCACCGAGGCAACAACTGAATTCGTTGTTGAAAATACCTCACTGCCAATTCTTCCTGCCACGCAGCATAATCATTGCGCAAACCACATGGAGCTATCAACTCAATGCCTAGAACCTAACTTAAACCACCCGCACTCAATCCCCTCCATCACCGATTAACTTACAGTTCACTCAACTTACTTGTCAATGTTGTCTTTCATTTTCCAAGTAACCTACCCACCTACTGAGGTTGGGACTGCGTCATTTTTTTCAATCCACTCAATCCACCTACCGAGGCAACAAATTCCATTCCTTTTCCTCCTCCAGCTCTCAACCCATTTATCAAGGCCTACCTTTGCCCCCCTGTTTCTCCATCCAAATCCTTTATAAACCCCAAGCAACCCCCACATTGTCATTCACAAGTTTTTGGAAGGAGCGTTTCACACAACACGTAGGAGCGTTGCAACGGAATCCAACCTCTGCACCAACCTCCACGTCTCGATTCACTTGTTGTTTCAAAGGAACGTGTCTCAACTGCGAAGAGGAACATCCCCTCCAGCACCAACATGGCATTCTCGAATCAAATGCGGACCATCCCTCATCGGAGTTGTTTTTGACCTCAACTGAGTCGCCTTAGCAACAAAGTTCCGCCTTAGCACATCACTCAACATGTCACCAACTCAAAATCACCATGCTTGTGGACAAGGTTTCCACCCATTGCAACATACCCAAAAGCGTGGTTCAATTTGTTATCACCCCGTGCCATAGCCAGTAGCACATCGATGCTCCAACAACGCCAATCAACATGGCCTTCCAGGCACACACACCCTCTCTCAATTGGAGAAAGGCCAACGACTAGGATTGGGTGCGCAATGTCGGATTGGAAGACTTATTTCAAGACATTTCAAGCCACACAAACGAGGGTTTGTTTCGAGCTTTCATATGCTCATTTCCGCTAGTAGAAGACACCATAGCCGATCTATACACATGCCTACTTGGAAGGAAACGTATCGAGTAGAGCGCCAAATTCTTGAGCATAATGTTTATCCTCAAAACGGGAGAAGAATTATGATACAACGACAACCGTACCCACAAATGCATGCGCATCAATGACCGTGTATCCGAGTCAAAAAGAACAAACAATAAGGATTGAGCAGGATATCTCATGACTAGCCTACAATAAGGGAACAACATGTGGTTCACATGAGTATCAGGTATTTTAGGCACAATACCATTGCGATGTCATTCTAGCATGCACACTGGAATGCATCATGCTCGTAGGACTGGTGTGCCGCATCGATTGGAATTACATCCTCAATTGCGCGATATGTAACGAGTTGAAACACTTGTGCCAAAGACCCAACAACAAATCAACCATAGGACCGTTCCTCACGCGATTTGTGGCTCGTACTTTGGCCGATCCCACTTAGGAATGTTTCCACCATGCTCTCGGCCAACCAATCCCACATTCGCCACTAATAACACAAGCTGCCGCTACCCCACCAACGGTCGATTTGAAACGCAAATGCCATCAAACCCTAGGTGAAGGCAGCTCATGCCAAACACAACGCAAAGTGGCGGGACAACTGGAAGGGTTAGAAAGAGTAACTGTGACGACAACAATCCCAACATCCGTAGAAACCCTAACTCACACTCGAACTAAGGTGGTGACATACGTCCCACGACTCCAACATTAGCTGCGAGAAGAAAGACTCACCTGTACGGAACGGGAAACTCGACTCAGAGACCTCAAACAGTTTCTCGCCGCGGAAAAACATAAGGTAAAACTTCTTCAACATGACAAATTGGGGTTAGAGAAGAATGCACTAGTTGCTTCCCACACAAAGTGCAAGCAACAAGCAAGTTGTTTGAAGTCCAATCTGGACACGGAGCACGCCATGGCATTGTTCCAGGAATCACGAATTCAATATGTGGAGAGGTCTACTCATGAGTTGAAGCTGCAACTTGATGAAGCTTTAACATAGAATACATGATTAAATGTGCAACTGGAACAAACAAAAAACTGATTCGATAGTGTGACCCTTGAATTCAAACAACTACACAAAACATAGGAAGGAATGGAGCAACTTACAAGGGTTCCCGGCACGGATAGAATACTCGTACTGCAAATTTTGCAACAGTTAAGGTCCGCACCACCATATCCAAAACTGGACCAAGAAGACTCACCTTGACGAAGCCCATCTCTAAAAATCACGCCTTGACCAAAAATTGCAACCCCAAGGCATGGTGATGAAGTGGATTATGAGATGACACCTAAAGTCCTCCCATCATCAACGAAACAAAACACACCAGTCATAATCTCTTTGGTCGAGCATCCGGGGGATAGTTCAGACGAGCAATTTCCGCATAAGAAGGTTCAAAACTTACCTGAAACATTGTCCACCCTGCATCGTTATTTCCTACATCAATTAGCGAAGGAACTCGATGTCAACGATGACTTCAGCCTCAACCAGGACGATTCGGTAGACAAAACATATGACCCACAACACGAGATAAACTGGAGGGTGTTTGAGCATATCGGCACCACGCTCATCTTATAAGTCAATTTATATCATGCCATGAATACTCCAATATCCTGCCTCTTGTGCAGTGATCGGGGAGATTTTTGGGCATAACCGGTTGAGATCCTAGTGTTTGCAAGTCCAACCGGTTACATGTTGACATCCTCCGGTTTTCCTTTATTAAATTGGGGTATATTCTATAAATTCCTCTAAAATGATCGGTAATTTTCCTGTAGTCTTGAACTTCAACCGGTTATTTCTCAAACTCAACCGGTTCATTTGTAACTAACTGTCGGTTCTCCCCGATCATTGCTCTTGTGTGCCCCGAGGGGTGGACTCTTCATACCAAGTACAAACTAACGTGAGTGTGAAAAGGGGTATTATCTGAGACATTAACATACATAATACGCATAAGGGAGAGGTATTATTTTTTTCTAGTGTGTACATCTAGAAAGTTTATTATTTTTTTTGAAGTAAAGGTAGATGTGCAAAAGGGGCCCCTGAGGTTTAGAGAAAAAAATGACAATAATGCGTTAGTTTCATCCAATTCACGTTTTCATGCAGTGTTGTCAATTGGTCATTGTTCTTAATGATTAACATGTATGTTCTTGTTAGGGTTTGCATTTGGGTTCTAGGTTTTTACAAACTAGAGGCTCTTGGAGTGGCTGGGGCGAAACAACCCGTACATTGGCTCCTTGGAGGCAAGGGTTTAGGCATGAATGAGTGTATGGGTTGGTTCGCCCAAATCCTCTTGGAGTGCTCATGGGCTTCCTTGAGTTTTGCTCTCTTTGTTTGTTTGATGCAATCATTGAGTTACATGCTATGAATAAAAAAATGTTCAATGACTTTCTCATTGGAAAGTGAAAGCGGACTTTATATGTAATAAATGCTTATTTAATTCATGATTTATATTTTATACATGTAGTGGAGACGTTTATCACATTGAAATGAAGAAATTATAGACATTAAAAAAACATATTGATTTACAAAGCCAAGCAATTCATGATGACAAAAAACAATTCCAAGAAAAACCTACACATTTTAGAAGACGGTGCAAGTGGTGTGCAAGTAGGTGATATTGAACAAGTGATTTGTCTGAAGTTTGTCTAAAATATGATAAAATTACATTAAATTGATGGTTTTCTACAAAGTTTTGTGATGATGACCTCAAGTGTATAATGAATTCAAGGAATATGGAAGAAGAAATCCAACTTCAAAATATTTAAGGTCATGAAATTTATGTTCAAAACCAAATTCAACCATGTGCTTTTGAGCATCACTTTTAATGATAAGTTTTGAAGATCTCAACTTGATATTCTATATTTGAGTATTTAACACAACAATAGAGGTCATCATGAAAAAAATCCAATTTAAACAACACTTTACTTCTACTTTTGGACCTTTGACAAAAAAATAGAACATGGTTTTAGTATACCAGAGCACTATTTTGGTCCACTTTACCAAGCTTGCACCCCACACGTGTAATACTACTATGACAAACATATTAATAGAGGCCTCTTATGCAAATCACTAGTTTTCCACATGCATTCGATTCGTGTTCACGTCTCATCCATGATTTTAACTACACCCTTGACACCATATAACGTGGTAGTAGTTTTTTGTTTGAGTGTGGCGTGATAATTACTTGATGATCAAATATTTCTACATTATTGGAAGGACAGAAAATGAGATTCTCATCACTTTATGGATATCCTAGGACCCCATATTGATGCTATGTCTGAATATAGGTTCAAAATGTTATTTCTTCACAGCTTGCAATATGACTTCAAAGCTTGACTTGTTGTCAAGAATTGGGAAAGCTCCTACACAATGAAAGACGTTATTGCACTTTGTAACTGCGAATAGTAACACACACTAACTGGACAATTAGTGTAGTGATTCATTTCAGTTCATGAGATCCTATCTAACACATACTTGACCCAACCAATGGTAAGATCTAGGAAAAACATAATTGAACACACACTCCATAGGATTGTAGATGTAAGCCTCGATTAAAACAAAGGAAATTCAGATTATTAGTTGAGGAAAAGGTTATTCAAGTTCAATGTGGTCTGTTTGCAAGAGCCCCTTTACTGGTCTGCATGTGAGAATGTAGAGATCATCAGGCATCTAGTCCATGGTCTCAACACCCCTGTAATGCATCCCAACCATGAAACCTAGGCTTATATCTTGTTGAGGATAAGTTGTGTTGATATCCAGCTATGAGCTATTTGAGATGCTCCATATGCAAGCACATTAGAAAGAAAATTGTTTGTAGCTAAAAATGAACCAGATTGCAATACCAATAAATAGACTCCAACAAGAACAAGTATTTCAGCATCGAGTTCACGCACATGTCTAAAAGTCTGAGGACAACATCTCAAAATAAAAGTGGCCCACATTTAATGTTGAGTTAGTATTGACACTATCAATTCAGTCCCAACTTAACATTTACCTGGTGATTTAATCAACATTGATGCAACTCAACCTCTTATGTCTTACAACTGAAAATAAACACGAACAAAATATCAACATTACAACCTTATGTTTCGTATGCATCCATTCAATATTGTAGTTTGATGTGAAATCAATGTTGATATGCATCAATGTAAGCTGCCGCATAGTGACTTCTATTTAGTTTCCTCCTCCATCGGTGCCATGTCTTGCTGACATTTCAATTACAAAAGAAGTCCAGAGAAAGGCAATTCCCTACACTACGCAACTTTGAGAACATCCGTTGGCTTAGGACATGCTTATGAACTGCGAATGGTGGACAAGTTTGAGCCCAGCCCAGAAGCCGGAGTTTGAATACCACCAGCTCCAACATTTGCCTGCATAGATTGAGCCAGCAGCTGTTGCTGCTGCCGTTGCTGGAGTTGATGCTGTTGTTGTTGTTGTGATTGACCCCCCAGCTGCACTCCATTGCCCAATGTTTGTGCAGCATTCCGCATTGCAAGAGCTGCTGCAGAACGAGACCACAAAGATATTTATTACAACCTCTAGGCACAGAGCCCAATCCAAATGTATGTGGCTGCTTTACTAGACTTAATTGGAACCCCTGGACTGAAACTCTTCAACCACAATGTCGTCACCGCGTCCTGAACAATTGCAGTAGATTCTGCACTGCAAACAACCACATTGTGATTCTTCCATTATTATCGCTTGTTTGTCTACTATGTCTAGTCTTTCGCACTGACCTGCATCCACCGGTTTCATTGCTGCCTGACCTGCTGCCTAAGGCACTGGAACACCCATGCCTAGCTTGCAATGGATTACCATTGCCTTTGGTCTCAAAGGACAACATCTTCAGGGAGATCTTTCGAAGGTAGTCTTGCTGGAAGAAACGCCAATCATTTCAGATACCGTTAGCTATGAAACCTATTACCAAATCCTTTGAGATTGCCTATTCACGTTGGACAAACTAATGATAGAGAACATTTGAAACCTATTGTGATGCATGACTTGATCCGCAGAGAAAGCTTCTGTAACCTCAACGAGCTGGTTTTGTAGAGCACCTGGTCTGTTGCGGCTTGAAAGATTTTCTCTTCAAATCGCCATGCTATCATAAGAAGCTCGCCTACACCATCATGCCCTGCCACTGGCATGTGTCGTTGCTTTTGTAAACTAAGTCTACTCATAAGTATATCACTTCTACATTGGTCAACATGACAAACATACATCAGATTACACAAGAAATTCATATGACACAAATATATTTCACAAAGCAAAATACAATCAAATTAGCACCGAGATATTGTTTGCAACTAACACTTGTAGTGACTGTCAATGTCCGAGTAGCTTCTAGAAACATCTAATATCATCTTCTTTCAACATACTAAACCTGAACTAAAACTAACTAACTAACTAACTAACAACAAACTAATCCAAAACTCCCATTCATTGACAAGTCACTAACAATGTATTGATAGATTAATTCTTTCACTTCAATTCGTTGTAGTGAGTGTCAATAAGTCTCGGAGACGTTGAAACTGATCCGGCGGTAAGGCCTTCGTCAAGATATCAACAATTTGTTGATGAGTAGGAAGATAATGAATCTCAATCGAACGAAGAACCACCTGTTCACAGAGAAAGTGGAACTTGACATCGACATGTTTTGTTTGAGAATGAAATTCGGGATTTACAACAAGCCGCATTGCACTTTGGCTATCAGTGAAAATGGTACAGACCTTTTATAGCCCATTAGCTAGCTGGGCTAGCCCATATTTTTGAGGCCTCGATCTAGCCATAGCTGGGCTAGCCCATATTTCTTGAGGCCTCGATCTAGCCATAGCTGGGCTAGCCCATATTTTTTGAGGCCTCCATCTAGCCGTAGCTGGGCTAGCCCATATTTTTTGAGGCCTCAATCTAGCCATAGCCGGGCTGCGCATTTTTTGAGGTACGGTTTTCAGCCATATAGCTGGACTAGCTGACCTAATAAACTAATTCATGTAGCTCATATGTTGAATTCAAGGAGGCATTGTTTCATCAATACAATCATATTTCATATCAGTTGAAATCACTCATCGTCATCAATGTCTAAAACTTGTTGCTCGCTATTTTCTACCAACAAACCGCCATCATCCTCTATCTGCAACTCCTCATCGAAAATAGGGCGTTTTGGAATGTGATTCTTCCAATCGGAATTATCCAGCAAGATCAACTTTTCAGGATCATATGGCATTAGATGTTTGTTCAACTTCAGCATCATCGATGCCTCTGCAAATCCTCCCCCAAGCGATGATCTCTTTGGGGTAATGATATCATTTAGACTGCCAAAATCACATTCTAGCCCACCCGATCCAGGCTTGGATGCTAGTAAAGCGGCGGCTGCTTCCGCCAAGCATGGCATTCTATATCGTTCATTCCACCACCAGCTGACCAAATTCCCAGGTTCTGGGAATTTCTCGTTGGCGATGGAGAAATACATGTGTATCTCGGCGGCCACCATGGCCACCGCATCATGTTCAATATCCACCTCCTCACTCCTCCTGGTTGGATTGCACTGTGTCGCCAATGAGATCTTGTAACATTGCTCTAGATGCTATAGGATCCGATGCTATCTTTTGACGCTTGACTAGACGGCCGCGGTCAGCATCGACCTCCGGGAGAAGGGATATGATCGCCTCAGCTTTCTTCTCCGCCAATCGCTTGATGGTTTTCCAAATCACACCGTCATGGATGAGATCGTAAAACTTCTCGATCACACCCGCCCCGTCAATCGAGCCCCTTGGCAAATCCACAACGGCAATATCTGTAGACATCTTCATGATCATCTTCTTGAGCAAAGCCCCATCTCGAAGATCTGGGCAAAGAGTCGCCTGCATGTCCAACAAGTACGAGAAGTGGGTATCGGCTCGAGATATTGTAGCTTGGGTTTTCTTTGGCGATGCACCAAAGAAATCCACCGGCTTACGAAGGGCGTGCAATGGATGGTAACGGTTGTAGAATCGCTTGGAAGTTGCGGCCAAAAGATCATCGCGGATTTCCTGAGTGAGCAAGTTCAAATCCCATGTTTTTCGAAACACTCTGGTTTTAGGATCCTGAGGGCAGCCAATAAATGGAATAGAAGTCGGATCATAGATCTCGAGATGGGTCTTTGAATCCAATACCTTGAAGAGCATGTTTGCGAAATGGATATAGACATCAGCACAAACGAATGATTTCATCGACTGTGCTAATTTATGCAGGTTCCTTACAGGATGGATGATGGATAAGAACTCGATCAAAATGTCACGAAGGTCGATCAAATCAAATGCAAGGTCCAAACTGCATGTGGTAGTGATGCAAACATCCCATAATTTGATCAGTGAATTAAGAACGTCCTCCATTGCAGACCAACGGTGTTGGGGGGAGTTATGCAACTTCAAAAAGTGCTCAAAGACTTCCTTCACATTCTCATCAAAGACAACTTTGAACATACCAGACTTGTTGACAAACTCAATAAATCGTCGGACTCGACTAAAAATAGCTATGGCCTTTTTATTCTTGCTCTTATTCTTGTCCACACATGTCCCGAAGGCATCAACGAGAGAAAGATTGAGAAGATGGGAGGTACACCACTCACGGAGAGTCTTAAAGACTACCTCAAGGGCCCGCTTGATGTCGGACCCAGAATCAGTCGAAGAAGTGAGAATGTCGTCAAGATCAATATTGAATTCAGCAAGAACCACACGTAGCCAATTGATGAGAATATCAGACGCTTGATTATTGCGCCGCTCAGTTGGGGTTGGGTTGTATTCCCTAACGGCGAGATTGTGGCTCAAAGAGCCCCCGGAACAATTCATGCTAGCACGAATTCCAATGAACTTCATGCTAGATGATTTGGCGGTGACAAGGTCGATTTGAATTGCTAGAAAGGGAATGCTGAATTGAGACTTGCCGACGGCAAAGGCAGTAGTAATGGTGCTCTTGACTGTCATATAATGCTTAATAAGGTGCTTGCGGATGTTGATTGGAGCCATGCCATTCGGACCACATGGCAATTTTGCAGCGATAACCTTCCATCGCTCGGATTGCATAGCTTGAAATGCGAGGGAAGGCTGCTCACAATGCCAAGTAGTGATATTGCATGCAAACCATCGTTGAGGATCCTTGACAAAAGATGGTTCAGAAGTATCAAGAAGCTTCGAAATTTGATCAATCTTCTTGCTTGTCGCGACAGTCTTGGCCGAGATTGCCTCATGCACCTGCCTGATGTGCTCTGTTGCATTGCTAGTGGATGATTTACTGATCCTAATGAGAGTTTGCTTGGCATAGCAATTGCCAACTAGACATCGGAAGAAAAATGATTTTTTTCCCTCGTTCTGCACTCTCACACCAGCCTTCTCAAGAATGGATTGGCTGGCTAACTTCGACTTCGTCATACGTACAACCTCTTGATTCTTAAGATTGTTATGGACAGGATGCAACTTGAACTCCTCTATCCTCCTCATGAGCTCCTTGCTGGAATCAAAAATCACGCTAGCATCTTCTGCATGCATATCCATTCAAACACAATGCCAACAACACAATGTAGTTTCAAGATCCTGATCATGCGCAGTTCTCTGGGAAGTCCGCCCGGACCATGCACATTCACACAGGTATTGTTAGTCAAGGTCAATCATATGTATCACCATGTATGTTACAGATGAGATCCGGCTACTAGAACTAGCTACAAATGAGCTGGTTGAGTTTCAGAACTAACCGGTTGAAGTTCTTGTTCAAGACTCCAGGAAAATGACCCATCATTTTAGAGGAATACAACCCACTTGAGTAACAAAGATGTAAACATGTAACTGGTTGCACTTGGAAACACTTGGATCTAGACAGATTAACTAAACCCTAACTCTGCACACCCTAACCCTCAAACTTGGCGTAGCTGAGCTCAAAATCTGCAAGTAGCAGATACAAAACCACAACGAATTCTCGGCTTACCTTGAGATCAGTACTGTCACATCTTAAGCTTGGCTTACCGCAGAATGTGCCGACTACCAACGATGTGGGAGGCAAACACAAATTCCAAGTACCTAGTATCTTACATCTAAGTAATGCTACAAACACCCTGAGAATCAAGCACGAGAACTCAACGGTACAATCCATGACCTGACTTTACTCCAGATTCCACACAGTAAATGAGATCCGGCTACTAGAACTAGTTACAGATGAGTTGGTTGAGTTTCAGAACTAACCGGTTGAAGTTCTTGTTCATCCAGGAAAATGACCCATCATTTTAGAGGAATATAGCCCACTTGAGTAACAAAGATGTAAACATGTAACCGGTTGCACTTGGAAACACTTGGATCTGGACAGATTAACTAAACCCTAAATCTTCCCGGACAATGGATTGAATTCCCTACAGTAGCCTTACCTCTACAATGAAATGCCTCCTCGTTTTTTGAGAGCCCCTTGAAGTGCCGCCCTGTGCAAAGGAAGAAATCGATCCTGGCTCAGTCGAATTGGATCCACTTCTGTGTAGTTGAAGTTGATCCTAGCTCAGTCGAATTACAGATGAGATCCGACACTGCAAGCTAGACTTGAACTACTACCATGCATAAATCTCCTGGATCACCCTATCAAAGGGGAAAATTTGCCCTGACTCAACAAGACGGCACTCTAGATGATCTCATCAAGGTAGGAAGTAGGAAATTGAATTCCGATAAGAGACCAGCAATCTCTTGTCATCATGAGCACATGAGGAGCAGATATGAAAGAGCTTCAATCCCTCTGCACACCCTAACCCTCAAACTTGGCGTAGTTGAGCTCAAAATCTGCAAGTAGCAGATACAAAATCACAACGAACACTCGGCTTACCTTGAGATCAGTACTGTCACATCTTTGGGTGGTGGGGGGAGCGAAACCAAAACTAGGAGACTAGTTTAGCAATAACTAGGAGAGGTTTGAAAGGTGGGGAGAAGATGGTAGTGTTAGGGGTGACATGGCTGGGCCTTAGCTTGAGCCGATTGAGTACATGACTTATCTTCAGCTAGCTAATAACTAGCTCGGCTAGCCCATATTTTTTGAGGCCTCAATCTAGCCATAGCTGGGCTAGCCCATAATTTTTGAGGCCTCGATCTAGCCATAGCTAGACTAGCCCATAATTTTTGAGGCCTCGATTTAGCCATAGCTGGGCTAGCCCATATTTTTCAAGCCGCGATCTAGCCATAGCTGGGCTAGCCCATATTTTTCAAGCCGCGATCTAGCCATAGCTAGGCTAGCCCATATTTTTCAAGCCGCGATCTAGCCATAGCTGGGCTAGCCCATTTTTTTCAAGTACCGTTTTCAGCCATAACTCTTAGCTATTGGGTTAGCCGCTAGCCCAAAAAGTCCGTGGGCTAGCGGCTGTACAAGGTCTGAAATGGTAGTAGGTTTGGTTTGAGGAATTCCAATACTTGCAAGAAGTCTATGTAACCAAATGACCTCTGTAGCAACTGCATAGCATGCGATGTACTCACTGTGAGTAGTACTAATGGTTATGCATGGCTGCTTCTTTGAAGCCCATGAGACAGGGTTGCCATCAAGGTAAATGACATTACCTGAACGTGACTTACGATCCTCAACATCGGCGGCATAATCAACATCAGTATAAGCTGAGAGGAAAAAGGAAGAATGATTTTCTCCTAATGTAAGACGATAATCGGAAGTACCTCAAAGATATTTGAGAATATGTTGCACAACATAGCAATTAGCAGTAGTAGGATGATTTTTAAATTGCGTTGCATTATTGACAGCATACGCAATATTTGGGCAAGTGGTGAGTGTTGCAAATTGTAAACTACCAATGAGTTGAGCATAAGGAAAAGTAGGTTCCAGAGTCTCATCTGTAGCATTGGTCATTGGATGTAGATGTGCACCCGGTTCAGTAGGAGTAGAAACAACATGGCTGTCTTGAAATTTGAATTTTTGCAAAAGAGTATCGATGTATAATTGTTGGTCGATGTAAATAATTCGATGAGGGCGATCTCGTTTAATATGAACACCAACATAAAGTTTTGGATCCATAGTGACCTTCGTAATGAAGACATCCTTCGTGAATGCCAAGACCAAATCCATCTGATCAGGACTATTGGAAACCATCAAACCATCGTCTACAAATAACATAATGAGTAAACGAATCCCTTTGTGATCATAAAAATATACAGTTAATCAGTAGGATACTGTATGAGCTTGAATGCCTTGAGTAAAATATCAATGCGATGGTTCCATTTACGACTGGCTTGTCTAAGCCCGTAGAGAGCCTTCTTCAAATAACAGACTAAATGCTTCCGTAAAATATCAACATATCCAAGCACTTGATGCATGTAAAGCTCAGTGTTAAGTAAAACATTAAGAAATGTTGTGGTAATGTCAAATTGACGTAGCTCCATATCAATAGTTGCTGCGACAGCTAATGCCAAATGGATGCTTTCATATTTCACTGTAAGTGAAAAAATTTCTTAAAAATATGTACCCGGGGTTTGACTACAGCCTTTGGCTACAAATCTAGCCTTGAAATAGTCTAAATTGCCATCAGGCTTAGTCTTATATGCATAAACCCATTTACATTTGATTGGTTGGCACCCTTGAGGTAATGACCGCAATTCCCAGGTATCATTTGCAATTAGAGCTTGTTCATACGTTTTTGGTACTAGAGGCAAAGTGCCTGCCATAGCAGTAAAGCTATAATGCCAATCACCATAATGATTTGGAGGATTAACTGGCCTGGCACCAAGTGAGGCAAGTTGAATTGTAGAAATGTTCGGAACCGATGAAGCAAATGGTGAAGAGGCTTTGGAAGAATGAATTGGAGGAATAGAACCTGGAATTGGGTTACTTGTAGGAGATACATCTGGTGGAACTGACATTGGATGAAGTGGAATATTCACAACAAGATGTCTCTCTGAATGTTCAATAGAACTGGAAGATGGTAAAATAGACTGAGAATCGAAATTTGAAGTAGAGGAAGAAGGAGTATGAGAAAAATCTGAATGATTAGAAGGTGGGGGTATGTTTGGAATGAGTACCTAAAAAGGGGAAGAAGTAGTGAGAGAAGGAAACTTTGTATCCTTGGGAATTTGTAGAAAAAACTCATTCATCAAACATTAACATTAGAGAAACTTTGAGGCCTCAACATGCCCCCGAGTTTTTTGAGGAAAGTGAATTGTTTGGAGGCCTACATGCCTAGGGAAGACACTAGGGGTGTACCCAAGTTGGGTACTCCACCTTAGGTAACCGGTACAAAGGAGGAAGTCGACGGGAGAAGGTTTATGAGGCTTCCAACGAGCCTCGCGGTACTTTGTTACTTGTACCAAAGGTTGCATAAAGTATAAAATTGGGAGGTACTATGAGACCTTCTAGTTTTATATTGCTATTTGGTGGTGCACTTTCCAAGGGGTCATTGTTCATGGGTATCGCTATCCTTCAACCCCCTCCCATCGGGCGAACCTTGGCCGTCAATTTTTTTTTTGTACAATAACTCGGGTACGCGTACAAAGTGAGCGGAAATAGGGGTTTGGGGACCAAGGGATTTATTTGTTTTCTTAAACGAATCTTAAGGGGGCGCGAGGCTAACACTACGGGAGGGGCATGTTGAGGCCTTAAAGTTTCTCTAATGATCCCTAGTACTAACCACCTGTTTTGTGGTAAAATCCCAGACTCGGTAACCCTTACTCTCATTAGAGTAACCAACGAAGATGCCTCTATGACTTTTTGCATCCAATTTCTTGCGTAGCTAATCAGGTATATGAACAAAAACTAGGCGCCCAAATGAATGAAGATGAGATAAAGAGGGTTTGATGCCAGTGTAGAGTTCGAATGGTGTGAGATCACCATGAACCCTAGAACAAGTGCGATTAAGTGTGTACAATATGTACATAACTGCTTCAACCCAAAAAAACATCGGCAATTGCGAGTGATACAATGAACTCCACACTCCTTCCATGATGGCCCGATTTACTCGTTCAAAACTGCATTTTGTTTGGGTGTATAGCTGGTAGTGAGTTCTTTGCAAATATTATTCTCAGAGAGATAAGCAAGAAAAACAATGCTACTAAATTCATCACCACGATCAGTGCGCAGTGTAGAAATCGTGTGACCTGTATCCCATAAAATTGTCTCGAAAACCTGTTGGAAGCACGTAAGAACCTCTGCTTTCCGGGTAATACAAAATACGAACCTATATCCTGTGGAAACATCATGACAGAGCAAAAAATATAGTGAGCCGCCTTTGGAAGGTTCACTCATAGGTCCACAAATATCCCCATGCACTAGATCACTTGGAAATGGAACACGAGTGCGAAAATGAT
Source organism: Polytrichum formosum (assembly GCA_964035585.1). Taxonomy (NCBI): domain Eukaryota; kingdom Viridiplantae; phylum Streptophyta; class Polytrichopsida; order Polytrichales; family Polytrichaceae; genus Polytrichum; species Polytrichum formosum. The sequence continues at coordinate 4,686,951 of OZ037941.1, forward strand.
TCACGGAAAATGATTGGCACTTTATTTTTTCAAATTGACAAGCAACACACAATTCGGTTGGTTCTTGAGTTGTAAGATGAAGACCTATAACTACACCATTGTGAACCATTTTCTTGACTATGTCAAAATGTAGATGACCAAGGCGATGATGCCACAATTGAATGGATTGATACTCCTCTTTGAATGGAATGTTGCCATATGCAGCAGTATAGAATCCATGAACAGGCGGTAGAAGCACAATGAAATCAAGAATATACATGTCTTGAGTAAAACGACATGTGAGGAGGATTCCACCGTTCTTAATAAAGTGACAGTGCATCTCTGTCCCAATGAAGTGGATTGAATGTTTTGTAGCCATGAGAGTAGTAGAAAACAGATTGCACTGTAGACCAGGAACGTAGAGTACATTCTCGAGAAGAATAGCCTAAACTGTATGTGGTAATTGGGCAAATTTTTTAATAGTTCCAGTTCCAGCAACATAACACTGATGACCAACGACAGCAGTGATAGGCCAAGAAGTCTGAGAGGGAAGTGGTATGTATGAAGAGAACCACTGTAAATTGTGTGACATATGTTTGTTGGCACCACTGTCAGCTATCCATGAATTTTGAATATTAAAGGATGTGATAACTTCTGCAGCCATATAAACTCTGCTGATAATATCAAGTGTAAAAGAAGAATCCGGAGACAATTGTGGTTCAGGAGAACCGTGATATTGTGCCTCATAGGAACCAGCCTCAATGTCTAATGCAGACATATGAGATGAAAGAGAGAAAAATCATAAGGAGAGGATGAATGATGCATTGGTAATGCATCGGCGAGACTAGCTCTGATAGGACAACCGTGATTTCTATCCGGACATTCTTGCCACAAATGGCCTAGTCTACCACAACAGTTGCATCAAGTTCTTGATTTAAGAGCTTTAAATTCCATGGCATGATGTGAAGTAGTTGTTGGTCTAGCAGAAGAAATATAAGAGTATGTCAATCACCATAGGAAGTATGCAAGACATAATGTGATGATCGAGATGTATAGTGAGAGCCTGTTGGTTGATAACCACGGCCTACATTTCAATAGCTGCCACTTCGGCCAGTACTCCCACTGTGACTGATACGCATATGAGGAGTAGAATAATTGTGATGTCCATAAGTTGCACCAGAGAAAGACTTGTTGGAATAATATTCCTTTGTATCAGAAGTAACATCTGCAGTAATGCGTCTTTTCAACCTAGCTTCTTCTTTGTAGAGTTGACGCTGAAGATTAACAAAAGTTCGGTCCGCAAGAGGTGTACTGTCCCAAACCGTAAGCAAAGCGTCAAAACCTTCATGGAGATTAGTTGTTAATTTGGAGATAACATAGTCTTCATTGAAAGATGGGGGGTGGTATCATGTGAGCGGTGAGCAGTGAGCAATGAGCGGTAAGTTGTGAGCAGTGAGGGATGAAAAATATTTGGAATTACACCCAATATTATCCTATAACCGTGGTATTTTGATATAATTAATTGCACATTTCTTTATAATAATAGTAGTGGGGAGTGCAAACAAAATGCAATGAACCTAATGAATCTCTTACAGTTTTACCTTCAAAATCAATAACCACAAGATTGACATGAGGGTTTCATGATGAATCTTAATGTTGTTACTAGATTCGACAAAACAAATACAAATATATTCCAAGTATTGACAAATGAATTGATGGAGGTGTTGGGGGGAAAAACACTAAGTTATTTGGGCATATTATTTATGAATAAGAGGAATTTGCTCACATAAAATCAATGTCCACTAGTTGTGGTAATGGAAAAACAATGCAGAGTAGTGGCCTCAATTTTTTGTTTTATTAGAATACCAAATCCAACGCCGTTCACGTTTTAAACCAACCATATCCTATCCAATCCAATCCAATCAAACATATGGTGGATGGTATTGTCAACTATCTAAATGCCCCCATTGTCGTCCGAAGCCTCTAAATAGAACAACGTCTCCACATTGGGATTAAACTTGCGAGACTTTGGGCGACGTGTAGGTGTTGATGTGACTGCTTGTGCAAGAGCAACGCTGTCCGTATATACGGGAAGCAATAGTGATCTAGGAGGGGATGATAGTTGCTCCATTATCTTGCCAATACTGCAATTAGATATACATAACGAGGGTTAATTATTTTGACGATAATTTCTCCAACATAACTTGAGCAGAGGTATGAGGCAATACTTCCTTTGTAAATATCCCAGTCATTTGCACATAACTATCATGTTAAGCGAGGTCCACATAATCCTCAGATGTATATGTTCTTGAAACCACATGTTATTTGGTTCCACATGTTTCTAAAACCGTATTTTCTTGAGAAAGAGTGACAGTTACTTTCGAACCACGTTTACGTTTTCCACCACACTCTGGAACTATAGTAGAAACAACTTCTGAAGGAGTTACTTTCAGAAGGGAAACATTATCGCCAATAGAGATTTTTTTCCCTCTTCTGCAGTACAAAACGTGAGTGGACATTCCAAAAACCAAGGGCACGATTGCAAAATTCTTAAAGGCTATGTTTCCATATGGGATGTTTCGAAGATACAAAGATCACTGGATTTCTCAACCCAAGTTACCAAATATTGAGGCAATTTTGTTAAAAAATTATGCCTTTCGCCACCAACTCTCATCGTAAATATCTACAATCAATTTCAATCGAGAAGATTAAAATATATTTGAAAACAAATAACCATAAATAAAGTGAAAGAACTTATGTAATTAAACAATAAAAAAATAAACCATTACAATGAATATAATAACAACCTAAATTGCATTATAATATTCAACCTATAAAGAACATGTTTAATGACTGAATCTGCTTCGGGCATTTTCATGAGCTGGATAGATTTTATAAATGGTGGATTTCCTTTCATAATTTTCAAAAATTCTCCACTTTTCGATGTAATCCGGAATTGATAACGTACCAGTATTCAATGCAATACTCTCAATCTCATCTTTCATTGATTCAAAGTCACTAACAACGGCTTCTTCCACCTACACATCAATATATAAAATTATGTATTTTAAAATAAATGATTACTTACTATCAATGAAAATAGAAGTACCTAAACCCAAAATGATGTTTTTGACAACCACACATCTAGTACAAAATCTTTATAATCATTTGAAATCAGATATAGGGAAACCCGAGACATAAAACTAGAATTCCACCATTTAAGTCATCTGGCTTTGAATTAACCAGACACATGAGTAGTGGCTATTTTTTGTAGCTTTGCCAACGTGAATTATGGTTTAGAGTTGGATATCCAATGTTTATTAATCTGAATCCAAAAATATTTATAAATAAAAACCCAAAAAAAAACACATTACAATAATTTTAGAAATATTTGCATGAAAATATACCTCTGCCATGAAATCATCTCCATTTGCAAGATCTAATACTACGAGCATCTTATCAAAAAAAAATTGAACGATATGACAATTGTAGCTGTAGCCTTGGCCATTTCTTCCCTTTCTCTTTTCGCGGATTATTTCTTTATTGGAGTTTTTTCTTTGTACAATCTAGATGCCTCATCCGTAGCAACTACCACCTCTCTGTGTAGATAAGAGTCATAAACCAACAACAATTACGTATTAAAAAGTCTTTGTATCAAACATAAAAAAAACAAAAATTAGAATTTGTACCTTATAAATTAAAGTAGCAAACACATCAATCGTCAAAGGATACCACATAATCTTCGATTTTTTTTCATGCAATTCGCATAGTCCTTGGAAGAAATAAGCCCTTTAAATTCATCAAGCTTTAAAATTCTTATATTGCATATGCGATGAATCTTGTGGGGTAAATTGGTTTTCACATGATCGTACTCAGTATATCTGGAATGCACATAACATACAAATCATCAAAAGATTAGATATATATATATATATATAGATTGTAAAATAAGGTGGTTTTTGCTAACTGATTGACATCATTCATAGCATCCAGGACCACCCTGACTAAGCCTTTTGGATCCAAAAAAATACAATCCACTGAATAATACCAACGCTCCTCATTAAAGTGATAACGTTCAATGTGACATAGCCATGCTGTCACTCAATGGTTACCTTTCCAAACATAAAATAATTTGCCCTTAAATTTAAACAAGTCTTTGTTCTTATCCAATTCTTCTTCAAAACAATAATTTGCACGTTGCCAATATTGATTCCAAGAGCTAATTGTCTCATCCGTAACATCAAGACAAGAACCATCATTTTTGGTAATTGACACATACAACACACGATCTCCTTCCCCATAACCATTGGAAAATTTAGTTTCCAATAATTGAACATCATCCTCCAAGATTGGTCTACCCACGGTAAACCACAAGACGACACAATAGAACAAAAAATTGAGATTTTTCATGTGGGGTCACGCAGAGTTGGATAATGATAGAATTAAAATCTGTTCTTTTCAGCCTACAGGCATCAAAATCCTCATCTTCGAAAACTTGAAAATCAACAACCACATAACAACGAAAATTTATGAGATTCTCATAGAACAAATTTTGTTGAACTCACATACAAAAAAATTGGACAACATGTTCAAAATATGTTGATCATTCTAGATTCAATAGTCAACATGATTGGGAGTTCTCAACATCCCAGAGTTCTCAACTTGTGCTGTAAGGCGGCCACTGCACGTGATAAGTCGGGAAACAACAAAATTTAGCCCTACCTCCACTAATTTAGAAAATCCAAATGATGTCAAAATGTAACTAGTTGGACTTGGAAACACTAGGATCTCAACCAATTATGTCCAAAAATATCCCCGCACATTGGAGCCGATCACCCCCTCCCCTCTCCAAACAACAAACTCTTGGTGGAAATTTCTAAGTGGTTTTTGCTGTTTGAAGGGGGGAGGGGGAGATCAGATCTCCATCCCTGAAGTTCAAGTCGTCCGAATTGGATAAGTAGCCAGTTATGTTGAATTAAAAACACCTAAAACTAGGCAAGTTGAGGAAGAATCCCGTGCCTAAGAGTTGGGGGGGGCTTCGCTTCGTTTACACCAAGAAAGTCTTGTGTAATATCAATCTGTCAATGAATCCGATATTACTTCCGACGTACGTGATGGTTTAATTTCCTCTCCCTTCCATACATTTGGATCTCTCTAGGTAGGAATCACCACTGGATGCAACCGATAGATCATCAAGGGCATATTTACGAAGCTGTGTGGAGCAGTTTAAGTTCGCACTATAAGTTGTGTGTCAGCAGAGTTGCCTAGCTAGGGTGGCAACTCTCCCTTTTGCAGTATTCCTTTCTAAATCACTTTCAATGCTTTTAAGAAATTGATGAACAACTGTTATTTCGGAACATGCTTAGAAAGAGCCTAGAAGGCATTGAGAGGAACCCCATCTAGGATCCTTAGGTTGTTTTTTCCACTTCTAAGAAGATATGTAAAGATTTCTTAGAATGTTAAAAACACAAGGATCTCAACCAAGTATGTCCAAAAATCTCCCCAGTTTTTGGAGTCGATAACCCCCCTCCCCCCTTCAAACTGCAATAACTGGGCAGAATCTGCAAGTGCAAAATTCTGTCAGTTGTACCTTCGGCAACGAAAGTACAACTGACAAAATCCTGCACTAGCAAGATTTTGACCAGTTAATGTAGTTTGAAGGGGGGAGGGGGGTGATAACTCCATCCCTGAAGTTCAAGCCGTGAGGAAAATTCCCATCGTCTTGGAGAAATCTAGACAACCTACATCCACTAAATCACAAAATCCAAACGATGTGAAGATGGAACCTGTTGGACTTGGAGAACCGCAGGTTAGTTGCAGATGAACCGGTTGAGTTTGAGAAATACCTGGTTGAAGTTCAAGTCTTCAGGAAATTTACTGATCATTTTACAGGAATCTATAGAGTATACATCAAATTAATGAAGAAAAACCGAAAGATGTCAACATGTAACCGCTTGGACTTGGAAACGCTAGGATCTTGACTGGTTATGCTCAAATTCTCCTCAAACACTGGTCCGATTTTATCACGGTTTCCTTTCTTAAATTGAAACTAGGGGAGGAATGAGGCCAGGGATGAATGGAGCAGACTGACTATTTATCAATCTTTTGGAATTTCCTTGAAGAGACTACCCCAATTTACATTAATACTCCTCTGTACATTCAAATAAATTAAGTCAAAGATGACACATTTCAATTGATCGAGTGATTCCTATGTGAGCAGATCACTCCCTAAGGGAGCCTTGCAAAATCATGACCCCGCCATCCTTGCTTTCACAGCTTTAAGGTAGAAATACCATAACCCGTTAACCACCCAATAGCGGTGCACTAGACCGCCTCATAATGGTAAAGTGTCATGTCTTAAATGGAGCGGCAACTTCAATGCAGTGTAGCCAATGGGAGGCAAGATCTAACGTACTCATGATTAACGGGTTTAGGTGATGTTATGTATCGAAATGCGGAGAGCCTAGTGAACCGGAAGTGGGTTGGACAAACTTTCCACTTTGAAAAATTGTGGAACTTTTTGTACAAGGCAGAAAAATACGAAACAACTTGCATTCTTCATGAATCCTTCTCGTCTATCTTGGAAAATTATCTCATGATTGTTAGACCAGATCTTCAATGCGAATCACCTTATTTTAACGGGTTATGGTATATCTACCTTAATTCTAGATTCTCGGTACCTCCCCCTCCAAAATGCAATAACTGGGCAGAATCTGCAAGTGCAGAATTCTGTCAGTTGTACCTTCGGCAACGAAAGTACAACTGACAAAATCCTGCAAAGCACTTGCAGGATTCTGCCTAGTTATTGCACTTTGAAGCAGTGTTCGGGGAGAATTTCAGCATAACCCGTCAAGATCCCAATGTTTCCAAGTCTAAACGGTTACATGTTGACATCTTTCGGTTTTTCTTCATTAATTTGATGTATATTCTATAGATTCCTGTAAGATGATTGGTAAATTTCCAGAAGTCTTGAACTTAAACTGGGTATTTCTCGAACTCAACCGGTTCACCTACAACTAACCTGCGGTTCTCCCTGGACATTGGTTTGAAGGGGGGACTACATGAGAGGTTCTTATCAATTGCACACATAGGTAGATTACAAGTTGAACCCATAAACTTAAATTCCGGTGTCTATGAAACTCAGGTTGACCTTCATGACCAATCACAATTGAAACTCAATTGGGCAACTGTGAAACCTTTTTTCTAAGTAGTGGGATATGGTTTCTTCCCAATAATTAGATCACTTCATCCCTGAAGTTCAAGACGTGAGGAAAATTCCCATCGTTTTGGAGAAATCTAGACAACCTGCCTCCACTAAATCACAAAATCCAAACGATGTGAAGATGGAACCTATTGGACTTGGAGAACCGCAGGTTAGTTGCAGATGAACCGTTTGAGTTCGAGAAATACCTGGTTGAAGTTCAAGACTTCAGGAAATTTATTGATCATTTTATAGGAATCTATAGAATATACATCAAATTAATGAAGAAAAACCGAAAGATGTCAACATGTAACCGCGTGGACTTGGAAATGCTAGGATCTTGCCGTTTGGACTTGGAAATGCTAGGATGCTCAAATTCTCCCCGAACACTGCTTCAAAGTGCAATAACTAGGCAGAATCCTACAAGTGCATGATTCTGCCAATTGTACTTTCGTTGCCGAAGGTACAATTGACAGAATTCTGCACTTGCAGATTCTGCCCAGTTATTGCACTTTGGAGGGGGAGGGGGTTGACAACTCCATCCCTGAAAGTTGAAGGATGAGCATACTAGAGGTGGCAGTTTGCATACATACACACTGCACCCTTAATTTCTTTGGACACAATCCATGAGAGAAGCAATGATTTCTAAAAACTTATAGTAGCTCAAGTTCATGACACATAAAGTAGCTCAAGGAGGCAATACAATTTGCTTGTTGTGTAGGTTATTGATTATTTCTGGAATGAAAATTGGATAAATTAATTCTACTAAATCTCCACATTGAACACAACAGTTGTCCAGTTCCACATACAATCAATATTGAAATCACAAACGCATTTTCTTGAGTTGTGTATGATACGATGCAAGAAAGAAAATAATCCAGAGGCGTGATGAAATGACATGTGTCTCTCAAACCATAACAAATGCTATTTGAGTCTAAATATTTGAATTAGTTCCTTGCGGTAGATGCTTTGTCTCATCATGTGTGCATTCTTTTTTTTTCCAACATCTTCAATCAAGATTTCTTGACTGTTCAATGTTGTTGTCAAGATGTATCTTTAAGAGTATTTTTTCCAACATCTTCAAAGTCTAATGTGAGAAACCCTAATGAGTGGTGAGGTGGTACTGATGTCCGAACGATGTCAACATACAACCTGTTGGACTTGGAAACACTAGGATCGGGACTGATCTGTCCAAAAATCTCCCCGGACATTGGGATCGATCACCCCCCTCCCTCCTCCAAACAACACACTAAATACTGGCAAAAAATACTAAGAGGTTTTTGCTGTTTAGAGGGGGGAGGGGGTGATTAGATCTCCATCCCACAAGTTCAAGACGACATGAAAATTACCCATCATTTTAAAGGAACCTAGAGCACCCTGCCTAGGTTAATTTACAAACTCTGATCGATGTCAACATGTAACCTCTTGGACTTGGAAACACTAGGATCTCATCACATAAATGAAAAGTTAGGGTTTGGGGGAGAAAACCTGGATTGGGGAGGTTTTTTCCACTTCTCCTTCATCCCCCTTTCTATTGCCGTTCTCCTTGGCATGATCCACCCCGCCATCTGCCTCCTCTTCTTCTTCCTCACCCCCTCCTCCATTTTTTTCTTCTTCCTCCTCCTCCCTTAGTTGGCTAGCCTCATCATCGTCTTTGTCTTCATCTTCTTTCTCCAATCTAGCCCTCCTCCACTAACTCCAATGCCACCTCATGGGTGTTTCCGACTTGCTGCTCCTTGGCCACTCCAACGGATCTCCGCATTGATCTGCGGTATGGCAACATCGGTGGTCGGGGAGAAGTGGCGGTGAGAGGTATTGTGGCGCTCCCCCTCCCATTACCTTTCTTTGCCATAGAGTGAGGCCGTACGGAATGAGAACTTGCCCTCTCCTTCTCCACACCCCATTCCAAATCCTAAATTCAATAACCAATGAGCTTCTACTTCCACTCTAGGCAATGACTAGAAAATGAACATTCAATAGATATTAGGTCAAATTATTACTTCTAGTGTGGGTTGGGACTCCACTTCTTCTTCAGTGTCTTGGATATCAAACCTCGTCCGAGTAATGATTTCTATATCTTCTTTCTCATAGATGTTAGGTTGTTTCATTTCAATCCCATCCTTGAGGAGTTTTGCGTCTTCCATTATTTTTTCAAATTTTAGAGTTCATGTGGTCGCACTTATGCTGCGTTTTGTAATTCTAGACAAATTCTTCCCCATCCTCGACTGCCCTAATGTTTTCCATGTCGAGTACTTGGAAGATCCCTTCCGTCTACGTTTTTTCAAGGGAGTTGAGAATTGTGAATGTGTGGATACATCTTCGTCGAGCATTTGCACAAATCAAATTGGTAATTAATTAGCAAAACAAATAAAAATTGAACGTCTCGTGTCTGATTGTTGTTTTGCTTCAAGAATGAATTGTCCCTCCTCCACATTCATGTGTATTTAATGTCATCATATAACATAACAACAACAACAACAACAACAACAACAACAACAACAACAACAACAACAACAACAACAACGTGCCTTAACCATTAGAATCTTAGGGTTTCACAATTCCATACGTCATAGCCTATTATTGCCCATCACAAATTTTAAATTTGTATGTAAATACATGGTATGTGGTGGTGTTCTTATTCAAAAGTACATAACACCCTTGCATTATTTCAAATCATGTTTAAGCTGTCATTGCAATATTTCTAAGTTTTTTTAAATATATGTCACGTGAATTCTAATAATGAAACCACTACCACTATCCAAATTATATTATCAATATACAAAATTTATAAAGATGTATTGTCATTGTTGTTTGTGTCTGCATTATTTAATGTCTATGTCATGCATCATTTCCATTCCTCATTCTTGTGAGTCTGCATTGAATTTGTTTAACTCCCGATAACATCTCTTTGAGTAGGAGATTGCTCTATTCCTTTCGTTCTTCCCTTGGGTGCAGATGGTGTTGTAGTGGTCCACGAGAATTTGCTTAGTCTAAAGTTTAACTTTCACCTTGGTATTGTATGTGGAACAAGAATTATTACAAGAAACTGGTGAGTTGTACGAGACAATTTTGATTCAAAAATCAAGAGTGAACAACGGTTATTTTTGTCATTGGGTGTGGGCTCGTACAAAGTGATAGAATTGTCTAAATTGGAGATGGATGCATCCACAGTGTTGTTGACAAATGAATCCATCACAAATGCACCGCAAAACCATTCTTATCGCAAGGTTAAATTAGAGGTGGATGATGTGGTGGTCCTTAGTGATTCAAATGAAAATAGCATCCAAGTGGTGGACATTGCAGGGACTTCATCTTATCCATTTCAATTTCCATGTTCGTCCATGTGGAAGATGTTGATTTTCAAGTGCAATAGAAAGAGGCATTATCACCACATCGTCGATTGATAACAATGACAAACCTCCCCATTCCTCGCTCACATTTCCATGTTCCTCCAAACCCAGATGCACACCCAAACACACGTTTTCCAAGGTAGTTTGACGGAATATGGCAGCGCCATTATCTGAGCACATGAATAAATGGGAGAGCACATTACACATGGATGGGTATTATGTGGTTGGTGTGACTCCCATTCCATACCCTAGATATAGATGCATCATAACCATAGTTTCCAAAGAGGAGAAGACATACCTTGGCTCCATTGCAAATATTCCACAATACACTTGCCCAGACTTTGCAAAAATGTTGTCTTTGGCAATGGAAAAGAGGGGTCAATGGATTTCATGCAAGCACTTGTATTACGTGTTCAAGTATTTGTGTAAGGTTGACTACGCCACTGACAAGTTCATTCATGCACCGACATTTAGCTACAATGAGATGATGCGTCTCTTTTGAGCTCGTGGGTGTTGCAAAAAAGGCATAGTGGGATAGGGGTGAAGGACATGGACGCAATTATTCCTCATTTTTACATATATAGAAATATATGTGTATATCCATATGAAATGTAGGTAGTGCAAACTGATGGTGCAACTAAATAGTTGTTTGCCACAATAAAGTGCTTGACATTTCAATAAAGTGCCTATCAGCGTGGATCGGCAAACTTTTTGAAATCCATGGTGATAGGGCCAATTTCAATATTTTATTTGTCCACAATGTTATCTTCATAATATATAATCCAACTATATTGGAATGTTTTCTTTTAAAATCCTATTATTAGTCATTTTGCTGCTCACTGCTCACATGTTACCGCTCACCGCTCAACGCTCACATGCTAGCTTCCCTCATTGAAGGATGTGTCTCCAATGTCAATAAGCTCACTCAAGATTAACTGTAGTTCACCAATGTAGTCAGCCAGTGATTGCTTGGAATGACAGTAGTGGCCTGGGAGTGGCTCCCATGACTGCCAAGCTTTGAACATGCATAACTTCCTTAATACTTGTCCGAATGGGGTAAGTGACTAATCCATCAATATCTACATGAAACGTAGATGACGATGGAGTGGTCGTTTGATAGCATCAGACATCATACAAGGAAGCTATGGTGTTCTGAAGCTGTTAGGGGTTTCCAACCCCAGCGGCTAAGGGAAAATGTCTACTGGGCCCCAAGTATTGGGAGAGGGACAAAAGGTTACTTGACGGTGGGGTGGGGCTCTGCCTAGAGTCCTAGAGGCTTATATGGGTGAGGTGGCGTGGCCGAATCCACCCGAGGCCGAACGGCACGGCCTCCATGGGCATTGGCCCAATGTGAGGGCATAGTTGCCTAGTATGGCTCGGGTTGTTGTAGTGTTGCTTCGGCAACGTAATGATCAACATAAGACTGGACTTCCATGGGTGGAAGTCTACATCAAAGAATTGGTTACTGATTAAGGGGTGAGTCCTAAATGAAAGAATAGAACACAATATTCAAAATTTTGAGAGTTTTGCAGTGAATTGAAAGTACATAAAGCAAACTATTAATCCAAGAATGAAATAAAAACCAGTGGAGAGTTGTAGAGTTCAAGAAAAAAAACCCAAAGGCTACCAAAACGGTGGCAGTCACCCGATCGGGTAGACATGGCAACCGTCACCCATGTAAACCGGGTTACACCCAACATTTACCGACATGTACCCAAACTGCAGTGGCGGCGGCAGTCAGACTGCGGGTTTTAATCAGAATGGCAGTGCACACAGACCCTGCCATCACCGCAGAGGAGGGTTGATTTGGATAGGATTCCTTCTAGTGTATAATGTCGCCTCTATGGGTGTCTCTATGGTTAGATTGATTTTGGGTCTAGAAACATATATCCAAAGACTGCATTTAGACACATAGTTGATTCGGCGAGGGACTATGTTTGCAACAACTAAATCATGTCTTTTGAAAGTGTTTAGCTACTTGACCCATGTTCACATTTGTATAATTGGATGAAATGGTAACTCTTTAAACTTGGTGTTACACCTCTTTGCAAACATTTTATTTACATATTCCAAGAATTCATTAATTTACAGCTTATAAAAGAAAATACATCTATATTTCAAGTTCATAGGTAAATTCTATGCATTTCAAATGCTACTATTCTCTAGTGCATGAATGAAGAAAGACACTCAAAACTCATCCAAAAAGTGGATGTGCAATACATTTCGAAACAAATGGATGTACAACACATTTAAAAGTATTCAATTTTTTAAGTGACTTTGTAATGAAAATATATTAATGATAATAACAATGATAATAATTATAGTAAGAATAATAAGTGCAAGCATTAGATTGTAATTTGTTGTAGTTATACTCTCTAAAGGCATGTTGCAAGAATTAAAATGACTGGTGACATATTTGTTTGTACTTTATTTATTTTTTCTTTTATAGTCAGATCACAACTCACAATACAACTCTAGTGTACAATGAGGTTGTTCTCTAGTCACATGCGGAAACTAACATTCAAAACCCATGCAAAGAGTCAAACCATGTGCAACACATTTAGAATCAAATGGATGCATTAAAATCCCTCCCTCCCCCTACAAATTTACTAATCATTTCAAGATAAATTTCCTCAATAAAATGAAAGTAGGAATAGAAATAGAAACATAAATTACCCAATAATAACACGACTAATAATAAGTACATATATTCCATATTTTAACTCTCCCTACGGGCATGATGTATGAATGGGCCTCCTATGTCAATGAGGAGGGAAATGGGGTTGCATCCCATTTGAGCCAATGACATTTACATAAGTTTGAATTAGTGTCGCGATAGTCACAAGCGTGGCTGCAATAACAGATATTACAATCCACGGTCTTGAGCAAAACAACTTCAAAAATTCAAACCGGAGCTTATTTCTTCTCTGCCCTACATATTTATTCACTTTTGTCAATGTTAAGGAAAACTCCTCGGTCAAATAGGGGGCACCTATACGATCGTTGATGGATTTCCACATGGCTAAAACATTATCATGCGTGCCAACATTTACCTCAATAACACCCCATTTTACTAAAAGATCGACGTCCTCAGTGGTTTTCATGAGATTTTCCATGAAAGTTGTGTAACTTCTAGCACAATATTTCGAATATCCATATGTCAATTCTTCATGCACCACAAGATTGCGGAGATATCTCTTGGTCGTACTATATATACAAAAGAACGGAATTGATAAGCAACCTCTTTCAAATGATATATCTTCAAAGCATATGAACTCCTTGCCTTTTATCTTCACTCCACATGCCTCCAAATAAGTGGCTGAGGGTACACTCTGATGATCTTCATCATGATGGCGTCCAGGTGAGTGTCCACACAAGATGCGGTAGCTCTTATCCAGAATGTGGGAGGCCGCTTCCAACTTACCACCTTCTAGTCGTAACCTTTTTTCCATTCTTTGCCTGAAAATGGTGCAACGTTCAGCCACGGCAATCCCAGGCCTGTCAAAAAATAACCATCTCACACACTCCCCAATATTCCATCCTTGCCATTGTTCATGCTCCCATGCTGCAATGAACTTGCAACCCCCCGTCCTCAGAATGCCGACCACTCTCTCCAACAACACCATGGGGATCTGGTTTTCAACCAAATAGAAATCAGAGCACCGTAACTCATCCAAATGCACACGCATCACTTGGGTTCCCATCACTTTCTGCAACGACGAGCTCAAGCTCTCAATTCCTCCACCAATCTTCTGCATCCATATAACCAGGAATAGCGCATCCAAAGCCAGAAGGCACCTTACATCCTCAATGTTGTGCGATTTTGCATGAGGGCTTAGACCATACATTGCTCCCCAATGGCTCTCCTCCTCTATGACTACATGTTTGCAGAACTTATCCCATCTGTCGCCTGTCAGACTTAATGCTCTTGCTACTTGGATTTTAAAGCGTTCGATGCCATCAGTTTGAAGAGTATCGGGGGCACGATTGTGTAGCCCAAATCGCCAAATCTTGGGATCAAAGTGATCGCTGCTGGTCCTCAAGTGATCAGGTACCTTCCAACACACCACTTCTGAGAAATTGTTGGCATCATCTCTGTCAAGCGCATCGTGGACCCGACAAATCCAACTCGCGGGTTCAGTTCCCGTATTCGTTCTTTGAGCACTGGTAAGTGGAGGAATTATAGCTCCGGATTCAAACATACCCGTATTTGTTTCGAGCCCGACTTCATCGACCGCAGTGTCAACTTGAGGGATCAAATTACTGGACTTTGTTTCCATATGTGTTTCAAGCTCAACCATTTCAAGCGCAGTGCTGATTTGAGGAATCAAACATTTTGCAGGTCTAGTGTCCATATTCTCTGAAATTGTTCCGTTTCACGAAGTTGATTGAGAAAAGTATATTCTCAAAGGAGCACCAACAAATAGTTCCTTCTGGTCTGAGAACTTTGCAAATCCTTACGCCTTGGGGATCGCCAATGTGGTACTCAGTGTGTTGCTGTGAACTATTGAGGCTCCTGTTAGACATCATTACACAAATGTCAGTAGAATTTTCAGCTTCATGGCATGAGGAAGGTTTAGCCTACAGAAGAAAGGTGCCAGGCTTCCAGATAACATTCTGCCTATGTTCACAAAGATGTTGGTATAGACATTAGAAAGTGGAATGCGGAAACTATGTAAATGTTGAAGAAATCAGCCAGACTTTCAAAATCGAGAAAAATTCGCTACTACATATTACGAAAATAAGAACACATTTGCAGCGGAAATGTATGAATAACAATGCAACATTGTTACAGCGTTCGTTTCCAATGCTTTTGCGACATATTTTTTTCTGGATACAAGTCTTTAAAGTTCTTGCAATCCAAGAATATATGTCGGAATTGGATTGCAATGTCACTCTGTACAACCGTTAAAATGGGATGAGTAATCCTCCCACCGGCAGTTGCACTCTTGATTGCATCGATTCAAAACTTTTGTTTAAACCTATCGAAGTTCACAATCACATATTTGTTCATATTCCTGGGTCCCAATATAAGTTGCCAGCCAAAAAATACCATCAATATCTCTGTGACGTAGATGAGGATTGACTATCATCATAAAATTGCCAAAAGTGACTCGGTCACTAGAATATTTTACCCTCCCAAGTATGCAAACCGCAAGCACGGAGATCCTTGAAACCCACCAAGTTCTTTTCTAAAGGGGAACCAAAGAGGACCTTACGTAAACAACTCGAGCCGCACACATCTACAATGTCAAACGGGACTAGAAGTATTGGAAGGTCGTGAAGATTTCCGACAGACAAGACTGCATCAAACAGATCTACAAATCATCCGCAACAAGGATGCAAAGGAAACCCAAACACCTCGAGATAGTCTTAAATGACCTCAAAGGATGACTAGAATATCAGGATTCGCATTAAACGAAAAAACAGGACCATTACAAAGTTTGGCACAGCTATTCAAGCCCAAGTGCAAGAAGAAGATAGGCCATACCTGATCAAACAACCTAGCGCCGGTCACTGAAAATCTTCGATCCCGTGTAAACGATGAGACAGCTTGAACTAAGCGAGTATTAATCAACGTGGCTCCAGGTAGGTGAAGTCAGAGGGGCTCTGCAAGAATGAGGTCTCTGCACGACGCCCTTTAGGATGTGATTCACCTTAAGTAGTGGGAAAGGGACTCGCTTCACATTGGAAAAAATGTCGATTGAAGAGCGGTAGATGCTCTTCCACACAAATGTCAATGCAAGACTAAAAGGCCGGAGCCACACTAGAGGCCCAGGAAGTTTCCCAACTTCCTCCCACATGGCACTTTGCTCTTGAAAAGTCTCCTTTTCCTTGTTTTTCTCCTTAAACCGGGGTACTACCGGGGTACTTCCGGCAGTGTTCAAGATTGAAGCCTTCAATGCCCTTCAAACGCGATTTGGCCCTTCAAACTATCCCTCTCTCAAAACAGCCCTTCAAAACGCAACCCCAGATTGAAAATGAAGACGTCACTTGAAGTTCTCAATATAATCTGGCCACCACAAGAACCAACAAGCGTAGGGCATTGTCGCTACAAGAAATGGAGTTAGATGGTTGATTCTTAATTCTTCACATTGTATTGGAAACATGTGCCATATAATTCATGCACAAGTTTAATATGAGTTTTGTATTTCATTTCTATATTCTTGGATTGATGTCTTGGATTTGAACTAGCCCTTCACCTGAAGGGCTGAAATTTGAGAGCCCTTCAAAATGAAACTCATATGAGGGCTTCAATCTTGAACACTGACTTCCGGGCACTAGTGCCCGGAAGTGTTGAACTACATTTATTGTGCCATGTCACTCTACTTTATTGCCAAGTAGATCCCAACCCTAAACCCAAAGCAAAATCCAAAGCTAAAAAGTTATTGTTGCCACTCCCCATATTTCCTCTCATGTGGCAACCACTTGCTCATTTGAACCAATGCTATTCATGCAACTCAGTGCCGTTCAAGGAAGTTGCCTCTAGTGTGACTCCGGCCTAAAATATGGCAGCAAGTGTGCCAAGAAGCAAGGAAAAAACACATATTCTAGTGGGTACACGATTCCTAAGAAGTGCAACTTTAGCCTGCTTCTGAAATAGCAGCAAGTGGCCGTTGAGGGATCCTCCTTCTTGGAGGATAGCCTTATCAACTAAAATGAGCCAATTGGGCCATTATGAGACAATCCGTACCTTGGGAACGTGCATTGGGAACGTAGTTCACGAGCAAAATCCCGTGAAAATGACTTCATTGAACAACAAGAAGGTCATCAAGATAGAAAAACACATTATTTGAAACATATTGGTTGATTCGTATAAGCTACAAGGGCACATACTGCTGCACAAACTAGAATTTAGGCTAGATGTAACCACGGGTGAAAGCCTGTGACCAACCAACACCACGCAACACATGCGGGAAAATCCATAACACTAGCCCAACTAACCAAAAGAAGGTCAACTGAACACAACTAAGAAACAACCATGCGCATGACAACAAATGTGTTCAAAAATCATTGGTCTAATCATAGAAGCCATAATGGGCACTAAATATTATTCAAAGTAGAGGGATACATCTAACCACGGGTGAAAGCCCGTGACCAACCAACACCACGTAACAAATGTAGGAAAATCTACAAGACAAACCCGACTACACAAAAGAAGGTCAACACAACCAAGAAACCACCATGCGCATGACAACAAATGTGTCCAAAAATCATTGGTTGAATCATAGATGCCACAGTGGGCACATAATATTACACAAAGTAGACGGGTAAATGTAACCACGGGTGAAAGCCCGTAAACAACCAACACCACACAAGTTACACGGGTGTGCAAATCTATAACCATAAAAGGTCCGCCTAAGCACAAGAGGAGTATGAATCTTTGATCCATTTCAATTTCATATCATGAGGTTCTCTTTGAGCTGCAGTCCATTGCTTGCGCTTCAGCTCTTCAACACGAAGCTTGTCATTCATTCAAAATGTAGATTCTCGAAGTTGTTTCACCCTTGCAGCCATGTAATCAGACATTGATGAGGTAGTGTTGGGCGAACCGCACTTCCAACATCCAAAACTATTTCTAGAACCCGTGGGTTCATTGGGGTGAGGGGTTTGGAGAGCAAGGTGTCTCTTCGCCCGAGGGTGCGGAGTAGTGACTGGAGCTGCAACCGCAACGGGTACCGCAACCGCAACCGCAACATCACATGATGGAGCATCTGTGTGTAAGACAACAACAATACAAAATGATATTAAAATCCGTAGGATGAAGAAACAACTAGAAAAAGGGATTCAAATGGAAACTGAATTACCTTAGGACATGGAGACGACACTTCGGCGAAGTCAGCGTTAGCATCTAGAACATGTTGTCAACGAGGTGGAGTGGCAATATGGCTCTTAGGTCGTGTATGCAATGGGGAATGTTGTCAGGATACGTGGAGGTTATTGCATGCAAGAAGGACATTATGTGCAGGAGGACCCTCAGGACGTTAAACGGATCTCTCTAAATGCCCCCGACGAGTGTTGCACACGTCAAGGCGGTGGGCAGGGGCAACACCGAAAAAGCCAGAGCCTCGGCCCCCTGACCATGGCCTAACCCCCCGACCCTGGCATGACCTTTACATTCTTGAAGGCCGCTTGTCCATATAACCCATATTGAGTGCACTTCATTTTCAAGGTCCAAAATCCAATATATATGTTCACTTCCATTGAGTAAATAAGCAATTGACTGGGATTTCCTTTTCGAAGTGAAACCATCAATAAAGCATGTAATTAACTTGGAAGCCAAAAACATTACAAAACCCTCATTAGCATTGAGGTTATAATTTTTGTGACTTACCATTGAAAGGGTCTTTGTCATTTAAAAATGGAACTAAAATTGTTGTTTTATTTATAAATATTTTGTTTTATAATATTTTAGTTAATACCATCTACTTTCACAAAGTATTCATACACATTCAAACTAATTAAGTGTGGCTAAATGTAATTAAGTCTAAATATTCCTAATTAATATTCCCAATTAAATTAGAAAGTATGCTTATCAAATTAAATAAGCCTAAATAATTATAAAATGCACTTAATCATGATTTAATTCAAATATGAGGAATGATGTGCTTAATTACACTTGTTTAGGATTTATTATGCTTAATTAGGCTGAATACACTTACTTGCACTTAATCAAGCTTAATTAGTTCGAATGTGCATGAATACTTGTAGAAACCTAGGCCTTGCACTGAATTACCTTTTGAATTTTAGTTCCATTTTTAAATGACAAAGGCCCTTTCAATGGTAAGTCACAAAAATTATAACCTCAATGCTAATGAGGGTTTTGTAATGTTTTTGAATTCCAAGTTAATTACATGCTTTATTGACGGTTTCACTTCGAAAAGGAAATCCCAGTCAATTGCTTATTTACTAAATGGAAGTGAACATATATATTGGATTTTGGACCTTGAAAATGAAGTGCACTCAATATGGGTTATATGGACAAGCGGCCTTCAAGAATGTAAAGGTCAAGCCAGGGTCGGGGGGCTGAGGCTCTGGTTTTTTCGGTGTTGCCCCTGCCCACCGCCTTGACGTGTGCAACACTCGTCGGGGTATTTAGAGAGACCCGGAGGCAGTGAACAGGGAGATCCGAAGTTTAATGTAAAATCAGCCGAGTGAAATTGATAAATTACCGGTTTAATTTCAGTATTTTAGGTTGTATAACCGAAGGAAAAATTAAGTGTATAGGGAATCAACCGGTTCTATAAAGTTGATGACGGTTTTTCATTTGTTCTCATTCAAGAGTGGGCGGATATTAGCTGCCCCACACCATCTCCCACTGGTTCTTAGTTGAGTCGCCCGAAGGTATCTCTGGTTATAACCGGTTCTCCCACACCTTACCTTGAATCCTTCATCTGCCTCTTTATGTCGTTTAGGGTTTACATACGAGGTGCCACGGTGGGACTACACCAAAGCTATCATCCCCATCCCTTTGTTAAGTGTCGTTTTAATGTTTTGCAGTGTTTATTTGATGTTTAGGGGTGCTGATTTCATATTTTTGAGTGCCTATTTGATGTTTTTGGTTGTTGTTTTCATGTATTATTGAGGGTGTTTCGTGTTTTTATACTTGAATACTTCTGATTTCTTTCAAAATATGATTTGAAATGATCTTTTATCATACTTAGTAATCAAAGTTGAATTAGTGTGCAAATTGCCTTAGATTTAGTATGTGAACCGAGTTCTTATTTTATTTGTCAATTTTGTAACCGATTGCTTATAGAAACTTAGGGAAAATGACCGGGAAGCCCAAAAAATGTTAGGTTTTTCATTGAATTGAGTTACTAAGCTTAGGCATCAACCAGATGAGCATAGACAACCACCGAATGACATGTGGAAAGAGGGGTAAAAATCCGAGTCAGCCCATAAACTCCCCGTTCACTGCCCGGAGGTTTAGCGTCTGCCCTGACAAATTGTCCTGACATCATTGTGTGTATATAATACCGGCTAGGGCAAACCGACCCATACATTGGTACCTTACCGGATGTCTAGTGATGTCACATTCGAATGAATCGGCCCTCAACCTCATAGGGGGTCTTTTTGTATTGGAGCCACTTCATCCACGATATGTAGGATGGTTGATTTTAAGTGAGTGCCACGAATCCCCAGCCGTTCGCCCTCCCCGGTAAGGTACGGATATATGGGTTGGTTCGCCCCAGCCATATAATACCCAATGCACGAATAACATGTGCCCAACATGAGTAAACAATGAATGCTTAATTTACCGACAAAGTACAAAGTGGCCGTGTGCAGGACTTGCTCAGCCCATTGATTCGACCCATTCAATAAAGTTAGATGCCTTGAATCCTGGCAGCTTGCAGCTGGCCAGACCGAAATTCCCAAGAGTGTCTGTACATAGATTCAATCCAACAGATCCTACCTTGCAAGATTATGGTCCCACATTCAAGATCTTGGTTCAATGATTTGGGTGCTATGTAGGTAAATATAGATTTGCTATAAAATAAGAACATAATATATGCCAATGCTCCTCTATCCTTTTGAAGATTATCATCAGGGTGTAAACTTACTTACGTCATTGTCCATGCCTTGCACGTGAGACTTATGACTCAGGGCCGGTTTACACTATGGGCCATGAAGTTGTCCCAAGGCGATGTAAGAGCACTGATTGGTTGCTGAACTCGTCCCGGGACAACTTCGGTTCACACTAGAGAGAAAATGGCAGAGGGACCACGGAGGTCGAGGTCCCCAAAATATAAATTTTAAAGCGTAATAAATGCACTGACATGGTCCAACGGGTTTTTGGTATTTTGGCATCCACCAATGTTCAATTTTATAGAAGGTCGACAAATACATGAGCAAACTGAAGCAGCATGAACAACAACAACAACAACAACAAAAAAAACAGCAACAGTAAGAGCAGCAACAACAAAGACAACAACAGCAACACATGAACAACAATAGCAGTGACAACATCAACAACAAAACATGTTGCAGAGAAGAGGAGAAGGAAAGTAACAAAAGAAGGTCCGAAGACGACGAAGAAGATGAAGAATGACATTATTGATGTCGGTGAATCTGAAGAAGAGGAAGAAGAAGAGATGGCAAGGATAAAATGGAGGGACTTTGAGGTGCACCATCTCATTGCAATTCGAGGCGAGATGGATGAAGAATTTGCAAAAACCGCAAATAAACAAGGTAATTTTTTTTACAGAAGTTATCTTTCAAATCAAAAGTAAATTTTTTAAAAAAAATTGAATAAAAGGTAAGTTGAATGAGGTTAAATGCGGGAGTATGAGGAGGCCGTAGAAGGCCTTAGCCGTATTACCCCTATGCCCCCCCTCCCCCCAAAATGGGTCGCCCCTACGGGGGGCTTCGAGATTCGAGATTCGAGATTCCCCTATATTCGGACTCGCGCGCGTGAGCTTTCGAACCCGGGACCTATCGGTTCAAAATTCCACCGGCCCAATCGGTTAACCACTAATTTTTTACATCTACTTCGTTCAACATGCTTTGTGAAATCTATCTTATGTGGTTACTCTGTAATTACTATGTATTTACAGATTAACATTGTTTTTACATAACACTTTATTTACGTAGACCATTACTATTGTTATGTTTTATGTATGTTTTTATAATAAATTTTTATCACGTGCAAGTGTAAACACTTGGATTAAATTGTAGATTCGCTTGGTAACTGCAATAAAAGGTTTTAATCGATCTTGACTGTCATGTAAAAAAATATAAAAATATCCTGAAAGAATACAAGTTTGATAAGAGGGCAAATGAAATTTCTGGATTAGATAGAGTGCAAAAATGTAAATGGTTTCATGAAATGGACGAATGACATGGGAGCAGAGCAAGTGTATAAAAACAGATTCTAGCAAGTGCAACAGAATCATTTGCAAAATATGTTATTCTTTCAACACCTATCTCATGTCAAACAACATCAATTACTACACCAACAACAGGTGGATCACAAGACAAAAAAAATCAAGAAAAGATTGAAAGTTTATTAGATTAGATTGTAGGCAATTCCGGAGCTCTTCTTGCATCATTCCAGGAATCTACCAGTTTCTTGAAGAATATGAATAGAAATTTTGTTGCTCTCTTAGAAAAAAATTTAGTTACTACTATATTATATTATTATCAGTATCGCTATATATATCTAATATACTGGATCTATACCCTATTTTGTACTGCCACAAACTTTCTGCCAATAAATTATGCATAATTGTGGCTTCCCTCAGAAGGTCATTTGCCTTCTCATTTTCTCTCAGTAAAAATAAAATTGTTTCTACATCATTTATCTCATCTGGAATTGGAGCATCATCCCTTGCCAAAATCCTTCTCTTTACTTCAGTGAGCCCCGCTCTTTCTCCCCGTAGTTCGCTTCCTTCTCGTAATTCTCCCTCGGTAACTCTTGTAGCTAGTTTATTTTCTGCTTCTATAATCCAGTCCTCCTCAATACCTTCATTGTTGACAATACATAAATTATGCAATACTATACACGTAGCTATAATATCTGGCATATTCCTCAATGGTACATCCGATCGCTTCATTATCAGCCTCCATCTACCCTTCAGTATACCAAATGTTTATTCTACACACTAACACGATATTCATTATATCGAGATTTTTCAACGATTTTGAGACAAAATGCGAGTTATTGGAAATTCATTTTTAAAATTAGGAATTGAAATCAAAAATAAATAATTCTTAAATAATGATCCGGTAATACAATTCTAAAAGGTGGTGTTCTTACCTATTTATTAAAAATTCTAGTAAAGAGATAAAGCGGTTTATCTTTGAGTCGAGGATAAAATGAGACTCTGAAATATCTCTATATAACGAATATCGTCATACACATTCTAGTTGAAGACTAGATGAAATTCTAGTTTGCCTCTTTCCCGGACAATGCAATTTTTCCACCCTTAAACGAACAATACATCCACGGCCTCATCGGATACGTAGCATCTCCGACAAGTTTGTACGGCTGGTATTTTCCTTTTATACATGCCCGTCCGATTTTTGTCACCTGGAATGCATCCCAATCGTGTAGACTTCCTGCCCATCCGAACTCATAATCCCAGAACATACAATCTGATCCAACAATCCCTTGTAAAATTGCTGAGTGAAATGATTTCCTACAATAATAATCTTCTCCGCCGACTACCGGAGCTAAAATAGGAATATGCGAACCGTCTATTGCCCCTATAACGTACGGTATACCGTGTAGTTTTTCAAATTGTCTAGCTAAACCCCTAAATTGCGATTCATCCGGAGTTTGTATAAAAACTGGTTGCAAATGCTTCCTAACAATCCTATAGAATTCCCTCACTATTTTTGAAAATGTGCTCTTGTGAACTCCATACAAGTCTCCTATACTTTACAGTCCATCGCCGCTACCTAACCTATGCAGTGACATTGCTACCCTTTCTTGCACCGGTACAATAACTCTAAATCGGGTTTCCTCTTTCTTCAAATATGGTCTCAACCTTTCACACAAAAATTTGAAAGTATTATATGTCATTCGAATTTGCTTCCTAAACTCTCTTTCCGTCCACGATCCCAACAACAAGCGTTCTACAAATCCGGACATCCTTTCTTGGCTCCATATGCTTCTCTCTCTATACCCCATACTCTCATACACCAAGCTCAAAATTGCTACCTTCTCCCACTCTCCTTGCAAAAACATTGCTTGAATGTCCACAACATGCTTCACAAGCATGTACAAACACATGTATAATCCTAAAAGCAAAACAAGGCTCCTCCTCCTCTCCTCCATTGCAACCATGCTTACTGAAATTCAAAGTGAATACAAGCAAAAACAAGAAATGAGGTCAAGACAAGACTATTGAAGCCAAGAGAATGGTCAAAGTTGATTTTTTTTGAAAACTGCCCTTTTTGTGCATATATTAAAAAAATCAGCACCTTCTCTTTTTGCTCCATGGTCTTTCCTTTTGGTCCACATTCAGTTTACACCTAGTGAGGGGCCCATGGCTCTTAAAACTAAGTTTTTATAAACTCGGACCATGGAAGTCGGACCACGAACTCGGACCATTGACAAACGCCATCTTCCATGGTCCAACTTCATGGTCCATAGTGTAAACTGGCCCTCAGTGAACCTCAGAGCTAACAAGCCTCGCATGTATAGAGGATGATTGAACAATTTTTATTTAATTTAAAAAGAATCCGCACTAATTCGTTGAAACACGTCTGATTTGATGGATAAATTTAGACTACAGTTTGTTCAGGGTTTGATCAAAATCCTGAATGTCCTTTATTGAATATGGATTTGAAAACTAGTCTATGTTTTGTAAGGGATGAGCTAGAGTTCAGGTCCAACTTCCTACTCCGATTTAACCGACAATTAGGGCCAGTTTACACTATGGACCATGAAGTCGGACCATGGAAGATGGCGTTTGTCAATGGTCCGAGTTTGTGGTCCAACTTCCATGGTCCGAGTTCATAAAAAATTAGTTTTAAGAGCCATGGGCCCCTCACTAGGTGTAAACCGAATGTGGACCAAGAAGAATGACCATGCACCAAAAAGTGAAGGTGCTGATTTTTTTAATACATGCCCAAAAAGGGCAATTTTGAAAAAAAATTCAAGTTTGACCATTCTCTTGTCTTCTCTTGGGCTTCACTTGTCTTCACTTCTTGTTAAATGTGTCGAAGATGTGGCTTGCAAATCTTCTCACAACAATTTTTACAAAAAAAATGAGCGATTTAATTTGTACATATTCAATGTAATTTACATGTGACATGTATCTTGTGTTGTCACTACACTAAATAGGATATTTAGTGTTTGATAATATTTAATGTTGTTACCACCCTACCTTGCTCAACACTAAAGTTCAATTCTTTGATAATTAGTGTTAGAAGATTTCCCATTGCGGTTCTTTTGACCACCCTGATCTACAGTCACTAAACAACTAGAGATTTTTCTTTTTCATTTTTCAACTGTAATTTTAAATTTTTTTGGGGGGCGTGTAATATACCGTTGGAAAGGTATTTTCAAGACCTTTCCAATGGTATATTACAAGCCCCAAAATTCCAAATATTGCAGTTGGTAGAGCAAAAAAACAAATATGCACTCAAATTCTTGAGTTCTAGATATCCCACGTTGTTTGGTGAAACACGTGGGAGCCGGTATAAGGGGAAAAACAAGGTAGTGATGGTATGTATCATGGGCTATGCTATGATTAAGGCACATAGAGGGTAGATTCATTAAAGAATTATTAAAATGGTGATTCTCTGCCATGGGCCCTTGCCTTTTCCTACCAGACCACCTCTCTTGCCTCTCTCAACGAAAAACCCGTTGGACCATGTCGGTGCATTTATTACGCTTTAAAAATTATATTTTGGGGACCTCGACCTCCGTGGTCCCTCTGCCATTTTTTCTCTAGTGTAAACCGAAGTTGTCCCAGGATGAGTTCAACAGCCAATCAACGCTCTTACATCGCCGTGGGACAACTTCATGGTCCATAGTGTAAACCGGCCCTTAGTGATGATCTCGCAAACAAGCCATGCATGACTTTTGGGTTTCCCAATGAAGTCTAAAAGATGCAACCGAGGTGGTTTCAGGATGTAGATACCAAGAACTCAGGATGCTCACTAATGTCTTGATTCTTGCAGTTGAAGATGTACAAAAGAAAATATGCATATTATAATGTCAGAGATCGAATATACAAAACACACCCAATTTTATCTCCAAGGACAAAGTTGTATCTTTCCAGTTGCATCTTCTTCAACCACCACAAGCAGTGTTCAAGATTGAAGCCCTCATATGAGTTTCATTTTGAAGGGCTATCAAATTTCAGCCCTTCAGCTGAAGAGTTGGTTTAAATCCAAGACGTCAATCCAAGAATACAGAAATGAAATACAAAAGTCATATTAAACTTGTGCATGAATTATATGATACATGTTTTCAGTATAATGTGAAGAATTAAGAATCAACCATCTAACTCCATTTCTTGTAATGACAATGCCCTACGCTTGTTGGTTCTTGTGGCGGGCATATTATATTGAGGACTTCAAGTGACGTCTTAATTTTCAAATTGGGGTTGCATTTTGAAGGGAGGTATATTTTGAAGGGTTGTTTTGAGAGAGGTGTATTTTGAAGGGCATTGAAGACTTCAATCTTGAACACTGACCGTAAGTCACCTAAAACCATCTTCTCTACCTTGATAGCCAAGTCACACTGAGATAAATTTAGTAAAAACAGAGTCGTCACCCATATTGATCACCATAGCCATTACCATAGTATAACTCATCAAGTCTGAAAATTCCACTTTTTCCTCCAATAAATACTTAGAAACAGAACCATACTGAAGCCTAAGTATTTGTGAGGAGCCAAAACATGAAAACACTATTTGAAGTGAACAAAATAATAAGAGAGATGATAAGTACAATATAATGTATTGAAAAACCAATGATAAATGCTATCATATGTTTTTCACTAGGTAGTTGTAAGGAAGAACAAACAATTCCGATTGAAGCTGTGGAATTGCACTCTATTGTGCCTCATTCCTCAAGCAGTAGGCAAGTTCTTATCTTTTTTACGTGAAAACTAGCAGCCTAATCTTAAGACCTTTGATATGATTTGCACCATGTCTCTACGTACTCATGCAAATGGAAACCTCAAAACCTCGGAACGTAAGCAATTTGTGCTCTATTATAGTATTTTTTTTCCTTGTTCACAAGTGGGGTTAGGGAACTTGGTGGGGATGAAATTGGCAGATACTTCAAAATGCAAAGCAAATTTTTGGAAAAAAATGGATATTGTTTAAAAAAACATAAACTCAAAACTATTTAGTTTCTCCTCGAAGAATTTGCTCAATTGGTAGATATATACTCGTAATTGGACCTCAAAGATCAAAAATCTGAAAGTCATAATTTGAAAGAATTGATGAGGACACAGTAATCAGACTCCAAGATGGCCAAAAAGATGAATAACTTAAGTTGAGCTTCATGAAGCTTTGTATGGATGTGCCATAGTTGTGAATGACATCGACTCACATCAAGAAGACTTTGGCATATGTCATTTACCAAATTTTAGGACTAAGAGATTTTGGTGACATTAAAATGGACAACATACTTGAAGAATTTGTAGATAATGTGCAAAAGTGGAAGAGAGTGGAAGATAAAATAGTTACTCTGCTTTAGTTTGTTAGGATTTGTTAGCAATGGGAAATTCAAGCCTCCACTCCCTCAAAATAGAGAAGAATCAAATCAATTCTCATAACAACCCCAACCCACAACATCAAAACTACCAAGAAAACCTAAACCCAAAAACCAAAACTAATTAGTTTCTCCTTGAGGAAGTTACTCAAGTGGCATAGACATATGAGCAATTGGACCTCAAAGTTCAAAATTTGAAAGTTACAATTTGAAAGAAATGATGAGGACACAGTAATTAGAGACTCCCAAATGGCCAAAAAGAAGAACTTGAGTTGACGGTTTATGTAGCTCGAAATAAATGCATCATAGTTGTGAATGACATCGACTCACATCAACAAGACTTTGGCATCTGCCATCAACCAAATTTTGGGACTAGGAGATTCTAGTTGGCATTAAAATGGACAACATACTAGAAGAATTTGTAGATAACAATCTCAATGCATAATATCAAAACTACCCGACTCCACCTAAAAGATATTGTACAATCCTCAAAGGGAAAAAAAACCATAACATAAACTTGGTATGTAAACCCACCCACTTGATGCACATGAGTGAGAGCTTCGAAGTGGAGCTGTGGTGAACTGAGTTCGTTCACCAGATGTAAGGTAGAAATACCATAACCCGTTAAAATAAGGTGATTCGAATTGAAGATCTGGTCTGACAATCATGAGATAATTTTCCAAGATAGACGAGAAGGATTCATGAAGAATGCAAGTTGTTTCGTATTTTTTTGCCTTGTACAAAGAAAGTCTATAATTTTTCAAAGTGGAAAGTTTGTCCAACCCACTTCCCGTTCACTAGGTACTCCGCATTTCGATACAGAACATCACCTAAACCGGTTAATCATGAGCACATTAGATCTTGCCTCCCATTGGCTACACTGCATTGAAGTTGCCGCCGAGCCATGCTCCATTTAAGACATGGCACTTCATCATTATGAAGCGGTCTAGTGCACCGCTATTGGGTGGTTAACGGGTTATGGTATTTCTACCTTAGTGAGTTGAACTCCACAGGGTGGTACTATGTGAATAGATGACACGTGGCCCTTCCAAAAAGATTAACCCCCCCCCACACACACACACACACACACATCAAAAGGGACTATAACTCCCTATCGGGGTCGGAGACGGTTGACGATAATCAACGTCGTTAGGATCATGTAATACTATCACATGATCACTATCAGCGTGCCTCTTCCTAGTTCCTAGTTCATGAGCGATCTTATTTACATTATGACATTAGTATGCTCAAATGTATCTTTCCCTTACATACTCTAGCATAAAATTATCATCCCAAATATCGCAATGGGCTATGCTAATGTCATAATGTAAATAAAATTTCATTTGCAAAAATTACATATGTTGATAAATACTATTATATTAGCAATTAGCGGATATGTCTCATAGTGTCACATCCGCTAATTGTGTATGTGACACTAAAAACCATAAACAATGTACCACGGTTTTTGGAATTACCAAAAGGTACATTTACTGGGCCTTCATTTCTCAAGTTTACATGTCCCACATGGATTGTGAACACTTGATTAATTCCAATAAGTGCATTTTATAATTAATTAGTCTTAAGTTTTTGCTTAGCATATTTTATGAGTTGATTGGGCTTAATTAGGATTTATTAGGATTTATTAGACTTAATTACATTCAATCACACTTAATTAGTTTAAATGTGTGTGAATACTTTGTGAAAGTAGAAGGTATAACTAAACTATTATAAAACAAGAAAACGGTAGAACCGTGAGGCTTTGTCCTTTCTTATGAAAAACTAGAAATGTAGCTGTCCACTTTGCTCGTGCCAGTCCATGGCTATTTGCTATACCTATAAGGTAGAAATACCATAACCCGTTAACCACCCACTAGCGGTGCACTAGACCGCCTCATAATGGTGAAGTGCCATGTCTTAAATGGAGCATGGCTCGGTGGCAACTTCAATGCAATGTAGCCAATGGGAGGCAAGGTCTAATGTATTCATGATTAACCGGTTTAGGTGATCATGTTATGTATCGAAATGCGGAGTACCTAGTGAACGGGAAGTGGGTTGGACAAACTTTCCACTTTGAAAAATTGTGGACTTTTTTGTACAAGGCAAAAAATACGAAACAACTTTTATTCTTCATGAATCCTTCTCGTCTATCTTGGAAAATTATCTCATGATTGTCAGACTAGATCTTCAATGCGAATCACCTTATTTTAATGGGTTATAGTATTGTACCTTAACCAAACCTTTCTTGAATTTTGTGCACCTTCTTCTCAAATGCCGGTCAAGGACTAAAGCTATTCATTTATCACCCAAAAATCTAAAAATAATTAATTCTATATATAATCAATGTTTTGCAACATTGAAGAAAGTGGCTTTCACTCATAGCATTTTGCCACACATTGCCAAATGTGTTTGCTTACACTACATGGCCATCTAACTAATTCCAAGGCAATATTTTCAAGATGCCTCTACCATGAAAATTGGAATACAAGCACATGGCATTTGGACTTAGTTATATAAAATTACATAAGGATTGAGATAATAACATTTGAACTAAGTGGACATACATATGGGGTTTGTTGTTATGGATTATAATTTTTTTTAGAATCTTGAACATCTATAAAAAATTAAAACATTAATTTTATGTATATTATAAATAAGATTTTCACCTTTTAAAAAAATCTATGATTATACATGTTATATTTTAGATTTCTTATATTTCTTATAATTCATCAAGTATAAACGTATTTTTGGCCTTGTCTTTTAAGGCTTGCTAAACTGCATTCATTCCTATGTGACCTTTTGATTGGAGAATACAAACTTTGTGTGCACAACGCTGGGTGATTTTTGTTATGTCTTGATGTAGGTGGGAATGATTGTGCACATTGCCGTTGTAATTGAATATGCAATTATTCTCATATCTAAATAAGATCGCACAATACTATTTTTTCTTTTGCATGTAATGTATATATGACACATGTAAACAAATGTGTTCATTTTACATTTGCGTCTAGTTTAATCTTAATTTTATTGTTATTTTTCCTTGAAGACAATATATTGTCATCATTCAAAGGTGACCTAGAAGTATTTTGGAAGGTTCAATAATTGAAATATTGTAGTGTACAAAATATGTGATTATTGTACAAATGTAATCATAGTCGTTGTTTTTATCTTGCATTTTTATGCTGTTGTAAATGACAAATGTTGTTGCCTGAAAAATATATTGTACAATATATTTTTTGTTTTTTTGGTTCCTTACTTCTATTGTTATACATTATCGAACATATTTGAAACATATAAAAAAATGAATGTAGTTAGAAATTGTGACTCACTTGTTACGTGATTTTAATCTAATTTGAAATAAAATATTTTTCATAGAATGATAGTAATAATAATATTTTATTTGATCTTTTATCTTTATTGTTCTACTTTGCAATAATATTGAGAAATTTGATATAATCATCTCTAGACCAAAATGAATTGTTATCAGTGATCATCCATTATAAATCATATTAATGAAATGATGATCATAGTATCAGATCCTCCATAATGAATATCATGGAAAATCTTTATTTAATTCCATAATCTTTATTCGATTCAATTATACATGTTTTGCAAGCTCTTAGTGTGTCAATTACTAAACAATTGAATTGAATGAAAAAGAATTAAATAAAATACAAGTGTTGCATAGTATTGAATCTTAATGATGCATATGTTTTTTTTACTTAAATAAATATGAAATAGAATCAAACAAACAACCGCCAACGTTATAAGAATATGTTGTATTTCGTTGAAGATTATAATATTTTAATACATAATCTAGCTTCAACATAATGTTAAAATATATATCAATAAACAATTACATATTACATTATATTATAATGTAAAACGATAATATAAATTATATAATATAATATATTTCAATATATGTATCTATATAATATTTAGAGTTTATAAAATAAAATAAAATAAAATAAATATTATGTTATATATAGTTTAATACATAACATGTTAAAATATATTACATACAAAATATATTAGAATATGATATATGCAAAATATATTTTAATATTATAATTGAATACTCTTATAATTTATTTTGAATATAATCAAATACACTAAGATAAAATAAAATGCAGCATTGTTCTTCCTCTTTAGTATGACATGTTTGGGAAACACAAAAATGTCATATTATCTAGGTGTTGTCTTCTCATTAATATAAAAAATGGTGTAAAGTTGTTGTATTATTGAGGGAATATGTAAACATAAGTAATATGAGCTTAAAATTATATACAACGAGTTTAAGCCTCGGGGAGATCACTCCATTGTCAAGTTGAACACCACGTGCGAACAAAGTTTGCTACCCCTATATTACATGCCATAGATAATTTTAAAATTTATGATATTTTTTTTGCATATACATAACCATTGATAGTATCTTTTGTATATATTTTTGGAATTTTTAGTCATCATCATTTTTTGTAGTAATTTTTTTAGCTCAATTCTGCGTCATTCCAGTTAGAAACGGTATGTTTTATAAAAAAACAAATCATCAAATTTAGTTACCATTTTTTACTATGTAATAGATACCGTATATATCTACTCATGAAAAAAAATTGATAAAATTTTGACCCATTTTGGTGATGCTTTATGTAAAAAGTAGGATTTTTTAGATGTAAAAAGTTCGCACGTGGTTGTTCAACTTTACAAGGGAGTGATCTCCCCGAGGTTTAAGCAATATAGATGGTATGAAATAATAACTTATAACTCCAAAAAATGTAAATATTCTCAAGAACTCTTGAAATAGGAGTCCAAAGATCTTTGGTGTTGCCTGCCCAAGTTAGCAATTATCATCTTATCTAAATTTCCTACTAACTTTTGAAAATGAATAATTTTATTAACACCAAAATATATAGAGTTCTCGAATAAGAACTAGATAACAATGATGCATTACGTTTAGCGTCAAGATATTGGTAAAACTATATCACCCGTGTACAAGGCAACATACTAGGTAGGGGGCTACTCTAATCCTAACAATGTCCATTCTACACTAGTAACCCTAATTATCATTAAGTTCCCAGTGATAAGTGAAGTTCCCAAGTAGTTCCCAAGTGAAAATGGATGCATTTTAGATGTACACAACATACATGAAAGGAATTTTAGCATTAACTACGTCTTCAATATGACAAAACGAAGATTTTGAATGTCCCATTATCAAGTGTCGTAGTCGTGTAAAAGAGGGAGTTTTGAACTAAAAAATTTGGTCTCACAAAAATGTGTTGTAATATTAAGGGTGTGGTATAAACGAATATCGTATTAACGAGGTTAGACTGTCTAGGATTATATGATTTTAAAATACAATAAAATCCAATAAAATACAATAAATCCAATAAAATGTCGACTGCTAGTTTGCAGTCGACATGGCAGTCGACCCCGGCAGTCGACTGCTAAATGCAGTCGGCCTACATGTCGACTGTCCAATTGCAGTCGACGCCGCGGTCGACTGCTAATTGTCGACAGCTATCTGGCAGTCGACTGGATTGGTCGACTGCTACCCGGCAGTCGACCATCCACAATCGACTGTTGTTAGCAGTCGACTGGGATGGTCGACTGCCGTATACCAGTCGACCAATCGTCGCATCCATCCTGGCCGTTGGATGATGCACGGTCCAACGGTCAGGATCCAGGGGCGCGGCGTCCGGTCGGTGTGAGGCCCACCCCGCCTATATATATAAGTGGGGAGGCCTCATTGACATCATTTTTCAACCACCCCTCCTCAAGTGGGACATTGGGACCAAGCATGCCTAGCATCCTTTGCCTAATGTTTTGAGAGGGCCTAGGGGGCGGTTGGAAGATTGGTTTAGGGTGCAAACTCTTGTCAATTTTGGATCCAATTTTTTGCGGTGGAGCGGTGTGAATACGGCCTTGTTTGTGAACACAATAATAACGTGTTTTTAAACACGATGGAGGATCGAAGTTGGAGGATGCCGGAGGACGAGCCGGATGCACCCGGCAGGGTGTACAAACGCCCCCCTAAGCAACGACATTCCGATGTGGGATCAGGAAGTGCTTCGGGAACGGGAGCAAATATTACCCCCCGTTCAGATAATACTGTTTCCGTCCGCCCAAGTGCCGGTGCCCCTACGAGCGGTCAAGGAGGGGCTTCCGCGGCCTCAGGGTCATCGAGTAGGAGCGGGAAACCAAAGGTAAAATTCTCGGATGCGATAACGGCAAAGGTCCACCAAGCCATAGTTGACTGGTATTTGAGGAATGGGGAGGCCGACATCAAATTCCATTTTTTGGAGCAGCCGAAACACAAGAGGGTCGAGATAATTAAAATGGACATGGAGGTTGCTATTCGACATGAAGTGGATGGCCCGAGTTTAGCGGTGATAGGAATCTTGCCGGGTTCGATTCATGGGTGAAGAATAAGGCCCAAAATGGTATTTTCAACCTCAAGCAATTGGTTGAGAACATGTTCCCGGAGGGCGAAACATGTGAGGTGTTGAGCCCTCGAGCTGTAAGAATCCGGGAAATATTTTTGTGGTGGGATCCCGTGGCCAAAGGATTGTCCAAGACGGCCTCCAAAATAATTCCTTGGAAGGCGGAGAAATTGGAGAAGTGGCTAAGGGTGTCGGGCCCATGCCAACTATTGTGGATTCCCGATACGGCAAATGTCGTGAGTTTGAGGAGCATTAAGAAGGTGGGGGGTTACGGGGAGGTGAGGAAGGTGAGGATCGAGGGCGACGATCGTCTCCCACCGGAGATTACGTTGGCTGAAAAGACCCCAAAGATGTCGGATAGGCAGAAAGCTCGTATCCAAGTAAGTGCGGAGGCATGCGTTTTAAAGAACACGCATCCAGGTTTCATCAAGTTTTGGTTAATCAACAGTATGTCCAATGCGGGCTATACACTATGGTGGAACGGGGGCACTCTACGAGAGATGTTCATCCGTGATAGAGCCCACCGCCCAAATGCCAACATTTTGACAATGGACGCATCCGAATGACAACTCTATGACCAAATCCAAAAGTTCCGGGCGAAGAGGGTAAAGTTGGTTTGGGCGTTGTTATGGATCATGGAGGCTTTGCACGCTGCAAATGTGCAACACAACAATCTATCCATTGACAACATTATGTTGCATTGGGAATCGGACGGGAGCTTGAAGATTGGGGTGTGCGATTGGGGATGTGCAACGCATTCGGGTGAGGATGTCCTATCGCTATGGCATGCGGAAACCGTAGAAGCGAAGGAAAAATTGAGGAAGGAGAAATTTTGGGTGACGCCGGAACTGTTTTACATCCAAAACATGAGACACAAGGATCCCGATGTATATTACACCGCGGAGGCTGAGTGTTATGCGGTCGGCGTGCTTGCTCGACAACTTTGCAACGATGGTGATGACCGAACACTCTTTACCGATGAAGGAAGGAAAATTTGGGATGTCACTTTGAGTGTATTGACCTGCGAGAATGTGTCCAACCGCATTTTATTGACCATCGCCAAATTATGGATGCAGATGCAGTTTGTGAGGTGGGATGAGCCCATAGACTGCTGGAGAACTGAGGTTAAGGATAGTGTTATGTCTGTTTAGTTCTTTAGGTAACATCGTTGGAGTTAAAGTAGTATGCGTGTATCATTGATATGGACAACCTTGTATATTTTTTACATCTTTACGATACACTTGTTTTAATACAACGCGGTTTTTTTTTTCTTCTACATATCATTGTTGGTTTTAATCACATTTTTTCTAAACTACTTCCATCCATTAATATTCCACTATACCCAAACCATTAAAATTTACCCAACAAACATATGCCATTGACTGCATTTGTCTGTTAATAGTATCAGTCGACGGCAATGGTTGATTGCTACAACTGCAGTCAACTATCTCCATCGATGACCAACATAGCAGTCAACTACCATGGTCGACTGCTATATAGGCAGTCAACAACTTAGTCGACTGCTACATTGGCAGTCGACCATGGTAGTCGACTGTTACATTGGTAGTCGACTACCATGGTCGACTACTATATAGGCAGTCAACTACCATGGTCGACTGCTATATAGGCAGTCAACAACTTAGTCGACTGCTACATTGGCAGTCGACCATGGTAGTCGACTGTTACATTGGTAGTCGACTACCATGGTCGACTACTATATAGGCAGTCAACTACCATGGTCGACTGCTATATAGGCAGTCGACAACTTAGTCGATTAATACATTTGCAGTCGACCATGGTAGTCGACTGCTAAGTTAGCAGTCGATTAAGTGGTCGACTGCCTATATAGCAGTCGACCATGGTAGACGACTGCCTGTATTGATGTCGAAATAATTACTTATCTGTAAAAAAAATCCATTAGTAATTTTTTTTTACTACAGTAACGTCCGTTTGGCATCACACCCTAGACGTGACGCCGTCACATCATTCGTGATGCGACGTGACGCTTTTAGGCCGCGTCACGTCCATTTGTACATCCCTAAGAAGGAGTCCAATCTCCCTTGAGTGTGTGAACTCTATGTTGAAGTGCTTGAAGAACAGGATGCAAATCTTGTTCACGAGTGCGGGATACGACAAAGAATGCCACAGGTATGTCATTTCTCCATTCATCAAATACCATGATTGTGTACAACGGATACTACAACACCGCCATATGTGGATTATATAAAATAGAAAGTTTACAATTACTACTACCAATTTATGAATACACAAGTCAATGAATGAATGACATGGAATAACACAGATTTAGCAGTGCGAATACCGGACGCGATGTGAAACACATTGAATGACATGAAATATTGATGAAGGACTTACTCTAGTCTGGCTTACCCTCACTACAAGAAACCTTGTCCATTCCAACCATGGTATCAATGACTCACTGTCCTAAACAACTTATTAAACGACTGTGATGCCTACTCAACTCACCTTGTGTGACGTGGATTACGTGTGAGTCATTGTGAAGTCATTTTAATGACTTATGATGAACTCTGTTGACGACCGCAAAACATACTCATTTTATGTCTACCAAATATCGTCCACTACATCCATTCGTGTGTGACGTGGATAGAATATCATGACTTGGCTGATTATTAATCAT
Organism: Polytrichum formosum; assembly: GCA_964035585.1. Lineage (NCBI taxonomy): Eukaryota > Viridiplantae > Streptophyta > Polytrichopsida > Polytrichales > Polytrichaceae > Polytrichum > Polytrichum formosum. The sequence continues at coordinate 4,723,755 of OZ037941.1, forward strand.
TATCTAGTTGTGATTTAACGACTACGTGTATACTATTACTTAGAGATAACACAAATTAGTGATGTGGCACTTACATCCCTGTAATGATGTGGAAATTAGGGATGTATTGAGTGAACATTATTCTCGATAATATTGACGTGTCAAAAGAATGACTACGACTTCCAAACTCAATGACTGACTCACATGCACGTTGAGATTGGGATGACGTGTATAAGCGTTTAGTCATTGTATGAGTTACTGAAATGACTCATGGATGACATGTGCAAGCAACATATTGGTCACTAAACATGTTTGACACGATGAGGTGGCATGCCGTGTCATCGATGACATAAGCTTAGTACATTTATTGACGTATATGGAAGATATTCATTGCCAAGGTGCACATGTGATGGAGGTCTGAAATCATAAGTTTAATGGCGGGCATTGTGCACGAACAATGCATTTCATTTTTCATGCCACGTAATCAATGACGTGGACGTGTAAGTCGTAGTGGAGTTGAAGTACAGTCATAGTATTGTTGAGTACAACCTACGTAGGACATTTGTAAGGCCAGCTGGGCTTTTGAAAGGACGAACACCTAAAATTTAGCTAGTGCCAAGGAGTTATCTAAAGCTGATAGTTCTATGGCTCCCACCAATGACGCTGTGGTGGGCGGGGGAGGCGCATGGTTCACCAATTGCATGCCACGCGCTTCTACGGTGGTGGTCATGAAGACATCTGTTGTGCTCTGTTCATGTCTTTGGGAGCGTGCCTCCTTCGCCAATACTACTCTCCACCCCGGTTTTTGCACTTCGTCTGACCAAAATACTTGTGTCACTTGGCTGGGGAATATGAACGGTTCCAACATTTGAGGAACCTTGTGGCGAAAATTTACAACCATGAATCCAGCCTCGTCTCTTACATATGTAAGGTTGCCCCGGTTGTCATATTGCTTCATCCACTCACACCTAAAAAGTATGACTGGTGTATGAAGTGGCCCATAGTTCAATTTTAGTATATCCTTTAGTACTCCCACATAGTTCAATGTCACCTCCTCCGAACCCACGGAAGGCATGTGAAACACAGAGGCAACACCGCTGTCGTAAGTTTTTAGCGTCCTGGATTGTTGGTCCTCCACCCGAAAGTGGTTTCCATAGGCCTTCATCCTCGTATATCGTGTGGCTATCTGTGATGGTCTGCTGCACAACAGAACCCTGTCCATGTCATCCTCATCGTTCGGGTCAATAGGGTGATTGTGCACTACGTCTTTAATCCAAGTCTCAAACGTGGAAATGCTGGGGTTCTGTACCTATTCCTCTTTCCATTGCCTGCACATCCAACTAGTCAAATATTAGTTGCTCACTAGTCATTCACTACTCTTCCACCTCGTCAGACAGTAGTCATTCACTAGTCTTTCACTAGTCTTTCACTATTCACTACTCGTACACATGCTCAGACAGTAGTCTATCGCTACTCTTCCACTACTCATCCACCTGGTTAGACAGTAATCATTCACTAGTCATTCATCACTCACTACTCGTCCACCTGGTCAGACGGTAGTCATTCACTAGTCCTTCACTACTCATCCACCTGGTCAGATAGTAGCCTTTCCCAGCGGCGATCATGTTTAGGAAAACAACAGGGCACACTGAGACATGAACGTGCAATCACAAATACATAATCAGGCTCACCTATGCCAGGGTGCCATGAGGGATAAATTGGTCAAAGCATATTGGTGGGCAACATCTCTCAATGTTGGTGTCATCACGTACTTTGTTCCTGCCCCTTCTAGCACCTCCTCTGCATCTCCGTACTCCTCATCTGCATCCCAAACTCGACGGTCAACCACTTCAAACTTGTGGAAATATTCCGTGATGAAACCTAAGCATTCATCTCTCGCATAACCCTCCGCCATGCTTGCTTCCGGTCTTGCCATGTTCCGAACATAATGCTTTAATGTTTTCATGTATCTTTCAATAGGATACATCCACCTTGTGGAGACAGGACCACATATGTCCAATTCATCGACTAGGTGATATAATAAATGCGTCATAATGTCAAAAAAAGACGGAGGGAAATGAATCTCCAAAAGTGCCATGCTCCGTGCAACGTCCGCATGTAGAGCTTCAAATTCCAATGGGTTCCAAACACTGTCACATATCCTTCGGAACACTTTCGAAATCCTCATCACCGCCATTCGTGGACCAGGTAGTAAAAGACCTCTTAAGGCTAGCGGCATGATTTGTTGCACAAGCACATGGTAATCATGTGACTTTAAACCCCCATACGTCCTCTTGCGTATATATTGAGCCATGTTGGAAACATGTCCTGATGGTGTCTTCAAGTTCTCCATAACACTACAAAACACTTCGAACTCTTCGCTGGTCAACACATATGGGGCCGCCGGTTTCAACATTTTGCCATTTTTCTTTGGGTGGGGAATGAGCCACAAATGCGGCCTGATGCCTCTGCGTTGCAAGTCCCGGCGGACCTTCACGGTGTCCTTATGTCCAGTGACGGTCTTCAAAATGTTCTTTGAAAAGTTTTGCTCACAATGCATAACATCCAGCGTATATCGTATGAGCATATCCTGCCAATATAGTCATATATTGGTTAGTTCAGGGGACGTGTAAGAACGACTGTGATTATGACTGTTATTACGACTATGATTGCTACTGTGTTTACGACTGTGATTATGACGTTCATATACGTCGGTGATGGCTACAATGACTAGTAGTTTTGTCTCATTCTGGAGGTACTATAATGCACACATGGTATTCATGGATGGGAGGCAGGAGCCTGTACTCTTTACTATACTGCCACGTGACCATTTCTGTAGTTTTTTTGTAGTCATTTCCATTTTTTGAACATGATGTGTTCCAGACGTGCAGTACGCTAGGTGCATGCATGTGCCCATGTGTATCCTAAACGACTATTCCGTTATTTGTAGATAAAATAATCCTCAAATTCTAATTATATCCTAAATATTTTATAACAAAAGATAATGAATATTGGACTTGAGCTACTTAACTCGCTTAAATGACGTTATCCTCGACTCAAGGTTACGTGTCATATTCTAACTGCAATAGTGTATTGTATAGATATGTCTACGATATCGATGACTATTGATGACACCTATGACTAAATAACCTCAATGTATTTCATTGAGAAGTTCCAAAATCTGTTGGAATCGGAGCCATTCTTTGAAGATATTGTCAAGAACTATGAGAGTTTTTGATCTTTTAAGGACTGCATATGTGAATGCTCTAAATAGCACCATTATGCCCTTGATAGTTGTACCCCTGGGTATCCAGGAAGCCACTACTTGTATGTTTCAAATAAAATAAAATAATAGCACCATTGTGTTTTTACAGACATTTGGGACTAATTTTTGTTATAATTTATGTTCCTTAGTCTATGTAGTAGATAAAATTGCAAAAAACATAGTAGAATTATAATTATTTTAGTAATTATGTATTTAGAGTCGGAATTAAGCATGGTTATAGTCCATCTCAGGGTAAAAATGTGTTGTGAACACAATGGTGGTGTTAATTTTGCTAAAAAAACCCTTCTATTTTTAGATACGGGCACCACCAGCCCTAAAATCGGGTTTAGGCTTAGAGTCATTTGAGACCTTTGATTTAGATTAGGGATTTGTGGATGTGAAGGTGAGGATGTGGCCGCCATTCCTTGACCATTTTCCTTGAAGAGAAGAGGCCTTAGTCAGCCATCCTCCCTCTCTCTCTCTCTCTCTTTCTCTTGTAGGGCAAAGCCATGCCCAATTGTTTGTGTTAAAATCTGATAGAAACCCTCATTTTGTAGCTGCCTTGGTCTTTTACCTCCCATTTCTCTTGTCTCTTATGCTTTTTGATGAGCTTTTGAGTAATTGTTTTCTTAATCAGTAGCTTCCTATGACTGCAATTCTCGAGTGATTTGGAGCTAGGATGTAATTTTGGTGGATTTTCAAAGTGGCAAAGGATTATGGCTTCAGCAGTTTCAAAGCATTAACTTCAAAAATGTGTCATTCAGTGAATTTTTACTCGATTTTATTGTGAATAGTTATGTTAGATGCGCAATCAAGTCTAGTTTTTGTGAAAATTCAATTCACTCTCTTTGAGCTCTTGGTTGATTTTTGGTGAATTTTTGAGTGGAAGAGGGTCTGCAGTAGAGACAATTAAGTAATTGTACTTTGTGAATTCATATCTCACGACTCCAAAGTTGGTTTCCTACGAAACTTGGTGTGAGTAAGCATGCTCAAGTTAACTCCCAACACAAAAAAATTTCGTCTAAATCGGAGCCTTGAGGAATTTCCAATGGATTTTTGAGTGGCAAGGCCTCTCCAATGGTTTCGGCCTAATGGTAAATCTTCTTTCCTTAATCAAATCCTCCTAAGTGAGCCCCTATTTGTCTTTGCATATTGATCATTGTTGATTATACCCTACTAAAGTATCATTCGTGCGAAAACATGGGATACCACATCAGGCAATACAACATTGCCTGCACGCCCGGTTTGTGCAATTCATCCCTTAATATTTTGGAAGACATTCAGCAGTCATTTAGCAATCATTTAGCAGTCAGATAGTAGTCATTTGGCAGTCATTCAACAGTTATTAGGCAATCATTTATCAGACATTCAGCAGTCATCCCTGAACATTCTTAGAACCGTATAAATGTCGTATGCATTGTTTGGTGTGGGTTTCTGAGTCCATTGTGGAAGTCATATTGGAAGGCAACGAAAACACTGGTTAGTGCCACATGAAGCCCTGATTGCTGACACATTGCTAATTAGATACTTACATTGTATGAGGTATGCCATTGTTTGTTTTGTGAATGGTGTATAGGTACAGTTCAATATTGGGCAATCCGTGCATATGATGAGCCCGAAAAACAAGAAACGGAAGGTGGCCATTGGGAAAATCAGCGGTGTGGGGGGTGTGGATAAGTTTCATTTCAAGGTCATTCCGGAGTTTTGCTACAAAGTGGACGTGACCACTGCTTACCTAGGTGACGTGAAACTTGCATACCCACATGAAGACGGAGACCAATGGGTAATAAAAGATGTGGTAGGAGGGTGCACACTATGGAACGAAAGGAACCTGAGAGCAGCATGATTCCCCCCCCCCACGAACTTATTAGGGAGGTCCTAGAGGGCTTCCGTATTGTAAACTTTGAGCCCATGTATTTTGTTGGGAACACATGAATGAAGTTGAAATATGTATTGTTTTTCAAATACGATCGCAATTTCTCATTGTCATTGACATGCGTTGATTGGCAACTTTAAAGTCGTTGAGTAGCAATTTTGTAGTCGTTGAGTAACTAGGGCCTCAATGTGCTGACAGATGGCCTACTAATGAATGAGTAAACCATGCCTCAATATGCTGACGGATGGCCTAAACCCGTGCACACATCACGAGCGTGCAGTCACTCAATAGTCATTCAATAGTCGCTCAATAGTCGTTCAATAGTAACATAATAGTCATTCAATAGTCATTCAATAATCGTTCCACAGTCATTCAATAGTAGTTCACTAGTCATTCAATAATCGTTCACTAGTCATTCAATAGCAACATAATAGTCATTCAATAGTCGTTCACTAGTCATTCAATAGCAACATAATAGTCGTTCAATAGTAACATAATAGTCATTCAATAGTCGTTCAATAGTCATTCAATAGTAACATAATAGGCGTTTAGGATACAATTGAAAAATGACTACATAAGAACTATGTTTATGAACACGTGGCATTATATTACTTGCCCACATGTTATGATGACGTGGCCAATTGACTCGAGAGCCACGTGTTTGTTGACATGGCGTCCATGCCACGTCAGATAATGACATGGATGTGATGACATGGCGTGTATACCACGTCAAATGATGACCTGGATGTGAGGTTGTGGCGTGGATGCCACGATAGATGATGATTGGATGTGAGGTCGTGTCGTGGATGCCACGTAATGCCACGTGAAATACCAGTCATCTCGGTTTGCCACGTCCGCTGTCCATGTTTACGACTGTCCTATACGACTATATCATCCAAATTCCCACGTCACGTCCCCAACGACTGTCTGTCCGTTACTACTTGTCCGTTATAACACAAAAATTAATAGTCATTGTAGTCCTCAATGACTCAAATAACAGTCATAAACAAAGTCGTTTTTTGTCGATTTTCTAGTAGTGCCTAGTCTGGCTTACCCTAGTCTGGCTTGTCCCAAAATTAGCATCAATAGACAAGGCGCTTTTGTGTCCAAATTTCACCATCATCTCCAGTTGCCACTCAGATTGGATGCCGAGAGTGAAAGGGGAGTCGTCTTGTACTTGTGAATTAATGTCCAACAAAGAGTGCTCTTGATAATAGAACACGTTTTCAGGGTTCTCCATTACCCACATTCGCACGCTGATTGGGTCGGACGGATGTTTTTCCCAAAGCTCCTTTGCTCGCTTTCGACAAATGTTCCTCACGTCCACCGGCAAAAGAAATGTATCGCGGGTGACAACACCATTGGAAAGGGCCAACTCTCGCACTTCCTTTGTGTGTTGTTGCATGATCTGAGCGGGTGAGAGTCCAAACGCATGCATTTGAGCTATTTTCATCTTCAATTCTTCTGAAAGTCCAGCCTCCAAGGCATACCTAGTCCCACTAACCATGGTGCCATGGCAGGGCTCGCCCTGGATATTCAAGTGTTCGGTGTTCTCATATATCAACACACACAAAGCACCATCGAGGTACGGTTGTTTTGCAACAAAAGCCCGTTGACACCCTCGCTTGATGGAGTTTCCAGCCAGGGTTTTTCCAATACGCTTCACCTTTGCTACAGAGGTTTTGTTCACAGGAAAGGAGTCATACTCAGGTACCACCTTCTTTCCTCGCTTTTTCTTTTGGGCAAGGATGTTCTTCTTCCTTTTTTCTGTGTGTATTTCAGCAGTGTTTGCATGTCATGTGGTACAATTCATGTCTTGTCTTCAGGGCCAAAGTTGCATTTGTACCTGCTAGGCCAAATGAAGATGATGATCCAATGCATCAGTGATCTATAATTTGTACATGTCGAAGCTGAGTAGTTATCATATTTGTAGTAAGAATTGCGTTGAATGAAATATGGGTGATATTTGAATATCATTAAGAATAACATAACATTCGAATGAAGGACATTGTGGAATGATATAGATACACTGCATTGATTATATGTGTTTACAGAGGTGAATGTGAAATGCTCTAAAGACCAAGTTCCAGTCCAATAATGAACCAACAAAAGCCTGAAGGACATGGATTATCATGACAGTTCAATATTGAAAACAACAAACCTCACAACCATAGCTGCACTGTTTGCACGTGGGATCCTCAATGAATTGGGCAAGTTAACCTTTATGATTTCTTTGGTGAATTTGCAAGGATAAAGAGGGTGGTGTTGCTCTCCCTGAATGAAATCGCGAAGTCTATCCCAATAAATAACAGCCAACATTGACGTCTTGTATTTTCCTTTCCCATGCGTCATGTGATTTGTCCATACCAGGTCCTCGAAGCAAAATTCACCAAGAGGGGGGTTTTGGACTCTCTCTCTCTCATCCCCATGATGAGGTCACCCTGCTTGGCCTGATTTGCAACAAGGTCAGTTTGGTGGAGGACATCGTCCACATGCCATAGTGACTGAAGTCCGCCATGTGCCATTGGACAAGGGTGATCACTTACAAGGTCATACCTTTGGGCCTCCAGCAGATGAGGAGTGCAGAGGAGATTTGAACATGTTGATGTAGCCTAAATTCTAAACTATGTGGACATGAATCCTTGAATCACTTGTATTGTCAGCCCTCTATGTGTGTATGAGCAAACCCTAAACTCAGCATGTTTGTGGTGGTTGAGAGTTGGGTGTGAGTTGGAGAGTGCGTGAAAATGCTAAACATGCATCAAGAGAGAGTGGATCAAACATCAAAATGACAGTGAATGTGGTGTTCTCTAAGAAACCATACTATCGATTTGCATACCATATCACACACAACACAACGTCTGGGCAATAACCCAAAAAAACACAAAATACAATGTTGGCTCCATATGAACCAGATCTCAGATCCGGAAAACCCGGCATGACATGATGTGAATGACATGAACTGAATGACACAAAGGAATGGCAGGACGGCAGTCGGAGATGGACGAAAATGAGGTGGATGAAACTTGCTGACGTCACCAATCGGGCAGGGGCTTTCTTCGCGGCCGGGCAGATTCTGACCTGTCAGGGTCCCCTACAAAAGCTCGTAGGGGGTACCATATCCTCTGCCGATCCGTGCTGGACCAGCTATCTGCCTAAGATAGCCTCAAATAATTTTCAAAGGTTCTCCATCTTCAGTCCTACTCAAGATATACTTAAATATATTACCTTGAAACCCTCTCGTTCAAACAATGAAACAATCTCCTTGAAGTATGGAGAATCCAAGGAAATGTATTATTCATATGCAATGGTTGTGTTAGGTCTTACTAGGAGATGAACAAAGTTAGGGCCACTTCACACACAAGGTTGAAGGCCCCTGACCATGGCAATGTAAGAGCTGTCATTGGTTGAAAAGGCAGAGACCGTCCAAGTTCACTTCACACTAGGAGGTGAAGGTCTAAAGGCCCAAAGAAAAGTTCGTGGATGAAAAGTCTACATGGAGCCCTACATGGCAGGTTGTGGATAAGGGCGCATGGTCTACCGGAATTTGCGTCAGGCCCACCTCCAAGAGGTGGGCCTGACGAAAATTCCGGGAGACCATGACTTTTTTAATATATTTTTCCAGCAGCACAGATTTCAGGGCAGATTTCAGGGAAGATTCCAGAATAGATTCTAGGATAGATTCCAGGACAAACAAACACCACCAAGTAATTCTCTTAAATTGATAAAGTTTGAGACATATTATATTAAATCAAATCCTCCCTTCTTTTTCCGCCAACAAAATATGCAATGGTCCATCAACATGGTCCATTCTCACTTCACACTATGCCTGAGGGCCCGTGACTACATAAAACGGCTTTACCAACACCCATGGTACGGCCTTTGGATGAGAGTCAAGGGTCCTCACCATTACAAGGTCACGGCTCTTGGCTCATGTGTGAAGTGGCCCTTAGTCCACACCTCCTTCAGAATGAGGAAGGACGTTAAACTCCCCCCACGAACTTTTCGGGGGAGGTAGATTCGGGCAGGGGCAGCCGCCCGTCCGGAAAATCCAAAATTGTTGGACCCGACCGAAAATTGTTGCCCGCCCGCCCGACTTCGAAAAAACCATTGCCCTTGGATTCTTGAAGGCCCACTAATCCACAAATCCCATATTGAGTGCAATTCACCTTCAACGGTTCAGAATCCAATATACATGTTCACTTCCCTTGAGTAAATAAGCAATTGACTGGGATTTCATTTTCAAAGTGAAACCGCCAAAAAGGCATGTAATTAACTTGGAAGTCACAAATATTACAAAACCCTCATTAGCAATGAGGTTATAATTTTTGTGACTTACCATTGAAAGGGTCTTTGTCATTCTAAAATGGAACTAAAATTGTTGTTTTATTTTTAGTGTGTTTATTTTATAATATCTTAGCATTTTACAATATTTTAGTTAATACCTTCTACTTTCACAAAGTTTTCATACGCATTTAAACTAATTAAGTGTGATTGAATGTAATTAAGTCTAATTAATCATGATTAATTCTAATTAATCCCAATTAAATCAGAAAGCATGCTTACCAAATTAAGCCTAATTAATTATAAAATGTACTTACTGGAATTAATTCCAGTAAAGTAAATCATGAGTTTATGGGGGGGGAGGAGTTAACGTGGGTCTCTCTAAATACCCCCGACGAGCGTTGCACGCGTCAAGGCAGCGGGCAGGGGCAACACCGAAGAAGCCAGAGCCTCGGCCCCCCGACCCTGGCATGACCTTGCATTCTTGAAGGCCGCTTGTCCATATAACCCATATTGAATGCACTTCATTTTCAAGGTCCAAAATCCAATATATATGTTCACTTCCATTGAGTAAATAAGCAATTGACTGGGATTTCTTTTTCAAAGTGAAACCGTCAATAAAACATGTAATTAACTTGGAAGTCAAAAACATTACAAAACCCTCATTAGCATCGAGGTTATAATTTTTGTGACTTACCATTGAAAGGGTCTTTGTCATTTAAAAATGGAACAAAAATTGTTGTTTTATTCATAAGTATTTTGATTTTATAATATTTTAGTTAATACCGTCTACTTTCACAAAGTATTCGTACACATTCAAACTAATTAAGTGTGGTTAAATGTAATTAAGTCTAAATATTCCTAATTAATATATATATTAAGCCCAATTAAATTAGAAAGTATGCTTATCAAATTAAATAAGCCTAAATAATTATGCATTTAATCATGCATTTAATCATGATATGAGGAATGATGTGCTTAATTACACTTGTTTAGGATTCATTACGCTTAATTAGGCTGAATACACTTACTTGCACTTAATCAAGCTTAATTAGTTCGAATGTGTATGAATACTTGTAGAAACCTAGGCCTTGCGCTGAATTACCTTCTGAATTTTAGTTCCATTTTTAAATGACAAAGACCCTTTCAATGGTAAGTCACAAAAATTATAACCTCAATGCTAATGAGGGTTTTGTAATGTTTTTGACTTCCAAGTTAATTACATGCTTTATTGACGGTTTCACTTCGAAAAGGAAATCCCAGTCAATTGCTTATTTACTCAATGGAAGTGAACATATATATTGGATTTTGGACCTTGAAAATGAAGTGCACTCAGTATGGGTTATATGGACAAGCGGCCTTCAAGAATGTAAAGGTTAGGCCAGGGTCGGGGGGTTAGGCCACGATCGGGGGGCCGAGGCTCTGGCTTTTTTGGTGTTGCCCTTGCCCGCCGCCTTGACACGTGCAACGCTCGTCGGAGGTATTTATAGAGACCCCTGAACCTCCCCCTACGAATTCTCAAGGGAGGTGGATAGGGTCTAGGGCCTGCGATCCGCCACCTCCAGGCAACTCCCAAAAACAAATATGAAAATTTCAAATCCCGACAAAAAAAAATTTGTCCACTCTACCCAATTTTGGAAAAATTCCGATAAAAAATTTCCCATGCATTCTTGAAGGCCGCTTGTCCAAATAACCCATTTTGAGTGCACTTCACCTTCAAGGTCTATAATCCAATAAATATGTTTACTTCCACTTAGTAAATTAGCAATTGACAGGGATTTCATTGTTGAAGTGAAACCGTCAGTGAAGCATGTAATTAAGTTGGTGATCTAAAATATTACAAAGTCCTCATTAGCATTGACGTTATAGTTTTTGTCACTTACCATTTGAGAGTGTCTTTGTCATATTAAAATGAAACTAAAATGAGTGATTTATTTTAGTATGTTTTATTTTATAGTATTTTAGTTTATGCCTTCTACTTTCACAAGTATTTATACACACTCAAACTAATTAAGTGTGATTGAATGTAATTAAGCTTATTAAGCTAATCAAGCCTAATCAAGCCCAATTAAATCATAAATTATGCTTACCAAACTAAGTAAGCCTAAGTAATTATAAAATGTGCTTACTTGAATTAATCATGATTTGATTCAGATATGAGAAATGATGTGCTCAATTACATTTGTTTAGGCTTCATTACACATAATTAGGTTAAATGCACTTACTTGCATTTAATTGGGCTTAATTAGTTCGAAAGTGTGAATACTTGTAGAAACCTAGGCCTTCCGCTCAATTACCTTCAATTATGGTTATTTACACTTAATCACGTTTAACACTTAATTAGTTTGAATGTGTATGAATACTTGTGAAAGTCAAAGGCATTAACTAAAATATTATAAAATAAAACATACTCATATTAAAACACTAATTTTAATTTCATTTTAGAATGGAAAAAGACTCTTTCAAATGGCAAATCACAAAAATTCAAAGTCAATTTACATACTACTGAAGACCAAAACCATAGTGTACAATACTTACATAGTGTGAAACACTCCAAGCTTGATCATGAACCCTATGTAGTCATGATGCCAGAGAAAATATGTCAGCAATACATTTAGAGAGTGCAAGAATCTACCTACAAGACGTTGAGATTGCACAATGAGAGAGAGCTTGGAGCGATCAAAGATGGAAATTGGATTGAAGGTAAAGTCACAATGATCTCGCAAAAATATTGCAAAAATATCGCAAAAATATCGCAAAAATATCGCAAAATGAAGAAAACTGAACAGTTGGGTGAATATGGCAGGGGCAACATGCAAATCACAACGACTCTAGCATTGAATAAAACGTGTGCTATGAAGAAGCGGTGGTGGAAGTGAACATACATGTTGGAAATGACGATGTCGGAGTAGAGAAATCACCAAAAATTGAGAAGCCACAAGAAAAATGCAAAATGAAAGGCTACCAAGAGAAGGGAGAGAAGGGAGAGAAACCACCGAGAGATGTCGGAAAGAGAGTTAGGGTTAGGCTTACAATTTCATCCATTTTTGGGTAAATGATGAATCAGTTTTCATCCATCCTTCGTGAGGCATGCGTACAAAATTGATTATACTAAACATACATCTTAGGATCCTTGTTTTCAGCCCCTATATTATTTTTATAAAAAATAATGGCCCATATTTTATACCTATCTACCTTACTTGTAATGGGATTGTCTACTTTTAATGGACCCTTAATTATTTGGATTTCTTTTATAAATTTCATGTCAAACGAATTTAATCCTCCATATATTATGCCGCAAGCCATTTTTAAAATGCACTAAGTGACCCCCCCCCCCGTGACCCTGCATAGGTTTAAGAGAAAATGATTCAAAACTATATACTAACTTTGAATTTTGTGAAGGATAAAATCATAAAAATTTGAAAAACATATTGATTTACAAAGCCAAGCAATTTATATTGACCATTTTTTTTCCAAGAAAAGTCTACATATTTTAGAAGATGGTGCAAGTACTATGCAAGTAGATATATTGAACATGTAATTGTTTAAATTTGTTTAAATCATGATAACTTATATTAAATTGATTTATTTCTACAAATAAAAATTTATAATGCCCTCAAGTTTATAATGAATTCAAGGTGCATGAAAAAAAATCCAACTTCAAAATATTTAAGGTTATGAAATCTACATTCAAGACTAGATTTAGGCATTACCTTTTGAGCAATACTTTTAATGACAAGTTTTAAGGATCTCATCTTGATATTCTATACTCGAGTACCTAACTCAACAATAGAGGTCGCCATGAAAAAAAATTCCAATTTAGACAACACTTTGCTACTACTTTTAGGCATTTGACCAAAAAAATTATGGTTTTAGTATACCGGAGCATTTTTTTGTTTATTAGATTGTGTTTGCTCTCGATAGTAATAGTGGATTGAATTGCCCTCACCATCAAGGGTGATTTGAAAGTTCCAACTTCAAATCATTTAAACATATACATGCAACATATTCAACACCAAATCATTAAAAACCCCCCTGTGAGCCTGAAAAATGCCCCCAACGGCAAAGAGACTCACAATTGAGGTGTTTAAGCAAAATCATTAAATTAGTAATAGTGAAAGTTAGCCGAAACCATTTAGATTAAGGTAGGTTGGAAATAAAGATCCTACGAGGTTGGTTAGGTGTATTTTACCCTTGGTGTAAGAATCTTAAGCAAGTAGGAAATTAGAAACCGAAGGGGTAAAAGGGAAATGCCCTTTACCCGAATCGGACATGTGAAAGGAGTGTGCTAGTAAGTAGGTAGGTTAAATTAGGAGCAACCACTTCAAACAAACAAAAGTCAAGTGGAGGCAAAAAAGAATAATACCGGAAGTGCCCAAGGAAGACAAAAGAAGTGACAACCACGAGTATCAATTTTTTGCCAACAAGGGCAAGGGAGCAATATGACCACCTTTGCCAACCAAAATTGAAGTTCAAACCGAAATAGAAAAACCTTTCTAAGGGTTTGGACAAATGCGGTACGAGGTGGCATTCGCCCACCCCCCCCATTCACCACCGACGGCTCGGATTGCACCGTTCAAGGACGGGACCCCTCGTTGAAAAAAAGGAAGAAGGGGACCAACCCTTTATTGAAAGAGGATAAAACCCCCTCTTTCCCTCTCAATTTTTTTCCAAAATTTCCATTTTAGCACGGCGAAACCCTCTAGAATTTTAGCTAGGAAAAAAATCTCTCAAATTCTTTATTTTAAAAGGGCGAAGCCCTCTAGAATTTTAGTTTTAAAGATCAAACATTCTCATTCTCTCATATAGACATAAGTTAGAATTCTTGTAGTTAGAATTCTTAAAAGTGAAGTAGTGTATATTTGAATACACCCCTAAGTGGCTGCACCATTTTCAATTGAATGTGGTGAATGCAAAATTTATAACTTAATCTTTAGATTTTGAATGGACGTTTCCCTTGAAGTTAGCTTTCCAACAAGCCTAGATCATTAAAATAAAAGCTAGTGAGTAGAAGTTATGAATGTTTGAGTGAAGGTGTCTCAACAGCCTCCAAAATCACCAGCGTTGGCTTTGCAATCTCATATATGAAAGAGGAAACATGCAGTTGCTTCAATTTTGGAGGAGTTGTGGATCTTATATTGAGGTTTTAAAAAAACCTAAGCTTGTTAAAATCAGAGTTAGTGAGTAGAAGTTATGAGTGGTTGAATGAAGATGTATCAGCTGGCTCTAAAATTACAAGTGTTGAGTTTGCAAGCGTATATCTAAAAGATAAAAGATGCAATGGTTTGATACTTAGATATGTTATAGGTATTATTGTTAGCTTTCTAGAAAGTATAAGCTTATTATAATCAGATTTAATATATAAAAGTTATGAGTGTTTGAAGGAGGATCTCTTAACTGCCTCCTAATTTATAGGTATTGACTTTGCAAGTGTATATCTAGAAGATTAAATTTGAAGTTGCTTCGATATTTAGATGTGTTATAGATATTGTTGTAAGCTTGTTTTAAAGTATAAATTCGTTCCAATCAAAATTAATGTGTAAAAGTTATGAGTGTTTGAAGGAAGGTATCTTAACTGCCTCCAAAATTATAAGTGTTGGCTTTGTGAGCTCGTATTTACAAGAGAAAGAATGCAGTTGCTTTCATATTTGAATTAGTTGTAGATCTTGTTTTAAAGTTTCTAGAAAGCGTAAACTTGCTAAAATCTAAGTAATTAAAAAAAATTATAATTGTTGGAGTGAAGATGTCTTAGCTCCCTCCAACATTATAACGCTGACTTTGTAAGTTCATATCAAGAAGAGAACATGCAGTTGCTTTGATAATTGAAGAAGTTGTAGATTTTGTTCTAAGGTCTCTAGAAAGTATAAGCTTGTTACAATTAGATTTAATGTGTAAAACTTATGAATGTTTGATTGAAGATATTCCAGCTGCCTCCTAAATTATAAGAGCTTACTTTGTAAGCTCATATCTACAAGAGGAAATATGCAGTTGCTTTGATATTTGGTTGAATTATAGGTCTTGTTGTTAGCTTTCCAGATTATTAACATTCATCCCAATTGAAGTGTGTGAACAAAAGTTGTGGGCGTTCAAGGGGAAGGGTGTACGCTGCCTTACAAGAAGAGGTTCGTCCATCCAAGATTGGAAGTTACGAGTTCGTACCATCAACGCTCATAGCTTGGAGTCGGGATTTCGCACCGACCATCACCCAGCTAAAACGGGAGTCAACTGGTAAGCTCTTTAACCCTACACCCTTCAATTTAAAAATGAAGAAAGCGCGGCAAAGGTAAAATCCTAACCCAATCCAACTATGCATGTAAGGCTAAGGGGGCATCACCCACCTAGCCGCCGAGGGGGATTCCAACTCCCATGTGTGCGGAGCCTTTCAGTTAAATGTTGTGATAGTAATTTTTTCATTCATAGTTCGTTCGTGTATGTGATGAAGTCGGGTTAATCACCGACATGACCACTCTGTGTGTTATAGGTTGTAAGGTGGGAGTAATGATCCACGAAACCACCATCATATTGTTGGCCCAAGGGTTCGAGGTGATGGCCTCAACCCTTGAAGATTGTGCAACAGGTTGAACACACAAGTTGCCTTATTCTCCGGTCTCATCAAATTGAAATTTCGTGGACAAACCATAATAAATTAAATAACAACCAAAAAAATTTGTACAACCCCCGTGGGCAAAAACCAACCGGAAATTTAACTCGGACAATTAATACTACTCCCTCCGGCGGCAAAGATCGGAGGGTGTAAGTATCAATCAACCTTCAAGAGATTCGCACAGGGCCTTGAAGGGTTCGGATTAGGATGTGCACCAAACAAATAGGTGGTGATGCCATAATTTATGAACCTAGTAACATAGGCTCTGTGCAATCAACCGTAAACTAAGAATAAAGATTGAGAGGGTGGAACTTAATTAAGGTCCCCCCGTTTAGAGAATTTAATCCATAAGAGGTAAGTAATTAGATGTGGCACAAGGTAAGAGGTAAAGTTATTTCATTCACTAGGGTTAGGTTACCTTGATCCCAAGGCTGGTACGTCTGCACGTAGACTAGGATAAATTCGGCATTAGGTTAGGGAAATTAATGTAGCTTAGATAATTACCTTAGGCACTTAAAATCTAGGCACAATCTACCGAAGGATACGACGCGATTACCAAATCCCTCCACAAACCCGAAACATTCATAAAAAAATCATAACATGCGGATTCGGCTTGGACACCTGCCAAGACATGCCACCCTCACCGAAGGGCTTGTGCGGTATTTTTAGGCTCCCTCGGAGAGGGGTGCCCAAAAGCACCACACCCCCCCCCCGAACATCCATATTGAGTATCTTATGACAATTTTCTTCTATATAATAATAATAATAATAATAGCTCATGGTTGTTTTACTCTCTACTTGGACTTGTTATGAGAATTAGACTAATATGTTAATGAGGAGAGATGGGGTTGCATCCCATTTGAACCAATGACAAATACACATGAACTTTTGGTTATTGTGCCTAATGTGACAAATTGGGTGGAAGAAAGGTCTTGAGTATAACAACCTCAAGATTTCAAATTGGAACTTATTTTCTCAAAGCATTCCATATTTTATCATTTTTTGTCAATGCCATAGAAAACTTTACTTCAAGTCAATTCCTTTGAGTACCCGCAATATTACCTCAACAATAAGGGAAAAGCTTGCAAAGCAAGGGTGAATGAATGAATAATTAATCAAATATAGTAGCTTCAAAATGGTATCAAAAAGGTTTCCAATGTGGGTATCGGGAGACTTTCCCAAAAGTGCAACTACCATTTTGACAACACCAACTTTCATGTTACTTTATAGCTATTTAGATTTTTTTAGAATCGTAATTTAGCCTAGATTCGAACCTTTACCACCACTTGGCATTAGTTTTGTCCTAGAAACCGACATAATTAATTCTAAGCATTGAAAGCAACTACCCAAATAGATTAAAAATAGCCTGAGTAAAACTGAAAGGTAGCGCTACCTTTGCTCTTGAAAGAGCATCAAACCGGCACATGCCGGTTTGATGCTCTTTTGAGAAGGTCATTATGGGCTTGTTACTTAAATCATTATATTCGTTAATTTTGGACTTTTTCGGCATTTTGAGACAGTTACAAATATAAGAACATCGATAAAATCACACAGATATTGGAGAATGTTGTAAGATGCAAATACTTTGAAGCGGGTGTTCATATCAAGAACCCAATTAAGAACTCATATCAAGATGGTTTAGGTAGGACGACCCAAACATTAGACCATGTTGTTGTGGTCCATATATTAATTTGAGACAAGAGAAAGTCTCAAATTAACGAATATAGTGATTTAATGTTATGATGCAAAATTCCCTTCAAATGAGAAATGCTTATTTGGAGCCCCTGACATAGTTATGCATGGTTAATTGCAAGAGTGTCACAATGAAGCTACCAACGGAAAAAAAATGCCCTTTACAATATGAGAGGAAATAATCGCATGCAAGTGTGCCTCTCATTCATCCATATTAACAATAATATATGTCTTTTGTATGTTTGTGGTTAATTCATTTCAAACATAATCACATCCAACTAAATTGGGGCCTTTGAAGCTAATTCCAACTACAAATTATTGAAAAATTGTAACTTGAGACAATCTAAGACTCAAATCTTATCAACCTTAAGAGAAAAATGAATCAAATTCCCATTTCAACATTCGACCTTGCTTAAATATTGTCATTGAAGTTCTTTAGGATTGCAAGTTTTCTAGGCCGAGTGGAACTAGTTTCTATAGGAGCTACAATAGTTTTCAAAATTGGATGAGATATCCAAGGGAGTCACAAATTTGAGCACGAATGGGACGTTTGTGACAATATGCTAGACAACTTAGTCTCAACTATTGTTTTTTTTTCCATTCTCATTTTTAGTCAAATGACAATTTAACAAATCCATCAAACAATGTTGGCAATGTTAAGGTTAGATTAGATTTACTTGGTCAACATGCAAAATTGGTTGTCAAAAAGGCATTTTATTTATTTAATGTGCAAATTTTTGTGGCTTGAGAGATATCCAAGACTTGTAGGCCATTTAATAGAATTGGACTCTAAGTAGAAGTACATAAGCTCTCATACATATGCGACCATGCTATGTCATGCTTGAATAATATATTGATTTAATTCCAAGTCTTTGATACCACAATGACAATTTTTGGTATTTTTCTTGTGATTTTCAATTCTCATTTTTTGTGCAAAAGCATGTGGGAAAAGTCAATGCATCACATGACGTCCATTGATTTTGGGGCCCTTCATTTTGAAAAGCAAATGGGAACTTCAACCTTGAACATTGGTTGAGGCATTTACACGTGTCTACAAAAATGTCATGCGTGCCAACATCTACATGGATCTACACGCCCCATTTCACTAAAATGTCTACATCCTCAAGAGCTTTCATCATATATTTTTTGTAACTCCTAGCCCAATATTTCAAGTGTCCATACGTCAATTGTTCATACACCACAAGACGGTGGAGGTTTTATATGAATGCTTCAAAATCATATTAAATAAACTTTCATAAAATTTAACAAATTTTAAATCATGTATGAACGGATAACGTTATCCTTAAAAGCTCTTTTGGAGGGACCAATGACCATGTGAGATGGTTTAAATGTTCAATCATGAATATAATGATTTTGTTTGGGAAGACCTTGGGGAAAATAGTGACCCCGTTAGTTCATAAAGTATGCTCAGATAGTTGAGTATTTACGGAGTAGACCTTGAGCATGAACAAGACTTGATGTCTTCCTTTTTGTGTTGCCCCCCCCCTCCTCACCAATAAACTCATCAAAATTGAGAAACTAGTCAACTATATTATAACACATACTGCACTTTTGATAGTTGATTCAACTCCGACATCAACATCCATGATCCCAAATTAATTTGATAGGAGTCGATTGGGATGAATTATTAAACCACAAACCTATGAGGGAAGTTTTGCTTGACCCCGTTTACCAAGCTATTGGTAAGATTGGTGGCGGCCCAACTTATCTAGAGCCACATGTCATCTACTAGTCAAGTTGGCCCTTGAGAAGCCCTACCCCCAAAAGGTATTCTCTTTGCAAAAATGGTCTCCAACCAAATTGAATATTAAAGGTGAGTTTCCATGTAAGGTTAGGCCGCTCGCCCACCAAATTCTAGTGGGAATAAGGACAAATTCTCCCAAATGCAGATGGAATATGGTGGGGGTAGGGTTCGTAGTGTGTCAACTAGCTACTCTCATCTTCTCAAATCCGGGCCCATGCTACTAACCTCCTCCTCCGCCTCCTAAAAACAGTCTTCAAGCCTTCGGTGACTAGCACTTGTAGGTGGCAAAGTGCTTTAGTGGGCACATGGAAGTCTAGCGGCCCATGTCCACAACCCTTCACATTCTAGTAGGCCACCAAAATGTGGTTGGTTGGTGGCTTGTGCTTATCTACATGAGAACACCTCCAATCCACTATTATCTAAAATCTAGTGAACAAGCGGCCTACGTGAAAACTCACCCTAAAGGGCTTGATTTGACGATGTAGCAACCATAATATCGTCTCTATGGGTATCAGGGTTAGATTAGTTTTGGGTCCATAAACATATATCCAAAGACTGCATATAGACACATAGTTGATCGGACGAGGGACTATGTTTGCAGCAACTGATGTCAGTTGAAAGTATTTAGCTACTTGACCCATGTTCACATTTGTATAATTGGATGAAATGCTAACTTTTTAAACTTGGTGTTACAGTTCTTTGCAAACATTTATTTATATATTCCAAAACTTCAACAATTAACAACTTATAAAAGAAAGTATAGCTATAGTTCAAGTCCATAGGTAAACTCTATGCATTTCAAATGCTACAATTCTCTAGTTGTATGAATGCAAAAAGACACTCAAAACTCATCCAAAAAGTGGATGTGCAACACATTAAAAAACAAATGGATGTACAACACATTTAAAAGTTACCAAACTCCAATCATTTTACTAACTAACTTTGGAATGAGAATATAGTAATGACAATGATAATGATAATACTAGTAATTATAATAAGTGCCAGCATTAGATAGCAATTTGTAGTAGTTATACTCTCTTTAAAGGCAGGTTGCAAGAATTAAACTGATTTGTGACATATTTTTTTGCAATTTAATTTTTTGTCATAACATTAAGTAACAATGCTACCGGGGTACCATTTGGGTCTGTGAGTGAGTACAAGGTAAATGTACATAAAGTGAAAGAATTACTCCTTGATGTAGGTGAAATGCACAAATTTAGTGTCTTACATAAAGTGCAATCAGTTAATAAAAAGTTGTTTGCAAATTTAGACTAGTACCCAACTTAGATCAATACTGGAATTTTTTTTGAAAAGTGAAATAATTTTGTTGACTTGCATTTTTAAAAATTTATTGTTTTATTGCTTTCTAGATTTGTTTTGGATTTAACCTAGTCTAGGTGAATACATTTTTCATCTTTTAGTGTTGGTTTTGTCTTTGAAACCTTTATAATAAATGCTAAATAATGAAAGTAACTACCTAAATCGATAAAAAATAGGCTAAGTAAAATTTTAAATGTAGAGCTACCTTAGCTCTTAAAAGAGCATCAAACCAGAGCGCGCCGATTTGATGCTCTTTTGAGAAGGTCTATCTGGAGGCGCTAAATAATGTTATGTCTTTTAGGGTTTAGGGTCACAACTCACAATAAAACTCTAGTGCATAGTGAGGTTGTTCTCTAGTCGCATGCGTAAACTACCATTCAAAACCCATGCAAAGAGTCATACCATGTGCAACACATCCATAATCAAATGGATGCATTGAAAATCCCTCCCTTCCCCTACAAATTTACTAAACATTTCAAGATAAATTTCCTGAATAAAATGAAGTAGGAATAGAAATAGAAACATAAATTACCAAATAATAATACGACTAATAATAAGTACATATATTCCATATTTTTACTCTCCCTACGGGCATGATGTATGAATGAGCCTCCTATGTTAGTGAGGAGGGAAATGGGGTTGCATCCCATTTGAGCCAATGACATTTACATAAGTTTGAATTAGTGTCGCTATAGTCACAAGAGTGGCTGTAATAACAGACAATACAATCCACGGTCTTGAGCAAAACAACTTTAGAAATTCAAACCGGAGCTTATTTCTTCTTTGCCCTACATATTTATTCACTTTTGTCAACGTTAAGAAAACTCCTCGGTCAATTTGGGGTCAGTTAAATTATAGATGATAGTTTTCCACATGTCTAAAACAATATCATGCGTGCCAACATGCACATTTTGTGTTCATTAGCATAATTTAAGGGTTTTCAAAAAATGGTGTAGTTAGAGACCTTGATGTCATGCTTCAAGGTTAGCCATGTGTGTCTAAAAGTCATGATTTCCCGCCTTAAATTGCGGAGTGATGTGCTGCCTAAAATTGACCATTTATGTCCATCAACCTAAATTGTTAACATATTGTCCTCATTTAGGTCGACTCAACCTAAATTGATTAACATATTGTCCTCATTGAGGTCGACTCAACCTAAATTAATTAACATATTGTCCTCATTTAGGTCCACTCAACCTAAATTGATTAACATATTGTCCTCATTTAGGTCGACTCAACCTAAAATGACTAACATATTTCCTCATTTAGGTCGACTCAACCTAAATTAACAAACATATTTCCTCATTTAGGTCGACTCAACCTCAATTGACAAACATATTGTCCTCATTGAGGTCGACTCAACCTAAATTAATTAACATATTGTCCTCATTTAGGTCAACTCAACCTAAATTGATTAACATATTGTCCTTATTTAGGTCGACTCAACCTAAAATCTTGGGGAGTGCACTTAATGCTAAGACTAGGAATCACGTGAGTGCGTACTTTCGACCCCCCTATGTATGTACTAAAAAATCATTTAAAATTTGTTAAAATAATATGAAGTTGTTAAACACAATCTAAAGTTCTTGTTGTATAAATTTCAAAAAAATACTCACTTGTAAATATTTTAAATTGATTTTTGAAGCGAAAAACAACACATTTCAGTTCAAACTTCTATAAATTTTTAATAAGATTTTAAAAACTTTTGGTCCTGAAATTTACACCAAATGATAGATATATAAGTAATGATTTAGACCCTAAAAAATCTTAATTTAAAAACTATTTCAAGGTCAAGTACATAGGGGGGTATGCTATTAAAACGCACTCACGTGTATTCCTAGTCTTAGCATGAAGTGCACTCCCCGGGCCTAAAATGACTAACATATTGTCCTCATTTAGGTCGACTCAACCTAAAATGACTAACATATTTCCTCATTTAAGTCGACTCAACCTAACTTAACAAACATATTTCCTCATTTAGGTCGACTCAACCTAAATTGACAAACATATTGTCCTCATTTAGGTCGACTCAACCTAAATTGACAAACATATTGTCCTCATTTAGGTCGACTCAACCTAAATTGACAAACATATTGTCCTCATTTAGGTCGACTCAACCTAAATTGACTAACATATTGTCCTCATTTAGGTCGACTCAACCTAAATTGACTAACATATTGTCCTCATTTAGGTCGACTCAACCTAAATTGACTAACATATTGTCCTCATTTAGGTCGACTCAACCTAAATGAGTCGATTCCCTAGCTCAACATACTCTCATTTTAATGGAAACTGCACATCTGAAGTATAATCTAGTATTTATCAACCTAACATGACTTTTAGGTTGACAAATGGACAATATTATTATGAGAGGTTCCCTCTCTCAAAATTTTGAATATTGTGTTGTAAGAGGGTTGGTCCCCCTCCTATGAACTAAGAAGGTCTGCGGTATGGGGAGCTAACCATTCGCATGGTGGAATGTGAAGGGTTAGCGCTCCTAATCCTTGCTAAAATGAAAAATGACCAAGTTACTCAAGGGGAGCTTGCAAGGGTTGCGACATCGAGTGTCTCAGTGCCATCAACAATGGTGGTAGTCTTCTTGCATTATAACAATGGTGTTAATCTTCTTGTATTATAACAATGACTTCATCTGCCACTTCCAGATGTGAAACTCATCTCCATTGAACCTAGCGATACCACTAAGTTCCTTATCAAGTGACATTTTGAAAAAAATCAAGAAATCAAGAAAGTACATCTGTAACAAAAAAATGCGCAGGAATGGCCCATAACCTTTTTCAAACTAAATCTACTCATAAGTATATCACTTCTACATTGATCAACATGACAAACATACATCAAATTACACAAGAAATGGGTATGACACAAATATATTTCACAAAGCAGAATACAATCAAATTAGCACCGAGATGTTGTTTGCAACTAACACTTGTAGTGACTGTCAATGTCCGAGTAGCTTCTAGAAACATCTAATGTCATCTTTCCTCAACATACTAAACTTGAACTAAAACTAACTAACTAACTAACAACAAACTAATCCAAAAGTTGCAAAGTGTCCATTCTGCATCAACAAGAAACAAAGCCAATTCCTACATTTCAATCACAACATGACTTCCCACATGATCATATCCATTCCTATGCTATGCTTAGGGGCGCTTCACACTATGGCCGAAGGTCGAGAGGCCGTCGATTTCCACCAATCATATTGCAAAAAACCAAGAGCTCAGCCTCTCGACCCTTCACACTAAGGCCAAAGTCCAAAGGCCGTCGCCATTTAAAATGATTACTTTTTGAAAAAGGCAACGGACTCTCGAAGGAAGTTTGGGTCGGATGGAAATGGCAACCCAAACTATGGTTGAGAGGCCGTCAATTTTTTTTCATAAAAAAATCAATCATTGACAAGATCTTGGTTGTTAGATTGGAGGGGTTGTTTTGAGCAAGGAATAAAGTGAGATGCTCCTTTGGCGGCTTGGACTTTGGCGGCTTGGCCTTTGGAGGCTTCACACTATGCCCGGCCGAAGTCTCCAATTACTATATTTTATTGGCTATTTTCAGCCCATTTCTTTGGACTCTCAACAAAGTTTGGCCACTCAATCCCATGGCCCCTCGACTTCAACAACCATAGTGTGAAACGGCCCTTAATCTTGGTCCACCACTTCCACAATGAAGGTCTCCTCTCTTACCTAGTAGGATTCTTATATAAGTAATGCTAGGACACTTAGCCTAGAAGGTAGTGCAAGATACTCAAGAAGAGATATAACATATTACCTACTTAACTATTACTCAACTAATATAATTTAGAATCTATAGCATCAAGACATTGGATTTGTTGCATACAACAACAATAATAGATACAAGTTTTTATCCATATCCTACATAAGTTGTAACCACTACGATATTTGTTCTAACTACATTTGTAAGAAGACAAAAAACATTTTTTGAAGATATTGATTAATTTATTTTTGTATCAATGGTTGGATCCAAACTAAACCCAAACCCTAATGCTAGAAGTATTCATGTATAAAACACTTTTGAATACTTCTCAAGATGGATTGTCAATATGAATGGACAAATGATCAACATGAACCAATATTTTATACATTGTTATAAAATTTGGTGTCTTACACACGTATAGATTTATTTGGAAATCTTTCATCTTTGTGAATAAATTTAAAGTTAAATGACAAACTTATCAATTTGATATATTTATCACATCAAGTGGCCCGCACCAAGTAGGTTCTAGTTTGAAAGGGTTGTACTTACAACAAGGAAGCATGTTAAAAGTGGTGCATGAAGTGTTTAGTGACATAGCATCTCCTCAATATCAAGTTGTCGTTTTGAAAATAATAATGGATCGCCAAGAGCCGAGTCTTTGTACTCTATCCCTTGTACTTCCATCCATGGGGTTAAGAGGAGGGGGCTTGTTCTTCATGGCCATCCACCATGGAGGCATTTGTAGGCCTAGAAAAATGTTTGCCACCCCCTCCCATGGAAACTTGACCATTAAGGTATACGTGTGCCTTAGATGGATGTTTTTCTCTTTGCACCCATTTCTTGTAGGACATGAAACACGCAATTAGTGCAAGATGATTACCAAATCCAAATCATGCTTGTAGCCATTTGCCTCAAAAATTTTGAGTTGATATGAAAATCTCTTTCACTATGAAAGTGAACATTCTTATGCTCATTAAGTGATCACTGGTCATATAGGTTCCCTAAATTACACTGACTATTGAACCTAGAATGGTTAGCACATTTTGGGAATGGAATCCAATTTCTTAAAACACATGTATGTTTGGTGCCAGTTCTTAAATCCACTCCCAACCACATACCACTCAAATATAGGTGTCTAGATTATTGCTTTGTTCAATTTAGGCACTTAATATACAGACCCAGCTTTGCAAAAGAAGAGAAGAATAACATCATTTTTTGACTATCCTACATCGCGAATTCGCAATCCTCCGGTTTCATGCAATTTATAATCTGGAAGTCTTCTAGAACATCTGCCTTGTCTTTCTTGATTCCACTTGGGCTGCGCTGGCTCGCCCGGTGGGTTGTATTTTGTGCCAAAAGAAAAAGAAAAAGAATACCGTAACTGCCTTGTCAGGCTTTACAGTGTCCTAATCCAAGACTCAAGAAGCTTCAGTATCCCTTTTGTCACGTGCGGTGATCTCTGTGACAAAAGATTGCTCACACAGAAAAGATCAAATGGCCGTCATATTTTACATACTTATAAGTAGAGCCAAGGGCAGGAACAAAGACAGAACGATATCCGGTATTTGCTAGTAAAGAACGAGCTGTTTGGAGATAGATGTCTCTCAAATTGAAATAGGGTATGTGGATAATTCCGTCGTCTTTATAGAGAATCCGGATTGATCACTTCTTTATGCGGCCCTTTTCTTGCAAATAGACAACAACTTTGATACAGTATCATGAACAGCCCATGAACTAGAGACAAGATCTTCACTGCATTGTTACAATTTTTTTGGAGATATTGGGACATCATAGCACACTATGGCAGGTGTAATAATGATACGGCAAGTTCAATCACGGCTTCAATTACCTCTGAAGATCAGCAAGGCAAAATAGCAGCCATGGCCCTCATCACGGGAGGCGCCATCCCTGCTGCAGTCGAGGCTCTCGTAAAGTTGGACGTCTCGAGGTGTTCGCGAGGGCCGGAAACAACGGCGCACAGTTAACAATGACCACGCAAGAAATAGCAAACATTGCCATGCCAGGCAAGTCCATCAACATGGCCTACTTGGAAAGGTTGCTGCGGATCCTCGCGAGCCACAAGGTGTTTAGTGAGACGGTGACACCTTGCTTGGATGGCACTAATAAACTGGAACCAATTAGGAGGTTTGGGTTAACTCCCATTTCCAAATGCTTTGTGAAGAACGACACGGCCGGATCGCTTGCGCAGCTTGCTGTATGTCGAGAGGGTCCGGCTGGGATGGCGAGTTATCGTCACATTCATGAGGCTGTGCTTGAAAATAAGCCCGATCACGAGCCTTACAAGATGGCGAATGGCATGCACATGTGGGAATACCAAGCCAAGCAAAAGAACGCGAGAGAAGCTGAGCTTTTTAACCAGGGGATGCTCAACCACTCGAAGTGGAGTATGAATGCGATTTTGGAGAAATATGAGGGGTTCAAGGATGTGAGAGTGTTGGTGGACGTGGGAGGTGGCTTGGGATCCACTCTGTGGCCATCACAGAACGGTATCCTCACATCCACGGCATCAATTTCGACCTGCCTCACGTGATTGCGTCAGGTGTGCCGCGTCAAGGTGTGTATCTATTCAAGTCCAGCATTAAGTCTGTGTACTAAGGGCTGAGTATAGTTACTGTTACTAGTTTCATACAATTTTGCATGTTTCATACAATTTCGCTTTCTTATATTCAATACTTGACTCACAGGGCGTCTGCATCACCTGTAGAATGCCTTATCAAAGTGCACCTAAATTGTGCAAACCATTGTCAATACTAGCTTGGGTAGGCTCATATGAAGCTTTTCATGTAATGTTGTAAGAAATTGTTCGAATTCATTCATTGGGTGAAACTCCTAACGACTCATAATCTGTCACCTTAGATTCAGGTTCTTCAAGAATATTAGGATATCTATATATTTGGAGTTTCAAAGTGGAAAAATGGTTGAAAGTAATTTTCATGATCATTCAGGGGTTATGATTGTATAAATTGCTCAAATTTAAGGACTTGAATGTTGGCAGGAGTGGAGTTTGTAGGTGGAGATATGTTCACGAGTGTTCCTTCCGGTGACGCCATCTTCATGAAGGTAAGTAATCAGGAGTCATAAGTCAAGATATATTAGGTTAGTTTATATGTACAGGAAAGCCATCTATATATCATGACATCATCATTTCTAGAGTCAGCTGCTTATTCAACCCACCACTCAGAAAAGTTGGAGAATTTATCATTAGTTTTCTAACGTTTGTATTACAACATTCATCACTTCACCTTTAAACAAACAGAAAAATTATCCAAGAAATTGATTGAAATCAAATTTGGCATGTGGGCATTTCGTTTTGCACTGGCAGTGGGTATTGAACAATTGGGATGACAACAGCAACGTCAAGTTATTGAAAAAATGTCACAATGCTCTTCCTGCCAAAGGAAAGGCGATTATAGTGGACTACATCCTGCCTGAGATCACCAACCCGGACATTCTTCTAGACAAATTGGTATTCCAGTTGGATCTGCAAATGTTGGCCATCCTTGCTGTTGGGGCTCGACAACGTACAGAACGTGAGATAATTTGCAAAAGGAGTAAAATACGACTTTAGTTATTTTATCAAAATCCATGTACATAAGCACAAACAAGTGAAACAAATGTGGTAGATGGAAAGCTTACATCAATCGATATTGGAACATAAATAAATTTTGAAAAGAAATACAATGGAGAAAGTGATTAACTCCTCCTCTTATGCCTTTCTTTATATGTGTAGGTTAGAACCAGCCTTGACAGCCCATATGGGACAATGCCGCCCATGCAACCTAATCCTAATCCTAACCCTAACTTCCAATATTCTTACTTAGTGAGGTGGTATTGTACTCCAACCCCATTATGTCACTTAATAACTCATGCCTATCTCTCGCTAAAGCCTTAGTTAGAATATCCACTACCATATATTATGTTGGACAATATTCCAACTCTATAATTTTGTTTTCAATCTTTTCTCTAATGAAATGGTGTTGCACATCTATATGTTTTGACCTATCATGATTTGTGAGGTTCTTTACTAAGGTCATAGAATCTTGGTTGTCGCACATAATAGTCGTGGTCTCCTCTTGTATACAACCTACGTCCTCCTTTAGTTGCCTAAGCCAAATGGCATACCTCGTGCATCGGTTCATTGCCATGTATTCTGCCTGCATTGTACATTATGCCACCGTTTTTTGTCGTTTACTATTCCACGACAAGGCCCATTTTCCAACAAAGAAAACGTATCCGGAGATAGACCTACGGTTTTCCACATCGCCGGTCCAATCCGTGTCCGAATAACCTTTAAGATTTATGTATTCGCCTCCAATACACAACCTCATATCTAAGGTGCCCTTCAAGTACTGCATGATTCGTTTGAACGCCATCCAATGTATCGGACCCGATTTTGACATAAACCGGTTTACCACGCTTACCGAAAATATGAGGTCCAGTCATGTGGCCACCATTGCGTACATCAACGATTCTACCGCCTCTTGATATGAAATATCCTTCATTTTGTGCAAATGTTCCTCGTGCTCCTCCTCCGAAAGCTTCGGCAACGAAGTCTTCGTATCGAGCAGGGTTCCGATGGGTTTGCAATGATCTATGTCAAATCGCTCCAAAATGGTTTCGATGTAGCTCTATTGGTGCAAGGTAATCGTGCGAGTCCTCCTATTTCTTTCGAAATCAACCCCGAGGAAAAAATACAACTCGCCGAGGTCACTCATCTCGAATTCGTACTCGAGGCTAGACTTCAACTCGTTGATTATGTCCACATTGCTTGCCAAAATGATGAGGTCGTCTACATATATGATTACAATCACAATGTAGTGGCAAGTTTGCAAGACATACAACGAGTGGTCCGCATGACTCCTTGTAAAAAATTTATTCACAAAAAATATGTGATTGCATTCGTATCACGCTCTACCGGATTGTTTCAACCCGTAGAGCGATTTCTTCAACTTACATACGAGGTGCTCTCGGGCTTTTTGTTCAAACCCCTCCGGTTGTTCAATGTAGATATTCATGTCTAATTCGTCATTCAAGAATGCGGTCTTTACATCTATTTAATGCATCTCCAAATCCATGGCCACCCCTAATGTGAGTATGATTCTAATGGTGTTAAATTTCGCGATTGGAGTAAATGTTTCTTCCAAATCTATACCTTCCATTTGCGAACACCCTTTGGCCACCAACCTTGCTTTGAAATAAATTACCATGTCGTTGGCATCTTTCTTCATGAGAAATACCCACTTGCACTTCACGGCCTTACGGCCCTTAGGCAATGGAATTAATTCTCATGTTCCGTTGGCTATGAGAGATTCATACTCCTCTTGCATGGCCAACTCCCACTCGCTCGGATCATTCGATTCAATGGTCTCTTTCAAATTTCTAGGTTCCCTAACGATTGTCATGTTTGCATGCTCATTGTCTTAGTGTTGCGGAATGTAGTTCTTCCACCATTTCCCAAGAGGTCTGCGTGGCCTATCCGGATACCTAGAGTTGCCCATGGTTTCATTATCATATTGCGGGGTTGGAGGTGGTTTGGTTGCGGTTTTCTTACCGTGGTCAAGTTTCGATGCCTCCCCACCACGAATGGATTTCGTGGCCGGAACGTTGGCCTCCGTTTCTTCCTCGATATTGGACTCCTCATCGGGCTCTGAAATGTCCACGTTTGCCTCCAATTCATCTACGTCCGGTTTGGAAAATACGTCCACCTTCACCGCGGGTGCCTTGCCAATTCTCCCACTTGGATGATCTTCCAAATGCGTTTTGTCTTTGAAAAATATCACGTCCGGGCTTTTGATGATTTTCTTCGTCTCCAAACACATGAGCCGATACGCCTTTGTGCCTTCGCAATATTCTAGAAACAAACACTTGATGTCCGTCGCATCCAACTTGGTTCGTCTTTGATCCGGCGCCTTCGCATACGTCAGACAACTGAATAGGTACATGTGGGAGATATGTGGCATCCTCCCGCTCCACGCCTCCTCATGTGTCATTTCTTCGACAGCCTTGGATGGACATCGGTTGCGCACGTATATCGCATTGCATACCGCCTCCGCCTAAAATTCATGGTCTAGGTGTTGGGCATGAACCATGGACCGTGTCATCTCTACGATGGTCCGGTTGGCACGCTCTGCAATGCCGTTTTGTTGCGGTGTGTAAGGTGATGAGATTTGCTATACAATGCCATGTTTGTTCAAAAAATCATCAAATGTCTTTGAAATGTATTCCCCACCGTTATCCGTCCTAAGAACCTTCACTACGTGCTTGGATTGCCTCTCTACTAAGGTTTTCCATTCTTTGAACCTTGTCAATACCTTGCTTTTGGTCTTAAGCACATACATCCAAATCATGTGCGACAAATCGTCAATAAAGATGAGAAAATATCTTGCGCCTCCAATGGACATCGTTTTCATCGACCCGCACACGTCCAAATGCACGAACGCTAAGATCTTCTTAACATGGGTTCCTCCGTCCGTCGGAAATGGTCTCCTCGTTTGTTTGCCCTCGACACATCCTTCGCACGCCAATGAATGCACGTCGCCTTGCGCCACTCCCGCGTCCATCCCGCTCATCATGCCTTATAGCATTTTCACGCTATTTGCGTTGAGATGTCCCAACCTCTTATGCCAAAGCTCTAAGGATTGCGAGTTTCCATCGGAATGCGTCAAAGAACTTTATTCAACCCCATTCACCATGTTCGTGTCCAATTGATACAAATTGGACTCCAATGAAGTAACCGCCAACATCTCACCGTTGTTTGCCTTCACCATGTATCCCAACGACTTGAAATGCACTTTTAAACCCTTGAAATGAATTTGCTCACAGAAAACAAGTTCAAATCCAAGTGGGGCACATGAAACACGTCATGCATTGGAATGCTCCGCGTACGACCTCTCACACGTGTTTTCACTTGTATGGAACCTTTGTCTACGGCCTCTACCATGTCATTGTCATCCATGAACACTTTGCGACCCGAAATGGATTCATAAGTATCAAAAAATTGCTTATGCGGTGTCATGTGTTGCGAGGCCCCCGAATTAATGATCCATCTAGTGGCAAAGGTGTTAGATGCTTCATTTCTCACAACGAATGCAAAATCATCATTCGACCTTGTCATGCTTGCATTCACATTGTGTTTGCTTCGACAATTACGAGCAAGGTGACCCAACTTACCGCAATTGTAGCACCGTGGGTTGTCGGCGCGCCGTTCGTTGTTATTAAAGCTCGAGGTTGGCGGGACAACATGGCCGCATTATCTCCTTGAGGTACCTTCTCTTTCCTCTTCGAAACCTCATGCATAAGGCGTGCGGTGATGAAGTCCAACATGAGCTCCTTCATCGGGCGCATCTTCAATGCGGTAATCAAATGGTCGAACGAAGGCGGTAAGCTATCAAGCAATGTCATGGACACGTCCTCCTCCTTCATGGACATCTCCAAACATGTGAGTTGGTCTGCGAGAGATTTTACCTTGTTGATGTCGTCGAGCATGTTATCAGTTTTGTCCATCTTGATGGTGAAGAACTCGCGCCGAATAAACAAAATGTTGAACAAGCTTTTGGTCTCGTGCATGTTGCACAACGTCCTCCACGTTTCCGTGTGTCTTTTGCATCATTTGATGTGCGCCAACTCCTTGTCCACCAAGCTCGTGGCGATGATGGCGAAGGCCTTCTTGTATTGCCGCTCGTACACCTTCTTGACTTCGTCACTCGCCGTGGATGGTGGTGGCACCTCCGAACCTTCGACGATCTCCCAAAGGTTTTTGGTGGCCAACACCATCTCTAATTTGAATTTGTAAAGGTTGAAGTTGTCGCCACCAAATTTATCAACCGTTATAAGTCCCTCACCTTCACTAGAAGCCATTTTAAAGACTTGAATGGAAGCTCCCACTCACTCAATGTGTTAATATCTCAAGTCAATAGCTTATACCTCACAAAAGATGCAAAATCACTCAATAAACCTTCAAGAGATTACAACTAGCTCCTTGGAACTCAAAGAAACCTCAAAATGCTTAAGAAATGGACCAATCTATCAAGTCAACACCTTATACCTCACAAAAGATGCAAAATCACTCAATAACCTTCAAAAGAGCACGACTAACTCTTTGGAACTCAAAAAACCTCAAAACGCTCAATGAATGGACCAATCTCTCAAGTCATCATCTTATGCCTCCCTTAAGATGCCAAATCACTCAATAAATCCTTAAGAGAGCACAACTAACTCCTTAGAATTCAAAAAACTTCAAAATGCTCAAGGAATGGACCAATATTTCAAGTGAGCACCATATACCTTCCTTAAAGTGCTAAATCACTTAATAACCTTCAAGATAGCACAACTAACCCTCTTGGAATTCAAATCACCTCAATCTAAGCGTAGAAAGTAAAGATTTCTCAAGTCAGCAGTTTTTCACTCCATATAGATGTAAAATGACTCAACAACCATCAAGAGGACACAACTAAACCTCTTGGAATTCAAATCGCCTCAAACTAAGCATAGAAAGTAGGGATTTTTCAAGTTAACACCTTTTCACTCCAAATAGATGCAAAATGACTAAACAACCATCAAGAGAGCACAACTAAGCCTCTTGGAACTCAAATCGCCTCAAAACACTCTTAAAAGGTAGGAAACACTCAAGTCAGCACCTAAATGGTCGGATTAGATGCCAAATCATTCAAAGATACTCCAAAAGCAAATCTAAGCTTTTTGTATTCAAATCGCCTCAAAACACTCTTAGAAAATAGCAAACACTCAAGTCAGCACCTAAGTGGTTGGATTAGATGCCAAATCACTCCAAAAACACCTCAAATAGCAAATCTAAGCCTTTTGCACTCAAATGTCTTCAACCCTCTTAAGAACGGATCTGATGTACACTAATGCACTCAAAACGGAATGGACTTGTACCAAGTGAGTTTTCAAGTGTCCCAACACTCCTTAAAGGTCCTCCACGTTGGTCCACTCCTCAAGAATGCTCCAAGGCGTTCCAAAAGGTCCTCCAAAGTTTCAAGACTCCACCAAAAGCTTCAAAGACCTCCAAATCGCCTCCAATCAGATCCGGTCCTCCTCCAAGCTCCTCCTAAGTCGATCTCCTTCCTCCTAAGCAAAGTGGTCCCATAATCTATTGGGAAATGAGAGAAGAAAGCAAATAGACCAGCGTAGGGAGGTGGTACACAACACAAGTAGTTAGCATACAATAGAGAGAGTGATTAGCTCCTCCTCTTATGCCTTTATTTATATGTGTAGGTTAGGACTAGCCTTGATGGCCCATATGGGACAATGTTGCCAATGCAACCTAATTCTAACCCTATCCCTAACCCTCACCCTAACGTCCAATAATGTTGACTGATCTACGTGGGATTTGCTCAACTAATGAAGGAGATATGAATATATATGTTTCATTTGGAAATTATGAAGCACACCTAGTCTTCCGGGGATATTTATACAGTAGCCAAAAATGAGTCCCTCGTTTCGATTCCCAACTCCATGTGAATGGGAATGAAGGAATTGAATGTGTTCTTGTTTCCCCTGCCGCTTTGTGAAAGTGCCACTATTGGTGTGCAAGGAGAGTGAACAGTGATTGAACTACACGATGTTTGCTCATGGTATGATTTTGTGATGGAATCATGTGTGTATGTTTGCGAAATGAACATTGTAAAGCATACCTAGATTTCCAAGCATATTAATACAGTAGCCAAAAATGATCCCTTCACTTCAACCCAATGTAGACAAAAATCAAGCAAGTGAATGTGTTCATCATTCTGCTACCACTATTTGTGTGCAAGGAAAGTGAATATGAGACCAAGACATATGTGAGGTTTGCTCAGGGTACCAAGAAAGCGCCCAACGCTTTAAGATAATCCTATGTAAGGGAATGTATGTTTTGCAATTTGGCAATTGTAAAGCATACGTAGCCTTCCGGGCATTTAGTTACAATAGTCACAAACTGTCCCTTTAATTTCAATCCCCAACCGAACATACCTCATAGACATAAATAAAAGAACTCTCTCTTTTATTTCCCATGAAACTGACACTAAAGTGTGAATATTGTCCACATTGATTATACCAATTAGTGAGGGAGGACTAATAGTGAGTGTGGGAAATTAGTGAAGGTGATGCTGAATTTCTTTACACTATGAAATTATTGTCACCAAAATATCTAGGAAATATTGTTTATCCTAGCACTATTCACTTTTGCATGCATATATATATGTATTTAATCACCCTACAAACACCCTACAACACAAACTATTTTTTTGACATGTATGGTAATTGAACATGTTGTCATGAATTTAGTATCGCCTCAATAAAAAATTCAGCCCACAGTAATTTTGGGGCATGGCAAAATAGTGCATGTTTTGGGAATTAGTACCACACGCACAAAATTGGGATAATGAGTGCAATCTACGCAAGGTTTGCTACACTAATGATTTGTGAGGAAATCCTTGTGTGAACAAATTTGCCCCAAAACATGGAACATTGTAAAGCACTTCATATTTGCCTATGTTAATGGACCTTTTCCTTATGATTGTCCTTGTGAGCAGGTTAATTACAGTGGCAATGTGTGCCACCTCCAGAGGATCATTGCTGGCACTACATGCCTAACCAAGCTATGGGCATGCACACATGAGACTGAGGGCCCATGACCATTGCAGTTCAAGCACTCTGATTGGTGGAAAAGGCGGAGCTAGTTCAAGTTCGCCTCACACTACGCTTGGGGGACCAACAGAGTAAGTGAATGCAAGATGGATGTAAAGTCTACATGGATTCCTATATGAGATCAAATGGATCATGTTTCATGGTCACTTGGACTATTCTCAAAAACCACATCTATTCAGAGGTAGGCTAAACACAAAACCGGGAGACCACGACACTCTGAAAGCTCACAACTGTTGATTTATTATATTTTATCATGTGTGAGGACCCTGCATGAATAGAAACTCATTGAAATAGCATTTGGTTGAGGGCCCGGTTACGTATGACTTCACACTACACTCAAGGGCCCGTGACCACATTACATGATTTTGGAAGTGTCTCGGGACAGCCTTTGGACGACTTCTTTTGGGCTCTCACGATTTCATGGTTACAGATCTTGTCTCGTGTGTGACGTGGCCCTATGAGTCCTCACAATTCAGGCACCTCCATAGAAGTTCAAGTAAACTTTGCATGCCCTTCCTTCCACTTCTCTCATGTCTCTTTCTACACTGAGGATGTGTCGCTTCATATTGCTTGTAAAAATGCATCATGGTAAGATTATGTGGATTGACACTGACAAAACAAGCACTCGGTGGGTTTGTAAATGATTTCTGTGATGGTCATAATCCTCCTTTCAACAGACAGAGGACATCTACCTTTTGAGAGAAAGTCTGGTAATTACTACTCCTAGAGTGCTTCCTGAAACATTGCAACATGGCAGTCATACATTTCTTGAGACCCGTTCAAATCCCATGTAGAATTTATAGTTCACCTTCAGGAAATACGAACCAGGAAGCACCTTACGGTATCATGCTTTATTTAGTACAAATACATACATAAAGTCGCGAATAGCAAGTCAAGCTTTGATGCGAATCAGATGCGTATATTACAGTAGCACACCTACAGTAGTGTTTCCATGTTGCCAAAAGCTCACAGGAAATTTGATTTTGGAAATCATTGCTGTGGATGTCATAATCCCTCTGTCAACAGGCAAAAGGCATGTACCTTGTAAACAAAAGTCCGGTAATATCATGCTCCTGTGTTTCATAATAGTAGAAGCACATCCATAAAATAGTAGTGATTAGCAACAAATTCAGTGCTAAAAATCCGATGTTTGTACTGTTTCTGGAACAGACCTAGTGTTTCCATGCACTGTATATGTTTGACAAAGGTTTTGCAAGTTTTTCACTTTTGACACGCAAAAACTTGCACACAAAAAAAAAATGCACGTCAATTGACACGCACAATTTAGAAGTTGACACGTACTGTGACTTGTGAAGAAAAAATACACACGTCAATTGACACGCTAGAAATTGAAATGACACGTATTACTAGGCAACTTAAGTACTATAAACTGCAACTCAAGTATCCGGAAAACATAACCCATAACAATAGGAGAACTTCCTACACTCACTTACATACTTGTTTTTGTAATTTCCTTTGTAACCGGGAAGGCTCTACAACTGAGATGGTGATTAGAGAGGTGGTGTTGGCTAAGTAAAAGGCCGACAAGACCATTGTTCATGGTCTATTGTGGATGTATTTCCATGATTGTTTTGTGCAGGTATGTGAATGAACAATTTGCCCCAACAGATCTCGAAGAGTGATGCTTTGGCTTGTTAGATATTGGGTTAATTCTAAGGCATCTTAGCTTGACACTGGGATGATGTGAGGTAGACTTTGCATAGTGCAGAGATCCCCTTCTTGTGTTTAATGTACAATCCATTTTTACTTGAACTTGCTTGTAGATGTTTTACAAGAGTCGAACACCGGGAGGTCACTCCATTGTCAAGTTGAAAACCACATGCATGCAAACAAAAAAAATCTACTTTTTCTAAGTTGCATCACCAAAATGGGTCAAAATTTCATCAATTTTTTTCATTAGTAGATATACACGGCATCTATTACATAGTAAAAAATGATCACCAAATTTGATTTTAAAAAAAAAATTAATAAAAAATACCATTTCTAACTAGAATGATGCATAATTGAACTAAAAAATTACTACAAAATGAAGATGACTAAAAATTTCAAAAAATATATACAAAAGATATTATCAATGGTTATGTATATGTAGAAAAATATTATAATTTTAAAAATTATCTATGGCATATAATATAGGGGTAGCAAACTTTGTTTGCATGTGGTTTTCAACTTGACAATGGAGTGACCTCTCTGTGGAGTTGAATAAATTAAATATCAAATTTCAATATGATATGGTTGATATCACAACTATTAGTGCAACCATCGATATCACTATTTCAATTTTATCACGTCATTTTTAATCCAGGAATGGACCTATGTTTGGTCATACAAGCAAGAATTTGGGAAAATTCTTGAGGGAATCTGCAAGAAATCTTCAATTAAGTTATGAAAACAATATAGTAGATCGTATTATTCATGCATTGGCAATTGATGGGCCCAATGAAGTAGAACAATTCATATTATTGGGTGCATCTTATGTGCAAAGGGTTGTTCATGCTTTGAATGATCGTTTCCCAAACCTTCCAGTATTTAATGGAGCCAAATTTTTCAGCCCTCGTAATTATCCAAGCAATGATAGTGACCAAATCACAAGTACCAAATTGTGGCTCGAAAGGATATTATTGAAGTTTCAATACACTAAAGAAGAAAGTCACTTGTGTAAGGGAGAACTCCTGGAATTTACAGAAACACTTCGACATGACTGTGAGAACAAAACGGTATTTGAGGCTTGGCGCATATGTGGTAGCAATTTGGAATGGGACACAAATTGGCCTAAACTTATGCAACTTTGGCAGAAAATTATACTCATTCCATCAAGTATAGCTATTTATGAGAGAGGATTTTCTCAAAAGAAAATGCAATCAAAAGCCACTTGTGCAATAGGTTGAACTTGAAGACCCTTGATGCTCTTATGTAGGTCTCTCTTTGTGGGCTTGAAATGGACGCAATGGATTGGGCTACCATCTTCAATATTTAGAGAAACATGCGAGACCGAAGGATACTTACGCTCGATTGATAGTTTTTTTTGTTACAAATCAAGATTGTATTTTGATTATTCATAACATTATTTTTTCTAAATAATTGTGTAACCCAAAATTGAGGTGACATTTGAGAATAAAATGTATATGTCAATTGACATTCATTTTTGTTTTTGAAAATGTCACGTGACACTTTGGATTTGAAGTTGAACGTCAAATGAAATTTGTCAAACATACACACTGTTTCCATGTTGCAAAATGCTCACAGGAGGGTTTGGTTTTGGACTTTGGCAGGCACGGTATGCAGAGGGTATGAAGGAAATGTTGGAGCGGTATTTCACAGGAAAGCCACTTCCAGAAGAGAATTACATTGTGAGGGAGGGGCAATTGTCTTCTCAATACAAGTAGATGTGTCTTTTAGATTCACACTCCTTAAAAATGGAGATGACTTCATGGAACAAAGGCTTGTCAAAAAGTGTACAGATGAAATTAAGTTGATATACTAAGTTATGTGCAGTGATTCGCATACGAGTTTCTCGTCAATTCTTATTACGAGTGGGCTGCCTTCTGAGTGTGCGTTGCACCTGCGCAAAGTTTGCCTCATAAACATCTGTTTAAGAGGCTGTGTGTAGTTACTCTTTTCCAACCAAGCGCAACTCTTCTTGGATACGAAACGAGCACATGATTCCTACGAAAGAGTTAGCAAATCCAAATCTCGGCCGTCGCCAATTTCCTCATAATTTCTCGAGCTTATATGGATATTGTATTCGAGGAACGGACTCCCATTCACGTCGGAGTAAAACCCAAACTCCGATGTTACTTTTATTTTATTTTATTTTATGGATATTGTATTCTATATCCAAGTGAAGATTCTCATGCTCATCAAATGGTCGTATAATCTAGGTCCCCCCAATTACGTTGACTATTGAGCTTGGAATCGTTGCCGTATGTTGAGCACATAGTCCAATCTCTTCTAAGCAGTTGACCTTGATTTGGCCATCTTGTGAGTTTATTTTGGGTTTGGTATGTGTGTAACTTGCCAACTAGTTAAGTAACACTTTCAGAAATTTTAATTTTAGAATCTATAAATATGTAGATGGAAGGTCGTAAGAGGAGAATAATTGTCAACTAGGAATTGAACATCCTTGGCGCACACTTCTATTAAGTGTCCGTCTTACTAGTACCTAACATGCCCTTGAAGTACGATATTCAATGACTTTTCTTATTAAGTCACCTACATTTGAGTGGTATGTGGGTTCGGGTTGGCTCCAAAAATATATACCAAAAAGACATATGTTTAAAAAAGTTCGAAATCCATGCTTAAAACATGATGACCATCATAAGTTCAATAGCAAACATGATTGGGGGAACGTATACGACCATCTAATGAGCACAAGAATAACTCACTTTGATACCATTTGGAATAAGATATTCATCATGAGGAAAGTGGCTATGGCCTTGATTTGGATTTGCTAACTATCTCGTACTAATCGTGTGTTAAGGTTGAGGCATCCATAGTTGATCAGGTCCATATAACTGCTCACTAGGGTCATGTAATGCCGACATGGATAAGATCTATGTTTTTTTAGGCGAATGGAGTTAAGGTTTATGTGGTGGCGGCTTGTGATTGATTACCCTCATAAGAGTTTTGACAATTGTTGTAGCCAAGAATTAGCATTGACATGAGTGGTTATGGGTTAAGCTATAGATTGATTGTGTGTTATCCTAAACTACATTGCTTTGAAATTTGTAACAATTTTCATATTCATGACACACACAAAAATCATTATCCTTAGAATATGTTCTCTTTGCTCGAAAAGTGATTCCCTACTATTACTCCTCCTAAACAAATGCAAAATCTCTTCTTCTTCTTTTGGTTATAGATGCCTCAACCTTACATATCCTAGGAGAAATGGGTTAGTTGGAAAAAATAACCATTTAAGACCCATCTACCTCAATGGACTCTAGTCCCTTTGTGCCAAGACAAAAAAAAATTAAAAACTAAACATTACAGTTGAGGCATCTATAACCGATAAAATGAGAGAGTCCGCATATGTTTAGGAGGAGTAATAGCGGATGATTATTTTTCTTGCGAAGAGAAAAAATTCTAAAAAGAATGCCTAAAAATTTTAAAAAACTGCCACAAATTTCAAAGCGTAAATTTTAGGGTTATACATAGCCAATCTATGGGTTAACCCATAACCGCTCATCTCAATGATACTCCTTGGCTACGACAATTATCAAAACTCTTGTGGGGGTAATTGATCACAAACCGCCACCACATAAAGTTTAACTTTGTTCACTTGCAAAATATAGATCTCATCTATGTCAACACTACATGACCCTGGTGAGCGATTAAAAAGATCTGGTCGACTATGGATGCTTCGACCTTAAATAAGGTAGAAATACCATAACCCGTAACAATAAGGTGATTTGCATTGAAGATATGGTCTTACAATCAAGAGATACTTTTCCAAGATAGACGAGAAGGATTCATGAAGAATGCAAGTTGTTTCATATTTTTTTGCCATGTACAAAAAATCCTACAATTTTTCAAAGTGGAAAGTTGTCAAAACCCCTACTTGTTCACTAGATTCTCCCTACACCGAACACGGTAATCCGCATTTCCGTACATAACATCACCTAAATCGGTTACCTCATGAGCACATTAAAACTCGACTCCCATTGGCTACACTAAGTGTACCCGCACTGAAGTTGCCGCCTCACCATGATCTTTTTCAGAAATGACACTTCGCTATTATGACGGCAGTCTACACTATTGTGTCTAATTAGTGTGGGTGGGAAATGCACGTGGGTTGGAAATTAGTGCGGCCCACACTAAATTTCAAGTGTTTGGGTCACTTTGGATGAAAAATGTAATGTCATCCATCCGTGTGTGTTAAGGTTCTCCGCAAACAACCTCCGTTAGGTCAATGTGGGGAAAGTCTTCAAACACAATTGGATGGAATTATGAAGTTTCATCCAATTGTGGAAACGACAAAACCCACACAATTTTTCACCTTTGAAATTAGTGTGGGCCACTCTAAATTATAATTTGAAATTAGCGTGTTTTATTAGGAATTAGTGTGGCCCACACTAATTAGACACAATAGTGTAGTGCACGGGTAGAGAGGGTGGTTAACCAGTTTGGGTATTTCTCTACCTTAGTGTGCCTTGCAACGATCATCTTAAAAGCCTGTATGTATCCTGATGTTTTCCTGTGTAAAGAGATGCTGGTCAATGCTTTGTCTCCGAGATGAGTGTGGAAGATACAGTAAAAGCGTCAATGATTGGCACCTGAATCTTTCGTGCCAACTCATTACATTGTGCCATAATGATACTCCAATTTAGTCCGGCTGGCCATGCATCAGATGCTTGG
Organism: Polytrichum formosum; assembly: GCA_964035585.1. Classification (NCBI taxonomy): domain Eukaryota; kingdom Viridiplantae; phylum Streptophyta; class Polytrichopsida; order Polytrichales; family Polytrichaceae; genus Polytrichum; species Polytrichum formosum. Next base: position 4,765,318 of record OZ037941.1, read on the forward strand.
AACCCTATCTACTTTGTCAAATTTTCCATTCATTAAAAAAGAAAATTATATTGCAGGCTCCAAGGGCCGCTCGCTTTGGCACGCTCAAGCCAAGAGCCGTCCGTGACCATGAGATTGTGAGAGCCCAAAAGAAAGCGTCCAAAAGGCCGTCCAAAGTCACTTCTTCCCGAATCATGTAGCGTAGACAAAACTATTTCCGTTACCCGTAAGCAGGTTCACATAAGTGGTGTGGTATAAATGTGATACTGGAGTGATTTTTCACATGTATGGAAGTTGAAATCACAACGTTTAACAAAGAAGTCATAGTTCATATATCCAAGTAATGAAATTGTCTTAAATTTCCAAAGGCAAGATCCGCTCCCAACGTTATTCACAGCATAGGTTGACCTATTTCCGATAATTGGAAGATGAAAGCTTGAGTATAATCAATGCTCTTTTCAAGGAACCCATTCCATGCCATTAAGCTCACTTCTTCCATCATGCCAAATTTGACAACAACATGTGTGAAACTTCACAACTTTAGGGGGTATGTCTACCATGGTGTGGTCACGGGCCCTCAAGTGTAGTGTGAAGTCATATTTGACTAGGCCCTCGACCACATGCCATTCCAATGAATTTCTATTCATGTGGGGCCCTCACTAGGGTGCATTTTTTCATTTAAAATATGCATTTTAGAATAATCGGCAAAATTTGAGGCATTTTTTTATGTTTTTTATTATTATTTCACTACTACAATCAATCCAGGCTAGTAGGGCGAATATAGATAGATGCAACTTCGCCAATTGTTCCATATTATCAGACAGCATTAGTACATTTAAACTCAATGGCAGTGCCTGAGCTCTAAACCTTGCCATATGAACTGACAAATACCAGAATACGGATTTTGCGTCGGGGGACGTTCCAGGCGTAGTCGTGGATTCATACTTGGGCGGAGAAGAGCTCGAAGAATTGATCCTAGAAGAGGGGAATGTTTTTGACCATGATGTGCCATAAAGGACCTCACGGATTGATGTCTTTCATGATTTTCAACATAAAAAAATTAAAATGTTTTGAAATATTTTAAAATAAATTTTATAATGCCGCCTCTAACCTCTAGAATAAAAAATGCAACACTAATCCTCACACATCATAAAACATGATAAATTAATAGTTGTGAGATTTTTGGAGTACCATGGTCTCGTGGTTTTGTTTGTGTTAGGCTGACCTCCAAGAGGTGGTTTTTAAAAATAGTCCAAGTGACCATGAAACATGATCCATTTGATGCCATGTAGGAATATCCATGCTTGGTAAAGTCTATATACGTAGACTTTACATCCATCTTGCATTCACTTACTCCATTGGTCCCTTAAGAGTAGCATGAAGCGAGTTTGGACCGGCTCTGCCTTTTCCACCAATGAAAGTGCTTGAAGTGCAATGGTCACGGGCCCCGAGTCTTGTGGGTGAAGTTACCCTAACCTTCTTATTTAGTGCGACCCACACTAAGTATTCATCACCAATCCACATCAATTGTCTCAATGATATTGAGTGGCAACTAGAGAGGGTGACACATGATGCTTCATGTTGCTTATATGACAAGTCACGAATACCACTCCAATCGACATGGCACACCAACTTCAAAGCCACACTAAATTTGGTATTTAGTGTAAGTACTATCTCAAGCTTCATCACCACATATGAGAACCGACGCCCGGCATCAAGTAAGATATGAGGTTGTTATTTGGTACTTTTTTTCATTAAACACCTATACATGTTTGATTGGCGTGTGATTAGGTTATCAACTACTCTATACTCATTAATAGTGAAGACAATTGGGAGGACCTATATATTTAGCTACAAAACCAACAACACATTAACTTCAAAATAACCGTAACCAAATCAAGGGTGGCCCGATTTTCAATCCGGTTTTTCTCGATGCTTCATCGTATATTTATTAATCGGTAGAAATTAGAGAGCATGGAAAAAACGAACCGAAGAACACCCACCATATGATTAATACCAGTGTTCAATATTGAAGTCTTCAACACATGTCAAATGCCATTTTGGCTGTCAAAAAAGTTTTTTTCTTTTTCTTTTGGGCACTTCACAAAAATGTGCTCTGCAAAGTTTCCACCCTTCACAATGAAGGCCTCTCCAAAAACCGCTTGCCACAAAATACAATGGCTGCAATTTGCAAATAGAAACATAGCTAGACTCCAATCTTGGCATTCTAGCAGACACTTCCAAATTCCAATAACTCCTACAATTTCGACTCTACAAATTTGACTCGGCATTGACTACAACTTTGGCTTGGCAAGCACACCTATATGTGAACGTGGATTTTCCAAACAGAATTGGGTGAAGAGTGATCGCAAAAGTTGATTGAAACTTGAAAGAATTGGATGCATTGATGCGAGTGTCATTATGCGGTCTTCCGATGGAAAATATGGATTGGGCTGGAATTTTTGACACTTGGAAATCGACCAAAAACTGGAGGGCTTTGCCTTTGGAGTTGGATGATGATTAAGTGCATTATGTAGGGAATCTAAATAATTTTAGTGCATCATTTTATTGCACGTACTTCTTCAATAGAGTGAGACATCATATTATTCTCACATTCAATACAAAACAGCCAATATCAAGTTGTTATTTGGTGAAGTGTTGCAAAAAAGTTTGGAAGTTTGAGTGAAGTGTGATTATTCGGAAGCGCTTCACGTGAAAATGCATGTGCACATTTCAAACTTAAACACTGATTAATACCTTCAAGTAAAGAAGTGCTTCAAAACTCGCAATCGGTTTGCACGATTTGAGGGAAAAGCACCGTTGGGGCTAAGTCCCGACCTAATAATGCAAGCTTGGTAAAACAAATAGGAAGAATGTATGTACCCACCAAGCAACTTACGCCGATCGCCACTCTGAAAAGGGGCCGGGTCCGTCCCATAATCATAAGATCCATACGGATTCCGTGGTGAATGATCATTGACAGATAGATGGATGAAGTTGAAACCGGGTCAATGGAGGGAACGGGAATGAAGAACGGAATTTCATCCATCCTCCGTCCATTTGACCCTGTGACTCATCACTGGCCGCCAAGCCTCCATCAGGATCTCAAGTCCCAAGCTCCACACCTCATTCAACTTTGGATTCAGATCTCATCCTCCTCAACATCTCGATAGGGAACCTCACCTCCACCTTTGGTGTTGTTGGAACTTATGATGCTACTTGGGGCAATCTTGCTATGAATCGAGAAGCCATGTGCCCTAAATGAAGGTCCTAATAGTGTCATAGGTGGAATATTCATGTGGAAATGTTTAATTTGGGCCACACTAATTGTCTACATTAAATACACTTATTATTTGAAATTATGCAATGTTATAACTATTTAATGTTTATGTCATTTTTTGTCAAACAAAGATCAAACTGTTCGTTTGGAAATTATAGAACATTGCCATCGTTACTTGGTATAGAAATACATCAATAATAAAAGATATAGCATTATGTAACTCCAAATAGTACATGACACTAAATATCATATTTAGTGTATTCAGGGTGGCAATCATGTGGGCCCCAAACCTCATGTTTTCTCTTAAGTCTTCATCCTTCATACTCTATACTCCATAGTGAACACCATTGGGGTGGAAGGGGGGGGTGTATGTATTTAGTTAAGAAATCAACAAACATGCAATTTTGATAACCATGACTAAATAAGGGGAGGTCCGATTTTCAATTTTGATTTTGTTGATGTTTCATTGTAAATTTGCTAATGATATATGAGTTTATGAATCTAATCAGGATGTGAAAAAAAATACAAATATCATCCACAAACCTTCTTTGATTAGTAGTGGTTAGCTAAGTATCTAAAAACGGACACCGAAAAGACACATGTTCAAAAGAGATTGGACTTTGTGCTCAAAACTTTGCTAGCCATTCTAGGTTCTATCATCAACATGATTGGGGGACCTATATAACCACTTAATGAGCAAGATAATATTCACTTTGATAATGAATAAAACATTTGCATGAGCTCAGAGAATTATGAGGGAAATGGCTACATGTATGATTTGGTTTCGCTAACCATCTCTCACTAATTTCGTGGTTCTATATCTACAAGAAGTGAGTGCAAAGAGAAAAAAATGTCCATGTAAAACACATCTGCCTTAGGTCAAGGACAAAAGCCTTAGCATAATGTAAAACAACCACCGCATCAATTCCCTTTTCTTGACTATAATAAAAAAAGATCAATTTCACCCACACTAATTTTAGCTTATAGATTTAGTATAGTTTCAAAATCAATGTGGGTTCTAGAGAATTACTGCAGCCCGTGCTCGTAGGACTATTTAGTGTAGTTAAGAACCTACAATAAATGCTGCGACACTTTGTGTTTGAGGGAATTTTGACTTGATTATGAAAGTACTTTCGCTCAGTGACATTGATCCAGTCTATCGAACCACTAGAGTTTACATTAAGGATATTCCTTATAGCATTATCAAATTCCTTATAGCATTATCAAATTCCAATTATGATACTAAGATCACAACTCATAACTAACTGCACATGTAAGTAATTTCGAGGATTCAGAGATTGTACAATGTGAGCAAATGGTTTAAGGTTGATTCAGGAATTCATAGATTGATTGTTGTACTAATAAGATGGGAGTATGTAGGTTATTCTTTGACATAATGTGAATCATGTATATCATTTAACATGATTATGTAATTCTATATCATTTAACATGATCATGTAATCATGTATTCTTTGACTTAATGCTATTCTTTAACCATGAATCATGTATATCATTTAAGCTTTGTGCTTTTAAAACCATGACCAAAGAAACACATAAATTTGAACTTAAACTTTCCTTGATTGCAACAATATCTTACATCTCCATCAAAACACTACGAGCATACGAGTCATGAGCAATTGACTTGCGTCACTGAAAGAAATATGCAAATCTATCATAGTGGTAGATTCAAAAGATTCTAGTGATGCATGATACTTTTCTAGTAACACATGTCGATTATCCTAGATGCATATGCTTGTAGTGGAATCAATTCCGCACAACATTCATTTTTTGGATTATGAGATCTGTACAAGCTTGGCAAAAGGTTGTCTCAGAACCTTGTAGGTTTAACTCGTGGTATATGGAATGTGGCTTATTCTTACGTATGATCAAATATTAGTGGTCCAAACCACCGTAAAATTTGAGGGAAAAAGAAAAGCCTAGTTTCATCTCCCTTACAACACAATACATCTCCATCACTCAACACCGTAATGGCGGCTACACATATACTGGAGAAAACTCGTCCATGCCAACCATCCATTGCAACTCGTCCATTGCAACTCATGGCAAGAAAATGCACAAACAAATTGTTCAGGTTGTCAACTAGAGGTTTTTAGTTGCCAATTCTTTCAAATTTGTAATTGAAAACCTATGTTGGACAACCAAAATGAATTATTTGTGCATTTTCTCACCATGAGTTGCAATGAACAAGTTGCATCGGATGGTTGGCATGGAACAAGTTGTTTTTCCTAGTGACGAGGATGATTTAATATGTGATCAAAATGGCAACACGTGTAGGAAACCGAACCTGGGTCAATTAGCTTACCCTAGTAAGGTAGATGGTCTTAAATGGTTACTCTCTCATGACTAGTCCACTTCTCCTAGGATACGAACACATGATTAGTATGACATGTTTAGCAAATCCAAGTCGAGGTTGTAGCCACTCTCCCATCATTTTTGGGAGGTCATACAAATATCTTATTCATTATCAAAGCGAAGATCATCATGCTCGTTAAATGATCATATACAATCCCCCCAATTATGTTGATTATTGAACCTAAGTTGGTTATTATATTTTGGACACATCATCTAATCTCTTTCGTACATACATACATACATACATACATTCTCAATGCCACAACTAACCACATACCACTCAAATTAAGGCGTCCGATTAAGATAAGCGATGGGATTGAGCACATCTATCCAAAGTAATCACATCCAAAACCCTCTTCATAAGTTAGTACATGTTGTCGAGTGCTAGATAAGCATTCTTAATTACTCCGAAGCATGCAACCCAACTTTCCCACTCATTGAATTGCAGGCCTGGACGAAGCAGGGAGGCTTAAAATTTCAGTCACTTTTCAGGTGACAAGAAAGCCCAGGTCGAGCTTTCGATCGGTACTGCAAGTGCACAAACTTAACAATCGCAACAAGGACACTAAGTTACCAACCAAGAATGTTATGTCAATCGATACGGGAAGATCGAGCTCATTGCAATACTGCTAAATCTGGACCTGGCATTTGAGAAATTTGAAGTGAAATGAGATTGATTTTAAAGTCCATGAAGCCAAAATTACATGGTCTACAATGTCAACATTTTTGGGTTTTCGGATATCACAATGAAAATCATGTAGAAATTTGGCTCACATATTTTCCATATCACCTCTATGTCATAAATTTATAGCCAACATAACATTGTTGACCTTTTTACCTAAATGGGGAACTTAAAGTAAGTTAGCATGTGTAAGGTAAGCAAAAACCTAAGCAAAATAAGCTGAACTTTATTGTGTGTGAAATCCATCCATTATTATTCTTGTTGCAAGGGTTTTTTATTGTCTCATTGAAGGCTGATCACATAGAAACTTAGTGACCATGTTATGGCCATGACTTTACAAGACCACAAAAAACAACTAATAAGTTGGAACTTCAATCTTGTAAAAGAATTGGTCACCACCTCTTAGACAAGCTAATTTAAACTCGAGGACCTCATTGTGGTAAACAAAAACCCAACTAATTTACTTTCAACCTTAATGCATAAGATGAAATCCACCCACTATTCTTGTTACAACTTATAGCTTTTGATTCTTTCATTTAAAAACGACCTAGTAAAAAGCTTAACAATGTTACACCTCTGATTGTCTTGATTATACTATGGTCACCCAAAAAATTGTTGGACCGTATGTTAAGGAGAGAGGGAATTATGATGTATGAGCATACCTCTCATCCATCCAACATAGAATTTTGATCTTGTACAGGTTTGTTGCTGATTCATCTCAAATGACATTGAGTAAAGTAATCCGGGGTCTTAAAAGCTAATTATGGTGTCAAATCGACTAAAAAAAACCTCCGAGATGCATGCTATGTCAGGACTTTTATGTTGGATGAGTGAGACTTACACTCGTATACGTATAATTCCCTCTTTATGTAAGTTAAGGAGGAATTTCCTAACTTATCGTCTCAAAGAGATGATGAAATTGTCCACTGCCTAATTCAAGTAACATGTAACTTAAGTGAAGGTTTGGCCCTCAGGACCTCATTCAGGACGTCGACCAGGCTCCATTTGAGGACCTGGAGGACCTTCTTCAGTAGTAGGCGTCGGCTGTCCTACTTCCTTCTCACTCACTTCAATCGCTTGCTCTCTCGTTTTCTCGCAAACAAAATCACAACTTGAAGCTCCCACAGATCGACCGCAGGGTTAAGTAAGTAAGAATCAGAATGTTTTCCCTCAAATATTTTCTACTTTCTGTCACCGGAATGCTGTAGCCAAAACCCACATTCACTGGAAACCACATTCTTTCATAAGATATTGTCTTTCGGGAAGGCAACGGAAGTTTTGAGAGTTTTGATGTTGGTGTGAGATTATCATTTTTCTTTGCATCTCCATTTTGTGTCTGTGAGGTTGTGGGTACCGAAGCTAGACTCTGGGCAGCATTTGGTTTGGGTTAAGTGATCCGTGGGAGTAGTCAAGTTTCTGGGCATTGCTTGGATGTAATGTGAGGAATTTTGTGAAGTAGGTGGTCCCATTTTGTTTATTATTAGCTTTGAAAGCGTGACTGGGGGTTTAAATTTAATTCTGGGTGGTTCAAGCATTTGTAGCTAGCTTTCCCGTTGAGGTTGATGTTGTTGTTGTTGTTGGTGTGAACAGAATCACTTTTTTGTATCTCCATTTGGTGTCTGTGAGGTTATGGGTACTGAAGCTAGAATTTGGGCAGCATTTCGTTTGGATTAAGCGATCCGCGAAGTACCTTGTAAATGTTTTCATGCATTGCTTGGATGTAACGTGTAATGTTTTTGAAGTTGATGGTCCCATTTTGTTCATTATTAGCTTTGGAAGTGAGGCTGGGGATTGAAATTATAGTAGGGTGAAGCCATTGATTAGTACCTGGAGATGCATCACCTTGCCCCCATTGAAGGCTCCAAGTTTATATAAATTGTTGTCTCTCCTCACGAATTTTAATCACACAAGGCGAGCTTGGCTCTACTGTCACGGTAATGGCCGTTGTTATGGGTTAGGAAAAATGAAAGGAAATTCGTTTCTGGTTTTTCTTCATTTTGATTTTGTGAAGGAAAGCATTCTTCCTAACACAGTACATCCACCATTGGTGCTGGTTGCCACTGTAGTGGGAATGCTTGCCTTGAGTTACTCCAAAACGTTTCCTGTGTGCAGTAATGTAGAATCTTGGGTTGTTCGAAATGCACAATCATTTAGGGAGCGTGCTCAGGTTGACGGTTACAGATTTATCTATCGAATCAAATAATGACCAGTTTAAGCAAAAATACCTCTTTTGAGATTGCAGGGCCTGAAACTTCGGATTTTTCGGGCTTTGAATTGCTCTCAACAAATCCTCTTGGATGCTTTTAATTTTAATTTTTAGAATCGCATTTTTCATCCCACTGGTTTGCAGTTGGAGATAGATTAAGAAATCTGCAGAGTTTTTCTGGTCTTGACTCTTGACTCGCCATGCACACAGTACCTATTCTAGTAGTATCACCCCCACTTAAGATTCTCTCAATGTTGATAAGTTGCATTATGTTTCACATCCAGCTTACACATATGCTTCTGTATTGGGTGCTCCGACAGTCAACAAGCTCTGAAGCGAAGGACGGTGATGGAGTTTGTTGGTGCCAGGACTCATCCTATCACTGTAAGTTTTTTGGACTCCACCCCTGTGTTCTGTTTATACTTGGAAAATCCTGCTGTTTTAATGTAGTTTGCATTCTTACATCCTTGAAATTTCAAGTTGCAGTCTTTTGCTAATAAAGAAAGTGATTCTATGGCAAAATGAAGGTAGCTTGTTGCTTCTCTCCTCTTCTACGAATGACCCCAACATGGTTTCTGAATCTTTTTACTTCTGTTTTTACTGGAATTTGCCAGGCTTCTCTGGACTGATGATACTGTACGTCATCTTTTGGTGAAACACTTTGGCATCGTTATATCCTTGGAATTTCAAGTTGCAGTATAAAAGAAAGTGATTCTATGTAACTATGATTGTTTGCTTCTACAGGGTTTTTCTGAGTCTTTACTTTTGTTGTCACTGGAATTTTCCCAGGCTCCTCTGGACTGGTGATACTGTACATCATCTTTTGGTAAGAATCTGTAACAAGAGCTGATTCAACCGTGGAGTAGACAAAAATGGGAAGAATCAAGGTGGTCCTACTCTTACTGGGACTTGGCTGTTTTGCCATGCATTTGAATTTTGCATCAGCACAAAACAGCAGCACCCCCCAGTACACTCTGGGTTTCTTAACCCCTGCAGCTGCCTCCGAAATCCCAACCAGCTTAGCTATTGAATGGTGAGTGCCAACAACTCCTGCTTCACACACCCAACATGATGAATTATGTGTGGAGTGTCCAAATTTGGAAATCGGGAGTGTGTCAATGCACGAATAAGATAAATCTACGTTTGTTTTCTCAGGCAATGAAGAATTAAGCATTTGTCTGTCCTCAAAGGCTTAGTTAACCCCTCAACGCTTTGGAGCCATATTTGGGCCCCTCTCATGCATACTACGTGAATATACATAGCGATGTGAATTTTTGGTAGATAGGGACAGCTTGTTGTCTTGCAAAGTGACATTTCTTGACACCCACCTAAAGGAACTTCGAAAGAGTTTGATGAAGATTTCATATCATCATGTCTAAAGAGAGAACACAACTAGTATGAAACTGCTAAGTGCATTCAGGGGTAAACTGATTAGGTCAATATCGTAACCCAACTTCGGGACATGCGAAATTGCTGGCCTGAAGCAATTTTAACCCTCTTCATGACAACTCTCCTGTTGTCAAATTTACACCATAGATTGATCTTTCTCTTAACATCATGTCACCGTGACAGGCAATGAAGCATCAAGCCTTTGTCATCAGAAGAGGCTTAGTTAACTGGTTAGGTCAAAGATGTTGCTAACACATGAGGTTAACTGCTCCTACTGTCAAGTTGCACCATAGATTGATCTCTCTCTTAACACCATGTCACCATGACAAGCAACGAAGTTAAGTATTTGTCATCATCCGAGGCTTAGTTATATGATTAGATCTAATTTGTTGCTAACAGATCAGGTTAACTGCTCCTATTGTCAAGTTTATCATTATACCACAGATTGATCTTTCTCTTGACATGTTTCACCATGACAGGCAATGAAGAATGTAAGCCATTGTCATCATCAGAGGCTTAGTTAACCGATTAGGTTCAATTTATTGCTAACAGATTGGGTTAAATGAAGAATGTAAGCCGTTGTCATCATCAGAGGCTTAGTTAACTGATTAGGTTCAATTTAATGCTAACAGATTGGGTTAACTGCTCCGATTGTCAAGTTTATTATAATACCACAAATCTCTCTCTCTCTGCTTACCATGATGTTGTCACCCGTGACAGGGAATCTGCGTTCCGAGTGGCTGTGGAGGTGGAGAATTCCAAACCTGGGCGTGCTTACAAATTGGTGCCTCACTCAGAATACAGTGATTGTGATTGGCAAACTGCGTATCATGGGGCACAGGCAATTGCGACACTGGACAATATCACTTATCCTCCTGTCATTGGAGTTGTAGGACCAGCTTGTAGCGGGGCAGCTATGTCCTCTGTGGCACCCTTGAAACCCCTCAACATCTCCATGGTCTCTTTTGCTGCTACTGCAGAGCCTATCACCGCAGACCGAGCTTGGTTCTTCAATTTGTTCCGCACAGTGTAAGCCTCCTTCTAGATCATTCAGAGCTTTTGGTTTTCCCATTAGACTTATTCTCTAACTCAACATGACTTTTGGTCGGAAGTTGGTTATTTTGCATACAGCATCTTCCATGTTTGTTAAGTTTTTGGTCCATGCTTTGGAGGTTGTCATGTGGAGGTCTGAACAAAGAATATTGTATATTGGTTGGTTGAGGGTCAAACTCATTTTGGCATGCTGAAAGGTGCGAAAGTTTGGCCCTCAATGAACCAAACTAGGTTGCTCTTTATTCATATTCAATCACTACCTCAGAGCATGCACCACAATTGGAAAGAGATTATTGATATTGGATGCAAAATAATCAATGGAAAATCATAGAGGGACCGGCTCCTGATGAAAAGTCCCGTTGAATTAAAGGATGACTCTAGTGAATGTCTGAAACTCCAAAAGATAGCCAGCAAAATTTTCATATTTTTTGATACCAGTTGGATGTGGATATTTGAAGATATTTTTGTTTTTGATGCTATTCTGGTCTATAGAGCATGTAAGAACCTTCATACCTAGGCAAAATTGCCCTAGTATCAATATGGTTTGGAATGGTAATCACCCAAATAATAAATAGGGTATACAATGATTCTCTCGCTGCCTTGACATACCCACCAAATATCAATATTTGACTAGTATTACAATTTTGATATCCATGGGTAGGTGCTTTGATACCATTATTGGTGGTGATTATTGATACCATGCATTCACCCTATATACCAGACTATTTTGCAGCAATTCTGACTACATATATGCTGTTATGAAACAGGTACAATGACAAGTTTCAAGCACAAGCTGTTGCAGCCAGTGTACGTTCTTTACATGCTTTTTTTTTTTTTGGTCCTAATGAACAATATTCATATGACAGCTCCCATAGCCGTAACCTTTTCTTAAACTGCTTTGAGTGTGCCCTGGCACTTTAAGGTAGATGTGTGTTATTTGGATACTTTTCTCTTTGCACCCACTTCTTGTAGGATATGGAACACATTGCAATTAGTGCGGGATTATTAGCAAATCCAAATCATGCCCGTTGCCATTTTCCTCATAAATTTTTGGAGCTTGTATGAATATCTTATTCATTATCAAAGCAAAGATTCTCATGCTCATTAAGTGGTCATATAGGTCCTGTCACAAATCGTTTGACTATTGAGCCTAGAATGGTTAGCATATTTGATCATGTAGTCCAATCTCTTTTTAAACACATGATGCCTTTTGGTGTCCACACCTAACTACATACCACTTAAAATATAGGTGTCAAGATTATTGTTGTGTTGGAATTAGGCATGTGTACATTAACTGTGGATCTAGGTATATCAGAATGAAAATAGAGCCTGGCTAGTTACACTCTTATAGCATGCTGACACTCTTGGGGTTGTTGGTTACAGATTGCAAAGTTGAATATGACGAGTGCCACACTCATTCATACGAAGCAATACTATTCGGCTAACTTAGCCCAAGACATCAATGAGGTAAATCAAAGACTGTCCATTTACAATGAGTACTTAAGTGAAGGGGAGGCCTGCGTACACACATTTGAAGACGCTGATTTCAAAGCAGAGATCGGTGGGCCAAGGTAAAAAAGGAATTTTGGGCCTTGACGTGTGCCTAATCTTGAGGAGCTTGGTTTCAAGGTTGCTTAAAACTGTCAGTTGATTGGCAATGGAGCTTTTTAAGCCTCATGTGGAGGCCACACATGTTTGAAAACACCGGTTCAAAATGGAGTTTGGTAAGGCAAGGTACAAGAAATTCCGCCTAAACGTGTGCCTAATTTTGAGGAGCTTGGTTTCAAGGTTGGTCCCTCTTTTATTGGGTAAAAACGTCTAGTTTCAACTCCAATCCAAGATGGTGGTTCTTAAAACCTCCGTTTCCGATCGGAGTTGGAAACAAACAATTTTAACCTAAAAAAGAGGGACCAACCTTGAAACCAAGCTCCTCGAAGTTAGGCACATGTCAAGGCTGAAATTCATTTACCTTGGCTTACCAAACTTTGTCTCAAAACCGGCGTTTTCGAATGTGTGTGGCCTCCCCTTCACAAAACCGCCACTGTCTTGGGTCGGAGTTGAAAAGCGCCAATTCTAACCAAAATTAGAGGGGACCAGCCTTGAAACCAAACTCCCCAAGGTTAGGCACATAAATTCAAGACCACGATTCTTGACCCTGGCCCAATGATCTTAATTTCAAAATTGGCATTTTTCGAATGTGTGTGGCCTCCACATGATTACAAACTGTTAGAAGCTTATTTTCTTGTTTGAGATGTAGACCCCAATAGGTACTCACTCACTGGACCTTTTTTTTGTGATTTAAAAAAAAATTACAGACAGTCAATCATGGGCAAGTCAACTTACAAGTGGTGACGTTGGAGGTCGGGACAAATTCCTCTATTGACAGTGACCAACTTAAAACAGTCTTGGACAACCATGCGCCTACAGATTTTGTGATACTGGTCTTGCATCCACAGGAAGCACATGATGTCTTCGAAGCTGTTAATGAACAGGTACACCTCTATTCCTTACCATAAACATGTTGACAATCGAGTTATGCGTAAAGTCGGAATTGTGGGTTTAATCCTTCTTTGAGAGAGTTTTCTATTAGGAGCTCGTTAGCTTGCCTTGTGTTGGAGCCTATTTTGAAAGTTGGGTGAAACTCCTTGGACCTCCTTCTCTTGTCATCCCAAAAACTTCGAGAAAACTTTAGGATCTAAAATAGGGTCTACCATGTGACCCACCACCCTAAATCCCGGATTGGTCTATGCAAGAAGGTTAACTTGGCCCACCCATTCTGGTAGGACAAGCTAGAAAGCCGGTTTTTAATAACCCTACACCACTCTTCGAGGATGGTAATTTAACCATCAAGAAAACTCAGGTGACTTTTTTGCATAAGCTCTCAAACTCAAGGTTTAGTCGAGCAACTCAATGGGAGTTTGATGCCAAGACTTTAAGCATAACTCTAATGCACTTGGGGCTTTAAGAAAGGTCTGCACGAATGCAAGGTTTTTAAGTTTCCATACTTGATGCACTTTTCTATTTTAAACTTCCAGTCTATCTATGGCTTAGTTTCCCACATAATTCTACAGTTATCCTCTAACTCAACATCATTCTTGATCAGGGAGTTCGTTGTTTTGGATAAAATTCGTGGTGCTAGCTTGGAGGTAACTAGTGTGGAGGTTTGAACAAAGAACATTCTATACCAGTTCATAGAAGGTCGAACTCATTTTGGCATGCCGAGAGGTTCTAAAATGAGTTGGCCTTCAATGAACCTAAATAATAGATAGGTTGCTTGTCATTCAAACTAAAAAATGACCTCCATTATATGCTCCGCAAGTGGTAAGAAAGAAACTTCTGATATTGTATGCAAAACAACAAACTGAAAATCATAGTGGACCAAGTCCCGACAAAAAAGTGCCCTTGAGTTCAAGGATAGATCTAAAGTGTGCAGTAAAACAAGCTGCTGTTTCATGAGTATGCTGCAATTACTTGTCGTGGTTTTGCAGAGTAAATGATCAAGATTATTCATTAGAGACGCTATTTGTGGAGATATATTGAGGCAATCTGTAGTTGGCTAACCCTTCAGAGTTGGATGGTTTTTGTTGTGACTGCATGAAATAAAGGGAAGGCTGGAGTTCCCATGGTGGTACTTTGGTACTGATGGTGTTACAGCTCTTGACCCTTCTGATGAGAACCAAACAGGTAGGATTTTGTCACTCATGTTTTATTGTCAACGAAGGAGAAAGGAGTTACACAATAGAGTATTCCTTGAAGTCTCTCAAGACTCATGGTTTGGTAGGGAGTTTTGGCCCACTTTTGACATTTTATAATGTGTAAGGAGCGTTCAAGTGGTGTCGGAGCCCCTGATCTTAGTGAAATGAAGGGGGTGCATTTGAATTTCGTCCAAAGATGGCAGTATAAAAATGAACTCAAGCCTTCGAAAGTTTGTCATAAAATTCACTTTTATAAAGCCATCTTTTGGCCAAAGTCAAACGCCTCCCCTTCATTTTAGTAGTAAAATCAGGGGTTCCGCCACCACTTGAACACTCCTTGAACATCATAAAGTGTCAAAAGTAGGCCAAACCTCCCTACCAAAGCATGAGTTTTTTTACGGACTTTGTAAGGAAAACTCTAACTGCGACCTGATTTTCTCAATATGTTTGATGAGAAACTTGTGTTTGTTGTACAGTAAGAACTCAAAACAAGGTTTTGAATGCATAATAATATGCTACTGCGCAATTTGGATAGATGGTTTAGAGGTATATGACATCTATTTTGAGTGTTGCAAACATTAAGGGACCAAGTTAATTTGAGCTTGGACCTCCAACTTGCCTGACCTGTGTTTTTGTGATGGCTGTCACAGACCCTACACTTGTAAATAAGCTATTGGGAGAAATTGGCCTGTCACCTTATGGTATGTTGTCTAACCAGTACTTGTAGTCTGGCTCAGAGCATTTCCTCAATATTTGATAAAACAATATTACTGAAGAAATTAGTGCTATGCTCAACCAGTGACAATAATATCCTAATTGTGATAATTTGGTGTAGATAAATTTTATATATATATATGCGGATTTCGCATTACCAAAATTTTTGGAGATAAGAATTGCATGTCATGATCATGGTAATGGATTTAATTGTGGCAAGCTTTGATATGGAGCACTCCCAAATTTATGCAATGCCCTTTGAGGTCAGTCCATGAACAACTTTCTATTATTGTAGTTTCGTGTGTCACTGATCGACCTAAGGTAGATGGCTCTTAAACGCTACTTTTTCCAACTAGCCCACTTTTTTTAGAATATGAAACATGTGACTAGTACAAGATGGTTAGCAAATGCAAATTGAGGCTGTGCTCAATTTCCTTATAATTTTTGCAGCTCATATAAATATCTTATACAATATCAAAGTGAAGATTCTCGTGCTCATCAAATGGTCATATACGTCCCCCCCAATTATGTTGACTATTGAGCCTAGAATGGTTATCATATTTTGAGTAGGCAGTCCAATCTCTTTTAAATACACATGTCTTTTGGGTATTCGTTCTTGGAGCCACACCAAACCGCACACCACTCAAATATAGGTGTTCGATTAAGATAAGTAACCAACTTAGGCACATCTACCTTGTACACAAAACTTGTTTGAATACTTTGACAACAAATTTGTAATTTTGTGTCTAAAATCATTAAGAAGTCAGAAATCATTTCACCCCACAATTTGCTTGTCCTTGTATATTCATTTTCTTTTCTCATTACTAATTACCCAGTGCAACCAAAAACATTTGCAGGTGGTGATTATTCAAATAACTCAATTTGCGACACATACTTCACGTACTGGAAAACAGCAAATTACCCAGGCCTGCCCGTATCTGGCTTGAACAAGTCGAGATCTTACACACCTTACCTTATCGACACCGTTCGCTTATATTTTGAGGCCGTCGATTCAGTTGTGACCCACAATCTCTCCATCACAGCTGCAAATGTTTTGCAGGCCCTTAATGGCTCCAGTGCAGCAGGAATTTTGCAGTTTGATGGATGCACTGGTGTGGTTGCAATAGACCCTGTAACCGGAAGTCGAGACGCTGCACTTCAACCCCCGATTTATGACCTTGTTTCATTTACATCGGATTCCTGGGAGGTATGTTTGTCAAACCTTGTTCAAATCATTTCATCCCTCTTTATCACTAAAAGTAGAACCACCCCCAACAAGTACTTAATAGACAATATTATATGGTCTATGACATTGCGTTCATATTATAACACACCCTATAAAAGAGAAGTTGTGAAAATTTAGTTTTCCTTCCTTTCTTTATCACTAAAAGTAGGCTCACCCCCAACAAGTATTTGATTGGTATTTTATTCAACCTATGATATTGAATTCGTCTTTGACACAACCTATTGAAAAAAGGGAAGTGAATAAATATGCATGGTATGTATTTGAGCCTAGGAATATGAATCTTTACTGGGCCTCTGCATGACACCTTAAAGCTCATATGGACGGCATGCCACTAGGATAGTTGTCTAATAAGGCATTGGGTTGAACCTTCGAGCATTTCAAAGAACTTATTCGTCACAAACCTCTAGATCCATAAATCAACATTGGTTGCACATTGATTCCATCACATCAAACTACAACATCGATACAACACCAACCAAATACAGGGTTGCAATTCTGATCTTTTTTTCTCTCTACAATTCATAGTTGCAAGATCTGAAAGGGTGAAATGTGAGTTAAAAAATCAATGTAAAATGGATCATTGAAGGACTATAATGATATTAAACCCTGAATGGAGCATTTCATAGATTTTTTTCATCACAAACCTCTAGATCCATACATCATCACCACTGGTTGCACATTGATCCAATGGATATCAATTATAGGGTTGCCATTTTAACCTTTTGTTGCTATTTTGTTGTTGCAAGATCTAAAAGGATGGAACGTGAGTTGAATCAATGTTGAATAAATCTTTACAGTAGCTAATTATTAAATCAGGACTGTAAAACACTAACTGAACGTAAAGCACCAGTCACTTGCATTTTTAAGATTTTGTTCTTGATGTTAGATATTTTTTGTGAGAATAAACCACATGCTTAACAGAGTTTTTTCTGTTTTTTTCTTAATTCTTTAATTTTTTTGGCCATTGCTAACAGACCTAATTTTTGGTTGCAGGCAAAAGGCCGGATACAGTCAAACAATTTTGTCACACTCCAACCTTTGCAAAGGCCCAACAGTCAATTTGCCCCCAACTCTGTAAGTCAATATCGACTTCTGCCTTATTGTTAAACTTGCTTGAAAATATTCAGAGCTCTCACATGCCAAGGATGGTCAACCTTGACAATGAAAATGATGAGGTGGATATGGTGTAAAATTGCAAGTGACCAGAGTTTAAGGTTGCGTCAGTATTGATACACACTTCAACTTCAGGTTTTAACATCTTCTTAATGCTATCTCAACATTTAGCTTCACACGATTCATTCAACTCAACAAGTGGGTCAACTCATAATTCAACCTCTTGGGCTTTTCAACGGTAACAGATAGAAACAAAAGATTTAACTCAAACCCCCTATGTGTGGTAGGCATTGATTCAATGGTGCAGTTTTGATGCGATTGCGTCAATGTGAAAGCAGTGTTGATCTATGACGATTTTAGAGGTTTTTGATTTATGGCTGAAAGGATCACTAATGGACCAGCTCTATCTCCATAAAATAAATAAATTGATCAATCAATTCTAGATAGATGCAACACTTCCATTTTCCCAACCTACTTGAGAGTCATGTTTGGCCAAGTATCCACATGTTGGTTCACAATCACTCGCAACTATCGCTTCCTCCCTGCCAGTTCATATAGTTAATTGAACTGACAATCAAAAGTATATATTTTTTATTATTATTTCTCAGCTTCCTTAACTTTATCAAGCACTGGTGCGTTTGTTCATGTGGGCCGTGAGAATATAACCATGGGGATGTCCAAACCTAGTGCAAGGAGACTCAGATTGTGCTTGAATTTGCATTAGGTTGGGACATCTCATGGTCATATTCTCAATGCCCACATGAACAAACTCACATTGCTGAATAACGTTATGTCTACTGCCCCCATCTTAAAAACTCCCGTCTCGAATTCGGACCTCTTATCAGCCAACCACTTTGACAGTGTTTGTTTTTAACAGAGCACATTGTGTTTGGTTTTGCAGGCATATAATGGGCCCAACCCCAACAAGAGCAAAACCGGTGCGATAGTGGGCGGTGTTTTTGGGGTACTTGCAGTAGTTGGAGTTGGTGTTGGTGCATATTTCTTGTACAAACAGAAACATAGGGGTCGCTATAACCCGTCCTCCTTTGTGCGGGTGATCGATTGATGGACCTATTATATTTTGTTATCGATGGGATCATCAAATCAAGACTTGGCTCGTGGTGAGAATTTGGGATGTAGATATGCAGCTTGCCAAAGCAGTATTAGGTGGTAGTACTGGTGCCCTTTTCCTCCTTGTAAAGACACACAAGATTTAATGTTCAGATCCTCATAACATTGTTCTGTTTTGTTTAGTGACCAATGCAGGAAGCTCTTATAAAACCAACATGTCGTATATCAATGAATTGTTCTCCCCCAATCTAAGGTAGAAGCGCCTAATCAGGTTACTTATCCTAATCGAACACCTATAAACCCTAACCTTCGTAATATCACGCTCCTTAATGTCACTCCTTCTCTTATATCCCAAAACCCTAGAGAACGGATGTTCTCAGTTTAAATCTCACTCCTTGTTCTCACATTTCCCTCCCATATATCATGGGTTTAGCCTTGATTGTTGCCGGATCTTTCCGGAGGATGCGCTACACTGATTGTCACAATTAGTGAGAGTGGGCTAATAGTGAGTATGGGAAATTAGTGAAGGTGATACGAAATTCCTTTATGCTATGAAATTAGTGCCACCAAAAGATCTACGAAGCATTGCTCATCCCAACACTATTCATTCAAAATATCCATTGAAAGTACTATCCATTGAAAGTATCGGTACTTGGCACTAGGTATTCACTAAAAGTACCGGCACTTGGCACTATTCATTGAAAGTATCGGTATGAGCTTTGAAAATTATGAGGAGAGTAGTGGCCTCAATTTGGATTTGCCAACTATAGAACAACCATGAGTTCCATATCCTATGAGAAGTGAGGTAGTTGGGAAAAGTAACCGTTTAATACCCATCTACCTTAACCTAGGAGCCTAAGCAAGTGCAATTCATTTAAAACTCTCCAAGTTGTGTTATGGGCATTTGTACCTATGTACGTACATGCCACGCTTGCATCCAATATAATCTAGTCCATTGAAGTGTAAAATTGGCAAATCCACTGCCTTGCCTATGTTGGAAGCTCCACTCACTTATTTGTATCATGGTGTGCTACATTGACTTGCTATGTGTGCACATAACTCATGCTATACCTCCACTTGGTTGTTATTTTTGAGAGGACCCTTTAACATTTGATATGTATCCAAATATACCCTTCAATATTAGGTGTCCACAATAGGTCACAATCCAAAATAGGTGCACCTACCTTACTTATGTTCAATCTTCGCAACATCGACCTTGTTCAGAAGGTTTTCCAATCATATGTTGACAATACATGTATTGCATAACATTCTTGAATTTGGGGGTTGGCTTCGGAGAGCCCAACACCTGGGGCCCAGATGGTTGCATGAACATCCAAATATTTGAATATTTTATTTATTTTAAATTCGATTTTTACAATGGGGGAAGCTTCCAAAACCAAGAGAATCCAAGGAGACGAAAGCACTTACAATGATCAATCTCAAAAACCAGATATCATAAAAAGCCTTATTATTGTAAACTATATGCACATCAATGCACATTTGCCTGAAAACAATGAATTGTCATTACTCGACAAGGTTAGATTGTAAACAAACAAAGGCCATTGATCAATGTTATGTGTCCTCAACATATATGGGTAAATGTCTAGGTATAAGTAATTTAGCTTATCTAAAAATGGAAATTGGAGTTGGGTTTGAATAGTAGGAGATGTTGATACCCACTACTAGCGTCAAATTTTGTAACCACAGTTAAATCTTTTGATGTAATTTTTCTAATGCAAAGGTCAATCTCCCTGCCTATCTATACATGTAGTTGTATGTGTGTTATATGAATGGTACTTTTATGTAAGCAATGATGTTTATTTTGTGTACATTATCTAATTTTGATGGGATGGGCTGATATTTTTGGATGTAGAAGTGCATTAGGGACTCTAAATGTATGAAGTTCCAACAATGATCCTCTTATACAGTGATTGCCAAAACTGAGTACAAACACAACATATTGAAATTCAACAAACAATGTAAGGAAATTGGATGCACCAAAAATGAAACCATAAATTGCATAGGATTACCATTGCAATCAATCATACTTCCATGGGAATTGAGGCCTATTACACACAAGTATGCATGTACAAACAAAAAGTAAAGTGAAGTTCAATCCAAAACTCAGTTTTGCTCACACAAGCTGGAACAAAAGTTAAAAATTTGTCCACCTACCCTTAGCAGCTATAACAGTTGCAATGCGCTTAGGCATGCTCCTATACAAGTTCTTACACTCATTGGGAGTAATTGAAGCCCAACAATCCTCAACACGCTCCCACAATTCTAACATTCCTTTGGGAGGTCTCTCATATTGGTTTAGTCGACGTTTTAAAGTTGCCCACAAGTGTTCAATCAGATTCAAGTCTGGAGATTGCGTTGGCCACTTCACAACAGTAAATTCTTGCGAATTCAGCCAACGGCACACACTCTTGGATGTATGTTTCGGGTCATTATCATGTTGAAAAATCAAATTGGCAGGATCCAAATTGTATGCATGTAGCGTATGAATCAACTCTCGCTCTAAAATCTCTCTATACATGTACTGATCCATTCTTCCCTCAATCCTACACATCATACCAGGGCCACTTGGAGTCATGCAACCCCACATCATCACTCCCCCACCTCCAAACTTGACAATTTGTTGCACCATTCCAGCACTTCTGCTTTGTCCATCACGAAACCAACACCAACTGCGACCATCAGAGAAAAATCGGTTGATTTTTGTTTCATTGGAGAATACTACATGATCCCAATCATCATCAGTCCAATGGCAATGACGTCTAGCAAATTCTAATCGTCCCTTAATTTGAAGAAGTGTGAGCTTTGGTTTCTTTTGCTTCACTTTACATTTCAAACCTGCTTTTCGTAACACTCTCCTCACAGTACTATCGCTCATACCAACATGAAGCTCTTCTCTCAAGTAATTTCCAACTTTGTGTGCAGTTTCTAAGCCACCCACAATGATTCCTCTCACACAAGCTCTACGATCAGCTGCACTGTACACCTGTGGCATGCCACCAAAACTGTGATTGACATCACTCAATTCACTCAAATGTTGCTTACAAAATTGTGCAACCCAACTTTGGGATACCTGTAAATCTCTAGCAACATTTCTAGTACTTTCACCCCTCCTCAACTTCTCTAAAGTAGCTTCTTCTATTTGTTTTCTACCAGCAGCAGAGAGAGACCTCAATGAAACCATTTTGCTCAATTTGCATACATGATGTGCATTGAATGGGGACACAATTATAAATGTGAAGGCCAAGAACATGCCCACCCAAAAAATCGGACCCAGAAAACCACTTGTACATGTCAGATTTGTAGCATTCATTGCGTAATCCAAGTGTGAGCATAACTGAGTTTTGGAGCTAATTTACTTTGATCTAGATCTTTCTCAAATTATCTTGCATTGCTGGACTTGTAATTTGGTAGCCACATCATTTACATGCATGTATACTTGAGCCGTCAACTGATTTGGCATTAAATGCAATAAATTATAAAATATGAATGGCTAAAGGTAGACTAGGCTTTTTCGTACTCAGTTTTGGCAATCACTGTATTTGTGCAAACTAGTTCAACTTGGATGCACATTAATGTTGTAGAGGGTTGGTGCAACACTTGTTGGCCTAAGATGTTGCTAAGTGCTTAAATTGTATAATATGTGCATGTTGATCCTCTCATATATTTGCAAACTAATTGAACTTGGAATGTTATGGAGGTTTCAAGGATTGATGCAATTTGGTTTTGTATCAATGGGCATGTCCAATTTCAATAGGTGGCAAACTTTCCCCTTAGTTTGTGGTGTGTGTGGCCACATGCAGATTGCGAATATAAATATGGGCCCACTTATCCAATAACTATTTTAAATGTGGCGCATTTGTGCACCTTTTCAAAGTATTTATGCAGCCTTGAATTTTTCCTTGTACAATTAGAATTCGCCACCTAGATTGACACATAGGTTTTGTGCATTCGTCACATAAACGAATGCACAAAATACCTACATAAATTTTCAAAATTATTATTTTGGGATAAAATTCCATTTTTGAAGTTCCCTTTTATTTGAATGTTTGCGATTTTTGGGACTTTCATTTGAGACAATTTGGCATTTGAAGTGTAAAAATATTGCAAAAAATAGCCTAGTTCAAAAGGAGGCAACATCTCCCCTAGAGGTCTATATTGGTATCAAACTTATACGTTTGAATCCTCCAAAAAAGGGACTATGGCACATAATGTTGGTTTTGGGTTACATACCTTCAAAGGCCTGACAAACAAGTATTGGGACTTTGCCAAAGATTTGTGGTGTCTGTGTAAACTCATCCATTAAGGAAGTGTAAACACAAGAAACTACTTTACAACCAAAATCTTGTTGTTTCTAGATTGGTTGATTCCAACAATGGAATCAAAGATTCTGAATCAAGCCAATGGATTCCACTTGGAATGAATTGGCCCTCAACTTGTAGGAGACTTGTCTTTACCATATCCCCTTCATCTGGTATCGATGGGATGAGTGTACATAGACGCCACAAACTCCAAGCCAAAGAGAGAAATTATTTTGCTTATGATGGCGTGGCTTATGGGCTCCGTCTCCCTTTGGATAGCTAGATAGATAGATAGACTCGGTCTTAGTAAGTTTTCCCATCATATTAAATTTATGTGGAGATCAAGTTTAACGTGAGTGTTCTTTGTTTGCCATGTCAAACTTACTCCCAAAACTCCGGTCCGACAACTTTAACCCTCGGTAACCTCAAACCATTCCTTGATGAGTCAAGGGGTGCATGGTGATAGTTTCGTAACGTTCGGACTGTTGGAGGCATTTATCGAATCTCGTGACTAGGTGCCAATCAATCAAGATAATGCCTTTGGGAGTGGGGCGGCAAGTTTCCGCAAACCCAAAATATTCCATTGGAACAATATTAAGGGGACGCCATACATGTTCAAAAACACCGGTTTTAAAAACGGAGTTTGGAAAGCCAAGGTAAAAGAAATTCGGCCTGGACATGTGCCTAACTTCGAGGAGTTTGGGTTCAAAGTTCGTCCCTCTTTTATTGGGTATAAATGCCGTTTTCAGTTCCGATTGGAAACGGATGTTTTAATAAGCATTTGCAAAATTGCCGTCTTGGATTGGAGTTGAGAACGGACATTAGTACCCAATAAGAGAGGGACCGACCTTGAAACCAAGCTCCTTGAAGTTAGGCACATGTGAGAGACTCTTATCTCATGCTAGTGTTGACAAACATAGAACAACCATAGGTGATATTTGTTTGTGTGGGTGGGTGGGGCATATCTATGTGTGCGTGCGTGTATATATCATTTGTAATATATTTTATTTTATAGTGATTTAATATGAAATTAAAACATATTTTATGTTCTTCAAATGTGAAAAACTATTGCAAAGTTATTTCCCGTTTGATTCTCTATGCATAATAAACTAGTGTTAAATTTGCCAAAGTACTCCACTTTAAAAAGAAATGACATCGGACCCAACATCAAACTCTTCTCCTCCACTTCACCCCATACTTTGCCGCAATTTTATTGGGCCTCCCAGCCCCCCATGTGTTACCCTTGGTTTGACGAGTTCACAACCACAACATTCAAGATATTCACGAAGCTATGGCTAGCCCCGAAGCTCTCGATTTTGTCGAATCATCAAAGCACTACGGGAATTGGGTGCTCTTCCCGATGGTTCGAGTCTCTTGCAATAGGTGGTTACAAAATCTATGAATTTGGATGTAGAATCTACCGTCTTTTACGTCACCAAAACTATTTAGTGAAAGAGAACCAATGGCTAGAGCACACGATCCCTGCAATGAAGGGTCATTTTACAAAATAACTATGTAGGGTGTAGTGAACGCAATGTGGTACGAAAAACGTAATTTAATCGAACTTATCAATGCTTAAGATATATGGTTTGGGTTTCTTGGTGCCTACGTAACCTCATACATTTTAGATGAAAGGGTTGTAGTTAAAACGAGATTTTTTTTGGAACACAGGAGGCGCTTGACCACCTGGTTAGTTTTTTTTTGTCAAGTAGAGAGACGATTTCACGGCCAGGAATCGAATCGCCAACCACTCCGTTCGGTTTGGGTACCTTTCCACTATCATCCGGTAGTTTAGGGTCATGTTGGACCGAGTAAAAACAATATTCATATACTTGGAGGAGTTGAGGGTCGATCAATTTAAGTTGGACCCGAGTAGATTAATTTTTCAGGCTCAAATTGAGATTTTAATCCATTTGGCTATACTACACTAAATCTTGTATTTAGTGTCACTTACTATTTGGAATTACACATTGCTAAGGCTATTTGCTATATATCCCATTTTTTTGCCAACAAAGGTCAAATAGGTTGTTTGGACTTTATAAAACATTAATATCTTTACTTGGATAAAAGTTTACATCAATATTAAAAAGATATAGCATTGCGTAACTCCAAATAGTAAGTGACACTAAATACAATATTCAATGTAGCCCAACTTCGACATCTTTCCGGACTCCTTTGTTTCATAATCTCAATGTCTAACTAAGAGCACTAGGATGAGTTATAAATAACTTGTTGCATTGGGAACTAGGTTAGTGTGGTATAACATTTCAAATATGGTGTCAATTTTACTCAATCGAATGCAATGCAATTTTACTTTTCTTACGTAACATGCCATGCATTTCAATATGGCTAGCTAAGAGGACTTAAACCCTCATTAGGGTTAGAAACTTGTGGGAGGGCGAACCATTGAGACAACAAGGTAATGGATGAACGTCCTTGTATAGCCCTAAGCTTTTGGATTTCTTACAAGATCCAAGGACTCATGGACCATTGGTGCAAGTTTGCTTCCACGCCTCCTATCAACCCCGGGGCAACAACTCAAACAAATAGTTTGTAACAAATGATCCATCTATATTATACTTGTACATTCATATCAAAGAACAATTTTATAGAACTTAGAATAGAGTGATGTAGTGCACATTGAGACTGTCCATAATACGTAATAATTTTTTGATTTGAATATGTCTATGTATTATAAGACATGAATAATTTGAGAATAATGTGGACTCCCTCTTGAACAGGGGAGGTAGTCCATAATTTGGTCTCCGTCATACCTAATTATCATTTATATAATCTACAAAAGAATTGAAGATAATATAGATTATTTTGGCTTGTAAGTCCTAACCCTAATTCTCTTCCCGACTTCTCTTGGTGGCTGCTCTCCCGCTTCTCTTCTGAAACTCTTTAACCCCTCTTCAATAGTTGAAAGTTGTAGATTATTTGAAACATAGTCTCGATTATATGTACGATTATGTGTACATAATCTATGCCTTTGTGAAATTTTTGAACGAGCCCCCTGTAATTATTTGTTTGAGTTGCCACCTTGGGCTATCAACGTCGTTATATTTCAATGCTACATGGGCCCTTTGGATAGTCGTGGTCCTCAATCGTTTGAGGTGGTAGACAAATTCTTACCTTTCCCTATTTCTCTTCTCTAACTTTTGGCTTCTTGTTCCAATTGGAAGCATTAAGTAGATAAATTTTGAGCTTCTCGTCCAACAAAGAATATTGTATGCAATCTACCATCGTAGTAGATCATAAAACCATCTAGGTGCAAGAGAATAATTTAGTGGTAAGACCACATGATCCATGTAATGAATAGTTCTTCAACAATAATACTATTAAGTTTTGTAAGAATGTTCCATGGGACCAAGAATCAAATTTGCTTTGATGCAAGCACCAAAAAGTCATGTAAGAGAACATTGTGTAGCGGCCTATCGAGATACCCTCATGAAAATAATTCCTTGAACCTTTCAAAGTATAGACCGTCAATTGGACGAGGAGGTTTGAGTGGTTTTAATCGACACTTTTTTATATTATCTTG
The DNA here is from genome assembly GCA_964035585.1 of Polytrichum formosum. Lineage (NCBI taxonomy): Eukaryota > Viridiplantae > Streptophyta > Polytrichopsida > Polytrichales > Polytrichaceae > Polytrichum > Polytrichum formosum. The sequence continues at coordinate 4,791,982 of OZ037941.1, forward strand.
TGGTGTTGAGTTTTTTAAAGTGATAGTATAAAAGCAACGTGAATAGACTCTATTTGAACTAGAAACACTAAAAAGCATGTGAAAATGGATGACTTTGTCGACCTAAACATTTAGAAAGGGAAAATTGGAAGAGGTTGTAGTCCAATAGGAAAGGTCACACCTCTCTTGGCCAAGCCATGATCACATATTGAATATAAGTAGGACATAATTCTCCATAGGTAGGGGGCTATAATTGTCTTGTGAGCATCATTTAATTGTTGTTGTATTTTGAAAGTTTATAAATCTTCTTTTGGGTTATGAGGAGATTGTTTGTTGTGTGAGTAAATTGGATGTGGAATTGCAATTTTATATTGAGTAGCACGTGGTGTTTGAATTGGTCACGAGTAAATTTAGAGTTAGTTGTGGTGAAACTCCCCCAATTCTACCTAAGAGTGCATTTGGACTCGAGTATAAGAATTAAATTCAAATTCAAATGTTTGTTGATAGTTGCATTTGGGATCAAAGTCCTATTGGAAACTGGGATGGGCTTCTTCTTCTTCTCCCAAGATTATTGTTTGTGAGGGATGTAGGAAATTGTAAGCGAGGGAACCAATGAAGACTTATATCCATGTTGTTTGTTAATAATGGCGACTTGTAAATGGTCTGATATTTTCAAGTGAAGTAATTAGAAAGTTGTTGATGCCTCAAAGAGAATATGAATGAGCCATTGTTGAATGAACATTGCAAGTTGTCATGTGTTGCCAAGGGAGTTGACATTGGTGAATATATATTGCAAGAATGAAAGGGGAGATTTTAGAGATCAAACTCCGTCTCTTTGTTGATAATCTTACATGATGTGAAGATGAAGGTTGACAAGCTAAGAGGTCATACCTTTAAGAAACAAACAAAAACTTAGGTTGTTGCTTGCAACAACTGTGGACACTAGACCCATTCACTTAAAGTGTTAAGTAGAGACCCAATAAAGAGATGCGGGAGTTACTGATGTAAGTTGAAGGTACGTGAATTTCAAATCACATGCCAAGCTCATCAGTGTAGGAAGTTTGAAGCTACAAAGAATAAAAAGGAGGTATGCCTTTTGATGCACTTCATTAAGATGAGGAATTCACACTCAAGGTTGTTATGTACCAAAGGAAAAAGATGTTAGGCAATTGTCCGATATGCTATAGTATCAAAGTACCTTGACACTCAAGGAGCCATACCAAGAGGAGAACAATCAATGGTCATGTTTGCAACTTTTGAGCTTGATTTTATAAGCAGGTAAAAACTTGGTGTAACTCACATAAGGTTAATGACTACTAAATACAATGTGGCAGGTGTTGTTATAGTAATTGAGATTACTTATGCCTCAAACATTCCAATTGAGAGACTAGCTACATGTGAAAGGTCACTTGAATATGTAATACACGGTCGAGTGGAAACCAAACAAATTCACCTTTTGACCTCCAAACCTTCACAATCTTTGATGGAGACACAAATAAGTCTCTAGTATGTTGTGAGACCATGAAATAGTTAGGGATGGGCATACCACTCTAAGACGGGATTTGAACAGGAAGGATGAATACATGCAAGTATTTTACTTGTGCTTTAGGATGACATCCTATTCTATCTTCAATTGTAATGGTTTACTATGGGTAATACAATCGAAGATGTAAAGGCTAAACCAAACAACCAAACTATGGACTTTTAGCACGAATATGTGGTACCTCAAATATACTACCTCAAATTATGAACACTTGATTACTTTGGTTGAAGCAAGGTGAAAGACAATAGTGTGATGTTAGAACTAAAATGAGAATTAATTGAAGAAAATTGATGACCATACAAGGGTGACGATGCTAAAATTCCATTAAACGGGTTCGAACCAACCACAGAAAAACCTCTAGGTTGCATACTATTTCAGGGCTTGCACATTGGATGAATGAGAGATACGTAAGGACCCAAACCAAATTTCCTTTCGTAATCTGAGGTACCCTTCCTTTGCATCATGCACCCCACATATTTCAGAGTGTAATACGTTTTGGGATAGGACATTCCGTTTCTCCAACCAATCAAAACCGTTGAAATCTGTCCTTGAACCTTTACATTCGATAATGCATTATGAGGCACACAAACACCTACGCTCTAGTTACCGCCTACTAGCTCGCACGGTGTCCTTATTACCCATAATATATGGAATAAATTCCCTCTTCTCTCTCTTTCTCTCTCTTCTCTTTTTTCTCTCTCTTCTCCCACGTCTCCCTCTCTCCAACGCTCGCCCCTCTTCCCAAGAGGAGGAACCCAATAGCACAGGAGCAAACCAAGCCAAGCCTAGGAAACGAAGCGAAGGTCCGGAAGAGAGAAAGAGAGAGAGAGATCATTGGCATTCGCTCACTCATTCACTCACTCACTCCTTCCTGCCTGCCTGCATCGTCATTGCCCTTCCTCCTCGTCGCCGCCACGCCACCGCCCACCACGCTCTAAGCTACCTTACTCCTCCACCCTCACAACCTCGACGTTGCCATCTTGCTTAACTTACAAATCTCCCACTTCCTCTGCAGCAGCTTGCAATTGAGTGGGTTTGAAGCTACTCCACTCCACTCCACTCCACTCCACTTCACTTCACTTCACTCCGATCCAATCCCCTCCCCTGCCTCGCCTTAGCAAACTCCTCCTCGCGCTCTCACATTGCCGCACCCTGTTTTGCAATTGCTTCGTCCAACCGCAATTGCTATCACACAGTTACGCATCGAGAGAGGATAGGATTGGCCATCAATTCCAGTGTGTTGGGCGCCACCAATTCTGTTATCACGGGGAGCCTTTGGATGTGCGCAGGATTGGAGCAGGAAGGAGATTTGCTTGCTTTTGGTCCTTCGTCCTACGGGTTGCCCAAATTTGGGATTTCAGTGTGCGGGAAGAAGAAGAAGAAGCCGGCATTCATTGGGTGATCGTTTGGGTTTGGTTTCGATTGTGGTCAATACGGACAGGGTGGATTCATGGGTGTTTGTTCTGAGTTGTTGAAATTTGGTTGGATGACATTGCGACTCCCAGGCTGAGGAGGAGGACGAGGAATTGCGAGGAGTTGCTTGCAAGCGGTTTTCTGGAGAGGGTAAGTGGCCTCGTAAGCTACGTTTTGTTGGTGTTGGGGTCTCTTTGTTTGTTGTTTTGGTGTGAAATTTGCAATTTTGGGTCACCGTAGATAGGTTTGTGAACGCACCGTTACACGATGACGATGATGATGTGATCTCGAGCTCTTTTTTTTTCGAATCCATTTGTTTGTGGCATTGTCCAAAGGCAGAATGTGATCTGATTCGCGATGATTTCAGGTTATTTTTTAGGTCAAGGGTTCGTGAGAACAGATGTGAGGATTGCTCGTGTCAGTGAGACAGACTGAGTGAGCCATTAAGAGTTTCTTGTCTAAGTTTGGGCCCATTTAAACCTAATTAAAGAAAGTGAAGGCATGGGATGCATCAGTTGTTCCGGGGAATCATATACTTGTGTTGTATCCTCAACATGTGGCTATTAGAAATTTCAAGTTGTAGAGGCCGAGATGGTAAGTTGCGGAGTTCGTCAAATTGAGGTGCATGTGCAGAATCACACTTTGTGCGTTTGTGCAATACAAGATTCCTAGCCTAATTTGAATTTCCTTGGTTTTGAATCGGGACCTTATTGATGCAATTGCGCATGAGCAGGAGACGAGGTTTGATGGTGATGATGATGTTTGTCATTGCCTGTATAATCTCTTTTGGATCCATTTGTTGTGTCCTGCAAGAATAATTACAGTTGGCTTCTACAAATAAAAAGCCATCCTGCTTTAAGGTCGTCTGTTGATATTTGTTTTTGGATGTTTTTTCTACTTTCTTTCTATGGTTCTTCTTTCTCCACTATCCAGTATGAGTGCAGTTGAAAGTAAATGTAGGAGCTGTTGCCTGAGACTCCTGAGAGATTCCTACTAAGATTGGGGCGAATGACAGGCAATTTATGTGACAATTTGCACTCATTTGGGTGTTTGATTGTGTTGGGGCAGGTAGTACACATCAGTGCATTCACAATCACACAGAAATTTGCATTCGCATTGACATTGAGTGCAAACTGTATTGCGGTACAGATTCGTCATTAAGCCATAGTTAGTTATTGTGTAAGGACATGCAAGCCTGGCTGCGTCTAGGTTTTTGCTAGGATAGCATTTTAGCTAGGTTAACAGACAGGGGTTGCATTTTAAGTGACAGGGCGTTTTGGGAATTGGGATTCCTCAACAACCAGCTCAAGAAGAGGAAACATCTGCATCATTTCTACATAGGAATTGCGATGAGGTTTGATTGCCCACTGGTGCTTGAGAGGAAAGGCTCAAGGCCATCAAGGCAGGGGGGTAATGCACAAGGTTCTTAAGAAGAGCTAGTAAGGCTAACAAAAGAGAGGTCCATGATGGCAACGGAGGACAAAATGCTACCCTGGGGTCTTCATGAACTTGAGGGCGGCAGACGTGTTGGAAATGATGCAGGAAGCAAGGAAAATCAAAAAAATCTGGATGATTTGAGTCAAGAGAAAGCTGAAGAGGATGATGGTTCAGATTCAGCACCAAAGTTGACCAGCACTGCAAATGAACCCGTGCAGGATCCATATCCAGATCCAACATCATTTTCAACATGTTTGCCTGATGCGACAAACGAACTGCTTGTCCACCATCTGTACTTGCCACCCCGTTTTTGCCACACCGCAAATGATGCCCTGATTGCACAAGCATTGCAGGAGGAGTTTCATAGACTTGAAGCTGCTGGAGACTTATGTGTCAAACAACAGGTGCCTGTCTTGTAATTGTCATAGGCTTATTTGTGGATTACAAGGAGAGAAATTCTTTGAATCCATTGAATTTGGTGCCTTAAGAACGTTCTGTGTTGAGTTTTGTTGGATTATGAGGAGAGAATTTTTTTGAATCCAATTGAATTTGGTGTTTGTTCATAACCCCATTTATTGAGTATCAGGTGGTTTTGTGTTCTGTCTTGTGGAGAGTGTTGGTCTCCTTTTAGAATGACCTGTAGTTCAGATGCATGGTGGCGAGGAGACCTAATGCCTGAAGATAGGTAGAATGACCAATAATCCTGAAGGCAAAGTAAACTATGTCTTTATAGCAACTGAGTGTCAAACAACAGGTGCATTGTCTGTAATTGTGTGGCTTATTGTGGATTACAAGGACAGGAAATCTTCAATGGATGATAGCTCTGTTTTTTGTCGATGTTGCTTTCAAAACCCATTTTGAGAATAATAAGGTGGTTTAGTATTCTGTCTTGAGGAGGGTCATCACAAATTCCCTAATGGTGGTAAATACCATGTTAAAGGTATACCTCAGTGTGGTGTACAATGTAATTATCTTACAATGTATGTATCAATCTTTTGTAACAATTTACTTTGTATTAAGTTAAATTGGCACAGAACAGATGAAAATAAGAAAATTGTGCAATTCTTACGACACTAATTGGGAATATATGATGTTCTTTTAACATTTGATTTTTTTTTACATGAAAGTTTTCCCTCTTGGCGTTTGTGGCGGTGTTGTTCTTTTAGAATGACCTGTAGTTCAGAAGCATGCTTGTCAGCATACCAAATGCCTGAGGATAGGTATATTGATCAATTTTCCTGAAGCAAGTAAAATATCTGATGCTGTGTTATCTGTCCTTTTTCCTCATCTGCAGGAGTCAATTCTTGGGCAGACTTGGATTGAACAATCAGAGAGTTCTGTTGGTGACAGTAGTTCGGGAGAGGCAAGTTTAGACCACATTGATAATAGGACGGTGGAGGGTGTTACATTTACCACAGGAGGAAATAATAACCTTGGACATGTAACTGTCTATGATTGGGACTGCCGTAGCGACGATATGGACTCACAGAAAATGGGGAATTCCGCTGCTTCAAGCTCATTCCGGGACAAGTCTCCTTATGCAATTGATGATGAAGACCAACAAGTAGCTCTAGCACTCTCTGATAACCCACAAGTGGACAAAGACATTGCAAGCCGCCTCACAAAGTTTGAACCTATGAAGGTGCACTTTTTTATTTGGAGAAATCCAAACCTGAACTTTGTGTATAATCAGGGTTATCCTTAATGTGACTTTTCGTCAGGAGTTTGGTCCCCTATGATTTTCTGTTGGTTGTTTTGCATACAATATCAATGATTTTCTTCAACTTTAGGTGTGTGCTTGGAGGCAACTTTTGTTTTTTTGAATTTGAATGAAGAGCAACCTATGTCGGTTTGTAAAGGGCCGAACTCATTTTAGAAGCTCTTGGCATGCCAAAATGAGTTTGACCCTCAACGAACAAATATAGGATGTTCTTCGTCCAAACCTCCACACTGCTTCCAAGCATCTGCCCAAAAACTTCCCAAGCATGGAAGGTCTTGTATGCAACACAACCAACTCCTGACCAACAGTCATGTTGAGTTAGAGGATAACGCTATTGAATCAGAATTTTATCATGCAAATTCTGAAAAAAGGCTGTGCTCTCTTCACAAATCTCCCTCCAATTTCCTTCCAGTGGGTTTTTTCCTCACATGTTGTCATCACATTTGTGCAGCATGTCCCTCGAATAAATCGATCAATACCAACTTATGAGGATGCTTCTGCAGATCATCAACGTCTTCTGGACAGGTGACAAACATTTTTACCCTGTGTGGTCAATAGGATTGAAGGCATTGATTGCTCTTGTGCGTGGAATTTTTTTTAAGTACTCTCTCTTCTTGATAACCATGAGGTGGTTTCTAGATTCTTGTACATTCTTTCTCCAGATCGGTGCTTTTGGAAGGGTGACTTACAGCTGCCCATGGTGTTTTTCTACGTGGTTCTTTTTAGGCTGGAGATGTATGGACTGGCAGAGCAGAAAATCAAAGGGGATGGGAATTGCCAGGTATTGTTTTTGCTCCTTTTCAAGGCGCCTCTTTGAGGTTTTGTTTCTATAAACTGAACTGAAATTTTGCATTTATTTTTTTAAGAGATTCTTCCTGTTAGAGGGAGTTACTTGAGGCGAGGGTATGAATGTGGTAAAGAAAAGTTTGTCTGCTGTCATTCACATGTTAAAGCAGATTCTGGATCTTTGATTAAGGTAGACATGTCTTATTCAAATATCTACTTTTGGGTGCAAAATGGTTCAATATTCTCCCAAAACAAACACTTCAAGTATTATTCTCAGGATTGATACGACAATGAATTTGTTGGGATAACCAAAATGTCAAAACTCAACTCCCGCTCAACACTAACTGCTTTAGGCACACCTATGTGACCACTTAAGAAGATTCCATATATGCTCTTCGAAAATTCGTCACAAATTGGGGTTTAGTCACCTTAATCTCATTTGCATGGCATTGGGATCATATAAGTTTTGCTAACCAACTGGAATTTTTTTCTTGGATTTGATAAACATCAAAAACTTGCATATGACCCAAATGTGTGCATCTAATATTGGTGTTGTTGATATTCTTGTGGTGAAATAGTTTCGGGCTCTCTCCGACCAACTTTATCGGTCACCAGAACATCATAAGTATGTGCGAAAGTGTATTGTAAAGCAGGTGTCTGTTTCTCTGACCCCTTCTACTTCCAATGTGAAGATTTGTCTTGATTTTGATGGTGATTTAAGTAAGCATGAATTCTTATTATAGGAACTTTGGCAGCATTGGTGGACTTATTTTAGTACCTGGCGTGTCTTGAAAGTTTTGCGGTTTTTATTTGGTGCCTGGGCCAGCTGAGGACAACCCCAGATGCATATGAGAATTACGTGCCCATGAAGTATTCAAACTACTTGAAAGCTATGGCCAAGTAAGTCTCTCAACCAACATGCCATTTTTATTGATACTTTCATTTTCTTCTTCTCTGACAACATGATCAAGGTATCTAATTCCTAAGTTGCTTGCAGGAATGGTGAATGGGGCGACCATGTTACATTGCAAGCAGCTGCTGATTATGTATTCTTCCTGCATCTATCTATCGAATTATGTCATATAGCAGTTTTCATTGTTATATTATATATATGCCAGCTAATATCTGTCTATATGGCATAGAATATAGTTGTATATTAATAAGGTCACAAGGAGCAATATAGTTCTCAGAAGCTTATATGGGGGAATCTTGTAATTCTGTGACCTGAAGACTTACTTCCATTTCTTAAGAATTTCCAGTTCTAGCTAGGATTACTGTCAAAACAATAGAGTTATCCTTGATTTCAATGGGACTTTTTGTTGGGAGTTGGTCCCCTATGGTTTTCTATTGGTTGTTTTGTATACATTATCAATGATTTCTTTCCACTTGTGGTGCATCCACGGAGGTAGTGTTTCAACTTGAATGAAGAGCAACCTACTTTGGTTCATTGAGGGCCAAACTCATTTTAGCACCTCTTGGCATGCAAAATAAGTTTGACCTCAATGAACCGATATAGAATGTTCTTTGTTCAATCCTCCACAATACCTCCAAGCATGCACTGAAAACTTACCAAACACGGAAGGTGTTGTATGCAAACCAACCAACTTCTGACGAAAAGTCCCTTCGAATTGGAAGAAATCTCTAATATCTTCAAAGTTTTGCATGTCAAGTTGTGTGCTCCAGTTGAGGCATGTGAACTGTAATGAACAATGGTTCTAAAATGGACAGAATCTTCTAGAATGTGCTGTACTCTTTTCAACGCAAACATGTGACAGTCATAATTTAGTGAACATTCAATATCAATCTCTTGATTGCAATTGTGCTCACAGGATTGCACTGGTTGACAACAGAATATATGACATCATCTAGGGAATTACTGACAAAAAAATAGAGATAGTCTACTCAAGCTGCAGGGTGGGGTTTGGGTGCAGTATGGTGTGAAGATCTGTTTGATTACCTCTTTCAAGGATACCTGCTTTATAGAAATTGCCCCTACGGAACAGAAGTCTGAAAGAGGTTTGATATTTCTCTGCCTATTTTCTTCATTTGGTTTTATTAAGAATAATGTATTACGAAATGGCATACACCTTGTTACACCTACCTACGTCACTTCTTTTTGGTTAGTAATAAGCAGTGCCGGAATGGTATAGTCTATTGATACCATATGGGTATCTATAATGAGGATTTCATATTTCTTGATATCAGTAGGGTATGGGTATTTGAGGATATTTTTGTTTTCGATTCCATTTGGGTCTATATACCATGAAAGAACCTTCATACCTAGGTAAAATCACTCTAGTATCAATATGGTTAAGCATGGTATTCACCCTCCTGTATGCAAAGATTCTCTCATCTTGAGATACTCACTAAACATCAATAATGTGGACTGGTACTACAAATTTGATACCAATTGGGTAGGTTCTTTGATACCACTATCGATGTTGATTGTTGATACCATTCATTCACCTATATACAAGTTCAACATTGGTAATAACTTAGTGCAGAAATGATTCAATCCAAATACTTGTTCATTAATTTTTATTGAAATTGCCCCTTCAGCACAAAAGCTTATGAGAAATTTGATATCTCTGCCTCTTTTTTCCGTTTCATCCCATTAAGAATAATATCATATGGAATGGCATACACCTTGTTACACCTACCTATACCATCACTTTTTGGTCAGTAAGAACTCAGTGCAGAAATGATTATAATCCAAACACTTCATGAAATTTGGACATTTAGATAGAATTCCGTTAGCAAGATAATTTAATAGTAAATTAATAGTAAATGTTAAATGTGGCTTTTCAACTTGTATTAGATACTTGTTTCCAATTTTGTATGTATATAGAGTTATTTCTATGGTTAAGGAGCTGAGTAGATTATTAGTGAATGCTAAGTGTGGCTTTTCAACTTGTATTAAACATTTGTTCCTAATTTCATACGCATGAAATTTATATTTGTAGTTATTACTATGCTTATGTGTAGAAATGTACCTGAGTTTCTGGTCGGAGGTCCACTACAACTCGATCTACCCAGTAGGCGGTAAGTAATCTTGCAGCTTTTCATGTTGTGTCAATTTTCATCCCTAAAAACGCTTGGACATATGTTCTATTCCACTTATCACCCTGAAATTCAGCAGGTAAATGTCTCTAGTTATATCTATGTCTGAGGATATCCCTGATGATGGACTTTGAGTAAATTAAGTATTCCAGGCACCAGAAGTATCTTTGTCTCCTGTTCATTTTCCGCCTTTGTTTGTGAGAAGTAGAGGTTTGGATTCTCTTCCTAGGCCTCTAATTCTAAGAACCACCAGATCAATGTACTTTTTGCAGTGGTATTCCCATTGATGATTAGAACAATATTGGTAGTCAAACATTTGTATTGCACAAAATCTTTCATTCTTTCTTACAGTTGTCTATTTTTCTTTTTTATGACTCTCCAGACTATGCATATTATGCCGCACAGCAACCAGTGAAGAAAAAATCTTGGCTTCAAAATCTGTTCTAGAGTCAGTAGTGTGATATATGACAATTCAGTGCCAAATTTGTGGGCTTTATTTTTTGAGTGGCTCCTATTGATGTAGCTAAAGACTTATTGCACTTGAATTTGTTTTGATTCAAAGCTGTGAAGTTCTTGAGACCACAGCTTCTGTACACTATAAAGACGTTACTGCATTCTGTCAGCTATCTCAATTTTTTTCAGGTCAGGGTTGCCTGACAGTTACACGCATTGGGTTTTCATGGTCATTCTACTGTTTAATGCTCGAACCTGAGGATTTGGTGTATTGTCATCTGCTATGATTATTGTTTCTCTTAGAAATTCACTTCATGATTTCATGTTTATCTTGGGGTGGTGGGTTGTTGTTTGTTACTCAATGTTCCAGAGCTCCCGAGAAGTTTGGAGGATGACTATTCTTTTGGTGTTTCTGATGTAAATTTCTAGTGAGTACAACTCATCCCGGTCGCTTTTTAAGACTGGAGAGCATTAATCAAAGAGGCCGAAATTGCCACCAATCAAATATATTACACACTTTAATCCAAACAAGTTCCTGTCAAATCTTCAGAATAGTTGTGTTCAGGTTTTTGTGAAATTTCCTTTTGGTAGTCTGAATATTTTTTAAGAACATAAAAAAGGCTCACAAATTTTGACACAACCCGCTAACATCTTGAAAGTCTGGTGGGTTTGTCTGGACAGTACAAACATGATTGAGGATGGAGTAGCACTTAATAGTAGGTATAATGTGAACTTTCTTTATTGAAGCTGATGATTTTTGAGCTACAGGTTTTGTTACAGAACCAACTTTCTTATTTCCGCAGACAGTATGTACTGAATAATATTAAGTGCTCCTTGCGTTCCAAAATTTCTGGCAAGAGTTTGTAAGCCATGTGTAATGTTTGTTATTTTTATTTGCCACAAGAATTTATCATGTGCTTTGAGATGTGCATTGATTTGGTGAGCACAAAGGTGCATGAACCAATCGAATTTCTGTATTTATGATGTGGCTCGGTACATGGATTCACTTGTCACTTGAAATTGTCTCTCTTGAATCAAAATGTTGGTCCTGGTTGGCTTGTTGCAAAGTTAATTTTGTCTCAAGAAATTAGGAAATTATTTTATTTGCCTCAAGAATTTATCATGTAATTTGAGTTGTGCAAAGCTTAGGTGGTTATAAAAGTGCACGAACTAATCAACTTTTTGATTTATGCTGTGAGCTCTGTACATGGATTCACTTGTTGCTTGAAATTATCTCTCTTGGTCCTGGTTGGCTCGTTTCAAAGTTAAATTTGCCACAAGAAATTGGGAAGTTCTGAAATTCTGTTTGGACTCTCGGATCTCAAGTGACTTGCAATAATGTGATGGTCCTTCCCAAAAACTTGGATTTGACTTGTATGTGGTTTGCAAAGACGGGAAAAACTATTCGACTGATGAAATGTGTGGCCAAAAATTGAAGCTGTGATGATCAAAGCATACATCAATGGGCTTTTGTGTATTACATATTGGTTTTCAAATTGATTCCCCAAAATGATGTTTTCACTGTAATGCACTCTTTTTGTTTCAGAAGTGTGAATGATGACTACACTAAATAGCCCTGAGTGTGGGCCACAATAACTCTCTAGAACCCACGTTAATTCTCAACCCACACCAAATTCTCTAGTTTAAAATCATATGGGCCACATTGATTGTTCTTCTAGGAAATTGATGCACTTGTGACTATCTTGTTTTTTCCTCAAACTAATTCTCAAGATGATAGTCAAAATGTCCTCGAAGACTCAAGGGAAGACCGGGGTCTTCAGTCCACATTAATTCCACCTTGAATAGAAAATTAGTGTCGCCCACATTAATTAATTTGACATTGCTTTTCCACCCACACTAATAAGACTATCTTGTCTAGCGCACATGTCAAGTGATTCACAACATGAACTTGTCGAAGTTTGTTGATTTAAGAATGGTGTCCTTGATGCTCCTAATTTTCTCACCTTGTGGAGGATTCAATTTTAGATGTGTGGAATTTTTTTGATATTTCACACATAAGAGTTATCTTGTAATTCAACTAGAGGTTTGGTCGGGAGTTGGTTGTTTTGCATACAATACTTTCCATGTTGGTAAGCTTTGGATGCTTGTCCTGAGGTAGTCTAGAAGTTTCAACAAAGAACATTCTATATCGGTTCATTTAGGGGCCAAACTCATTTTGGTGTGCTAATAAGAGGTGCTAAATAAATCTGGACCCCAATTAAGCAATATAGTATGTTCATTGTTCAAACTTCCACACAACTCCAAACATGCACTGAAAACTTACTGAACATGGAAAGTTTTGCATGCAAAACAACCAACTCCCGACAAAAAATGCAATTGAATTAAAGGATAACTCTAGTGGCATAGGTATTTGCATATTCATCAACTTGAAAAGAGTGTCTCATTGACGGTGGTAGGAAGAAGAAATCTGGGGATCCAAAGAATGCCTCGGAAGGATAATGCTTTGAAGCGGAAAAAGTGTAGGAGGCGGAAGAAACCATTGAAGCAGAAGACTGCTAATTACAAGCCGAAAAACCGGTCTTCAAAGAAGCCACATTCAAGGATGCAAGGTTGGAAGAAGAGGCCGTATGTGTTCAAGAGACGATTGCCACATAAAAGACGACGTGGACATGGCCATTTCTTTCCAAAGAAACTGAAGCACGCGGGGTGTTTTTTCTCTCATTGAAACAGGAGGATCAAAATGCATCATCGTGCCTGGATTTGATTCAGAGAGAAATTCTACCAAACTCCGAAGGTCCTTCATCCATGCAGCCAAAAAAATAGTTAGGTACATTGTCAAAACTTGGTGATGGTGTACTGAAAGCTTGGTCTTTCAAGAATCTATATGACAAATGAAGTATTTTGTTGTCTTCCTACCAACCTACATACCTACCCACCTACACAACCCAACCATGTACGTACCACGGGTGTAATCATAACAAGCATATGAGTCCTGGGCATTGGACCTCTTACTATTGAGAATCTTCGTATGTCACTGATAAATCTGCAAATCTATCACATTGGCAGATTTGTATGTTCCTCTCACCAATGCAAGATGATTGCCTAGGACTCATATATTGGTATTGAAAGTGCTAGATCCAACCTAGAAGATTAGTGAGAGGTGGTGTGGAGGCCACACACCACAGATTTGCTAATATCGGCCACACATCATATTAGTCTTCTAATGTTTACAATTCACAGTCATGTGCACGGACTGAAGCTAGTATAGTTACATTGTGCAGGAAGCTTCGGTTCACTTGCAAGTAAAAAACTCTCGAGTCTCCACTACACTATACATACATGCGTACGTTCGTATGATTTAAATTATATATGTATATATGGAATTGCAAAATTGATGTGACATGTTAACTAGAGTGGCCTTCATGATGTATACCATGTACCAGCATGTCGCCCATGTCATAATCCTAGTTCTTACCTAGTGATTACAATATTGGTTACATGGATCGATGATGAATGGTGTGGAACGCAGTAAATCAAATGCATAATGTAGTTCATTCTATTGCATGAAATGGGAGTCATCTAACTGGTGTCAAAGAAAGACGACTTCAAACGTGTGTTTAACTCACGAGTGATGAAGGTAAAATATATTGAACATATTTACAAGGTACCAACACCTAAAATCTTGCACAACAAATATGCTTACATATAGACTATGCAATCAACATCTCAAAATCCAAATGTACTAACAATTTAATGTTGAGTTAATGATGATGCATACCCTTTCATGGTCTAATATCTATTCAACACTAAGTCAACATTTTAACTAGTGATTCATCAAAGATCAGTTCAACCCATAACCCAACCTTTTAGGTCTTGCAACCATTAACTATAGGAGCAAAAATTGGTTGCATCTGGCATAGAGTTCTTTTTTTTCAATCAACCTGCATCTGGTTGCAAAACTGTTACGTTACTCTTCTATACTGACTGCGTTTGAAATCGATTTCCTGTAAGACAAATTCTCAATACTTTTCATACCTGACTATCTTTTGGAAAGTAAATATGACTTCAATGCAATTTTCAAAGTCACATTGCTTTTAAAGAATTTAGTGAGTAAAAACATGTGGACTTGATGATAATCAGTGATGTTCTGTGACGAGCGATGAGTGACCCGTAAACCAAAGCTGATATTATAGGAAGGAATTTTGACTTCTAGCTGTCTGGTTTCTTACAACAAGATGGTACTCCTCCAAGATGGTAATGTGGACTCGAAGGTTGGATAGTTGCATAACATTCTCTCTCTTTTTTGAGACAATTGAAAGGAGTTTAGTTTAATGCCAAAAACCCCATACAAGGCCACTGGGGACCCAATCACGAGAGCGTGGCGAGCTCTCTAGGTTGCACCTGGTGAAACCAAAATAAACCAACACAAGTAAAAAGCCTAAACATGATTAACTAAGTTCACTTTAGGCGTCCAGATGTTTCAATGCATGGTTCTTGTGTTGTCTATGTGGTAGAGAAGCTCATTCCCTCCCCACACATCAACGTATTTGCCAATCACATCATCATAGATAGCAGCCCTATTTGCATCCTTCCTCGCCATATCCCACGCAATTCTAGGGTATTCAAGAAGGTTTTGCCAGATCACCTCTTGTGTCTCTCCACATCCCACCTAGTGTTATTGAAGGTGAAGTCATTCCTTTTAATTTACAGGGTCCATAAGGTAATACCTCTCAATAACAACCAAACTCTAGATATGTTTTACTCATTGAGGTAGGGATTTTCTTGCCAGAGATCATGTGTTGCCAATCTAGAGGCCTCCAAGGTCCCTTTTATCCAAGTTGTGTTTTCATGGTGTTGATGACACCAACGGAAAAGTCCCATGCTCTTTTGGCAATCTTGCACTCCCAAAATCTATGTGCGATAGTTTCTGCGGTATCGGCCATGCACAAGTGATATTTGTTTCCAATGTCCCGTATAAATCTTGCTTTCCATGCATTAATTGCAACTGCGTTATGCTGGATTGACCATATAAAGGCTCCTTCCTTCCTACTCTGAGTTATGCCCCACATATTGCCCAATTTCAATTTGAGCCTAGGTGTAAGGATGCCATGCAACTTAATGATGATTGACCTAGGTGGTGGTTGTGTTGATTGATAGTTGTATAACATTACTCAGCAAGGGGTCTTTGTTCTATTTCTAAAAAAAGAATCATAGGATGAGAAGCACAGTGGACCCCTTCCTTGGTGAGGAGCCCAGAGCTCATGGTCACTCAAAGTTATCCTCCTCCTACAATTTTCACTCAAGCCCTAGTTTCATGAATGGTGCCATCGTGGAGCAAGTGGGTGATGCTTTGTTGATGGGCGAATTCAAACCTAAATGATAGTCCACATTCATGTGCAATCATCTCCTTTTTGCGTGCACCCGTGAAGCCAATCCAATATTGTCCATTGTTTGTGAAGGTAGCTCTATATGATTCAATGTCTTCTTTTACGCATGTGTGTGGATGTATGTAATTGTGGGTAGAATGTGTATTCTGCGATGGAGAAGGTTTCTTGAGAGAAGATTGCATTGAGATTTTGTACATGATCCTTTAAGACTAAGTTGCCTTCCTTCTGAGACTTGTTAACTTGTTGATTTATCAGAAAGGGCGAAGGGTACAAGGCTGATGATGACGAAATAATGAGAAACATATATCCAAATCACATGAGGACATTCATTAGACTAGGACAAGTTGAGGCCTTGCATCCTTTAAAGATGGACTTGTGTGAGTGTTTTTGTGAAGCAAGCGGGTGAAGCATTGCATAGTTCAAATGAGCCCAATAGACTATGAATAATTGTAGAGGATGTCTAGCCCAATAGGAGGATGTCTCCAAGATTAGCATACCCCCAGGATTCAAGATGCCTTCTCTGGTTGAGTTAGGTGGACTCAGTGTGTAGAGTAGAGGGGTGCAGTTCCGGTTTAATGAGCCAAAGGACGTGTTGACAGTCCTTAAAAACTGTACCACCTTGACTTTGAAATTACATTGCAAAATGAAATGAATAGCAATTCACGTTCTTTCTTCGCCAAAAGTTTGTCTATATCATATATTCAATATCTAATTAGGTTTATTTCATATAAGTAGTCTATAACTAATTTATTTTGGTGCTTATAACAATCTTAAGTAGTTGTTGACAGCTGCTTAAAAATTTCAAACGTGCTTAAGGCAATCTAAATCTTCATAATTTGTATTGAAATTTTGACAATGTTGTATTAACAACTTGATCAAGGGCAACATAACTTCAAACACCTCACAAATTATGCCATGTTTTGTGAAACTGCATCTAAAATTTTGTGTTTCAAACGCACTTTTCAACCTTTAAATGAATTCTTTTGAAAATGGTGCCTAAAAAGAAGTTGTTTGTTTTGTTGCATATGAGGGCATGGATGTGTTTTCCATGATAATATGCTTCATATGTATGATATTTAATTTTTTAAGATAATATATTGCCTGAAAAAATGAATTAAGTCCTAGTAAGTGGCCCTAGTAAGTGGCCCAAATAAGTGGCGGGGTTGGCTCATTAAACCAAAACCATACCCAGAGGCGCCCATAACCGATCACTTAAGAGATTTTGTGCCTGATCTTGAGAAGTATAAGGCAGTGCGATTTTTTCTCCCATGTAGGAAGAATTAGAAATCATGAAGATTGCAATTTTCTCAGTAATTTTATTCCTTAAATTGAAATTACTATGAATTTTTGAAGCCAAAAGTTGGCCCGAACATATTACCAATGTCTAGAGTTTGCCATAATTGCTCATTTTAACTGCTCATTCCTTCTCACTTTAACACTCAAAACCAAGACATGTGTCATGGCACTATTGATTTTGGCATGATCGAAAGTTAATCCCAGCCTGGTCAAAATATAATCCTAGTATGATCGAAATTCTAGTACCCTATAAATTGCCTATGGGGTCCCAATAAAAAATAGGCGCCTCTACTATACTGCCATAGAATTGTTAGTTTCTAGTCTTGTGGAGTGCATTGCAACTTTGGAAAAAAATGCATTTTGAAAATAATTTTGTATGGGCACCTATGGTACAAGTTCATAGAGTAAAGAAGAAGCCTTCTTATATCACAAATGTTATGATTTGATTGCTATCAAGAGCGTTTGAAGTCACAATGAAGAACATAACGTTCATGATATAAAAAGAGTTCTTCCCTTATTATCACTTGCACATGCTACGAGCATTTTGTCAATGCATCTAGATGTAGTTGGCAAAAGCTGCCTCCAAAGGCCAATTCAAGTTGGCCTTCCTTGTATTCAAGAAAACAACATTTATGACATTTTTGCATGCCATGTGACATTATCACAAACACCATGTTTAACACCCAAGGCATTATACCTAGAATATGCTAGAATATAAGCTACAGAAGTTGGGTCCAACAAAACACACATAATCTACTATCTAAAGTTATGTGCAGTTCGTGGTGACGAGTAATATAAAATAATCCTAGCTTGCTCCATCAATAGAGGGACAAAGGGGAATTTGCCAAGCATCGATCAAGCACTAACTTCCTAGGGGGTGGGCTCTTCATACCGTGTGCAAACTAAATGTGAGTGTAAAACGGAATGTAATTTGAGGCATTGGCGTACATAGTATACATAATAGAGAGGTATTGTTTGTCTCTAGTGTGTACATTTAAAAAGGGCATTAAGATTTGAAGGTAGATGTACAAAAGGGGGCCCTAAAGTTTAAGAAAATTTTAATATTAGATGTGCTAGTTTCATCCAATTTATCTTAATTCATCCAAATGTCACGTGTTTTAGGGTCAGATTGTTATGAGTTATATCCTATGGATGTAAACAATATTCAACAACTTTCCCATTGGAAAGTGAAAGTGGAATATATATGTAAGAAATGCCTATTTATGTCATGATTTATATTTTGTGCATGTAGTGGAGGCATTTATCACATTAAATTGAAAAGCTTAATATAAATACGTGAGTCGTTTTTCTAGCATATTGTCAGTAGTGTACATTTATTTTTCTCTATAAATTTCTTGTATATAGAGGGTTTTATTTCATAGTCACCCATGCACATCATTTGGGATTCCAATGAAGAGTCCACCCCCTGGGTCTAACTTGGTAGATGGGTCTTAAATGATTACTTTTTCCAACTAGCCCACTTCTCCTAGTATATGAAACACACAATTAGTACAAGATGGTTAGCAAATCCAAATTGAAGCCATACCACTTTCCTCAAATCTTTGTGGCTCATATGAATATCTTATTCGTTATCAAATTGAAGATTCTCGTGCTCATTAAAAGGCCATATAGATCCTCTTGATAATGTTGATTCTTGACTTGAGAATGGTTATCATATTTTGACACATCTCTTATAAACACATGTTGTTTTGGTATGACAATGAATAATATGGACCACAATATAATGTCAACCTACATTAGGCCTCATTAAATTAGTCGTTCTATAAATAGACTCCTAAAACACATAAAATAATTTGAGCGGCGCGCATAAATTAAGAAAAAAAAATTCAAAAATGCCCACGGGGGGGTCACTCCATTGTCAAGTAGAATACCACGTGCGAGACAAAAAAATCTACTTTTTCCTAAAAACACCACCAAAATGAGTCAAAATTTTATCAATTTTTTTTCATGTGTAGATATACACGGTATCTATTACATAGTAAAAAATGATAACCAAATTTGATTATCTGTTTTTTTAATAAAACATACCGTTTCTAACTAAAATGACGCAGAATTGAGCTAAAACAATTACTACAAAACATGAAGATGACTAAAAATTTCAAAAAAATATACAAAAGATATTATCAATGGTTATGTATATGTAGAAAAAAAATCATAATTTTAAAAATTGTTTAAGGCATATAATATAGGGTAGCAAAATTGTCTCGCACGTGGTATTCACTCGACAATGGAGTGACCCCCCCGTGAAAATGCCCAAAGGTTGTGTAGTCCAACGTGCAGTTTAGGGTTTAGGGTTGGTCATCTACGTTGATCACAACCTTCTATCCCACCATATAGATGGGAGCGTGTCAACACAATAAAACATGCCACACACAACGCCATACGAAACACACTCTAGTTGTCCAATTCCTAGCATTTTCCAGTCATTTCTTGAAAAATGCTTATTTTATGCGCCTTGGATGCACGGCACGCATAAATTAAGCTAATATATTTAATTTATGTGAACGCCTAATTTTATGAGGCATGACCTACATGTATTTGAGTCTAAGTCATTTAAACGAGCTCAAATGCTCTTACTAATTCATTATACATATATGTATGCCATTAATAAAAAGAATACATATGGTAAATGGAATAATCTTAGATATGCTCACGTTTAACATTTTAAACTAAAAACGTCAACATTAATCTCAAATCCTTCCGTATGACATCTCGAGACCCAAATAGGACATCTTTTTTTTATCTTCAAGCTTAAGGGTTAAGATGGTAAACATACTTGGAATCATAATGTACTTATTATGCCAAATTTTAGGGTGTTTAGCACCATCTACCTTAAAAGAGGCCCAACTTTGTGTTCATAATGAGTCATCCATAAAATCCCTCAAAGAGGGACAAAACCGTGGGTTTGACCCTTCTTTGAGAAAAAAATTCTATTAATAGCTTGTTAGCTCGTCATACTTGAGAACCTATTTTGAAAGTTGAGTGAAACTTTTGAGACCTCCTCTTTTCACCTCTCAAACTTTGAGAGAATTCTAGGATCTAAAATAGTGTATGTGCATGGGACCCATTGTCCTAAATCCCAGATTGGCCTATGCAAGGCTAGCTTAGTCCACCCATCCCATTTCAGCTTCCCGGACTCTAAAATCAATTTTATTTCAGCAGGACAAGCTAGAAAGCCGGTTTTTGATAGTCTAGCACCACTTTTTCTGTATGATAATTTAAGCATTAAGAAAGCTCGGATAACTTTGTGTTAATTCTAATAAACTCAGGGTTTGGGACTAAACCCATGGGTTTCATTCATCTGCTTTAACCCCTTTGGGATGTTGAGGCCAGGAATGGCCTCGAAGTTCTGTATTCTTCAATTTCGGGTATGAATCGAATGGTTTTTGCAAATATGGTAAAGGCAAAATCTGTTGGCATGGGGTAGGGGAGAATTATCATGATTTAAAAAAAAATTAAGATCCACGGTGTAGAGTGCACATTCATCCGAAGTGAGGTTTCTACGTATTCTGGCCCTAGACTCGTCCTACGGTGACGAGGTACATGTTCAGATACGTGAACCCGAACTTGGACAGCCATAGCCGGTCACACTTCCGGCGCGTGAACTTGTACCTCCTGGTGATGCACCGACTGTACAGTCGTCCTCGGATACATTCCCTACATATACTTGGCCCGTATAGAGCACTGAATACATTGGACCACCCCGCCGCACACCCTCCCCGTTTTTTTATTTGTGGCTTTTTTTACACAACAGACAATGCTCTCCGAATTTTTGCGTCATCTTTAGCACTACAGTATCCATCTACACTAATTTTCCGACGCCGGAACAACCTCCAGACCGTATGCTAAATCAGATACGTACTTCACATATTGCAAAAATACGCCTCACGACACAGCGTATCTCCAGAACCCAACATCTCAAAGGGGTTAAGCTACAGAAAACTCTATTGAATGCTATGAAAAGAAGGGCGTTGCCGAGTGACGCGGTCAAATAAAACCAGCACTTGAAACACTCGGCAGTTCTGGTGAGTGTCTTGAAGTGTATTAATGTGTTTCCAAATGTCTAAGTCCACAGGTCACTTCGGACTGCTACTAGACTTCTATTATACGCGGTGCCTATTCATCCATCATAAGGTGTCGGTTGGCATGGTTGCATTATTGCACCAAAGGTAGACATGCCTATTTCCACCATCGCAAGAATATGGACACCTATATTTGAGTGGTATGTGGTTAGATGTGGATCCAAGAACAGACGGCAAAGTGACATGTGTTCAAAAGAGATTGGACTATGTGCTCAAAATACACTCACCATTCCAGGCTTAGTAGTCAACATGATTTGGGGGGGAAGGTTGTCAATATGACCACTTATTGAATATGAGAATCTTCACTTTGATAATGATTAAGATATTCATATCGGTTCCAAACATCACGAGGCAAATGGCTACAGACACGATTTGGATTTGCTCATTGTATCTTGCACTGGTTGCATGTTTCATATCCTACGAGAAGTGAGTGTAGAGTAAAAATATCCAAATAGCACCCATCTACCTTACATCTTATGTACATTTGTAGTGCATTTCTGAGACTAGGCATCTCATCCAAGGGAATTTTGACACTAATCAATTGGTTTTTGAAGTGAAAGTGCCACGTGTCATAAAACTATTGATTGAAAGATGTGATTAAGTTGATGTAGCATGAAAATGAATCACATTTTGACATGCAGGAATTTTGACATTGCTATGGTACGTGGCTGTTGTATATCTCATCGACCTTGAAAGTTAAACCCGTAAATGCGGAAATCCTAAAAAAATTGTAGATGTAGAGCTACCAAATGGATGAAATGAAATTGATTTTTAGGTAGATGGGTCTTAAGTGGCTCGTTTTCTTAATCAGACACCTGTATTAAATTGGTAATGTGGTTCGGTGAGGATCAAAGAGCAAACATCATAAAGACACATGTTTAAAAGAGATTGGACTACGTCTCAAATGTCAATAACTACTCTACACTCAACAAAGAAAATAATTAGGGGGACCTATGTATCCAATTTAGAAATCAACAAACATGCACTTCCGATAACCATAACTAAATCAAGGGACGTCAGATTCTTAGTCCATTTTGTTTTGCAAATGTTTCATTATAGATCTGCTAATACAACAAGAGTTTCGTCATGTAAATCTAATCAATAGGGACATGAAAAACAAACCAAATAACATCCACATACCTTAAGTCTGGGAAGTCAAAAGGCTAATGGGACTAAGAAGTACGTCATGGTGCTTTCAAACTAGCTAATTTCCAAGAGTGGTAGCCTCTATGAGATAGAGGCTAATGTCAACTTGATGGTTCAATTGAAAGAAAGGCTTAAGGCTTCCTAAATACTACATTCTCAAATAATGATGGAAACTTATCTCTAATGGGGTTATATAGGGGACTCTCCAACACAAAGTGTGCCTCATTTTCAATTGCATTGTGAGAGCAAAAGTGGCATAATCTATTATCTCTAGAGATAGAGATAGTCGACCATTATCCAATTTCAATGGCAAGTCTATGATCCGATGTGCGGTACGCCATAATGACCTTGCATTGTGGTGGGGTCAATGGTTTCTTGACGTACAATTTACATTTGCATTTGAGAAAATCCTTGAGGTGGAGGTAATCTAGTTTCTACCCTGAGAGATGGGAAGAGTTCCACTCTTTACCAAGAAAAGCCTCCTTGATAGCATCAAATGTGTTCTTGGATGTTTTATCATGGGTCTCCCAATGAGATAGACCCCATGATGTATGTCACATGGTTGTTGATTTGTGCCGTGTGTCATATCCTAGTTCGGCAAGATGTTGGGAAAGTGAGGTTGCTTGACTAACTAACCAAGAGGAAGGTAAGTGGGCCAATTGGTGTTGAAAATCCATAGTGGGCTTAAGATAGTACAATTCTAAGGGAAGTTCTCCAAATTCGGCCAATAGAATACAATAGGTTTTTGAAGAATGCACTTTCACGTGAGACATCATATGTATCTTCATGCCCTTCTCGAAAACCTTCCATTGAGAGTTTTTCAGGTCGCGTCCCCAAATTTCAATGCCATATGTGAAAGTTGGAAGCACCAAAGCCTTGAATAGATGGGATTTGAGTTCCCAACATGTGACTCCAACAACTTCTTTCTTTCTTTCTTTTTCTTTTTCTTTTTTTCCTTAAGGCGCCCATCAAGGCTTTCATACTTGCAAATTTTTGCCTTTTACTCAATGGCTCAAAGTAACCATGTGAATAGAAATCAATCCCAATATATTTATAATCTTAAGTTATCTTGATTTGGTCCTTGTCTAGGTAAAATGCTTTTGGTTTAATTTCCTTTTGTTGCAGTGAAAGATCATGATTTTGGTCTTAGATACAAAGGACTTCAAGGCTAGAAGAAGTGCAAAACTCATATAGCTTGTTCAAAAGTCTTTGTAGTCGTGCTCTTGATTTAGAGAGCATAACAACATTGTCAACATAAAGAAAGATGGCAACCACTGTGCTAAGTAAACACGGACAACCCCCATTGATCTTTGTCCAAATATGTTTCAAGTTCATCAATGTACAAGCTGAATAGTGTGGGAGAAAGGGGGCATCCTTGTTTAATACCGATGTTGGACATTACTTCATGATGTATGTCATCATTGATTCGTACTTTGGCCTAAATTGTAGTATACATGGCTTTTACAGCTTGTTGTCAATAAAGTGGTATGCCTAATTGTTGAAGGTGTTCCCAAAGCTTGTCATGTGGAATTGTGTCGAAATCTTTTTTGAGATCAACAAAACAAGCATATATGCATCGACTTGCAAAAACTCCTTGTTCAATTAAAATACTCAATGTAAAGATGTGGTCCAAAGTAGATATACCTTCCCTGAATCCAATTTGCCCTCTTGCTCTGACCCCTTTCAATTCCGCCCATCAACTAATTTTTCTTCTTTCTAAAACGGAGCCATAGAGCTTGCCAAATATTGTGCCTAGCATTATGGTCCTATAGTTCTCAAGGGAGTTCCTTTCACCGGATTTGAAGATCATTTGAATAATGTTGGTAGTCCTTGAAGCCAGGAATCCCTCTGTAGCCACTAAATTAAATCGCATTGTGATTGGTTCACATAGATTATTTGCAACCCATTTTAGAAACTGAAGTGTTAGCCCATGAATATCTCATGCTTTGTGAATTGCTATATCTTTCATATTGGCCCATATTTCCCCATCTGTAAAAACATCTTGAAGCTGAGTGTTTGGAACGAAATGATCATGGATACATTATCCCGAGGTGTATAGTTTTGTGCAATAATCTACTGCTTCTTGTGGTGTAAATGGGAGGTCAAGTTGTCTTTTTCTTCAAAGCTCTTCCATAGAAATTTTGGTTCCTTTTTTAGTAGAAGATATAGTTCCTTTTGCACTCCAAGTAGAGCGTTTCTCATATTCAGTCATTGTGTAGTAATTTTTGAAGGCTATTCTTGAAATATTGTTCATGTGACTAGAGTTTAACACAATATGGTAGTTTCACCAGGCCTCTTGACAATCACTATCAAACTACATGTTGGGCGGTCTATCTCTTTTATTGCCACATAGGTTTTTTAGAGACGATTGGTTGAGCTGCACGTAATATCAATCTTAACCAAGCTTGAGCATGTTCATGTCTAATGAAGTGTAGGTCTCACCTTGCATATGATTGAGTTCATGCTTGACACTTAGAACATATTGGTTTGCCTTCTTAGGATTGAGACGTAGAACTTGGCCTTGACTAAATGAAGTTGGAAGCCTCAATCCTACATTATGACATATTTTGAACAAGAGAGGACAGTGGTTTGAATCAGGTTGTTTATTATCTATGGAGAAATCGGAGATAGACTTGCGAAGGAAGTTGGGGTCACCTATGAGATAATCAACTACACTAGCCCCACCCATACTAGAGAAACAAGTAAAATTTTGACGTTGTTTATTTACCCCATTAAGAATCACAGAGCTAGAGAAGGACAAATTTTGTACTAAGAATCAACCGAAGGCATTGTAATGGCCAAATGTCTTTGGACTCTCTCAGCCAATGTGGTCTAAGGAACTTTGAGCAGGTTGATGGAAATCTTCTCCTAGATGAGAACTACACTAAATATGATATTTAGTATCACTTACTATTTGGAATCACACAATGCTATATTTACTTCATGTATATCTCATATTTACCAACAAATGTTAAATCGATAGTTTGGACATTATAGGACATTAACAACTTTACTTGGTGAAAATATTACATTGATAGTAAAAAGATATAGCACTGTGTAAATCCAAATAGTAAGTGACACTAAATATCATATGTAGTGTAGTTCGAGCATTAAAATCACCAACTAGGAAAACCTCCCTTAAAGATTGATAAGAAACAAATCGGTGAAAAGAAGAGTATAAGGGTTTGTAGTTGTAGATCTGTAGCTTTTGGCATTAATTAGTGGAAAATTGCATATACCAATACACATATATATATATATATATATATATAGAGAGAGAGAGAGAGAGAGAGAGAGAGAGAAACCTATATCCTTGTGGATCCTCATCCGTACATGTGTCTCCGTGTGAGTAGAAGGGAGATGTGAAGCCCATGTACATATAGACTTCCTAATGAAAACAAGAATGCCCCTATGTCCTCGAGTAGTGGTGTTTGATTATATGTTGCCAGATCCATATCATGCAGTGGAAAAATGAATATAACTAAAAAAATTGCAATGCATATTCCACCTTTCTCCCAAGTTTCTACTAAGAATATTAGATCTATAGTTGGAAAAAGACTTGCTATTAAAATATTGTCGTGAACAAAAGAACCTCTTACAATTCCAAGAGACACATGAATGGGGCACAAAATTTGAGGTTGACGTTTATCCTTTGGTGTGGATTCAATTGATTTGGTTTATATGTCATCTTGCATGAGCAATTTTTTGGTGCACCCTCAAGTATCACAATTTCTTCACGTATGATCTTGGCTATAAATTTTCTTTGTTTCCCAAAATACTTTCACATTTTCCCATTTTTCGGCACATATCTTCAGTTGAATTGGTGTCCTATCCTCATCGAGTCCAATTTGTGTACCTACAAGTTTCTTGTAGTCTCGCAAGTAGACTATTTTTGTCTCCCAATTAATACATGTGAAAATAATTGGGCACGGTGTAGTTAGATTGAACTTTCCTACCCTCCATGACTATGTAAAACGTGGTGTGCCCCCAAATGATGGATACATAGATGGATACACATTGAGGTGGATGCCACACGAACGGCAGGAAATTTGGCAGCGGAGGCTATGAAGGTTTGTAGGGTAGATAGAGCCAGGTCACCGAATCCAGCAGAGTTACCACACGAGTGGGAGGTCGCGCGGGGGAGGGTGCAGGGCTTGGCTCTGTGAGGGAAGCTGGACCTGGAGGAAAAGGTCCAAGACTGTGGGCCCAGGGTTGCTTCTCCCACAATCCACGGGTTTCCAGTGCACCTCGCCTGGTAGTTCGCTTAACAAAAATTCCTTGCCATGTCATGTTGCCTCCCCTCAAACGTTCTCTTGTGTGGTAATTAGGGGTTCGTTTCGGCCAATCGCAGCTCCCTGTTAGTTCTTCCTGCCGGTCGTGTGGCATGGCCCTGAGTAGTATGATCATAGTGTCAACCTTAGCTTGAAATAGCACATTAAGAACTACAGTAAGTATCATATTTAGTATCATATGGTGTTTTATGTCACTGCGGTAAGTTTCCTAATGATAATTCTTGTGAACAAGTTTACAAGTAATGTCATCCCAACATATATTTAAGTAATTAGATACTTACAATTTTTTGATAGTTACACCCTAATATTTCTATAATGAAGAATTGTTATGAATTGATTGAAATTTGGATGAAAAATCACTTAGTAAGTGACAGTAATTACAACACTGTAAATCTATTATGCCCAAAGTTTTTTACAAGGAACGACAAAGAATGTTAGGTTCACATTAGTGTAAGTGACACTACATGGGCAGTTTACAATTAGTATTGAGCATGACAATTAGAATTAGTGCAACTAAATACAATAATACTAGTTGAAATACTTGTAAACTAGGAGATGGTAATTCAATTATCCCGGGAGCAACCATCCGGTGTTTGGAGGTGCATCTTGTCTTTTGGTGTGCCAACCATAAAACCGACAATTTCAAAAAAAAATCCAAAAATAGACATGGCTTCCAAGTTCAATCTACATGTTCCCAAGAGAACATGGTCAAACCTGGAACTAAAGTTTGTCAATGAGGCGGACAATAAGAGGAAATCACTCTTATCACTATATTCGTTAATTTGAGACTTTCTCTTGTCTCAAATTAATATATGAACCACAACAACATGGTCTAATGTTTGGGTCGTCCTACCTAAACCATCTTGATATGAGTTCTTGATTGGGTTCTTGATATGAACACCCGCTTCAAAGTATTTGCATCTTACAACATTCTCCAATATCTGTGTGATTTTATCCACGTTCTTATATTTGTAACTATCTCAAAATGCCGAAAAAGTCCCAAATTAACGAATATAGTGATTCTTTAAGCAAGTGCTCACTATAGACCTTAACATGGGAAGGAGAAAAGAAATTATTGTAGATGAGCATACCTCTCATCAATCCAACATAAAAACTAGACTCCTATAAGTTTACGACCAATACATCTCAAATGGCATGGAGTAGACTAAATTGAAGTCTGTAAAGCTAATTCCAGTGTCAAATCAAGTAAAAATAATAACCTTTATGTTGCACACTATTTGGGGTGTTTATGTTCGACGAATAGTAGGCAGTACACTCGTATGCGATCGTTCCCTTTCTTCACAAGCTATGTAAGAATAGAACTCCCTAAGAAACCCAGGTTTTTCCCTTGAGTTTCACCCTCTATCTGATATTTTAAGAATAACTCTATAACACATATCAAGTCCTAGTATGGAATTAGGGGTTAGAGAGGGCCTTGTGGTGTGTGGTGTGTGGTGTGTGGAGCTATTAATCCTCAAACCTACTATACTTTTGATTCTATCACCTCAAAGCAAAGTTGTTACTAATGATTCTAAGCTCGCATTAATATGGTAACAATAATAAGTAATTTTCATGATTTGTTTATAGTTGACTTATTATGATGCAACTTCAAGAAATGGTGATAAATATATGAAATGAGATTATGGTCCAAAATTTCAAAAATATATTAAGAGTAGATGTGCACTCTTTAAGGTAAGAGAAAAAGTCTATGGTAAACTAACCATTTTCAATCAAATAAGTATAGGTTACTCTATACAATAAATCGACAACAAAGAGAAAGATCAGTTGCTTCCCAACTTTGAAAACCTCTTTTCAACAACCATCATATTCGATATTGGATTGGGTTCATCACAGTTGGCAAGAAATTCATGAGGAACACGATGACACCTATTGTGACCATCCTAGCACCTTACTTTTGAATGAATTTGCCTTCAAGAGTCATTCATAAGCCAACTTATGGTCTCTTATTATGAAGGGGAAGGGTTAAGGTACTATGCACTCATTCATCGACCTTGAGAGCACACATTGAATCTATAAAAAAAAGTGTCTCAAAGAGTTGTGAGCCTCACAAGCCCACGAGTTTCATGGAGAATACATTGCCAACTGGAGGTGGTACCACCCAAAAGTTCAAAGGCATGAGGGATGAGATGGATTTCTCACACCTACCACATTTGAGAAGTGACAATTTACAAGGAAGCTTCCACAAACCCCAAAAAAACACATGTGACTTTGAGGCAGTGTACCGCGGTAAGTGCCACTAATAAGGTATGTGGGTGTCATTTGGTTTGTTTCATGTTCTCCAACTTCTACCGATTACATTTATAGCCCACCCACACTTACTGGTACGGGCCACCAATGAATGGTTTCTACCAGCACCAGTTACATCCAGTGGCTCTCACTGGCTAAACCAACTCTAAAAGTGGTCCCTGTTGGTAGGAACCGTTCACTACACTAAATAGTATATTTAGTGTTGGATTACATTCGGAGTTACTCACTCCTATATTTTTTTACTATTAATGTAATTTTTTTACCAACGAAGGTCGAATTGGGTTGTTGGACATTATAGAACATTCACATCTTTACGTGGTAAAAAATTACATTAATAGTAAAAATATATAGGAGTGAGTAACTCCGAATGTAATCCAACACTAAATATACTATTTAGTGTAGTGGCTTGCACCAGTAAGTGTGGGTGGGTTATTACATAACAAGACTCGTGTTGCATTAGCAAATCTTTGATGAAACATTTGCAAAAATCGGATTGATAATCGGACCTCCCCTGATTTAGTTATGGTTATTGGAAGTGCATGTTTGTCGATTTCTTAATTGGAGACATAGGTCCTCCCAATTTTGTTTGCTATTGAGTGTAGAGTAGTTAATAAGATTTGAACATGTAGTCCAATTTTTATTTATTAAACATGTCTCTTTATGATGTTTTCTCTTTGATCCTTACTGAACCACATACCAATCAAATATAGGGGTCTGATTAAGAAAACGAGCCACTTAAGACCCATCTACCTTATGAAGTTTGAGACCAATTTTTTTTCCCAAGCTTAGTGCCACATGTCCTCCCCACATTGGTTAGACTTCTACATCACATTATACAATCTTATGGAGGACTTTCGTTTTTAACCCGATCTAGGCCTGTTTTGACACATATCGGTTTAGATGCAAACTACCCATGAAGTTTGAACTCTAAACAGTTCTAAAATTAGCATGAATTTCATCGTGAATAGTGGAATCTGAGAATGAAGGAGGTATAATGTCCCACAAGTATCAGGCGCCACCAAAGTCTTCAAGCTTGTTGGATTCATGCTTCTCAATTTAAAATTAAATTATTTTGGTGTTTTTATGTGAGGAGAGTTGCATACTAGTGTAAAAGGGGTTTTGTACTAGAAGTTGCAAATTTTTGGGAGTTTGAAGGCTTGGGGTTCACAAGCTTCATCCAAAGCTCACACTATTGAGAGTTTGGCCAACCTTCAAGCTTTCAATAGTTTGAGCAAGTGGAAAATGGCCATGCTCAAAGTGACATACTAGGTATTAAACAATAAAGAACAATTCATAAAAGCCAAAGAATGCTTGAGAGCCCATTTGCATGGGGTCCACAAGACAAGAGCTTGAACTCGTGGCATTCCTAAGCGTGACATCCATGGGGTAGTTTTGGGATTCTAACTACGAGCTTGTTATAGCCGTTTCCACATGGGATTTATCAAGGCATCGTTCAAACATTGTAAGGCTAGTAAAAGGTTGAAGCTTTCAAGTTGTAATATCAAGCGTAAAGTGGAATTAAGTGAACAAGGGTGAGTAAGAGGTTCATTTCCCACCCATGAGAAGGCTCGATTCTTCAAGCTCTCTCAATCTCCAAGCTTTGAACCTCTCTATTGTAAAGGGAGCCAAACTCACTCAACATTGTCAAAGTTTGAATTCCTTTGCCCCTAGTAGTATGCAACTACTGTAGTGAACTAGTAAAATACATGGTCCTAGCCAACACAATTCCATAATATGGCTTGTAAATTGGCATGGCCAACCTACCCAATCTACGAGGAGTCTAGATTTATAACATGGTCATATAGCATCATTCAATATAACACAACCAAAACATCATTCATTATAACATGGTCATAACATGATCACTCGGCTCATGTTAGCCATTCCCTTGCCATAGAATAACAACAATGCCTAGGTTAAACATAAACAACTTTAACACGGTGCGTGGCTTTGACAACCGCAACCGGCACGTGGTGTGTCGACCCGATGAACCATCCATCAAGCAACATGTGATACTCCAAACGGAGACCAACTTCCATTCCAAAAAGGACATGTGCCAACCGGCATAGGAAGTTGGTGACCCATAATAATTCACATGTGATATTGGGAGGCCTTTGGAGATTCCCAAACTTCAACGTTGAATCTAACATCATCCCATGTGCATAAAAAGAAAATTATGCCAGACTTATTATTCCGACCCCACAACTTAACTCAGTATACGGGCTAAGGTTCACTTCACACACGAGACTGAGAGCCCGTGACCATTATACTTCAAGCATTCTTATTGGTGGAAAAGGTGGAGCCGGTCCAAGTTCGCTTCACATTATCCTTGAGGGACCAACAGAGTATGTGAATGCAAGATGGATGTAAAGCTTACATGGATCCCTACATGACATCGAATGGATCATGTTTCATAGTCATTTGGACTATTTTTAAAAACCACCTCTTGGAGGTAGGCCTGACTCAAAACTGGGGAACCATGGCACTCTGAACGCTCACAACCGTTGATTTATTCTATTTTATCATGCGTGAGGACCCACATGAATAGAAATTCATTGAAATAGCATTTTGTTGAGGGCCCGGTTACATATGACTTCACACTACACTTGAGGGCCCGTGACCACACTACGTGATTTTGGAGGTGCGTTGGGACGGCCTTTTGACACTTTCTTTTGGGCTCTCATAATCTCATGCTCACGGCTCTTGGCTCGTGTGTGAAGTGACCCTTAGTATTAATATTACGTTAAGCACGTTGATTAACGAAGCAATTCATTTGGAACCGTGATTTGGGCCATGTTTTCTACTCGTGAAGTCGTAGCTGCCACAAGGCCCAAGGGCCAGGAAGTGTGGACGAGCCCTCCCAATGCATCACTAAATTTAGGGGTGATAATCATTGACTCTAAAGACGCTTCTTGAAAGACTAATCTTGACTTCGTCAAATCACAACTTGGCCAACAAACTTTGAAGGGTCAAGCCTCCTTAAGATAAGATCTTTACATGGACTTCAGTACACCGTTTATGGTATTTAGTGTCACGCACACTAGTTGCAAAGGGCCTAAAGGCCCTAAACTATATGTCTAGGGGTCTCAAAGTGTCACGTTCATTAATTGCCAATGTGACACTATTCGTCAATGCAAGTAGCTTTCTTAAGTGAAAAAGTATTTACAATCAGCATAGTACGTTGGGATACTTGAGATGATAGTTTTGCGTATTAGCATGCAAGGAGAAGATATCATTGAGCATACTAATGGAAAATATCATGTGTTTACATTTTAGTACGGAAGAGAAAAATATTCTTGAACATACTAATGCCCAGTGACACTTTAGTCAACTTGTAGACCATTGTGTAACATAGACATACACCTCATAACAAATTTAGATGATTATAATGACCATTTTATGATTAACAAATTATAATCATGTTTTCCAATCGCTTTTAAACACATGGTTCTTTTTATGTCCATTCTTAAATCTTTACTTAACCATCCACCATTTAAATACATGTGTATGATTTAGACGAGTAATCAAATGAGACCTACTTTCTTTATTTCAACAATTGACCATCACCATATGCCATGATTAGATAGAAATATGCATCCAATGACACAACTCTATGACCCCCACTTAGGTTGACTATTGAACCTAGACTGGTCATCACATTTTGAACACATTGTCCAATCTTCTTCTTCCTTTTTGGATACATACGTTTGTTTGGTATTTGTTCTTGGAGCCACACCAAACCACATACCACTCAACTATAGATGTCCTAAGAAGAACATAAACCGAACAAAGATTGTCTACCTTAGAGAGAAAGAGCATCTGAATAAGACACGTCTACCTTACGGTTGGTGTCCAAGTCCATCAACAACAATGACATGGGAGAATCAACCGCTAGTTAGAAACGAACCGGTTAAGTTTGAGAAATAACCGGTTAAAGTTCAAGACTTCAAGAAAAATTAATTGATCATTAAAGGGGAATTTATAAAATATACCTCAAATCAGTAAGAAAAACCGAAAGATTACAACATGTAATTGATTGGACTGCAAACACTAGAGTTTGACCGATTATACCCAAAAATCTCCGCAGACATTAGAGTTATTTGTAAAGTAAGGAAGATGAAACCATAGGTTTAGTCCCAAACCTTGAGTTTTCAATAATTTCACCCAAGTTTTCTTATTGCTATAATTACCATATAGAAAGAGCGATGTCGGGATGTTAAAAACCGGCTTTCTAACTTGTCTTGATAGGATGGGTGAGCCAAGCTAGCCTTGTATAGGCCGATTCGAGATTAGAGACAGTAAAGTTATCCAAAAAGAGACCTAGTCTATGACCAGATCCCATTGCTGCATTTCTAGACCATATTGGTAAAGTGTAGATGTTGGGCCCTAGCCGCAAATAGACCTCCAACTTGGCTACCATCGAGCTTGCCACCAACCGTTCTCAGAGCCAGTCGCCACCTAGGTGCCACCTAACTAGCTGGCCACCTAGGCTTGACATCCACGTCAAACCGCCACTGAGGCCCTTACCACACGGCCGGCATGCAATTTCGCCGTGCAGGCTAGGAAAACCTGTAGGCTCGCTATAGCCACTTCACCCCAATCTCGCTAGAGCCACCACATGAGAGGCAGGAAGTTTCCTCATCATTGACGACGACTAGGCACGGAGATCCAGTGAGAGAGGGCGGGAGAGACCGGGAGAGGACGGTCTCGGTGGGCCAGGGGGTGGCCACCACCGGATTCCATGGGTTTCCGGTGGGAATCCCTTGGTAGTTCCGATGGCCTAAATTCTTGGACACATCATCACGCCTCCCCTCATAATGCCGCTCGTGTGGTAAGCGGCAAGGCTGCTCGGCCAATCAGGGCCACCGGTTCATGGAAGTTGCCGGTGGTGTGGCAAGGGCATGAGTAAGAGTTGAACGTAAACCAACAGCGTCACAATCAAACCAATAGTTTCTAGCAGACTAGCAATTTCCTTACTTCCTTTAGGTTAGGTTTTAGGGTTTAGGCAGCAAAATGGACACATTTATGTGGCTTGATTCTGATG
Source organism: Polytrichum formosum (assembly GCA_964035585.1). Classification (NCBI taxonomy): domain Eukaryota; kingdom Viridiplantae; phylum Streptophyta; class Polytrichopsida; order Polytrichales; family Polytrichaceae; genus Polytrichum; species Polytrichum formosum. The sequence continues at coordinate 4,825,870 of OZ037941.1, forward strand.
CTAGCTCCAATGATGCAATTCTTGAGGAGATGAGGATGAACTCATGGTTTTTTACACGATGATGGTTGTTTGTGCCAACACTTGAGAGTTTTTCAATTCAAATGAGCTAGAGGATGGAGGTTAAGGCGTGGTTGATCACTACTGCGGTGTGCATGATGTTGATTTGCACATGAAAGCTATATCTTCAAATTTTCAAAACCCTTACAAACTTCACCGTATTTGAGTTTGATAAGCTTTGTGGATTAACTGTGTTAGCCATTACCACTCACGCTCAATCTACATGTGAGGTTCGTAAGGTGTCAGGTCATCCTATGAAGTTGTGTCCACAACAACGCCTCCTCAACTTTTTGTCTACATGAAACATGACAACGTCACTAGTCATGATGCCTTTAAGTGGAAATGGTCTCGACTGACCTTAAATGATGATATTTTGTTCATATTTCTTGCATTAACTATGCACTAGCTGGTGAGATGGTATGACATGATGCAACAAAATGTGCTCATTTGAGTACCTTGAACCCTTATTTTCCCAGTTGCATGGGATTGTTGATGGCACCCTTGTGAAGATACGAAAACCTTGGAATATTAAGCACTCAAAGTGGTTTAATGGTCGTAAGAAAATGTATTTTATGAATAACGCAATTGTTTTCTCAAATGAGGGTTTGTTTTTGTATGTGAACTTGGGTTATCCATGCTCTTATCAAGATGTTTCTATCTTGCAACACTCAAGATTGTCGAGCACATTTCAAGCACGGTTATGATAACTTCCAAACCTTCTTGGGGATCCCAGATACATGGATGCGGGGATGTTTACTCTTTGTTGCATTGGGGTGAACGAGCATCCCCCCGATGTGCCTCAAAATACTATCGATGTATTCAACGAGATGCATGCATGTTATAGGATGCATGTGGAGAGGGACATTGGAGGCTTGAAGCGAAAGTTTGCAAGGTTGATGAAACAATTTAATGCCACAAAACCAAAGTACACGCACTTGTTTAGATCTTGTGCCTTTTTGATAACTCTCTTCACCGAAGAACGATGGATTTGTCACAAGAGGTTATTGGAGATAGAGTGGAGAACCCAAAAGCTCATGGTTGGGAGAGAGATTACTAGTGGGTTTATATTGTGATTTCCTACATGTAAGCATTTCTATGAATGAAGTCATTGTCACATTGCATTGGCAATGCACATACATACCTACTTTAACTACAAACAAGATGTCCATAGAGTGGATAGAGTGCAACCATAAAGGACAAAGATACATGTGAAACCCTTAACCACATAAGGCTAGAAAGAATGATGTACAATCAAGCAAAAACAAGTAGTTTGTAGAGTGGATAAATTGCAAGCTTAAAGGAAAAAAAAACACATGTAAAAGCCTCAACCACATAAAGCACTAAAAATAATACACTCAAGCACAAACAAGTAGTCCATAAAGTGGATAGAATGCAAGCTTAAACCAAAAATATACATGTCATGTATTCAATCACATGACTCTAGAATGAATGATACACCTAGTAAATGAAAACTCTCAATTTATAGCCAAAGTAAAATGCATGTGAATGGTACATAGTTGAAGCAATTTGTAGTATCACTATATCTAACTACAAACCCATCAGACCCTTACTTGCTCCTTCAAGCTTTGTTATGTGATTACACCTAAATCACCAACGTTCTCAAGGTTGGCTATCTTGAAGTGTAGCTCTTTTAGTTCATTGATCTTAACCCTATCAGCCGACAATGAGTCCCTTACCTCGCTACTAGCCTCCCACATCTTTGCCATGCTAACCATACTCTCTAATTGTGCTCCTAACATCTCTCCTTTGTCATAGGCCTCTCTATCTACTATTGTGTACTTGTGATGCTAGCAATCTCTTGTGTGCATGGAGGACTAGTCACATTATCATCTAATGGAGTTGTTCATTGGATTTCTCCCTGAGTGAAGGTGGAACCTTGCAAGATTGATTGGCGGTGCTTAAGGACATTCCTAGTTGCATGACTATTGGTGCTCCTCCATCTTTGCAAAATCTCATCACATTGAAGTATGGCCTTGCTCATTAGATGTCCTTGTCTTAGTGGAGTTCAATGTGTCTCCCATGCTCTCCTTTAGTGTCTCGTCTTGATATGTGATATTATGAAACTCCTTACAAAATCCTTCATACACTTCCCGCTACACTAGATTTGGCACTAATTGGGTGACATTCTTCCTTGTGCAAGAGTACTCTACAAAATGCACATAGGAAGAAGATGGCATCTTGGCCAACATCTCCGATTCAAGTGTAGGCATGTGTCCCGTTTCCTTCCACAATTTCTTTGAGGGTGGTACAGGTGCACCGGCATCTTGGGGCGAGAGCTCGGGTGGGAGGGTTGAGTTGGAATAGGTGGTTGTCCTGACATGGGGTCCCCCATGCCATATATCACCCTCCTCTTCCCTTGCCAAAGACTCTAGCCATGCCTCATCTTCATCCGATGTAGAGTGATGACCATGATTGCAAGCTAGCTCAACGGCTATCAAGCTCTCGGTGTCTTCAAATTGGGCCGTGCCATACTTGCAACCAAAATAACAAAAACCAAATATAAAAATATAATATAATATAAAAATTGAGCATGGCTTCCGCACTAGACCACAAGCTTGCACACTTGGAAGTCTAGTTAAGAGAAAATTGAGCATGGCTTCCACGCAATTCTAAGTTTATGTCGGAAAAAAATTTAACATGGCAACCTTTGCATAATTCAATGTAAAATAAGACCAATAAACATCTAAAGGTTTGCATAGAGATTGAGATAGTACCCGAAATTGTAGCAAACTCAATTGGAACTCAAAGATTGGCCCATAACTCAAAGTCGGGGTCCTAGATTTCAATCAACGTTTACAAAGGCAAGCTCAACCTTCCAAGTGGCCTCTCTGGCCTCGAAGCTGGATGTTGGCTTCTCTGAATTCAGAGCTAGATGGTGGGCTCTAACCCTTACCGCCCTCGGAACTTGGACTTGGGGTTGCCAACCGAAATCATCATGTTGTGTCTTAGACCAGCAAATTGGCTATCAACAAGCACTACCCTCGATCTACCAGCAAGTGCCTTTGGTTGATTGTGAGCATTGGAATAAGACGTTTGTGGTTGGGGGAGGGGAGGTGGTTCATACACAAATCTTGGTTACATGCCAAACATGAGAAACCTGAGTTTTTCATGTTGAATGTAGTTGATATAGGGTTTTTTGGGGGGAATACATAGAGCAAGTCCCAAGACTAGAACAACAATACATGTTCATCTTATAACACATGGTTTTGATCCTTGGTTAGTTACTTTATGGATAACTTCAATGGTCCCATGCACATAGCATGTTTTTGATCCTAAAATTCTCTCAAAGTTTGAGGGTTGGAAAAAACAGTCCCGAAAAGTCATCACCCAACTTTCAAATGAGGCTCCAATGTACAACAAGCTAACAACTCTTAATAGAAAGTTTTCTCAACACATGATCAAACCCACGGTCTCGTTCCTTTTGAGGGACTTTATGGATAACTCTATTGATCAAGATTAGAAGATCATCGCATCATGTTTTAAAGGCCGGTTCACATGGGGTCCTTAGTCCTAAGTCCCAACTCACTTGAGGTTAATCCATGCAATCTCAGCCATTGAAAGCATGGAAGTTGGGACTTACCACTGAGTCCACATGTGTCCCACATCCCAAGTATGACATGGATGCCTACATGGCAACACTTTTTGAAGGTGAAGCTTGTGACTTGTGTTGAGAGTTTTGTCAAACAAAAAGCTCGACCCAACTCTCAACACAAATCCCGCGATTTGTTTTGCATAAACAATCAAGATCCGTCTTTATTGAATATAAACCATATTTTAATGGTTTGTTGAGACTCAAAAGTTGACATTTTGCCTCCATGTTGGGACTTGGTAACCATGAGTGGGACTTGGGACTTGGGAACTCATGTGAACCGGCCCTAAGTTCATCTACCAAGTGACTTCAAAATTGGGAGATGAAATAACTTAGGGGCGGTTTACACTATGGACCATGAAGTTGTCCCAAGGCGATGTAAGAGCGTTGATTGGCTGCTGAACTCGTCCCGGGACAACTTCGGTTTACACTAGACAAAAAATGGCAGAGGGAACCACGGAGGTCGAGGTCCCCAAAATATAATTTTTAAAGCGTAATAAATGCACTGACATGGTCAAACGGGTTTTTCGTTGAGAGAGGCAAGAGAGGTGGTCTGGTAGGAAAAGGCAAGGGCCCAGGCAGAGAATCACCATTTTAATAATTCTTTAACAAATCTATCCTCTATGTGCCTTAATCATAGCATGGCCCATGAGACATACCAGCACTACCTTGTTTTTCCCCTTATACCGGCTCCCACGTGTTTCACCAAACAACGTGGGACATCTAGAACTCAAGAATTTGAGTGCAGATTTGTTTTTTTGCTCTACCAAATGAAATATTTGGAATTTTGGGGCTTGTAATATACCATTGGAAAGGTCTTGAAAATACCTTTCCAACGGTATATTACACGCCCCCCCAAAATTTAAAATTACAGTTGAAAAAGAAAAAAGAAAAATCTGTAGTTGTTTAGTGACTGCAGATCAGGGTGGTCAAAAGAACCGCAATGGGAAATCTTCCAACACTAATTAACACTATTTTTGCTCTACCAACTGCAATATTTGTAATTTTGGGGCTTGTAATATACCATTGGAAAGGTCTTGAAAATACCTTTCCAACGGTATATTACACGCCCCCAAAAAATTTAAAATTATAGTTGAAAAAGAAAAAAGAAAAATCTGTAGTTGTTTAGTGACTGCAGATCAGGGTGGTCAAAAGAACCGCAATGGGAAATCTTCTAACACTAATTATCAAAGAATTGAACTTTAGTGTTGAGCAAGGTAGGGTGGTAACAACATTAAATATAATCAAACACTAAATATCCTATTTAGTGTAGTGACAACACAAGGTACATGTCACATGTAAATTACATTGAACATGTACAAATTTAATCGCTCATTTTTTTTGTAAAAATTGTTGTGAGAAGATTTGCAAGCCACATCTTCGACACATTTAACAAGAAGTGAAGACAAGTGAAGCCCAAGAGAAGACAAGAGAATGGTCAAACTTGAATTTTTTTCAAAATTGCCCTTTTTGGGCATGTATTAAAAAAATCAGCACCTTCACTTTTTGGTGCATGGTCATTCTTCTTGGTCCACATTCGGTTTACACCTAGTGAGGGGCCCAACGGCTTTGTAAATCAATTTTTTAAGAACTCGGACCATGAAATGTAGACCATGAACTCGTACCGTGGAATAAGGCATCTTCCGTGGGACGAGTTCATGGTCTATGGTGTAAACCGCCCCTTAACATACTGAACCAGGTCCCATCAGTTGGCCCGCCAAGCAAGCCAATAGATGGCCTTTACGCCAACTCCCCAGTTGGGCAGCAGGTACTACTCACATAACAGCCGTTCGATCAAGATCATCTGACGCTGCATAGTGCACGTGTGGCTCAAACTGACCCAAATCTGGCTGGATCCCGACCGTATGATCCAACGCTCTCATCGTCCATGGGCCTGTCATAGGAGCTGCCATGGGCCTGTCCAACCATATCACGCCACGTCACCCACAAGATGGGTCATGCCGTTCCAGCCTGTCATCAGGTCTCCCGTCAAAAGTGACGGGCTCTTCCCTGAAGCCACTTCCCCCAATCGGAGACCTAGTTGGGTTGACCACTTTTTTTTTTAATGTGGTCAATATACAATCCAACATGTTGTAATTTTGGATTGAGCTTTGGTCCAATCTTGCTTGTTAAATATTTGCATGGAATTACGCGTCCGGGTCCTTCTTAAACGTGTGACGTAGTGATAATAACTAAGGTTAGAATATACAAGTTTGAAATCCATCCTTTGGTGCTAAGGTTGTCGTACTATGCAAGGGATGACTCTTGTGTGGATATTTTGCTATAATGATCATAATTGGGAATGTTGGGTGTAGTGTTGGGACCTTCTTTTTTTTTGAGACAAAAGGCCAACAGGCCAACGCCAAAGCACAGGAGGCAGTTGACCACCTGGCAAGTTTTCTGTCAGGTAGAGAGGAGATTTCACAGCCGGGTGTTGGGACCTTCTTGAAAACACAAATTAATCAAGTTGTGTGGTCTCCTTTGAAAGTCAACCTTCTTCTGAGTTTTTATTTCCAATGATTAACGACCTTCTTGTTTGATTTAAACTTAAGTCCAATAAGAAGCATTCATACAATACACATGTGGAGGGTAAATCATATCACATACATACAATTGATGTTTCCAAGCATTCTTCTATTGCCATATCCTGTAAACAACACACAATGTACATGGTTAAGAAAATCATGACATATATTTATAACAAAGAAAAAAATTGACATGGAAGAATGCAATTGATGATGCACTTACAAGTAACCACTCCATGGCCTATAACGGAAGGGCCAGAACCCCAACCACTCTGAAAGTCCGAGAATGGTTTCTCCTATGGTAGCCCCAAATGACAACCATCACAAACGAATCACACGATACTTAGTCTCAGTGTTGTCCATTGCCTTCATGTCCTTGTAATCCTTACATATTTGTTTGTGTTGAAATTGCAAGGATGGTTTGACATAGACTTTTATGTCACCTTATCCAAGCTCGTAGACCAATGGAAGAGACATGTGCGCTCACGTGCGACATAGGCATACTTGGGTCGTTGTTCATGTAGATCCTCCTCAACGCATTCCAATTAGCTTAAGAATTGTCCGCCATGAATCCTTTGAAGTTTACCTTTGGCACTCCATTTTCCCCCATGACAACATTTAAAGTTTCCCAAAAGAGTATTTGTGTTGCACCATCAATGGATTGTATTTCACAACACACAATTGTCAACACTTCATAGTATCAATTGCCATACACATGGCAAGCCATTGTCATCCAATCCTTCAAACGTTTGACGTGGCCAAACATAATCCAAGAATTCTCCATGTCCCCCCCCCCCGACCTTGGACAGACAAACTTGGTGCACCACCAAAACCAAGGACTCACAAGGTGGTGCGCCAAGGGTGTCTTGTCCATGTTGTCCATGGAAAGGCCGTATGCACTTGGAACTCCAAATGTCATAGGGGGATTTGCATATTTTCCAATGACTTGAGACAATTTTATAGTGATGCCTAACAATTGCCCAAGAGTCATATGCTTGTCGTGTGGTCGCGTTATTTTATACCAAATTTATATTATCAAAATATGACCGGTCAACCATTCACTCATCATTCATCAACATTGATTCTTGCACGATTTTATCCATTTATAAGGCTTCATGCACATACTTCGCATCTATTTATGTATACCCAATTGGGGCGAATGGTTCACTCTTGCATTGTTGTTCAAAGTGGTCATCGAGTCCTTTTACACAATCATCTAATTCATAATTTTATTTCAACTTCATCCAGCACACTCATAACATGGAAACTTGCAGTGGTCAAGTTGAGAGATTTTGCTGAAGTGTTTATTCATGATTAGAAAAAAGAAATCAAATTATTACTAGTAATAGATGACCCTATCATGGCATGGACCACTATATCCAGTAATGAACATGTGTCACCTTGCCATGGTTTACAAGTAGGTACCCAATATTTACCTTACCTTTATTGTTGCTCGGTAAGTTGGATGCCTACCACAACATAGCTTGCATCTTTTTAGCCAACGTCATAATGTTGAGCCTTTAAAGTGTCTTAGTGAACATTATTTCAAAGTTCTAAGGCGGACGGGCCTACCTTGGACATGTCCAAGAACTCACATGCTTATAATGCAAAGTGGGTAAATATTCACACAATCAACATGCCTCCAAGTAATTGAATGAGCGCAAGTGAAACCTTAATTATGAGGTCGTTTGAGTTAATTTTTAACTTTCAAAATGAAGATTCCCATTGCTTCTTTCATGGTTATAAAGTAGACATGCCTAAATCCAACATAGCATTAATTGGATGCCTATATTTGAGAGGGACATGGTTAAGTGCGGATCTAAGAATGAACACCAAAAAGACATGTGATTAAAAGAGATTAAACTTCATGCTCAAAATATGCTAACCAATGAGTTCAATAGCCAACATAATTGGGCGGGGGACGTATATGAACATTTAATGAGCACGAGAATCTTCACTTTGATAATGAATAAGATGTTCATATGATCTCCAAACATTATGAGGCATATGCCCTTGGACACAATTCATGTTTACTAAAAATCTTGCTCTAATTGCGTGTTACTTATCCTATGAGAAAAATGGGTGCAAATCATGTGATATACAGATATGTTATAGAAGTTGGTGTTTCATATCCAAATAACACACGTCTACCTTATGAGGGGGTACCAAAATGGTTACCTAGTGCCAACTTCAAGCGAGCACAAATTGGTCTTAGCTCTATTTAAACACAATGAGAATGGTCGGAATTTTTTCTCTCTAAAATGTCAACGAAAATATACCACTCTATTTCCACAATTGTGTCATTTGTAATGTGAAAATAGGTGCCCACATTACTACACTAAATAGTTTGTTTAGTGTTATTCTATCACTGTAGTAATCTTTGTAATGACACTTCTTATGAATAAGTTTACAACGATTGTCATCCCAACTTACTTTTAATTCATCCAAATGCCAATTGTTGAAACAAAGTATGCCATCATCTGCGTCCTAACACTTATGTGATGAAATATTTTCATGGATGATTGAAATCACTTAGTAAGTTATACTAATTGCGACATCGGAAATCTATAATGCCCATATGTGTTTACAAGGAACGACAAATGATGTTAGGTATACATTTAGTGTTGGCGTGACACTAACGGGCAGTTGACAATTAGTATTGAGCAAGGCAAATAGGATTGGTGACATTAAATTGAGTACACTAAGTATGATATTTAGTGTCACCAATTCTAATTTGTCTTGCTCAATACTAATTGTACACCGCGATGTAGTGTCACCAACACTAAATGTCAACCCAACATCATTTGTCATTCCTTGTAAACATTTTGGGGGGTTATAGATTTATAGTGTTGCAATTACTGTCACTTACCAAGTGATTTTTCATCCAAATTGCAATCATCCATGACAATATTTCATCACAAGTTGCTGACAAGAGAAGGTAGGGTTTTGGCCAATGGATGCACTCATCCATCATCCATGATAGTATTTGTTCACTTATTCATAAGAAGTGTCATCCGAAAAGTTACCATAGTGACATTAAATACCATATGACACTGAATATCATATTTATACATGTTAGCTCATAAGTCACTCCTGTGACGAAGTGGTTGTTGCTCACCCAACACGAATAATAATAATAATAATAATAATAATTGCAACCATAATATCATTCAGATCCATAATAGTGTTATGTGGAACTAGCAATATTATGAGGAATATTCCTAAACATTCATACATTCAGTCTAAATGTGGGGAGTATTATGTGGAATATTGTCAGTTCCACATAACATTGTTATGGATCTGAATAATGTTATGGCTTTGCCCCCAAATTATTTACCCCTACAATTTAGCATGGAAGAGGTCAAATTCACTGTAAACCACGTAGCCAGTTCATTCCATAAAAAAAACTAGATTCAACTCCTTAGACCATACTCTTATACTACGGCGGACGTTAAAGTACCCCCTACGAACTTGTAGGGGGCAGATCTGACGAGAAAAAGCCTGCCCGCCTGTCGACGGAGCTGGCAACGTCAACGGAGTTTACGTCCACTATTCCGTCCGTCGTCCGTCTCACGAATGACGCAAGACGGCATCAAGAGCCTTGTGCACTGCGCTCACATCATTCAACTTCATGTTATTCAATACATGTCCTGCAACCTATCATGCCGCAAAAAACGGATCTCAGATCTGAATCGTGATTGTGCTTGTTAGTTGATGTTCAATGATTTGAAAGTGATTGTTGTGAGGTTGTTCAAAGATTAGACTTGTTGGGTGACAAATTAGACGTGTTGGTGACGGAGTGTTGCCATTGATTCGCCATCTAGGGTTTAGGGTGTGATGATTTGGGCAAACAATGAGTGCATGAAGGTGATTAGCAGATCCAAGGTTTGGGTGTGCAAGGTTCGGAGCGCCATTGAGTGTTGTTGATGATTCGCTATCTAGTGTTTTGGGCAAACAATGAGTGCATGAAGGTAATTAGCAGATCCAGGGTTTGGGTGTGCAAAGTTTGGATCGCCATTGAGTGTTGTTGTTGATTCGCTATCTAGTGTTTTGGGCAAACAATGAGTGCATGAAGGTAATTAGCAGATCCAGGGTTTGGGTGTGCAAAGTTTGGATCGCCATTGAGTGTTGTTGTTGATTCGCTATCTAGTGTTTTGGGCAAACAATGAGTGCATGAAGGTGATTAGCAGATCCAAGGTTTGGGTGTGCAAAGTTCGGATCGCCATTGAGTGTTGTTGTTGATTCGCTATCTAGTGTTTTGGGCAAACAATGAGTGCATGAAGGTGATTAGCAGATCCAAGGTTTGGGTGTGCAAGGTTCGGAGCGCCATTGAGTGTTGTTGTTGATTCGCTATCTAATGTTTTGGGCAAACAATGAGTGCAGATAAGTGCAGATAGATGCAGATTTGGACAAACAATGAATGCAAATAGGTGCAAATAGGTGCATATAGATGCAGATTTGGGCAAACAATTAGTGCAAATAGATGGAGATTTGGGCAAACAAGGGTTCGGAGCGCCTTTCAATATTGCCATGGCTTCGCTATCTTCTGCCACATTTTTGGATTTTCTTCGCTATCTTACTGCCACATTTATGGGCTTTCATTCCAATAGATTCATTTGTAGTCTTGCAAGGGTTTAGGGTTCCAAAGGTTCAGAGCATCAGTAAGGTGTTTGGGTGGCTTCGACTCCTTTTGTCATAATTGCAATCTGGTTGCATAGGTTTTAGTAAGATCTACTGCCATCCTTCACCCCAACAGATTCATTCTCCTCCTCCACTATCTGCAGTTTCTGATAATTATCCGCTATAGTGCACCGTTTTGTCTTCCATTTAGTGATCCATGTATATCATAGTGTCCTTCATGTGTCATACTTACTCTTATCGATGTCCTTCTATGTCTATCAAGATCTGTGGCACACATTTCATTGTAGGATTGTATGACTAGCAGACACCGATGCAATTTTGGGCCGGAGGTCAAGTCTGATGTCGTGCCAGAGGACATGCAAGCCCTACTCAAATCCACCCAGAATTCCTTTGTGTGCTCAATCTTGTACATGTATTTCTATGTTGTCATTTCGTTCCATACGATTAGACACCAATTACCACGTTTGAAGGGTTGGTCTCTATATCATAGTTTATTTGAATTAGTAGCCATTATGTATACCTTACATTTATATGCATGATATCAACAATTGTGAAAGACAAATGCAAGACATTACTGACTGAAATACAAGGTGGCTAAATGACTGTAATATTTAATAAACAAGGTTCTGAATGACTTAAAGACTATAAACTACATAATTGAAGGACTCCAATATGGATTGACTAAATGATTGTGTATCCTAAAAGGACTAAACATATGATTGACTAGAAGATTACACAACAAAATGACCAGAGGACTACACAACAATGATTGACTAACTCACTACACAACAAAATACCAAAGGACCAAAAAACTTAATCACCATATCATTGTAGAACCATATGACCGAAGGATTGAATATTTGAATTACTAAATCATTATATACTTATGTGACTAAGGACTAAACAACTGGATGATTAAATCGTGAAGGACTGTAGTCTTGAAGGACATAAGTCTAGTCCTTCATAACTGGACTAAAGTCATCCTATAAGGGACTAGATTCTGGAAGGACATTAATGTTCATTGCCTATATGATTGAATGATTGCATGACTGAGTTTATTTGAAAATCGAAAGACTATTTTAAAGACTAATAAATTTCATAATATCAAAATATTGCAGAATACAAGACTAACCATGACTGACCATCAAATGTAGGACATGGGGTATAAGTCCAAAATGAAATTTTTTTGCTTTGTATTAAGTAAAGTGTACAATTCACTAGTAGTGAATGTGTGATTCAAATATACATTGTGCAAAAGAACATGTACAATTACACCATACTACAAACCACCTTCAATAAGAATGTTGTCATTTTTTTCCATGTTTTATAGCCCAACAACTTCATCTATTGGAGTGAAACTACAAAACGTGGCAATAGAAATCACTGATCCTATGCATAAAGCTTGCAATCATAATAGAAGAAACCGAAGCCATGGCAACACTCGCTGGTGCTCCAAACCCTGGTACATCTAAACACTCACACGACTACCAATGAATCTGTTGGAGTGAAGCTATGAAGGATGGCAGTAGATCTTACTAAAACCTATGCAACCAACTTGCAATTATAACAGAAGGAGTCGAAACCACCCAAACACTTAGTGGTGCTCCGAACCTTTGGAACTCTAAACCCTTGCAAGACTACAAATGAATCTATTGGAATGAAAGCCCAGAAATGTGGCAATAAGATAGAGAAGAAAGTCCAAAAATGTGGCAGACGAAAGCAAAACCACGGCAATATTGAAAGGCGCTCCGAACCCTTGTTTGCCCAAATCTACATCTATCTGCACTCATTGTTTGCCCAAAACACTAGATAGCAAATCATCAACAACACTCAATGGCGCTCCGAACCTTGCACACCCAAACCCTAGATCTGCTAATCACCTTCATGCACTCATTGTTTGCCCAAATCATCACACCCTAAACCCTAGATGGCGAATCAATGGCAACACTCCGTCACCAACACGTCTAATTTGTCACCCAACAAGTCTAATCTTTGAACAACCTCACAACAATCACTCTCAAATCATTGAACATCAACTAACAAGCACAATCACGATTCAGATCTGAGATCCGTTTTTTGCGGCATGACAGGTTGCACGGCATGTATTGAATGACATGAAGTTGAATGACGTGAGCGCAGTGCACAAGGCTCTTGATGCCGTCCTGCGTCATTCGTGAGACGGACGACGGACGAAATAGTGGACGTAAACTCCGTTGACGTTGCCAGCTCCGTCGACAGGCGGGCAGGCTTTTTCTCGTCAGATCTGCCCCCTACAAGTTCGTAGGGGGTACTTTAACGTCCGCCTTATACTACGACCTCTTACAAATGGTTCCAACGCATTGGGCTAGCTGCGAGGACGAGACAACGCCTGAATCCCACACAATCCCGAGAAGGAACTTAAGAAACCCTAGTTTATATATCAAGTGTTTACTTTTGGCTTGGCAACTCACCCTAATTTACACTTACTAACTAATTATTACCGTATTACGAAGACTAAACTAAACTTAACCCATGCACGGCTGGGGGCCTGAGATACCGCATTGCATGTAGGTGCCTCAGGTCATTACTTAGCAGATGAGTTGTGTTCATGGCCCCTGTAGTAGATTCATCGAGATTAAAGCCTCCGGACGCCATAATCCCAGTGCTTCAAACTGACTATGAAATCAAGGCAACTGAACACACCTCATCAGCTGAATAATGTTATTAAGTTAGCGACGTTACAAGTGGTTAACTGGATTTGGAGAACATTGGAGATCTCTACTACAGTACAAACATATACTTAGGTATTCGGGACTCTAATGGCCCCTCGTGATCAGGTTTGGGCTTCTGGTGGGACCCACACTGTCACCTAGTGACAAAAATACATTTGTCTCTTGTGGTTTAATAGGGCGGGGGCCCGGCTTCAGACAAGAAGAATTTTCTAGGGAACTAAAATACAAGTAGGTACACAGCAGGAGTTATTAGTATTGGTACCTTGGCAAGGGTATGTTCAATATTCCATACACGACCTCATTTAATACCTACCAACCCTAGTTATTAGGGAGGCTCAGCACCATTTAATCAATCACTCATGCTTTCGTAGTACACTAGAGGTATCCGTAAAGTCCCCCAAAGAAGAGGGACGACCCCGTGGCTTTCATCTTATCTGCCACTTTCTTGTATAGAATATATGCTAACATTGTTAACACATAACAGTGTTATGTGGGACTGACAGTATTTTGTGGAATATTCTAGTATTCACGCTGAATATGAGGAATATCTTGTAGAATATTGTCGGTCCCACAGAACACTGTTATAGATCTGAATAATGTTATGCACAATCAAAATAGGTTGTTTGTAAACTTGTTCTCAATCTATAGTCACAAAACCAGATCCACATCTCAACACTCTTAAAGACAAAGTAAACTCAAATGATAGATGTTGTAGTCGCTTAATATGCTTAAATCTATTGAAAGGAAATCTATATATCCATCAATCTGTCTAATCAATTTAGCTCCGTTCTGGAATTGAAGGGCATTGAAGACTTCAATTTGGAGCATTGTATGAAGCGGTGGCTCTGATCAGCTATTAGGGCTTGCCATGCGTCGTTGTAGTATAGTGGTAAGTATTCCCGCCTGTCACGTCGGTGACACAAGTTCGATCCCCAACAATGGCGTCATGCATTTTTTTTCCCCGGTCATTTCAGAAGCCAATGCAGTTAACATTGATTGATCAATTTTCATATGAACAGTTCTTGACGGGCAAAGTATATTAAGGACTTCAAGTGACGTCTTCATTTTCAATTCGGGGTTGCATTTTGAAGGGTTACTTTGAGAGAGGTCTATTTTGAAGGGCCAAATCGCGTTTGAAGGGCATGGAAGACTTCAATCTTAAACACTGATTGGAGCATGTTTTGAAGGTTGACTGAAACTTTTGAGGCCTCCTTTTTCTAGTATCTTCTAAACTTTGAGAGAATTTTATGATCTAAAATAGGATATGTATATTTCATGGGACCCACTATCATAAATCCCGGATCAACCTACGCAAGGCTAGCTTGGCCCACCCATCCTAGTGGGACAAGCTAGAAAGTTGGTTTTTATTGGCCCGACACCACCATTTTGTGTATGGTTATTTAAGAATTAAGAAAACTTGGGTGGCTTTGTGATAATTCTTATAAACTCAAGGTTGGGGATGAAACCGGGGGGGTGTTTTTTTCCTTTTTTGGGGTACAAAATTGGCCAAATTTAATTCCAAAATGTAACCAAAAACAAACCAGCGAGGGGAACACTCCAAACCAAAGGACCCATGGGGCATCAAGTGATAATACCCATGACGGGTCTTTAGCTTCCATGAAATCACTAAATCACTCTTGGTGGCAACAAAGGCCTTTGACACAACACACCTTATCAAAACATTTCAAGAACACCATCATAAGCGACATCCGGTGCTTTCTCAAAGAGCCTTAACCCTTAAACGTCGGAGAGGCCCTATCGGGGCCTCGTTGACCCTAAACTATTTGACCATAAGATAGCGTCAAAACATGTCGGAATTGCAAAAAAAAATTCCCCAAAATGTGTATCTCAAAATTCCATATCTAAATATATATGCCGATTGCACTAAAAGAATTACATGGAGGTATGAAATGGGGTAAACATAGGCTGATGGGAGAGGCCCTCTCACCCCCCCCCCCCCTTGACGTTTAAGGGTTAAGGGTCCTCTGCCACTCAATCCTACCAAACTCAAGGAGAGCATTCCATACATCCTTGAGGGGGGGGGGACTCTTCATATGACATACGAACTAACGTGAGTGTAAGAAAGGGGTATTATTTGAGGCATCAACGTACATAGTATACATAAGGGCGAGGTGTTAATTTTCTCTAGTGTGTACATTTAGAAAGGGCTATTAAGTATTTTGGAGTAAAGGTAGATGTACCAAAAGGGGACCTATTCATATATCTAGGGTAGATGTAAGCAGATCCAACGTAAGACCGATGGAGGCTACCAATGGTTTGAGCGCTCAAGTGCACCATGCCATATTCAAGGCCCTTCAACCCCCCCCCCCCTTTCCCCCCTTTCACCACCCAAGTAGAAATTGTGTCTTTCTCCTATTGATACTACCAACTCATTCTTTGTGATATAGGAATATTCCTCTCCAAGCCTAAAATGCATGCCTTGAGATGTCCGTAGTAGTGTGCTTAAAAGTACTAAACCCATGCTTTCATATGCCGCTTTGCCTTACAAACTCTCATGAAATGAAATGACTTGACATTGGTTTTAAAGTCGGGGGAGCGAAAAGGAGGCTTACACTGTAGTACTGTAGTGGCCTTGAAGGACAAATTGTGTAGGAGAATTTAGAGCTGGATATTTTTAATTGCTCATGAGTTACCATTTATATGTGGTGCCCAAAAACCTTTTAATTTTAGGACAGTGGGCGGCAGTACTTGTGTTGGCTTGGGTATAACAAACTACGGTGTACTTTCTTCAATAGCACAACACTGTGTGACGTTTTATTATTATTATTATTATTATTATTCCTTTCAATGTAAATAAATATTCCTTTCTGCACTAGAGTTTAGTATACCGGTGGTTTCATATGGTTTTTGTCACCTAAGGAAGAGCCACCCATAACCGATTGTTGAAGAGCTTCTGCACTAGATTTGGAGAAGTTTAAGGCGGTGCAAATTTATTCCCGTGTAGGAAGATAGAAATCAGGAGGATTGCAAATTTTTCGGTAAATTTGTTCCTTAATTGAAATTACTTTGAATTTTTGGAGTCAAAAGTTGGCCCGAACACATTGCCGATGTTTAAAGTTTGCCATACCTGCTCATTTTGAAACAAATTCCTCCTCACTTTAGCACTCAAAACTGGGGACATGTGTCATGGCGTTGTCGATCCCCTGGTGATACCATAACCAAAATTGGAGATTTAGGGTTAGTTTCAATGTAGGCGCTTTGCCCACCGGATTCTGGTGGAAATGTACATTCCATCTAGTGGCATCTACATTTCCCTTAAAATCTGGTGGACGAGCAGCCAACATGGAAACTAACCCTTAGAAACCGTGAGATGTGGAACCTTATTTTACCCACCCATGAAAAGAAATTGCCAAAATTAGCCCCAAGTTGATCAAAATTATGACACCCTTAGATTCCCGATGGGGTCTTCATTGGGAAAAGGTGGTTCTACTAAAGATGGCTACTTTTTGATTCCGTCAAGAATGTAATGAAATGATGGTTATGACATGATGAAATTGAAAGGGATGAAACTAGTACTTAAGAGGGGGACAAGACTTGGTCTAAGTTACGAAGCTATGACAAGCACTGAAGTGGCTTGAGAAACAAACAAAGGAGAAAATTAAACGAGACCGTGGTCTTAAAAGCCTCTCTCCATCAAGGGGTTGCAGTGCGATATAATTAAGGTTGAGGCATCAATAACCGATAAAGCAAGAGAGTTTGCATATGTTTAGGAGGAGTAATAGCAGGGAATCATTTTTTTGCGACAAGAAACAACTTCTCATGAGAATGAATAATAATAATAATAATAACATGATGGAAATTGCTACAAATCTTAAAGCGGTAAAGTTAGGGTAACACATAGTCGATTTATAATAGATCTATTGTTGATCTATAACTCATTTTCCACAAACACTAGCAAATGAGAAGCGTCGTCCCAAAAAAACCATGATGCCATCTTAATTCGAGAATATGATATCAATTTTTGAAGTAGAATTTTTATCTAAATTACTACTCTAATTCATGTGTATGTCATAGCATTCCTCAACAATAGAGTGATGCATGTTAACCATGGAATCAAATTTTCACTGCCCCAAGTAGCCGGTAGGCTTGTCAGGACCACAATCACCAATATAGTTGAGGCAACTACACTGAATATGATATTTGGTGTCACTTACTATTTGGAATCATGCAATGCTATATCTATTTATTGTGTATCTCATATTTTACCAAAAACTGTGAAATTGATAGTTTGGACATTATAGAACATTAACAACTTTTACTTGGTTAAAAAATTACATCAACAATAAAAAGATATAGCAATGTGTAAATCCAAATAGTAAGTAACACTAAATATCATATTTGGTGCCGCAAGGATAATGCGACGACGTATGATATGACAACAACTACATTCAGATTTAGGGTTAGGGAATTTTGAATATAGGGGTTAGGCTCAGACTAGGAGGCAAGGCTTTAAGAAATCAAAAGAAGAACCTATATGGGAGACAGGTTTTTGTGAGACAGCCTACCTTCTCTTGTCAGCAACTTGTGATGAAACATTGTCATGGATGGTTGCAATTTGGATGACAAATCACTTGGTAAATGACAGTAATTGCAACACTGTAAATGTATAATCCCCAAAAAAATTACGAGGAATGACAAACAATGTTGGATTAACATTTAGTGTTGGTGACACTACACCGCGGTTTACAATTAGTATTGAGCAAGACAATTAGAATCGGTGACACTAAATATGATATTTAGTGTACACTGCCAGATGTGAATAGGATGGTAGGTTAGAAGTTAGCTGCAACCCTCCAGACAATTAGGGACTTAGGGCCACTTCACACACGAGACTGAGAGCCCGTGACCATTACACTTCAAGCACTCTCATTGGTGGAAAAGGCGCAGCCGCTCCAAGTTCGCTTCGCACTACGCCTGAGGGACCAACGGAGTGAGTGAATGCAAGATGGATGTAAAGTCTACATGGATTCCTACATGGCATCGAATGGATCATATTTCATGGTCACTTGGATTATTTTCAAAAACCACCTCTTGGAGGTAGGCCTAACACAAAACCAGGAGACCATGGCACTCCGAACGCTCACAACTGTTGATTTATTCTATTTTATCATGTGTGAAGACTTGCATGAATAAAAATTCATTGAAATAGCATTTGGTTGAGGGCCCGGTCACATATGACTGCACACCACACTTGAGGGTACGTGACCACAATACATGGTTTTGGAGGTGTGTTGGGACGGCCTTTGGACGTTTTCTTTTGGGCTCTCACAATTTCATGGTCACGGCTCTTGGCTCGTGTGTGAAGTGGCCCTAAGGATTGTTTGAAGTTGCACAAGTGTTGTGTATATGTATGAGTATGTGACAAATCTACGTAAGATGCTAGAGCTACAACAAAGTTTAGATCAAGACATATATGTTCTATAATGTCCGAACAACCTATTGAACTTTCGTTAGTAAAAATTGAACTCTTGAGTAAGATGTTTTTGCAATGCGTACTCTGTATAGTAACACACATGTATTGGGATAGTCAGTGTAGGAGATTGCACGAAGGGTTGAGAGGCAATGGAACCTAAGCACCGGGAAGTATCAAGTATCCATCAGGAATCCAAAGGGTGCCATAATTTCAATCAACCTGGGATTAAAATGATTTTAGTAATTTCTTTTCGTGGTAGGTTAAAATAAGGGTCCTCATTCCATTGTTTCTAAGGGTTAGTTTCCATGTAGGCTGCTCGCCCACCAAATTTTAGTGGAAATTTAGATTCCACCTAGATGCCACCGGGTGGAATCTACATTTCCACTAGATTCTCGTGGGTGAAGCAACCTACATGGAAACTAACCCTAAATCTCCAACTTTCATTAAGGTATTATTAGGGAATCAATAGTGCCATGACACATGTTCCCGGTTTTGAGTGCTAAAGTGAGGAGGAATTTGTCTCAAAATGAGCAGTTATGGCATACTCTAGACATTGGTAATGTGTTCGAGTCCATTTTTGGCCTCAAAATTCAATGTAATTTCAATTTAAGTAATGAAATTACTAAAATAATTACTGTCCTCTTGATTTCTATCTTCCTCACGGGAAAAATTTGCACCACCTTATACTTCTCCAAGTCTGGTGCAAAATCTCTTCACCCCTAAAAGCATGGGGGTTTTAGCTTGAATCAAAGATGTAATGTTAAGTGTGAATTAGAAACTTTTATTTTGTGTTGCCATAAAAGAGAAAGTTTTATGGAGTTAATTTTAAATCACATCCATGCAGTTGGAATATGAATCTTTATTCTTGGTCTCCACCAAATCATTTTACAAGCATTTTCCTTCAAAAAATAATAAAAATCCTAAAATGTATCAAAATCACTTGATCTTTGATACGATTGGCTAAAATTTTCAGTTGCATAATTTGGTGGGAAAAATTAAAATATTAATGTCATTGACATTGTAACTTTCCCAAAATAGCTAACTTTGTAATAACAAAAAATATTAAGGGTTCCAACCACTTCAAGATCCATATCTCAAAGTTAGTGATATGAAATTTTGATCCGTTTGCTCTGGACGGTTCTGAACTTCATTATGTCAAGGTGCAAGAAGTAAAACAAAAAAAAGCAAAGAGAAAAGTTTACCTTGAAAGATATATCTTTGGAAAACGCTCGCAACTATTTTTTGGCTTCTTGGACATTTAGGGGTTAAGCGATCAATTATGGGTGGCTCTACCTTAGGGTCGCGTGAACGGAAGACCACGCATAAGGAGCATGACCAATCCCAAGGCTCTATAGTTAGGAGGAGGCCAATAGTGAAAAGGGGGATGATTACGGGGAATTGGTCGGGCCAGTGCCCGGGAAGTTTTTGGGCATAGTCGGTGAAGACCCGAGTGATTCTAAATCCAGCCGCTTACATGTTGACATCGGTTTTGCTTCATTCATTGAGGTATATTCTATAGATTCCCCTAAAATGATCGGTAAATTTCATGAAGTCTCCAACTTCAACCGGTTATTTTTCAAACTCAACCAGTTCATCTATAACTATGGTAACCTGGCCTATGACCGAGAGCTACACATTGGTGAATTTTCACAATGACCTCTTCTATGGTAATGAACGATTTAAAATTTTCATGCAAGGTAAAATGAAATATTTGTCTATTTTGAAAATTTTGAAATTTTTTAAAATTAAATTTGAATTAAATATGATTTTTTAAAGATGTTCCCTAGGGTATCTTATGATAGACCTAAAGAAGTTTGACGTCGATGCTAATACAACTTAAGAGCATTCTATAATTATCCACAAGCAAGTAAGAGGTTGTAAGAAATCCAACATTACTAAGCCGTAGACTGACTTTGACCTTACTATGTCAAGAGACATCCTAAACGAATAACTAATCTCATCCAACACGTTGTGGCAAGGTCTCATGTGCCTTGAACCGAGACCTATGTGCCTTGAACCGAGACCTATGGGCCTCCTCCTCCTCCTTCCTCCTTCCTCCTTCCCCCTCTCTCTCTCTCCCTCCACGTCATTAATTGGGCTGGGGCGAACCAACCCCTATATTCGTACCTTACCGGGGAGGGCGAACGGCTAGGGATTCGTGGCACTCACTTAAAATCAACCATCCTACATATCGTGGATGAAGTGGCTCCAATACAAAAAGACCCCCTATGAGGTTGAGGGCCGATTCATTCAAATGTGACATCACTAGACATCCGGTAAGGTACCAATGTATGGGTCGGTTCGCCCTGGCCCATTAAATGCATTAATGTGAGGTTAGTTGAGCTAGGGACATGTCATCCACCTAGGGAACATTATTTCTAATTTGTTCCCTAGAGCTCAGTTTAAGGTCACATATCGGTAATAGGCCAGGTTACCCAAACCGCCGGTTCTTCCCAAGCAGTGGGTCGGGCTGATGAAGAACAACTAAAGAAGGAATTGGTTCAAATCCGGATCGAAATATGAATAAGGAATCAACTCCCATCCTTAAATGACACACTACTCTGACGAATGAGGTTGGCCTACACACTAGCCTGCGTCGAGAAGTAGAGGTCAGTGCCGACCTGAGGAATGGTAAGAATCGCTCTTCACATTGCATTGTGGGGGCCGAAATTTCCCCCGACATAATGCCCCTTTTATGTTGGGGTCCCTTACAAAACAAACGTTTTTTTTTCAGCTTGAGTATTGTTCATTCTACCACATTGAACTGATATGTAGGACTTGTGGGGCTTGTCTCATTGCACTAAATATGATGTTTAGTGTCACTTACTATTTGGAGTTACGAAGTGCCATATCTTTTCACTCTTGATATAACTTTCTACCAAGTAAAGTTATAAGTGTTCTAATGTCCACATGTGAGGCCAAACCCCCCACCCTTAAGCGTCCGTAGTCCGAGTAGTGGGTTTGGGCTCACATTCCTCCGCGGTATTGGATTTGGACTTGGATGAGTCCATAGTGCAAGGTTCACCCTTCAAGTGGTCTTGGATTTAACTGGAATTTCACTTTTAACAACTCAATGTACGATTTCAATACGTATGTGGAGAATGCACAAGTTAACTATGTTATTTTAACCTCCTT
Organism: Polytrichum formosum; assembly: GCA_964035585.1. NCBI lineage: Eukaryota > Viridiplantae > Streptophyta > Polytrichopsida > Polytrichales > Polytrichaceae > Polytrichum > Polytrichum formosum. Next base: position 4,847,983 of record OZ037941.1, read on the forward strand.
ATGCTCGGGTGCTATTTTGTCTTTGTTTGCTTTTAACGTCCATCCGGCCGCTTTAGCTACACAAGCCCTTAAGGATATCCCTCTCCTAAATGGAGTCCGTGCCGTTGACTCTATACTACCACTTGAACTATCACTTGTGTATTCCGTATCGCTACTATAAGAGGTCTCACTTGGTGTCTCCATACCGTACATAAGCCTTTAAGTATTAAGAAATACTTATGTGACTTATGTCAATCTCTCCCTCGCACCTTTGGTCTTTGCTTCCTTTGTCTTGCCATCGCGAGAGTGCTCCACATTCTCCATTAATTTGTGCACGTGGTTTATTTTTAAAGAGAGGATGCAAGTGTTAAAAAACACTATTCTCTATAGTCAATCTCAAATACATTTACTTGTGAAAGCCACACATAGCACTAACTAGCATAATGTAACTAACTACTTGTCTATGAGCTAATTAAGTAGGCTATCTACTAAGCTCCTTCATGAACCCATCTCTTTACTTTCTAATTACATAAACCTAGCTCCTTCATAAACCCAACTCCTTCATGAACCCAACTCCTTAGCTTCTAACTAAACAAACCCAGCTCCTTCATAAACCCAGCTCCTTCATGAACCCAGCTCCTTAGCTTCTAACTAAACAAACCCAGGTCCTTCATAAACCCAGCTCTTTACTTTCTAACTAAACAAACCCAGCTCCTTCATAAACCCAGCTCCTTCATGAACCCACAACTTTGTAGTTGTAATCCCCAACTACCTCACTAATTATTCAAACCCTTAACTAATCTTCCTACCTAATTTTCCTAATTCTACTAACAACCCCTTTCTAATCACACAATTCTTCTCTAATCCTAAAATCCTAAAATCCTAGAGAGGAGAGGGGGAGAGAGAATTTCCTAACTTCACTAAGACTAACTAATCCACACAAGTATATTTTTGCACTCATCACAACCTCAAGTGCTCAACTCTTAAACATGGAACTTGCAACCACGTGTATTCAAAACATGAACTTTAAGTACCACAAATTGGAATCATGAATTAACTTTAAAATCCTTCACGTCAACACTAATTCTACCAAGAGGTCAAGCCCTCTTCAAGGCTAACAAGCCTTGGCTCTCAAACTAAAAACTAAGCACACACATGTGCTCCAATATGGCTTCCCACACCCACACTTATAACTCGTGGGGTGCCTTGGAGCACAAAGGAAAGAGAGGATGAGTGAGGGAAGAATGAGGGATTATATAGTAAGCTTGAGGGGGTGAGCACCCTCAAGGCTCACGATAAGCCCTTGAGATTTCCTCCTACTTAGTAGGCGCCAATCCTATCTTCTAAGCCTTCCTCCCTCAAATGATCAACAAGGATCCTAATTCGAACATTTAACTAGCCTTGGCTTTCTACCTACCACACTTTACCAAACTTGGGATGCTTCAACCCAAACTTAGCCTCCTTCGCTTTCCGCCGCCATAACTTTCTCCCCTTACTTTCCCAAATCGTTGCTCACCACTTAATTCAAACCACGATGCTTAACTCGTGATTTGATTGGTGCTTTGAGAATTTGCTTATCCTCCACCTTGCATTCTTCCTTGGACCTTCCCCATTAAGTGGCCATGATGAGGTGGTCCACTTGTGCGCTCCATGTGATCCTCCATTCATCCCAATTCGAATGCACTTGCCTCTTGAGTCACTTTGGTGGTCTCCATCCATTTGTACTAGCCTACTCACTAACTACTCAATCCAAGTTCTCCTTACCTATCCTCATTCACTCAAATCCTTCCGAAGGTAAAAACACAATAACAACTCACATCCTAGCCTCTTACAACATGGTACTTCTAAGACTAACATTTCACTCTTTTTATATTTTTGTGAAGTAACATGCTACTTCAAAGTGCATCAACTAACGTTTCAAGGATCTAAGACTAAATGTGGGCACCCTTTTGGGCTCACACCACAATGTCAATTTGACAATTGTTGGTAAATTATGAAACATACATTAATTGGATATAGTAGTATTGAGTAACTCCAAATAGTGAGTGCCATTAAATAAAGTATTGAATGTTGCTACCTTCGGGCTTAGGCTTGCCTTTGTGTATGTTAATAAAGTATAGGAGCTAGACTTGTGATTGGGGGCTCATGTGGGGCAACTCATGTGGGCCAAGAATCGTGTTGGGTGTCGGTCAAAGGCCACGAATCGCGGGAGTTGGGCTAACGAGGTTATTTTAGTCTACGGCCTACCCCTCTAATAATAACTCTTCTAACATTACTCAACTGATGAGCTGTGTTCATGGGCCCTCTAGTAGATTCAAGAATAAAGTCTCTGGATGTTGGAATCCCAATGCTTCAAACTGAATCTGAAATCAGGGTAGCTGAACACAACTCGTCAACGGAGTAATGTTATGAAGTGGTCACTTGTTTGGCATTAGTACAGTTGCAAGGTAATCCCTAAAGCTTTAAATATTATCTCCCCAAAATCGCTTCAAACAATTCATCCCAATTCAATAGTTCATTAAAAAAAAATATTAGTAACTTATAATGGTGGATGATGTGCATATGACATCTTTGTAAAGCTTGGATTATTCACGCAATATTTTAGTCGTCCACGTGTCTCAAATCATAAGATTATAATGTGAACATGTACATTACTATGGTCGGGTAGAGATAGCTGCCCGACCAAAAATACCTTATTGGCCTTTAGAGATTTAGTTACGGCAAATGGTTGGAGCTCCGATCTAGTGTGGTCCAAAAGAGATATAGGGTAGATGCACCTATTATTGCGCATTTAAGGACTCGGCCATGTGTATAAACCACAATTTAGGGATATTCTCGGAACTTATTACATAAAAATTGGAAAGATATGAATTGATTTTATTAGTGTTTTTTCAAATTTTAATTTTGTAAATGTATGACACCTCGATGTAAGAATTCAAAGAGGTAGGTTAAAAGCTACTTTTGAAAGGTCAAATCACCTATGTTTGCGCATGATGTCCCTATGATTGCGCACCATGTGTTCCTATGATTGCGCACCATGTGTTCCTATGATTGCGCACCATGTGTCCCTATGATTGCGCACCATGTGCTTGACACTTAGGATGCTTCTTGACACTCATAATCCGAGCTTTCTATCAAAATGCTTGCCTATCTATCAGAAGTTTAATGTAGCCAGATGTGTTTGTGAAATATTCAAACTTGAGTGCAGATTGCGAAATACGCTACACAATATACAAAGACATGGAGGGTATTTTCCTTCTTCATATACAGTTGTCAGAAATCTGTAAAACTTATCACATGCCTCTTTTGATAAGCCTTGAGCTCTTGCAAGATCCAAATTCTCTGGTCTACGAAGCGTCAACTGTGGATGCCTCTTTTGAAACCAATGCCACCAACTTCTACCAGGTATACCTTCACGAAAGGGTGTTAATCTATCGCTGCAATTTGCTTCACTTTACCCTTAAGAAGAGTTAAGGAGGCACAGTGAGCTACATTTTGTCTAATCTCACACCATTCAACCAGTTGTTTCTCCTCCTCTGATGTAAGAATAGTCTCTGGTCCACTTCTCTTTGATTTTACCTTTCCGCTTTGCCAGGCACGAATACTGGACTCAGGAATACTGTGATGCCGTGAGGCCTTTCTAAGTTTCATTCTTCCACTTTGGATGTCCAACAATGCTGCTCTCATTGATTCTTCTGTCCACAACCCCCGTCTCTTCACATGTTTGGCAGGTTTCACCGATGACTTCTGTGGTGGTTTAGATGGCTTGGTTTCCAAATGCTCTTGTGACATCTTGCATGGACCGCTCCGTCTCCTTGTGCTACCCCACTGCAAAATGATTTTAGAATGAGGCTCTCCCGCTATGTCCATGACTTTCAATGTTATACACAACTTCGGGAGCAGCTTGCGCCAAGGCCTCCTAGAGGACGGTGAAGATTACCAACTCTTCGCAGCCTACAAGAACATTTGAAAGTGAGTACATAAAGTAATACATTTCTTCAGAGTTCATAGAATCACTCGACAACACACAAAGAAACACTCGACAACACACAAAGAAACACTCGAAAGCACACAATGTAGGAGGACGTGAAAAGAAGCTCAACCTACTAACATATCCTGGTAATAGAGAAAATCAACACCAGGTATACTGAGGTATCCTCAACAAGGGGCAATGAAAGTAATGGCTCAAAGCTCTACAATGGTCATCACTTCACTACAGTATACCTTTCCTCTGTTCACTCACGCAAAAATATTTTTCTGTCCACAGTGTATCAGCAGCTACAAACACATCTGGTTCAATTACAAAGAAGAGCAATGAAATTTAACTCAACCAAAGTCCTTGGCACCTGTACTCCTCCAATTGGCATTACAAATACTTCCTCGCCAATTGGCATTACAAATACTTCCACCACGAACAACAAGTGAAATCACCACACCACGGCTTCGGCACCGCAGCCTAGCGACGGAATTACAACTCTTCATCGCCATTACAGTCGAATCAGGGCTCCGATTTCAGTCTAACTTCATCAGGAGGGGAGTCAAGTTTCGTAAATTGTAACACAGCCACGGAACAGCACACTGAAGTAGAGAGCTCATTGCTCACATTCTGGCCGCCTCTCCTGCGTTCCATAGAAGGAAAGACACATTGATTGTTTGCCGATTCATTGGATTCAGAATTGATCAAAAATCGTTGGGAAAAGAAAATTTTGAGAAGATGGCGTCAGCTGTTCAAAGAAACACTCAAAAAGAAACAAAGAAACACTCAAAGAAACACTCGAAAGCACACAATGTAGGAGGACGTGAAAAGAAGCTCAACCTACTAACACCTTCACCTGTACTCCTCCAACCTTCACCGGAATGTCTTCAGCGAAGAAGGTGTAGAAACCCTAGCACTTTGAATACTCAACCAAAACGTCTCACCATCGCCATCGCCACACAACACTCGCAACTCAACGCTACAAAAGGCAGACATAGGTGCATGCTGCGCAACCATGGGGTTTTTCGCAGTGATAGGCACACATACCCTACATGGGACAAACTTTTTACCTTGAAGGAGCCTCAGTAAAGAGCTAGAACTGTAGATGATTCCAAGTTGATTTATTGAATAGGAGACATTATGGGGGCCTGTTAGACTCATCAAAATGGACTTTGGCAATTTGATTGCCGACGTGATCAAAGGCATGTTCTTTCAATGGGTTTACTCCATCCAAGTCTACTCCTAGAAATACTACCTACCTATAGGTGAGGATACTCTTTAACTAAAAATTGTAGGTTGTCAGCCATAAACCCCCACCCTTTGGCGTCTGTGGTCCAGGTAGAGGTCCATGGCTCACATGTCCTTGCTGACTCCTTGGTTTCGGAGACCCCTTGCTTGTACTCAATTGGAACTAAATGTTAAGCACACTCTTTTTATTCATCTCCACAGGGCATTAGCATTAAGAAATACTTATGCACTTATGTCAATCATTACATCACAACCACACTACACACTCTTCCTCTTCTAATTTCCTATATAATCCATGTGCCATCCAACTACCTAATCCAATTCTTAGCACCCTAAGGTACCCTTTTTCACATTAGAGGTTTATTGAATTCCACTTGCCTTACTACCTACTGATTTCCCTTTCCACCTTGCCACATTGCTAAGAGCCATGTCCCTTAAGTTGAAACATGTAACCAGCTAGCCTTCAAAGCCCTGGCCTTGCAATAAAAAGGTCTGTCAACACATTTTCTGAGACTCAGCCCTCGCCCTCAGTGAGCTCCTCAGAGCATCTCGCCTTTGAATTCAAACTCTAGCACCTAGTTGTGCCGAGGCATCTCGCCGCTGAATTCAAACCCTCGCCACTAGCTGCGCCGAGGCTCTAGCCTCCGAAATCAAACTCTGAAAACCAGTGTGCCGAGGCATTTCGCCCCTGAAATCAAACTCTGAAAACCAGTGTGCCGAGGCATTTCGCCCCTGAAATCAAACTCTAAAAACCAATGTGTCGAGGCATTTCGCCCCTGAAATCAAACTCTGAAAACCAGTTTGCCGAGGCATTTCGCCCCTGAAATCAAACTCTGAAAACCAATGTGTCGAGGCATTTCGCCCCTGAAATCAAACTCTGAAAACCAGTGTGCCGAGGCATTTCGCCCCTGAAATCAAACTCTAAAAACCAATTGCACACAGGCTCTCGTTTTTCTACCACACACCTTCCTTTTTTTCCCCCCCGAAGACTGAATATCCCACAACCGATCCAAGGGCTCCCTTCCTGGATCCAAAAATCTCGGCCTCATCCCAATGGTTGAAGGGTCCTTCCCCCTTTAAAGGGGCAACAAACTACCCTAAAGCGAACAATTAAAAACCGGCCTAAGCCGCGCTCAAAAGCAATCACACCCTAATTTCTACCTACCCCCAACTCTAACCACCCCTAACACTAATCACACTCCACTAAACATTCAGTCCTCATCCCAGAAGTCACACCCACACAAGCCTTCAATCTTAACTCAACTCTAAACCTAAAAGTTTTACTCTTTTTATATTTTTGAGCAATTGAGGAAATGCCAAAGTGTGAGGTCTAATAAGCTTTTGGGATTAAAAACAAATGTGGGCACCATATTGGGCTCACATAGGTTCTTAATAAGATTTTGATTGTGATTTGGTAGTGATTTTGAGGCTCCTGGGGGATAGGGTTGCGTTAGCGTGCGGGTGGGAGTGTTGGGAGGCCCGAAGAAATACATAAGAGGGGTGTGAGGTGGTCATGTTGAGATTGCGTGTTTCCAGGGGGTGGTTGTAATAATTTTGTTCAGAATGAAGGGCCGAGGTCAAATCCTTGTGAGCCTACGATGCTCGCATATGTATTTTGTTAGTGCTTATGAGAGAAAGGTGGGGTGGGGGGGGCACAATGTGGTGTGGGAATGATATTTTGCTAGCTTGAAGATGAAGTTATGCAAGGCGAGGTTTTAAGATAATAAATGTGGGTAGGGTAGGATTGTTGGGGAAGTGAGTCTTTCCTACTTAGTCAGATGAGTGTGTTGTGGGTTGTAGTCATGTGTTTGTGTTTTTCTCAACACTTTTGGGAGATGGCCAAAGTGGATGAGGTGGTTGATTTAAAGATGTCCTTTATGACAAAAAAAACTAGCAATGATTATTGCTAGCATTAGACTCAAGATAAGCATCTTAAACGGACATTTTTAGCTATGCGCCCACTTCTCCTTGGATATGAAACACAAAAATTACTGCAAGATGATTAGTAAATCCAAATCGTGCTCATAGCCATTTTCTTCATTTTTGCAAAGTTCAAATGAATATCTTACTAATTACTAGAGTGGAGATTTTTCTTTTTCCATTAAATGATCCTATATGCTCCCTTCCTCCTCCTAACTTAACATTACAACAAGGGCATATGTCATATAAACCATATATAGGAGATCATAGAAAGTTAAGATGGAGTATTGAAATATTTTTGCTTATGAATATTGGAGGCCTACCTTTGCAGTTGTCATTTTCCTTGTAAACATAAGTTATGGTTATTCACCTTAAGGCTTATACATAATTTCCGTGTGGCATAAGTGAAAAAAGTATTGAAATTTCTAGATTAACATCGACAAAAGCAAAAAAAGAAAGCATGAAGAATTAGGAGGCACAAATATGTGGAAACTCAAATTAAGTAGACTATGCTAAAACCAACACCCCTAAACCTTGCAAATTAAGTACAATAAAATGTCCACCACGAAGCTAACATCATGTTTACATGTCAGTTTTAGGTCACCTATCAATAACTTTGAATCCTTACAACTTTTGCACATGAAATTCAAATGTGTGGGAGCTTGGAATCCCATGTCAGTTGCTACATGGGTCAGTTAAAACTTTTGAACCTATTAATATTATGTATGCTCAAAGTTTAGAGCTAAAAGTGATGGTTTTAGCACCATCTACCTTTAAGGGCCGCATGTGGTCTGAAGCTTACCCAATAACATCTATGCTTAATAACTACAATGATTATCCCAATTAGTGTGTGTTATTGTTTGGAATTATGCAGTGCTATAACTATTTAATGATAATATAATATTTTACCAAGCAAAACGGTTATGTTCTATAATGTCCGAACAAAATATTGAACCTTTGTAAGTATAAAATTGAACTCCTAAGATGTTATTGCACTGCATATTTATGAACAATAACACGTTCTAATTGGGATAATTAGTGTAGTTTCCATCTCATGGGATGTGATTGTGTACGGCTTAGGGTGGGTTTCCATGTAGGTTGTTTGTCCACTAAATTCTAGATAATAGTGGGTTGGAGATCTTCTCGTGTAGATAAGCACAAGCCGCCAACCAACCACATTCAAGTAGCCTACTAGAATGTGGAGGGCCATGGACATTGGCCGCTAGAATTCTATGCGTCCATTAAAGCACTTTTTAACCTACAAGTGCAGGTCACCGAAGGATTGAAGACCAATTTTAGGAAGAGGAGAGGTTTTAACCTAGAAGAGGAGTTAGTAAGTGAACCTGAATTTGAGAAGATGAGAGTAGCTAGTTGGCACATACAAACCCTACCCCACCAGATTTCATCTACAGTTGGGTAAGTTTATCCTTATTCCTACTAAAATCTAGTGAGCGAGCGACCTACACGGAAACTCACCCTAAGCAACCTTCATTTACAGCTGTGAATTTAGCCACAAACGGCTACACACCTGTAAAATATCCTTTAGTAGTCGGTGCGTAGATGTGACTTTCTTGGACTTACAGGTAAAGTTTCATCACTGCTACACTAAATAGTCTGACTAGTGTGGGTGAAAATTTAGCGTGGAATAATCAATCCCTAAATGCCCATTAGACCCAAAAGTGTTCTACATTTGTTATGTAATGGATTCGTCCATAAAGTAAAGCAAATGAAACCGTGTTTCTGAAAATTCACACAAAGTCACTCAAGTTTTCTAAATGATTAAATAACCATCCACAAAGAAGTGATGTTGGGCTGATCAAAATCGGTTTTCTAGGTTGTCTTACTAGGATGGGTGGGCCAAGCTAGCCTTGGATAGGTCGACCCGGGATAGGTCAACCGGTCCCATGCGCATACCATATTTTAGGTCCTACAATTCCTCAAAGTTTTTTGGAGTGGAAAGAGGAGGTCCCAAAAGTTTCACCCAATACATGACAAGCTAACAATCTATTAATAGAAATCTATTTCAAAGAAGGATGTAACCCAGGTTTTTATGCTGCCTTGGGAGACTTTACAGATGCTCTAATGGCTATGGCCCAAGGGGTGCACCTTTCATTAAAAACCAAGAATCACGTGCATTCATAACATAGTCTAAAAACCCCTATATACAAGTTTTTAAAAAACAAATCAAGCAATACACGTACAATTTCAATGATATAAATACAAGTGACAATATGTATACATAAAAAACTTACATTCATATATGGTCATTAACATAAGTATACAAATATACTTTTATTTAACAATTAAGCCCCTATAATATGTAAAATGCAATTCCTAGCATTCATTATAAAGTCATTGAAGATTTTTTCGTCCCCCGGATGTAACTCATAAGCATCTAAGTCTATCATATATGTCATAGAAGCTAATGCAATTATTATTTCAAAAGGTGAATAAGATCATATGAAGTTTTTCATCAAATGATTAGTAAGATCGTTAGTCCACTTGTTGTTGGTCTTTTTGATACCAACATACGCCAATCTCCATGTTTGATATATGGTCCATCAAGTCAATTGGATCCCTATACTCCACCCAATGACTACCAAATTTCTATGCACCTTATAAACCCTCCCAACAAACCAAACCTTAATTGGAGCTGGTTTTTTTGGTCTACCACATTTCTGACAATTCTAGCTTTAGGTGTGGTAGCGAGAGAACCTCTTTTGCCTATCCCACTGCGAAACAAGTTGGACCATGACAATGGATAATGTAGGCATGAAAATAGGCCTTTTGGGGACCTCAAGTTCCATGTTCACTCTTACATTTTTTTCTTGATGTAAGCCGAAGTGGTCCCAGGAAGAGTTCAACAACCAATCACATGTTTTAGAGGAGCAAGGGACAAGTTCATGGTCCATGATGTAAACAACCCCTAAGTGTCTTAAATACTTATTGGAGCAAGGCTAACATGAACACTTGGTACTGCTTAGTGGTAAAATATGCAAAATATGTCATGGCATGTGATTATTGGTCACCAAGCCCTTTCTCATTGGCCTAATCGGGGCGGAATCAAAGTGGGTCCAAGATCTCATGTCTATCCTTCAATCTTCGTTGAGACATAAAACAAACGCCTTATATAAAATTAAAATAATCACCTTACATCAAAGTGGCATAAAAGAAAATATTCACCCACAATTAAATTAAAAAATTCATTAATGTAGTCCACACTAATTTTGAACTACAAACTAGATGTGGGTAAAAATATTAATGTGGGTTGTATAGAATTGATTTAGCCCACAATAACAAGACTATTGAAAGGACCATGGGGGAGGTTGAAAACACATATAATGGTGTAGACAATGATCTTGTTGTATTTTCATATAAAGTGACCTCGTGGGACCTAGTTGACATGACTCAATAACAACAAATTCGGGAGGACATGGTTTTACCACATCCCCCATGTTACATTGATTTATCTTATTGGTGTGCATCAACATTTGAAGTTACATGTTGTTATGTGTATTTTATTGGTGACATCGTATTCACTAAGTAAGCTATTTCCTATTCCTCGATGTGCATACTAACTAGTTACGTTGAAATGTGAAAATGTGATATATTTAAGAACAATAAATAAAGCAATGTGTTACTCTAAATGGTTACCTACACCTAACTTAGTAGCAAAAGTTGTGTAGTTATCATGATCATAATTCTCTTGGAGTTGGCTCACTCAAAACCTTGTGTAAAAAGGTCTGAGATGACCCTAAACTACCGGATGATCGTGGAGAGGTACCCAAAACCAAATAGAGTGTTTAGTGGTTTCATTCCTGACCGTGAAATCCTCTCTCTACTTGACGGAAAAACTAGCCAGGTAGCCACACGCATCCTGTGTTCCAAAAACAAAACCTCAAGTGAAATTTCATGACAATTTTTGAAGAGGAGGATGAAAATGCATACAAACAATGTATACCTTGTGATTATGAATTTTAAATCAAATTGACCCTTAATTCAGGGTTTAAAACCCTAATTTATTGTAATGGGAACCAAATGAAATGAACTAAGAAACTTGGGAGGGCAAACTTTTACCGCACTCCCATTACATTGATTATCCCAATTAATGAGGGCTAATAATGTGTGTAAAGAAATTATTGAAAGTGATACTAAATTTATTTACGCCATGAATTAGTGCCACCAAAAGGTCCCAGGGGGTGCACTCCATTATCAAGTTCAACACCACGTGCGATAAAAAAAATCTACATAAAGCATCACCAAAATGGGTCAAACTTTTATCAATTTTTTTTCATGAGTAGATATACACAATATCTATTACATAGTAAAAAATGGTAACCAAATTTTATGATTTGTTTTATTTATAAAACATACCGTTTCTAACTAGAATGATGCAGAATTGAACTAAAACCATTACTACAAAAATGAAGATGACTAAAAATTTCAAAAAAAATACAATAGATACTATCAATGGTTATGTATATGTAGAAAAAATATCATAGTTTTTCAAATTATCTATGGCATATAATATAGGGTAGCAAACTTTTATTGCACGTGGTTATGAAACGTAAGGGGGTGTGATTGCCCCGAGCAAACGGTCTAGGAAGCATTGCTCATCTCGACACTATTCACTAAAAATTTATTCATAGCAACACTATTCATTGAAAGTGTTGGCACTAGTTCGCTAACAAACACATGTTTATATTTATAATTTTTTATCACTCTCCAAGCACCTTAGAGCACACATTAATTTTATTGCAATGTCTAGTAAATGAGCATGTATTCATGAATTGGGTATCACATAGTAGTAAATTGCAGCACTCACTAATTTTGAGACTTGGCAAAATATTGTGGGTTTCAGGAATTGGTACCACACGTACTAATTGGGATAATTAGTATAGTAGGTAATGTGAACCATAATCTCCAAACCCTGTAAAGACTACATTGATTATGGTATTTAGTGTGACCGGCGTAATAATGTCACTTACCTCATTATGAGGCCTATGCCCATGTTACACTAATGGTCAACACGTTGATCACTAACCACATGAAACTTGGTATTAGTGCTTAATAGTATTATGAAACTTATGCCTAGGTTACCAAATGGTGAACAAATTGATCATGGCTATAATTGCATGACACTTAAAATTAGTGTGCTCAACAATATCTTTCAAGTCTTGCTAAACATCATATTGTAAAAACAACCATTCAAAAAATTACTTATATTTAACAATACGTGTCATATGTGACAATCAATGGACATGACATTCCTAAGCTCCTTAATTGTACCCCTATTAATTGATCGGCATATGGTTTGGTGAGTATTAAAAAACAAGTTCTATAAAGACACATGCTCAAATGAGATTGGCCTACGTCTTCAAGTTTTATCAACTACTCCACAATCAATAGTGAACACGACTGGGAGAACCTGTGTATTCAATCAAGAAATCCACAAACATGCACCTCTAGTAACTAAAACTAAATTAGGGAGGTTTGATTTCAGTTGTCGACGCTTCATTGTAGATTTGCTAATGCAACCCAAGTTTCGTCTAATCGGCAGTACCTAGTTGGAGAACATGAAAAATGAACTGAAATGGTCCGAGATGACCCTAAACTACCGGATGATGGTGGAAAGGTACCCAAACTGAACGGAGTGGTTGGCGGTTCGATTCCCGAGCGTGAAATCGTCTCTCTACTTGACAGAAACTAGCCAGGTGGTCAAGCACCTCATGTATTCCAAAAAAGTTTTAAAAATGAACTGAAATTATAACACCCACATAACCTTAAGCAATTTGGTGTGTCGCCCTTTGCAAATAGTGTACGGGACACCTAAATACCATAAATAGTGTGGATTTACTTAACGAGAGGTAGTAATTGGACCAAATGAAATTGGAAGCTGTCAAGGGCACATCATCATCAATCCCAAGGATGTGTGTCCCCAAATGCAATCCCCAAAAGAGCAGATTCACCCTCTGACTTTCACCCAATCAGCCAACCGCCAGTTGACACGTGGATCCTATCGGTGCAAGCGTTTTTGACTTGCTGCCAGCGAGGACCCAACTGGTATCATACACCTGGCAATGAACAGGGAGAACTGAAAGTCTTAAGTTTACAAGATGAATCGACTGGTTAAGTTTGAGAAATAACTGGTCAAAGTTCACGACTTTAGAGAAAATTATTGATCGTTCGAGAGGAATCTATGGAATATACCCTCAAATTAATAAAAGAAAAACCGGAAGATCACACATAACATGTTTCAACTTCATTGGGAGTATCGGTGGGCTTGGGAATATGTTAGGGTTAACGCGAGCAAATCCAAAAGAGATGCATGGACTTGCAAATTCAAGGTGAAAACTTTCTTCATTAGTTTGAGGTTTTTAGTTTTAAAATAGTGTGGGTCACATCAATTGTTGTTCTAGGAGATTCATTTGGGTTATGATATTTTTGTCTATGAAGAAGTGATACTCAAGGTTTTGGTCAAGAGTCTCGAAGAAGATTTAGGGGAAGACATGGGGTCTTTGGGTTCGTTGTATTTCACCGGAGGAGAAAATTAGTATGGCTTACATTAATTCTCCACACACACTAATAGAACTATTTAGTTTAACTCCAATGTTAAATCAACTAAAAAAAGGAACCTCTAGACCACATGCTATATTAAGGCTTATATGTTGAAAAAATGAGAGGTGAGCTGACCTGCGATAAGGTATGCAGGTGTTATTTGGTTATTTTTCTCAGTCGGACCCCTTATATTTGGTTGGTGTGTGATTCATCGAGGATTAAAACACAAAGACTGTAAAGACACGTGTTTAAAAGAGATTGGACTACGTCTGCATAATTTATTAACTACTCCACATTGAATAGTGAACGCAATTGGGAGGAATTGCGTATTCAATTAAGGCATGAACAAGCATGCACTTCTGGTAACCATAACTAAATCAGGGGAGGTTTGAATTTCAGTATGATTTTTCCTAATGAATCATCATAATTTTGTTAATGCACCACAAGTTTTGTTGTGGAACCATAATCCAACGAAGTTGGAGACCCGTTAAAAAAATTAAAAGAAGAAGAAGAAGAAGAAGAATACCCACGTACCTTAAGTGATTCCTTGTTGCCCAAACTTGCACCCAAACCTCGCCAAACTATTCTTCAAAGTGAAAATTAACTGAATGTTTCATAGCTTCGTACTAGTGTACACTACGCTAAATATCGTATTTAGTGTCACCAATTCTATTTGTTTTCCTCAATACTAATTGTAAGGTCCGAGACGACCCTAAACTACCGGATGATGGTGGAGGGATACCCAAATCTCAAGGAAGAGGTTGGCGGTTCGAATCCCGACTGTGAAATCTCCTCTCTACCTGACGGAAAACTTGCCAGGTGGTCAACTGCCTCCTGTGCTTTGGCGTTGGCCTGTCGGCCTTCTGTCTCAAAAAAAAATACTAATTGTAAACTACCCTTGTAGTGTCACCAACACTAAATGTAAATCGCACAACATTTGTCATTCCTTGTTATAAAACAATTTGGAACATTATACATGCACAATGTTGCAACAATTACTTACAAAGTGATTTTTCATCCAAATTTCAATCCTCCATGACACTATTTCATTACAAAAATGTTAGGATGAAGAATATACCAAATTTTGTTTCAACGATCGGCATGGGTTTCTTCCGAGTTTCATTCATCCATAGAGTTGATACCCGTAAACTTACTCACAAGAAGTGTCGTTACTAGAAAAACGACATAATATACCATATAAATGACACAAGTAGATACAATATTTAGCGTAGTTTTCTCTCAAAGGTCGCTCATTGATCTCGGCCATTTTTCAAGTGACAACTAGCTAGTCCGGACCAAAGGCGGGGGGGTTTCCTTGGGAAGAGGCCCTTGAATATTCCTATTCCTTTCCTTGCACACCGACAAAGGATTTTCCAAGCACGGATCCCGCAAAGACCTCCATTCTCCATTGCCCAATTCAACTTCGGCCTCGTTACCAATAGACAAATAAAACACACAAAAACTGAAACTCCTCGCTACAATTGATCCACACCTCAAATTTAGATGCGAAAATGCTTGCCATGGACTAAATTTAAGGTCACCGAGCCTAGAGCACCCTCATCAAATCGTACATCGTTCGCTCTCGGTCTTAAACAACAGGCATTTAAAGCTCGTGATTTAACTAACTAGAAGGCCGACGTTTTTGTGGAACCCAAATTTAGACCCTTAATTTTGCACATCCAGGTTTAACTGGGGAGCTTTTTGGCATTGATTCGGTCTCATTTAGGGCCTTAACCAATCTTAACACGGAGTTGCATGGGCCATGCAAATAATATCGTCTATCCATGTTTTCTTGGCACACGTGGAGAAACGGGGACAACTGGCTAATACTTACACTAAACATTGTATGTAGTGTCATATGGTATTTTATTTTACGTCACTACGGTAGCATTTCTAGCTTTTTAAGAAATGAATGAGTTTACAAGTATTGTCATCCCAACCTATTTTTAGTTCATCCAAATGTCAAATTTTGAAATAAAAAACTTTGGTATATTCAGCATCCTAACATTTTTGGAATGAAATATTGTCACAGGTGATATAAGGCTCACCACTTAGTAAGTGTCAACTCGCCTAGCTCTTAGAAGAAACTCCCAAATAACATACACATGTCCTTAAGTAAACTTGGTGGCCTAAGAGCTACTTTACACTAGAGCTTGGGGGCCCTTCACATGTGATATTAAAGTTATGCGATTGGTTGAGAAGCTAGAGATTGTCTAAGCTCACTTTACATTAGACCTTGAAGGTCCAAGGGACCAAAGAAATTTGAATGGATGGAAATCTACATGATGTCCTACATGGCAGCAAGTGGATAATGTTTCATGGTCTATTGGATGTTGCATTAGGTTATCAAAATGAGATGGGTTTAACAAAAACTAGTGGCCGTGGCAATCAATTCAATTGTCATTAGCTTTTAGAACTATTATATTGCCATGGTGAGAGTATGAACCTGAACATATGTTGTGGTCACTCAACATGGTCCATTTTCAATTGCATAATCAGTGGGTGTCTATTTCCCACGGTAGGATCTTGGGATGATTTTGAAGGGTCCTTAGATTTTCATGGTCACGACTCTTGCTCTATGTGCAAAGCAGTCCTTAGTTGGATACTCTTTCGATCTCTTTCATAAAGTATGAGGGCCTTTAACAGACACTTCCAACTTCACGTATGAAAATATTGGATGGAATCGCAAATTGCCTAATATGGTTAGCAATTGTGAACTATGAAGATTGTCATTGCAAGTGTCAAAATTGGAGTTGAGATGCAAAAGTTACGTCAAACCTAAAGATTCTTTTTTTTCCTCTTTTAGCGGTCACATAAGCCCTTCCAATTTTTGTTAACTTTTGGCCTTGAGATGGTGTCTTTATCTTGAGCACATGGTCCAATCTCATTGTAACATGTGTTTTTTGGGTGTTTGTTCTTACCTAAAGGCCTTACCATATACCGCCTAATGGATTAATCATCTAGTTGAAAAGAAAAATGAATGTCGAGCTTTCTATTCTGACATGTATTTGAGCCCATTAGCCACATCTTGCTCAAGAGTCTCCTTGGTGTAGGTTAAGGTTTATTGCCACCTTATGGTAGGAGGGCTCTTGTCATACATGAACTAGTAGCCAATTACTATATTGGGGGTACATGTTCTTGGTTGTTATCCAATTTTTCGTTTGTTAACTATGAGGCAGGTGAGATATTTGATGGCAATTTGGTGGATGGTTTTCACGGTCTTTTTTATTAGTCGTTGGGGGATGTTTATTTCTTCTAGAATTTTAATGCTTTGTGTATGCACAACGCCTCTTATTTCCGTGGTGATAGTTATGAGAGGTATGACATTCCAGCCTTGTGCTCTTATGACGTCTATTAGTGGGTCATATTTATCTTCTTTGGTTTGTATGGCTTGGTCGAGGAATCTATCACATGTGAAGGTGAATTCAATGATTGGGATAGTTAAATTTAGATTGGTTATTAGGGGACCATTTTGTTTGTATGCGGCACCCTGGATGTATACTTTCTCTGGTCTTAGTTTTGCAAGGCATTCGCATTGTGTGGTAGTGCAGATGCATGATAGTATCCATGGTGGAATGGTGTTATGTTGGGGTTACTATGTTGGTTACTAGCATTGATGAGTGTGAGGTGTATGGTGTGTATGGTGTGTATGGTTGATTTCAATAGATTAGTAAGTTGATGGGCCACAACATTATATCTTGCGATTCTTAGGCCTTCGAGGGATTTGTATTACAATGTGAGTATAACTGTGGCTAGGTGTCCCTATCTTTGTTATAGCACATTGTGTATTTGGGGTTAGTGTGTGTATGTGGCTAGAAAAGGTTTTTCCTACGGTTGCCCATGTATTGGGCAAATCGGAATGTGAGGAGTTGTGTAATTTGGGAGTCGGTCAGGCGAGGGGTTTTCCAAAAATGGTTGGAGAGCTTAGAATGAATTTCCTTTTTGGATAGCCAATTTTTATTGCATATATTAAATTGGAGGCGGTGGCCTTGGGGTTTTGTGGTGTTATGTGTTTATGTAAGTTTGGAGATTTCGTATAATGCATGTTAAATTGGTATTGGAGGGGGGTTTGGCTAGTCTATATGGTATAGTATGAGTGATGTGTACGTAGGGTAAGGGTGTTATGGTACATTTGGTGGTACCATCGGTTGCTAGGGAGTCATCCATATTGTTTCATGCTATACTAGTGTGTGCTATGACTTTTTGGATAGTAATGTTATGTCGGAACTAGGTAATGTGTTGAACTATGGATGCAATGAGCAGTTTATCTGGGTGGTGATGTTGGGACGATGGTCGTCTTATATGATTGTCAATGAGATAGATATTGTTGAAGTGGTCTGTAAAGATTTGTATGTCATGGCTTATGTTTTGTGTGTTAGCTAATGCAAGCCATATGGAGTATAACTCTGTTGTTGTGGAGTCCCGAGAGTCTTTTTGCTATTTGTATGTTATTGAGTTGGCTATAGATCCCTACTCTAGTGAGGTTTCCGTTGCCTTTACAATCTGGTGGGATGCATGAACCGTCGATATAAATGTTGTGGGATGGATTATATTTTGGATATGTCTAGTTGGCAATTTAGTCATTTTTAATATCATTTTTGGTTTGGTTATTGTTGGTATAGTAATCTATTAAATGGAATAGAAATGTGAGACAAAACCTCACTTTCTATATACACACTCCAACATCCTTTGATTCATGCCATCATGGATGTTTCCAATCTATGTGCATGCGGTATTGACTATGAGTCTTGTTATAGTACTTATGCAATTGTTCATGTTTGTGTCATGAGAGGTAATGTGCGTTATGCATAATTACATTTCATAGTCATGCATAATTATTTACCTAGAGCTCCACAATCCAAAACCTCACAAATTTCACGATTGTTGTTGTTGTTGTTGTTGTTGTTGTTGTTGTTGTTGTTGTTGTTGTTGTTGTTGTTGTCGTCCCCTTGCATGTTCATTAACTGATCTTTAGAATAATGATTGTGTATTAGTTCGATAAAATTGATGTGCAACCTAGCATTGTTGAGCATGTGTAACAATGTCCTCTTTCTATTCTAGTTTCAAGAATATATCCAAGAATTAAGGTCTTTGATTATATGCATGAATTCCAAACATTGTCAAGTGGCAAGCTATGATTAGTGGACACCTCAATGTTACCTATCTTTGGATAAAGACTTCTCCCGTCTACCAAGATTCAACTTAAGGAACTCATTGCACAAAAGGCCTGACCAAACTAGACAATGGCCAACATTCTCAATTAATTACAATGAATTTCCCAATTAGTGTGTGTTACTATTTGGAGCTATGCAATGCAATAACGTCTTACTTAGAAATTCAATTTTTGCTAATGAGAGTAAAATACGTTGTTAAGACATTATGGAACATGAATGACGCTTGCTTGGTAAAATATTACAATCTCAATAAATAGTTATAGCATTGCGTAACTCCGAATAGTACATGCACTAATTGGGATAATTAGTGTAGCTAACCGATTGCACACCCACATCTTGGTTACCACTAACCAAAGGTTGACCAATTTAAGAGAGGAGTTAAGGTTGACCGATCAAAGTTTTCATCAACTTGCCTAAGTTTTTAACATGACACTTTATATAACACATTCTGGTTTTGTACTCCACACTATTTGTGTAATGTGTTTCATCATGATTAAACTAATATTTAGTTTATTTTATTATTGATCTAAATCTGAGCATTGAAAAAGGTTTTATAGATTATTTTGTCATTAACTATTAAATTATGATTAGAGCCACTCCACTAATTTGAGTGGTTACTTACTCTAACCAAAGCCATGGCCAGGAAGTGTTGCTAGACCCTAAGTACATGGTGCTACTTTTCATAATAAACATATTAGGAAAATATATTTTAGCAATATTTAATTTTAGAGTCCATGAACTTAAACATTGGAAATGATGGTATAATATTAGAATGTCAATAAAATATTACTTTATATTTTTGAAATGTATGCTAACTTAGGATGACCTAAGAAATAGTTTGGTCCACCTTGTAGCAGAATGGAGAAGAGATGGGGAAAACGAGCGGTGGGCACTCAAGAAAAAAATTGGGCTAATCATTGGTAAAGAGTGAGTTAGCATTAGGAAAATGGATGAGTGAAGATTTCTTCACAAAAACAAGCAACACTATATTAAACATTTTGGGACTTTTGGGAGTCCCAAAATTTGGAAAAGGTATATACTTTGGCCAAATGGGAACATGGGAACGTGCATGTGAACTTGGGAACATGCTTGTGAACAAGCTTGCAAGAACGTGTGCAGTTGGTGATTTATGAATATGAGAACAAGGAATTGTGGTAATACTTGCATCCATGTTGGCCTCCATAACATGCATCATGTCCACATCTTACATACAGAAATGATAATATTCAACACTAGTTTAATATACAACCCTGCACAGTACATATGTGAACAAATGCATGACACATCTTACAGAAGCCTTCCATTAAGGTTGTGTATATACCACATATAGAGAAATGTTATTTGTTGCAATGTGCACATAAAGCAAGTCTTAGAGTTTGAACAAAAAATATTTCCCCACTATCTTCATAATAGTCCCAAAATTGTCTTAAAGTCCCAAAATGTTTAATATAGTGTTAAGGCCCAAAAAGTTAGCTAACTTCTAGTTTGATAATTCTTAGTTCAACTTAATTTTTTACTAGGTGATGTGGGCATGAGATTAATTAGCTCTCATATAGGTTAGCTACCTCATATGTTAACTACACTAAATATTGTATTTCGTGTCACTATGATAACTTTTCTAATGACACTTCTTATGAATAACTTCAGAACTCTTGTCATCCCAACTTACTTTTAGTTAATCCAAATGCCAATTATTGAAACAAAATTTGGTATATTCTGCAGCCTACCATTTCTTTAATATATTATTGTTATTGAAGATTGAAATTTGGATGAAAATCCACTTAGTAAGTGATACTAATTGCAACATTGTAAACTTAAAATGCCCAAAATGTGTTTACAAAGAATGACGAGAAAAAATGTTACGTAAACATTTAGTGTTGGTGACACTACATGGACAATTTATAATTAGTATCGAACAAGACAAATAGACTAGGTGACAATATTTAGAATAACTCTCTTAACTGGGCAGTGCGGATATGATATAACTAATTTGAGTGGTTACTTCCTCTAAACGAAGCCTCAATTGGGAAGTGCGGGTGGACCCTAAGGAAGTACCCAACTTGCAACCTTGCAATGTGGAGTTCCTTTTCATGAGAAAGCCGGCCTTGACTTGCCCTTCAAGTGAAAGGCACATGGTGCCTTGAAGCATCTTCATGACTATTTCCAAACTAGCCCACTTCTTTGGAGAGAGGGAATTATCGTGTTGTATGCGAGCGTACCTCTCATTCATCCAACCCAATATAGTATGTAGTCTGGAGGTTGTCTTTTTAGTTGATTTGACATTGGAATGAGCTTTAGAGACCCCGAATTAGTCTACTTGAGGTCATTTGAGATGAAGCGGCAATAAACATGTAGGAGGTCAAGTTTACGATAATTTCTATGTTGGATGGATGAGAGGTACGCCCGTGTGTACGATAATTTCCTCTCTCCCACTTTTCCTAAGAAATGGAACATGTGATTAGTACAAGATGGTTAGCAAATCCAAATCAAGAATGTATTCACTTTCCTCATAAACTCCACATCTCAAATAAATGTTTTATTCACTAGTAAAGTGAAGTGTTCTCATGTTCATGAAATTGTCATATAGGTCCCCCAAGTATGTTGACTATTGAGCCTAGAATGGTTATCATATTTTGAGCACGTAGTCCAATTTCTTTTCAACACGTGTCTTTTTGGTACATGTTCTTGGGGGGACACACCAACCACATACCACTCAATTATAACATAGGTGTCCGATTAAGACAAGTAACCATAATTAGGCACGTCTACCTTGAGTAGACCTAACAGAGTTGCTCATCTTAACCCTTTATTGCCCACATGTGCATTCTAGTGAACTTGGAATCCTCATACCATTCTTGATGTCCATGGCATTATCGTCCACTATCATCAACATACTGTATTTCATGATCAACCACTTGTAGGGGAGAAGCCAACTTCATAATAAAGATATAGGAATTCTTATTTATTATTAATATTATTAACATTATTTTGTATTAACAAGATTTGAGAAGATCCAAGGGTTCCCAAGTTGAAGTTCTCAAGTTGGGACAACTACACCAGCTATGGTATTTAATGCCACATGCATAATAGTGCCACTTACCCTCTTTTGAGGCATATGCTAGGTTACACTATATAGTGATTAACAACTTCACCATAAGTGTCACCTCATGACACTTGGCATTCAAGTGCGCTTACTAATATCTCGGCATGAGTATGTTCAATAATGTTATGAGGTGTATGCATATGTTACACAATGGTCTACAAGTTAACTAAAGTGTACACAAATGACACATGTCATTAGTATGCTCAAGAATATTCCTCTTGAATACTAAAATGTAAACACATGACACTTGCCATTTGTGCGCTAAAAATATATCTTCCCCTTGTATACTAAAATGCAAAACCATCATCCAAAGTATCCCAATGTGGTACTCTAAATGTCATAATGTAGACATTTTTTCACTTAAAGAAGTCATTTATGTTGACGAATAGAATCATATTGGCAATTAGCGGGTGTGACACTTTGAGACCCGCAGGCATCTAGTTTAGGCCTCTGCAAATAGTGTATGTGACACTAAATACCATAAATGGTGTAGTGAAAATATTGTTTCTTGTATATTGGATGACAAGATGGATGAGGACACTCAATAAAAATATGAATAGCTATACATAATCAGAATACATATACATATATGAGAATTGTTTAGTCCAATTTGGTGTACATATGCCTATTCTAGAGGTGGTCAAATTTCATTAAATCAAACGCAACTTGCACACATCTATTTTTCAAACAAATGTATGAGCCTTCCAAGTATCACAAGAGAATTATAAACACTAGAATAACAAGTAAGTTCAAAACGGCTATAGAAACTCAACAAAGAACACCATCATGAAACACAAACATGCCACCAACCTCATGCAAATTGCATAGGCCTTGAAGCATTGTCAAGAAGACACATTTAGGTTCCTACTAACCATTTCTCTATCAAACCTCCACTAAGTTCAAGGAGATATGCACTCAAAGTCCTCCACTCCTAACTCTCAATCTCAAAGAAGTGGCAACAAAGCTTGATGATGTATACCCAAAAACTCTGCATAACCTCTCAACAACCCAACATACAAGAAAGAGGAGAAGCCCATATAACCACCCCCAGCTGGATACATATCCAGTTCCCTCCAATACCCTCTAGGGTCCCACCCGATACCATCCCATACCCTCCTTAAAACACATACCCAACTTTTATCCTATGACAAGATTCAAAGCACTTTGTAATACCTCCCAACTACATAAGTTTTGAAAAATTTCTACTACACTCCATTATCTAACACCCTTAATTTAAAAAATTCATGCTCCATGTTTTATGTGGGAGTTTATTCAAACCTCTTATCATCATAATTTTCTTTTTCTTTATAATAAAGTAGACCATTTCCTTGTTCTCATGTAGTTTACAAGACTTACACTAAGTGTGCCCCCTTCCCCAAAAAATATGATTATTTCTAAGAAACATGATGCATATGGTGATTATATTCAAATGGGTGTGTTGAATTACATCTTTTCTTAATGAAAATTTTACAAAAATGCTATGTTCAAACCCCCCCCCAAAAAATTGAAAACTAATAGATTTAGAAAACCAATGCGAATAATAGGCACCAACTTTTTAGAACTCAATTGAACCTAGTTTTTTTGGATATGTTTTGCATAACATTATTCAGCAGTGTGCGTTCATTCATGTGGGCCCTAAGAATATAACCATGGGATGCTCCAACCTAGTGTAAATTCAGACTTAATTTGAGTCTCCTTGCACTAGATTGGGGCATCCCAGGATATATTCTCAAGGCCCACATAAACGAATGTACATTGCTTATTAATATTATGCATACAAAAATACTCATAATAATATTTCATGTTCACATAATAAATGAGATCTACACCAGATAGATTGGTTAACGCAACAAAGATCCAACTAGTGCCACTTCCTTCCCACCTATCGTTGCTAAGACCACCTCCACACCACACAATGTCCCGGGGAAGTCATTGTTGAAAATTTAGATAACTATGAGAGAACAAATGTAGGGTGACATTTATTCATGGTTGATAAAAATTATATCTTTTTTTGATATACCATAGCCTTGAAGAAATGTGAGGTAGCACATTATATATAATATAGGGTCACTTGTAATACCCAAAATTATGTTTATAGTATTTCTAAAATAGCATTATAGTAATTGGTAGGGAATTTTTATTATTTTTAGGTTGAGTTTAGGATAAGAAAAATTCAAGAACTAGATGAAAAATGATCACAAATCCATCTACAAAATGGATGAACTCGTTGGATGAGGGTTATTAAGTGTACTTTTGAGGAACATTTCATTGACATTTGTATAATTCTCTGGTTGTTCCTCCCACACAAGACAAGAATAACGTGCTTCTTGTATACACAACTTAATTTTTGTTGTGTGATGAATTCCATCTCTAATGCTATAGTACAATGCTATTGTCCACAAAGGAAAATTCAAATAAATATAAATAATGAAGGGTCTGAAATATTATGGAGATTTTAATTTATAATTACACATAGGGTGGTAAGAAATTGAAGAAAGTAGAATTATTAAAAAATATAGGGTCCACTAAAATGCAGTAAATGAGCTACATAGCCCCCCAAAAAATATGTGTTGTACGCTCATGTGTCCCCAAAGAATACACTGAGTGACTTCCCCGAGCACAATGTTCTCATTAAAAATTTGTTGTACTCGCTTGTGCTTTTGTGGGGGGGACTCATGGGCTCAAGGGACCAAGCCTTAAGGATTGGTTGCACATGTGACCAAGGGCCATGAGAAAAAATAATTTGGGATTTTCTTGTAGTTAATACCCTAAATATTGTATTTGGTGTCACTTACTATTTGGAATTACGCAATGCTATAATTATTTATTGTGAATCTCATTTTTTTAATGTTTTTTTTATCAACAAAGGTTAAATTGTTTGTTTGGACATTATAGAACATTCATATTTTTATTTGGTAAAGAAATTACATTAATGGTAAAATATTTAGCATTGTGTGAGTCCAAAGACACTAAATATAATACTCAATGTAGTAATGGCCCATAGTCCGGAGCCATGACCAAGAGAAATCTAGGTCGCTCTTTGACGCCCTTGGTTACCAACCCGTTACCAATCAAAATATTATGTGGATTGAACCAAATAAAAAGGGCACATGTGTAATTTTGTGTTTAAAATAAACATATGATGGAAGGTTAGATTAATATAATATAAAAGATCCCACTTTTCATACATAACATCAATCAGTTGATGAGTTGTGTTCATGGGCCAATAGTGGATTCGAGAATAAAGACTTTCGATGTTAGAATCCCACCGTAATCAAATTAAATCCGCAATCAAGGCAACTAAACACAACTTATCAATTGAGTGATGTTATGTAATTTTTTCTTCTTTGTTTTATATACAATGTCTCCCTCCCTCTCAAAATAGAGAAGAAAAAAAACAATTATACTTTTAAAATCATTTGATTCATTAGAATTGATTCGGCTCATTTCTTCTCAAATGGCTTTCTGAGCATCATTGGCACCCAATAAGGTATGTGTTTGTTACTTGGTTTGTTGTTCATGTTCTCCAACTTCTATTAGTTAGATTTACTAAACAAAACTCATGTTGCATTAGGATGTTTGTTGATTTCTTAGTTGGATACATAGGTTCTCTCAATTGTGTTCACTGTTGAGTGTAGAGTAGTTATTAATATTTGAAGACGTAGTCCAAAACATGTGTCTTTGTGATGTTTTCTCTTTGATTCTCGTGGAACCACATACCTATCAAATATAGGGGTCTGATTAAGAAAATGAGCTGATATAGGAGTTTGATTAATGAGCCACTTAAGACCCATCTACCTCATATTTTCTTTCTCTTTTCTTGAGGGTACATTACTATCTAATTGTTTTCAAACACATCCCTGACCTAAACATGTGTGGAAGAGTTTTTGCAAGTGCCATTTTTGTGCCCTCTTTTTTTGCATATTTTATCACCTTCAAAACATGAGTATCTTGCAAAAATATGAATACAATAGAGTTATCCGTAAAGTCCTTCAAAGAGGGGACGAGACCATGGGTTTGATAGAAAACTCTTTATTAAGAGTTCGTTAGCTCATCATACACTGGAGCCTATTTTGAAAGTTGAGTGAAACTTTTGGGACCTCCTCTTCCACCTCTCAAACTTTGAAAGAATTTTAGGATTCAAAATAAGGTATGTGCATGGCACCTGCTGTCCTAAATCCAGAGAAGCCTATGTAAGGCTAGCTTGGCCCACCCATCATAATAGGACAAGCTAGAAAGTTGGTTTTTTATAACCCAACACCACTCTTTGTGAATGATAATTGAAGCATTTAAAAAAATTAAGTAACTTTGCGTTAATTCTCATAAACCCCAAGGTTTGGGACTAAACCCATGGTTTCATCTCCTTTACTTTACAAATAACTCTAATGTCATTTTAAATGTGTACAAGAATTATAAAAGGGCTAATGAAGGGTTTGAGATATTTGAATTCTAACCTGCTTTCACCATTAAGTAAAAGTGGCTGCCACTTCAATAGTGACTTTGTGAAAAATTTCACATGATAATTTTCTATTAAAATAAATTGTTGGCGGGAAAATTTAAAAAAATTAATGAACACTTACCCTCATCTAGGACAACATACTTCGATTGTCTTGCCACAAAATCCAGGTGACCACAAATCATGATTTGTTTTAAGATATGTAAGAGTTTATGTCAATTTCTCATCTAGACCTCTTATATGCTTAAGGATTGATATGAAAATAAGGTGGAAAAACAGAAAACGGTGAATGGCCACTATTCGTGCACTAGACTAAAGATTAGAATGATTTTTGTGTGGACCCAAAATGGTTAATTGTAAAAGTGGTGGCCTGAAAAGGATACAATGATAGGTTGGGTGCAGTGATTGGCATGATAGGTTCTCTTTCATGCCACTTGGGATCATTTTTGGATGT
This sequence comes from Polytrichum formosum, assembly GCA_964035585.1. NCBI lineage: Eukaryota > Viridiplantae > Streptophyta > Polytrichopsida > Polytrichales > Polytrichaceae > Polytrichum > Polytrichum formosum. Next base: position 4,874,851 of record OZ037941.1, read on the forward strand.
CATTGAGTTAACCGTTTTGTGTGCATTCGTATGCAGAGTAGGGTATTTTGATGCTCAAATTAGGGAGACTCTATTGTACAAGTAGAGGGCCGGACTTACTTGCCTATTTGAGAAAATGTAAATAATTAATTACTTGGAGTAAAATTATGAATCAACTTGGATTCCTCATCATTTCCTCTACTCCATGTTTGGAAAACATTGCACAAATTTCAAACCATTATATCCGCCCAAATCAACTAATTTTCACCATTTTCCGTAACTCTACCTTACGCCTCTTAACGATTTTGTCTCTTCATGGGTGGGATGGGCCTAGATGATGATGGATCCCTCCCAATTGTTTGCACCACGGATTAGAGTGGTTTGGATAAGTCAAAAATATGGTGTAGCGTTTAAAAACAAATGAAGTTTACGATGAAATGAAATTGATTTCAAAGTCCAGGAAGCGAAGAGGCTAATGAGACTGAAAGTACATCATGATGGTTTTGAACCGGCTATTTTATAGAGTGGCGGAGTGTGGTAGTGTCTGTGAGATAGAGGCTAATACCAACTTGGTGGTCCAATTGAAAGAAAGACTTGAGACTCCATGGGACTAAACTTTCACACAAATGGAATATGAGGGAACAAAATACAAATACACACTAAAGTTTGTAATATCAACGTCCTTAATGTCACTCCTTCTCTTAAATCCGCAAAACCCTAGGGTTTGGATGTTCTCAGTTTAAATCTCACTCCTTGTTGTGACATTTCCCTCCCATATATCATGGGTTTTGACATTAAAATAAACCACCAAAAGTTTCAAAGCACATACTCACACGCATCACGCTATCATCATTGTAGTTATTATCATTAATGCGAGTTTGACTTTGTGTTATTCCATAATGTCACGTGCTACACTAATTCTCTTTTATCATGCAAGCATGTTAACACTACACAACTCCTTACCATCATGTGCACTTTGGTTGCCACAAGTGTGATACTACAAAATTTAGAGTGAACATGATAGACACCCCGACATGAAAATCGTTTTAATTGATACTTATGACATGAGCACAAGTCTATAACATTAAATTGTGGACCAATATTTAGTCACAACCTAAACCTAGCTGGGTATTGGCAAATCACTGCGCACCATGAAAGATTCACAATTTATATTCATGGTTTCAGACAATTGAACCTTATGGTGGGACACCGGTGTCCCAAATAAATTGGATGCCTCTTTAACGACCGGTTTTAAGTGATCGAAAATAAAAACCAACTTCAAACATCAGAGTGTGTACAAGATGTCGAGATAAGCCCAACACCACTTTGATCGCCTTCAACTGACCATTTTTGACGTCAACACGGGCTTTATGTGAGAACCGGTGTATTATGGGACACCGGTGTCCCTCCATAAGGTTCAATTATTGTGCATTGTTGTGCATATTGTCTGCAGTTACAATAAACCTTCCCCATTTTGAAAATCGGTCTCAAATTTACAAACATGTTCAAAATATGATGATATTTATGTGTTGGACCAACCAAATATAGCCCCCCCCCAAGCCGAAGAATGTTATGTCCTAGGAGAGACCAAGGTTAAATATAAAGGGGACCTTAATGAAAATTATGCCATGACAAACTAAGTCTTGCACTTGTACCCTAGTACACTACGTGTTGTATTTGGTGTCATATGGCATTTTATGTCACTATGGTAACTACTTAGAAATAGGTCCACATATGGTAACTACTTAGAAATAGGTTCACATATGGTAACTACTTAGAAATGGTAATGTATTGTTATCCCAACTTACTTTTCGTTCATCCAAATGTCAATTATTGGAACAAAGTTTGGTATATTATGCATCTCAACAAGTATGAATTGGAAAACTTGTCATTGATGATTGAAATTTGGATGAAATCACGTAGTAACCGACAATCATTGTGACATTGTAACTCCACAACGCCCAATTTTTCCTCCAAAAGGAACGACAAACAACAATGCCAGGTTTACATTTAGTGTCGGTGACATTACATGCGGGGGGGGGGGGTTTCACGGTTAGTATTGGTATTTAGTGTCAACAAAGCCCGTGTTGACGTCAGTTGAAGGCGATCAAAGCAGCGTTGAGCTTATCTCGACATCTTGTACACGCCCTGATGTTCGAAGTGGGTTTTTATTTAAAACCCTAAACCCTAAACCTAGCAACTGATGTCAATCGAATTTGGTGACACTAAATACCAATATTTAGTGGAGTTATTTATGGACAACCACCAAAACCCATCAGAACTCGGGCAGAACCGGGCCGGCGGTTAAGTTAGTTCTAGATGAAATAACCGGTTGAGCTTTGAGAAATAATAACCGGTTGAAGTTCGAGACTTCAGGAGAGTTACCGATAAATTTAGAGGAATCTATAGAAGACTATACCTCAAATGAATAAAGCCAAACCGGAATACGTGTAACCAACTGGCTGGATTTAGAATCACCACTAGGATCTTGACCGACTCTGCCCGGCCAAAAACTTCCTGGGCCGGGCACTGGCCCCCACTTTTCATCAAGACTTTGCGTTTTGTGGCAGCTGTAAAAAACTAGTTTGCCATTTGTGGTTGAACGAAAAGGCCTGACAAAAGACCCCATAAAGATGGCAAGCGAAGGTCCCGTTTATACCTGGTAAATAAGTCGGGCAGGGGGGCAAAAAGGGAAGGAAAAAAAGACGACGAAGCAGCAACAACCAACAAACGAGCTTCAACAAAAATTTAATGGAGGCCCAACAAAGCGGTGTGGTCGACGACCGACGGCATTGCAGGCACTGTAACTTATGATGGCTGTCGTGGAATCTCTCGGCTGTAAAAATAAATAAATTAAATTAAATTAAATAGAAAAAATAAAGTGCCCGAAATATACCAACCGTTTGGTATGATGCCGGCCTCGTGCCTTTTGCATGGGGACCCATCATGGTGCCATAATTGGAGTTTGAAGTTGTAGTAAGTTACGTACACAGAGCAGTAACAGTGTTGTTGTTGTTGTTGTTGTTGGCGTTCCCACTGCCCACAGTGAGTGATTTATGTATTTATGTTCTTAAACCTACGGGGAATTGACAAGGGAGCCTAAGCCTCTAAGGGCCGGCCACTTCACACACCAGCCAAGAGCCGTGACCGTGAAATTGTGAGAGCCCAAAAGAAAGTGTCCAAAGGCCGTCACAACACACCTCCAACATCATGTAGTGTGGTCACGGACCCTCAAGTGTAGTGTGAAGTCATATATGACCGGGCCCTCAACCAAATGCTATTTCAATGAGTTTCTATTCATGCGGGTCCTCACACATGGTAATATAGAATAAATCAACGGTTGTGAGTGTTCGGAGTGCCACGGTCTCCTGGTTTTGTGTTAGGCCTACCTCCAAGAGTTGGTTTTTGAAAGTAGACAAAGTGACCGTGAAGCATGATCCATTGGATGCCATGTAGGAATCCATGTGGACTTTACATCCATCTTGCATTCACTTACTCCGTTGGTCCCTCAAGCGTAGTGTGAAGTGAACTTGGATTGGCTCCGTCTTTTCCGCCAATGAGAGTGCTTGAAGTGCAAGGGTCATGGGCTCTTAGTCTTGTGTGTGAAGTGGCCCTAAGGACTGCTCTACACACGGACCAAAAGCCATGACCATGAAAGTCCTAAGGACCCTTGTGAAATCATCCAAAGGTTGTACTGTGGGAAATAGAAATCCACTTTTGCAATTCGATAGGACCTCAAGCTTAGTTTGAAGTGAAATTAGACCATGAGAAGGGACAACGACATATGTTCAAGTGGTTTTGGGCTCCCACCATGGCAATATAATATTTCCAGGAGTTAGTGGCGTTTTAATCGATTGTTACAGTCCAACTCCCAGTTTAGTTTTGTGTTAGATCCATCTTTTTTTGATGGGTCCGACACAATATTGGGTAGGCTGTGGAACATTATACATTTGTTGTCATGTAGGACGCCATGTAGGTTTTTTCAACCATTGAAACTTCCTTAGTCCCTTAGGCCTCCAAGGTTGAGTGTGAAGTGAACTTGGACTATCTTCTGGCTTCTTGACCAATCACATGATTTGGGTATTATGGGTCAAGGGTCCTCAAGCTCTAGTGTAAAGTGGGCCTAAGGGTGAGTTTACACTAGAGTCCAAGGGTGAAGAAACTCCAAAATCAAGTGATTCGATTGGTTGAGGGCAAGGTTTTGGACCCAAGGAGTTTACACTAGGGTTTGGGTCCAAGATATGAGAAAATGAAGTGGCACTGATATGGCATCGCTTTTCCATAGACCCTAGTTGTAAACCCACTTTAAATTTAGTTAGCAATCACTTTTGGAGTGATGAAGTCATTCACATCATTAAGAAAGCAGGTTATGAATTAAAACAAGGGTTTTGTTCATTTGGGTAGATACATGTTTATCCAAAATCTAACAAATTGAACATCCTAAAAAACATTTGAAAGAAATCCATGACATTATGTATCATAACATGGGAAATTTGTAACATGATCCTCAACTTTAAGGTCAAAATTTGGTGATTATGCACCATTTAAATCATTGATTACATTAAAGCATGCACGGCATGGTCGAAGTTCCAAGTTCCTATGACCTACATATGATAATTGTCATGCAAACTCAAGGGAATTGCGAATCAATACTCTCAAATTTTGTAGAGTAGATTAAAGGTTGAAATAATCGCCCAAGCAAGAACCAAATTCTTTGAAGATTAATAATAATGTATTGGTGTTGTGTTACAATTTGCGCCGACACGTTAAAACTTGATTGTGATATACTTACACTTGTTTTATGCCAATAAAATTGCAACCAAGGTAAATGTCCCTTGTAGTGAGTGTGTTATTGTGTGGAAGTTTTGGTTCAAGACGTACATACAAGCGTATGTAGATGATGAATGAGTATGCTCGAATGAAATCACTTAGACATGCAAATTCATGGCCGCGTTCAATCCACGAACGGAGTTAAGGTAGTGTACTTGCAAGATGCATGGATGGAGGAGACACGAGGAAATAACTTACGTCGTCATCATTCTAAAATTCAAGTCTAAAAGACAAAGCCCTTTTGAGACAATGTGAGCATGGGCCAATAGGTACTAGTACTCTACTCATTTGTACATAGGCTTAGATCATTATCATTGTGTCTACGGAAGTGCCTCCAATTTTCAAAATCATGGCTTCACGACTCACACCAAAACTTACATGTAGGGGTAGGATCATAGGCATTCATGATCACTAGGGAATCCAACACACCAAGTCCTCTCGTGCCAAGAAACTCTAAATTCGTGAATGGAATTCCTTTGTTTTTTAGGGGGATTAGGTGCCCAAATAGTTGTGTTTTTTGTTGCAATTTATTTTTGTGAAGAAATGGCGTGTCACCAACTTCCACATAGTACATGCAAGAAGTATGTTGAGTACGTGCTCAAGTTTGAGACCCCAAAAAACCACTACACCCGTTTAGGAAGCTATTACGTGTCCCCTAACGGGTTTATCGATGAGTGGTTTTGAATTATCCCAATTTTTGTGCCACGTGTCTTGTCCACATTGCTTGGAACTTCAAGAGTAGCCTTATTTCAATATGGATACATCTTAGAGCTTCAAATGTCTTGATACCTTGCTTTTTTGTTTACCCTTGCAACTTAATGTGTCCGAACCATGGATGGTCTTAGAGGTTCATTCTAGGCTCAAAACATCAAACCTAGGTGTTTAAGGTGACATTCTCATTTATTGTAATTTTCAGATGGTAAATAAGTTATTTGTAAAGTCAAGCAGATGAAACAATGGGTTAAGTTCCAAACCTTGGGGTTATGAGAATCAATACAAAGTCGCCCATGATTTTTAAATGCTTAATTACCATACACAGAGAGTGATGTTGAGCTATAAAATTTTAAAAAAAATCGGCTTTCGAGCTTGTTCTGCTTGGATGGGTGGGCCAAGCTAGCTTGCATAGGCCGATCTTGGATTCAGGATAACGGGTCTCATGCACATACATTAGTTTAGACCTTACAATTCTCTCAAAGTTTGAGAGGTGGAAAGAGGAGGTCCCCAAACTTTCACTCAAATTTCAAAATAAACTCCGATACAAGATGAGCTAACAAAGCTCTTCATAGAAAGTTTTCTCTAAGAAGGAGCCAAACCCATGGTTCCATCCCTCTTTGAGAAACTTTACAAATAACTCTAATGCTAGAATTGAATCTATAAACTTATATGATCTATTTATCAGTTCAAATAACTTTATATAAGATGAGAGGACATCTATGGTGGGTGTGCCTAATTTGGTTATTATCTTAATCAAACTCCTAATTTCTTAGTGTTGTGTGGTTAGGTGTGGCTCCAAGACCAATATGCCAAAAAGACATGTGTGTGAAAGAGATTGGACTATGTGCTCAAAGTATAATTTTAACCAACAATGTTGTGGTCCTTGATGACTCATCAATAAATTTTTGGTTCAATTTTTGGTTCGAAAATCTCGTGTGACAAAAGGACAATTGACATGGCAAAGGGGCAGCACCAAAAAACTTACATGCACTACAATTAATAGTTGGTCCTATTGTGTGGGTTGCAATATTTCTTTAGAGCTCACACTAATTCTCATTATGAGGATTGATGCGAGTTGTGTTAATTTTCAACCGATGCCCAATGTCTAGTTTAAATTAAATGTGGGCCACATTATTCCATTCCATGTGAGTGAATATTTTATTTAAAGATATTTTTTTGTAATTTGGCTACCATCCTATTGGGCGGTTTCAAATCTAAGAATCAAATATTTAATTTATATCCAAATTTTGACATTTGACAAAAAATGAATATCAACATTTTTGCAAAATTTCTCCTTCTCTATCCATAAATAGGTTTCCAAAAAAATTGATATTTTAGGACATAATATTAATTCCATCAAATATCCCGTGTAGGATAGTGTTTTACTTTATGTGAAGTGTTGGTCGGAAGTATCCAGGAAGACCTCAAGGGGGACACTTAGGAAAATTAGTAAACATGGTGCATTAAAATATAGGGTGTGTTTTATTCATGAGCAATAAAATTTAGAAAATTATTGGATATAACTATGGACTATTTAAATTGAAAATCCATATTATAAATAATATTGGGGTATACTAAGTATTGAAATTTATCAAGATTTTAGATATAATATAGCATAGGGATTTTGATAGAATGATAGTTTGTTTCTGAAGTTCTTCCTTCCACTTGTGTGCAACAGACTAAAGTGTTGATTTTGGAAAACAACAATGTTGTTTAGACTCTGTTTTCTCAGCAATAGATTGCAGCCAACTTCGTTCACCCTAAACCTTGGACCCTAAAGTTCTAAATTTGTTGGTCTGCTTGTGACTGCAGTGCACAGACTTGTGTTTCTAAACACAAACATTGTTGTAGTTCATGCTAGTAATTCAAGTTCATAGTTCATTGATTCTCATGGTGGTGATGATTGTTTGCATTGTTATTGATTTGTGGTGATGCTTGTTCATGCTAGTTCTCATTGCATGTCAAATGAATTTTGTAATGAACATAGGCAATCCTTAAACACAAATTAGGGTGAGCTAATTTTTTATAATGAACATAGGGTTGAAAAAAAAATCTTATGTGAGTTATAACTATAGTAAGGCATCATAATAATACACCATATTAGGGAATTATATAATTAAACGGTGTGTTCAAATCTAACATCTAGACATAATACCCCTACATTAAATACCCCTTTAACGCACGTGTTCACAAAAAGTATAGTGAAGTGTCCCCCCCGAGAGGAAGACTAAGGGGACGACCCAAAGTCTTGAACTACCCCCACTAGAAGCATGGAGGAAGAATAGGAATTGGAATCGGGAAGTCTTCTCATTGATCACTTTACCTCATGATGCCAACAAGGTTGCCACCCTATCATGAAGAAGACCCCCTTTGCCTTCTGGTCACGTGGTCTGAACTGGTGTATAGGTGAATGCATGGTATATATAATTACATCAAAGAACCTACCCATGGATATCAAAATTGTAATACTAGTCAAATATTGATATTTGGTGGGCATCTCAAGGTGGATATCGTTGTAGATACCTGAATGATATCATTAAAGTATGATACCAGTCCAACACTAATCTAGACCTTATTAGGTTCATGCACATGTTGAATACATTTGATCATTATTGTCACATACATTCACATTTTCACTTCCTCTCTACAATAAATGTGCTAATCATAATATAAATCTTGTCAACCAACTCTGAATATTTGTGGGGGGCTCATGCAAACTATCATGTGGACCATATGGTTTTTTCGGGGGGCAATTTTGAGGATAAATTATGGTTCTTGAACCTTAAACAACTCAAGATACCATCATATGGCCTAAGTGATAATTTGTACAATGCCCCAACAAGTTCCCAAGTCTACAAGGATTGCTTAGCCTACAAGAATACAAATTTATATCACACTATTTGTTCATAAAGATGAAGTGAAATTATGGGTACATGAGACGATCGTGATAAGACATATGTCGTAAACATGTATGTCTTTGAATCTAGAGCATTGGTACGAGCATGGTTTTGAATCTCCTCACATACAATTTGTTGGTCCAATTGGAAGAATGCAATTGATAAATGGATCAAATATTGATGGAGTTGGGTTTGACACGATACATCAAGATAAAAATAAATAACCCTAATAATAATAATAATAATAATAATAATATATGTACGATTTCTTGAGACTTAAATTGGGCCTCTAGAACCCTTCCAAGGTTAGACGGTTGGAGTTTTTATGTCGATGGCTCATAGACGGGCTCTATGTACATACATGTGGCACCTATAATGTTAAAAATAGAACCATGAAAGTGATTTCATAATCAACTCCAAGGGTGATGGTTCAGTGGAATGGCATGAGTTCGATGCCACAAGATCTGAAGTCTGGTGTGTCCTATTCCTTGAAGACTAAGGACCGGTTTAGACTACGGTGAAGAAGTGCATCGGTCGGTCAAGCATTTTCGCCCAAGAGAAGGCCATTTGAGGCAACAGTTGGTATGGCAGATAAAATAGTTTTTTTTTTTTTTTTTTTTTTTTTTGGCATCATGATGGACATAACATTACTCAACTGACGAGCTTTGTTCATGGGCCTAACAATAAATTCGAGAATAAAGACTCCAGATGCCAAAATCCCATTGCTTTAGACTCAATTTGAAGTTAGGGCAGCAGAACATAGCTCATCAACTAAGTAATGCTATGGAGTTCTCCGGAGGTCAAGTTTATTGTCTGAGGGTTTGAGGTTGCCCAAGAAACTTGACATCCAGAGAACTCCCCAAGCAAAAAATGTTGTCATGTTGGCATCCATGTCTTTTTTTCTCATCCATGCTTGAAGTTGTCCACCGCAAAAGTCTTGGCCATAGTGTAAACCCCGGCCAGTGAGGAACACATTTGTTAGCCGATCATATTACTCCATTCCCTTGAAATTCTTGATTGGTGCAATTCCTCATTGTAGTCTAAACTGGCCCTAACATGAAGGTTATCTTGCCAACACCAGAATCCTTTTGCAATCGAAGTGTTATCCCGGGGAAGTCACTCCATGCACATTAGGCCACTACGTGCAATAAAAGTTTGCTACCCCTATATTATATGTCATAAATAATTTTTTAAATGATGATGTTTTTACTAGAGATACAAAACCATTGATAATATCTTTTTTATATTTTTTCAAAATTTTTAGTCATCTTCATTTTTGTAGTAATTGTTTTAGTTCAATTCTGCGTCATTCTAGTTAGAAACGGTATGTTTTATACAAAAAAAAGATCATCAAATTTGGTTACCATTTTTTACTATGTAATAGATACCATATATATCTACTAGAGAAAAAAAATTGATAAAATTTGACCCATTTTGGTGATGCCTTTAGAAAAAGTAGATTCACTTTTATCGCACATGGCGTCAACTTGAGCAATGGAGTGACTTCCCCGGGAGTGTTATGTACCAGGAGGATTTACATAAGGCCGAGGTCTTTCCCTCAATCTTCTTTGAGGCATCCAATCAACACTTTACATAGAATAATATAGCCAATGTCCATTGTACTGTACATTAGAAGTAGTGTATAATAAAACATTCACCCACATCAATTTTATGTCAATTTCCTAGGAAAAAAATCAATCTGGCCCACACTAATTTCAATCTAGAGATTTGAAATGGGTTGAAAAATTAATGCGGACTCTAGAGAATTGTGACTATGACCCACACTAATGGGACTAATTAGTGTGGTAGCATGCTAGTGTGCACACATGGCCCCAATTACATCATAGTAGGTGGTACCTTGTCTTTATGTCTACAAGCGAGCAAGTTTTGTTTAGTTTGCCTCTCGTGACATTTTCCACTTGGCCGTTGTGAAAGCAATGGCAACATGCATCACTTGTAGTTGACATACAATTCCCTTTCAAATATTCACATGGTTTGTCTTGTCCCGACACCACAACTTATGGGACAAAATAAAGTAGACCACATAATTCAATTCTTCTATTTGAGAAGTTGGTGAAGTACATTGTACGCCTCTTGAGACAAAAGAACTCCAAAATCATCAAACCGCATTTACTCCTCGAAATCTTTTCGTGCCCAAAACTAGGTATTCGGGTGATGAGTACATAACAATATGATTCATAGAAATCAGGCTCCCTTAATGTCCACTATGAAGTGCATCCTAGTACTTGTGTTCATTAGAATCATAAGAATTTGTAACAAACAGGACTCAATAATTCCACATGATGTACCAAACTATTTACCAATTTATGACTTCTTGGGCCACTTTACACATGGACCAAGAGCCGTGACCATGAAAACCCAAGCATTCTTAAAGGCCATCCTCCGGGGGGGAAAAAAATCCAACTTTGCAATTGATGGGTCTTCAAGCTTATGCAATGCGAAAGAGTGGACCATGTTGAGACCACAATATATGCTCGGGTTTGGGTCCCCACCATGACATTATTGTTCTCCCTCTTTAGTATGACACGTTTGGGAAACACAAAAAAGGTCGTATTATCGAGGTGTCGTGTTCTCGTTAATATGACAAATGGCATAAAAGTGTCATACTATCGAGGGAATACAAAAACATAAGCAATATGAGCTTTAAATTATATACAACGAGTTTAAGCAATATAGATTGTATGAAATAATAACTTATAACTCCAAAAAAATACAAATATTCTCAAGAACTCTTGAAATAGGAGTTCAAAGGTCTCTGGTGTTGCCTACCCAAGTTAGTAATTGCCATCTTATCTAAATTCCTTACTAGCTTTTGAAAACTAATAATTTCATTAACACCAAAATGTAAAGAGTTGTCTAATAAAGAAATTAGACAACAATGATGCATGACGTTTAGCATCACTAAGTTATAATGTAGGTGGAGCAACATCATGCACATCTACTGAATGTAAATCAACATTAAGATCATAATTGATTCCCAAAGCAACATCCACCAACTCATTAGTGCTCAATTCTAGCTCAGTAATCTCTTCCCCTTCCATCTGAATGTAAGTCTTGATTGACATCTCTTCATCACCCAATCGCAACTTTGAAATCAAAGCACCAAGTTCATTTGATTCTTCTTGCATTCTATTCTTCTCCTTTTCATCAACTAGGGCAAAATCAACATTCCATGTTGCAAGTAATATACGCGCCATCCTCCAACAATTCCCGACTATATGTGCATCCAACTCACTCCATACTTCATAACTCCACATGATAGCCTTTTTGAAAGATGCTATTATACCTTGATCCAAAGGTTGAACTACGCTTGTAACATTGGGAGGAAGGAATACCAAATTCATGTTGCTCAATTCCAAGGTTGAGAAACCACGAGACTTACCAACTTTGGCAGAGCTAACAACATGTGAAGATGCATTATCCAAAATCATAATCACCTTTCGATTTTGGCCTTTGAATTGATTGTTGAACTGCAAAATCCAAGCTTCAAATATATCCCCCTTCATCCAAGATGTTTTATTTGAGTGCCACCGAACATACTCATGAGGTTGCCACCTTCCAAAACATCGTGGTTGCTTAGACGTATACATCACAAGCAACTTCAACTTATCAGTCCCAATTGAATTAATAGCAAGAGCAAGTGTTACACGCTTCTTCTGTAACTTCCGACCCTTCACCTTCCCTTGTGCTAATGTTTATTAGGATGTGCTCTAAAATACAATCCAATCTCATCCATGTTGTAAACATCTTTAGGCTCATAATTTGACAAAAGAATAGGAAGGAGGCCACTCTAACCCTGAGCAAGTCCATTCTACACTAGTAACCCTAATTATCATTAAGTTCCCAATGATAAGTGAAGTTCCCAAGTAGTTCCCAAGTGAAGATGGATGTATTTTAGATGTACATAACATAGATGAAAAGAATTTTAGCATTGATTACCTCTTTAATATGACAAAACGGAGATTCTAAATGTCGTATTATCGAGTGTCATAGTCGTATAAAAGAGGGAGTTTTGAACTAAAAAGTTTGGTCGCGCAAAAATGTGTCGTAATATCGAGGGTGTCGTATAAACGAGTGTTGTATTAACGAGGTTAGACTGTATAATATTTCTCTTCTAGGAGCCAATGACAATTCAATTTGATTGCCATGGCCCCTGGTTTTGTGTTAGACCCACCTCTTTTATGAATTTAATGTAATATCTCATAGACAATGAAACATTATCCACTTGTTGCCATGTAGGTTTTCCATGCATTCAAATTTTCTTTGGTCCCTTGGGCCTTTAACGTCTAGTGCAAAAGTGAACTTGGACTAGATGCAGGCGAAATTCTCATCAGTGGCTGAGATATTTAGTCGACTCTTCTTCCTTTGTAGGGGGTATGGCCATTTCTGAGTCCTAAGGGCCACTTCACACATGAGATTGAGAGCCCCTGACCATTGCACTTCAAGCACTCTCATTGGTGGGAAAGGCGGAGTCGGTCCAAGTTCGCTTCACACAACGCTTGAGGGACCAACGGAGTATGTGAATGCAAGATGGATGTAAAGTCTACATGGATTCCTACATGGCATCAAATGGATCATGTTTCATGGTCACTTGGACTATTTTCAAAAAATCACCTCTTGGAGGTAGGCCTAACACACAAAACTAGGAGACCATGGCACTCCAAATGCTCACAACCGTTGATTTAATTATTATTTTTTATCATGTGTGAGGACCCGCATAAATAAAAATTCATTGAAATAGCATTTGGTTGAGGGCCCAGTCACATTTGACTTCACACTACACTTGAGGATCCGTGACCACACTACATGATTTTGGAGGTGATTTGGGATGGCCTTTGGACACGTTCTTTTGGGCTCTCACAATTTCATGGTCAAGGCTCTAGGCTTGTGTGTGAAGTGGCCCTAAGTGAGCATTCAAAGATTGACAAACTTTCATCCAATTCTTATGATGTTGGAGATATTTATGGTGACTTCATTTAACGAGAAGATGACATAATTTCTTTCTATTTTAAGATTTCGCCATCTGGTCTAGTTGTGCCTAAAACAATACACAGGACTGCCTCGTGGCAACACAAGAATCTGGTGCCTCTCCCACATCATCCATGCACAATGAAATCCATTCATCCACTCGCAGTCCACCAAAAATATGTGTTACCCGGATAAGTGTTAAAATTGCATACCGTATTACCTTTACCACTTCGGCACTAATTAAATGAGTCTTAGGGAAACCGAAAAAATTGGGAATTTTAAATTAATATGGGAAATTTAGAGTTTTCCTTTAACTCCGGGATTATTGAATCTACAAATATAAATAATAATACGACTTATTCTATAAATAGCCATAGTGCTAAAGGTATCACGGTACATGTTAAGGGAAAATTGCGCTCTCCCCAAAAAATCCTCAAAATACACTAGTAAGTGTTAATTGTTAACTATCAAGAGAAATTATAAAAATTATGCTCCCCTCTTCAATGGATTCACCTCACTAAGTGTTAATTTGGATAAGATTTTATAACTTGATGAAATTGAATTAGGTCTGTCATGTACAAATCATGTTGTGGTTGGCATTTACTATATATAGTTCACAATATCTTCACATATCATCCATTCCACATCATGCATTGCAGAACTCCATAGCATGCAAACATCATTGGCCACAAACTGCATGAACCTTTTTGGGATTGAAACTTCTCATTGCATCAGCTTCTTTGTATTCCAATGTTGTGCCATTTGAGGATTTATGTACTTGGCCACATAGAATACATAAGGTAGACATGAGTTATTCAAATACTTTTATCTATGTGCCCACTTCTTGTAGAACATGGAATACACAATTGGTGTGAGATGATTAGCAAATCCAAATTGTGCTTGTAGCCATGTGCCTCGCAATTTTTGGAGCTCATATGAAAATCTTAATCATTTTCAAAGTGAAGATTCTTGTGCTATGGTAAGTGGTCATATGCAGAAATGTTATGATGTTGTGATAAATTTGTGACTTGATGATTCAAAGAAACTAGAAGTTTAGGTCCACAATGGGGAAGGGCAGTGACTTAAATACTTTCGTGCAAAAGAACGAGATCCTCCATTTCATCAGAAGTTGGTGTCCAGTGGACAGGGTATTACCAAGTTGTTACGTAAGCGCTACAAGTTTCCTTGCTCCAAAGTGTTAACACATATCGAGGGTGGACCATAAAGCTCTTGTTCACCCAAATATGCACCATATATTTTGTGGATAAATTTAACTCTATTTTTACATAATATTTCCTTTTGAAACACATTGATGAAGAAACTATTGCTTGAAAAATGGTAACCCCAAGAATGTGGACCTTCAATTGATTCAAATGAAGAAATAAGGACCGCTTTACACACAAAGCAAAAGGCGTGACCATGAAAATCTAAGGGCCCTTGAAAATCTCCAAAGGCCATACCGTGGGAAAGAGAAATCCAAAAGTGTTGCAGTTGGTGGCCCCTCAAGCTTGGTGTAAAGTGAAAGTGGACCATATTAAATGACTAGAAAATATTCTATGGACACTCCCCAAAAAAACAAATAGTAGGTATGCTCTATATCCATGTACCTCCTTACAATTTTATCTCATGGAGTTTCACCACGGAAAGCCCAAATCCTTCGGCCCATAGCAACACATATTCTCGGGGAGGTCACTCCATTGTCAAGTTGAACACCAAGTGCGTTAAGACAAAATCTACTTTTTCTAAAGGGCATCACCGAAATGGGTCAAAATTTTATCAAAATTTTTAATGAGTAGATATACACGGTATCTATCACATCGTAAAAAATGGTAACCAAATTTGATGATCTTTTGTTTCTATAAAACATACCGTTTCTAACTAGAATGATGCAGAATTGAACTAAAAAAATTACTACAAAAATGAAGATGACTAAAAATTTCAAAAAATATACAAAAGATACTATCAATGGTTATGTATATGTAGAAAAAATATCATAATTTTAAAAATTATCTATGACATGTAATATAGGGGTAGCAAACTTTTAACGCACGTGGTGTTCAACTTGACAATGGAGTGACCTGCCCGGGCACATATTGGTCATGTGCTAGCAAGGCTAGAAAGTAAGAAGTTTTTGAAGAGAGCTTCTTGGTATCATTTTTATGATTATTTGCTCAAGGTTTTTGGCGTTCCCATTGAATGCCATTGCACACGGATTTTAGTCATACTTGTGCTTTTCTCCACAACCATGCTTTTCTCTCTCCAACTAGCAACCATATTGCTCCTATGAGCGATTATCTCCTTACAAAGTTTCTCCATGAGCTTAATACGCTTAATACGTGATTAATCGTCCGTGAAAATAATATTGTGAAGGTCTCCTTATCATTCATTAGTTATTGCAAGTCCAATATTGACATGGTCATAACCAATGAGAGATGGACACGTGGCAAAGTATGCTTGTCAAGCGCCATGATAATTAAAGCCCAAGTACAGTATTTAGGTCACTTAACTATTCAGAGTTACACAATGCTATAGCATTTTACTAAGTAAAAGATGTTCATGTTTTCTAATGTACAAACAACCAATTTGACCTTTGTTGGTAAAAAGTGAAAAATATAATAAGAAGTTATAGCATTTCATAATTCCAAATAGTAAGTGACACTAAATATCATAAACAATGTAAATGCTTTGAAATGGAACCTCCGCTTTGCAAGGCAAGGCCTTTAACTTTTGATTCACTTGGTTTTGGGACATGCATGTTCCACACAAGATTTCGCTTTGATTTGAAGGAGAACAATGTTCCAAGTTAGGCCCTAAGGTGAGTTGAACTTGCAAGAGGTTAATACACTGATTGTCCCAATCAATGCGTGTTACTGTTCGGAGTTACAGAGTGCAAATAAGTCTTACTCACAAGTTCAATTTTTACTAACGAAATTTCAATGGGTTGTTTGGACACTATAGAACATAAATGACCTTCCTTGGTAAAATATGAAATTCTCAATAAATAGTTATGAAACTACGTAACTCCAAATAGTAACATGCACTAATTGGGATAATTAGTGCACTAAACCCTTGAACTTTGCAAGCTTTTTGAATTTTCGTAAAGTCGACTACACTAAATATGATATTTAGTGTCACCAATTCTAATCGTCTTGCTCAATGCTAATTGTAAACCGAGGTGTAGTGTGTCACCAACAGTAAATGTTATCCCAACAGTATTTGTCATTCCTTGTGATTTTTTTTGGGGGATTGCAAATTTACAGTGTTGCAATTACTGTCACTTACCAAGTAATTTTTCATCCAAATTTTGATCATCCATGACAATATTTCATCACAAGTTGCTGACAAGAGAAGGTAGGGTTTTGGCCAATGGATGAACTCATCCATCATCCATGACAATATCTGTTCCCCTATTCATACGACGTGTCATTCGAAAAGTTACCATAGTGACATAAAATACCGTATTGATGACACTGAATATCACATTTAGTGTACAATTTTCACACCTATTATTGTGGTTTCATGTTGTTATAACTTTCTACTCATTTTATCATATTTTTACCCATATAATATAAATAGCTAGTACGCACATGTTGGAACATAATATAACCTACTTGGTAAAAAATGATGCTCTTGATAAAGGAAGGCTATAGCAAAACGTAACTCCAACTAGTAAACCACAATAGGAGGAGTGAAGGTGTACCTTTGAGCAATTTGTCCAATATCCTAGGCATGCCCCCACTCCAATATGAGAATCACCCATTAATGAGATTTTGAGATTGTGTTCTAATACCAAGCATTTGCATATCAAATTTGGGATGTTTTTACCATGGAGTGTGTAATTTGATATTGTTGTTGCTATAAATTTTCTTTCAAACATTCATTCGCATCAATTCCTCAACTAAGAACTCTATTTTTTGGTGATCATTATATCTCGTCAAATCTTGTTAGACTAAAGCAAGTCAACTGCTTCTAAGAGGAAAGAAAGGAAAGAAAATGCAAGTTTTTTGAGGTACAAATGTGTTTCAGATTGTCGGTGGCTTATGCCTGTTCTCTTAAAAATTGAAAGTCATCACACATGAAAATTCTTGAATAAGATTTGAGATGAATAACATGACCATAACATTATTTAGATCCACAACAATGTTATGTGGGACTAATATTATTCTACGGAATATTTCATCATTCATATTGAATGTGAGGAATATTCTACAAAATATTGTCAGTCCCATAGAACACTGTTATGGATCTGAATAATGTTATGACCAAATTGCTCAAACTTTAACCAATTAAAGTATATGTTGGTGGAAGTGGGCTCAAAGCCCCTAACTAAAGGAAAAAACGCCAAGTTCATTCACAAGCACCCTTAGCAAGATAAGATCAATATAATAAATTTTGGCATCAAGAGGTTCATTAAGGTACGTGGGTGTTATTCGATTTGTTTTCCATGTTCTCCAACTTCTACCGATGCATTAGCAAATCTACAATGAAACATCAACAAAAATTAGATTGAAAATAAGAAACTCCTTGATTTGGTTATGATTAAATAGAAGTGCATGTTTGTTGATTTCTTAATTGAATACGTAGGTCCTCTCAGTTGTGTTCATTTTTGAGTGTGGAATGGTTGATACATTTTGAAGACGTAGTCCAATCTTTTATGAACATGTGTCCTTATGGTGTTTGTTCTTTGATCCAAACCGAACCACACACCAATCAAATATGAGTGTTTGATTAAGAAAAGTAACCTAGATAACACTCACATATCTCCATTGTTTAAAGTGTTTTGCAACCACTCCTAGATTCACATTCCAAGATGCACATATTCACCATGTTAGTCTAGAAGATGCTCGCTGCTTTAGAACCACTACCACTTTGATCTTAGAAACCTTAAGGCATGTTTACACAAAAGCAAGTAGGCCATGGCTCTTGCGAATCCTTGAATTTTCATTGGTTGAGAATGTCATGGGTCTCCACTTTAGGTTTACATGAGGGTAGTTTTGGACCACATCCCATAACATCTTTAGTGGATGAAAACCCTACATGGAATTCCACATGGCAAGTGTGTATAATGTTGGCTAGGATTGTAGAGAATTTTTTTGGGATAACTTTTGAAGGTAGGCTTGGCAGAATTTGCAGTAGGAATTTGGGTTTACACTAAGGACTCGTGACCTCCAAAAGACTTTGGGCTATAGTCCATGGACTTCTCTACAAACTCATCTAAAAGACAGGGTACCATGGTCATTTAAGAGCCATGACCTAATGCCTTTTAAAGTGTAAACATGCCCTTAATGCGGATCAAAAGTGTATAAATCGTCTACATCTTGTCCATTTGAGAACCCCGGCCCATCGCCTTGTGTGCGAATGTACGACTTTGTTCCATATAATGTATCATTGTTGTTGACAAGTTCCAACATGCTTGCTCTTTTGCAACGAAATCGTTATTAGCGGTCGAGTTATCGGATCATGTGTCGGTGCCGACTCGTCTTAGTAAAGCCTTACTTTGGGCCAAATCAAACAAAAGGTGTCTTTTCTACCGGTGTGCTCTTGGCAATGGCTACTAGTGCGTAAAGGCCGGATCCAATCAAACCGCGAGGAGACACACGAAAATTCACCCCCATGGATTCTTCGAGCCTATCGTCCAATAATGATTGGTCGTCCACTTCTCATCCGTGCAACGGAGCGACGCAAGGTATCCTCCATCCATCCGATATCCCGCATCCATCCGGGGCCCTACCTCCCACTCGTATAATTGCGCGTCCAAGTGCACAATGTTTGATAAATCGGCACAAAGTTAGCGACGGCACCTTGCCTAAACAACAATGCATGGTTCCTCCTTTTTTTAAATTGCTTTGTATGAACAAATTGCAAGGAATTCGGGGATTCAACTAACGTATAAGTTAGTGAGTGAAGAGCACGATGGGGTGTTGCCAAGTACATAGAATAAAATCCACGGTCCACCGTGCCATATCATGGTACAAACATGTTGAGTCGGGTCCACTCTATTCTACAAGACAAGTGGAGCCTTCCACAAAACTTACTTCAATTGGAGTGCCAAAATGCAATTCTCACGCAAGGCTACACTAAACAATGTATTTAGTGTCACTTACTATTTGGAGTTAAGCAATATTATGCTCTTTTTACCAATTAAAGATGTTAGTGTCCTATAAATTCTAAACATCCAAATTTGACCTTTGTTGGCAACAAATGAGACACATTGTAAATAGTTATAGCATTGCATAATTCCAAATGGTAAGTGACACTAAATACAATATTTAGTGTAGCATATAGGTTTCCAATCAATGTGATGGCAACATGTTCATAAAAATGATGATTATAGGGACTTGAGGTACATAGATTAGTTTTCGCAAGATGTAGATATCATATTGATTTTTGATTGGTTTTTGAATTTATGAAGTTCTTAAAAGTCAAACTTGCATTCATGGGTGGGAAATGTCTAGTTGACTATGTTATTTGAGGCTCATATCATAAACGAGTTGCACTAATGGAAATCGCTAGGAGGTCCAATGGATAGCCCACTCATAAACTTCACTACACCATACCCTCTGTAATGTTACTCCCTCTCTTATATCCCCAAACACTAGGGAACAGATGTGCTTAGTTCAAATCTCCCTCCTTGTTGTCACATTTCCCTCTCATATATCATGGGGTTCGACATTAAAATAATCCACCAAATAATTCAAATCACACACTCGCACACATCACGTTGTCATTATTGTAATGTTGACTTTGTGTGATTCCCCTAATGTCACACACTACACTAAATCTCTATTATCACGCATCCATGTTAACATTGCAAACCTCCTTAATATCACATGCACTTTGGTTGGCACATACGTGATATTAGGGACATTTGAGTGTATATCAACTAGAGTTGCCTAACTTGATAAGAGTCTTGATAAGTTTGGGAGATTGACTAATCTTAATGTGCCATAAAACATGTATTTTGTATTTAAGAAGTCAAGATGGAGCTTTAAAGGAATAGGCCATTACAAGCTCATCCTAAACATGAATGACGCCTTCTCATGCGCACCCATCCAATGTTGGTCCACATCATAGGGCGATATCCTACAAATGACATAAATAAATAAACTAGTTGACTCTATGCTAGTTCTAATTGAAGGGTCAAAAATTTGGATTTTATTTTACAAAATGAAAGGACCCAATAAGCTCCTAGTACATCTTGCATATTCTAAGATCTTGTGGGTCATGGATGAGTTAAAGGCACCTCTATATGTGACTAAAGTAGATCCTTATGCTTCTCAACCTTTGAATTCCATAAGACCATCATTGTGGATTCGGGTATTGTGTTGTTTTGTGGATTTTGGATACATGATGCAATTATCTTCCACATTCAATTTGACTTCATGTTGGGTAATTCATTCTATCTATCTATCTATCATGAAATCTATGGTAAATTTTCATGAAATCTATAGTACTTTAAACTCCTCATGCACTTCTAGCTGTTGGTTGGGATTGCAAATCGTCTAATCCGGTTAGCAATTGTGAATCACAAAAATTATTGTTTCAAGTGTCAAAAGCGAAGTTAAGATACAAAAATTAGAAGAAATCAATTTTGAGATTCTTCTTTCTCTTGAAGTGATCACATAAGCCCTCCCAATTGTGTTAACTACCAAGCCTAGAATGGTGTCGTTATTTTGAGCACATAGTCCAATCTCATCGTGACATGTGTCATTTTGGTGTTTGTTTTTTAACTACAAGCCTTTTGCCATATGCCACTCAAATATAGGCATTTGCATAAGACTAGTGTTCAATCAAGGCCCACATACACGAGGAATCCAAATATGAAACTAAGGTAGAAATACCATAAACCGTTAAAATAAGGCAATTCGCATTGAAGATCTGGTCTGACAATCATGAGATAATTTTCCAAGATAGACGAGAAGGATTCATGAAGAATGCAAGTTGTTTCGTATTTTTCTGCCTTGTACAAAAAGTTCCACATTTTTTCAAAGTGGAAAGTTTGTCCAACCCACTTCCGGTTCACTAGGCTCTCCGCATTTCGATACAAATTATCACCTAAACCCGTTAATCATGAGTACGTTAGATCTTGCCTCCCATTGGCTACACTGCATTGAAGTTGCCGTGCCATTTAAGACATGGCACTTACCATTATGAGGCGGTCTAGTGCACCGCGATTGGGTGGTTAACGCTTTATGGTATTTCTACCTTAATGCAAAATGTTTGGACTGCACATATTGTCATTTCTTCATTTTTTTTAGGGTTCATGTCATGGTCACGTTGTCATGGTAGTATCATGCATTCAAGGCATTTTAAGCAACTATGGATGTATTTGTGCTTTGACTCATTCTGAAATCTTAAGACTTATGCACTTTGCGCTCTCTCCTCCGCCCCAAATGGCATGCCATTTCTTTATTTTCGCATTGCATTGCATGTCAATGCCTTGCCCTCTCTCCCCATGTATGTCATGCCAATTCTTTCAAAAACAATTCCCATATTTCAAGTCAATTTCATGTTATTGTGGCACATACACATATTTCTAGCTCTTTAAGTACAAGCAATTATGCATGCACGCACACAAATAGATAGATAGATAGATAGATAGATAGATAGATAGATAGATAGATAGTACCATAGATTTCATGAAAATTGGTGCATGTTTTGTGGTTAGTGCATGCCACATGCTTGTTAGTGAATAATGCCAAATGCTAGTATTTTCATGCCAAGTGCCGGTACTTTAAGTGAATAGTGCCAAGTGTTGAGATGAACAATACTTCCTAGATCTTTTGGTGGCACTAATTCATAGCATAAAGGAATTTAGTATCACCTTCACTAATTTCCCACACTCACTAATTGGTATATTTAGTGTACTATATAACCGGTTGAGGCAATTCCGGATCCCATCCAACAACCCAAAAGTAGATGTGGAGTTTGAAGTGTCCACATACCATAGGTCGCGCTTTCACCGGAATAACATACCATTCACATGATTGGGAGCCAGGCCTGTCTATGTGATCATTACTTGAAGAGAAAGAAGAATCTTCACTTCAACCTCTTACAACTCTTGCATCTTTTAACTCCGGTTTTGACACTTGATGAAACGAGAATCCTCACAATAATTTTCAATTTACTACTAACCGGATGAGACAATTCCGGATCCCATCCAACGGCCCAAAAGTAGCAAATGGTGGAGTTGGAAGCGTGTCCGTAGTTAGTTATAAGGTATGCGGGTGTTATGTGGTTACTTTTCTTAATTGGACCCCTATATTTGATTGATATGTGGTTCGGTGTGGGTCCTAGAGCAAACATCATAAAAACACATGTTTAAAAGGGATTGGACTATGTCTTCAAATGTTAATAACTTCTCGAGATTCAATAGTGAACACAATTTGGGAGGACCTATCTATACAATTAAGAAATCAACAAACATGCACTTCCGATAACCATAACTAAAGCAAGGGAGGTCTGATTTTGAACCTGGTTTTTGCATACGTTTCATCGTATATTTGCTAATGCAGCAAGAGTTTTGTTGTAGAAACCGAATCGGTAGAAGTTGGAGAACATGAACACGGAACCAAAGAACACCCACATACCTTAGACCCGCAAACCACGAGCATAATAAACATGGCATTGACATGAAGAAAGAAAGAAAGAAAGTAAAAGAAATGGAGCAGAGATGGCAACAACATGAGGCCCCTTAATTACTTAAGTGCAAATGTAGAGTTAATAATAAGCAGGGCATGGGCAGGGGAAGAAGTCAAAGCGATGAGCTGGGAGCACGGTGTCGGTGGTAAGCAGGCAGGCAGGCAGCCAGCCTCCAAAAGACTCGATCGAGTCTTGGCCACAGCAGCAGACCAAGATCAGATGAATCACGACATAGCTAAGCTACTTCTAACCAGCTGGATCGAGCGATGATCAATTCGAAGAAGAAGCAGCAAGAAAATTTAGCCAAGAAGATGCCAGTACCCAACATCCACTTATCCCCATCCCATTCCATCCCACAAAAATCCCTGCGTAGCCATGCATGGAAGGAATCATGATGAAGTAAGTGGAGTACTGGAGTGCGGAAGAGGAGTTGTCGTATACACGTAGAAAATTTTAGTGAAATTTACTGAAATCTAAGTTAGCTTGCGCCGCATGCTCCCAGTGCAGATAGTACGAAAGGCGGGCGGGCGGGCGGGTGGCGGGTGGGCGATAGAGGGAGAGGGAGAGGGAGAGAGAGAGAGAGGGAGGATTGAATTGGAGATCATCATCATCGTCACTTTAGTAGCATAAAACGCAAGGATTAAGGTTATTATTAGTAAAGCAGGAGATCATCAGCCTTCCTCATAAGAAATTAGTGGAGCAAGGAGGACTCGGATGATGGCCCACCACGACAGTTTGGCGTTAGCGAGGAGGAGCGCTGATCGACGATGTTAATATATAGCTTACCTTTGCCCCTTTCCTGTCTGGAAGGCTCGTGAACAGGTTCATCAACACATCGCAAAACTTAAGTTACTCACTCGCTCGCTCGCTCGCTCAGCCTGCAACTCAACTCAAGCGTCGGTTGGTGCATCATCAGGAGCATCGGAGAGCCCTCGCAGACTGTGTAAGGGATATCTAAGGATAAATTCGTCGAGTGTGGTGACAGACAAAAATGTAAAGCTGTGCAGAATATTCGAGCGGAGAGGTGAGGTGAGGGAAAGAGTGTGGGAGAAGCTAGTAGGATATGCGTGTGTGTGTGTGTGTGTGTGTGTGCGCGCGCGTGCAAGGTGTGAGTTAGTGTGCAAAAGTTTAGTGAGGAAGAAGGTGACATAAGTTAGATCGGAGGGTAGGGTAGAGAGACAAGGAGGTAAAGCTGGAAACACAGAAGGCTCAATGTGGGGACCGGGAAGGGCAATGCTGGAGAGCCCCGACATTTTCAGGTATTCTTAGGCAACCGGTCCCAGTAGAGGTAGCGTTAGCTGGAGGCTTCGGTACCGCTGGTGGTGGTGGTGGTGGTGGCGGCAACAAGTGGTTGCAGGAGATGGCGAATGATCTGAGCTATGGTGGTGGTGGTGGTGGTGGTTCCAATGTAATGCTTAGGCGAACGGAGAGCTCCACAGACACCTTGGTCGCCATGCTTGCTTCCTGCTCTCCAGTTGGCCTTCAAGGTGCGTAGACTGCCAGACATGGAGGATGGAGTATGCATCAACAGAACTTAGAAGTTGCTGTGGTTATCTTAGTTGTCAGGAATTTGCAGAAGATTGTTATCGCATACAATTTTCTCTTACTGTGCAATATACAAATTCGAAGGTCATCTGCTCGACTTCGCCATCTTAAAGCTAGCTAGTCATGTGAGGAGACGAGCATAGTAGGTAGCTTCACACATCCAGTGATGGTGATGGCATTTGGCTTGCGGTGGTGGAAGAAGATTAGAACCTCTACTTGCTCGGTCTATCACTTTACAGAGGCAGACAGACAGAGATGGAATTATAATCTTGTGCACAGAAGGTTTGGTGGCCGATAGTGGTAGACTACTAGCATTGCCTTCTTCCCATGAGTGAGTGGTGATGTCGCCTTGCACATTACCTTTCCCCGTAGAGTTGCTGCGGTTATCTTAGTAGTCAGGAATTCGCAGGAGATTACATACAATTTCTCTTGTACAATCTACAAACTGGAAGATCTTCTGCTCGACCCGGCCATCTTAAAGTTAGTCATGCGAGGAGAGCGTAGGAGCCGGTAGCTTCACACATCATTAAGTAGTGGTGGTGGCATTTGGCTTACGGTGGTTGAAGAAGATTAGAATCTCTACTTGCTCGGTCTATCACTTTATGGTGGCAGACAGACAGACATAGATGGGATTATAATCTTGTGCACAGTAGGTGGTGGCCGATGGTGGTAGACTACTAACATTGCCTTCTTCCCATGACTGAGTGGTGATGACGCCTCGCGCATTACTTTCCCCGTAGACTTACTGTGGTATTCTTAGTAGTCAGGAATTTGCAGGTGATGATTACATACAATTTTCTCTTGTGCAATCTACAAACCCGAAGATATTCTGCTCGACTCTGCCATCTTAGAGTTAGTCACGCGAGGTGAGTGTAGGAGGTCATAGCTTCACACATCAAGTGGAGTTGATGGCATTTTGGCTTACGGTGGTTGAAGAAGATTAGAATCTCTACTTGCTCGGTCCTATCACTTTACAGAAGCAGAAAGACGGACAGAGATGGAATTATAATCTTGTGCATGGCAGGTGGTGACCAATAGTGGTAGACTACTAACAGTGCCTTCTTCCCGTGAGTGAGTAGTGATGTCGCCTGGCACATTACTGTTTCTTGGCGACTTGATTCCTCCCCCCTTAAGAGTTGCTGCTGTCATCTTCGTAGTCAGGGGTCTCAAAGTGATCACAGTCAAATTTCTCTTGTGCAATCTACAAACCCGAAGATCATCTGCTTCACCCTGCCATGTTAAAGTTAGTCATGCGAGGAGAGTAGCGTAGGAGGAGGTAGCTTCAGACATCATTAAGTGGTGATGATGCCATATGGCTTACGCTGCCTGAAGATTAGAATCTCTACTTGCTCGGTCTCTCGCTTTAGAGACGCAGAGAGACAGAGATGGAATTATAGTCTTGTGCACAGCAGGTGGGTGACCGATGGTGGTAGACTACTAACATTGCCTTCTGCCCATGAGTGAGTGGTGATGAGCCTTGTACATTACTGCTTCTTGGTGACTTGATTCCTTTCCCCAAGTTAGGCTAATTAATTAACAAGCTGATGTGCATGTGGCATTGTGCAGTCCAACGATCTGTGGGAGGAGGTTTGGAGGATGCTGTGGTGGGGTGTGGTCAGAAACGGTCATTTTATCCAACTTTTGAAATGTCTGCCGAAGACGTGGGAGATGATGATGGTGGAGACGACTGCAACCACAACGTGGAGAAGAAGCGAAGGCTGACCTTTGATCAAGTGAGGTCACTCGAGAGGAACTTTGAACTCGAGAACAAGCTCGAGCCTGAGAGGAAAATGCAGCTTGCGAAAGAGCTAGGACTTCAGCCACGGCAAGTGGCCGTGTGGTTCCAGAACCGTCGTGCGCGTTGGAAAACCAAGCAGTTGGAGCGTGATTACGAAGTCCTGACAGTAGACTACAACAGGCTCAAGACCGAATTCGATGCCGTACTTCAAGAGAAACAAGAGCTTCAAGCCGAGGTGACGGCCATGGCTTACCCTTTTCATTTCGTCACCGAAAGAAGTTACATACGATCCTCCAAGTTTTTATTACTTCGTTTTGAAGATAATCTGGGAATTTGCATCCTCTAACTAAGTCCATATCCATGAATTTATCCACATAAAATGTCCTTGATGAGCAGTCCAATGCCCATAAGTGACTCGAGTGAGCTTATGTGGCTTGTGAACAGATCGACGGCCTGGCGGACAAGAAGACTTCGATATTGCCACCCGAGGCAGAGTCCAAACCACTGGAGAACTCCAAGTCGAGCGAAGTTTCTCCGTCACAGATGAATTCTTGTCACAAGGCTTCCGAAGTAGGAAACTCGTCAGTGAAGACAGAAACTACTAGGGCACCTGAGCTGATGATGAGTATTATCAGGCTTGACGCGGAGGTGCTGATCACGTCCCCTAGCGGCACACGATCATCAAAGGATCATCATCAGAAATTAGGTCGAAGAGGAGCCGTTACGAGCTCGGAGAGCACTTCGAGTGAGATTTTGGATGCAGACAGCCCCCGCACAATTGACAGCAGCCATCATGTGCCCCCTCTTGTCCTGCCAGTTGCCACTGTGCAGCCTGACGACAAGATCACGGTTGCCACAATTACTTCTTCTACAACTTATCCTCCTCCGATCTCAGCCACTGATTTGATCCCGCACGACAACTTAATGCAGTGTGGCATGGGCGATCCCCTCTCTGACTCGCCAGAATTATTAGCTTGCCATCGCCTCACAAATGCTGTGAAGCTTGAGGCTGAGGGATCCTCGTTCCCTGAAGATCCTTGTAATTATTTATTTCCTCCACAATTGGATGAGCCGAGGGCTCTAGTACCCTGGTGGGACTGGGCTTGAATTTGATGGCGGGCCTTGTTGGGAGGAGCAATTTTTGGACCGAATTTTCGGAATTCGGTTGCATCTGTTCAGGTTTGGTTTGCAACTCATCAACTATGGGCAGGGAGGTTTCCGAGCGGCCGCCCGTCATACATTCTTGTGTCTGTACGAGTGGCAAACATTTTATGGGTCTTTTGCATTCACAGCTGAGACGGGGCCAAGTGGATTGCTGGGATGATTTTACTAGAGGAGGTAGGTAGTGTAATTGGGCGTGGTTCTGCTGTTGCAACTCATTTCGATGATGCTAAGTAGGTTAGTTTTAGAGTCCGAAATGATGTAACATCAGACCAAATAATTTAATTTGGCCACAAATCGCAACCAGCCATACCTATAGCTACAAAGTAGTAATAATTTGACGGCGGAGGAGGCCCGGGTAATTTCGTCCGCGTTTGTAACTGATTTGATGGGCAGACACGCACTAGAAATCCTGGTGATCGAACGCCATCTGTGTACTTATATCAGCTATTGGAATAAGCTCTTCTATTTTCTCCCTTGAAGGAGAGAGTCTTGAGCAGACAGTTGACAGGTAGAACAATGTAAATTATTTCATGTGGAGAGGAAGCTGAGTGAGTGTGTGCAACCATTTCTCATAAATAAAAGCATTGCTGCTCTTACCATACTTCTCTCCCCTTTACTAAGGCCCACCATCTGCAAGAGTTGGCATTTCTCAATTGATTTATGATATTTTGTGAATGGAAGATTCCTACTTTAGATGAATGCTGTTAGTGCCTATGGGGATTTGACATAAGTTGTTTGCTTTTCTCAAGGTTCGCGCCATTTTGAACTCCATGTGTGTCAATGAAGAACTGAAGTATTTCCACAATAGTTGCTTAACTTAGTAGGCACTGATGGGTGATATCAAGTTGGACTTCACAATTTGAGGATTAACTTGCATTGTCATTTCATGCCAATAAAATAAAGTTTTCTACTTTGACAAGTCAAGATTGGGCCTCTTGAGAACTTAGGGGATCAAACATGCACATGCACATGCTCATCCTATACATGAAACTAATGCCTTCTCTGGGTACCAATCCATCGAATGTCGGTCCACATTTATAGGTTGATATCTTATCCATCGACACAAAGGCTTCAAACACTCAAGTGCCTATTCGTGCCAATGTGTGCGTTCTAGAATCCTTACTAACATATGTATTCCTTGTACCATGCAACATAGATGTTGCCTTTCGTGTGGGGGCCCAATTTTCAGCAGCACGCGAATGTTTGGGACAAATTTAAATAACCGAACATGCACAATGTTGATTCTAAACTAGCTGAGTGCAATCCACTTTTGAGGACACACGACACGTGAAAAGTGGAGTGGTGGGTGACTTGTGCGTGCCGTCATAGCAGGGTTTCAAAGGAGACCTACAATGAGGATCAGCGTAACCGGTTAGGGTTTGGTCATAAAATGGTTAGCATTTGTGAGAACCAAATCTAAGAACCTTCTTCATCGTCACAAATTTGGACTTTGGTATGTGCATTATGTGAAAGGATGGTCATCAAACTGTGTCACCGCTCTCAGGAGGATAATTAAAATGGGATAGCTCCTGCAATACTCATTTATTTAATGAATAAATAAATAAATAATGGCTAATAAGCAATGGTGTCATGAGGCTCTGAACTTGCTTGTAGTAGGACATTTGCTGGTCACTGAAATTGTTATTAACTAAATCAAGAAAATTCGAAAAATTAAAACAACGCGAATAGTTTGATTCAACCTTATATAAGTGCAACAAACATTTGCATTGGAGATGAGCTACACTGTTTTTTGCATTTAGTGTTGTGTTACATTTAATGTTGTTACTATTCATTTACCTGCAACACTATCTACCAACCACTTGACAAATAGTGTTCCCTGCGCCGCCACCAAAAATTCAGTTTGTATGTACTTCTTGTATTCAATGGATAATTTCCTATGCAAACATAGTGGCCGATCAAGGATTTGGTAATGTAGTGGTGGTAGAGATGGTGGTGGTGCAACCATGCGGCAACAAAACACAAAACATAAAAAATATTATAACACTAATTGTGGAGATGTAAAAATCTGAACATGGCCAAATTTTACATTAGTTCACAATTAGTGTATAGGTTGGCATTTAGTGTATGCAACATTAAGGGCGTCACTGGCATTTAGTGTTGTGGTTCGTAATTACTGTTGCTAACACTAAATGCAAAAAACAATGTAGCTGATAAGTAGCCCTCATGGTACTTACTAGGCACATTTGGAATTCTTCAAAGGATCAGCACTGATGATAAATTAGATGAAGAAAATCCACAACCTTTTTTCATATGTCTAATTGCCAATAACGCGAAGCATGCAATTCGAACATCTAGATCTACATTTCAATGATCGGGGAGAACCGGCAGTTAGTTACAGATGAACCGGTTGAGTTTGAGAAATAACTGGTTGAAGTTCAAAACTGTAGGAAAATTACCGATCATTTTAGAGGAATTTATAGAATATACCCCAATTTAATAAAGGAAAACCGGAGGATGTCAACATGTAACCGGTTGGACTTGCAAACACTAGGATCTCACCCGATTATGCCCAAAAATCTCCCCGATCACTGCTACATTTTGCTAAGTTACTCTCTTTCAGCAACAACATAATTGTTTGTCAACCCGTCTTTGATACAGTCTACTGACAGCTCATAATGACTATTAAAGTAGTTTAGGAGTTTATATGCTCACAATATATAGAACCCATTCAAAATGACTTTAGGAGTTATGTTGAATGTTTTCATGAGAACAACATATCGCTAATTGAGGATCACAAGAATTATTCATGAAGTAAAGCAGATGAAACCATGGGTTTAGTCCCAAACTCTAAGTTTATGAGGATTAACACAATGTCACCTAAGTTTCTTTAATGGTCAGATTATCATGCACAAAGAGTGGTGCCGGGCTATTAAAAACCGGCTTTCTAACTTGTCCTTCTAGGGTGGGTGGACCAAGCTAGCCTTGCATAAGCCGATCCGGAATTTAAGACAGCGGATCCTATACTCATACCCTTTGTAGATCTTACAATTCTCTCAAAGTTTGAGAGGGGAAAAAAGGAAGTCCCAAAATTCCACTCAACTATCAAAATAGGCTCCGGTACACAACGAGCTAACGGCTCTTAATAGAAAGTTTTCTCAAAGAAGGATCAACCCAAGGTTTAGTCCCTCCTTGAGGGACCTTACGGATAACTCTGTTATGCCCCATCAATTTATGATAGTGTGAGGTTGTTGATTCCGGGTGCATAAGAGATTGGTTATTCTATGGGTTCAAAGTACATGCTAAAGGATATCAAACACCTTGGGGTGTTTCTTGGAAACCATGCAGCTCTAAGCATTAATTTGTCATAATACAATTTGATTGAATAAGTAATTACCATGTGGGGTTTATACAATGGGGAGTGGACATTTGCATAATGATGTTGTTTCTATGTCAAGGTTGAAATATTTTGCAAGTTCAAGGTTGGACAGAGTTATCTCGCCTCATCCCATCACAAAAATACAGGTGAATTTTATTCCCGCCACAGTAGAAAATTTCACTACTCACATTTGCTCCATGTTAACAGCTCATTTGGAAATATATAAGTAAAAAATTTCATTGGTTGAGTTTTGACCTTATTATTCTATTGATCGATCCACCCTCTAATTAAGTTACTTTAAGTTAGCTTGACCAATCAATTGTATTAACCAACATCTGATGGGCATAGTCGACCAACATGTCAAGAAAAGAATGTATTTAAGATTTAAACATTTCCAACCTAATTTGTTTTAGTTCCACCAGTAATCACTCAATTTTTTATAGTCAACTGGATTTTTTATTTTTTTATTTTTTCATTCGAACGGCTTGAATTCATGTCCCATCACATGTGACAGCATTGGCGGGGGAAGGTCATTTTGCATGTGGGCTTAGTGTGGAGGGTTTCTGGTGGGTGCCAATGTTGGGTTTTGCGAATGGATTTACAATAGAAAACATGATGGTGTGTAGAATAAGGGCCATATTCCATGAAGACTATGCATCCAAATTGATGATGCCATGATGTGGAATGTGGAAACTTTCCATGGAAGCAAGAGAGACATGTTAGAACTTATTGTTGGAATGAAGTCTTAGTGCCATTTTTAGGGGGTGTTCAAGTGCACCTTTTTTGCACATTTTTTAAGTTAACATGTGGTATTCTCTTATTTCTAGCTAACCGGTCCATAATTGCATATATGCCGTGTTGGCCTATTGTTCCATTGTGATGCTCTCCCATGAAGTTGTCGATACTCCACATCTTCACATAGAGTTCAATTTTAATAAGTCCACATGGGAGACATCATGGTAGTCATAAAATAGAGAGAGAAATCATGAGACACCTCACTTATTCCATTTGCATTTCATTGACATCAACATGCCCATGCCAAGGTCTAAGATGCCAATGTAAAAACAAGTGGTTGGACATTTTAACAAGAAACCCGCAAGCACCAAAGAATTTGATTGTTCAATCAAGGGTGTAAGCACCCATAGCATCCCCATTTACAATTTGGATGATGATCACATGTGGGATGATGAGTTTGATCTTCATGTGGTCATTGCGTGTCCAATTGGTGCAATCACCAAAGGACACACTAGTGAGAATTTGACCCCTGCCAAAGATACATTTGTGGGGATTGGCGCATGTAGTATAGTCATGGCACAACAACAATATGCCATGTTGCAGACTCCACATAGTTGCCTAATAGAAGGTCCAATGAGCTTGGAAACATCTGCACAAAGCCAATGTCGACGCCAATACAACCCCTATTCCATGACATGTATTGAGGGAGGTGCCCTGGATGCACCAAACATGGGCCTACACCTACATGCAAAGAGCTTTATTAGGGTAAATTTGCCTCAATCAATGATTACGTACCATGTTGTTGTTTGTGGCAATGCCCCTCTGGTGTGCTTGTAAAACTTCACTTGTGGGCATGCCTACCATAGAACCACTCATGGTTTGTGCATGTACACCAGAGCCTATAGAATGTTGATGCTAATGCCTCAATATCACATGACATATCCAACACTCTAATTTAAAAGTTAACTACTAGCACAAATACCCAAATGAACACTTTGCAATATCGAAAACAACCACATGCACCTAAACACATATTTGGGCATTAAGGGATGCAATGCCAAAAGGGGTGTTTTCTTGTCCAATATTGGAGGTATCTCAACAACACCTCAATAATAACCCATACCACATTCAAATGTCACTACAATGTTTGCATGTGGTGCACCTGAATGCCTGGGGGGTGCACTCCATTGTCAAGTTGAACACCACGTGCGATAAATTTTTTTTTAAATCTACTTTTTACATAAAGCATCACCAAAATGGGTCAAAATTTTATAGATTTTTTTTTCATGAGTAGATCTACATGGTATCTATTACATAGTAAAAAATGGTAACCAAATTGATGATTTGTTTTTTTAATAAAACATACCGTTTCTAACTAGAATGACGCAGAATTGAACTAAAACAATTACTACAAAATGAAGATGACTAAAGATTTCAAATATATATATATATATAATAAATGGTTATGTATATATAGAAAAAACCATAATATTTAAAATTATCTATGGCATATAATATAGGGTAGCAAACTTTTATCGCACGTGGTTATGAAATGTAAGAGGGTGTGATCGCCCCGAGACCCAATGCCATAGATACCGAGATTCAATGCATACCCTCGCTTGGAAGGATTGAGAGATAATCAATTTAGGAATTTGGCCTGGATAATCACCAACATGGTTGCTCCAAAATCGTGTGTCAAGGAAAATGGGACTACAACAATTAGTATATAGAGCAAAATGTCATTTCCACCAATATTATCAATCCCTTCACATGAGGTGCAACAAACAAAGTGAGTTTTATTGCGATAGAATGAAACATGAGGTGGAGTTACTCAATACACAACACTTGAGGGAGCATGTGACTGAAGACCGTTTGAAGGAATTGGTGCAAAAGTGGTTGGGGGCATATTAGGCGCATAACAAGTTTTGATCCACACCCAACCATGATCATATGTGTGGATATCAAGATAAGGGCATGCGGCAAGTGGGCAACATCCTCGGGGAGTGGTGGAAGGTTTTGGGGGAGCACGCAAGAGACACTAGCACACAATGAAAGTAGTGTGCACCAACATGTGCTTGGATGGGGGCAATGGATAGTTTGCAGATGGGAAGGTGCTATCATATGGGTGGTGAGTGGTGAGTAGTGAGCGGTGTCACAAGAGCAATGAGGGAGCAATTGTGGCAACACACATTTTTAATCTATAATTTTGGTGTTCAAGGTAGGAATTTAGATTATTTTGAAATTTATATATTCATAAGGAAGTTGAAGCAAAGGCCTCACTCAAACAAAATGATGGAATTTGCTTCATAAATCCTCAACCACTTGTGTATTTTTTTGTTCTCACCATGAATATGTAGTGTCAAGATCATTTGGACATTGCATAAAGCACAATCTGACATTTGGGTGAAGGTACACACTTAAAATGAGATTAGTTAAGTCACAAATGCACAAGATGTAAGAGAAGCGAAACAAAATATATGTTAACTTCCATAAAAATTGAAACATAAATTCAAATACCGAGCACACTTATTATGGTCCATGAATAACTATGCACTATCCTCCCCATTACACTCCTCTACCATGTCATTTATGAATGGGTTGCGAGTAGGTTGCCTGGACGTATGGCGAAGCACTTGCAAGGAGGTGGTTGCCATAACCTTTGCCATATTCTCCACATATGTTGGAAAAACCATCAAATTAAGAGGTGATAGGTTGCATACCACTTTCTACAAACACCAAACAACAATCAAATGCTAAGACGATTGGTCAAACTAAGAGATTGTTCATAAACAACCATTAAGAACGCCAATTCTAGCTACTTACTTACTAATGTGACTGCACTTTGCAACCTTTTGCACCAAGGCCTTGTCATCATCACTGAATGAGGTTACATCGGGGACAATATCACATGTCTCAAGAGCAAGAATTGCATTGCGCAATAGAGCCCTGATGGCATCAAACATACCAGAATCTCCCTCATATGCAATGAGGTAGTGGCCGCTCTACCTACATGCGTGGATAGACGCACCTGCAATGGATATAGCGATTGAGATCGTTGGTAACGATTGAAATGATTTTTTTTTATGCATATAGGTTATGGTATTGCATATGAATTGGCTTAGGGCCCTATAATCACTTGTGGATGCATATGCATTCAAGTACTCCATGTTTAATTAATATCTCTAACAATATTTGCATGGATATAGGGCACTTCTCATGAGCACCTCTCCAAGGGACACCTCCATTCATTAGTTGCACAACCAAAATTGTAAGGTTAAAGAAGATGTCAGTATCCTCCAACTCCAACTTCGATATGCCACTATATTTTTGAAAAGCAAATAGAGTCACGGCCCACTTCTTGTGAACAAACATAACAATGCGGAAACGTCTAGTTTGCATATACATTTCATTAGAAAATTATACACACGTTACTGCCAACACATCAAAATAAATACTCGTGTCAATTTTCAAGGTAAGGGGATTTAGAGTGTACCATTCGAGATCCATCAACCCTTTAGCACAAAGGCATTTCATTGAAGCCCCACCAATCCTTTGCTATTATATATTCATATGTATCCTCAAAAGTCTTCACATCATCCCTTATTTGTTCAACCTCCAAAAGAAATATAAGCATTGCAACCTCCTTGTGCAGGTATGAATGTGCAAACTCAAAGAGTGCCTTGATGTCAGGGGAGTTGTGCATGATCCAAATGGAAATCAAGGAAGGAGGGGGGAAAATGTTTGGAATGGAAAGCTAATCAGGCAAGTCTATGACAATGAGATCAAATGCACTACCATTTGGAGACACCTACAAAGTTATTCATGTTCTTTGTGAAGATGACTACACAAGTACAAGTTATGATTGTAATTCGCAAACACCAAGGAATAAAGAAATTACATTTTCCTCAAAGTCGAAAGCATAGTGGGGTAGTCATTGGCACCATTCTCCATCAAGTTGAGGATGGTGGTGTTCTTGAGAAGGACATATACATGGTGCATAGATGTTGCAGCATTCTAACCTCCACTTCTCATTTGAATGCCTATTTGAGAGTGGGTGGGAGATATTGATGAAGGTATTTGCATTGGAGCTAGGAGTGTGGTTAGGGTGATTTGTTTAGGATGGTAGTTACAAGGTCTTTGCATGGTGAAGGCATATAGACCGTCATCATGCTGATGATGCCAATTGGCATTATTCAATGGATTTGCATACTCTTTGACATGAAGGACTATGTGGGAAGCCTTTTAGAGGCTAGTATGCACTATGTGAACATGTGCGTGCTTCTTCTTTTTTCCAATTCTTTTTTCCACTTTTTGTTTGTTTTGTTTTTATTTAGTTCATGTGAGTTGGTGTTTTGTGTAGGTCCATCAAAGCAATCATGTCAAAAAAAATTAAGTTCACAAACTTCACCTTGTGCACAAATTTGGGACTCTAAAACTATCGGCTTATAAGAATCCCCTCTTTGCGGATGATTATACCAAATGTGAGAACTGTCGTAACAAAACTTGTTGGTATCCTCTGATAGTGGAGGTGTTTATAAAACTTATGTATTAGGTGAGTCCAACCCGTTGACACTTGTCTTTATTGACATGTCATTAATTAATCGACATGTCATTAGTTGATTGACTTGTCATTAGTTATGAATGTGTTTTAGTTACTTACAATATTGAATGAATGTGATGTAGCATTAATAGCAATTGCCACTGAAGATGCCGTGTGTAAATACAATGATAAACATCCCTTGGAAACTAGAATTGGAAAGGGTGTTTGGAAGGTAATGAAATCTGCTACAACTAAGACAATTGGGTCTATCAAAGGCAAGGAGCTAGAGAAATTGCTCCTTGTAGGAAATCCCACAAATGGAGAGGAGTTCTTTGCAAAGGATTTTTTTTGCATCTTTGCTTTTATATATTCATCCCTCTATGAGCATGTCATTCACATCATTAATATTTGATTAATTGATGGGTATGATGTAGATTAATAAACACTTTGGTGTTATAACTAAGTCTGATATGACTTTGGAAAAGTTCCAAATTATTGCAACTACTCCAGCGGAAGCAAAGTACAAAACTCGATGCTTGCGTTGGTGGAACTTAGGCTCCATGACAGGGAGTCAATGCGATTTCCACTTGGCAATGTAAAAGAGTTTGACCTTGAATATAGGGTTATTCGAGCTTCATTTTGGGTGCAGGTACAACTCTTTTAGTTGTTCTTATTGAATGATGTTTTTACTGTATGTATTTTTTTACCATTTAAAAGAATCTTGCTATTGGAGGTGGCCATGGTGAATGAGTTCGATGGTATGAAGGGTGAATTGGGTGAGGTTGAGTGGAGTGATCATATTCCATTCCCTACGTCTAAGATGGAAACATGGAGAATTCTACTATGGACCAAGGCATTCCAACTGTTGTTTAGGGGGACCCACGGATTTACTATGTCTACTACCCTTTTTCATTAACCGGAGGGTACAACCGTCATTAAGCGTGTGGTATACATGTAATTTTTAACGTAATATTCTAATGTTCTATTTGCATGGTTTGTGACAATATTGTATCTTTTGGATTCTATCAAAGTTTGTTTTTGTAGGTATCTCATGAGAGATCAAGTACCATTGGGGGATGTGGTGTCGACATCCCTGCCATCATTCTTGTCAACTTGGCCACGGGAGGGTAATCTTTGCATGTTTACTAGATCTCAGTTGAAAACTTGGGACAATGACACTTTGTTGCAATGCCCTTGGTTCCCGGATTATCCTCCTTCTTTATACCCACCAAAGGGTAAGTTGGAGAGGTCTAGAGCAAGTCTAAAAACACAAGATAATACAAGCGTTTTGGATGATGATACTCAAACAAAAGATGTGCCATCCTAGGTAGTAGGTAAACGTAAACATGGGCAAAAAAACAAGTTGGCCTCCTACTCAAGAGGCCCCTAGCTTGTCAACGCTATTGGAGGTTGTAACACAAACTCCAATTTCTTCAACTCAAGCACATTTTGTCCCAATCACCCTTGCACCTTCAATTATTCATTCTCAAGAGGTTACACAACAACATGTTGTTGGAAACAAAATTGGTTCTTCCTTTGCTATCATGTTGCCACGTGTCTCTATCATAGGGAAGAAGAAATCAATATTGTCAATCATGGAGAATGGTGTTGATACAAATACAATCTTGCTTGAGACTTTGGATTTCATTAAAAAAAAAGGTAAGTTTCATGTGTTTAACATTCATTCATTCATTTAAACATTTTGTACTTTTCTTTCCCTTACACATTGTTTTCTAGTTTGCAGGTGTTTGCGGGTGGCTCTAAGTTTGATCTCATTGCTGATGACCTTCCAGAAGGCCTCCAAGTACCCAACTTTTCCTCCCCGCCAGAGTCCATTACTTATTGGAACAAGCACGACTCAAGCCACATCGAAGTTTTCTTTGAGTTCACGTCTGCGTACCTTGTTGACAATGTGTGCATGCTTATTACAATCCTTGAACTTGAGTTGTTAAAGGGGATGTGATGACTCACATTGCTACTTATGAATTCACAATCGCGAAGAATTGGTGGGGCATCAATGACATGCCCTTGTGTTCAAACATGGTTGGATCTCACACAATAAGTTTTAGGTCAATATTTAATTTGTGTCAATATTGGGTTGGGTTGTGTTGTTATTTGTGTCCTTTTATTGATGGTAATGTTGCATATTTTCATATCCTCCAAACCAAGCATTCTTGCGTCATTATGTTTGTGCACAATAAGATGTCTTCGGTGCAATTCGACTTTCAAAAACCCAGTGGTACATCAACCTTGGATATTGAGGGCACTGGTATCTTCTTCAACCTAACTAAAACGGGTATTCAGCTTATGAAAGGAGCGGTTATTTCGAGAGGTAGTAGGGAGAAAGATTCATTGTCAATGCAAGTGTTCATTGAAGAATTAATGAAACCTAGAGGAGTGGTTCTAGATGCTTATGCGTGCACAAGTGCTGCATTTTCCCATTTGCATATCAATCCCTAAAATGTAATGTGTTTATTTTTATATGCAATTATTTCCAATTGTTAATTGTTTAAAACTTTCCAAAGTGTGTCCACCATGTTTGCAGATGGAGCGGTTGTCACCTTATAGCCTACAAGGGAGATTCTGCAATTCATGATGTTACTCACACTACATTGTGTGATGCACCTCTTGCTCTTTTAGTTTTGCCAATGGAGCCCATTCACACTCGTTGATGACAATGCACTACTTCGGAAGGTGGATAAGCACTCTTGCATTAATAAGTTTGTCATGTGTTGTAAGGCTACCAAGTGTTACTTATTTCATGTGCAACATTTTTTCCTTTGTTCTATCACTTGACTGTTAGATTTTGTGTATGCAGAATGTTGATGTCCATCAAATCTCCTTCTAGGATGGTGGGGATTCCTACATATGTTGAAAGTGTAGCCAAGGTTATGGTGGTGACATCTACACCTAGACCTAAACGCAAGTCTAGACGCTTGAATAGCCATCCAATTGAAGATGATATATAGCAGTTGAGTGTAATGATATAGCAGTTGAGTGTAATGATGTGGAGAGATGCTCTAAGGATGGTGAGGGAATGGAAGAGGATATGGATAGTCACGATGCTTCAACACAAGATTTTACTTAGAGTGACTTTAGAGCAACCATTATTTTAATTTATGTGTGGTGTTTACGTTTTTGATTTTACATAACCACAATTGGTGGACATAATCTTAAATGCGGTATTCCACCATTTGTCTCATTCCTTGCATTCGACACAATTTGTTCCTTATTGCACTGTGTGCAATCCATTTGTTAGTTTGAAATTCCTACATGTAAGGGGGATTTGGGCTCATTAATTTCTATGTACATTCCCAAAAATGTCTTGGTCATCCACAAGTTTAGGGTACAAGTGCCCCTATATCCATGTTGTTTTTTCCTCTCATTGTTCACATGTCACCGCTCACCACTCACATGATAGCAGTCCCCTTCTGCAAGGTGAACTGCGACAATGACAGGTTCATTCATGCTCCAACTTTCATCCACAACGAGGTCATGCAACTACTTCAGATTGCCAATGTTGTAGAGTGCAAGTAATGTTTCAAGTGTTATATTCAGCCACATGTTTGAGAATGTCCACAAGTTACATATATTGGTATGGATTGTTAAAATAAAATTGAGCAGTGGGTTGGTATTTTTCTTGACTTTATATGGTAATAGGGCCCCTTTATCTTGTTCATCCAAAATGGTAGTTTATTACAATTGAAAATTTACAATCAAAAGAGTGCCCAATTTAGATTGAGGACCCTACACCCATGTAGATTTACTATATGTGGCTTCATCACTCACATGTTACCGCTCACCAATTATGTGTTACCGCTCACCTCTCACTACTCACCGCTCATTGCTCACCACACATCACTCATGTCTTAGCTTCCCTCCCTAAAGCATGTTTTACCTTATTTTCCACTCTAGAACAAGGATTGGGATTCTTTTACCTAAGTTTCTCTTCTTTACAACTATACCTTGAACCCTAATGTCCAATGAGGATGATTTTGTCCAAATGAGAATTATGGAAGGGTGGATGGGAATGCATATGAAATTAATTTTTTCTCACATATGAATAAAAAATTTCATAAGGAGCTAACCTTTCTTTTGATCACAAATGTATCAAAATTGGGTGTGAAATAACTAAATTTATTTTGCTGCAAAATATTCCCTCATAAAATTTTGAAATAAGCAGCATTTTATTTAAACTAATGTTTTTCAATTTATCATCCATAAATAGTCATTATCAATTCTCATCTTTAAATCTTTTGACACATCATAAACATACAAGTGCTGAAAGCACCTAAGAAATTTCAACCTAAATCTATGTAACTTTTTTTTAAACCATTTATGAGAACTAAACAAATCGTTTTATAAAAACTTAACCTAAAATTTGTACATTTTGTGGAGGGAAGTTCACCAAGTATTTGAAATATGAGGACATTGGCTGTATGAAGGTGATCTTTAATCTAAATCAATAATTTTGTTCACAAAGTTTTTTCTAGCCTTGCAGCCTTGATTCTCTAGCAAATGAAGAACGTGTGTTACTATTTGAAGAAGAAGAAGAAGAAGAAGGATAAAAAAAAAAATTTAAAAAAAAAAAAAAACCTTGAAGGTTAAGAGGATTCTAGTTTGTCTGGAAATTAAACATTAAAATTCAGATACGCACAATACATGGGTAATCACAGGAAAAACGTATTTTGGCCACTCACACACCAAAACCCCAACTGCACACTATGCCACCACAATGACAAAGACACCTGGCCCCACCTCCTATCCACATGCGAACACTCACATATAAAAAACCTA
Organism: Polytrichum formosum; assembly: GCA_964035585.1. NCBI lineage: Eukaryota > Viridiplantae > Streptophyta > Polytrichopsida > Polytrichales > Polytrichaceae > Polytrichum > Polytrichum formosum. The sequence goes on from OZ037941.1 coordinate 4,915,758, forward strand.
AGAATAGCACAACACAATAAAGCGGTGCACCTCATAACCCAAACATTGCAAGCCAACAAAAACACCCGGTTTTTCACATTAACCAATGCAGGAAACCTTAACAACAAACCTCCTGAACAAACAATCCCAGACTGGCTTCTCAAATGTACATGCCCCCAAACAATATGCCAATGCCAAGCCAAACTACGACCAGACATCCTATGCATAATCGGCGCCCAGAACTCCACACAACCCCCAATAGTGCCCACCCCTGCACTTACTATCCAACTCATTGAATTTACGTATTGTCACGATAGATCCCCCGACCAAGCCCTCACACACAAATACAACAAATACGATCCCCTAATCAACACCTTACGAAACAATGGATGGCAAACCAACCCCCTCATTACCATCACAACAAGAGTTAGAGGCGCCATACACGAACATTCCATTAACTCACCAACTTAAAAGTCCCAAAGCTGGCCATTAAAACCCTCATGAAAAACATACACCAGAACGCCATCAAATACCTCACATACCTCATCCTAAACAAAAGGAAACTCGAAAACAAACAAACACCCGTCCCCCCCCCTACATATAATATTATTAAAAAAACCCGAGCCCACCTCTCAGGAGGCATAACACCTATGCTGCATCATGGACATCTTCTTCTTCTTTTCTTTTATCGACATGATCTCAGTTGATGGACTTTGTAAGCTCAAATATCATGTCATCAAAACAAAAGTTGTTGGAATTGACATTAAGAGGACTTTGGTATTGATTGAATCCATGTGATATATAGGATCTCTAGAATTTATAATTTTCTACTCATAGTTTTTCCGTTCAATTAAAAAAACATTGAAATTTCAAGAATTATATATGCAACCAAAGGTAGTACAAGTAACGGAATTCAGTAGTAGTAAATAGCAATACAAACAAATTGAACCGAAACTCTTAAGTGGCCTTGGATACCACTTGATCCTGCCAAAAAGTTGGACAAGATGGATGCATTGACCAATCTTAGTTGGAGTCACCTTAAATCCATTCTTCCCAAACATCTCATGTCAACTTGTGGAACACCCTAACAATTTCCCCATGATCAAAGTGTAGATTACTCCTTTGAAAGACCTCGATTCGATACGTAACACACAATTAGCACGAGATGGTTAGCAAATCATCCAAATTGAGGCCGTAGTCACTTTCCTCATTATTTTTGGAGCTCGTATGAATATCTCATTCGTTATCAAAGTAAAGATTGTGATGCTCATTGAATGGTCATATAGGTCCCCTCCAATTATGTTGATTATTGAACTTCAAATTATTTTTGAACATGTAGTCCAATCCCTTCTAAACACGTGTCTTTTTGGTACATGTTCATAGATCCACACCTAACCACACACCACTCAATAAATAGATGTTGGATTAAGATAATTAACTGAATTAGGCATGTCTACCTTACCACTTAAATGGAGGTCTCCAAAAAAATTTAATGACTGTATGCGTTATGCATACCTTAAGGTAGATGGGTGTCAAATGGTTACTTTCTCCGATAGCCCACTTCTCCCATGACACGGAAAACATGAGAAGAACAAAGATGGTTAACAAAAGTCGAATCAAGGTTAGAGCCGCTTTCCTCATAATCTTCGGAGCTCATATGAATATCTTATTCATTATTAGAGCGAAGATTCTTGTGCTCATCAAATGGTCATACAAATCCCCCCCCCGCCCCCGAAAATCATGACTAAGGTAGAAATGCGGAAAATGGTGAAACTGATTTGGCCAAAAATAGTGGCTTGAAATTTTTGCAATGTTTTTGAGAGATGGAGGAGAGGAAATGTTGAGAAATGCAAGTTGTTCCATAATTCTATTCCATGTAATTGACTACTTACATTTTCCCAAATAGGCAAGTCAAACCCCTTACTTGTACAGTAGAGTCTCCTTAATTTGAGCATCAAATTACCATATTTTGCATACGAATGCACACAACATGGTTAGCTCAATGGCACCCAGATCATTCCCAAGTGGTGTGAAACAGGACCTATCCGCCCAGTCACTACATCCAGCCTATCAGTATATCCTTTTGGGCCACCACATTTATAATTAGCGATTTCAGGTCCACACAAGAATCATTCTACTCTTAATCTAGTAGTGATCATACATTATTTTCCATTTTTTTCTACCTTGTTGAAATTAGAATGATTGCTATATTTTGAACCCATAGTCCAATCTCTTTTGATTACGTGCCTTTTTGGTATCTGTTCTTGGAGCACTTAAATATTGGTGTCCGATTAAGAATAGTAGCCAACTGAGCCACTTCTTCCTTATGTGAACAAGAATGTTAGCGCTTTCAAGAACGTCGGTGTACCAAAGACTCGCATCAAATTGAGCCAACATCACACAACTCTTCCAACAAATTTAATCCACCGATTTGCTTGCAATAAGCCAAATGTCGATTGACTCTTGACCCACCATCTCTTTCACACAAGCCTTATTGCCACATGCATAGGCTACTTATTAATTTGTACCACCTTCGTAGTACGGGTGTGACCTAGCTCCCAACTTTCCTTACCCTTTAGGTGTGTAGACACGTACCAAAAAAGGTCGGAGTATTCATTTCCAATTTTATGTAAGTGTTGAAATTACTCATGTGGTTGCGACACTTGGAGGGGTAGGCGTTCATACGTCAATGTAATGGTACTTGTTGAAATCAATTTCATCACACTTATTATGGAATTTAATGTGGGTTAGTTAAAATGAACGCATGTGTATCATCCAAAGAATCGGTTGGTTAAGTAGCATTCAAGGTTTCTCAAGCTAACACCACTACCACACCCATTCATCTACACCATTTAAAAAATAAAACATAATGACTTTATTTGAGAACATAAATCTTTAATAATTTAGGCCTTCCAATAATTTCATAAAGGAGACATCCTTGGAAGTCATAAGTTTACGTTCCAAATTGAAATTTCACTTTTCATTTGAGTGATCATAGGATTGTTGGTCGTGTTCAATTGACCTATTTTAAGCTGAACTCTAAAACATATGTGCGGCACCGAAATTGGATTCAACATCAAATCAATGTATCATACAATAGATATATGTTGTTGAGCGCAGTCTTGACTACTTACATCTTTAACAAATATTAGACAAAATAATAATTTGTTTGACTATGATGCTTGTTGAAAATCATTGTAGGAGAATCAATTACATTACATCATTTGGCAACAAGTATGGGCCCCATGAACAATAGACAATGGACTTCCATAGACAATAGAAATGGCTTGGCTCAAAATGCATATTGCTAAAGCTCGACTTTATTGTGCCTAATTGATTTACTCATATTGCATTGATTTACCCAAAAAAATGGTGTTTGCACTAATACACATTATCAAGTAAATATATATATATATATACTTATATATATATATATATATACTTTTATATATATATATATATACTTATATATATCTATATATATCTATATATCTATAAAGGAATTCTAAACAATGAAGGGTCCATCAAAAGTAGACAATCCTATTACAAGTAAAGTAGATAGGCATAAAATTTAGGCCATTACCTTATGGTAGAATTAAAACAGGGGTTGAATATTAGGACCCTGGATTTTATGTTTAGGATGATATGTTTGTAAGGATGTTGCATGTTGGATGGATACAAGTATTCTAGAAATGGCTTGTATGGAACCGTGTTGCAATAGTATGTATGGATATGGTTCTATGCATGGACATGGATTACATTTTATTACTTAAATGGAATATAGACTACAATAAATTACATTGGCATGGGAAATATAAGTATTGATAGGGTGAAAACAAATAGGTCATTTTAAAGAATTAAGTGATTATAGAGAACCTTTAAATCATGCCTTGGAAGTAAATAACCCCTAAACAAATACCCTACATCGCACGTGGTGCACAAAAATCCTATAGAGTGCCCCATCTGTGACTAAAACTGAAGACTGGGCACTGAAATGGTGTTGATGAGGACTTTAATGATATGTAATGATCTTCCAAACACAAGCCTATCTCAAGTTTACATAAATGATGTAACCCACACATCTTCCAAATTAGTGATTTATCTTCCACATCAATGTAATCAAACATTTTATGAGTTCCAAATCCTAGTGCATTTTTCTTAAGCATAAGAAAGAACAAGGCTTGACTTGTAGGCTATGGAGAGAGTGAATATGCCCATAGAATAAATACCAATAGTCATTTACTTGGATTCTATGAGTATTCCAAAGAGAATTTCGTTACATTTAGCGTATGTGGTACTAATTCCCAAAACACGCACTATTTTGCCAAATCTCAAAATTAGTGAGGGTTGGAATTTCTACTGAGTGATACTTAATTCATGAATGCATGCTCATTTACCATACATTTCAAGAAAAGTAGTGCATGCTCTCTAAGGTACTTTGAAGCTCAATGAGGCCGCAACTTTGAGAATCATTCATGATGGTACGACGACAACAGCAACAACAACAACTCCATGCATTGTAAAATGGTATCCGGTAGCATTGCTACTCATCAAAACATGGCAAAAATAATGGAAAAAACACTTTGAGCATGATTCACAGTGAACTTTGGCAAAGAATGTGAGAAATCTCAACCCTGGGTCGACTAAATGGGAGATAACCACCTGGGCGCCAAGCAATGAGACACTTTGAGCTCCCGAAAGCCCAAATCTTTTGGTGGCACTAATTTCATAGTGAAAAGAAATTTAATATCACCTTCACTAATCTCCCACACGCACTATTAGCCAACCCTCACTAAATGGGATAATCAATGTAGTGTTAGAATGCAGTTTCCACATAGGACGCAAGTGGGTCTTTACCAATGTAAGAATGACAAGTAACAAAATTCGAGAAGAAAATGCATGTTTTGGGTTAGAATAATAGCCCTCTAGCAATTATAACGGTTTAAAACATGCTCACAAACTTAAAAACATTTGTGAGAAAAAACATCCGTTTGAAAGAGCATCCATGTGGGGACCATGAATGTTGGCCACAAATACATGTACAAGTACAAAATAAAAGCTACCCATAGATATGAAATGCACGAAATCTTGAGAATGGGAACATGTACAATTTGCCTTGGTATTGTACATCCGTCCCCAAATACGGTCTCCGATGAGGGATGGTCCCTTTAACACCATGGAATGTTCAATGGACCCCCCCAAAAAACCTCCCACTTCTTATTGCATAAGTGGTGTAGTGTCCTCGATATCTAATCTTAGACCGACTTTGATTCTTGTAGGTGGAAACACCTATGAGCATCTCGCAAAATATCTTTCCAAGGACCGAGTGTTTCGAAGGTGGTGGTTATAAGTGATTGCACTCACTTGGAAATTGATGCGGATTTTACAAAATTATTGCGGCTATTGTACCAAAAAAGTGTTCAAAAGAGGGGCATCATGTCAGATCTTGTCATCGTGTTGAATGGTAGCAATGCGTAAGGCATGTGGGTGTTGTTTGGGTCATTTTTTTCAAGTTCTCCAACTCCAATCAATTAGAATCACACAACAAAATTCGTGTTGAATTAGCAAATCTATGGTATAAGCATTACCAAAACCATCGGATTGAAAATTTTGACTTTCTCTGATTTAGTTGCGGTCATTGGAAGTGCACGTTTGTTGATTCCTTGGCTGAATATGTAGGTCCTCTTGATTATGTTCACTATTGAGTGTGGAGTTGTTAGTAATTTTTGAAGACGTAGTCTGATCTCTTTTGAATATGTGTTTTTATGGTGTTTGTTCTTTGATCATCAGTGAACCACACACCAATCAAATATAGATGTTTGATGAGGAGACGTAACCAAATACCACCCACATTCCTTAACACCCCACGCCCGCTTGCCCAATCAACTCATGCACCCAAAAGGTGAAAAAGTTAGGGAGTGTTTTAGAGTTGGTTTGACCCTCAATCTACCAATATGGAAAGAACACAGTTATTGGGGGTTGGAAATGTAATGCCAATATAATAACTATATTATGTACCAAAAATATTAACATCTTATGAATTTTATATTTTATATTTTCAATTATTAATTTACAAGCCGTCCTAATTTTCAACCCACATAAGATATATTGGGTGTTTGTATTTTTTACCCATTCTAATTGGATTCTAACTTTCAGCCCATTGTAGTAGTTGTAAATGGTATAGGTGCCTAGAGGCATAGGAGTTTCACATTTGTTGTTTGTGAACATAAGTAACTTTGTGAAGTGCATGTTAACTATGTCTGGTATGTTTACCATAGCACATTGGAGTGCTTGAGATGATAGGTTTATGTTTTAGTATGCAAGAGGTCGGTAGTATTGAGCATACTAATGGCAAGTGTCAACTTGACCATTGTGTAATCTAGGCAAAGACCTCACGGTAGTATTGAGCATACTAATGCGAAGAGATTAATAAGCACACAAACGCCAAGTGTCACGAGGCTATAGTAATGGTCAAATTGTTGGCCATTAGTGCCCCTTAGCCTAAGCCTCTAGATTTTTTGTAGATAAACTACAATGACCACTACACTACTTGCACACATGGAATGGCATATGTTCCAAAAAGGAGCCTCACATGTGTGAATGCAAAAAGTTTTTGAGACATCGAATGTTCTAAAAACATCCAACGTCCAAGTAAAGTGTTCCAATAGAAAGCCACATCTCACCCACAAGGACAAAAAACCAAAAACATTGTAATCACAAGCCCAAGATTTGTTAACTTGGTCTTTTGTCTTATAGTGTTTTTAGAGGCATCGAACATTTTGAGACATTTGACGACCATGTAGAATACCATGATTGGACAACGAACGTTCTCAAGTGTCCATCATTAAAGAGGTGACTCCCCAACTTGCAAGAGGGTCCTTGATGTTCAAAATCATCTAGCGTTCGCCGTGTGTGAGTGGTGTTAAGTAAGTGGGTCTTAAACGGACATTTTCTATATGCACCCACTTCTCAAAGGTTATGAAACATGGCACCATGCTCAATACAACCATCTCAGGTTCACATATGAGCTTGAAGCCATGATCAAGGTGAACTCTCTCTCTCTCTCTCTCTCTCTCTCTCTCTCTCTCTCTCTCTCTCTAATGATGAGCAAATCATGGTTATGACCATAACCACTTTCGTCATAATTATTGGAGCTCATATGAATATCTCATTCATTGTCAAAGTGAAGATTATTTGACTTACTAAATGACTATACATGTCCCCCCCCCAATTATGTTGAGTCTTGTGTCTAGAATGGTTGACAAATTTTGAACATGTAGTCGAGTTTTTCTCAACTCGTGTCATTTTAATGTCAAACCTTAGGACTCACACCCAATCAGACACCACTCAAATATAAGTGCCCGTTTAAGATGAAAACCCAATTCGGCACATCTCCCTTGTTGCTATACTGGCCCCATCTTTTGAAAGCAACTTTTTTTCGTTTATTGGGTCACAACAAAATCGTAATTTAATGATTTTTTGCAGTCAAGAGTCTCAAGACACTTCTCATATCCTACAATCATCTAAAACGTCATTGGAAAGCTCCATGGTTTTCATCCATCTACAAAACTTGAACTTTGGACATATGGCCGGTTTTGGCACAAAAATTAAACATGCATCGTGTGCTCCGCCGCTTTAGAGAGTCTTAATTTAAAAGGATGTTCCCCAATGCAAAAATCAAACCCCTTGCAATTCATCAAGAAATCTATGTATCCAGTTAAGAAACCAACGAACATGCACATCCGATAACCATAACTAAATCAAGAAAGCCCCAATTTTCAATCTGGTTTTTGCGGATGTCTCATCGCAGATTTACTAATACAACACGAGTTTTGTTGTGTAAATCTAATTGGTAGAAGTTGGAGAACATGATAAACGAACCAAGTATCACCCACATACCTTATGGTTGTATCACACTTAGGATGATCTACTTCAACCCCCAAGTGAAATATTTGGCAAATCGCACAACAACGACAAACTCTCGATCCTCTCCTCTCATCTCGACTAATTTCCTTTATAGACAATCACAACTCCATTCGCCTTGTAAACATCAACAAACTCTGTGAACACCTCCCCAACCACCACCCCCTCAAATAGTCTCGGTCAAAATGCCAAGAAGGAGTGAGGGGTTGATCACACCAGCCAGTTCTAACACCATCCGTCGGCATCTTCGGCTGTAATAATGTGAAAAGTGGTGGGCCAACATCTATTTCTGAACATAATCCCTAGCAACTTCACAACTGGAACCGGACGGAAAGTTTGGTGTGATCAGGGCATGAGGGTGTGTCCGCGGTTGTCATTTTACATCCTTGGCAAATGAAGTCATTGTTCAAAATAATTCGAACTACAATAATAATTAAAAGTATCATAAAAAAATGTCTCATAAAAGATAACCATCTACGGAATTTGGTGGGATATTTTCAATACCATGATGACATGGTGGACATTTGATTTGCTAAACATAAGTTGCATGGGTGTATTTTGATTTGTCATTTATGTTCTAAAATTCCATCAATTAGGCTCATACAACAAAACTTGTGTTGCATTAGCAAATCTACAATAAAAACATCAACAACCATTATATTGAAAATCAGACCTCCCTAAATTTGATATGGTTATGATAATTCCATGTTTCCTAGTTGTGTTCACTATTGAGTGTAGATTAGTTACTAATATTTGAAGACGCAGTCCATACTCTTTTAAACATGTGTCTTTATGGAGTTTTCTATTTGATCCTCAACAAACCACATACCAATCAAATATAGGGGCCCGGTTAAGATAATGAGCCACTTCATACCCATCTACCTGAAGCTAGGTCTTTAGCATGGCACCTTCGCACCTTGGGTAGGGTAGTTGTCCAGGCCGAGAGGGAGTTGTCGCATATGCACATAATATCTCTCATCCATCCAACACAAATACTTGACCCCCTATAAGTTTGTGGTTGATTCGCCCCAAATAGCTTCGACTATACTAATTTGGGTCCATAAGAGTCGATTTAATCGTTAAATGAATTATTGAAAGTTAGTATTTAAACTACATATTATTTTAGGGGTTTCACGCTGGATGAATGAAAAGGCATGCTCATTGGTCGCTCCTATATCTCACCCTCCACGGAAAAACCAAACTGGTTAAAAATAGAAGCTAGGTTGACTTTGCTAAAAATCGTGTTTTATTGGTTGTTGCATTCTTGACGCCCTTTTGGACGCGTGGCTATGTTTAGCCAGTTTACTTTTTCCTTTGTTAGAAATCGAGTTTTATTGTTTTACTACATTCTTGACGCCCTTTTGGACGCATGCTATTTTTAACCAGTTTGGTTTTTCCGTGGAGGGTGAGATATGACAATCTCCTCTCACCACTTTGCTGGGTCTTTGTAAATTCACAAATAATTTGGCAGAGAGTAAAAGAGTAAAGAGACATTCTATGACATGGGAGGGGAGGGTCTTGATATATGCTCTAGAAGGGAGGGAATCATTGTATATGAGTATACCTCTCATTCATCCAACATGAAAACCCCAAATATTATGCAACCTGAAGGTTACTTTAAAAAAAGTTGAGATGATAGATGAATTAGCATTCAAACCCTAAATTACTCTACTCAAGGTCATTTGAGATGAACCTATAGGGGATCCAATCTTTATCTTGGATGGATGAGATATGCTCAAATACAATAATTCCCTCGCTCTTATGCGGTTAGAGTATGATGGAGGCCATTGCATATTGGCAACACGGAGAATTGTCAATACATTGGGATTTCTTGTGATAAGTTCATGGGTTTTTACACCATTTATGGCATTCAAGCCTTCGGGAGCTTCAAAGAGAGAGAATCCGACCACAATGTATGAGTGATCTGAGTACAATTTGTATGAAATATGAATACGTTTTAACACATTTGGAGGGTATATATATATAATAGGTGTTGGACTTGGACCAATGACATAATTGAGTGCACTTCTACCTTATTGCGGCTTGGTTTCAATGATTTTTATTTGAAGTTTTCAAGAGAGGAGCAAAGCCACACATGGACGATTATACAAATATTCACCCAATTAGTGTTACATTCATCCAAATGTTGGCGATGTCATCCATTTTTTAATGGATGCTACATATTTTTATGACTATTTCATCCAAAAGGACATGGAATAATCATTGAATATCCGAGTTTCTAAAAAAGTTAATCACAAATCACCGGAGCATAGTCGGATTAAAAATCATTGCTTGGTACAGTGTAAAACAACCCTTGATATAACCAATGATGGAGGTAAATTACATTGACAGAATAGAGTTAATCAAAAAAGTACAAGGATCAATTGGGGTCGAATCGCCTTAATAGCCCTTTGTTCGAGTGTAACCGGAAAGTCTTGGAGGGCTTCTTTGAGTTTTAGACGCCGACATGTTTTATCTTTATATAACTAAGAATCTCCTCAAATTTTTTTGTCATCTATGTGCACATGCATCTCTCTGCTCCTCTCACCACTTGTGTACTCAAATAAATCAAACTTAGAAAAGGACTCAAAAAAATTCCCAAAGTTTTTTTCCCCTGAAATAGAGCAAAACAACTTCCCTCCTTAGTTTTATTTTTAGGTCACTGACGTAAGTGTTGGAAGTAACAAATATGGGAAACTCCGCGAGAAAACTTGAATTGGTCCGCACCTTTTGGTGACTTTCCGGTTCACTCTACCATCCGGTGGCCCTCACAAAATGTTGAAGTTGTCGATACTTTAAAAGGTGCCGATTGCTCACGACTATGGAATATGATGATCAAAAAGCATGCAGCCAGCTGGGAGACTCAGCAGTAACTCGTGGAGCCTTTACTTTTCCCCCCTTTTAAAGTTACTTTTTACTCCCTCATTCTACAACTTCTACTTTACAGCCCAAGGGAGAATATTATTATTATTGATAACGTCCCAACAACCGCGCTTCTTCTCTACTTTGACCTCGTTGGTGCATCGGGTCCAACAAACACTCATTTTACATACATGTATATGTTATCAAAGCTCCAAGTGCATTCCGACAAAGTAACGTCAAATTTCATGTCCCCATGCAAGTGACCGCCGGATGAAAGTATTAAGAATATATACGTAAGTGATGCCAACAATTTTCATTGGTGACATCACTTGTTCTTGAGCAATGTGACTCCAAAAGGACATACATGCATCGCCCCCGGTCTTCATTTTATGGCAAACGTCTTGAATTCAAAATAGGGACCGTAGTAGAAAAAAATTGTTGATGTTTCATTTAGGCATATCATAGTTCAAATTTAGTATGCATGACTCGGAGATATAGAATTGTAGATTCCATATTAACTCAATGTACTTCACTTATAGATTTTGAAGCGATTCATGGTGCTTGAAGTTTAATGGTGGAGGCCCACTATTATTTTGCATTTGAGATCATTGTCACAAATCATGTTGCATGCTACCTAAGTGACCGGTTGTGAAGGCCATCATAAGTCCATTTATGGATTACCAAAGCAATACAACTTAGGATACACAAGTAATAAGATCGTTGGAGCTTTGGATGGGCTTGGGACGAGCACCCATCCAAGTCTTTGATTTGGAGTTGGGCTCTCCAAGTGAAGAATGGCTATGAGAATACCATTATTCTTTCAATCAACATCACTCATAACATTATTCAGATCCATAACAATGTTTTGTGGGACTAAAAATATTCCATGGAATATTCCCGGATATTCTCCCTATTCGATGTGAATGTGGGGGAATATTCTATGGAATATTGTCAGTCCCACATAACATTGTTATGGATCAAAAACATGGTAAGTTACCATGTCACTTGTGCTCCCATTCTTAAAGGCTAGGGAAGGTGAGAGGTATTTGCAAATGAGAACAATTATTTTATGGTAGGAAATCCAAGACTTCATAACATTATTCAGACCCATGTAGTGTTCTGTGGGACTGACAATATTCTGGGGAATATTCCCATAATTTTTCACATTCAGATTGAATGTGAAAAATTATGGGAATATTCCCCAGAATATTGTCAGTCCCACAGAACACTACATGGGTCTGAATAATGTTATGTTGGTTCTATCCGAGCTCCTTCTATATAAAATGTACATTTTCTACCTTTATACCTTTATTCAAATGTCCCTCTGTGATTATCAATGTGTATTTTTGACAGAAAAATTGCAAGTTTTTAGCATTTGACACGCAAAAACTTGCACCCAAAAAAATGCATGCCAATCATCACGCACAATTTAGAATTTGACATGAAATTGAAATAACACTTACTACTAGGCATGCGGCATTGAGGTGACATTTTAGAAGAAAATATAGATGTCAATTGACATTCATTTTTGTTTTTGACAATGTCATATGACACTTTGGATTTGAAATTGAATGTCAAATGAAATTTGTCAAACATACACATTGGTGATTATGTTCGAAGACAAGTCTGGGCCATATAAGCCGACCACCCCAACCCCCATAGCCATAGCCAAGGTTTTCGCTCACCAACTTGAGCTACATTGCTACAATTCTCAATTTGAGAAAGTCTATAAAGATATTACATAATTGCCAAATAATGGGGGAACAATTTCCATAACAAATTCACGGTCCCACAAAGCATCAATGTGTTCTTGAATGATGCTATGAACTTGAGATGCAAGTAAGGTGAGATATGTGGGCCTATTATAAATGCTTCCAAATCTACATAGAGATAAGAGATTTGGGGGGGGGGACCCCAAAAACCATCTCATGGTATTTTGTGATCTTTGTACACCAATCCAACACCGTATTTAGTTTTTGAACACAAACTGCCTCCAGTAGAACTTGTTTCATAACCCTGCTCAATCACCTCGCTCTGGGTTCACATATGAACTCGTGCTATGATCAAAGTGAAGCGTCCCTCATTCATGTCAACCCTAAAGTTGGCGTCATCTCTGTCTTTCTCTTGGACACAAAGGATTCATTCAATGGACCGTATTTGCTTCATATTTAGAATTTGAACCAAGGAGTGTTGCTTTTTTAGATGATTGGGATGGCCGCTTGTGCTTCACATAAAAGGCCATGGAGATGCCTCCATGGCCATGACGCCAATTTCAATCATAAGGACACGATACTTGTATATTTGGCCCACCAATGGGAACACACTTTTCATCTAGAGCAAGCAATCCAAGTGAACAATGGTGTTTGTAGGTGTCCTCTTTCTATTGACCGGTTGTACATATAGGATAATGCATTTGCACACGTAACTACACTCTTTATGGACTAGTTAACCATTGAGAGGAGAGTGGATGACAAGTGGTGGAAGAGGCAAGTCATCCACCTCCTCGAGTTCGTCATTGGTCATGACCTTTTTGCTACAAGTTAGGTATGAAATGTCGTCTACGTAGATAATAAGCAAAAGAGTTGTTGGAAGTGCCTTTCACTTGAAGAGTGACCAATTATGGTAAATATTATGAGTCAACTTTTAAACGAGGAAATTGGCATGTTTGCCTTCCATAACATTGTTATGTGGGACTCACAATATTCTACGGAATATTCCTCACATTTAGCCTGAATGATGGAATATTCTGCAAAATACTGTCAATCCCATAGAACACTGTTATGGATCTGAATAATGTTATGTTTGTCTCAAAAAAATTATATATATATATATATATATATATACACACACACACACACAAACGAGGAAACCAATAGTAAAAAAATCAAGGAATTTACTTTGGATTGAACAAAATTGAAAATCACTATTTTTTCAAAAATTCCCTTTTTAATGTTGTTTATCTAGAAACATATTTTTCTTCAATATTTTAGTTCCCTTTGAAGCCGCCTAAGTAGGATGGATATGTGGAGAGATTGATGCAAATAAATTTCCTCAATTAGAAGGTTCCATGTTGTTTTATTGCATGGTGTTTGTATATTGTGGGCCACATTGCTATATTGAAAGGCAAGTCACACTATACGTATGCCTATAACATTAACCATAAACAATGTACACCTTTTACACATGATATTTTGGGTTGCGAGTTAGCATGGCTTATGAATTCATGAAACAGTAATATTTAAAATAATAAAATAATAAAAATGTATTTATTTTTGGGTATTATATTGGTATTATATTTCTCAACCCATAATAGTTCATGTTTGTGTAGAAAACATTGATTCCATATTCCTTTTTCTTTCTTGAGGGAAGAGGCCAAAAAGCCAACGCTAAATGCATAAAGAATTAAAGAAGAGGCGCCCACTTTGAGGGAGGTGGGGCCCCTCGGACGTGCCACCATATTCCCAATTTTGAATACCCCAGAGAGAAATATGTTGTAGGTCAAGAAAAATCACATTGACCAGAATTTTCTTAGTGTGACAAAAGTATAGTGTGCCACAATAATAAGTGTAGAAGGTGTACACCATTTATGGCATTTAGTGTCATGTACACTAGTTGCAAAGGGCCTAAACTAGATGCCCAAAGGTGCCAAAGTGTCATATTTGATAATTGCCAATATGATATTATTCATCAACATAAGTAAACTTTTTAAGTGAAAAAATATTTACATTATGACATATAGGGTAGCACATTGGGATACTTGAGAAGATAATACTTCATTTTAGTACACAAGGGAGGATATTGTCCAGTATACTAATACCAAGTGTCGTTTGTGTGAACTTTAGTCAACTAACTTGTAGACCACTTAGTAACACCTCATAACACTATTGAACATCCTCATGCCAAGATATTAGTATGTGCAATTGAATGCCAAGTGTAATTAGGTGATGTTGATGATGAACTTGTTGATCATTAGTGTAACTTAACATACACCTCGAAATAGGGTAAGTGACACTATTACGCATTTGACACTAAATACCACAAAGGGAGTAGTGGAACTGCCAAATGATCCTTGTTGTGTTTTTACCCCAAATAGAGGTCTTGAAATCTTGTTTTATGTTCAACCCATTATATCTTTGATTCATGTTGTATACTTACAACACCCTTACAATCTTTTGGGGTTATCTTATCTAAAATAGATCAAACTTCTAGATGACAAACCACATGGAATTGGTATTTAATTTTTCTAGTGTGGATAAGGTAGTCATGCCTAATTCAATTACCCATCTCAATTGGACAACAACATTCGAGTGGTATGTGGATTGGTGTGGCTTCAAAAACAAACACCAAAAATACAAGTGTTTACAAGAGATTGGATTGTGTGCTCAAAATATGATAACCATTCTAGGTTCATGAAAGCACCTATCCACATGATGTATCATGTCATCTCCATGCGGGTAACTTTACAAGGGAAATGTAGGTGAGATGGAATTATCACATATGAGGGGACCTCTTATTCATGGAGAGAGAGAGAGAGAGGGAATTATCACATATGAGTGTACCTCTCATTCATCCAACATAAAAGCCTTGAAATAATATGTAGTTCATAGGTTTTTTTTGTAGTCATTTGGCACATCATAATTAGCTCTAGAGACCCAAAATAGTCTAATCCCTAAATAACAATCTAACTCCAAAACCAGATTAACATGTCCACTATAGCTTTGTTGATCCATCTTGATATGAGTTCACTTCACTAATTTGAGGTCTTTGATCCTAATTTAAGGGTTACGATTTTCTTTAAATAGTAAAAAGCCATGGGTCCTACAATAGTATGTAGCATTTTTTGGGAAGTGAATTGTGAGTTGTATGGCCCACGTAAATATATACGACACCTATCCAAGGGGAGGATGAAAACGTTGATTATTATGTAACGTCCATATGTTATTTCTATAGATATACTTTCTTATAAATCAGGGTCTGAGATCTCGAATCAATCTCAAGAAGAGATTCGCAAAGTCATTGACAATCATTATCGTAAAATGAAAATCCCATTGTATTGTTTTTTTCATTTTCATAGTGTTTTTGGAATGGTATAGCAACCAAACCAGTGTCCAGCATAGGCCACCACTACATTGATTATCCCATTTAGGTGCGTGGCACTAAATTCCAAAAAAACACACATTATTTTGCCAAATCTCAAAATTAGTGAGGCCTCAAATTTTTATTGAGTGATACTAAATTTGTGAATACATGTTCATGTACCTTACATATCAAGAAAATCAATGCATGCTCTAAGGTGTTTGTAGAGTGTATAATTTGTTTTGGTGAGCTCAAAAAGTCTTCTTCTTCTTCTTCTTCTTCTTCTTCTGCTCCTCCTCAATCAATGTCACCCACTCCCAAGGCATCTCCTAACACCAAGAAGCTGAAGAAAACTTGCGTTGAGAGTTTTCGACAATTTGACACTTTGGACTCCCAAAACCCTACATCTTCTAGTGGCACTAATTTCATTGTGTGAAGAAATTTTGTATCAACTTCATTAATTTCCCACACGCACTATTAGCCCACCCTCACTAAATGGGATAAATAGTGTGATCTACCTTACACATGAAGGTGGCGGAAGTTTTGGTTTGAGCTAACTTGAGTTCAGGTGGACGGGTCTTGAGTGGCTTGTTTTCTTAATCGGACTCCTATATTTGATTGTTGTGTGGTTCATTGAGGATCAAAGATCAAACATCATAAAGACACATGTTTAAAAGAGACTGGACTACGTCTTCAAATATTAATAACTACTCTACACTCAATAGTGAACACAATTTGGATGACCTATGTATCCACTTAAGAAATCAACAAACATGCACTTCCAATAATCATAACTAAATCGGGGGAGGTCAGATTTTCAATCCGGGTTGTGCAAATGTTTCATTGTAGATTTGCTAATGCAACATGAGTTTTGTTGTGTAAATCTATTCAGTAGAAGTTGGAGAACACGAAACGAACCAAGTAACACCCACATACATACATGAGAAGGTTCGACCGGATGAGCAAGGCAGGGCACATGTCTCCAAATTGGGAAAGCCAGGTTGCCACTTCCATCATAGTGGGACAACTGCCCTGCCTACTTCTTAGTAAAATGATCATCTATTATCCACTTCAAGGAGGCATTTATGAGCTTGCAAGGCATTTGAGAAGGGGTTGGATTCCGTGCCCACAGAATATTTGTTTGAGTCACAATTGTAACTTATGTGCAATTAGGGCTGGTTTACACCATGGACCGTGAAGTCGGACCGTGGAAGATGGCCTTTTTCCATGGTCCTACTTGGTGGTCCAATGTCCATGGTCCTACTTGGTGGTCCAATGTCCATGGTCCAGTTTTTTAAAAGAAATAAGTTACAAAGCCTTTGGCCCCCTCACTAGGTGTAAAATCGAATGTGGACCAAGGAATGACCATGCACCAAAAAGTGAATGTGCTGATTTTTTTAATATATGTCTAAAAAGGGCAGTTTTGAAAAAAAAAATTGGCCATTCTTTTGTCTTCTCTTGTCTTCATCTTCTTTTCCCCAAAAAATTCATTAAAAATAACTATAAAAGTATTTCTCTGCCATGGGCCCTTGCCTTTTTCTACTAGAGCACCTTTTTGGCCTCTCCCACCACAACACCCGTTGGAACATGGCAGTGGATAATGTAGGCCTTAAATGTGTCTTTTGGGGACCTCGAACTCCATGATCACTCTGACATTTTTTCCTTGGTGTAAACCGAAGTGGTCCTAGGATGAGTTCAACAACCAATCACAAATTTTATAGGGCCTTGGGACAACTTCATGGTCTATGGTGTAAACAACCCCGTAGGGCCAGTTCACATAGGGTCCCAAGTCCCACTCATGTTAGCAAGTCCCAACATGGAGGCAAAGTCCCAACTTGTGAGCCTCAAGTAATCACTAAAATATGGTTAAATATCCTTAAAGTTGGATCTTGATTATTTTCTACAAAATATTTGCGGGACTTGGGTTGAGAGTTGGGTCTAGCTTTTTGCTCGACCCAACTCGCAACACAAGTCTGAAGCCTCACTTCCAAAAAGTGTTGTCATGTAGGCATTCATGTCGTAGTTGGGACTTAGGACTTGGGACCATGTTTGAAGTGGTAAGTCCCAATTTCCATGCTCTCAACGGTTGATATTGCATGGATTGACCAACCTCGTGTGACTTGGGACTTAGGACTTGGGACCCGTGTGAACTGGCCCTTAGGTCAAGGGTTAGTTTCCATGTAAGCCACTCGCCCACAAGATTCTAGTGAAATCTAAATTTTCTCTAGAATCTGGTGGCCGAGCAACCTACGTGGAAACTAACCTAAGTTGCCTTCGCAAAGAGGTGGCCTCTTTCACACCAATTATCTCGGGTCATTATCTTATCACAAAAACTGGTAACTTTGTTAATGCACTATATAGGGATCTTGGTTTCTAAAATGAATTCTTGTGTTTTCTTACCGTGGTGTTAAATATTAAAAGCATTGTGGAATGTTGATAAGCTAGCGTGGGGCAATTGCATGGCATTTTTTTTTCATTTACAAGTCCAAACTAACATATGCTTGACTACATCATGTAGGGGGGGGGGTAATGGAAGGCATACTTTGACCAATTGATATATGGTAGCCATGTTAGGGGGTCCAATAAAAATCAACCCTCCCATAGGTCTATGGTTGATGTATGACAACTTAATTTCATTCCATTATATTAGGGTATGTGATGTTAATTCCGGGGTTTGTTGGAAGAAAAGTATTGTTTTTTTAAAACCCATGAGGGATTCCCAACGTTTTCACCTCCAACTTACAAGCATGCAACCGAATTCGAACCAACATAGGTTAAAGCGGACCTCACATCATAAGACCAAACTGAGGATGGACTTTCACAAGCTGATTTGTGGTAGCCATCTTTGGGGGTTATGTAAAAAAACACTTGGATAGAACGCGACATTCATCCAAAACTTTACCGATAATAGAAACTTTGGGCTATTTCATCCGGTGTCAAAATTTTAAATTGGGAGAACTCGAAACTACACTAAATAGGATATTCAGTGTTTGATTATATTATGTGTTGTACCACCCTACCCTGCTCAACACTAATTTTCAATTCCTTGACAATTAGTGTTAGACATAAATGTGCCGCTACCTTCCCTATTGCTACCTCCCTTATTATATCCTTTTTTTCTTATCCTTACTAACACTAAATTCAAACATGTAACTTCCACATATTACCATAGTTGATATTTAGTGTTTGATTTTACATTTAATGTTATTTACTTTCATAGGAGGGTGCAAGCACGGTAAAGTGGACAACTCTTGATCCTTGCTCAGGTTTAAGTGAAAGTGATCCAAAACAATATACTAACTTTGAATTTTATGACATAAAAATTCATAAACATTTAGAAAACATATGAATCTACAAAGCCAAGCAATTTATGTTCACAAAAAACAATTTCAAACAACGTATATGTATTTTAGAAGACGGTGCAAGTGGTGGTGCAAGTGGGTGTCATTGAAAAGATAATTGTCAAAAACTTGTTTAAAATACAATTACATTACATTAAATTGATGAATTTTTGAAAAAAAATTTACGATGACCTCAAGTTTATAATGAATTCAAGGAATATGAAAAGAAATTCCAAGTTCAAAATATTTAAGGTCATGAAATTTACGTTCAAAACTATATTTAGTCAGTTTCTTTTACGTGTCACTTTTGATGATAGGTTTTGAAGATCTCATATTGATATTCTATATTTGAGTACCTAACTTAACAATAGAGGTCATCATGAAAAATAATCTATTTTAAACAACATTTTGCTACTACTTATAGGCGTTTGACCAAGAAAATCATGGCTTTCATATACCGGAGCACTTTTTTGGTCCACTTTACTATGCTTGCACCCAGGACTATTGATATTTAGTGTATGTATTCGTATTTAGTGTATCAAACACTAAATATCCTATCTAGTGTAGTTCTATTTTTTTTTCTCCTTTCCCAATGCAGCCTTCTTGTTTTTCGAGATTTGGGGCTTATTTCGTACCCAAATTTTGCCAAAACAACATACACACTTGGTTTGGGGGGACCAACCAAACGCAAGACAAGCTTTGACCGTAGTGTACCCGATGTGAGTCCCAAAATCAAGGGGGTCAGGGTATCCCCATGCACTTGTCGCCTAGCCCCCAGCCAATCGCAGTCCCCGATTACTTGGTCCGGGCAGATATTTGGGCATAATCGGTCAAGATCCCTAGTGCTCCCAAGCTCACCTGGTCACACGTCGGGATCTTTCGGTTTTTCTTTACGAAATTTGAGGTATATTCCATAGGATTCCTCCAAAACGATTGGTAGATTTTCCTGAAGTCTTCATGAACTTCGACCCGTTATTTCTCAAGCTCGATCAACTGGTTCATTTATAACTAGCGGTCGGTCGGTTCTCCCCATTCATTGTCCCCAATAACTTAGCGCATATTTGACACCAAAGTCTCTTAAATGACCATGGCACCATGTTTCTTGGATGAGACCATAGAGAAGTCCATAAACTACAGCTCAAAGTCTTTCGTAGAGCATAAGCCCTTAGTGTGAACCCAAATTCATGTTGTAAATTCAAGAGCCGTCTCAGAAAAATCCCTACTAATCCCAGCCATCATTATCCATACTTGCCATGTGCGATTCCATGTAGATTTTCCATCCACCGAAAATACTATTTGCTGTGATCCAAAACCACACTCACGTAAACCTAAAGTGGGGGTCTATGACACTCTCAATCGATGAAAATTCAAAGATTCTCAAGAGCCGTGGCTGTATGGCTTTTGTTTGTGTAAACACACCCTTATACCTAGATAAAAGCCTCTCTCTCTCTGGGCTTAAAATTACAGCAAGCCTTGCCATTCGTGCGCTTGGAGTAGTACCCTGAAAACAAGTTCCCACTCTCCTTCGAATGAATCTGTAGTAGCAACATTAAGAAAGTTAGTTGTATAGCTCGAAGTCGTACCCACTCTGACATTCCGTGGCCCGCTGGTTTACTTTGGGCTAGCCACAGGCCCAAAGTCCCGGGAATTCCTCCAACACACGCACATTAAATAAGAAAAAGGTGCCAGTCTCGAATTCGTATTGACGCACCCCCAAACCGCGCTAGCTAGTTGGAACAATTTGATCGATCG
This sequence comes from Polytrichum formosum, assembly GCA_964035585.1. Classification (NCBI taxonomy): domain Eukaryota; kingdom Viridiplantae; phylum Streptophyta; class Polytrichopsida; order Polytrichales; family Polytrichaceae; genus Polytrichum; species Polytrichum formosum. Next base: position 4,936,691 of record OZ037941.1, read on the forward strand.
AGTTTCTTCGTGGTTTTGTTGACCTTCTGCGAGCGAAGACATATAAAATTGTGTACGGGAACGCATTGGTCGGAGTGTTCAAGGATTGGTGACACTCACGATGTGAAATCGAAGGTGAAACAATGAAAGGGGAGAGAGAGAGAACCGGCCAACCGACCAGCCGCTAGTTACAGATGAACCGGTTGATGGAGTATGAGAACTAGCCGATCGAAGCAGTGATCGGGGAGATTTTTGGGCATAATCGGTTGACATCCTAGTGCTTGCAAGTCCAGCCGGTTACATGTTGACATCCTCCGGTTTTCCTTCACTAAATTGGGGTATATTCTATAAATTCCTCTAAAATGATCGGTAATTTTCCTGCAGTCTTGATGAACTTCAACCGGTTATATCTCAAACTCAACCGGTTCATCTGTAACTAACTGCCGGTTCTCCCCGATCATAGGATCAAAGTTCATCAAGACTTCAGGAATAATTACCCAACATTTAGAGGAATCCAGTGGAATATGCCTCAATTTCATAAAGGAAACCCGGAAGATAACAATATGGAACCGGTTGGAGTTGGAAATACTAGGAAATTCTTCACCGATTCTGCTCGAAAATCCTCCCAGACGTTGAGGTGAAACCATTGGGTATGGGCATAACATTACTAAGTTAGAAGCAAGCATTCTCTTTTCACCCAAAAGTCAATCATCGCCTTCAAGAGTTTAGGCTGTGTGGCATGGCCAAATTGGTCACTCAATATATTACTGTCAAAAGGAATGAGAGTCCTTCTGACTTTAATGCACAAATGCTCATGGGTTTTTAGAGTAACAGTATTGTGAGAGGGATAGATAGGAGCATACTACTACCTTTTACATGTCCTAAAATTATTGAGGAAGATTCAACACCAGTCCTCTCCTTTCATCACCGACCCAACATGCTAGAGGTGGTTGGAGGATGCTGCATTTCTTGGAACACTTGCTTGTCGAAGTCGGTGGTTTGCAAAGAAAAGGAGAACTTTTCCTACCCATAGGAATCCAATTTGCATGAGCTGAAGTTGCAGAACGAAGTACACCAAGTGTGATGTGTAGAGGTTTCGACAAACGACTATAGTTTATCCGAGTTTTAGGAATCGTGACCTCTTTCTTTGGAAAGAGACCATCATCTACACTAAATATCATACTCAGTGTTATGTGGTATTTTATGTCACTATGGTAACTTTTTGGATGACACTTCTTATGAATAAGTGATCAATATCGTCATGGATGAGGGATGAGTTCATCCATTGCTCAAAACCCTACCTTTGCTTTCAGCAATTTGTGATGAAATTTTGTCATGGATGATTGAAATCTGGATGAAAAATCACTTGGTAAGTGACAGTAATTGCAACACTGTGAATCTATAATCCCCCAAAAAATATATTCAAGGGGTGACAAATAATGTTGGGTTAACATTTAGTGTTGGTGACACTACACCACGGTATACAAAATATGACAAAATATTTTGACAAAATATGACAAAATATGCCCATAATTTCCAAAAATATTTGGCATCTATATTTATAATGGTTTTGTGCCGTATTGACCATCAACCTTCAATAGTAGCAACCAATGAGAATAAGGGGCAATGAGGGATATTGAGTGTAGCAATATAATTAGAAGAATTGGGACATAGATCTATTAGGTCATGTTTCCATTCTTTAGACTATCATGATCATTGAAACTAGATTGGAGAAGGCTTTGGACAATCAAGACCGTCAATATAGTGATATAAGTGTTACGTGTTGGTTTTACATCTTACATCTTTCTTGCATATTTCATGCTTCTTACATGTCTATGCCTTTTCATTGGAATACTCGATCGTAAGGATATATGGAGCTATAATGTAAATGACCACAAGGGTTCTTTCTGCAATTGAATTTTCAATTTGTGCCAAAAAAGAAGAAGTAAATGACCACAAGGAAAGCCCCCCAAAATGCTTGAAGCTTGAAAGAAGGAAGAAAGATGATGAGATAATTACAAGGAGGAGGAGGAGCAGGAGGAGGAGGAGGAAGGGAGGAAGGAAAGGGCCATGGATTCCTAGTGTCTACATAAACTTATCCACTACAAAGATGAAAACACAGTGAATTATATTATAGCATGTATATTGTTATTTTAAGATAATTTGACTTCAAAAATGACATCAAAGAACCCAATTGGTCTAGGGAGACCACTTAGAATGAATCGATCCTCAATCTTATAGGAGACTCGTTTTTACCAGAGTCTTTCCATCCACACTGGATGAGTTTACATGGATGTCATGAATTCCAAGCTGAAGGAAAGAATGCGGATTTTACTTGTTTTTAATACTTCAATATATGCATAGTCTACTTGCCAATGAATAGCATCTGCTTGTTTTGCCTGTAAAATAATAAATCTCTCAATATTTTCCAGATATAGTTTAGAGGTCTAAATTTTTTGAGAAGCAAAGGTGAGCCTTCAGGCGAGGTGTATCATGGTAGCAAGAGAGAGGGAATTATCACATACAAGCATACTAGCATACCTCTCATTCCTTCAACTCATGACTCTAAAACAATATGCAGTTTAAAAGTTATTATTTTAATATATTTGACACTAAAATTTGCTTTGAAGAATTTGGATTAGTCTAGTCCAAGTCATTTGTGACTAATTGACCACAAACTTATGAGGGTCAAGTTTTTTTATGTTGGATGGATGAGAGGTGCACAAGTATGTGATACTTCCCTCTCTTGTGTCAAGAAAGTAATATGGTTTATTTAAATTCAAAAAATTCAAAAAAGATCGTATAAGTCAAAATACATCTTTCTTACCTTTGTGTACTAGAACTAAACATGTATTTTTATTTTATTCTCTATAATTCCGATGACAAAGTCCCTCATGTTTGTTCACCCTTGCATAGTATCACTATATTCGTTAACTTGGGACTTTTTCGGCATTTTGAGACAGTTACAAATATAAGAACATGGATAAAATCACACAGATATTGGAGAATGTTGTAAGATGCAAATACTTTGGAGCGGGTATTCATATCAAGAACCCAATTAAGAACTCATATCAAGATGGTTTAGGTAGGACGACCGAAACATTAGACCATGATGTTGTGATCCATATATTAATTTGAGACAAGAGAAAGTCTCAAATTAACGAATATAGTGATTGGTGAACAATACTTAGACTAAATATCATTCATTTTGTAAGGATGTTCCAACATAATTAGGAAACCATGCTTATAAAATTTCCAGCACTAGGGGTGCAACAATCTAGTGTCGAGTAACATACGCCATGTACTTCCTAGTGGTATTGGGAGAATTGAACTCTTGATCTCTTGCAACCTAAGCAAGAATCATACCACAAGACCAAATTTTCTCACCTTGATAGCTCACCTTCCAACTTTCAACTTTTATAACTAAAGCATTTTTGGAGTTATGAGTGGAATGTGGATTACCTTTGGGCTACTTACACCTAAAGCAATCATGTCACCTATCCTTTAGACAAATGCATGCATATATGTACATTGTTGCAACTATAATGACCGAGAATACACTTACTTACATTGTTTATCCCAATTAGTGCATGTTACTATTCAAAGTTATGCAATGCGAATGTGATATTTTTACCAAGCAATGTCATTTACGTTCTATAATGTTCAAATAACCTATTGAATTTTCATTAGTAAAAATGGAACTCACAAGTAAGATGTTATTGCACTGCGTAACTCCGAATAGTAACATGCGCTGATTGGGATAATCAATGTAGTTATCATCATAAGATTAATAAAACATTTTTACATCAAACCCAATATTTGTATTTACACTGATATGTGCATTTAGATCGCTTTTACAAACATGTTGCCTCTTTAACCATGCAAATTATCTTGGATCCAAATTATATCACAAAACGAATAATTTTTTGATTCATTCGTCTAACAAACAAATTATATTATGTTATTGTGGTAGTACATTTTGTAAAATATTCGAAATGTCAATATATCAATGCAGGACAACCTAATTGCACATACCAAATCTATTTATAATTTAACATGAGTGTTGAGGACACTACGGCTGGGGCGAAACAACCCGTACACTGGTTCCTTGGAGGCAAGGGTTTAGGCATCCAACAAGAAACGAGTGTATGGGTTGGTTTGCCCAAATCTGGACATTACATGATACATAGACTGGTCGGTAAATACAAATAGAAAGAAAGAAAGATAGATAGATAGAATTTAGGATGAGACACGCACAACTTACATTTGTGACCGCGATGGTCAATTGGGATATTGTATGCATAGTTCACAAACAAGCCATGCAAAGTGGGCAACATAGGGTGGAACAATACCCAATAGATGATGCCTATTCAAAATTTGCACTACTTATTTGTAGTGGCCTCCACCACTCTTAGATTCGCACTCAAAAAGTGAGCCGCAAGCGGGAGATCACAAAGAAGTCCGACCGGTCCCGTTCGACTATTCAATCAAGCAATCACAAGATCAATAATTCGTCGGTCCATTTTATGCGTGTGACATGAGTGTCACCATGTTCCCGATTGAGCCTCCTTAGCCTTTATATTGTCAAGCAACTCTTATAAAGTGTTTAGAATCTCGTAGACCGTGGCAATTGTATTCATTTTAAAACGCAAATAGTATAGGGCTTGCATACTTTGGTATTTGTTTTAGAAGTTGTCATGTTAACCTTTAAAGGACTAAAGGGGCTCAATGTACGACATGTAAGGTAAGCGGGCTTTAAACGGTCACTTTAAGCTCTACACCCACTTCTTGTCGGATACGAAACATGCAATTAGCACAAGATGAAGTCCTAGCAAGTTCAAATTGTGCATGTAGCCATTTTCTACATAATTTTTGGAGCTTAGGTGAGAATCTTATTCATTATTAAAGTGTAGACTTTTCTTTTTCTTGTTGAATGATTATGAATGTGCCCCCAATTATCACTAGAAGAAAACTTGTCCTTTACAACCATCCATTGTGACTCATGGCGAGAAAATACATAAATAAATCATTTTGGTTGTCAACCGGAGGTTTTTGGTTGCAGTTTCTAGACATTGGGTAACTAAAATCCTCTGGTCATCAACAAAAATGATTCATTCATGCGTTTTCTTGCCATGAGTTGAAATGGCCAAGTTGCAACAGATGGTTACAATGGACAACTTTTCTTCTATTGGATGTTGATTGTTGAATCTAGAATAGTCCAATAATAGTTAATAAATTTGGAGCACGTGTCTAGACTTCAATCTCTTTAAAATATTTGTCTTTTTGGTGTTTTTTCTTAGATCTACACCTACCCACAAAATACTCAAATATAAGTGCATGATTAAAATAAGTAACCAAATCATGCATGCTTACCTTATACATAAGTCCTACAAGTCCTTCCTACATAGTCTATAGTATAAATATTTTGGAGTGACATCCTACTCAAAGGTTTGTAGCCTTTGAGCCAATAAGCAAATATTTTCAAGGAAGATCACCAATTCTCATTTGTGTTTTCTAGTCCATATTGCTAAACTGAACATTCAAATTAGTCACTACAAGCATATTAAGCCTTGAGGCATTTCCATTGCTGCCACCACAATTTCCTCCAATTCATACTCCAAAGTGGTGGTGGAGTTGGTAGAGTACCTATTAGGTGCAAGGGCATTCAAACCGTAGTTGTGGAGGCAACATTGCTACAACACCAATTATGTAATATTGTAATCCTTTAAAAAATTGTAAGAAATTAATGTGTATGTGTGTTTACATTTATAAAGTAGTTAAGGTTAGGTTAATATTATGCATGAAGTGTTATTAAGAGTAGTTGTTAAAATATTGAATGGGGTTCTAGGGGGGTAAAGGACCCTCCATAATGTAACTCCATAGTAGGATGCCCTCTTTGTTTCACTCCCTCTAGATGCACTCTCATTTTGCCTATGCTCCCTCTAGATTAAGCAGTGTTGGAAGGAGACATGGTAGCAACAGTACCAATGCTCTTAAGAAACATGTTTTACGTGGATTGAAATTGTATTGAGTGTGATTGTAAAGTCTCTAGATCCTTCACAATGGTAGATTTGTATTATTTTTTCACAAACACATGACATGTTGCCTGGGTTTCAAATGTTGGTAGAAAGTGTGAGATTTGGGTTGGTGCATGTCGAAAGCCATGTGGATGCTTATCAAAAAGGTAATTTGGGACATATGAATGTAATAGTTCTCAATATGGACTATGCAGCATCTTGCATTTTGAAAAGTGGAAACTACACTAAGCATATTATATAGTGTCATCTACATTGTTGATCATGAACTCATAATAATTGTCTTGTGATCACTAGGTGGCAACTAGGAGGTGGTGGCATATATTTTATGATGTTTATCATGTTTCGATATATAAGTAGGCTATAAGAAATACAAAACTATCAAATATCACACATATGCGAGTTGCCTTAAATAAATAAAAATATGGGGGTTTCTCAAAAGAAAAGTTGGGAGTTAAAATGGCATCCCCTCTAATCAAAATTCTCTAAAGCTATAATTTTTGGGGTATTGTGAGGATATAACTTTCAACCTCTTACACCTTGAGCAAGATTAATACCACTAGACCAAATACCCATGTGATGACCCTCAAAATCAACCTCCAAAGTTCATTCTTCAATTTTTTTTTTGAGAATAAGGACTTTGTTTGATATTGGTGGTACTTGACATTTTTTGGCAACAATATTTCTTGAATAGAATATTTTAGGTTAGATTTTATGTGCTAAAATTCCAAAGCTCGAAGGAGCTTTACAGTATTCTAACACGATAAACATGACAAGTATTTAAATAGGTCATTCATACAAGTCCAAAAATCTTCAATATGTGTTTTAAAAAATTTGTATTGTTGTGATTGGAATGCAAATGATTAATGAGATGATTTCATGTGGGGTTAGTTTTTCATGTTTTTCTAAAGGTATGAATGCCTAGCCTTAAGCTTCTTTGTCTTGAGGCCCAAAATGAACCTCGGGAGCATTCATGGTTAAGGAATTCTACGCATTTGTTAGACAACATAGTACACTTTGGAATCATAACGTGATTCATATCCGGACATTCTTCCGACATGCTTTTACTTTTGACCTTCATGCAAATCATGTGCATGTTGGATCATCACAAAGCGCCACATGTCAAGCTAGTCATTTGTATGCACTTGTCAATCTTGTCACACAACTTTACTGAATGTCACAATTTCCACCCCATACTAAAATCTCACAAAGATCTTTAGGTTTTTCCACTTGCATGCCCAATGCTTTGTTCTCACCTAAAGCATGTGAGCTTTATGTGGTCACTCGTCTTAATCATACACCTACATTTGGATCAAACATGGCAAGGCTTCCCCAAAATCTTGTGGTACATTAAGATTGGACTTGGCGTGCTGAAAAAATATAGATGCCATTCTAGTCAAAACTCCACACACACAAGTCACGTGAAAAGTTAGGCCCCATATGGGTATTATTTCTTGATCTCCCCCCGGTGTGCGTTGTTTCTCCCGAGGTGGTTGTACTTTGGTTCCTTTCTTGTAATTGCTTTTACCAATTTGTGCCAAAAAATAAAAATAAAAATAAAAAATCACACAATTGGCAAGGTCCATGAGATCACTCTTTAAATACTTATAACTTTTGCATCTGAACTCCAATTTGACGTCTGATTTGCAAATTGCCAACCAAATGAGACCAACTAAAATATATGTGGAGTTCAAAGTACCCACAATAGGGCCACAAACCTTGAATGCCTTGTTGGGTCATCCGCTCTTCCCATTGGACACAATTTAGTATGATAGCAAGATTAAAGCATATCTTTAGAGTAGAAGAGGGTCCAATCCATTTGTAAAGTGATTGTAATCCGCTTAGAATGTAGTAAATTTTGTTCACTCGAGAACAATGATCTAGGGTGTGTATAGATTGATTACCATTTTGGAGGCATAAGTAAGTAGGGTGGTGGCCTTAAACGGGCACTTTTAACTTTGTGCCCACTTCTTATAGGAAATGAAATATGCATTTAATGCAAGATGAGTAGCAAATCCAAATTGTGCCAGTAGCCAATTTCCCAGAGATTTCAGAGCTCACATAAATGCCTTATTAAAGGAATGTTTTTGAGCTCATTAAATGGTCATGTAAGTCCCTCCCAAATTATGTTGACTATTGAGTTTAGACTGGTTAACAAATTACGGGCTCGTAGTTCAATCTCATTCCAAGATATTATGTCTTTTTGGTTTTCCGTCCTTACATGCACATCGTGCATGTGCATGTGTGTCGTCAAGAAAAGTAACCCAAGTAAGGACAACATGTCTTGTCAAAATTTTGACCCACTATGGTCATGTATATCAAAACACAACTCAATCTACCATTCCAAGCAGTGAATGGGAGAACTTTGAGCCAACTTAGAAATTCTTCTTCTCCTTCTTCTTAATAATCAATCAACTATTCATTATCACTATATTCGTTAATTTGGGACTTTTTCGGCATTTTGAGACAGTTACAAATATAAAAACATGGATAAAATCACACAGATATTGGAGAATGTTGTAAGATGCAAATACTTTGAAGCGGGTGTTCATATCAAGAACCCAATTAAGAACTCATATCAAGATGGTTTGGGTAGGACGACCCAAACATTAGACCATGTTGTTGTGGTCCATATATTAATTTGAGACAAGAGAAAGTCTCAAATTAACGAATATAGCCATCATTGGAGTACTTTGGTTATTCCTTGTCATGGTTTTGTTAAGCTCCTTATGGGATCAACTTCATAGGAGAAAACAAAGCCATTGCAACAACAATAATGACCCAATTCCATGTGCAATAAGATTAAGGTTGAGAGAGATAGAGTTGACGCTGTAATTTAGTTGTCACTTGGATGGATAGACCTCAGATGAGCACCATTTCTTGATTTCGGCTCAGGTTGCGCTGGCTCGCCCGGGTTGGTTGTATTTTGGGTTCTTTTGCAATTGATTTTCTCAATTTGTGCCAAAAAAAGAAAAAGAAAAAGAATTGACGCCAAGTGTAGGCTGGTGTGAATGAGGGGCACTTCACCCTTGATCAAAGTTGCAAACTCGAATGTAAACATAGGAAGGATATACAAGGCGTTAATGGTTATATCTAATTAACCCAATTTTGTACTTACCCTAAATATGCTAGGTTGTCTATGTAGGCAAACCAAAACAAAAATAAGAAACAAATATCATGGATCTTGCCAATATTATGGTACATTTGTTTGTACCACAATTTTATGGTACCATGGGTTTGATGGATTGCCCGATTTCCTTTTCAAAATAAAAAAATAAAAAAATTGGATCAACAAACTATCTAAGGTCTATACCATTTGTATCAAGTGGAAACTCTTTAGCAACCTAGGATTAACATGTTTAATCCCTAAAGGCCGAGCATATTTTTGTCTAGCCAGCGACCAATGCCCTTCCATACTAGTGTACACATTTACGTTATAATCTTCTAAATTGGTACAAGTGGACGACTAACTTTTAAAATGTAAATCCTAATTTCATAAACAAACCATTTGTATGATCAAATCGATCATTGGAGGTTCATATCATCTTTAGGCTATTGAATTAGAACAAACATTCTAAAATAATTTTGAGGAGATTTTAGCTTGAGCATTTAGAGGTTAAATTCATGTCGGTGACAAACACCAAATTTGTTGTCTTTTTCTTTCATACTCATGGGTTCAAAGATGCAAAACCTACTAGGATTATGAAAGATCTCTCATATTTTTTTAGCACTCACTTTTGGGTTGCCCGGTTGGTAGGGAGCCTCACTCCATGATTAACATAGTTGCGAGAGGCCCACCACGACTTTGGAAGGCCCAACGGAACTAGCGGACCAAATGGCTCGCCGGTTGGGCTTGTTTCATCACGAGAGTCACTAATAAAGACAATTTGTGTGGCCGGCCTCCCCCACTCCCAACCCCCCCCCCTTTGGGATGCCAACGGGTCCATTCCTCCAACCCCCTTGGGAGAATCAATGGCCGCCTTCGCCAATGGGAGCCATAGCCTTTGGTCGGGCCCAATGTCCCACGAGCCCAAATGGGCCCTTGAGAGTCATGTGAAATTGATGAAAGCAAGAATTCAACGCGGGATGGATTTCATTATATATCTTAATGGATGGTACGATTGCATAGAAGTTGATAGTTTATGTAAAGCAACTCAATAAGACGTCTAGCCACACCGAGTGAACAATGTTTCAATTATAGGGTTTCCAAGCTTGTTCTCTTTCTATATATATATATATATATATTGAATTTATTTATTTAATATGTGTTATTGAAACATATGAAAATTGCACCGATTATCCCAATTAGCGCATGTGGCACTAATTTATGAAACACACACTATTTTGTCAAGTCTCGAACTTAGTGAAGGCTGAATTTTTCAGTGAGTGATACTAAATTTTATAAATATATGCTCATTCATCAAACACTGCAAGAAATCGATGCATGTTCTAGAGTGCTTGTAGAGTGATAGAAACAAAGCATATGCAAACACATGCTTACTAGTGAATAATGCCAGGATGAATAGTGCCGGTACTTTCGGTGAATAGTGATGCTATGAATAGTATTTTCAGTGAATATCTAGTGTCGAGATGAACAATGCTTCCTAGATCTTTTCATGGCACCGAGTTCATGGTGTATAAAAACTTAGTATCGCCTTCACTAATTTTCCACATGTACTATTAGCCCTCCCTCACTAATTGGGATAATTAGTGCAGCAACCATGTATTGAGAATCCAAAACCTTTTGGTAGATTTATATCTCAAGTTATTGCCATGTGCCCACCATAAGTTATAACTTTTGTTGCATGAGGGGTGCACACAATATTGGTTGCACCTACCCATGTGGGTGCACAAAAGGGTTGATATTTAGTTAAGGCCAGGGAATACAAAAGCATACATAATTGTGAGGCATGAATTCTCTTTGTTTTGTTAAGTTTTTCTTCTATTGCCATAAGAGTTGTAAGCCTACATTAAGAATCAAAGAGTCACATGCGTCATGTTTTTGGAGCATTGGTATGTTAATAGGCATTTCATCATTTTCCCACCTTGTGTAAAAACTTGAGTTTATTTATTTATTTACTTTTAATTGGACAAAAGGCCGACATGCCAACGCCAAAGCACAGGAGGTAGTTGACCACCTAGCAAGTTTTCCATCAAGTAGAGAGGAGATTTCACAGCCGGGAATCGAACTGCCAACCTCTTCCTTGAGATTTGGGTATCTCTCCACCATCATCCAGTAGTTTAGGATCGTCTCGGACCAAACTTGAGGTTGTTTCCTTACCCATAACTTTGTACATGTCTCCTTTTTGTGATCTAAAACCTTGCATATAGGGTTATTAATTTAGGTGTGATGCACGCACATCATTTTGATTCCAATCATGCATGCACCCGCTGGGGTTTGACAAGAAGTCCATGTTTTGGGGCCTAATAATTTCAACTTCCAAACCTCATACTATACCTAGTTATCTTACCAACCAAGGCCGGGGATTCGTGGCACTCAAGTAAAATCATCCATGCGGATGAAAAAAACGCAGGAATCATCTAAATGACTATTTTTAGGAAATTTGATTATGGAAATGGAGTCAAAGGCCCCAAATTAGTCTAGTGATGTCACATTCGAATGAATCGGCCCTCAACCCCATAGGGGGGCTTTTTTTATTGGAGCCACTTCATCCACGATATCTTGGATGGATGTTCCTTAGTGAGTGCCATGAATCCCCAGCCTACCAACCAAGGTCACATACGGTGTCTATAAATTTATATGGCATAACTTGTACACAATTATGTGCAATTAGGTTGCCTCCTTACCCATGCAAATTACTGTGGGCCTAAATCAAATTACAAATTTGATAACTTTGTACACTCATCTGTATAGAAACCACATTAAACACCTAATTGCACATATCAGTGTAGATTATCATCCCTCCTTCCAAATTCCATTTTGAAGTGTAACTTCGCTGGTGCAAGTAATGACTAGGTGGGTCAAGCCTTAGTAGTAACTTGTATGTTTGAATATCTTATTATACACTTATTTACCTACATAACATTATTCAGATCCATAATAGTGTTTTGTGGGACTGAAAATATTCCATAGAATATTCCCCACATCCAGTATGAATGTGGAGAATATTTTGTGAAATAATGTGAATCCCACAAAACGTTGTTATGGATCTGAACAATGTTATGTATTTGTGTCAAAGTCCCATCAAAGTATGTTGTGACAGTGCCGGTGCTTAAGTTGCAAAAATTGCTCAAACTGCTCATGGGCCTTTAAACCAGGCATGTACGTTGTGTGCCAGTCTGAGCCCGGTGGGCCTCCTTGAGAGAACCTTTGTAGCAAGATAGTAGTTTAATCACGTGACCGACCTTGCATTTTGCATTGGACTTCTAACTCATGTCCCAACCGAGTCTCGTGTCGGTGGGGATTACAAATTCTATCTCAAAACATGTTACCTCACAAAATGTGGGTTTTTGTAAATTGTAAATACACCATTTGTTTCAATTAGTGTAAACACGAGTTGAATGTAAGAAACCGACATGGCTACCAAAAGGAATCATCTAAGACATGGAGCAATACCACTTGTCCCATAGCCATGCTTCATAAACATGCTTCAGGTTCACATATGAGCTTGCGGCTATGATCAAGGATGAAACTTGTCCCTCATTGACGCCAACCCTAATCTCTCTCTCTCTCTCTTTCTGGGGCCACCCCGGGATGGAGACATGAAGTGGCTCCACAGTGGCTTATCATTTCAAAGAGAGGCCATGTGGGGTCTCTTTGACAATAAAAAGTTATGATATTTTCCATTGACATGAAACCTCATGCAATTACAAGAACAATGGTTGAGTCAATTAATCCCACACAACAAGTCGTGTTGGAAAATAATGGCCAAAAACAACATGATAATTTAGAGAGACCACAAATTAGTCCTAGCCAACTCAAAATTGCTAGTATGCCAAAAAAATTGAAATGTCAATTCATTTTCGAAATTTGCATAGATGATACCCATGATCCATACTAGTGGAAGGCCGGTCTCTATTTGAGTAGAAACGTCCGCTTTCAACTCTGATTCAAAACGATGATTTTGAACTTATAAGACCTCCATCTTGGATTAGAGCTGAAAACAAAGATTACTAACCCCAACAGAAGATTCGACCTTAACACCAGACTCCCCAAAATTAAACACACGTGAACCTCAAAATTCTTTTACCTTGGCCCCACCAACCACACTTCGTTTCCAAAGCCCCCCCTCCCAAAAGCCTTTTTCCCGTGGGGCCACGGGCGCATTGAAGTGATGGAATGGTGGATATAATGGCAGTGGATGTTGAGGAGTCTCTCTCTCTCTCTCTCACATTCGATTCGTGGATGACGTCACCGTTGTCCGGGAGCAAATGCTAACTTAGACTCAGTCCAAGTTTCCGTCCAATCTTTTGTCTGCCTGCATGTAAAGAATGTTTCATGGTGCGCCATTGTCAAAAATTAATGCCGTGTTTTTTCCCAACCTGCAAAATTCCCTGACACCCAAACGACTTCTTCACTACATTACTACTACTACCACTACCACCACCACCACCACCTAGGTATTAGTAGTAGTAGTGGTAGTACGTACTTACTGGATTTATTACCTCGAGCTTTTGCGAATCCCGAGAGCTCTGATGCGGCTGCTGCGGCTACAGCTACCATTCAAGCAACAGCTTTCACGAAACCAAAGAACTCCTGATTTCATGACTCCCTCGCACTGCACATGAATGTCCCGAGTCAAGCAGCCCCAAAAAACCTTTTGTTTTTCGGCTCGAATCCGTAGCGCTACTCAGCTCCTTGGCTGCAGCGGTCCATGGTATGGGATCAAGTGTTGGACGAGCATAGCTCTCCTTTAATTTCGGGATTCCCTCATCCATGGGGGAGCACTCAATCTGTGTACTGTAGAGTTTTCGACAAATGACTATAGTTTATCAGAGTTTTTAAAAATCGCGACCTCTTTCTTTGGAGAGAGACCATCGTCTACACTAAATATATGATAATTTATGTCACTATGGTAACTTTTCGGATGACGCTTCTTATGAATAAGTGCACAAATACTGTCATGGATGAGGGATGAGTTCATATATTGGCCAAAACCCTACCTTCTCTTGTCAGCAATTTGTGATGAAGAATCACTTGGTAAGTAACAGTAATTGCAACACTGTAAATCTATAATCCCCCCAAATGTTTTACAAGAAATGACAAATAATGTTGGGTTAACATTTAGTGTTGGTGACACTATACTGCAGATTACAATTAGTATTGAGCAAGACAATTAGAATTGGTGGCACTAAATATCATATTTAGTGTAGTTGCTTAATAATGTTATGTCAGCGGGAACCTTAATGTGAGAGTAACTTAAACACTCCCACTTGAAATTCCTCCATAACAACCCCCCTATTGGACATCTCCGACAAAAGGGCTGGCAGTTGCTCCTCATCACCATTGGTGCCAGCATTCGCAGTGCTATCCACCATCCATCTATCATCGCCCTAGAAAACTTCGAAATAACCCAAACCTCATATCAACAAACTTCACAATCAAAATAACCCAAACCTCACAATCTCGTTATAACAAATTGCCGTCAAACAAATCGCATTTCTAGTTCTCAAAAATCCCCAACAACAAGCACCCAATTACCCCCCCCCCCCGCCCTTCATTAAACCTCTCCATTGCATTTACTCACAATATGACCTCCTGCTAGAAGATAGGTAATACCCCTTTTCCACCCGTTAAGACACGGCTGATTCTCACCAATCCTAAACTTCACAAACAACAAGCACCCAATTATCCCTCCATTAAACCTCTCCACTGCATTTACTCACAACATGACCTCTTGCTGGAAGATATGTAGTACCCCTTTTCCACCCGTTAAGACACATGCCTAAGCCTAGTTGTTGGCGAACAGAGAGAAGGAAATATCGTATGCAAACATGCCCTCTCATCCATCCAACATGAAACTTGACCTCCTATAAGTTTGTTACCGATTCATCTCAAATGACCTCAAGTAAACTAATTCAGGGCCTCTAACACTAACTTAATTCCAGTGTCAAATGAACTTAAAAAAGTAACCTCCAAGCTGCATATTGTTTTAGGGTTTTTTTTATGTTAGATGAATGAGAGGCACATACACTCCTATGCAGAGTAGAATTCCCTCTCTCTCTCTCTCTCTCTGCTTGGCGAACGGGCCATTATTCATGCTGGTGCTTCTCTCTCTCTCGCATGTATAAGCTCATCAGCTGCATCAATAAACAGGGAGAATCGACTGCTAGTTACAGATGAAGCAGTTCGAGTTGGAGCCATAACTGGTCAAGATTCAAGGCTTCGGGAAAACAACCCATCATTTTAGAGGAATATAGAGAATATACCTCGAATTTATAAAGAGGGAAACCGAAAGATGTCAATATATATATGCAACCGGTTGGACTTGGAAACAACACGAGGAGTTTTTTCGACCGATTGTGCCCGAAAATCTCCGCAACGGACACGGAGGTGCACTTTGCAAATCACTGACTCAAACATCGCGATGGCAGACCGGGGCCAGAAATTGGAGGTAGTTAACTTAACTTCGCTTTCTTGCCGCAAAAAGGTTAGTGATGGCGGTTCGTTAGTCGGCGTACGTGCACGGGAAAGGAACCCGATTATTGAACGGCGGGATGAATATATTGATTCGAGGTTTGAGTGGCTTGATGGGTTACGATTGTCCGGATGTGGCGAGTCGGGGAACCAAAGTTCGGTGGAGTTGCCGCGTTTATGGAAGGACCGCGCGTAGTAACTTTTTGTGTTTTCGGTCTTTTTTTTGGGGGGGTTAGTTTTTTTGGACGCCGCCCCACCGACCGACTCCAAACAAAACGAGTCTTTCCGGTATTCTTGGCGCCCCTATCTTTGTTTGAAGCCGTAGACTCATGTGAATAGAAGGTGCGAGAAAAAGGGCACCGGAATCCACACACAAATGCGGGGGCACCCTTGTAGTCTTGTGCATTGGCTTTAGTCGATTTGGTAGGGCCTCGTCGGGCAACCAAGAGGCATCAAACCCCGCTTTGATCCTCCACCCAATCATAGGGGCCTTGAAGAGGGCTCGTGGATTATCGGTTGCGAGCCGGCCGCCTCCCATAATTCCGCAAGGCCCTCGTTCAATCGGCCTAGGGACTCGTGGCGTCCACATAATTTACTCATCCATCGCGAATGAAGAATACGAGTCCTTGCATTTGTACCCATGAAATGAAATTGAATTTGAAGTCTGGAAAGTTAAAAGGCTTGTGGCACTACAACAAATGTAACATATAAGTGTTTAAAAAGAGATAATTATGTGTAGTAATGAAGTGCAACAACCTCTGTGAGATTGAGGTCAATACCATTTTGATGGTCCAATTGGAAGAAAGACTTGAGACTGCCTAGTTATACATTCTGAAATAAGGAAGGAAACCTATCTCTAAGGAAGGCGCACATGGGATACTCCAAGGCACAAGTAAGGGCCGCTTCACACTATGGCCGTCCAAGTCGAGAGGCCGTGGGATTGAGTGGCCGAACTTTGTTGAGAGTCCAAAGAAATGGGTTGAAAATAGCCAATAAAATATAGTATGTGGAGCCTTCGGCCTGGCATAGTGTGAAGCCTCCAAAGGCCAAGCCCAAAGTCCAAACCGTTGGCCATGAACTCCCACGGACTCTCGACTTGGACGGCCATAGTGTGAAGCCTCCAAAGGCCAAGCCCAAAGTCCAAACCCAAAGGAGCATTCCACTTTATTCCTTGCTCAAAATAACCCCTCCAATCTAATGGCCAAGATCTTGTCAATGATTGATTTTTTAATGAAAAAAACCGACGGCCTCTCGACCATAGTTTGTGTTTCTATTCCCGTCCGACCCAAACTTCCTTCGAGAGTCCATCGCCTTCTTCAAAAAGTAATCATTTTAAATTGCGACGGCCTTTGGACTTTGGCCATAGTGTGAAGGGTCGAGAGGCCGAACTCTTGGTTTCTTGCAATTTGATTGGTGGAAATCGACGGCCTCTCGACCTTCGGCCATAGTGTGAAGCGCCCCTAAGCATCCAAATTCTTTTAGGCTTGGCCCAACATACTTGTAAACTTGTAGATTGAGCTTGAGCTCGAGCTTTGTGTGGTTGGGCCTTCAAACACCATGCACCCCAACTAAATAACTTGTAAAATATGTAGCCTTATTGTGAGTATTCCAACTCCAAAGGCAATTTTGACCGAACCTAGATTGGATTATAAATTGTCTCATCCATATAGCAACTGCAAAACATGTAGATTGTCATTTCAAAATTCAGAATGGTGATGAGATGCAAAAAATTGCAAGAGGTCACAAAAAATCTTCTTTTTGATTTTTTTTAAAGTGGTCACACATGCCCTTCCAAAAGTGTTAACAATGGAATCTCAAATGGTCAATTTTTTTGTTGACCACAAAGTTTATTCTCTTGGTAGCACATGTTTTTATGTCCTCCTGTTGAGTACAAAGCTTGGCATATACCACTCGTGACTCAAGTATAGGTGTTTGTTCAAGAGGAGTGACCATGCAAGGCCTCCCACACACCCGTAGTTAATACTTTCAATAGGCTTGGAATTGTAACATCTATGTAAATTCATCCATCATAGAGTCCTCTACATGTTAAAGGCTAAATTATTCCAACTAAATCCGTCCAAACTAATTCATTTCCATGATTGATTTTACAATCAAATCATCAATAGAATAAAACCATCTTGACTAATTGTTTTTTGGTTGACCACACTTTCTTTCAAGGGTGAATAAGAAATCCACAGTATCGGGGATTCAAAGACATATTTGGTGTAGTTGTAGACTCCATGCTCAAGTGGCTAGGGATTTGTGGTGTCTACACATTAATCTTGGTAAGGTAAAAATTTGACAAACTATGCTACAAATGATTTGACAATTCTTCTTCTTCTTTTTCTTCTTCTTTTAAAATTTATAGAGTTCTATTATGGGCGATTGAAGGTTTATTCAAGAATAATTTATCATGGTGGTCAGATAGTTATATTATGTCCAAAGCTACAATCAAGTATGTCAACACATGCTCATTCATGTTGTTATGGGATCAATGCATGGCGTTCATGACACCTCGAGGTCTCCCCGCTTCTAAAATTTGTAAATTAGGTAATATGTCCATGTTATAGTGTTGCACTAGAATAATATTTCAATGTTCTAGTGCTACATTGTAGTAATTGTGTTTCTTTTTTTGATGTGTTACTAAAGGCTATTGATAATAAATAACAAAGTGAGAATGGTTTTTGATGTTCCTAGAAGAGGTACATTGTGGAGAATTATCGAAATCCACTACGAACATGCTTTTATAGCTTAAATAGGTCCCTTTGGTTACCCTCAAGAATGGATGGTTACATGATCGGAATTAATGGGTTGATACCTAAGGTGACCGTTGTGCTCCTTTCGAGGGGTATCAAGGCTTGCTATGACAATGCATTAGAGACCACCATGGTAAACTCTACTTGAGAGAGGTTTCATGCATTCCACCTTGGCATAGTAAGCTAGGGGAGTTGGACCCATCAAAATAATTCTACATGAATATGCACTAATATAGACATATCCAACCATAACCTACTTGGAACCAACACCATGCACTAGTGTTATACATTTGAAGCCCCCAAATGCAAGATTGGGGTGCACATATAGTGTGGTTTTGAGTTCAATGTCGGGTTTGAACTTATGTTTATGAGGTGGAGAAAACTGAGGTATGAAGGTGTTACTTGGTGACTTTTTAAAATGGACACCTATATTGGATTGGTGTGTGGTTAGGTGATGATCAAAGAACAAACACCGTAAAAACACATGTTTAAATAGTATTGGATTACATCTACAAGTTTTATTAACTACTCCCACTCAATAATGAACACAATTGGGAGGATCTATGTATTAAGGTAAGGATTCAACAAACATGCACTTCCGATAACCAAAAGCTAATTTTTGGGAGGTCCGACAATCGATCCAGTTTTGGCTAATGCTTCATTGTAAATCTAATCAATAGAAGTTGGAGAATGTCCATATACAATGGAGCTCGTGGTGTTGGTGGGATGGGCACATGTCCAACTAGCTTTTTAGATAAAAAGGGTTACATTGCCAACAATTCTTCCCCACAACAAACATGTGACAAAAGAAAGAGGAGGCAAATGTGGAAAGTTGGGGGGTTACAAGTGCAAAAGGTGGAGATGGTTAGGGAAACTACAAGGAGTTTGTGGACATAAAGATAAGGTGGTGACATGGCATGGGCAATAAGACAAAGTAGTATGGAATTATTAAAAAGTGGGGAAATTTCATTTTTCTTCTTATTGTAAGCACTCCAAGGGGGCATGGTGACGGGTCTTGAGAGGCTTGTGAGCATGGGCATGGGCATGAGCATGTGCATGGACATGGACGTACATGCATATGGTTGCATGGTTACATGGTTGCATGGGATTGGGTTCGTCCAAGATATTGATTCATATGCACGGGTTTAATGGGATGAGACGGCACATGTCCAAGCTAGTGAGAACAAGCCGAATAACACCCACATACATTACCTTAGTGTTGCAAAGAAACATATCATAGAAGTTTATGTGAATGGATGGATAGCTTTACAAGAAGGCAAGGATGAAGCTATATAATCTATCTGCTCCTGTAATGCTTAAAATCATAGATTCTTGTCTCCTCCAACCAAGCTTCCTGTATGTACTTCCCAATTGTCCATGAAAACTACATCAAATAGTTGTACTAGTGTGGGAATTATTAAAGCAGGTCACACTAATTTTCTAGTCAAGTGGCATTAAAGTGGGTCCAACATCCCGGGTTTTCTCTTGACCACACCTACTTGTGGGCACAACCAGTAGATGGCTCCCACCAATATGGGAGCTTTTCCATTTTCTTTTAGCTAGTGAATGGTTGAAACTCAACTACGTTACATGCAATCGCTGGCTAAAAGCAACAAAAAAGTCTCCCATATTGGTTGGAGTTGTCCACTAGACGTGCCCACCAATAGGTGTGGGGAGGGTATAAGTCTTCATGAAGACTTCCACCCAACACATTGAATATTAGTTTAAGGACTAAAGTAGCACAAAATAGAATAACCACCAACATTAATTCTCTATGAAAATAATTAATGGGGCCCACACTAATTTGCTACTAGAAATTTAGCATGGGTTGAAATCTAATGTAGCCACATTATTTCTCATTATAAGAAATTCACATGGACTCTATAAAAATTATTGTGGCTCACCGTAATAGGACTATGAAGTTAGTGTGCTCAGAGCTTGTAGTTAGATGCTAAGGACCACTTTATTTTATTTTTATTTTTTGAGACAGAAGGCCGACAGGCCAGCGCCAAAGCACAGGAGGTAGTTGACCACCTGGCAAGTTTTCCGTCAGGTAGAGAGGAGATTTCACAACCGGGATTCGAACCGCCAACCTCTTCCTTGAGATTTGGGTATCCCTCCACCATCATCCGGTAGTTTAGGGTCGTCTCGGACCACTAAGGACCACTTTACACCATGGCCAAAGGCCAAGACCATAAAATTGTAAGGCCCCTTGTAACTTGTCCAAAGGCGGTGCTATGGAAAATTGAATTTAAATTATATGTAGTCATGAGCCTTCAAATGTAGTGTCAAGACATACACAATTGGGCTCTTGACCAATTGTTATTCTTATTCATTTTCATTTTCATTTACATGGATATTTCTATATAATAGGTTGTAATGACTCAATGATTGTAAGATTTTGAAGTGTCATGATAGTGAGGAGAATCAAATGTACTTATCATGAGCACAATGTGTGTGTGTGTGTGTGTGTATATATATATGGGTGCAAGCACGGTAAAGTGGATAGCTCTTGATCCTTGCTCAGGTTTAAGTGAAAGTGATCCAAAACAATATACTAACTTTGAATTTTATGAAATAAAAATTCATAAACATTTAGAAAACATATGAATCTACAAAGCCAAGCAATTTATGTTCACAAAAAACAATTTCAAACAACGTATACGTATGTATTTTAGAAGACGGTGCAAGTGGTGGTGCAAGTGGGTGTCATTGAAAAGATAATTGTCAAAAACTTGTTTAAAATACAATTACATTACATTAAATTGATGAATTTTTGAAAAAAAATTACGATGACCTCAAGTTTATAATGAATTCAAGGAATATGAAAAGAAATTCCAAGTTCAAAATATTTAAGGTCATGAAATTTACGTTCAAAACTATATTTAGTCAGTTGCTTTTACGCGTCACTTTGATGATAGGTTTTGAAGATCTCATACTGATATTCTATATTTGAGTACCTAACTTAACAATAGAGGTCATCATGAAAAATAATCCATTTTAAACAACATTTTGCTACTACTTATAGGCGTTTGACCAAGAAAATCATGGCTTTCATATACCGGAGCACTTTTTTGGTCCACTTTACTATGCTTGCACGGTTGCACCCATATATATATATATATATATATATATGTATATATAAGGTTTCTTGGCATAATTGAAGCACAATCCTTCCGTATTTACATGTCAAGTCCATTGTTAATGAGCAAATTAAAGACTATTGTGATAGATTTGCAAATTCTTAAGTGATGTAGGACAATTCCTCAATGATGTAGGTCAAATAGGCAAGACTCGTACACTTGTAGAGAAAACCTCAACTGACAAGGACTTTGAGGATTAAAAGCACGTGCAATTTGCTTAGGATCCAAATGTGTCCATGTAGCTTAGTATAGCAATGTTTATTCAACTTATACATTGTTTTGTTTGAGTAAGGTACGTATACCCAAAAGCCAACACTATGTATTACACTAATTAGGGTGATGTATAGTTATTACATAACATTACTTAGCTCTTTGGTCGCGTTCCTTGGGACCATATATCGGGCGAGCATACTTTTCCTTCAATTCCATAATTCCTCATTTATGGGGAGCACACATGTTGTGAATTGTAGAGTTTCCAACAAGAAATTTAAATTTATCAAAGTTTTCTAAAAATCACGACCTCTATCTTTGGAAGGAGGCCATCATCTAATTGCTTAGTAATGTTATGTGCAATACTAGAATAAAGATAGGATTATGTTCTATTTTTATAAATAAATAAAAATAATATTATGACACAAATTTTCAAGTTATACAATGACTGTAACATGAATAAATTTCTCTTCTGGAGGACGAAAAGTGTTGTGTGCAATTGGATTTAAACTGATATGTGCAATTAGGTTGCCTTTGTGAATATGTTGGTTCTTTATGCATACAAGCTACTCTGAATCAAAATTAAATTATAAAATCTTACAACCATTTTTCATTCATCCATATAGCAATCACATTTAAGTTTAAATTGTGTGTTTTGTTACTATGGTAATAAAAAAATAAAAAATGGAAAGTTGATAAATTAGCGTGGGGCAACCTAATTGCTCATACTAGTGTAGAAATTACTTATAGTTGAAAATACTTGTGAGCATAATTGAGAAATCACCGCCAAAACACAACGCTTTTCTCAATTATGCAATCATTGCATCTTGTGTTTGCACGCAAGTGGGAATTGTTGCATACAAGCATACCTCTAGAGTATTCATATGTGTTGGAATCATGTCCGCTATAAGTTTATGGTTGACTCGTCTCACATGCTTCTCATTAGACTAAGTTAAGCTCTTTGTAGTCAAATTTAGCATCAATCAAACTAAAAATAACAAGCTCCTAGCCCGGTTAGCCTTGCCCACCCATCCTAGAATGACAAGTTAGAAAAATTGTTCTAATTTAATTTAATGCGTTTTGTCATAGCTCTACAATACACTCTTAGCATGCAAACTTGAGAAAACTAATGTGACAAGTTTGTGGTTACGCTCTCAAACTTACCATTTAGGTGACACACATGTAGTTCGACCTCCCATTTGACCCCGAGATCTTAGGGGTGACTCTCGTGTCTCCCATACAATGAACAGGGAGAACCGGTTGCTAGTTATAGATTAACCGGTTGAGGCTGAGAAATAACCGGTTGAAGTTCAAAGACTCCCGGAAAATAACCGATCATTTTAGAGGAATCTATGGAATATACCTCAAATTATTAGAGAAAAGCCGGAAGATCACAACATGTATCTGGTTGGACTTGGAAACACTAGGATTTTGACCGATTATGCCCAAAAAACTCCCCAAACATTGATCCCATATTTGATATATCTAGGCCTCCCTAAAATTTATAGAATGCATATCTAGAGTACATGTGACGTCATCAGAATGGATCTATTATTTTGTGCCAGGCTCAAAAGCGTCAAACCTATTAATTTCACACTAGCCTATTTCACTGAACAAATGTGTGCTACATACATTGATTATCCCAATTAGTGCGTGTGGTACTAATTCTCAAAACACACACTATTTTGCCAAGTCTCAAACTTAATGAGGGCTGAATTGTTTTGTTAAGTGATACTAAATCCATGAATATATGCCCATTTGCCATACATTCAAGAAAAATTAGTGCGTGCTCTAAAGATGCTTGTAGAGTGATAAAAGAATTTATATGCAAACACATGCTTGTCAGTGAATAGTGCCAGTGCTTTCAATGAATGATGATTCTATGAATAGTATTTTCAGTGAATAGTGCCGAGATGAACAATGCTTCCTAGATCTTTTGGTGGCACTAGTTTCATAGGGTAAAGAAATTTCGTATCACCTTCACTAATTTCCCACATGCACTATTAGACCTCCCTCGCTAATCATCATAATAACACCAAATGCCCATTGGAAACTTGCTATGTATGAAGGCTATAAGGTTCAAAGTATAACATCTTTGAAGTAAAGTTGTTGATCAAAAGATCACAGCCATACATGTGGTGTCTTCAAATGACTTGAAGAATTCCATGTAAGCATTATAGAAAAAATTGTAATATATGATTATTTAAACATGATGATTGCATGGAGTTTGGGTTACAGTTTTTAGATGTAATATATGTTGTGCCAAGAGGGTTTTTTAATATAAAAAAACAATGCATGATAGGGATAGAACTGCTATATGAATGAGAATCTATTCTCATTCAAAGCATTTTTGGGTGAAATTCTTAATGGGATATACACAATGACAATCAAGGTGTGTGTGTGTGTGTCAAATTCTTATTACATATCTTACGTATGCCAATTGCACATGGATTGTAAAATATTACTACTTTAAAAATTAAAATGATCCAAACTAAAAACTAACATAACGAGCTTCTTATGAAAGTGATCCAAAAAAACAATCACAAAATGATGCCATCCGATGCCCCCAAAATGATGTCATTTACATCCTTGTTCATCATTCTAAATGCTCTCGTTTGGACATAAAAGTCCTTGTAAGCTTTAAGAGGTTAGCTCCCAAGCATTTGAGAGACCCTATCCGGGCCTTGACATCCACATATGATGTCATAAACATGCATTTGAGCGAGCTACCTACTTCCAATATCAACTAATTGTGTCAAAAGAAAATCTATATGAAATTTAACTCATTCAACAAGTACACTTTTTCAAAATTGTTTGTATCTTCAATGTCATTAAAGATACAAGTTCAAATACACAATCTCATGTCCTTGAATACAAAATATATGCTTAGGGTATCGACCATCAAAGTCACAAATTTAATATAGTTTGATGCCACTGTCACTAAATATGCTGAAGTGCTCAATAAGGTTGCAAATTCACAATTCTAAAAAACACGGATTCAAAACTTGGTGAGGACGTGTAGAAATTGTGTATAAAGGTTGTACATTGAGCTCTTAGACTTTCTTCACAGAGCTACTTACTAACATAGAGATATCATAAACCGTGAACTACCCTCTACCCGTGCAGTAGACTTCTGTTAGAATAGTGAAGTGCCATTTTTGATACCGATCATTGCGAGGCTGGCACCTTGAATTTACAGTCAGTTTAGTCGAATTTAGTCATGTTTGACTACCATCAATCACAATTTAATGTACTCATGAGTTAACCAGTTTAGGTGATGTTATGTGTGGAAATGAGGATTACTGTGTTCGGTGTAAGGAGAATCTAATGAACGAGTAGGGGGGTTGATAAACTTTCCACTTTGAGAAATTGTAGAATTTTTTTTACAGGGAATAAAAGTATGAAACAACTTGCATTCTTCATTAATCCTTCTCTTCTTTCTTGGAAAACTATCTCATGATTGTAAGACCATATCTTCAATGCGAATCACCTTATCTTCATGGTTTATGGTACCGTAGCTCTCTAGCAGCTTGGGCACCTTTCTGCCTAATAATTAATTAAAGTGCAAAAGTGAGTTAGGCAACCCAAATTCTAAAATTGGGCAGATTCAAAAAGCAATTTAGAGTACGTTAAACATTCATGGATGGTTTTCCTAATTTCATCTATGGGGGCTACAATTAACCTAAACACTTTCCTTAACCAACATTCCTTACCCTAAAGTTTGTCTTTTACTTGTATGTCAGGGTTTGGCTTGACAACAAATTTTGTTTTGATTTGATGCTACTTTGTTGGATTCTAGTGAAAGTCACTTGCATTATTATGATTTTAGGCACTATTTGAATGTTATTTCTTTTTTTTGGGCACTCAACGAAATTAATTTCCCAAAAATTTAGGCACCTTTAGAATTAATTATTTTCTGCCCAAGCTGCTAGAGAACTCCGGTATCTCTACCTTAACTGCTTCAGTGAGTACATAATTGAAGCATGCTTGTGGAACATCGTGGGCGTTAAGTTCCTGTGACTGCCGCCAAGCCCGCCATTTGTCCCAGTTTTTGTTGTGTTTTGGTGTTTTTGTCGTATTTCTAACTAAAAGCACCTCTGCCTGCAACTAACCTAAGCCAACACAAAATGGTCTGATCAACTGCAGCAATGACACACCTGAAGTGTCCGTGAGGTTAGAGTAGTCCCCCAAGCTCAGGTATTCTTTGTCGCTTACTTATTAAGAGGCTTGTGGACCAATCCCTAAATAAATAACCAACGTCGGGTAATCCGACGTGAATTTGAGCCTGTTGGCATACCCTGATCAAGAATCCTTTTGGTGCAGCGTGGGGTTTACTGCCTACCTCGCGGTGGGTGAGTTCTTGGCTTTCTACTTACCTAGCTAGTTTTTTCCCGTCAAGTAGAGAGAAGATTTCACCGCGGGAATCGAACTGCCAACCACTTCATTCGGAAATGGGTACCTCTCCACTATCATCCGGTAGTTTAGGGTCATTTTGGACCAGACCGATCCCTACAATAGAGCTATCCGTAAAGTCCCTCAAAGAAGAGGGACAAAAACCGTCGGGTTTAATCCTTCTTTTAGAAAACTTTTTCTTAAGAGCTCATTAGTTCGTCGTGTATCGGAGCATGTTATGAAAGTCGGGTGAATTTTTTTGGGATTTTTTCTTTCCACCTCTCAAATTTTGAGAGAATTTTAGGATCTAAAATAAGGTATGTGTGTGGGACTCATTGTCCTAAATATCGGATTGGCCTATGTTGGGCTACCTTGACCCACCCATCTTGGTAGGACAAGTTAGAAAGTTGGTTTTACTAGCCTGGCATCACTCTTTGTGTGTGATAAATCAAGCATTAAGAAAACTTTGATAACTTTGTGTTAGTTCTCATAAACTTAGGGTTTGGGACAAAACTCATGGTTTCACTTGCTTTAGTTTATAAACAACTCTATTGAAATGAAATAGAATTCAAAGTCCGGGAAGTCAAAAGGCATGTGGGACTAGAAGTACTTCTAGATGGTGTCAAAAAATACTGATTTTCTAGAGTAACGGAGTGCAGTGGTCTTCTTGAGATATAAGCTAATATGATCTTGATGGCTCAATTGGAAGAAAGATTTGAGAGTCTCTAGTACTAGGTTATGAAATAGGGAAGGCAATCTATCTCTAATGGAGTTAGAAAGGGGTTAGTACAAATGTGCCTCATTTTTAACTACATTGTGAGAGCAAAAAATGGCTACAATCTCTAGGGATGGGATGGTTGACCAACGGCCTATGTCAATGGCACGTCTATGATGTGAGGTGCATTAGAGTTATCAAATATTTGGACATAGAAAAGTTCCTAAGTATCATAGGTAGTTTTATTTATTTTATTTGTTTTGATAAATTGTTTTGAGACAAAAGGTCAAACAACCAACACAATACTTGAAGGCAACATTATTATTGTGTTGCTTGCCTCTCCCGTTTTACTACCCGTAAATAAACACATGCTCAAGGGGTTTTCCCTCCTATTCTCGGCCTCACCCGAGTTTAGTATGGAGCTTGGATTTTTTTCCCTTGGGAATATGTAAATTATGCATGGAAACTTCTTGGGAGGCTGCTAAGTTGGTAGGCTTGGCATGTCTATATCCAAAGCATTTGTTGGACTAGAATTCTTTGGCTAACACACCAAAGAGAAGATGCACCCCCAAACATTGGATGATTGCTTCATTTCTTAAGGGGAGGTTTATTAATCCATGGAATCATCACAAATTATCAACTTCTTATTGATTAGCATGGCATTAACTGTGATGAGAATTGACATTGGAAATGAAAATACTTGGGCCAAGGGCTCACTGTTACACACTCTTCACTACATGCCTAATTTTCACTCCTATGACAAATTTCGGGTGGAGGGATCCTTGCATGGATTTACATTTCTAAAGAAAGAATTGAACATTGACATGTTTTCGCCTACATGAACATGAGCCCTGTGAACCATGTCATGGTCAAGATTCCCCTTGTTACATGAAAAACTTAATGCTTAAGCCTACCTTTTGGTCGGCAGGTTCTGGAGTTCTTATTTCTAGATGTTATGAGGTAATGAACAAGTGTACATGACAAAGTAATACGATGGGAAGACAATAAATTGACTAAGTACTAACCTTACCACTCCGATGTGTTGAAATTCAAGAAGGGGAAATTCAAGTAAATATGAAAAACTTGGTGTCTTGAGTCATTGCAATTTGATTACCCTCTATAAATTATGGCTACTTTACACTAGAGATTGAGGGCCCTTGACCCGTGATATACATATTTTGTGATTGGTCGAGAAGCCTGAGACAATCCAAGTTCACTTTACACTTGACCTTGAAAGTCTCAAGGACAAAAGAGAGTTGAATGGGCGAAAATTCTACATGGCGTCCTACATGGCAACAAGCGGATAACGTTTCACGGTCTAACGTAAAACTAGAGGTTGTGATAATCAGTTTAATTACTATTGGTCTCCTAGAAATATATATTGCGATGGTGACGACCTAAACCCAAACATATGTCATGGTCCCTCAACATGGTCCACTTTCACTTGGCACTTAGCTATGAGGGCCCTTCAATTACAAAATTGGATTTCTATTTCCCATGGTACGGCCTTTGGAAGATTGTGAAGGGCCCTCAGATTTTTTATGGTCACAACTCTCGGTCTGTGTGTAAAGTGGCCTTAGTGGTGAACTTTAAGATGCAATTATTATTAAACCGGTTCCGAGTATGAATGGGAAGTGAATTTGGCAGCGCTTGGGAGTCAGGACTCATTGCTCAGCTGCTTGCTACAAAGAACTCTTGATGCTTATTCTCAGGGTGAGTCAAGCTGATTGAAATTGATGTCAACAAAACATCAATGTTTATGTGGACTTTTAGTTGACAAGGTAAAGGACTGGAAATGGGAAAGCTACACCGATTGTTCCAATTAGTGCGTGTTACTCTTCGGAGTTACGTGGTACTATAACATTCTAGTGAGAATGTAGTATTTTATGAATCAAAGTCATTTATGTTCTATAATGTCCGAGCAACCTCTTGAACTTTTGTTCGTACAATTGAACTATTCAGTTAGACATTATTGCATTGGGTGATTCTAAATAGTAACATGCACTAATCAGAATAATCGGTGTAGTCATGGACTCGAGGTGACATTCAACTGTATTAGAACACATGAATGACTTCTTTTTAGTTTATGTGGCCTCCAAACTTAGCTTCATAGGCCCCATATTGGTGGTCAAATGAAGTTTATCATCATAGAACTTGCTAATGCACTCACCTGTATAAATAGGCATGTCAGTACATGTCCATCCATGTCGCCTTGGGGGTTAGTGCACGGTATCATCTTGGGTAATTTATCTCCCCAGACAATGTAACACTAGCAATCTTTTCATTGTTACAATGTTACATTATAACATTGTATTTAATTTGCAGCATTCCATGTGTTTTATTGTTACATTGTTATCGATGTTGCTATGGTGATGCATTAAAGACTACTATGATAAACCATGTTTGGTAGATTAGTGTAATTGGACCCAATTGGGATGAATTAATCACAAATATTTTTGGGGTCAAGTTTCATTTAGATCTCCTTTACCTTGGTAGAGGTGGTCGGTGCCAACTCTAACTCTAAGAGCAAGACATCTAGCCTTTGCCATGCAAAGCTAGATGTCTTAATCTTTGAATTGGCCCCCCCACCAACCTATTGAAATAAAGGGTTATAGTTAAAACTTAATTCTAAATGGATCATTCTAGACCAATTCTGGTCTCTGATGCTATCTCTTAAGTCAAATCAACTAATGAATACAAATTCCATGCTATAATGTAAGGTATGTGGGCCTTATCTAGTCACTTCTCTTAATCAAACATCTACACCCTAACCTCCATAATATCACCCTCCGTAATGTCACCCCTCTCTTATATCTTGAAACCCTAGGGAACATTTGTGCTCAATTTAAATCTCCCTCCTTGTTATCACATTTCCCTCCCATGCATCACGGGTTTTGACATTAAATAATCCACCAAAGAACTCAAACCCCAGACTCGCATGCATCACATTGTCATCATTCTAATTATTGTCATTATTGCAATGTTGACTTTGTGTTATTAAATTAAGTCACATGTTACACGAATTCTCTGTTAAAATGCATCCATGTTAACACTACATACCTCCTTAATATCCAATGCACTTTAGTTGTCACATGTGTGATATTAGGGAGGTTAAATTGTAGTATATTTGGGAGGTGTAGGGCAAGGCTTGTTATAGTTATGAACAGACACCAAGAAGATATGTGTTACGATGACATTGGACTAGTATGTGCTTGAAACACGATGTTCCCCACTTAAAGTTCAATAATTCACACAATGGGGAGGGTCTATGCAACCACTTAAAGGGAAAGAGAATCTAACAATTTCAACCTCTTATACATCTTGCATGTCAATTCCAATTCCGCAACTTGAAATGATTGTATGCGTGATTTGTAGTTGCTAGCCGAACAACAAGACTCTCGATCCGATCCAATGGTTTCAAGTTTAGGGAGCTAAAAGTGCCCACAATACGGCCAAATACCCTAAAATAGCATCCACCTTACTTAGGTGGATGGGGCCCAAACTCAAAGAGCAAGACATCCAACTTGAATGGAGCATACCGGGTATCACATATGGGCCAAAGAACTATTTTGGCCTTTGTTGGTTGCACAAGGCTTGGTTGAGAATTCCCAGTCCAATCCAGCTGCCTGGAATGACTGAATTAGAATGAAGTTGATTTCAAAGTTTGAGAAGCCAAAACGCTTATGAAACTAAAACTACATGAAGATGGTGTCAAAAAGGCTAATTCTCTATAGTAGTTGAGTGCAGCAGCCTCCATGAGATAAAGGTTAACATCAATTTGATGGTTTGTCCAATTGAAAGAAAGACGTGAGACAACCTAGGACTACATTATGAAATAGGGACTCTCTTGTGGAGTTGTAGGAGGGACACTCCAACACGATGCGTGCCTCATCTTCAACTACATTGTAAGAGAAAAAGTGACATGATTTCTTATCTCTAGGCATTGGGATAGTCGACCACCGGCCAATTTCAATGGTGAGTCAAAGGTCTAAGCAATAGGCTATGTACTCCCATGTACTACCTTGGATGATTGCGTTTCTGCCGAATTTTAGATGGATAGGGCCTTGCATGTGTCTTCATATTAGATAAATATGTGGGGGCCTAGCTCATACGCTGGCTAGGGTTCATGGGCTGGGGCGAACCAACCCATATATCCGTACCTTACCGGGGAGGGCGAACGGCTGGGGATTCGTGGCACTCCCTTAAAATCAACCATCCTACATATCGTGGATGAAGTGGCTCCAATACAAAAAGACCCCCTATGAGGTTGAGGGCCGATTCATTCGAATGTGACATCACTAGACATCCGGTAAGGTACCAATGTATGGGTCGGTTCGCCCTAGCCGGGTTCATGCCACTGGTGTTAGTGGGCCCAAAGTAAATTTGAATAAGGAAAGAATCGTCATAGATGATGCACCTTGTTTTCCAAGCATCGGTCCCTCTTGAAAATACTTGTATCCTACCACATTGCCCCCGTTCCTTGAATGCCCGGTGAAGCCTTGGGGATCCCAATGTTCAAGGAACTATGTCAATGCCGTGACATGAGAGGGACGAGAATTTTACAGTGCCAAATTTTACCTGGGCCCACTTGCGCCGGTGACATGAACGCTAACCGGCGTCTAGTGTGGCCGGGTCTTGAAAGAGCAAGGCATCCAAGTTAAAGGGGAGGCCGCACATGTTTGAAAACGTTGGTTCCAAAATAGAGATGGGTGGGCCATGGCAAAATAGTTTTGGCCTCGACATGTGCTTGACCTTGAGGGGCTTGATTTCAAAGGAGGGGGGATTAAAATTGTCCATTTTCAATTCCGATTGGAATTGAAAATTTCCAGCCTTACCAAACTGCCGCCTCGGATCATAGTTGAAAACATGTGTTTATACCTAACAAAAGAGGGACCGACCTTGAAATGAAGCTCCCCAAAGTTAAGCACATGCCAAGACCAAAGTTCTTTTTCACCTTGGCCCACCCATCTCAAGATTTGGGCGAACCAATCCATACACTCGTTCCTTGTTGGATGCCTAAACCCTCGCCTCCAAGGAACCAGTGTACGGGTTGTTTGTCCCAGCCCCCATCTCCGGGCTGGGGCGAACCAACCCCTATATTCGTACCTTACCGGGGAGGGCGAACGGCTAGGGATTCGTGGCACTCACTTAAAATCAACCATCCTACATATCGTGGATGAAGTGGCTCCAATACAAAAAGACCCCCTATGAGGTTGAGGGCCGATTCATTCAAATGTGACATCACTAGACATCCGGTAAGGTACCAATGTATGGGTCGGTTCGCCCTGGCCCCATCTCCGTTCCGGAACTGGCGTTTTTGAACATGTGTAGCCTCCACATAAGTAAGTAACTTAGTTAGGACCAACGTCACTTCCATGGAGCGCACCAGACGCCAAGTATATAGCTTACGTGGACCTCCCAAAGACTAAGTTATTTCTTTCTTTCTTTCTTTCTTTCAGCTGCATGTGGCTGGTTGCGCAAGGGAGGACCCCACAGCATTGAAGGCACTGGTGGACCGGCCACCCACAACATGTGCGGCCGTCGCCACTCCCGAGACCCATCCCCTGCCGGCCGTAACCTCAAGCCCCTCCTCTTTTGGTGTTTTTGAGGACGACACTGCTGCCACTGCACTTTGTCGGGCATGCTTGGTGTTTCTTTTATGAGGTCGGTAGTAGGCTCCTACACGCTAATAAGCTATTAAAGCTACTGGTACTCTTCCGGCCCTCCTCATGTCCATCCGTGTGCAGGTAAGTTAACTCCGTTGTTGTCCGATCCATACATCCAATTCCCTTTAAATGTTAAGTTTCCTCCCATTTCCTCACATGCTGTGGATGCAAAGTGAAGCAATCCACTCATAAGCCGCCACATGAGAGGAGATTGTCATTCACCCGTTTGCCAGGCAACCCAACTTCATCACGCTGCAGTCACGCATCTTCCAGCCATTTTTTCTGTTTTTGTTTTTGTTTTTTGTTTTGGGGGTACGATCGAAAGGCTTCTGGAATCGGCTCCCGAGTGGCGGTTGTTAAGCCACCGCGTGTTGCGTGTTTCTCGCAGTCGGTTACTTCGCAAAGATCTGCAAGTTACAACTGGTAATTCTCAATGGCCACTGTTTGTGCAGTGGATCAGTCACCTTCCTTCCTTCTACAAAGTCTTCATGGGGGTACGTCGGACGTACGTGAGAAAATTGTTGTTCAGGGTTCTTATTATTATGGCGGGCTTTTAAACGCCATTGACGTAGCTGAGAGTACATGACAAAGCACGTGACCAAATCTCTGTGACATGGGAGTATATCAGACAGACAGATGGGAATCGGGCTGAGGAATATGTATTAATAATATTCCAGCAGGTGGGAAATTGAGACGTGTGCAATGTGCAGGTACTGATCCAATTTGCAGCAAATTTTTAGGAGAATCGACGACTTCCACAGTGCACACGATGAAGGGGAGGCCACGTACACACGGCATTTGAAAATGCCGGGTTCGAAACAGAGTTTGGTGTGTCAAGGTGTAAAAGAATTTTGGCCTTGACATGTTGCCCAACCTTGAGGAGCTTGGTCCCTCTTTCATCTTTTTTTTTTTTGTTTTTTTTTGGGTGGGGTTAAAATCGATTGTTTTCAACTCCGATTGGAACGGAGGTTTTAAGACTTGCAGAACTGCCGTCTTGGATTGGAGTTGATGAAAATGGATGTTCACACCAAATGATAGAGGGATGGACCTTGAAACCAAGGTTAGGCACAGTGTCAAGGCCGAAATACTTTTTCCTGAGCTTACCGATCTCCATTTCGAAACCGGTGGTTTCAAACGTGTGTTGCCTCCACATGAGTCAACATACATATGAGAAATTCCTCCTCATGGGAAATTGCTGCCAACTGCCTACAAGAAAGTCGTCCAAAATCAATAATTAAATGTACTTGGATGAGCTTGAATCGCCAAGGAACCATTAAAGTATGTTTCCCTCTTGGTCAATATTAAGCCATGGTACTAAATGGTTGCAGCCAAGGCCAACCCATGATTTATCCACTCTTAATCACTTCCTGGACAAGGATGAGATGAACAGCTACGAGGTTGAGTTTACAGTAGTAGTTTGTGTGTGGTCTTGTCAAGCATTTCTCGTCTACATTGGTTGGGACTATGTGGGAGTAGAATCCAATTAAATTATGCTTGATTTTTAATTTTTTAGTTTTTAGTTTTTAGTATTTTTAGGTCGCAGAAGGGAGCCATTTTCACTTAAGTAATCCGGATTGTCTGTTTGCTTGTCTGTGACTTTTTAAAGTCAGTTGATCTGGCGCTTCTATGGAGGGGAGGTAAATGAAGTCCTTGTTTTGGTGATGTTTGACCGTAATATGAAAACTTATTGTTCCCACCATTAAGGAAATGCGTCTGACGTTATGAAAAGAGGGATAAGTTATACATTCAACCGACATTCTTTGATCTTATCCAAAAGCTCCGCCAAATTGATAACATTCTTGGGTCTGTCAGGAGCTTCTTATTCGTCAATGTGTAAGATCTACTTGAAGTCTCTAATCTGAAATGCGTCGAGAGAGTGCTGCTGAGAAATAGATTTACTGTATACCCAAACTAAAACAGTAAGGTAAGCTTAAGCAGCTGTTATTTGGTTACTTTTCTTGATTGGACACCTATATTTGAGGATCAAAGAACAAACACCATAAAGACACATGTTTAAAAGAGATTGGACGACATCTTCAAATTTATTGACTACTCAGTGAACACAATTGGGAGGACCTATGCAATAAATTAGTTAAGGTATCACCAAACTTCCGATAACCATAACAGAATCAAGGGAGGTCCAGATTTCAATCCGTTTTTTTGTTGATGTTTTTTCATAGATTTGCTGATGCAACACAAATTTGAAGACTTAAATGTGATCAGTATAAGATCTGGAGGACAAGAAAACCGACTGAATAACACCCGCATGCCTTACTGAAGGATTCTACAGTACCAGTATCACACAAGTTGAACAAACCGTTTAGTACATCTTCAATGTTACATGGCTGTTTTTGGTGAACAGGAGGAATAAAGTACCGTCAAAATCTGTTCAGGAAACACATGTTTTCAACAATCTTAGGTATTTGTCATGGCCACGAAACTAGGCGTTTAGTAGCAGGAAAGAACTGGATAAATTAATTATGGGTATGGTAACCTCTCGTCTCAAATCTGTGTATGGTACATAATAGGATCCGCAACGGACTATTGGGGATGAAGGGGTGGCTAGAACTACACTACTAGTGTGATAGTGCTCGATTGAGTATTTTGAGTCTATGAAGTTTATTCGGTGAGAACAGATGACAAAGATGGGGTGGAGCTGGAATACTTTGGATTGTTGAGTAGCTCCTGAGGGTCATCCTGCGAGTTAAATGACAACAGATAATCATCTCATCAAATAATTCATGAAAATATTAAGAGAAATTGACCTGTTTTTTTAAATCTATAGTATTCTATCTAAAAAACATTTGGTTCCACCTTGGATTCTTCTTGACGAGGTCTCTGTATTGGTTTTTTGCACTGTGCATCCATTGAAGAGAAAGGCATAGCATAGTTTTTTTCGATCACTTTATCTTTGGATTAGCTTAGTATGGAATCTTAACCATCATTACATTGTCTCCAAAGCTTCATACCTCAGGAGATTACTCCTGATCGAGTGAGTGAAATGTACAAATGTAAGCAACGCCTAAGAGTTTGATTTACCAG
The DNA here is from genome assembly GCA_964035585.1 of Polytrichum formosum. Taxonomy (NCBI): domain Eukaryota; kingdom Viridiplantae; phylum Streptophyta; class Polytrichopsida; order Polytrichales; family Polytrichaceae; genus Polytrichum; species Polytrichum formosum. Next base: position 4,972,227 of record OZ037941.1, read on the forward strand.
CTCAGCTAATTTGATTGCAGTTTGCTCAAGCTGCTCTCTTAATGTGCTCCTCATTTCCTCAAATTCCTGCAAAATATGAAGAGTGCGGAATTTTTAAACATCCCTTAATATGATCAAACTCAGGTCTTATTTTATTTTAGAATGACCATAAATGCTACCTTTTTCCTGCACAGACAGGATACCTCAATTTAAGATACAAGTTTTCTGAATGGTGCTGGAATGGAGACATTCATGACGAAACATCAATTCCATGGGATTTTTTTGGACGAACACTTACATTTTTCAATTGCTCAACCTCTGAGTTTAGCGAATTCCTGATGTCTCCAATCTCCTGCATCACGCAACTAACATTTCGAATCAATGAGTTGAATTTTTTTTGGCAGACAGCTTGAAGAGAATGTTCAGTTCCAGCAGACTCACAAAGAATGTGCTTCTTGGTTGTAGGGCTAAAAGGAATGTTTGAGATTTTCTTCTTAAAATATTGCATGGCTGATAAAGGATACTAAGGACAGTCGAACTTGTCTTCCCATTCAATCTATGATGTTTGAACAAATGATCGCAACAAGGACTCTGTTATTATTGTTTAAATTAAAAAGTTTCTGGTCTTTTGGGTACTTTCTGCAAACAAATATTGGCCAGTCGGAAGCTGGACTTGTGACCACCACATATCTACCTCCTGATTAAACCCACCATGTCTACCATTTGATAGCCGAAAAAGCTGCGATCTACCAACCTCCCGATAAGATTTGACTTGTGTATCAAGCTTTCCTCGCCATGCCTGAAGGTCCTGCCCACCATGGAAGATTGGTTTACAAGACAAAAGAATTTGAGCGTCTGAATTGGAAAGAACCTAATTATATGTGAAAATCCCATAATTTATCACCAACATTCCTGATTGAAAACTGTCACTGGTTCAGGTGGTACATTGTCAAGGCCTCTTGCATTGTGCTTTTTTATAATACCATTCAGGTATCTATAACGACGATTTCACGCTTTTTTGATACCAAAAGGGTATGTGCATTTGATGGTAATTCTGTTTTTGATACCATTCGGGACTGTATATCATCCAAGCACATTCATATCTAGGTAAAATCGTTCTAATGTCAATATGGTTTAGAATGGTGTCATTGGTCCAAATAATAACTTGGGTATACAAAGATTCTCTCACCTTGACATACCCACCAAATATGAAAATTAGTCTGGTATTACAATTGTGACACCCCACAGTTAGGTTCTTTGATACTGTTATTAACTTTGATAATTGATACCACTCCTTCATCTATATTATACCAAACTAACGTAGGTGCATACCATCTTCAAGTTCTGGACATGATTTAAAAGCTCCACCCTTGACTGGTCCATATTTTGCAACACCGTTTCCTGCATCAAGCAAAAGATATCAGCATTTAGTTGAATGATTATTACTACACTGATTATCCCGATCAGTGTGTGGTTCTATTTGGAGTTATTTACTGCCATAAATGATAGTCAATGAGAATGTAATAATTTACCAAGCAAAGTCATTTATGTTCCATAATATCCGAACAACGTATTGAACTTTCGTGATTAAAAATTGAACTCCTGAGTTAAATGTTATTGCACTGTGAATAACTCCAACTAGTAGCACGCACTAATTGGGATAATCAGTGTACTTCATATGGATATATAGTCCAACATCATGGAACAATTAATGCAACAAGAAGAATGCTATAATGCTTCAAAGTAGTAGTTATAGGTAGTCCTCGCAAATCCCATCAAAACATGCTAATATCATTGCCCTGTTTTTAATCTTGGGAATACTGAAGATAAAATTAAGTGAATTGTATGTATAACTTGCAAATGTCATTTTAGTTCAATTAGCCATTCTGCAACAGATCTTACCACAGGTGAGACTGCGCCTGCACTTGCGTGGCCATGTTTATCCTTCAAAATTGAAGAGAAGGCATGTTGTTAGGATTCATACTGTATTCCGATGCAATATCAAAACACGTGCCTGTTGGAAGCATTGAGCTAGGGGTTGTTTTTGAGAACTTCGTGAGTGGGTTCTCTTGAATGTATTTGTTCGGGTGATGTGAAGAAGGTGGTTTCATTGAAGTATTAAAACTGCAGTCTCCATTTCCAAGGTGTCCTACATGTTTTTCAAATGTTAGAAGAGAGTCAGGATTTTGAGGATTTTTTCCATCAAAACCAGTATTTATTCTCCCCTAACTATTTTGAACTTTTTTCATGAGGAATCTCAGATCACACTAAAGTTATTCTTTAAATCTCTCAAAAACTCATGTTTTGGAAGGGAATTCTTTCCCACTAATTCACATTTGTGATGTTTGAACAGTGTGTCCAAGTGGTGTCAGAACCCCTAATTTTGGTGAAATGAAGGGAAGACATTTGACATTGGCTACCAGATGGCTATGTAAAAATGAACTCCTTTGCCAAGCTTTCGAGAGCACCGTTTTAGGTGCCTCCAGATATTGCTCGCCTACTTTGCCATAATTTCAGACTCTTTGGCATGAACTTGAATTTGGTGAAACTCATGATGAAATTTGAAGCTCACCTGGTTGACAGACATGATTGAGGACAAAGGGGAGGAGGATGGAGCAGCTGCGGCCATTAATTGTGATGATCTGCAAAGCAAAAAATGTTTGTGCTGCTTCAGTTGGAGACCCACTGGAACTTCTTAATTTCCTCAATCCAACTTAACTCTCTCACCCACAGAATGTTGTATCTCACAATTTGATGATTAAGACCTATGTCAGCAATTCAGGGTGCGGGGATCAATCCCTGCGGAGAGGATTGAAATGCGCAAGCAGACAAAAAGTATACATATCTTCTCTTCAGCATGTAATTGTCCTGCCTGAAGAATGAGAGATTTTTGGATGTCAACCTTAATTTGACCTTTCTCCCCTGATTACCTACCATTTGCAAACTTGGTGAGCCACAACTAGGATTTCACATTAAGTGCGACTTTAAATAACTCTATTTTGGCAGGTTATGACCTCCTGGAGCACCACAAATGCTCTAGAAATGATCATGTTGTGACAAACCATGACAACGTTGCATTCGGTTGGAATTTCAACGGTTTGCAAAAATTTATGAAATTATGTTGGTGCGACCGTTGCAATCATTTTTGGTTTAGCTGTAAGTAATTTAACATATCAAGAATAATCTGATGTAGCAGAAGAAAGCTGGTCCAATGCGGCTCACACTCCCACTGTCAAAGAAAGCGCCATAAATCAATCAGAGCACGTGATTTTTTCCTGTGTGGCTTTGAAAGTTTACATACATGGAAGTGATTTAGAAATTCAGTTGGGAGTTGTGGATGCTGAATAAACTTGTGACCTTCGTGGTGGTAATACAAAAGGGGACCCTAAAGGAATCAACTCAGGGAGGTTGTTGGGGTTCAATTAGGCACAATAAATTAGGGTTGCTCCTACCACCTCGTCTTCCACAAGACTTGCATGAAAAATGGACTTCATTGGAAGTTGGTTATGGGTGCTAGGATAGCATTATTCAGCCGAGTTTGTATGTTGTGGGGTTGGGAATGAGCCAAATTCTATTCAAAATTATACTATGTTTATTCTCACAACAGAGCATTGCACTGGAAGATTCAGGCTAAAAAACTCAGGTGAAATAGTGTCTTAATATTATTAGAATGGAACGGGTTGATAACAATTGAATAATGTTATGAGCATTGTAGCATGTCTTGCCTAAAGATTGGTTATTCGCCTGCCACACAAGATTGTTGGGGAGTTGAGTCAATGAAAGAGTGACACTTGTCAAGTTCAAACATTTCAGAGTTCAGAGAGGCACTTCTAAGTGCATGGATGTAATTCACTAGATGATGCCCTAATGGGCTTAGAAATCATGGCACCCATGTTAGGGCACCCGATTAAAAAAACCAAAATCCCCTTTAGGTTTGTGGTTGATTCATCCCAACCTCATCTCACTAAACTAATTTGGGGTTTCCAATATTACTTTGAGGGTCAAATTATTATCCTAAATAAGAAATTATGAGTTTAGAGTTTACAACTCATTGTGACACTTATAAGTGTCTGGATTTGGGTCACTAGATAATGCCCTAATGGGCTTAGGATTCATGGCACCCATGTTGGGGCACCCTGTGAAAAACATGTCCCCTTTAGGTTTGTGACTGATTCATCGCAACTTAAACTGGCTGGATTGATTTGAGATTTGCTGTTGCTACTTCCAAGGTCATGATTTTTTCTTGTTTTTTTTATAAAAAAAATCTATGAATTTCAAGAGATTCTCAAAGTTTCGCCTTCAACTAACATGGGTGCCACGACTCCTAGGCCCACCTAACTTAATGCTTGTTGTACACCACACCCCATGATGTACGCCCATATTAGTGTGGTTATGCAAATGGCCACAATCTAATCATGTGATGAATGAATGGTGTGAATGCATGAACCTGAGTTAAAGGGAACGCGAGTGCTGCTTGGGCTTTTGATGGGCCTCACTTTGTGGTTCCTTGCGTCGGAATGATGATGTTATTTGTACCTGTTAGGGAGTTGCTTACACGGATTAACCCAATTAGTGCATGTTACTACTATGCGGAGTTACGTAGTGCGATAACATTTCACTCGGGAGTTCAATTTTAACTCCCGAAAGTTAAGTTGAATATGTTATTTGGCAATTATAGAACTTAAATGACTTTGCTTGGTAAACTATCACATGCACATGAAATAGTTATAGCATTGCATAACTCCGAATAATAACACTTACTAATTGGGATAATCAATGTAGTTGCATGAAAAACAATTGGATGTGGCAAGGCCCATAGGGTGCAGTTCAGGTTTAATGAGCCAAAGGACGTGTTGACAGTCCTTAAAAATTGTACCACCTTGACTTTGAAGTTACATTACAAAATGATATGAATAGCAATTCACGTTTTTTCTTTGCAAAAAGTTTGTCTATATCATATATTCAATAACTAACTAGGTTTATTTCATGTAAGTAGTCTATAACTAATTTATTTTGGTGCTTACAACAATCTTAAGTAGTTGTTGACAACTGCTTAGAAATTTCAAACGTGCTTAAGGCAATCTAAATCTTCATAATTTGTATTGAAATTTTGACAATGTTGTATTAACAACTTGGTTAAGGGCAACATAACTTCAAACACCTCACAAGTTACACAACTTCTTGTGAAACTGCATCTAAAATTTTGTGTTTCAAACGCACTTTTCAACCTTTAAATGAATTCTTTTGAAAATGGTGCCTAAAAAAAAGTTGTTTGTTTTGTTGCATATGAAAGCATGGATGTGTTTTCCATGATAATATGCTTCATATGTATGGTACTTAAATTTTTAAGATAATATATTGCCTGAAAAAATGAATTAAGTCCTAGTAAGTGGCCCAAGTAAGTGGTGGGGTTGGCTCATTAAACCAAAACCGTACCCCATAACCAATCGTTCATCCAAGAGTAGAAAGGTCATCAAGACTCGTCTATATTTTTCATGTTTTGTCCATGAGCTTGTTGTTTATGATTAACAATTGTGGGGCCGACACTCCTTGAAAATTAGAAACTATGTGCAACCAAAGATAGGGACTTTCCAAAAAAATTGATAGCATCAAAAAATTGCAACGGTTATTTTTTATTTTTTTATTTTTTTTAAAAGGGCCTCACACAATATGTGTGTTTGAGTTAAAATAATGTACGCTGGGTGTGGGCTATTGTAAATTCTATGAAATTAAGTTTACAATATTTTAAGATACCATGGTATAAACCATATATCATTGAGCTATGGTTCTTGTTGTTCTTGAGTGGATATCTTTTTTTGTGTATGCTTGTTTTGTATTGTGAAACTATGAAATTGCTTCAAGGCTAAACCACATTGCAATGAATTATTGGCTCTACCTTTTGAGATGGTTTTCAAAATGAGCCAAAGTTTGGCCCTGGTTAGACAACCAACTAGAATTGCCCATGTGTGAAGGATAATCATGTGGCATAAGATAGATGGGTCTTAAAGTAGCTTGTTTTCTTAATCGGACCCCTCTACTTGATTGGTATGTGGTTTAGTGAGGATCAAAGAGCAAACATCAAAGAGCGATATGAAATTAAACCTAAATGATGTGCATGGGTCAATATGAAATTAAACCTCTATATACACGAAGTTTATAAAGAAAAACAAATGTATACGGGTGCAAGCATAGTAAAGTGGACCAAAAAAGTGCTCCGGTATATGAAAGCCATGATTTTCTTGGTCAAACGCCTATAAATAGCAGAAAAATGTTGTTTAAAATAGATTATTTTTCATGATGACCTCTATTGTTAAGTTAGGTACTCAAATATAGAATATCAATATGAGATCTTCAAAACCTATCATCAAAAGTGACGCGTAAAAGCAACTAACTAAATATAGTTTTGAACGTAAATTTCATGACCTTAAATATTTTGAACTTGGAATTTCTTTTCATATTCCTTGAATTCATTATAAACTTGAGGTCATTGTAATTTTTTTTTTCAAAAATTCATCAATTTAATGTAATGTAATTGTATTTTAAACAAGTTTTTGACAATTATCTTTTCAATGACACCCACTTGCACCGCCACTTGCACCGTCTTCTAAAATACATATACGTTGTTTGAAATTGTTTTTTGTGAACATAAATTGCTTGGCTTTGTAGATTCATATGTTTTCTAAATGTTTATGAATTTTTATTTCATAAAATTCAAAGTTAGTATATTGTTTTGGATCACTTTCACTTAAACCTAAGCAAGGATCAAGAGCTGTCCACTTTACCATGCTTGCACCCATACGTACTAACTGTAGGCTAGAAATAGACTCATGTATTTGTACTAGGTTTTCCAACTTAATGTAAGAAACACTTCAACATCATATACAAGATATAAATCATGATTCAAATACACCCTTATTATTGAATCCCACAAAATCATTGTCACTTTCCAATGAGAAAATCATTGAACAAATTTTCATCCATAGCATGTAACTTGACGATTGCATCAAACAAACAAAGACAAAAGCATAATAACTTAGCCACAATATGGAGAGAAAAACTCAAGGAAGCCCATGAGCACTCCAAGAGCCTCCAATTTTCAAACACCTAAAATCCAAAATGCAAACTCTAACAAGTATGAATAGGGTAGTCATTGAGGACTATTATCATATGACAAGAGTGGATGAAAACGTGAACTAGATGAAACTATAACACATCTATTGTCAAGTTTTACTCTAAACCTTAGGGCCCCTTTTTGTACATCTACCTTTACTTCAAATTTCTTAATAGCCTTTTTGGATTTACACACTAGAGAATAGCAATACCTCTCCCTTATGGACACTAATGGCTCAAATAATACCCCTTTCTTACACTCACATTAGTTTGTATGTGGTGTGAAGAGTCCACCCCTGGGGTTATTTGGTTGGGGCATCCATGGTTACATTCTTAGGGCCCACATGAATGAACGCACATTGCTCAATAATGTTATGGGTTGTATGATTCTTGGTTGATTTGACACCGGAATTAGTTTTTAGAACCCTGAATAATTTAGTTTAGTCCAAGTCATTTGAGATGAATCGGCCACAACTCTCTAGGGGATCGACAAGTTTTTATGTTGGGTGGTGATACGTACAATTGTAAAGTAGACAAGCCTAAACCCAACATAGCAACGATTTGGGCACCCATATTTGAGTGGTATGTGTTTAGGTGCGAATCTTAAAACACACACCAAAAAGACACGTGTTTAGAAGATATTGGACCACAATCTTGGAAAAATGCTAACCATTCTAGGTTCAATAATCAACATGATTTGGAGGGGACCTGTATGACCACTTAATGAGCATGAGAACCTTCACTGTGAGATTGAATAAGATATTCATATGAACTCGAAAAACTATGAGGCAAATGGCTACGACCACAATTTTGGATTCGCTAGCCATTTTGCACCAACTACGTGTTTCGTATACTACAAGAAGTGGGTGGAGAGAGAAATGTATCCAAGGAACACATGTCTACATTATGCAATAATTCCCTCTCTCCAAGCTACACGAGAATTGATGCTGGTCGTTGGTTGCAGATGCAAGAGACCCAATTTTCTGCCCTTGATTGCAACCAAGCTTCCCGAATTTAATTTCATAAAGTTGCAAGCAGGTGCACTGGAATTGCTTGCCTTCTGACTGCCTCACATGGAGATCCAATTTGATCCTCGGTTGATACAAGCTACAAGAAATCGATCTCAGCAATATGTATCAGATTTTCATCTTCAAGTTGCAAAAATTGGCATTTGGAGCTTCGTGAAGGTCCCCGGGGTGGCAACTATATGTAGCACTCACAGGGGTTGCTGTTTTTGAAACTTCGTTTTGAGCTGCTAAACCATTTCTAAAATGCATTTTTGTGAAGCTACATTTGCATTTTAAGACCATAGATTCTATAAAAAGTATTAGAAATCTTTTCAGAAGTGAAATTCAACACCTAGTGGGTCTAGGTGGTGATCCCTGTTCTAGAAAAAATTCAAATTCCGATTGTTTCTGAAACTGACACTTGAAAATGCAAACCGTTTCTATTTCAGACACAAATTGTATGAATGGATTCCTCTCATTGCCCACTTTCCAAGCGCATGTTTCTCCCCATTGTGAAAGAACAAAATCATCAATCCATTAGAAGTATGTGAAGTGATGTAGAAGCAACTGGTTTAAAAGGGCGAGTTGCCACCCCACGGTCACGTCAGTTCAAGAGCTCATATGGAAAGGTAATTTGTTGGATTTGTAATTCAGTCAAGCCCATAAGAGAGGGGGATTACTAAGCAAGATTTCCTTTGAGGAAATCCAAGTCTTGAGAGATTCCAAGCCCCCAAAACACAATCTCTGGGTAACTTGGATGCAATTTTGTTTTTACAAGAATACTGTCTTAGTTTGTGGGAGGGATCTAGATTGTATTATTGAGCACATACAAGATCAAGCTGAGCTGGTTGAGCCATTTTTTTGCATTCACTGGCAAGTCCGTATTGCACACGAAGTTCAGATTTCCTGCAATTTTGAGTTCCAAACGAGACGTTCAAACATGAGTTACGTCCTGGGTATGTGTGTAAGTGATACACGCAAATTTAGGGAGGCGAAATATTTGTGATATGTGTGGTTGTTATTAAGCTGGTCAGGAATTATTATAAGTTTTTGGGTACTGCAGCCTACGACCATAGTGGTAGCGATTGTCAGCATCCGAAGAGTATACTAGAAAAACAAAAACGGTCTCTACAAAGTATAAAAAGTTGCTCAGGATGGAATGACCTGTGATGATACTATCACCCATTTGCAAATGCTTGCTGTACGCCTCAAATTGATCGTACTCGGATTGATTGCTGTGAGAAAACTGAGAGCCATCTTAGTGCACACTACTACAGAAATTGTTTTTCTTGAACGGTGCAGTTCAATGGTTGTATTGAGATAGCGATGAATGTTGATGGTAGGCCCAATTGGGCAATACCTCAGATAATGGACGCAACTGAGTAAATCACAGATATTGAATGTAATTGCTCATTGATGAATGAGGTATTCAATTAGTTTTTTTGTTGTCAATCTTCTATAAATTAGATTCACATCTTCAAATTTGTGTTGCATTAGCAAATCTATGATGAAACATCTACAAAAACCATATTGAAAATCGAACTTTCCGTTATAATCTTGCTACACCTTATAGAATCTAAGCAATAGCTTTGGAAGGGCTTCCTTCTTGCTCAAACTTGTTTGTGGACTAATTAAATAATCATGCCTCCACTTATGTTAATTCTCAACCAAGCAAGAAAAAGATAAAGTCCATAGTGATGTGAAATGATCAATGAGGATGTGACATCTTGTGTCACTGCAAGACTTTAGGGTCTCATGATGTTAAAATCTCAATATTTAGAATGGAAATTTGCATAATCATCCATATGGTGCTTTGTAACTCCAATGAAATGAAATGAATTCTAAAGTTCAGGAAGCTAAAAGGCTACTAGAAGTACATCAACTGCATGTAAAAAAGGCTAACTCCCTACAGTAACGGAGTGCAGTGCCTCAATAAGAAATAGGTAGATATTAAGCTTGATGCTCTAGTTGGAGGAAAGACTTGAGATTACCTAATACACCCTAAACTCCATAATATCAACCTTCATAATGTCACACACTCTCTAATATCCCGAAACCCTAGGGAACGAATGTTTGTAGTTCAAATCTCACTCCTTATTGTCACATTTCTCTCCCTTATATCACAAAATTTGTCATTAATGCAATCCACCAAAGAAGTCAACCCACACCCTCGCATTGCACCATGTGTCAACATGTGGAGTGTCACTTTCTTTTTCTTATTCTTATTCTTATTCTTCTTCTTATGCCACTTGTTGAATGTTGGTGCATGCGTCCGCCACATCACCCGGGAAGGCCAAGTGGAGTGGACCACACTAGCGTAGGTGATGGGAGAACGAATTCAAATTGTCCTCACATCTCCTTTGTGTTATTCCATAAAGTCACCTGCTACACTAATTCTATAGTATTACGCATCCATGTTAACACTACAAAACTCTGTATATCACGTGCACTTTGGTTGCCACAGGTGTGATACTACGGAGTTTAGAGTGTACTACATTCTAAAATAGAGAAGGGAAATCATCTCTAATGAAGTTGTAGAGGGACACTCTAACACAAAATTCTACTTCATTTTCCACTACCATTTCAAAACACGATTGGCATAACTTTTTTACCCCCAGAGATTGGGATAGTTGACCACCGACCTATTTCAATGGCAAGTCTATGATTTGAGGTGCGGTAAGCAACAACGATTTTGCATTGGGGTAGTGTCAATGGTTGCTTCAAGTGCGATTCACATTTTTAATTGAGATAGTTCTTGAGGTGAAGGGAATCTAATTTCTTTCCCATGTCAAGGTGGAAAGAGTTTCACTCTGTAGCAAGAAAGGCATAATTGATAGTATCAAATGTGATTCTTGGTGGTGTTAGGATGTCCAAGATTTCTCATTGTGGTAGACCCCATGATGCCTTCCAAAATGGATATCATTTTGTACCAAATGTCATATCCTTGTTGGGCTAGGTGTCAAGAAAGTGGCGTTGCTTGATCAACTAACCAAGAAGATGGTAAGTGGGCAAGTCATTGTTGGAAACCTCTAGCTACACTTATTATCCCAAATAGTGAAAGTGGGCTAATTGTGAGGGTGGGAAATTACTGAAGGTGATACTAAATTTCTTTACGTTATGGAATTAGTGCCACCAAAAGATCTAGGAAGCATTGTTCATCCCAACACTATTCACTAAAAATATTGTTCCTACCAACATTATTCAATGCAATTACCAACACTTGGCATTATTCACTAAAAATACCGACACTTGGCACTATTTACAAAAATGTACTATGCACTAATCACAAGCACATGCTCATCTCTTGAAATCTATGGTAAATGAGCATGTATTCATGAATTTAGTGCCCTCAATTAAAAAATTCCTCCCTCAATAACTTTAAGATTTGGCTAAAAAGTGCGTGATTTGGGAAATATTGTCACCCTCACTAATTGGGATAATCATTGTACTTGAAGTGCATATAATGGGAAGTTCTGCAAATTCAGCCAACAATACATGATAGGATGTCAAAGAGCGCACTTTGACACAAATTGTCATAACATTATTGAACCTAGAATGGTAACAAGATTTTGAACACATAATGCACTCTTTTAAACAAGTCTTTTTTTGGTGTACATTTAAGATAACTAACCGAATTAGACATGCGTTCCCAAAGCTTGCCATGCAAAACCATGTTGAATGTTTTTTGAAATCAACAAAACTAGAATATAGGCATTGACTGGCACGTATTTCTTGTTGAATTAAACCCTAAATGCTTGGGTCTATTTTCAAAAAGCCAAAGCACTGCATATGAGTAATGTTTTTTGCACGAAGGAGCACAAATTCTACAATAGAATCCTACATAAATAGAAAAAAAAATCTATTGAAGCTATAATCACAATTTCAACATGAATGGACCATGTTTGGATTAGTTATGATTTTGGCATGTAGAAAAGTTTTTTTGCATGTTGCATGAAAATAAACACATTGTAAGTATAAAATCTCATCCAAATTAAAAAATTTGGTAGAGAAAATTTATGTAATCATTACTAGGTAAGGAGTTGCCAAGGAAAAAGCTACAAGAGGCACGTGATTAAAGCATCCCTAGAACTCGGTTTGTATTTTGGGCACTTCAATTTCAATTTTCTCAATGGTGTAGAATCTACAAATCAAGTCTTTTTCTCAATCCCAACAGTCAAAAGATGTATCATAACCTAACTTCAACATCCTATGAAAGGAGCATCTCCAACAGTTGTTTGGAAATTGATGATTGGCCCTTTGAACATAAAATGACCACTTTGTGGTCACCCAAGCACTCAAGGGTTAAAAAAGTGCATAAGGTAAGGAAGATCGACTTCTCTACTCAAAACATGGTTGTCTTCTTTAACTAACACCTTGCAATTCCATCCACCAATTGGTTACTTTTCTAGAAAAAACCAATGATTGCACCCAATGCTCGTCTCATGAAGATTTGGGGACAAAAGGGTCAATGATTCACCCTGTATGATTATATGATACAACACATTTTTGGCAGATAATATTCAAACGAGACCGCCCTATTTAATGCAGTCGCTACTAGAAGACGTGGTCCTAGAACACTCTTTCCATTTGACATGGGCAATCATTGCAATATGTCCCCATTTATCTGTATCGAGTCCAATCTACAATTGTTATAGATTGGACTCAACAATGTCATCAGGGTTAGGTCATAATGACCGCATGTGTCAAATGGATAGTGTGTTCTAGGCCCCACAATCCTAGTAGTGACTATGAAAGGAACGAGAAGCTTGTAGGCCCAAGTAATGGAGTTGAGGAGCAGAATGGTTGACGTGGTTATTCAAAAGAAGAATGCTCAAATTTTGGACTAAAATCCAACCATTATCAACTACAGTGAATTATTCTATTAATGTGGATTGCCATTTGGAGTCACGCAATGCTATAACATTCTATTGAGTGTATGAATTTTTACTCAAGCTACGTAAACAATTAATATGCACATCAAAGAACATGATATAACTTACTTGGTAAAAAAGGATAATGTCGGTAAAAAGTTATAGCAACACGTAACTCCAAATGGTAACCCACACTAATAGGACAATTCATTGTGCTTGAGCATTGTATGAACAACCAAAATACGTTCTTTAACATCTATTTGCAAAATTTGGGGTATTTGGGCGTTTGGACTTGGGAATGGCAAGCATTTTTGGTGCCTACAAATGCTAAAAATCATATTTATGTAATAGAATAGAGAGTGCTTAAACCAACCCTTTGGCTTAATTAACCTAATTTTGAATTCCATTTGGACTAAGGTAGAGGGTGTTGAAACCAACACCTTAAAGTCTTGCATACTAAGTACGCATTGATTATGAGATTGTTCACCATTTGAACATCATCCCACCCTAACGGTTTTGGGTGACGACACAATTTTCACTTCAAGAACTTGTATTTATTTCAAGATTTTGGGGGAAAATTAAATTAAAACTTGTAGTACACCTAGTCTTTTTTTATCTACCAGGGTATAAAATTTCCAAATCATACGGCTACCACATATATGCCAAATACTTTAATTTCTTGGTTTAAGGTGTTGCTACCTTGCCGTAGGGGCTCTCTATTCCGGCACAAAATATTATTGTCCACTCAATTTTGCCATGTGTCATGCTAAGATTTGCTAAAATCCACTTGTATCCCACATGGAAACTACATTCCAACACAAATAAAGATGAAATAGAGAGCCCTTTATGGTAGCGGTATGCATGATTGGCTTAGACATGATAGAAACAAAAAATAAATAAAATTTACATCACATATTTTGTTGTGCCTTCTACTTTGAGGTGTGTAGAGACACCTTTTTTTTATTGATTTTGTACTAGTCTATCTTATATCTGAGCGAATATAATCCGATTTTTTAAGCCACTTATCTCTAGCTATTTAAATTCCTCCCTAGATCCAAATGCTTTTCACTGCAAAATGGCTTCCAAACCCATCCCGACACTCGACCAAAATCACCCCTTTTTTGGTTCACAAAACAAACTTGCTTTCTCCCAAAACCGTTCCCACCTTTTGTCCAAACGACCCTTCCACTAGAACCAACACTCTACCCGATAAAAAAATTTGAGCCCTTATATGTTTTGCATACTAAATCTTAATAAAAACATATAAGTAACCCACCCCTAGCTACATCCCAATGCTTGCCCAAAACCAACCCCGCATTCTCCTAGAACCGCCCTGCATTTCATCCAAATTTACCCTGCTTTGCACTAGAGACATTCAGACTATTTAAGGTGTGCCCCGGCCACAAGATTAGGAGACGTGCATAGGGAACTCCTTTAAAGAAGGGATTGGATTTAGCTCCCTCTATCTTGCTTTTGGATTTGAACCCTTTTTCATAGGATATCTTATATCAATGAAAAAGGGGAAACAATTAAAAAAAATCACATGTGACATTGATGATCAAAATACTAAATACATATTTGCATCCAAGGGCACTCATGCTATGTATTTTGACACAAATTTTCAACATCTTGAAGCTATTCAGTCAAATTTTGAAAAACATAACATTATTTAGATCCATAACAGTGTTCTGTGGGACTGACGGTATTCAACAGAATATTCTCCACATTCAGTCTGAATGTAGGTTCCACAGAACATTGTTATGGATCTAAATAATGTTATGAAGTGGAACAAGTTTAACACTTTAAAAATGCAAGTTTTTTAAGGACGCGTGTCAATTTTCTATTTGCTACATGCGGGATTGCTGGAGGGTTGTAGTGCCATGACTGGACGGCCTAACCCCTAAGGGCTTTAAAAAACTCCCTACCCCACATATTTACACATTACTATAAATATTCAAAAAAAATTGGTTGTAGGTTACACACGTACTCACCAAACTTTTACAAAAAATTGGCTCAAACCAAACAAGTTAAGACGGAAAAACGAGAGTTGTATGACAATTTGGGGTCACTATGACCCCGGAAACATTAAGGGGTTAATTTAAGGCATGTGGCTGTAGTGGCACTTCAAACTCCACATACAATTAGATTGCTCGCCTTGATTCGGGAATTGTCTCCTCCAACTAGCACCGTGCAAACTGCGCAATTTGTTTTTTTTCCAAGTTTCATAATTGAAAATAAGATGCAAAAGTTATAGGAGGTGAAAATGAAGATGCTCTTTATCTTTACATAATACATAAGCTCTCCCATTTTTACGTTAAAATTGAGTCTAGAATGGTTACTACATTTGAGCACACAGTCCACATGTCTTCTTTGGTGTTCATTCTTACTTACAAACCTTTATCATTTTATCGGCGGCCAATTAAGAGGAGTTGCCACTTAAGGACCAAGGATTTGCGGTGTCTACATAAACTCATCCATTAGGAAGGTCAAAACACAACAAATTATTTTACAATTTGGAGATAAATTATTTTTAGAGGATTTTCTTCCAGAATTAACACCAAAGTCCCCAAATTAGTCCAGGGGAGGTTAGATTAAAATGAACCAACTCTCAACCTGTAGGGGTTTTTTTTAATACCCCATTTATCCAGGATGGATAAGATTACATAGACACCACGAAACCCCAAGCCACGTATAAGGCCCACACACCATAACTTGCATCATTCTTGTAAAAGCTTAAGCCCATTTATTGGCTATGTACACGACACATGTTTTATAGCTCATATGCGACCTCTATACAAGTGACTTAGTATGCAATCAACCACCCCGATTCCCCACCTACTTTGCATGTTCTCAAGGAATAAAATTTGGACTCAACTTTGTAATTGGCAGTGAGAGGTGTAGTTGCACTTAGAGGTTCAAAGTACACATGGAGATCACGTGAGTGCGTATTTGGAGGTCGAAACCGGGGTAGGCTTTGCACATTACTTAGGCTGGAAACTCATGTTCCACTTCCACTTCCGTCCATGACTTGACTTTGTCATTCCAAAAATTGACATTTAAGATTCCCCTCAAGCATTTTTTTCTAGCTCACGTAGAATTCATAGTGTTATGCCCAAAAATCTCCCTACACGCTAATTGATATTATCGTCTCATACCTTGGCCACACCGGGGTGGTTGGGGCTTGGGGAGTAGCTGGCCCAACTGTCCCGGTGTGGCACCCAACCATCCTACTAAATTTGGAGAGTTGTTGGCAGGGTTTGATGCCCTTGCCCGGCACGAAAATGACATTGCCCGACCTCGTTTTGTATTAAAAACAACTGTTGAAAATAAAAATAAAAATAAAAATAAATCCGCCCAGCTAGTGTCGTCGCTAGTTGTCGGGGCGGCCTTAACCATGCCTGGATGGCAAGGGCGGGCAGCTCCGCCTACTTGACGGCTATAGGGGAGGGGGCTTGCAACCAGCTAGCCGAGGCCCAGGCTCGCCCTGGCTGGCTGCCTCACTTCCCGGGGCCCACCGGACAGGGCGGGTTGGCTGGCCAGGCCAACCGCCGTCACGGTGTGGCCAGGCTATCAAACACGAGTCTTTATGAAATGTAAAGACTCTGTCTATTTAAGGTAGATGTGCCTAATGCCCCCTTCCCACTTGACTTTAGCTAAGCCTAAAAGTTGGTTCTACAAACACGGGCTTCACACCATGGACAATATCTAGTGTCGAGCCTAGTTGGCAAATGATGTGGCATGGTTTAAAAGTGGGGGTTTTAAGCTTCAAGCACCGACCCTCCCATTGGTACCTAGACATGAGGCAAGAATGTAGGACCTTTAAAAGTGTCGCCTCCTGCCCTTGTGATTGGTTGCTTTTGGTCTTAGCTATGAGGGCACGAGGAACTCCAATAACAAAAACCAATGGTAAGATAGATGAGTAGTAAGGCAATTGGGGATGGGACAAATACTATCCAACATTCATTGCTTGGTAAATAAAACAATGAACATGTGTGAAAACTACTTCACTAAAACCTACTCGACAATCTACGGAGCAAGTTCTTGTAGGTGCATTGGGATGCCGGATGCCTCCACTATAACCAAGAGAGCTTTACCCAGTTTTTAGGAAAGACTTTGGTTATTTGGTAAAGTCAGGTGGGAAGGGGGCATAATCCAGTTGCTTATCTTAATTGAACACCTGTATTCGAGTGGTATGTTGTTTGATGTGGCTCCAAGAACGGATACCAAGAAGATATGTGTTTAAAGGAGATTGGGTTGCATGCTCAAAATATGATAATTGTTCTAGGCTCACTACACCATTTACGGTATTTTGTATCACTTACTATTTGGAGTTACGTTGTGCTATAACTTTCTACTACGGATCTCATTTCTTACCCACAAATGTCAATTTGGTTGTTTGGACACTATATAACAGTTACATCTTTACTTGATAAACAATTGCATTAACAATAAAATGCTATGGCAATGCGTAACTTTGAATAGTAAGTGACACTAAATACCATAAACGGTGTAGTCAACATAGTTGGGGGGATCTATATGGCCATTTAATGAGCATGAGAATCTTCACTTTGATAGTAATAAGATATTCATGTGAGCTCCAAATTTTTGAGGAAAGTGACTATGGCCTTGATTTTGATTCGCTAACCCTCTTGTACTTAGCACGTGGTTCATATCTTG
The DNA here is from genome assembly GCA_964035585.1 of Polytrichum formosum. NCBI lineage: Eukaryota > Viridiplantae > Streptophyta > Polytrichopsida > Polytrichales > Polytrichaceae > Polytrichum > Polytrichum formosum. The sequence continues at coordinate 4,989,871 of OZ037941.1, forward strand.
AGAGAAGTGGGCTAATCGCAAAAAGTAACCATTTAAGACCCGTCTACCTTAGTCCTCAATGGTACACCTTACTTTGGTCGGACCTTCATGTATTCGGGCCTGCACCCCCAAGCTGGTCCTGTTATTAGATTCTATAGTCTACATGTTCTAAGTGCTACCTCTTTAAGTGTTATTTTGCCATAAGTGTTACATTTTTCATACTCCCTTGAAAATTACATTAGTAAGTGTTATTTGTTACTCGGTAGACTCTCTCAATTATCAATTAGAACATGGGATAGTGAGTTTGTAGTGACAATGAGTGCACAAGAATATGTGCATTTTGAAACTAAGTTTAATCTGAATCATCATTTTGTTCCAACTGAGGAATATATCTTGAACACACTTGGTGCATCAAAGATATCTAAAATCGTTCAGGATGATGCGGAAAATTAGTGAAGTGGTAGATCCTAATGTTTCAATCTCAAGCGCAAGAAGAAATGATAACCCTATCTACATTTCTAGAACAACAAGAGAGCAATGTTAGTGAACTTACAACAAAGCTTTTGTCATTAGAGAATCCCATCATTCTTTCCCATATTCAAGAGTCTCATCAAACAACAATAGACTTTTGTTTTTGTCACTAAGTAAGTGTAAGTTGATTTCTTGATTAATATATGCGGCGATGTTTTATAAGTGCTACTAATGACTCTATTTCAAACATGTACTTGTTACTCTCAAAAGTGTTATTATTCGAACTTCTCACCCTCTCTAACTGGTTTTGTGTTAGAATTCCTGAAGTTTTACAAACTTTATACTCACTCTTGGGAGGTAACACTTAGAGAGGGTAGATTGTGTCTGTCAATTAATTAAACTACAATTAACCATTCCAACTCAAAGGGGAAGACGAACCAACCCATACATTGGCTCCTTGTTGGATGACTGCAACCAATGCCAGCCAGGGATTCATGACACTCATGTATTCTCATTAATGAGAGTTCATTCATCTTTGCGGATGAGATGAACTACTTTAGACACTACCTTATGTCGTCGGCTCCTTGTCTCAAGGGTTTCGCAAATACCAAGCTTTAGTAGTTTTAAATAATTCTAGTCTAATCTAATACTTAAGGCAATAATACAAAGGGGATTAGACATAAAAAAACAATGCCTTATATGGAAATAAGTGGGTGCATCATGGGTTGCCAACCCATCACTACTAGTCCGGTTAATTTTAAGAAATTAGGATGGGCGGACTAAAAAGTATTGTCCGCCCCGTCTAACTTCAAAAAAAATATTGCCCTTAACTTGGAGGTCAAAAACATTACAAAATCCTCATTAACATTGAAGTTATAATTTTTATAACTTATCATTTGAAATTATCTTTATCATTCTCATGATAGATTAGTGCAAGTGTTCATAAGATGACCAAAGTGAAACAATGAAGATAAAACATATAACATATAACAATAAATTTTATATAAAAATCAATTTTATGTTTTAGGAAATATAATATGAGGTATAAAAAAATGATATGTTATTTGGAAATTGACTCTTGGGACAACATTATGGATGGGGTATACTCAGAAAATCATAAGTTTCTAAGTATAGCCTATCTAAGTTATTTTAATATTTTATCATCATCACATATTGTTTTATCTTTAAAATCACATGGTGCATATTAGTTATTTTTAAATAAATTTCATTATATATAATAGAATAATAATAATAATAATAATGGTTTTTATATTGAATTGATTTTTTGAGTTCACCAATTTATCATAAGATAACATATATTATTTTGACATATTACAAATGTTTGAACAATCACACCCGTGCAAAATATATGAGTTGTGAACAAAAAAAAGGTCTATGATGACACGTCATAACCACATATTGCACACGTTGACAACTTGCGTTATCTATCAAAATAACCATGTGGAATTCAAAGCCACATCATGGGAGGTTAGAAAATAGGCTTAGAGCATCCAAAGCCACATCATGGCCCCTTGCCAACTAATTGATATTTACAAAATAGTTAGTAGTTCACAATAGCTATGAGGAAAAAATGGGGTCTTACATGCCAACTCGGAGGTGTTTCACTAAAGTAAGCTCTATCTGAGCTTCTTGATGGACTCATCCAATTTTTGTTACTGGATGACTATTACTTTGAGGTAATTCCCAAAAAAATTAAACTGTAGTCAAAAAATGAAAAAGAAAAATCTGTAATCGTTTAGTGATTGCAAACCAAGCTTCAATCTCTAAACTCTACATCAAGGCTTAGTTACATCAAAGGCCATATCTCCTTATCAATAAATCCACTTTCCTCAAGATTTTGACACAAAAGAAGAAGATAGGAACCTCTCTTCAAAAAGACAATTATCGTTGAGTACCTAGTTGCCATAGTTTTTAGACCCACCATCTAAATGCTTCACATCTCTTTTATGCTCACAAAATAATGCTCTTAAGAATTCACACGAGCAATGTATCTCATCAAGAACAACATCTTAAAAATCTTATACCAAGAAGTTATTTCCATCATGCACAATTCACTAACAATTATGACCCCATTTTTGTCACTTTATAAATTAAATGTAGAAGATACAACCATTACATTTAGTGCAACTTCTCATAGTCTCTCTCAAGCACTCCGAATACTAAGAAGCATCTAGAAGCACCCTTAGAATACGCAAACTTACAACTCAATCCTCTTCCCTTGATAGCCCTTACACACAATATCTAACACCCCAACAACTCCATTTTGAATATCCTCCCCCTTACTCCCTCTTGGCCAATAGCAAACCTTAAGGATTAGGGCTAGGGTTTGGCCACTGCCCCAGCGCACGCCCTAAATAACCCTCTCTACCTACCCCTTTCGGTTCTTAATCAAGAGTACTACCACCAACTAACTAATTCTTAACTAACGAAAAATCAATACTTGAACTAAACGAACACCAAGCTAACATAAAACTACTACAAATTTAGATAATACCAAACACACATATATACTAAGGTTTAACCATTAAACTACCCACATCACAACAACATGGATGGCTGAACTTTTGTATAAATAATCTTAACTCTTACAAAGATACCATTTGTACAGTCAAGTCCAACAATAGAGGTACAAATACTCTTTGATAAGCTATTGAATTGGGATGAATTGTTCTAGGCAATCTTGGCAAGACTTTGCTTTGGTCTTTAGGGGTTTATTCTACAAATTGTGTTGCGTCAATTCTATAGTTGACAACATCAATGTATTATGCAATTGCCATCGAGGGTTTGGGCCCTACTCTGGTTGGACGTTGTGTTGCACATGGCCTTTTTCCTATACTTTATGTTCTATTTTTCAAAAATTTATCATCATATTTCAATTTTCAAAATTACATTTATATTGATTTTTCTTCCTACTTTGTAATTCTACTCCTATTTTTTCAACTTTTTGAATTACGTGACGTGTGATGAGCGAGCAAGTGACATGTGAGTTGTCACAACCTAACTACTGACCTAGTACCCACCTACCTATCTACATACCCATCCAACTTTCTATCACAAGTGCACATGTCTCATGTGCACAAGCCAAGTGATGAGACCACTATGGGGTGCCACGCTATCATTTTTAATGTTCATTTATTTTTAAAGTCAAGAAAGCAACATGACTTGGCTACAACCATTGGAGTGATGAAGTCACATATGGATGAAAATACAAATTTCCATCCAAAATTGTACAACTTCGTCCAAAAACTAGTGATTCATCCACATTTTATGATTTTGTGGATTTTTTTGCATTTTCATCTATGGAATAAGATGAAAAGTCACAATCTACTCCATTTTCTATTTTTATAATACCCCAATTAAACATTGTTGGTGCCAGGGTGATTAAAACAACGACAGCCTAACAAACTTGCTAAAGTCAACATCATGCATCAATGTGTATATGATTGTCAATTTTTAATGCATTTAGAAATGTCACCAACCGCCTTAATGCTACAGAGTGGCACAAAGGGTTTGGGCAATTAGCCTAGAAAGGAAGAAAGGAAAAAGGACAAAAAAAGGACATCGGTGTTTTTACACCGACATGCATGTGATGTCCATTCATCATCTCCTACCCAAGCTTGTGTGGACGATTAGCCTAACCTAGATGAAGTCACCGCACCCAATTTGAAACTCTTAATTATGATATTATGCTACTTAGAGCTAATAAAGCTCAAATTTTGAGTTTGAGCTGCAACTTTCAAATCTACATCAAATTGCAAGTTCCTACCTTCACTGATGTTTTAGTAAGATTGGACTAAATCCAAGTCTAGAATTATAACATGATGAGTTCTATCATAGGCTCCTACAATAAGATTGTATGGTAAGATCCTCCAATAAAATATGTAAAGTTTGATTACGTACGATAATATTATAGTAGTTGTTTTGATTGTATTTCCACTATTCAACATTTATTTATCTAAATTCAACATCTATATATATATATATATATATTTCATCATATCGTAATAGCATAACATCTCAAATAATCATTGAGGATTCACATATCTCTCATAAAAATTTCGTATATCACAAGTGTATTGACGGGTCTGCCAATAGAATTGAAGGAACCAAAAAGTCCAGATTTTGAAACATGTCTAGATTTACTTAAATACGTCATCCTTGTTTTTATAGTTCAAAACTCCAAAAGTCAATGGTGAATTTTTTTGGAAATGTGAACATAACATTAAGTAGCAATGCTAGCAGGGTGCCCTTTGAGTACCCGCAATATTATCTCAACAAGAAGGGAAAAACTTGCAAAGCAAGGGTGAATGAATGAAGAATTAATCAAACATAGTAGCTTCATGAATGTGATCTTTAAACCAACATTAACAATTGTCTTTTCCATTGCCAAATCTTCATTATGGGAAACAGGCTTGAGGTTTAAGGAATCGAAGTAAGACTGCATTGCAAGTTCAAAGTTTACAAGGCAAAGTTACAACGAATATGTTGACAATATACTAACACACGCCATGCACTCAATCAGTTGACAGTGAAGTAGGATATCATAATCCCATGGCGGATTTGGCGTTGAATTTTTGAGATTTATTTTCATAAAGCGATAAAAACTTCATTTTTCGTCAACAACACATGAGAATATGATATGTTCTATTTTCTGGATCAAAATTTATTAAAATCAAAAAATTATTGCACAAATATTTGCAGAAACCGCCCTAAGATTATGGTAAGTGTAAATCAATAAAAAATGCATCTTTATTTGATTAGCATGCCAATGTAGCTCAGTGCCGAGAGGTTTTTTTCTTTTTTTTCTTTGAGGTATGGAGTTTTAGAGTGCTTGGAAATGTGTTTGATTTGGTCATATTGGGCCATGTTCGGGGGCATTGGTGGTTTTGGGGGAGAGTTTGATGGGTTGCTATTTACAATGACCATCACTAGTAGAAAACATGGTAAAAAAGAACCGCAGTCGTTTTCTCATTGCGGTTCTTTTGACCACCCTGATATGCAGTCACTAAACGACTGCAGATTTGTTTTTTTGGTTTACCGACTGAAATTTTAAAATTTTGGGGCATGTAATACACCGTTGGAAAGGCATTTTGAAGACCTTTCCAACGGTATATTACAAGCCCCCAAATTCTTAAAATTTCAGTCGGTAAATCAAAAAAACAAATATGCAATCGTTTAGTGACTTCAGATCAGGGTGGTCAAAAGAACCGCCATGGGAAAACGATTGCGGTTCTTTTTTACCATGTTTTCTACTAGTGCAGGTTAGTGGCAGTGACTAGCATGAGGCCGGCTGTGACGATGGATTGTGACATGTGCATGTAGTGTTGCAGAGGGGCAGCGGAAATTCCCCGGGGGTGCACTCCATTGTCAAGTTGAACACCACATGCGATTAAGAAAAAATCTACGTTTTACATAAAGCATCACCAAAATAGGACAAAATTTTATCAATTTTTTTTCATGAGTAGATATACACAATATTTATTACATAGTAAAAAATAGTAACCAAATTTGATGATTTTTTGCTTTTATAAACATATCGTTTCTAACTAGAATGATGCAAAATTGAACTAAAACAATTACTACAAAAATGAAGATGACTAGAAATTTCAAAAAAAAGTACAGAAGATATTATCAATGGTTATGTATATGTAGAAAAAAATATAATAATTTTAAAAATGATTTATGGCATATAATATAGGGCAGGAAACTTTTATCGCACGTGGTTATGAAATGTAAGGGGGTTTGATCGCCCCGACGGAAATTGTTATTATAGATTGGAAGTTGGCTGCGGCACTGCAGCTAAACTACCTCTTTGCAACTTAGGAAGTTTACGTGCATGTCCATGGTTGGAAGTTATGTTGCGGGCATGAAGTTTTTGTGCTCTTTGATAGTGTTGCTTGATGCATGGCTCCAAGGATGGGAGAACTTGCGCACTCTCAAGCGCAAGAGCATACTTGATCTTCTCTCAAGTATTTTGAGGCATCTGTCACAATTGCCGTGGGTGGCATGGATATTGACATCACTCTTCTTGTGAGGTTGAGGAAATTGATGGAGGAGGAGTGCATGGCGGGCGTGGGTCACTATGAAATCAAAACCCCTATATACAAGGAGTATATAGAGAAAAATAAATGTATATGTACTAACGGCATGCTAGAAAATAGACTCATGTATTTATACCAAGCTTTTTAATTTAATGTAATAAATGCCTCCACTACATATACAATGTATAAATCCTTGAGGAAATATGGCTTTCTTACATGTAAAATCCATGTTCACTTTCTAATGAGAAAGTCATTGAATGAAATTTCATCCATAGCATGTAACTCAAGAATTGCATCAAACAATCAAAGACAAGAGCAAAATAACCTAGCCACAATCCAAAGAGAAAAACTCAAGGGAGCCCATGAGCACTCCAAAAGCTTATAACCCAAATGCAAACCCTAGTAGGAATGGACAAAGGAGTCATTGAGGACTATTACCACATGGCAACAATGAAGGAAAATGTGAATTAGATGAAACTAACACATCTTTTGTCAAAAATTTCTCTAAACCTTAGGGCCCTTTTTGTACATCTATCTTTACTTCAAAATTTAATAGCCTTTTAATGTACGCATTAGAGAAAATTAATACCTTTCCCTTATGTATACAATGTATGCTACTGCCTCACATAATACCCCTTCTTACACTCACGTTAGTTTGTATGCGGTATGAAGAGTCCACCCCTTGGTCCGGTGTTGAATAAGAAAATCAAGGTTGTTTGGGATGGGACGTGAGTCCTCCGACGGGTCATGTTGTTTCATGCAAGAGGTTGAGGGATGAAGATTTGCATAACTTCAACGGTATGGTTGGGTATTGGATGCAAATAACAAGGAGGAGCATTTTGAATTTGTGCACCACAATGTATCCGCTGAAGACATGAATGAAGGGAAGATGGAGTATGCAAAGTTTGGGAAGGTGGGCTTGAGCAATCGTGTGCGTCTCTCTCATAGCAATATTCTGCAACGGGCTCACCAATGGGCACATTTTCGTATGAAGAAGTACTTGGGTGTTACTCTTGCTTGCTGGGATGTTTTTTCACATTTGCAAGAGTGGGCAGGCAATTCATTGCGATTTGCGGGTATGGATGTTCAGAGGGCAGCCTCGATATGGAGGATAATGATGAATTCTTTGCATGACATTGAGATGGAAGACATCTCCATCATCTTCTTCGATACCGTGTTGAGGTATCGAACATGAGATAGTTTAAGTCCCAAGAGATTGCACTTCAACATAGGGATGATGAGCGATGGATTGATGAAGTTCTCCAAGAGGATGCCGCCGCCGGCTTCGATTCTGAGATGAGGGATCTCCAACAATGATGGCTCCTGCCTCTGATTCTGCAGATGTTGGCTCTGCTGAGGCTGCCACAGTGCCCGGGAAGTTTATGGGCAGAGTCGGTCAAGATCCTAGTGATTCTAAATCCAGCCGGTTACATGTTGACAACAACTTCCGGTTTTGCTTTCATTCATTTGAGGTATATTCCATAGATTCCTCTAAAATAATCGGTAGTTCTCCTGGAGTCTCCAACTTCAACCGGTTATTTCTCAAACTCAACCGGTTCTTTCTCAAACTCAACCGGTTCATCTGTAACTAACCGCCGGTTCTCCCCGGACATAGGGCTGCCAGCATCGGTGTTTTCTACTGAGACTGCTGCCAGGTCCTGGTTGCCACTCTACATTCCAGTGGACAGGTTTAGGGCCACTTCACACACGAGCCAAGAGCCGTGACCATGAAATTGTGAGAGCCCAAAAGAAAGTGTCCAAAGGCTGTCCCAACACACCTCCAAAATCATGTAGCGTGGTCACGGACCCTCAAGTGTAGTGTGAAGCCATATGTGACCAGGCCCTCAACCAAATGCTATTTCAGTGAATGTTTATTCATGCGGCTCCTCACACATCATAAAATAGAATAAAATCAACAGTGGTAAGCGTTTGGAGTGCCATGGTCTCCTAGTTCTATGTTAGGCCTACCTCCAAGAGGTGGTTTTTGAAAATAGTCCCAGTGACCGTGAAACATGATCCATTTGATGCCATGTAGGAATCCATGTAGACTTTACATCCATCTTGCATTCACATGCTCCGTTGGTCCCTCAAGCATAGTGTGAAGCAAACTTGGACCGGCTCCACCTTTTCCACCAATGAGAGTGCTTGAAGTGTAATGGTCACGGGCTCTGAGAGAGAGAGAGAGAGAGAGAGAGAGAGAGAGAGAGAGAGAGCCACTTGTGTTGGTGTGAATGAGGGGTGTGGCCTCCGATAGAAGGGAATAACGCTTATCCTTAAGCCCTATTTTATAAGCTATATAAGTGTTAGTTTGGGGTTCTAGGTGTCATTATTAGGTTAATTAATAGGTCATAATGAGTTTTAAGTAAGAATTGGTTACCAAAACCTATGATTTTGGGGGATTTTTATGGGGTAATGTTTAATTAAAAGGGTGGATTACAAAGGTTACTCAGTACAATACATACAATTATGCAGTCTCTCCCTTACAACAAATCATAGTTTAGTAGTAATGACTCACTATACCATGGATTTCAATGCAAGGAGTCTCACTCGGGGCAATCACACCCCCTTATGTTTTGTAGCCACGTGTGAACAAAGTTTGCTACCCCTATTTTAAATGCCATAGATAATTTTAAAAATTATGATATTTTTTCTACATATACACAACCATTTCTAGTATCTTTTTATATATTTTTTAAAATTTTAAGTCATCTTCAAATTTTGTAGTAATTGTTTTAGTTCAATTCTGCGACATTCTAGTTAGAAACGATATGTTTTATTAAAAAAAAAGTCATCAAATTTGGTTACTATTTTTTACTACGTAATAGATACCGTGTATATCTACTCATGAAAAAAAATTGATAAAATTTTGACCCATTTTGGTGATGCTCTAGCGAAAAAATAGATTCTTTTTGTTCACACGTGGTGTTCAACTTGACAATGGAGAGCACCCCCTGGGGAGTCTCAGCTCATCAATTGTCTTTTGAGTGCTAGTAATGTCATATGATTAGGGCCCGGGTGCCCAATATGAATCATAATCCTTCTTTAATTATGTGATAATTTAATAAATCATGAAATATTGTAGTGAAACCCTGTGGGTTGTTGGGTTGATTAATCTTATCTTTAATTTAATGGATCCGTCCGGCCATTGTCCTTACCTAGACCGACTGAAGGACATCTGCATGTAAGTTTCTAGAACTATTGTCCATAGCAAGTTAGGTAGGTGCCAAAACAATCGTCCGTTTCTTGATTTTTAGATGACTTTCATTACAATTCACAAGTGGTCCCAAATTATTTAAAGGACATTTAGTTGTGGCAATAATCCAAATCATAGTCTTGGATGATATTTTGAAACAGTCTCCTTAGTAATCCAATTCATTAATTGGTCCAAGTTTGATTCATAAACCAATTTTTACAATCTTATTATTTTCTCTTTGTGACAATTGATATTTTCTTAGATTTTGCATTGAGTTTCAATGACTTTTTAATTTGTTGAAAAAGATTAAATTTAGATTTTAATTAATGAATTAATTCATAATTTCAAAACATTAATGGTCAACACTTATCTGTTGGAAGTCCTCTTGATTAGTTGGCCAACAGCCTGTCTTCCACATCTTTTTATTCACCAGTTGCTGCCACGCTGCAAGTAATACCAAAATCTCACGTCTTCAACTGTCAATGGTCAATTTAGGCATCCGGTTCCTTGCCCTTCACCTCCAAAAGACAATTGCCTTACTGTGGGAATTTGATTTCTACCAAACGGCAGAAAGCTCTAGGCTATGGATTCTCCCAGACTCATAGTCATTCTAATTCTACTGTCGACCATGGTCCCAGACACTACAAATTCGAGCTTGTACACTCAATCAAGACTCATTTAATTTTGTTAACACTTTCTAGTTCAATTGGAATTTTTGAGTTGTATCACACACTTATGGCAACCCTAAAGACTATGGGTTTCACTGTGGTTGGATCTTCTGTTAATTGCCATTGAGCAACATACAGTCTAACCTCGATAATGTCACTCTTGTTTATAGAACACCTTGATATTGTCACCCAAAACTTCAAAACCAAATTTTCTAGTGTAAAACTATCTCGTTATTATCCTTATCACCCTTGATAATGTCACTATTTTTTTTCCAAAATCTGTAGTGTAAGTGTGATAATACCAAGTAATATGGATGAAAAAATGCTGGATGGACAACAAATTCTATGGATGACGTCGGCATCTCCGCTGCCTTATGGATGATGTCCAAGGCAAGCCTCTAGAGAAGCTTTCTCCATTGGAGTACATAAACATGGAAGGTGAAGATGATTTTGAGGTGGAGTATTCTACTAAGGAGCTTGTACAATTAGTGCAAGATGGCCAGGAGGCACATGATCCTGTAGAAGTAGACCCATTGATTGATGATAGCAATGATGTTGAGTCTAAGGTAGTGAAGTTAAGTGATGCACAAAAATCTGTTAAAGATGTTTTGAATTTTATGGCTAGTCAAGGTTCTCAAATTTTCAACACTATGGAGTTGTTAGGAATGGAAAAAATCCATGACAGGGTGCAAGCATAGTAAAGTGGACCAAAAAGTGCTCCGGTATATGACAGCCGTCAAACGCCTATAAGTAGTAGCAAAATGTTGTTTAAAATAGATTATTTTTCATGATGACCTCTATTGTTAAGTTAGGTACTCAAATATAGAATATCAATATGAGATCTTCAAAACCTATCATCAAAAGTGACGCGTAAAAGCAACTAACTAAATATAGTTTTGAACGTAAATTTCATGACCTTAAATATTTTGAACTTGGGTGCAAGCACGGTAAAGTGGACAGCTCTTGATCCTTGCTCAGGTTTAAGTGAAAGTGATCCAAAACAATATACTAACTTTGAATTTTATGAAATAAAAATTCATAAACATTTAGAAAACATATGAATCTACAAAGCCAAGCAATTTATGTTCACAAAAAACAATTTCAAACAACGTATATGTATTTTAGAAGACGGTGCAAGTGGTGGTGCAAGTGGGTGTCATTGAAAAGATAATTGTCAAAAACTTGTTTAAAATACAATTACATTACATTAAATTGATTAATTTTTGAAAAAAAAATTACGATGACCTCAAGTTTATAATGAATTCAAGGAATATGAAAAGAAATTCCAAGTGGGTGCAAGCATAGTAAAGTGGACCAAAAAAGTTCATTAGAATTGGTGTTGCACATTTAACATCAATGTCAACAAAACAATGTGACATTAGGAGCTTCTTTGTTTCTAGTGAGAGGTCTTTACCTGATCTCAATGACACATTATGATGTGCTATCTTTGTTATTCAAGCTTTTGAATTTGATTTTATATTTAAAAACATTGAATTCTCATCTTTGTTATTTTCTTTTGAACATTGTAATTTTTATTTTCTTTTCTACCTATTTCTTTGATAATATCACATTATGCATAAATCTTCCAAATGTGACATTATCAAATATGTCACACCTTGTTTATATCACACTTTTTGGTGAAACGGATGGTGTGATATTATCAAGGTTAGACTGTACTTCAACTTCACTGGGAAATAATCCCCCCGGTTTCCACTTTTTGAAATTGATTCCTCGTCCTTAGATTATCACTGAGAAACTCATTTTTTTTTTCTTCTTCGTCTTTTTATGTAGTATTCTCAGCTACAGGGTCAGACAATTGACCCATTTTTCTTTTCTTGACAACATTATGGCACAGACTCAGCTTCACACTCCAGCCTATAAAATTAGGTAATATTGACAAAGCCTCTACAACCCAGTCGACAGTCCTTCACTCAACCCATGACACATGATTTAGAGCTTCATACTTTGATCAGACTGTGGTTTTAAATGATTTTGGTCCATAATAATTTAGATGCTCCCCTATCTGAGAGTCAAGCTCATAATCAATTACTCATGCAATTATAAATTTTCACTCACACTCCATCATCCTCCCTCCTCTTGAGAGATCAACAGATTATCACACGATCTAATTAAGACAAATTGCCACACACAAGTCACACTTCAGTAAATACTCCTATTAATTAACAAGCTTTACACCTGGGAATTTTACTTCAGGCTCATGCATTGACCATTTTGACAACATAAGATATGATTCACTTATAGGAACAAGCAGATGGCCCATGACTCATGCATGATTTCTCATCAAAACTCAAATATTAATCATTAACTTCTCTTTGTTCATTCAAGGGCTTCACACCTTGTAGCTACTCTTATTATGGCCATTATAACCAAGTCCCTAAATATGATTTATTTACTCTCTCTACCTCTCTTTCAGAGTCAAGACAACTGGGTCACACAAATTCCAGGATGATTTGTCACAATCAACTACCACTCAGAGAGACAATCTCACAAGACAACAAGGGCTTCACGCCCAAAGATTTTAATGAGACTATGGTTACAAGAGAAAAATATCCACTCTCTTCTCAAGAGGGATTTCAAATTCATAGTTTTAAAAGGAGTTTTTTAACTACAAAATAACCTAAATTTCAAAAATTACCCCTTCTTGACTAGAAATGTGGATGACAATGTGTTATGATGAGCTAGAATATGCCTTTGAAATACAAATGTCATTTTAGGATCAACAATTTAGGCAGGTCAACCTATTCGTGTTTGTGATCTATTATGAACACATGAATTAAGGGTTGAGTGGACACAAAAACATATGTCACATGGTTCAAAAGCACAAAACCAAGTGCATGTATAGCATGACCTATGTGCACACACGGCTAGTCCACTATGTAGCTCACCATCACATAAACAAGTGTCAAGTGGAGGCACCAACGTAGGTAGGCTTATGTATCTGCCAATTTTACACTTCAATGAACTATGTACAAGGCTTTGTACACAAGTGTGGCATGTCACATGTGCCCTACTTGTGGTCCCACATTCTCACAATCATAACATTTAAGGCAAAGTCATAATAAGTGATGAATTCGTGAAGCACTCTGTCCCATGCAAGAGGTAAGGCATGATCAAGATTGGTAGCACAAATCGATGCTCCTATATGACCATAATGGGTTTGAGAATCTTTTGACCCAAGATCTTAATTGAAAAGGAAATAAATTTAAATATTTTGATTCATATGGCTTCCAAATCCAGTTTAAAAGGATACTCGGATGAGACAGTCAACACATACAATTGGATCACCTTAAACTTGACAAGTGTCGGGAAATAACTTAGTAACTAAGGTAGAAAACAGAAAGTTAATGGTGTAAATAAGTTGATTCAGCCAAAAAGAGTGGCTTGAAATTTGTGCAATATTTTTCACAAATGAAGTAGAGGAAATGACGGGGAATGCAAGTTATAATTTTGTTATTTTATTCATTGTAAATAATATTTAGTTACAATTTCCCAAAGAGACACGTAAGTCAAACCTCCTGTTTGTACAGTAGAGTCTTCCTAATTTGAGCATCAAATATCCTACTTTGCATACAAATGCACACAAAATGGTTAACTCAATGGCACCCAAAAGTGATCCCAAGTGGTGTGAAATAAGACCTATCCAACCGATCATTACATCCGGCTTATCATTGCATCCTTTTTAGGCCACCACTTTTACAATTAACCATTTTGGGTCCACCACAAGAATCATTTTTTTCCTAGTCTAATGCACTAGTAGAGGTCAGGCACCATGTTCCGCTTTTCTACTTTGAACGATTCTGGAAGGCCTGGATGTAATCATTTAAGAGAAAGTAAAAGAACAAAAAGCTACACTTTGAATCTCGACCTCTTAAAATTGATGCACTGAATACAACTCCAGTTCTTAAACTTGATCAAGGTGCAATAGAATGCACCGATTGAAGGAGTTATTTTGGCTTGAAGTAATTGGAACGAGTTCAGGTACTACTATAATACAATCCTCTAATAGTCCCTTGAACATAGAAAGTTTCAACATTATCTTGTACTCATTGATTTCGTAGACGAGTGGTGCATGTTGAATCGATGACATGTTCTTCCTCAAGACACGTTATTCTTCAAATTCAACATGATGAAGTTATTGATGGCTTGAGTAGCTCGCACTCAATAATCTTTTGCCTTGCAAGAATATAGTGTGGCTTCCAATCTCCATCACGTCCTCAAGTGTATTATATTGTTACTTGTTACCCACTGATCATCCAAACATCGTGACCACTTCACTACAAGAAAATCGGCAAACAACAACTCTGTTTACGACTGTGATTTTTGTTGTAAAGGACTACAATTATGACTATTAGTATGCGTGACTGAGTCATTAAATGAGTACTTGAGGACGCCCAGTCATTGATTCCATGGTCAGAATGGACAAGTTTTCTTCTAGTGCTTATGCTCTTAATCATGTAGCACCACAAAATTGGAGAGTTAATGACCAACTTAGTTATCCTAAATTACAATTGGAAAATAAAGTTATCCTTAAAGTTTTTCAAAAACATGACATGTTTTGGTAGGGAGTTTCGTTTCACTTTTGATAGTTTATAGAGGTTCAGGAGAGTTTAAGTAGTAACGGAATCCCCAATTAAACTGGTAGAATTTAAGTGGAAAGTGTTTGACATTGGTCAAGAGACGGTTATATAAGAATTAACTCCTTGTCAAATTTTGAAAGGACCGTTTAGGTGCTTTAAAATTTTTGTCATGAAATTTCAATTTTATATAGCCATACTTTGGCCAAAATCAAACACCTCCGCTTCAATTCACCAAAAAAATGGGGAGTTCTGACGCCACTTGAACACTCCTTCAATACTATATGTTGTCAAAAGTGGGGCAGAACTCCCTTAGACCAAAATAGGAGTTTGTGAGAGCATTTAAGGAATACTCTAGTGCCCACCTTTTAATCGAGACACTAATCTTCTAACAAAGAGATGAGTCTATGAATCAAGTCACCAATGACAAACATAGGCGTTATCCTTGAATAGAAAATTACATAATGATATTCGTTTCATGAATGTAGTTCTTTTTTTCCAAAAACAACGAACTCTTAGTTGTCCCCTTAGCCTGAGAACACCTACTGGGCTTGGCCAAGTTACCAAATTCAACAGGCTGAATTCGAAACTCCAAGCGAATATTCTCAAAATTTTATGGGTACACACCACAAAACTTATAGTATTAGATTTGGATACTCAAAGTCTACCTTGTAGTGGCAAAAAACCGGTGACAATGTACGTACTTAAAGTGATCCTTGTAGTGACAATTCCATGGCTGATTTTGAACCCACAAAAGCATGGACAAAGGCTGAATATCGTTATGTAAATAGTTTCGGACTATATAAACTTCAATTCCATCCCATTGGAAGTTTCAAAGAAGGAAGATGTTCGAGACCGAATTAATTTTTACCTGTGCTTGCTTTACACCCACCACATCTACCTTCTAGCGTTCTAGTATATATCGGGGCCAATAGTAGATTGACAACATGGATGAGCGTACTTAATGTCAAACGGCTTCATCAAAATTCTTTGACAGCATCACCGGACCACGCGGCAATTCAATTGTCTTCATCCAGAAGTCCATGTAGTAGTAGAGACTTTGATCAGTGACTCTCTGTCAACCTGGCAAAGAAATTGTAAATGAATTAGAGGTTGGTTTGCTGGGAAATTGCGGCTTAGGGCCAATTTACACTAGAGAGCTTGAGGGCCCTTGACCCCTGATATACAAATTATGTGATTCGTTGAGAAGCTGGAGACGTCCAAGTTCACTTTACACTAGACCCGAAGGGCCTGAGGGATCAATTTTTTTCCCAAAAGGATGGAAAATCTACATGGCACCAAGGGGATAATATTTTATGGTAGACGATTGGATATTGCGTTAGGCCCATCAAAAAGAGGTGGATCTGATGTAAGACGGTGTCCAATTTGGCTTCTAAAAATATTATACTACCATGGTGAAGTCCCAACTACCTATTATGTTGTATTTTTCATAAAAAATGTTGGGATCCTTGAACATGCTCCATTTTCACTTTACAAAAATAAACTCGAAGGCCCAACATTTATAAAATTGGATTTCTTTAATTTCCCGCAATACGGCCTTTGGATGATTTTCAAGGTCCCTAAGATTTTCATGGTCACGACTCTCGGTCTGTGTGTGTAAGCGGCCCTTAGTCTCGCCCTCATTCTCTTTCATCCCCAAGCGGTGGATTTATTCTCGGACGTGTATTATTTTCTGTTCCATCAAAAGGACATAGATTTTCCACATGGCCGTTGAATTGCCATCCAGAAGTCAAGTTTGTGGTGGCTTTCGGTGAGTACCCTTCATCTACCATGTCAAGAAATATGCAAGGATCCAAGGTTGCAAAACGAGGTCGGTTTGGTCAGTTTGCTGGACTTCACGACGCGTACACATAAGTTACGTCGTTGTCAAACCTCGTCTACTTTTACCTAGAAAGTTGAAAATTGCCTACTTCCAAGATCGGAATCCAGATTCTTAAATTAGGTTAAAAGCATCGGAACACCAAGTCTACCTCCAATGTGGAACCACCTTGATTGATTGGAACAAAATCTCCAGCCTCAAACGACTGGAAATCAAGAAAATGCTCAATCTAATAAGGACTAACATGGAGTTTCTTTTGGAATAAAGTGTATTATACCAGGACTTAATTAAACTATGTAATATCTGCTAATTACTGATTAGAGTGTACTTTATTTTGAGATTTGTCAAAGTTCTTTACAAACAAAGAAACTCCCAGATTCATGGTCCTTGTAGTGAATATAGGTCCAATGCTTATGCGTGCTGGATTAGAATCTCACTTGAATAAGCATTGGTGTCAACAGATTTTGGGATAATTGGTATTAAGCATTGGAGTTTGGCCTCCGCATCAGAAACGTTCCAATTCAGTTCACACCTGGTAAGAGCCAGCCACAACTTTGTGATCTTAATACACATCTCACAACATATGCATGATGTCGTGTCTGCATTTCCCCCTCTTATGAACCTAAATAAACAAAAAGTGGACAACAAGCAAGCCTTTATGGAACCATCATTGGGGGGTAACCCCTCCAAATGAACATGACACACAATGGAGCTTACCTTTCGAAAGGAAGGAAGTATCCTTACCTTGAAGCTTGGCACACACGATCAAGGTAAAGAAAAGCATGCTCCATTCACGACGTCATAATCTAAATAACGAAATTAGTTTTATTTTGTTTGTTGCATCTCCCTCTCCTACGACCTGTACTGGAGCCAAACAAACTCGACTGCAAGGTCACTCAAAACTAATTTAACTACAATATTCTAATCTTGGAAGAATGTTTAAATGATCATTATACAATAATCATGATTCATGCTTAGCAATCCTTCTGAAGGGTAAAGCATTTTCTAAGATTAAGCATCCGCAAATTAAGCATCCGCAAGAGATTAATTTTGAGAACCATCTATCAGATTGGACTTTGAGAAGGTGTGGACACCATAAAGGATCACATCTGTACGTCGATTAAACATACCGAAGACAATTTTGGTCATCAATCCAGCATAACTGCAACTCTCATTGTTATGATGAAAAAATGGATAACTTGAAGCCTCCAGTGGGTTGGCGGACATAATTTATGGATGCTGTCGAAATTCGGTGGGTATGGTGTGATGATGCTGGTTAGGTAATATGACCTGACAGCGTGTGGGTCAAAAGTGGTCTAGTTGCCACCGGAGCTGGTGGGAGGCTTTTTTAAAACACTGCACAAAGTATATAAGAAGGCCAGAAGCACAAGTTTTCTTGAGACTTGAAACAAGCACTGCAATTAGCAGCAAAAACAACCACCACCACCACTACTTGCAGACAATTGAGTGATCAGAACCACCTACATGCAAGTCTAACTTGAAATTTGCTCCGTCGCAGACTCTGAATCCCATCCCAACCCATCCATCCAGCCTCCTAGCATTCATATGTAATATGTATATAAGTCTCTACTGTTAGGCATTCCAATTCATGATTTACTAGTCCAGGTATAATATTGCAATAATCTAAACCTCGCTCCTCAGGTCTGCAATAATACTGTTGAATCATCATGCTTGCTCCTGTACTCAAGCTCCCTTTCTGATGAGTTGAGTAGACTTAGACTGATTAAAAGCTGCTGCTGCTGTAGGTCTTGACATATAGATATATAGATATGAAGCTGCTCATGTGACACGGAAATACTAGCTAGCTAGAGTAAATTTAATTCTCCCAAATTTCAGTCGTTTTGGTGGCTGTCTAGGCAGCAGAAGATGCATGTTGCAGCAATCTGGCAACAGTTTAGCCTGACAATTATTGTGATGTATGTTGTATCCAGGTATGCAGTACCGGCTGCCCTTTTAATCTGGCAACCATTTAATTGATTGATTCGTCACCTCTAATTGCTCCAGATCCATACATTATACCTGCAGGGTACAATCCTTGGGGTGCATTTTGATTTGATATTTCTTTTGAAAGGTAAAATTGGAACGAAGACTGATCTGTTGCACTTGATCAAGGATCATTATCAGGCTGAGTCACATTTGATCACCTGAGTAGTACAACAATTCTTACTTACAATTATTTTAACCTGGCTACTAGAAGTAGCTAGTCTGGTAACTGTGCTACGGCTTTTATATTAGTTGAGGGGAGGCAGAACCATCACCTGTCCAATTATCAAGGTTACAGTGATCATCACAATTCGTGTGTGACGTTTCTTATAAGCGTGACCATGGAGGTTGTTGGGAAATTTATGTGTCCGGCACCTTGGAGGTCCGGAGCCTCTGAATCGCCGTTTTCCAAGTCTGAGATGAATCTGCCAGCCTCGTCGAACGTTGGTCACAGTTCCAAAATATTGCGGCCAACTGCAAGCAGGGTGAATCATCACAATGGGGTAACGAGGTTGAAGAATAAGATTAGCACCAACTTGAAGTTGAATGCCGTTTTGATGGATCCAACGTCGAGGGACCTGCAGAAGCGTAGAAGTTCGTTGCTGGAATTCGGACAACTTTCGCAAGAGTTGATGAACCCCATCATTAACCATCCTGAAAGCGTCATCAATAGCAGCAGCTCTGCAATTCATCAGAGTACAGCATCTGGATCATCCTCCGAGGCGGCTTCAGGGTTAGCCTTGAGCTACTCCGATCATCAGACTACGGTTGGTGAGGCATTGACAACACATGCGCAGCGTGTGAAAGCTCGAAGCCCTGAGGATTCGGAGCGTGTGAGGAGAGTGATGATCCCCTTGCACAAGTTGCGGCAGGGAGGGTTCGTGGAGAATTGCTTCATGTACAGACAGGTGTTTGTCATTCGCTCCTATGAAGTGGGAGCGGACAAAACCACATCCATCGACAAAATCTTCAGCTTGTTCCAAGTAAGTCTGTCAACTAAATTATTCATTGGTTTGGTACTCTACATCATAGTCCTTTGAATTCACCAACTGTAGTTTATCAACTTGGTTTATTCAATGTTTGAATCAAGTCTGGACTGCAGTCCAATCTTAGACTTTGAATTGGATTCGAGGTCCGTCATGAGGAGTTTGAGCATTTAATTGATGCCGTGACTGGTGATGCGCTACATGATATACTTAATTTTTTGAACCGCACTGGGGTGTTGATCTGGGAAACTACACCAAATATTGTATTCAGTGTCATATGATATGTTATGTCACTGTGGTAGCTTTCCTAATGACAATTCCTATGAATAAGTTTACAAACCCTGTCATACCTAATTTACTTTTAGTTCATTCATTTTTGATATATTCTGCATCCTAACATTTTTGTAATGAACTACTGTCATGGATGATTGAAGTTTGAATGAAAAATCACATAGTAAGTGACAGTTTACAGCATAGAAATCTATAATGTCCAATTTTTTTACAAGGAATGACAAATAATGTTAGGTTTACATTTAGTGTTGGTGACACTACACAGGCGGTTTACAATTAGTATTGAGCAAGACAAATAGAATCGGTGACACTAAATACAATATTTAGTGTATTGATCTTGTTACTATGATTCTGGCATTCAGGGATTGCAAGCAGCATCATGGGTGGGATCAAAAAGAAAGTTGTGGTCATGATGTCTTTGCGTTTATCGTAAAGGATGGGATTGCTCCACAGCACCTACTTTTAAATTTGGAAATTAGTTAGCACTGGATTCCATGGAGGTACATTGAAATTGATTCACGAAGTACAGATTTGTTTTATTTTTGGATTGAACTGTAGCAATTACAACCAATATTATGGGTGGGATCAAAAAGCTAGTTCTCACCCTCCATGGAAAAACTAAACTGGCTAAAAATAGCCATGCGTCCAAAAGGGCATCAAGAATGTAGTAAAACAATAAAACTCGATTTCTAGCAAAGGAAATAGTAAACTAGCTAAACATAGTCACGCGTCCAAAAGGGTGTCAAGAATGTAGCAAACAATAAAACTCGATTTTTAGCAAAGGCAACCCAGCTTCTATTTTTAACCAGTTTAGTTTTTCCGTGGAGGGTGAGAGTTGTGGTCATGATGTCATTGAGTTTGTTGGAAAGGATGGGATTGCTCCATAGCACCTGTTTTACAGGAAGTTAGTTGGCACCGGATTTCATAACATTATTCAGATCCATATCAGCGTTCTGTGGGACTGGCAGTATTCTGCGGAATATTCCCTGATATTTCCCACATTCAAACTGAATGTGGGAATATAAGGGAATATTCCGCAGAATACTGCCCGTCCCACAGAACACTGATATGGATCTGAATAATGTTATGTTCGTGAAGGGTCGTCGAAATGGATTCACTAGTGTAACAGATTTCATATGATTCTTGGATTGAACTGTAGCAATTACAACCAACACCATGGGTGCCCGATGAGAGAGTTGTGGGTCAGGATGTTATTGAGTTTGTTGTAAAGGATGGGATTGCTCAACAGCACCCATTTTACAGGAATTTAGTTAGCATTGGATTCCATGAAGGTTCATTGAAATTGGTTCATTAGTGTAACAGATTCATTATCCTGAGTGGACTGTGGTCAAGGTTTTTGCTGCGAGAATTTGACAACTTGGATTTACCTGGGTTGATGGGTTTAGGTTCTCAGTAAATTTTTCTCAGAATCAGTGTGACCATGGTGTAGGATTGAATATCTCACAAATTAGGCAAAAATTTAACACCGCTACTTCTACTTTTTAAAATTGAATTTGCAGGAAGTGGCACTCTGCCATGTTCATGTGTTGGGAATCGCAGGGGAAGGGTTTGGAGCTACCCGAGGTATGAATGAGCTGGGACTCATCTGGGTGGTCAGCAAAATGCAAGTGAATGTGGAGCGTTTTCCTGAGTGGTAAGAAGAATATTCCCTAACATTCCATCAGATTCCCCAACATTCCATCAGATGTTCAAATTTCATGAACTTAAATCCTAAAAATCAGTTTCAAGGCGTGATTCGGAGTTAGTATTGAATAAGCTGTCAATATTGTCGCTCATGTAATTAGGTGTGTGTGCACGGACACTTCTAACATGTCAATTGCAACAAATTTTAGAGCAAAAACCTACATGAAAAACATTAGCAAATTAAATGAACCAGATGAGGAACATGGGTCTAGGAGTTGAGCTTGCTATTATTGGAGCCAAGGTGAATACCCTTTTAAATTCTTGAAGGGGAGGCAACACACTTTTGGAAACACTGGTTTCAAAATGCAGATCAGTGGGTCAAGGTAATATGATTTTGGCCTTGACACGTGCCTAACCTTAAGGAGTTTGGTTTCAAGTTTGGTCCTGCTGCTTTTTTGGTTAAAATCATACATGTGTGGCCTCCATTTGAAGCACTTGGTGCTCATAGAATTTTTTAATAGTTTACTTAGAATTGATATGTGCATTTTAGAAGTACTGGATATGCTTTTATGTGGTAGAAACCACTTTAGGTCATTGACCGCTTTAGGCACACATACCTTATGAGGGCCCTTGTTGACCCGCATTCTTACTAAAGTTGGAGGATGGGGCTATTGAGGTAGGTTCACCTAGATTCTCGACATCAACGTCTTTATTCTAAGTTCGTACTCAATTAGAAGTTGTTGTTGGTGTTGTTGAGAATTGTGGTTGTTGTTGTTGTTGTTGTCATCATCTTTATTCTCCTTGGTTTTAAGCTTGGAGTTATTTGTGGAGTCTAGTTCTGGTAGAAGAGGAATACTTCACAATAGAAACTCATTGAGACTACATATGAGACTACGGGTGTGTTTACATTATGGTCTAGGTGCAAGAAAAGTGGAGTTAAAACACCCCTTAACTTATTGGACCTTACTTTCATGCTCAAGATTGGACCCAAGCTTGAGTGGAGACCGCTATAATCTTTTGGGAAGATGATGCCACATTAGCATCACTTTATTTTTGCATACCTTGGGCCTGGACCTTAGTGAAAATTCATTGGTTCCGAATTGTGGCTCTTTGACCAATGTGATCACTGGATTTTGGAGTTTCTTTGAGCTTTGGACCCTAATGGAGACCCACCCTTATACACTGCTGAAGACAACCTACCTCATTGGATGTTTAGTGAACCAAACTTACGGAGGCTTTGAGACAATGACACAATTGTCCTTTTTGGATGATAATACAAAAGGCCTGCATTATCCTCATCAATTTTTATAAAACTTTGTAAGGTAGACAAATGAAGTTATTTAATAACATGACACAGATCGACATCAATGTGGTTTTTATTGTGTGTTGCATTCATGTCAGACCACTTAAACAACCTCAAAGTAGAGACTTGTTGCCATCATCTTAGTGTGGATTCACACTGCAAGTATCCAAACCTGGAATTAGACTTGGAAATGTGGGTTCCTAATAAGTGAACGGAGTCTGGATGAGTTTGTGCTGATAGATGCATTCTTGTAATGTGCGTGTGCAGGCCTGAGGCGATTGAGATTGACACCTGGGTTGGCCATGCCGGTAAGAATGGAATGCGGCGTGACTGGGTGATGCGTTGTTACCAGACTGGAGAATTACTTGCACGTGCCACTAGGTAAGCTCGATAATATAATTATTTGGAGATTTCCGGGGTAATTAATTGACTTGAATGATTCCTCCATCGCTTACCTTCTGAATTCCAGACAACCTGGTGCAAGTGACATAATGGGTTATTTACCTATGTAGCTCATCTGGTGGGGAATTCAGGGTTACATATACTTGCACTTGCCACTAAGTAAGCCATTTAGAGACTTCCAGGTTTCCCCTGAACTAGAGGCCTTCCATTACCTTCTTCATTCCAAACAATCTGGTGCAGGACTTGAAATTTTGATTTCTGTAGCTCATCTCGTCTTTCAAATTTTAGGGGTTAGGTACACTTGCACTTGCCACTAGGTCAGCTAAATAACATAATCTAGAGATTCCCAGGTTTCTGAGTTTCTCCTGAACCAGATTACTTCCATTGCCTCCTTAATTCCAGACAACCTAGTGCAAGTGAGATTTTGGCTTGCGTAGTTCATCTCATGTGGAAACGTTTTCCAAATTTTGGGGTAAGTATCTGTCTCATCTAAATGTGCTGATTTCTTGGGATTTATGCAGCACTTGGTGCATGATGAATGCCAGCACTCGACGGCTGTCCAAAATCCCTGATCTGGTTCGAGCCGAAATTGAACCTTGCTTCATGGATGACCGCTTTGCATTCCAAGAAGATGAAGCATCTGTGAGCAGGATCCCCAAACTCAACGATGACACAGCTGATTTCTGCACCTCCCAGCTTAAGGTACATAAATAATGTATATTTAAATTTTTCCCCACAAGTGACTTCTAGAGCTAGGCTGAAGAATTAGTTCCTTGTTTGAATGATGGCCGAGACATAACTTGATGTAATTAATGTGAGCACCTTTGAGGTGTATATGACAGGCCCGGTTCATCTGTTGTGATTTACTTGTTTGCAGTCCCAAAGAGGAGACTTGGACATGAATCAGCATGTGAACAACTTGAAGTACATCAGCTGGCTTTTCGAGGTATCAAAATATTACAATCCACTCATCTGCACTATTGTCCTCATTTATGCAAGTTGTTGCGATACCCACACAAAAGCATCACATCGTGTAAAATAAATGTAGGAACAAAGGGGTCCTTTATTTGTTAATCTCATTTTTCAAAAGATTCTCAATGCAACACGACCCAACCCAAAACACGAGAGGATGGAGTAGAATCCTATATAGTAGATGTGCCTAATTCAGTGTTTGATCTTAAACAAACACTTGTATTTGAGTGGTGTATGGCTGAGTGTGAATTTAAGAACGGACACCAAAAAGAGATGTGTTGAAAAGAGATTGGACTACAAGCCCAAATTTTGTCAGCCATTCTGGACACTACAATCAACATAATTGGGAGAATCTATATGATCATCTAATAACTCCAAGAATCTTAACTTTAGAATGAATAGGACATTCATATGAGCTCCGAAGATTATGAAGGAAGTGGATATGGACACAATTTGAACTCGCTAATCATCTCGCACTAGTTGCGTGTTTCATGCCCTACGAGAAGTGGGTGTAGAGAGAAAATTGTCCATTTAAGACCCACCCACCTCATGTAATGTGGAATTAAACTAATAGATAGTATGTACTGACTTGTGCTCGGATATATTTAATGGTTGCAGAGTATTCCACTAGAGCACCTTGAGACCCATAGGCTCACAAGCATAACCCTTGAGTACAGACGAGAATGCCAGGAAAGTGACATAGTTGAGTCTCTCACCAAAACGATGGCCGTTGAAGACAAAGCAAATTCCGCACATGCAGTGAATGGAAATGGAAGAGGACCTCGATCCGACATTAATGGGCACACAAGTTTGGCACAAGAAAAAGACCGAATTGCCAACATAATTGGTGGTTGTGAACTCGCCCATCTTCTTCGCATACAAGACTCTCGTCAAGATGAAATCCTTCGTGGGAGGACGACATGGCTACCAAAAGCCAACCATACAAATTCCCAAATGTGATTCTTATATGTTGGAGCTAGCCATTATATTTGAATATGTATACCTTAAAGTGCAGAGATATTAGAGTCTAATCTAGAGAGGAAAGATGATCCTCAGTATATTGAGCTCACATGGGGAAGAGGCCAATAGAACACTGCATTAGTGGTGCAGCATTGGACGAATTACACAGATTAGTTTCAATTGTGTATGATCCTATGTACATATCATTTATGTTGCAATTGAAATAGAACTTCACTGAAAACTTCGGTCTTGATTTGGTGAGATTCATCGACATGTACTAAGAACTTGGAGATCCGTTCAAGGATCAAGAAACATATATTGAAAGGAAGCATGGAACCCCTTGATGCATGTCCATGGGAGGTTATTCTTGAGTATTTTGTGATTTATCTTTGCATTCAAGTAATAATTCCCCTCTATGTTCTTAAGAATTTGTTGTTTTTGAAGTCAATAGGCTTATAAATTAGCAAATTTAGAAAGATGATATTGAAGATTGTGTGCTTTGTATATAGAGTAGAGTATGATATTTTGAGGTACATTTACCTTTTAAAAGTTCCATTCTTACCAAAATAATAAGCTAAAAACTGGCAATAAATTTAATGATTTGATAAACATGTTTCATTGAACTTATATCATTTTAAGTAAGTAAATTTCCCAGGCATTGGTTATTACACTAGTTATGGTGGAGGGAAATATAATAGATGCATACAAGAATTCACAAGCTTTTATTAATTGCATAATGATCCTTCATGTCAATTGTCATAGGAGGCACAAATAAGAACATTCTCATGAGTCTTGTTTCTCCCCCAATGGATTTCACCACTGGACATATTAGGAAAGTTGAAATATTCCCACTTAGAACCTTCTAGGCAAAAGTATGTAAATGGGATCTCCTTGAAGGGACACCGACTGAAGTCCATGGGAGGCTTCACATGGACATGATTATGGTGGGAATCATATGTTGTAGTTTAGACAACAAGGCTTAGGGTCTAGCCACACTTGGTGTCCCATGCCGGAACCCGTTTGGTGCATGTTGAGATAGGGAGTGTTGCACCGGGTTTTTAATGGGATTGGCAGGGCTAACGATGCCAGGACAAAGACCTCACCTGCCGCATCCATATCAGAGGCACAATGGTTTTCATCCACTACAACGAATCATTTTCCATGCATTGTAGGTTTTCCTTGTGATGATGCCTCACCTTTCCACAAGTATGTGGAGCAGTGGTTGTTGCGACTACCAAAATGGGATGAGGATGTTGGGAGGTAGTAGGGCTTAATGCTAGCATGTTGATTTTGGAGGTGGTTGCAAGTAATGAAGGCAATGGATGGATGAGGAGCTATGGGAGCTCCAATTCAGCTAAATATCTCTGCTAATTCTTTGTTTTTTTAGTGTTCTTTTCAAGTTGTGAATTGACATGTGTAACATTAAGTAGCAATGCTAGGAGGGTACCCTTTGAGTACCCACAAATCTACCTCAACAAGAAGGGAAAAGCTTGCAAAGCAAGGGTGAATGAATGGATATCAAAGAGGTTCGAATATAGAAGCTTCAAAAAGGTATCAAAGAGGTTTCCAATGTGGGTGTCGGGAGACTTTTCCAAAAAGTGCAACTACCTTTTTGACCTCACCAACTTTCCCGTTGCTTTATAGCTATTTAGATTTGTTTAGATCATAATTTAGCCTAGATTAGAACCTTTACCACCACTTGGCATTAGTTTTGTCCTAGAAACCGACATAATTAATTCTAAGCATTGAAAGTAACTACCCAAATAGATTAAAAATAGCCTAAGTAAAACTCAAACTTAGTGCTACCTTTGCTCTTGAAAGAGGATCAAACCGGCACGCGCCGTTTTGATGCTCTTTTGAGAAGGTCAATCCAGGCTTGCTACTTAATGTTATGTGGGTGGAGTGGTTTGCTAACGTGGATTGTTTTGATTGGCCACATGGGAATTATTTTTTCACATTATTGGACGCCTAGGGGGTGGATTCTTCATTCCACATACAAATTAAGGTGAGTGTTAGAAGAGGTTTTATTTGAGGCTTTAGCATACATAATATACATAGGGTACATGTATTTTTTTTATTTAGTGCATACATTTCAAAAGGATATTTAGAATTTTGAATTAAAGGTAGATGTATGGGCCCTAGGGTTTTGAGAAAATACTGACAATGAATGTACTAGAGTTTCATTCAATTTACGTCTGCACCCATTATTGTCATATGGTAATAGGGTGGTTGCATGGTTTGGTGTCTCACTCACAGGGAGGTCACTCCATTGTCAAGTTGAACACCACGTGCGAGACAAGTTTGCTACCCCTATATTATATGCCATAGATAATTTTAAAATTTATGATATTTTTTCTACTATACACAACCATTGATAATATCTTTTGTATATTTTTTTGAAATTTTTAGTCATCTTCATGTTTTGTAGTAATTGTTTTAGTTCAATTCTACGTCATTCTAGTTAGAAACGGCATGTTTTATTAAAACAAAAGATCATCAAATTTGGTTACCATTTTTTACTATGTAGTAGATACCATGTATATCTACTCATGAAAAAAAGTTGATAAAATTTTGACCCATTTTGGTGATGCAACTTAGAAAAAGTAGAATTTTTTGTCTCGCACGTGGTGTTCTACTTGACAATGGAGTGCACCCCCCGTGGTCTCACTATCGGCATGCATGGAGTCACTAAGAAAGCCGTTACAGGGACCAACTCATTGATGTCGGGCTATGTGTGCAATTATGAGTACAATTTAGTTTTTTGAAAAAGAGGCCCATGTAGAGGCTCAAATATCATATGCAAAGGGGAAAAAATAAAATCAAAATCAAAATGTATCATATCAGATAGTACCTTCAAAAACTAAACACCATTTTCACTCTATAAAAGTTCATTTCTACATATATAACAATAGTGCCACAAAGAAACCCACATTTTTTAATTAACAATGATGTAGTCCATCTTAAATGTAGTCACTATCAAGCATTTTGACTTGACGACTTTGTTTTAAAAAATTTGATAGTTGTGAACTTGTGACAAGTCCATACATTAATGTTTGAAAGTCCATACACCATTGTTTCAAACCATTGTGTGCCTAACACACTACTTAAATGTCTTTATAGCAAAGTTATTAAGTATTTCACTAAAAAATTGCCAAAGAAAACACAGTAGTTTGTGATATATCGACCTTGTAATACATACCCCTTCTTGAAAATAGTAATGTGACACCATTATTGAGACACCAAACCATGCAACCACCCAATACTCTTCAATGATTACCATGTCCTAGGGGGATGGACTCTTCGTTGGAAACGTAAATGACATGCATGGGTGACTATGAAATAAAACTCCTTATATACGAGAAATTTTATAAAGAAAAGCACATGTACACACATATCAATGATAGGCTAAAAAAATAGATTGATGTATTTATACAAGCTTTTTTATTGAACACAATAATGCATCCACTACATACAAAAAATATAAATCATGAATTGTTCTTACATATAGAATTAGCTTTGACTTTGTAATTAGAAAGTCGTTGAATGTTTCCATGATCCATAGGACATTGTAACTTATAATAATTTGACCCTAAAACACACTTCATCGAACCTAAGGCAATAATTTCATCTAAATTCACCATTTGGAGAGAAAATTTGAAGGAAGTTGATGAGCATTCCAAGAGCCTCTAGTTTGGAAAAACCTAGATACCAATTGCAAACCCTAACAAAAATGGACAAGGTAGTCAATGTTGCTCAAAACCTTAGGGCCCATACATCTACCTTTACTTCAAAAGTATGAATAGTCATTTTTAATAAAGAAAGGAAATACCTATACTTATGTATGTTATATACGCTAATGCCTCAAATAAAACATTTTTCTTACACTCACCATAGTTCGTCCCCCCCCCCTTGGTTTGCAGTTGAGATTTAGGATTTTCCATACTAGAAACACTTGGAGTGCTCATCAACTTCCTTCAATTTCTCTCTCTAGATGGTGAATCTAGATAATATTATTGCTTTAGCTTCAATGAAGTGTGTCCTTAGGATCAATTCATCACGCATTACATCCTATGGATAAAAATATTCAACAACATTCTAACTGAAAAATCAAAGTGAATATTATATATCAGAAAGGCCTCTTCAATTATGATTTTTATTTTTTGTATGAAGTGGAGGCAATTATTGCGTGGAACTCAAAACCTTTGTATAAATACATCAGTCTATTTTCTAGCTCATCATTAGTATGTATACATGCATTTTTCTCTATAAATTTTTCGTATAAAGGGGTTTTTATTTCAAAGCCACCCATGCACATCATTTAAGTTTCTAATGAAGAATCTTCCCCCTAGAGTTGGTCCGATGTTTACACTATGGACGGGAGGATCGCCATTTCAACCATAGATGGGACATACATGATAGACATGACAATAACAATCTTCTCTTCCAAATTTCCTTGTGGAGATACACTCTAAACTCCGTAGCATCACACCTGTGGCAACCAAAGTGCACGGGATATTATGGAGTTTTGTAGTGTTAACATGGATGCGTGATACTAGTGAATTAGTGTAGCATGTGACACTATGGAATAACACAAAGTGCAACATATTAAATGGTGTGGTGTGGTCCACTCCGCTTCGCCTTCCCGGGCGATGTGGCAGATGCATGCACCAATATTCAACAAGTGGCATAAGAAGAAGAAGAAGAATAAGAACAAGAAGGTGACACTCCACATATTAACACATGGCACAATGCAAGGGTGTGGGTTGACTTCTTTGGTGGTTTGCATTAATGACAAAAATCGTGATATAAGGGAGAGAAAGGTGACAATAAGGAGTGAGATTTGAACTACGCACATCCGTTCCCTAGGGTTTCGGGATATTAGAGAGTGATTGACATTATGGAGGTTGATATTACGGAGTTTAGGGTGTATTTTGCAAGTAAACATTGAAGGAAGGTTGTAATGATCTTCAAACTTTTGTGATCTGTTTGAGCTCAAATCGTATGAGTTGGGACGGGTTATTTTAAACATGGTCGAGATGATGATTCTAATTTTTAAAATTTTGGTTAAAACACATTGACCATTTGGTGTCATTAAAGAAATTGACTGCGGTTCATTTAGCATTTGGAAATCTTCATGCATATATACACATAATTATATGTCTTCATATACCCCTATTCATTAAAGAAATTATGTATAAGTTTCCTTGTATTATTTTTTATTTTTTTAAAATGTAATTCGTAGGTCTTTTCAAACTAAATTACATTTCTTTCTAAATTTGGTGTTTTCAGAAATGTGTGAATTCAATTCTACAGTTAGAATTACAATTGTGACTTCAGATTACATGTTTGTCCCTAAACGGGCAATATAAATTTTCTTTAAATAATGTCAACTCATCGTCATTCACATTTGATATGAAACTTTTCAATTAAATTCTTAAATTCTTAAATTGTACCATAAAAATTTATCCTATATGAACTATTATATATCATCATTCAATAAATTTATAGCTAAATAAATAAGTCAATTTGTAGATCATTTTTATGATTTTTGACATTTTTGATAGTCTTTAAATTGCCGAATAAATTATTTTATAATCCAGTAAAAATATATTCAATATAAATAGTCAAATTTACCAAAATATAATACAAGCTAATATATTGGTATCATATTAAGCATAAAACAAATAGAATAATATGTCTTTAGTTGAAAGTATTTCTTATGAATTTTTAATAATATTTTTTGTGCCATGTTCACTAGTATTCCTCAACATGAGTTACAACCATGTGAATCAAACTATCTTCCTATTTCAATCTATTTTAGAAGAAAATAGATTGCATCTACAACCTCTATAATAAATGAAAAATATAAGTTTGAAAATATTAAAATAAAATAAAATATTACTCTAGTTTTAATATTTTAAATTATATATATATATAAAGTAAATTTTTAATAAATGATATTTTATAATAAATTTATAAAATTATTATCAATTAAGATCTACCTTTAGGTTTAAATTTAAGATTAAGTTAGAAATTTATATTAAGATATGGAAATAAAATTAGAATCAAAATTAGACTTAAGTTTAAAACTTAAGTTCAATTTAAGTTTAAAATTTAGTTTCTGGATGTAGGTTTATATTTTTAGTTAGAATTATATTTTAATTTATGAGGGAGATTAATAATTATTATTTAAACCAATGGTTATAGCTAATAATATTAAATTTTATTTAATACAAATATATATTAATTAATAAACATAATTTATATTTATAAAGATGAGATTAGATATTTTGTAATTATCATTTTTTTTATTTATTTAATTTGTAATTCTATTATTTGAATTTAAGGTATGTATCACAAAATTATATACGATTGTTTCCGCTCATGATTATAGTTTTTGATTGACGAACCACTTATTTGTAGAAATGTTTTGTAATTTTTACTTACTGATGTTACTTGAATACTTCAAGAAGATCTTTTATGTACATAATTGTAAACATATTTTTTTAAATCGTGAATATTAAACTTAATAAAACTCACCAAACTTTCTCCCCAACCTGAAAGCTCTTCTTATGTCTTTTTTGTATACTACTCTTCAATAACAATCTTGTGCCTTAGCCATGATCATTTGTACATTGCAGAGGATCATTTGCTTTTCCGGCGATCCATTGCGCCGCATCAACTGAGTACACTATTGTGTCTAATTAGTGTGGGCCACACTAATTCCTAATAAAACACGCTAATTTCAAATTATAATTTAGAGTGGCCCACACTAATTTCAAAGGTGAAAAATTTGTGTGGGTTTTGTCGTTTCCACAATTGGATGAAACTTCATAATTCCATCCAATTGTGTTTGAAGACTTTCCCCACATTGCCCTAATGGAGGTTGTTTGCGGAGAACCCTAACACACACGGATGGATGACATTACATTTTTCATCCAAAGTGACCCAAACACTTGAAATTTAGTGTGGGCCACACTAATTTCCAACCCACATGCATTTCCCACCCACACTAATTAGACACAATAGTGTAGTTACATTAAAATCTTTCTTAATCATGTGTAAACTCACTCTAACCAAAAAATAAGATGTTCAGCTTCCTTGTCTCTTGTGTGGAAAAGAACGAAGTCAACTTGGTCGTCCTCGAAACTGTCGTGTTAAATACAATTCCGCAAGAGGTAACAAGGTGGGCCAATCTAGCGAATTTTCTTGCAAAACGTCCTCATGTACATATTAAGGATAAAATTAATCATCTCAGTTTGGCCAAGTCGTTGTCATCAAGATTCAGTGTCGCAACCCTTGCTAGCGCCCCTTATGTCGCAACCTTCGCTAGCTCCCCTTACCTAACTTGGTCATTTTTCAATTCTAGCAGGGTCACGAATGCTAACCCTTCACATTTTGCCATGCGAATGGTTAGCTCCCCTTACCTAACTTGGTCATTTTTCAATTCTAGCAGGGTCACGAATGCTAACCCTTCACATTCTGCCATGCGAATGGTTAGCTCCCCTTACCTAACTTGGTCATTTTTCAATTCTAGCAGGGTCACGAATGCTAACCCTTCACATTCTGCCATGCGAATGGTTAGCTCCCCATACCGCGGACCCCTTAGCTCATAAGAGAGGGACCAACCCTCCTACATTTGTATTCGGAACTCACCGCTTCATCGGTAACCAATGGTAAGATGTGGACTTCCATCCATGGAAGTCCAATCTTAAGGTGATCATCGCATTGCTGGAGCAACACTACAACAACCCGAATCATACTAGGCAACTATGCCCCTATGTTGGGTGGGTTCAGCTGACCACACCGCCTCACCCATATAAGCCTCTAGCACAACTACGGACCATCATATTTTGTAACGCGTTTTGTAACATGGCCTCAATGTTAAAATATGATGTCGGGATTTGTACTCATTTTTAACGCGTTTTGTAACGCGTATACTCACACATTTATCACATTTTTTGTGATCGTTTTCATCGAGATATCATTGTTGGTAACATCAAAATTCTCTCAAATTTTATGTACTTTATTGACACCATTGCAACATGCTTCTTTCAGATATGCCCGAAATATTCTTACACTTATTCTTATGCATTTCCAACACATCACTTATGCTATTTATCACCTTCAAATTTAACACAAGTCTATTATTTTTCTAAATTATAAGATCAATCATGCAAGTATATTGTCCAATTGTTGGTATATATGGGTGTGGCCCCTTCATTTGGTATTCACTTAAGGGTAGAAGCACACTACGCCCTAGCCACTTGTGGCCCCTCCTTGAAGTATTTTTTAGTACTTTTTGTATATAAAAATTCATACAAGTTGCTCCACAATCATTAGGATTAACTAATTTGAAAATCGGACAAATTGCCCACCTCAATTTTGGTATTCTCATGATTAAGGTTTCAATTTTTTTGCCAAAAAATGCAATTCTTTGGCACTTATGGCTTACGGAAAAAAATTATGTGCTGGAAAGCATTTAAAGAAATGAAATGTGACAAAATCCATGAAATTAAAAAACTTCATTGTCTTTTCTTATATACTATGCTCACAACAAAATTCAAGCGATTTGAATGTAATCTCAATCATTTTTGAAGTATTTTTTGAGAAAAAATAATACTACACATACTATGATAGTATTAATTTTTTGTACAATAATACTTGTTTCTCTTAGAATATGACACTATATAGAGGTTTAGCATAATACATCTCTTCCTTAGAATAAAGACTACAAGAATATGCAAGAAAAACATGTAAACTCATTGTATATTTGACGTGGTTGATGTTCAAAAACACGATTTTAGCAAAACTGTGTTTGTGACGTATTAAATTGGGGACCGTAGTGTACTTTCACCCTTAATTGTATTTCTATCTTCTATTGCACTCATTTGTCTATATGAGTTTGTCCCAATTTACACATATTTATTGTTCAATATACAATCAAAATGCTTGGTTCAAAATAGTTTATGCAAATCTCTTAAAAACATTAGCACAAGTTTTAATGTTTTGTCATATAAACAATTATTGCTTTTCATTTTTTTTGCAAAACTGTAAGGTTTTTTGTTAATTTATTGTGCCAAAATCATATTTTGATGCAAATTGAATGTATTTTGGATAAACCTCAAATCATTTTATTATTTTTGTATAATAGCAACTACAGTTTGAGAATCGGGGGTCACAATACAATATGTACTAATTGTGATTGTGTTTAGGATTAATACAAACCATTGCACTATAACGTAGGTATATCATGTCTACAGTATCTTCAACTTAAAAAAGAACAAAAAATACCTCTTAGACTGTGCTGGTATGATTTCTATTGGTTGCAGCCATGGATATTGCAATTTGATACCATTTTTTACTCAATAGAAAGTAGAAATATCCCTGTGCATTCAAATACAAAAATGTATACATGATTAGAAATGGTAGCATTTAGGATAGTTTAGTATCATGAGTTGTGCATTTAGTATCTACAAACAAAAACCATTTTAAAGATTTAATCGAGGGTTCACAATCTGTATTTCAAACAATAGATTTCAGTTTCACTAATTAATTGGTAATGGTTTGAAAGCTTCAAATTTCAATTCAATATTTATACATATCCAAATTTGCATAAATGAATTAATATACTCCCAAATTAAAATTCCCACTAATAAGAACATCTATACATTCAAATGTGTGACATGTTATTTGTAATTGTGTAAATCAACAACTGAGGTTGATAGATAGGATGTAAATGTGAAGACAAATTTATACCTGAGTTGTCGACTTCCAATTTCATAATCTTCATCGGAAGTAAAATTAAGATTTGGGGCATTATTTGCATAGTCAGCTTCATCGTCCGAATCATCTGAACTAGAAGATTCGTCACTTGAATACCTTTGAGGCTCATTATTTTCATGGTTACTCTCAAAAGTTTTTTGCTCTGGTCATGCCATCAATCCAAGAACATGGCTTCCATCATTCAAGCTTAGTATTCCGCGATAGCTGAAAATCTTATGCTTCATGATTTGACTTTGAAGTACAAAAGATCGATGTGGTTCTACTTCATCAACAGCAAAAAACACTTGCTCCACATCACTACTGTATACAAATGGTTGTGTAACAATTTTGTGTGATAGTTGTTTTTTTGTTGTGTCAACTAAAAAATAATAATGTTGGTGTTGCATTTATATTGTCTTCATACCAATTGACCTTCAAGACAATCTCCTTTGATCTATCAATAGTAATCTCCATTATATCTTCAATGACACCCACATGATCAATGGGACCATTTGAAGTATTAACTCTAGTAGCAACTTCAGAATCACATGTCTTCAAATTTACATCCACATCATCTCTTCTAAAATGTCGACCAAAATCCCATATGCTTCTGTAATTCAAATACTCCTCTTCTACTCCCATGGCAATATCATAAACTTCTTTAGTACAACCATTTGATTCAAGTGAATACAAATTCCTTACATAATTTTGAATCCATCTATCCATGTCTTCAAATCTCCTTGGACGATCACCACGAATATTTCGTGTCATAAGCCTCCATTGGTTTATTTCACATTTCCTTTGTTGTTTTGCATTATTATACAAAGCAACATAATCCTGCATTATTTCTTTCTTTGAGAGCATATGGATATTTAATTGGCGTCGAGAAATATCATCATGGCCCTCAAAAGACTTTATATAATCATTTCGCTCCAATACTTCTCCTATATTTTCAGCAAAATATATGTTCAGGGTCAATTTTGCAATTGAGTATAAATGAATATATTTTTTATATATCAAATTATTATACCATACTTGTACTATGATGTATTATCCTCGTAATTATATTATATTTTTAATATATATGGTTATTTATTTACTATAGTTTCTATTTAATCAAGAAATTATATTAAAATTAAAATTAAATGACCATAAATATAGAAAATTCATCTGTTATTCTTTTATCGTCAAACTCTTTCCATATACGGGGGGCATATTCATCCAAATATCCAATAGTATTGTGATGTACTCCTAAGGCTTCTTGTAACAAATATCCCTCTGACATTAAATCTTTGGGCTTTGTTTTTTACTTCACAAAATCTTTCAATGTTTTCATGTATCTTTCAATAAAAAAACATCCATCTATATGGCATAGGATTAGCAGGGTTGTCTATCCCGCCGTTGTGACGGTGTCGTGCCGTCACGACGTGTCGTGTCGTGACGGACCCCTCCGTCACGACACAATAGGGTCCACGTAGGGTCAACATAGGGGGAGCCGACTAGGGTGGGTAAAATACTTACCTTCTTGCCAAGGTGGCGTCCTATGTGGCAGAAAACGTCGACGTGGATGTGCATATTTCCCCTGCCACGTAGACCATTTTGCCATTGTGTTTATCATTGTGTTAAAATCAAAGTAATAAAATATTACTAAGGAGGGTGTGGGGCGGACGGGGGCGGACGGGTGGGGCGGACGGGGGCGGACGGGGAAGGGGGGTGGAGCGGACGGACGGGGAAGGGGGGTGGAGCGGACGGACGGGGGGGTGGTGCGGACGGTGGATGGGGGTGGAGCGGACGGACGGGGGTGGAGCGGACGGGAGAGGGGGGGGGGTGGGGCGGACGGAGGAGGGGAGGGGCGGACGGAGGAGGGGGATGGAGTGGACGGGGGAGGGGGGTGGAGCGGACGGGAGAGGGGGGGGGGGTGGGGCGGACGGACGGGGGTGGAGCGGACGGACGGGGGGGTGGAGCGGACGGGGGAGGGGGGGTGGGGCGGACGGACGGGGGTGGAGCGGACGGGAGAGGGGGGGGGGGTGGGGCGTCCCACCCGTCCCACCCGTCCGCCCCGCGTTCCCTCCCGTCCGCTACCCTCCGTCCGCCACACGTTCCCCACCGTCCGCTCCTCGTTCCCTCCCGTCCGCCCCACGTTCCTCTCCCGTCCGCACGCGTTCCCTCACGTCCGCTCCACGTTCCCTCCGTCCGCCACACGTTCCCCGTCGTCCGTACCCCGTTCCCATCCTGTCCGCACCCGTTCCCTCCCGTCCGCCCCGCGTTCCCCCCGTCCGCCCCGCGTTCCCCCCGTCCGCCCCGCGTTCCCCCCGTCCGCCCCGCGTTCCCCCCGTCCGCCCCGCGTTCCCCCCGTCCGCCCCGCGTTCCCCCCGTCCGCTCGGAGTTCCCCTACGTCCGCTCCGCGTTCCCTCCCGTCCGCTTTCCGATCCCTTCCGTCCGCCCGCGTTCCCTATCGAGTTCCCTTCACGTCCGCTCCACGTTCCCTCCGTCCGCCACGTTCCCTCCGTCCGCCCGTTCCCCTCCCGTCCGCGCCTCGTTCCCTCCCGTCCGCCCGAGTTCCCTATCGCGTTCCCCACCCGTCTGCTCCTCGTTCCCTCCGTCCGCCCCCACGTTCCCCATACGTCGTTTTCGTACCCTAAACCCTAATTCCGACCGGGATCCCATAATGATTGGGCTCCTCGTTGCCTATATAAAGCCGTGAGGCTTTAGTTCCTACCACTTTCCTCTCCTCCCACCACATAGGGACCCGAGACCTTGTTGCGTCCCAAAGGACAGCATCACCGCCCGGGTCTCAAGGGGTTTGGGAGGGCAGGGCAAATTGTGGGGGAACCCTCGCAAATTTTTTTTCAGATTCACTCGCTCCCGTGATTTTTATCACGAGAGATTTTCACACTCACTTATTCACGTGATTTTTATCACGACTCATTTTCAGATTCACTCACTCACGTGATTTTTATCACGATGGAGGGGGAGGGCATTGCTCCTTACGAGAACGAGGATTTGAGGGTGCACCGTGCTTGGCTCGTAGGCAATGCATCGGCGAATACTGCCGAGGGTACGGGAAGCGATCTTGGAAGTGGAAGTACTGCAGCACGTCCACCACGTCCAGATCCCTTTCAGTTTGACGAAGAGTTCTTGGCTGTTGGTCATTCGGGAGGCAACCAAACACGGGGAAGCCGTGGAACACGTGGGAGTCGGGGAAACAGTGGACATAGAGGGAGAACTGGAAGGGGACCAAGCTCAGGCAGTTCCACAGAAATACATGCACCGGCTCGTTCGGAGAACGTGCCACCACAATCTCCGACACGGCGGACATCAAGACCGGAGAGCCCTGCACGTGATGTACCTCAGGGTTCGGAGCAGACTGAAAGACGGGGATTAAAACGCCCAGCAGTTTCGGAAGGGACGGAGGACGGGTCCGCGGCATCGGGTTCGCAATCAAAGAAAATGAAACATAGAGGCAAACGCGACCCGCGGACCGATGAGGCTCGAAATCATTGCAGGATCGTGTTGTTGGATTGGTTTAGAAGTAACAGCATGGTTTATTTGGAGAAAAAATACCTCAATGATGGTACAAAGGGTTTAGAGTTGGCGAGGAACGAATTGATGCTTATTCTCACGGAAGCCACGTCTGGACCGGAGTTTGAGGAAGCTAGGGGCATGAGCGATTGGAACACATGGATTGAAAAACAAGCTGTGGAAGCAATCTACAATCCAACGATGTCATATGAGGCTATGCATCCTGGAGAGGGAAGTAGTGGTGGGAGGAGGTCCGAGCTATACATTAAGCTAGAGAATTGGAAAAGAGGCGTAATAGCAGCAAAAGGCGCATCCGCCCGCAACCTTCCCGTTTTTATTGACAGGCAGCTGGCAGACAACATTGCCACTCAGGGCCGGCAGGGTGTCATATGGTTGCCTAGGAATGTGGAGATCAAACCCTTGGATAGGGAAATCTTCCAAGGGACCTTCGGAGTGGTGCGGAGAGTCACAATTCATGGAGCATCATTCATCCCTAACTGGATAGAGTGGGCTGGGAAGACCATGAAGGCCACGAATAGTCTGGAGAACCGAAATGAGCGTTCGGTTGAAGCATTGGCATGCCCAGTAGATCATCCTGGGATAATCAAGCTACAATACCTCCACCCGAAAACATACGAATCCTATTCGATGTGGTGGAATGGAGGCTCCTTGAAGAACATGAGGGTCTATGACCACCAAGTTCCGGAAACCCACGAACGCACAATCCTTCAAATGCCTGGGGCAGACTTTGAAGCACGGAAACGGTTGGTTGTATATCGAAGGCATCGAGCTTATTTGGCATGGGCTCTAATGTGCATTGTGGATGTAGTGCACAAGCATGACGTGTTGCATAATGACCTTAATCCCAACAATGTCATGCTGCATTTCCCACAAGACCTTGAGAACACGGTTTTCATTGGTGTGTGTGATTGGGGGATGGCATCATGGGGAGATGAAGACGCACCCTCCAACTATGGAAAAGAATCAGTGGATGAGATGAACAAGCACCGCATAAAATACAACTGTGCTGGTCCAGAATTATTCCATGTACGAGGGCAGCGTGGAACATCTACCTCTCCGGTGAGGATGGCTCGGAAACATAGGCACACGTTTCTCTCGGAGTCCTTCTCAGTGGGTGCTTTGGCAAAGAAGATTTATGCCAGGGATTCGACTTCCTCGTTGTTTCAGCTAAACAGTGATCCAAATGGCTTGAAGATGCGGTTTGAGATAGCATTGGATGCATTGACGAAGCCCAATCCAGCGGAAAGGTCAACCATCACACACGTAGTGAACATGTTGAAGTCGCCTCCATACAACATGGTTAACCCGACAATGTGCTTCCGTGACACTGCAAAATAGTTTTTTTTTGTTTTCTTTGCAGCAATTTTGGATCATACCAATTTTGTAACCGTTGGAAATGTAAATAAAGCCATCATTTTTTCATACACAACTTGTATATTGTATGAGATTTATGGATCTTAGTGCAATGTTCATACTCCATGAGGATTTTTGCTTCATAATCGAGAAGAAGTCTATGGGAGACTAACCAAGGTTCTCGCCTCTCGTGAGGCCACATCATTCTTTCACATCGTTGTTATCACATCCATGTGCTAAGTTCAAGTTAACTATAGTTGTTCGTGATATGTCTTGCCAAAATGCAATTACCTATATTTATTCTAATTTTGGTATGCCACAAAATGTAGTCAACTATAGTTATATCTAGTTAACTAAAGTTGAGCACAATGTTGCAATAGTTATATCGGTTGTACACGTGATCCTAAACATCTCTAAATGTTCTTTCTTGTACTCCACACATATTGCACACATACTTCACAATTGCTTATATTTATATTTATATAATTCACAATCACTTTTTTTTGGAAGTTTGGACATAGTCTCGGTTTTTTGGCTCTCAAAAATTCATATGAAGTCCAAAAAATGAGTTCTTGGTATCCATGGATAGGTAATGAAGTCCTCTACAAGAATATGCAATAAAAGTCCTCTACATAATAGTCCCCCCATCCACATAATAAAGTACACTAAAATAGCAATAATCAACTAAGGGTGAACGTAAAGTGGTTAAAAAAATTTCTCTTGGAACTGAGAAGTGGATGCATAGTTTCATATTGCTTTGTGCTTGTTTATCTCAACAGAAACTGTTCGGTTGGTGAATTAAAAATAAATAAATAAATCATAGAAGTGGTACAACATATTATACAAGTCATAACTTTATTATTGCGACAACGTTACAAATGCCCTTTATTAATCATATACATGAACAAACCATGCAAACTATAATATTCCACTTCATTCCGTCATCCCAACCTCGTAGATGCTCCTGGCTTCCGGCGAGGCTCCATTTTTGGAAGAGGATTCGGCTGAAGTAAATCAAAATAGCTAATCGTTCGGTCTTTCATCCGTTCCTTCAATGGTAGCCAATGAGGCGACAATCCTCTCCTCTTCTTACGAATAGACATAGTCTTTGAAGATTCCCCCGCTACCTTGACTATTTCAATGTCGATTGAAGTCTCCTCCACATCCACATTCACATCCACATCCACATCCCCGGGTTTCTCCAAAATATCCGCACACAAATCAATTAGATCATTTAGATCTCCACCCACGCATTGTGTGTGGTCCTTCTCCACCGCATCGATCTCAAAGTTGTCTGCATATCGTCGTTGTTCCTCCGCCGCCCTCATCCTCCAAGCTTGTGTAGATTGTGAGAAGGGAGTTATGACATACTCATCACGAAATCGATCCCTAGCACTTCTCTCATCTCTCTCACGCTCGGGTGTTGCATTGAATGGAATATGGGGATCGTCTAAATTGTGTATCTCCTCATCGCATTCTACACCCTCAAACATGACTCTCCCCTTTCCCATCCTATCCATGATACTCTACCTTCGTTATATGTATGAGTCTCAATGATCTACTTATATATTGACCTCTAAGGACTTGATGACCATGACCAATAATTGATGTAATCCAATATGTAGAGGATCCAATTCTCGTTAGTAAGATAAAGTCAACGCAATCGGAATAAAAATAAAGTTGGTTAGGTTAAAAATGTACACTTTTGAAAAAATCTTCCGACATCCGCATTGGAAACCTCTTTGATACCTCTTTGAACTTTCCATATTTGATTAGTTATCCACTCATTCAACAAATCACCAATTTGTGCTTCAATCATAGTGGTTCATATGGTTTCATAACCGATGTCACCCATCCGAATGCACTTTCCTTCAGTAAATCATTAATTTGTGCTTCAACCTTAGTGGTTCATATGGTTTCATAACCGATGTCACCCATCCGAATGCACTTTCCTTCAATAAATCATTAATTTGTGCTTCAACCTTAGTGGTTCATATGGTTTCATAACCGATGTCACCCATCCGAATGCACTTTCCTTCAATAAATCATTAATTTGTGCTTCAACCTTAGTGGTTCATATGGTTTCATAACCGATGTCACCCATCCGAATGCACTTTCCTTCAATAAATCATTAATTTGTGCTTCAACCTTAGTGGTTCATATGGTTTCATAACCGATGTCACCCATCCGAATGCACTTTCCTTCAATAAATCATTAATTTGTGCTTCAACCTTAGTGGTTCATATGGTTTCATAACCGATGTCACCCATCCGAATGCACTTTCCTTCAATAAATCATTAATTTGTGCTTCAACCTTAGTGGTTCATATGGTTTCATAACCGATGTCACCCATCCGAATGCACTTTCCTTCAATAAATCATTAATTTGTGCTTCAACCTTAGTGGTTCATAAACCCTAAACCCTAAACCCCTAAACCCTAAACCCTACGTCATTCCAAATTACTACCACATATGTGCCATTGATTTGTTCTCACACTCATGTAGAAGTGTTTCCATACATGGTTTGAGGGTTTAGGTTCCTAGCTTTCCAACGAACCCACCTGCTTTTTTTTCGATGCCTACATTTTTTTCATTATAATAATCAATCATTGACAACATCTTGGCCGTTAGATTGGAGGGGTTATTTTGAGCAAGTAATAAAGTGGCATGCTCCTTTGAGTTTGGACTTTTGGGCTTGGCCTTTGGAGGCTTCACACTATGCCCAACTAAGACTACCCTTACTATATTTTATTGGCTATTTAGGGTTCATTTCTTTGGACTCTCAACAAAGTTGGGCCGCTCAATCGCACTTTGATCCACTCCCGAGGGTTAACATTTATAGATGGTGACTATAGTGTCCGTTTTTTGGCTCTAAAAAATTCATATGAAGTCCAATTCATATGTGGTCGCAATTCTACGCTGTTCCCCTGCCGCCCCGTTCCCTCCCGTCCGCTCCGCGTTCCCCACCCGTCCGCTAATCGTTCCATCTTTCATCCGTTCCCCCCCGTCCGGTCCACGTTCCCCACCCGTCCGCCCCGTTCCCCTCCCGTCCGCGCCACGTTCCCTCTGTCCGCTCCTCGTTCCCCACCGTCCGCTCCTCGTTCCCATCCGTCCGCTCAGCGTTCCCCACCCGTCCGCCCCACGTTCCCTCCGTCCGCTCCTCGTTCCCCACCGTCCGCTCCTCGTTCCCACCCGTCCGCTCAGCGTTCCCCACCCGTCCGCCCCGCGTTCCCTCCCGTCCGCGAACATGGAGCGGACGGGAGGGGAACAGGGGGCGGACGGGGGGAACTGACGGCAGGGGAACGCGGAGCGGACGGCAGGGGAACGCGGAGCGGACGGCAGGGGAACGCGGAGCGGACGGCAGGGGAACGGTGGCGCGGACGGGAGGGAACGCAGGGCGGACGGGTGGGGAACGCGGGGCGGACGGGT
Source organism: Polytrichum formosum (assembly GCA_964035585.1). Taxonomy (NCBI): domain Eukaryota; kingdom Viridiplantae; phylum Streptophyta; class Polytrichopsida; order Polytrichales; family Polytrichaceae; genus Polytrichum; species Polytrichum formosum. The sequence continues at coordinate 5,033,330 of OZ037941.1, forward strand.
GGGAACGAGGAGCGGACGGGATGGGAACGAGGAGCGGACGGGTGGGAACGAGGAGCGGACGGGTGGGAACGAGGAGCGGACGGGATGGGAACGAGGAGCGGACGGGATGGGAACGCTGGAGCGTATGGAGAGGAGCGTACGGAGGGGAGCGTGGGAGCGGACGGGGGGGAACGCTGGGGGCGGACGGGAGGGAACGGGTGCGGACGGGGGGGAACGCTGGGGGCGGACGGGAGGGAACGGGTGCGGACGGGGGGGACTCTGGGGCGGACGGGCGGGAACGGGTGCGGACGGGTGCGAACGGGTGCGAACGGGTGCGAACGGGTGCGAACGGGTGGGGACGCGGGAGCGGATGGAGGGGCGGACGGGGGTATATAAGTGGAGGGGACCACTTACATACCTTACTCCACTCCTTCTGGGCGCCCAGACAACCCTCCTCTAACACAGAGTGCGGGGTAGCGGGGCTCTCGGAGGAGTTAAGGATCCTTTTTTTGGGATCCTTTTACACTACTTTTGGCAGGTTGTGGCCGGTTTTGGCAGATTCACGTGGCCGTTATTTGGCATATTCCTTGTGACGCGCCCAGTCAACTGGCCTCTGCGTGAGCGCCGGTAGCGGGGTGCTCGAAGGGTGTGCCGAATAGTTGAACTTTAATTTTTAGGGACATTTTTGAACTAATTCCACAGCAACACTATTTTGAAGTGTATGCTTGGATATTTTGTAGCACTATTATGAAGTGCAATTAGTATTTTAAAAAGTAGAGTTCTAGATTAGAATTAGAAACTCCAATTTGGGTGGAATTAGAATTAGAAACTCCAATTTTCAGACATGGCAAGTGGAGGAACTGGAGACATGGCAAGTGCAAGTGGAGGATCTAGTTCTGGGTGTTCCAGAGGACATGGACGCAAGGCCGCTGATTTGGAGTGGAATGTTTACGATGATCCCTCCCAAAAAGCCAGGGTAGGTTGGGAGAATGTACCACAACCGTGGTCAGCGAAGACTGCAATACAGTACGTGGGCTTCCCTCACTTTGATCGGTTGTGGCCAAGACATTGTCACGAGCGACATTGCAAGGCCGTCAATGCGAGCTATACGCAGCTTGAAGACGTGGAGGCAAAATGGAGATTCCTAACGATACTTAGAAGTATCTCCAATTTGGATAGATGACCCAAGAGTGCAATTCCAAAGTCGGTGGCGTGTATGATGTATGCGGAGCACGTGTTGCGAGTTAGGGTGGATTGGTCAAGTTTGGGTGCTCTGCATGATCAAAAATTTGGGGGTATTGGAATTGCATTCATTAAATGCACAGTTCCGGATATTCCATACACTCCCGTTCCGGAGTGGTTCAGGAAGAATCCTAAACTAGTGGATGAGCCTGGGGCACCAATTCCAGAAGGTCGGGAACCAAAAAAACCACGTACTCGCAAACGACCAGCCAATGACGTGGAGATGGCCATCGAGGAGGCGTTTGAGCATATGGATGAGGAGGGCATGGAGGTAAATGTCGATGTGGTTAACGAGCTGGTTAACCAGGTGGTTAACGAGGCCCTAAACAAGGTAAACCCTGGTCAACTTGGTGCGGACATGATGGAGAGCAGAATGGAGGCATTGCGCCAGCAACATGCCGAGGAAATTCGTGAGTATAAAGCAAGGATTCTCGAGCTGGAAAATCGACTTGCAACACTTACGATGGGGGAGGCTGGCAGTTCAAGTAGTACACCAATTAACATCCAGTCTTTGGAAGCAGAGAGGGATACAGCTTTACAGGAGGCCATGATTGCAAAGTCACAAGCAGCGGACGTATGTACGAGGAATGAAGTAATGCAAGGAAAGATGGAGGCTTTGCAAAAGGAGGTGGTGGACATGCAACAACAACTTCAAGTGGTCAATGAAGTGGTTGTCGATCACGAATCCAAGATTGGCACACTGGAGGAGCAGAATGCAAGGTTGAGGAAATTTCTATCGGATGCGATCGTGGAGCGAACCAATATGAGGACAGGGACATTGCTTTCTATGGCCAAGGCTCGTCAATATGAAGCTGAATTTGAGAGCATCCAGCGAGAATGGAACCGCAATCATAGATTGCAGAACTTGATGCTCACGTCATGGCCAGATCAAGAACATATGTACCCTAGTAGGTGGGATGATGAGGATGACTTGAAATTGCCTAACGGGAGCTTGGATTGGCGGCAACTGATCGACTCCGATCACCATTGGGATGTGACCCAAGTGCATGAATATCCATACAGCATGAGGGGTGAGTTGTTATGGCCGGGTCCACATCCAATGGTCTTCGACGGATCCGTGTGTGGGATTTGCGGCAGTCCATTTGGCCCAGAGGGATGCTTTCAAGTTGGATCGTGTGGGGGCCAATTCCATCCACAATGTCTGATAGTGACAATGATCAGGAGACGGCAATGTCCCCATTGCAGATCACCCTTCCACCCTCGTTTGTACCTCCAATTTGACCTTCGGGATTACATGCCTAAGGACTGGGTGGTAAGGCCAACGGACTATCCCTTCAACCTTTGCGAGTTTGATGGGACTTCTGTTGAGTGGAATTGGTTATTCAATCGTGCAACGGTTGAACTTTGGAACGATAACAAAGATGGCGAATGGACACAAAATCCACGTCAAATTTTGTATGTTGCAGACGAGTTGTTTCCCAACAAGCCTCCAAACCATGGCATGAAAAGATTTTTGTACCAAACTTTTGGTTGGCATTGGGATGCGACAACCATGCAATTACGGAGAGGCATTCAACCTCCTTTTTACAATGCAAGTGGTGAACTATCAATATCGGAGCATGAGTTGGAAGAAGATGCACATGAGATGCCCATGGAACGGAATTCCCATTTTGAAGCGCACTTAGAGCAGTCGTACCACAAACACAGAACGCAGTTGGAGGCAGTTGAAGCACTCTTGAATAGAGTTACGGATGATGCGGTATTGAGATGGCTAAATGGGGGGCCTAGACCACATAATGCCACTCCACTGTCTCCTGGAAGTCGTCCATATCTCACCCGTGAAACCACGCGAATGATGGAAGCCGGGGAATCATCACGAGCACGACGAGGATCTACTTCAGCTGCAATAGACCTCGATTCAGATTCGGATTAGGCATTTTTGTAGCATGTTTAGAAAGTTGTATAGGAACGGAGGAAGACTTTATACACATTGAACATATTTCATGTTCAAAGAATATGTAATATAAAGAGGAGTTACCGACAAGTTGTCATTTCTAAGATCGTGTAAAAGATAGCATATGGATGTCACATGTTTTAATGTTATTCGAAACTTTTAAAAACTCACTTGAATATTTGTAATTCATATGATAGTCTAACCAAAAGTACTATTGACTACATAGTCAATATTGAATACCATATAAAGATATAATTATATAAATATGCAATAAATAATTTTAAAAAACATGCAATAAATAATTTTATTACTATAATAAAATGATACAACTTCGAACGTAACGTTCGCTTTGTGGTCTAAATGTCTTACCGAAGGCCCTAAGGTTGTAACTTGTATCAATTTTGACGGAAGTAATAAATTATGGGAGTACGTGGGAGCACCGAAAGAACACATTTGTGCAAAACCATTACGTTCGAATCCGTACTGTAGGATCATTTGCTTCGACACATCTTGGGTCCTCTTCAGACTCGTCTGTGCTGAAATCATCATCCGTTTGGGGAGTCGCGCTTCGAAGATGCAACTCTCGGTCACGTTGTGAGAAAATTATCCTCTTGGTCGGCCGGGAGCCATCTGCATCCTGTATGCCATTTTCATCTAGATGTGGTCTACCCTCATCTTCATTGTAGTCTTCAGCAGTAAACGGAAGCGATCGTCCCTGATACCTCTTCCTAGTACGTTTGACACCTCTCGTAGTTCTCTGGCGCCCTCCACCCGTACCACGACTTGAGTGCACTTCATCTCTACTTCCATCTATAAAAGCATCCCCCGTTGTACTTCCGCCTCCAACTCCAAGACCACCTCTTCCATTGGATTGACTGTGTGGAAGTGAAACAGACGCGGGTGGAATTGCAATTGGTATGTTCTCAACAACATGTCGTCGTACAGAAGGACGACGTGGCGCCTCTATAGTAACATTTCTTGAAACATTGTGCATAGCAACCAAAGTAGCACCCACCGCAGTTGCACGTGAAACACCCAATCTAGAAGTATTGGCAATACTTCGAGTGAGAGGACGATGTTGACCTTGTGCATGCAATTGCACCGTAGAGGTGGATGCAATCCTTTGAAGAGCACGGAATCGAGTTGTAGGCATTTCAGGAACATTGGGCGTTGGATCTTCTATACGATGGTTGGATATGAGGGAGGCATCCATGGATTCAGAATGTACTCGGGTTGGAAGTGGATCATGTTGAACGTGCGTTGGCTCATTTACGGGTAGTACATTGTCGCCTTCACCAAATGAAAGAGAATCGCTCCGATGTTGCAAGGAATCTACTTCAATTCCCACATTCTCACTTGCCCCCATAGCAACATTATGGTCAGATGGAAACCCTTCTCCAGTGTGGAGAGTTTCAACATGCGGTCTTCCAATAGACCCCTCATGATCGTCATGCATTCCGTCGTTATGTTGGGGGACATCCGGTTCATCAAACTCAAACACCCCAAGGTTTCCATCACTACCATTGCCATCCTCATCTTCTGAACCATGATTCTCGGAATCGAGGTCATCCAAATCAAAGTCGATGTCATCAACATTGTTGTCTTCATCATTTCCAGCCCTATCAGTTGGATCCACGTCATCTTCGTTGTCATCTTCTTCGTCAAGGTCATCGTCAGAATGGACCTCATTCAATTCGTACCATTGAGCAGGTCTTGGGCCCCTCCGATGTCGAATGAGCCTACTATTGGTATATATGTAGACGAGGTCCTCAGCACGACTATGCTTCAAGCGATTGCGACTCTTGTTGTGAACGTATGAGTACATGCTCCAATTGCGTTCACATGCGGATGCGGAACATACTTGTGCAAGGATACGTCTTGCTATTGTTTGGAGGGCTTTAGCTCCACCTCCCATTGCATCCCACCATTCATGGAGAGGTGCGGCATGCACGCTCGGGTCAGTAGAATCAGCAAAAGGCCCTCGATTTTCAAGAAAATCTTGGTACTGGTGGAGGATTTGGACATAAGTGTCCTCATCTTGAGCAAGCCTGCGAAGAACTCGATTTAGGATTGTCCTCGAATTGTCATCCTCATGGAGTGGGGCCCAACCACGTAGAAGCGGATTTAACATCGCTCCAGCCCAGTGTAGATCATTCAACATCAACCTCCATCTATTTTGAAACGTTACCATAGCATTTGCAGCAAGCTCAGGGCTTAAGCGAAATGGAGGTTTACTGAATCCACGAATATGGGTTTGTAAATCATGCATGACCCTCCAAGCCATTCCCATTGTAGGCGCCTTGCCGTCAAATACACGAAGAGCTTTAACAACCGGGATCACCATATACAAGAAATTTTCGCACGTGTTCCAGAATCCATCAGAACGTATAAAGCTTTGCACAACAGAGCCCTTCATGTAAGAGGTGCCAGATCTCCTCCTCATATCACGCATTAGAGTGATCCAATCCTCATCAACCACCATTCTTTCCAAAGCATTGCGTACTTGGAGAAGACGTTCAATCATGATGAAGTTCGTAGCAAAACGGGTCTCTACAGGTAGGCGGAGTGAGAGATTTGGTGACAACCTCCGGAATATAGCTTGAGAAGCATGATGGTTTTTAACAAATACACAAATATGGCGGGATTTTTTTACCAATTTTTTCACCCATTCCTCCTTCCCCCAATCTTCTAAGAGGAGATCTAGGCAATGTGCAGCACATCCTTGAAAATATAGATCGGGATTTGCTCGAATCAAGTCGCGAGCAGCGGAGGCCATAACTGGGGCATTGTCGGTGCAAACTTGGACCACATTATGTCGACCAACCTTTTCCACAAATGGTTGAATTTGAGCAGCAACGTAGACATGATCCTTGTGATTTCCCGTGGTGTCAATGGTACCCAAGAAAATGTCTCCCTTTGTGCCACATTGAAGAACGTTTAGGAGAGGTCGGTTTTGCACGTTGTCCCATCCATCACAACATATTGTAACACCGTATTTTTCAACGGAATTCCCCAGCTTCTCTTTCACTTGCCTATCTAGGTCAACCTTTATATCAGTTAACAACTTCGTACGGATGGCATTGTACGATGGTGGTGTGTAGGCTGGCATTCGATGACGGGCAGTTTCACGCACAACATGAACAAATGCAGGATGTCTCACAATGTTGAAAGGAATGTTAGCTTCATAAAAAGCCGTTGCTTATGCTCTATCGAGGAGTTGTTTTGTTGACACATTGAACCCCTCCGTTATGTTGAGTTGACGTAGTTCACGAGGAGGAGTGCCATATATCACAACATCAGAATGTTGAGTGGTTTGGGACATAAGCAAAGGCTCTGTTTCACTAATTACGGAGCTCGCTATAATAGGCTCCAAAGGTACAATATCTGCCACCAGAGAGTCCTCATTTACAATGCCTACATGTAAGGGCACAATGCCTCCGCAATGTTCAAACAAGGCCCTAATATGCGGGGGTACCATCCTACATGTGGAAACATCAGAAGCACCCCCTACATGAGGTCTATAACCAAGGTGGGCCAACATTCTATCTCCTCGGTAAGATATGACGAACGGGCAAAACCTACATTTAACCTGCCTTTGTGATTTACCGGGAACCCTCCCCTTATCCTCGTACCAATGATCCCATGCATCGTTTCGGCGTGGCATGACTTCAACAAAACCTGCAAATACAAACAAGTTAGAGCAAGTCACTTTGATCGCATACTAGGTCCTGTTCAAGAGTGCCACGAGGGCAACCCTAATTCACAGACACTAGATTGGACAAAGTATACTCTGCATTCGGGTCTCACGCATTCAATCCTCACTCCTCAAAGGAGAATCAAAAGACTTGAGACACACTATGTCAGTGGAGGCAAAAATGGCACCTTGCACCCTCAATTTATAGTGTTCGAATCGGACGGGGGAGCGGACGGAAGGGGTGGGAGCGGACGGGGGTGCGGACGGGGGAGCGGACGGAGGGGGGGGAGCGGACGGGGGAGCGGACGGGGGGGGGGGGGGCGGACAGGGGAGCGGACGGAGGGGGGGGCGGACGGGGGGGGGGGGGCGGACGGGGGAGCGGACGGAGGGGGGGCGGCGGACGGGGGAGCGGACGGAGGGGGGGGCGGACGGGGGAGCGGACGGAGGGGGGGAGCGGACGGGGGAGCGGACGGGGGAGCGGACGGGGGGGGCGGACGGTGGAGCGGACGGGTGAGCGGACGGAGGTGGGGGGAGCGGACGGGGGAGCGGACGGGGGGGCGGACGGGGGGGCGGACGGGGGAGCGGACGGAGGTGGGGGGGCGGACGGGGGAGCGGACGGGTTGGGAGCGGGGCGGGGGACGTGGGCAGACGGAGGTTGGGAACGGGAGCGGACGGGGTTTGGGTACGGGAGCGGACGGGGTTTGGGTACGGGAGCGGACGGGGTTTGGGTACGGGAGCGGACGGGGTTTGGGTACGGGAGCGGACGGGGTGGAACGGGGTTTGGGTACGGGAGCGGACGGGGTTTGGGTACGGGAGCGGACGGGGTTTGGGTACGGGAGCGGACGGGGTGGAACGGGGATTGGGAACGAGGGCGGACGGGTGGGAACGGGGATTGGGAACGGGGGCGGACGGGGGGGCGGACGGGCGCTAGTAGAATTTTCCCCACTTTCCCTTTACTTTGCTGACATGTCGTCACACGTGGACAATGTAAATCCTACGTGTCCGAAATTGGGTAATGTAATTACACAAAAAAATCGGTAAAATTCAAGTCCGGCAGGATAAAGACAGCATCCGGCATAATCCGGCATAATGTCGTGACGGATACGTGTCGTGACGGCACGACATTATGCCGGGATAAGCCTCCGTCACGACACAATAGACAACCCTGAGGATTAGCCAACCTAACCTCATTCACCAAATGGATCATCAAGTGTTGTTGGCCATCAAAGAATGATGTAAAAATTTGCATTTGTAACAATGTCATGACCACATGTGATTTATCTTTCATAACTTCAATCTCATTAGTATTTATGCTCTTTGTTGATATCTATCGTACCAACCTTGACAATCTATAGATGGCCTCTCGTACTGATGGAATTGTGAGACCTCAAATTGCTATTGGAATGTGAAAGTGCAATATGTTGTAGAAGTCATGTGTCATGAAACCTTGTTCTTTTCAGTAAAAGCATTGTGCAAGTTTGTACCAAAACTTGTAGATGTTCTGATGTTCTTGATACATCCAATAAATATCTTTCGATGCTCTTGTGGGATGATGTATGGTGTTAGATTTGTTCTTATGATACATATTCCTCCATACACTATAGGCCATAACTGTTGTTTTGTATTGGATAACTCAAGGTCTCTCCTAGTTGCAACACCTTCTTTTTCTCCCACTAAATGTGATATGAAAGATTTACAAATATTCTTGAAGATGTGCATTGGATCATGAACATGAACACTTACATGTTTGTAACGCATTTTCTACGTATTTTATGTAATATTCTAATAGGAACTTAGTTGTGGAAATTTGGGATTGTGACAGAACTATATTTCTAGCACGTTACAAACGTATTACAACCAACACTAGCCCGTAGTTGTGTAGGATTCTAGGCAGGTCCCTACCCCACCGTCAAGAAATATTTTGTCTCTCTACCAACTTTTTACTTGTAATTAATTTTTTGTATATATATATAAAATGTAAAATATAATTTTTCTTTTATTATCTATAATATATTTTATTTTAATATTCAATTAATATATTTATATATTTAATATTTAAAACTAAATATTTAAATTAATCTTATATTAATATAATATTAGATCTTATAAAATTATTATTTTCTAAACCATAATTTATTTGATATTTTATTTTTATTTTGTATTCATTCTTCACTACATCTTATGCAAGAGTATCATATATATATTCCAACTCTAAGATCGCCTCAAATTTGTACAACCAGACCTCAGTCTTGTGTCTCTATGAACTTCTCACACCATCCAAAAATGAAAGCCTTAACTACATCAATAGATGAATGCAACTCATTTCTTCATAAATTATGGATATGGCGCTGTCACATGATTTTCACAAAAATATTAAAAAAAAATTATAGATAATATTATAAGGTGAAGCGGGTAATTTCACTACCCCATCCTAAACAAACACTTATATCCACCTCCTAATCACTTACATCTATCTACCTTGTACCGTCTCTCATACTAATTATATTGTCGAGTCCGCGAAGTGTGAGTTTTAGCAACTAGGTGCCACACCACCCCATATGATAGGTACTAGGGTTGGACATTATTTTAACGACCTTTACACTAGGTTGAGTTATTAATCCCGGATTTTACAAATGAATATGGTTTCACATTGTTCATTCGATTGCTACTACGGTTTATCAGTTACGAAATGGCGATGTAGGGCGGGCTACGACAACAAAAATATATTAAATGTCTTGGACCTTTGTGTTGTCTCTCTTTGTTTTTATGTTTAATTCGACAGATTTTTGTGTTTAGCTATATTGAAAGATGTAGTTAATTTAACGATAAGTTTATTGGCAGATCCATTGATTTAATACATTAAGTGATTTTATTAAAAAAAATGAAGGACGGTAATTTATATGTTAGTTAAGAGGTGAATTAACATACAACTTGGTAATTAAGAACCTATTTATATATAAGGGTGATTAAGACATGTGTTTTGATAAATGATCAAGATATTAATTAAGGGGATGATTAAGAAGTAGATCAACATGCAAGGGTAGTGAAGACATATACTTTGAAGGTTCATTAAGGTACTTATTAGGGAGTGATTAAAACATGTATTATAAAAAATTTAAGGTGTTAGTTAAGAAATAAATTAAGATGTTCATTAATGAATAATGAAAAGGTGGATAAAGGTCCAAGGATGATTAAGGTGAAATAATTAAATATATGTATTTATTAATCTACGTGCTTAAGACAAAATAATCAAGAACACATAAATAAATTTTGCTAATATTAAGCAATTCATTGTTGTTATTTGTTCTTATCGACTATTTTTTTTATTGATATTTTTTTATCGTATTTTTTATCATATTTTTTATTCAGATAATATAAATTTTTTAACCATATTAATTTTATTCTTACAAAGATCTATGCTTTGGTATGCAAGATTTCTATTTAAAGCGTATGTTCCATTCAAAATTTGTATAAATATGATAATATTTAATTTTTTAATCACTTATTGCATCATTAAATCATATAGACTTTAAATCTATATAGTTTATCATTTATTGCATAATTAAACCACATAAATGTTAGATCTATATACTTAATAATTTATTACATCTATATATATAAGATCTAATATTTTAATAATTTATTACATGACAAAACTAAATATATGTTAGATTTATGCATGTTCATAATATAATGATTGTGACTAAGATTTTAATCTTTATGGATCATCAAATTTTATATTTTTAAAATTACATATATTGTTTGTACCCTAAAAATTTATATATAATATAAATTTGACACTAAAAAGTCATTCTATTATTTATGTGTATATATAATATTTATTCATTTTTAATAATACCTAGAGTTCATTGCTTACAGTCATAAAGGGAACTAGGTCACATATAAAAGACTATGTTACAAATTTTAATGAACAAAGCAATCAAATATTTGATCACATTTAAAACAAGACAAAACACCGACAAGGTATTTAGGGTTTTACAAGAGTTGGATGGAGTTGATCCAAATGCAGCGTTAATGTTGATATTCATTTTGGCCTTTCCACAAACAATATCGATTTTTGAACAGAATCGTGACAGACCATTTATATATTATTTAAAGTCTATAATTATACCTAGTAATAAGTACGATTAAAAGCAAGAGAAATGTGGGGATATAGCAAAAAAAATGTTGATTTTGAAAATAATAAGATCGAAAAATAAAATAAAATCAAAGGAGAAGAAAATGAGAGCTGATGAACGTGTGAAATAATATTGAGTAATGTCACCAACGAAATGATGCATTGAAATTGGGATGAAATTGTACGAGGCAATAAGAGCTAATACATTTATGAAAAGAATCAAATAAATAAATATGCACGTGAAGAAGACTATAAAAAAATGAATACCTAGTAAAAATTTATATTTATTATAAGAGCCTATTTGGGTGCAATATTCTAAAGCCCCTCGTAGAGAGTAACTAGCAACGGGAGTCATCACTACCAATAGTAACCCCGCATACCGGTTTGACAACTTATATATACATGTGAGAGATCCTATGGGCAACTCAAATATTAATTTGAAAATCATGCATGTAAAAGATTTTATGCACCAAATCTTTAAATTCAAAATAACATGCATTCTAGTCAACTAATGAACGATCTTAAGTTGTCTTCATATTAACAATAAAAAAAGTGAAAATCATACCTCTGATGGTCAAGGTATGTTTTGAACCTTATATGTGTTCTTAATCAGAAAATTATGTGTTATTGTATTAGTTTAACTACAATAGAACGTATGTTAGATTCGTTTGTATATATTTTATAATTTCATCTTAGACAATAAGAATAAAAAATAATGATTAAAAAATAATCATTTAAGACCTACTCAATAGACCCAGTAGACCGGTATCTCGACACGCATCCACTAGACTCGCCTCATGATTAAACTTTGGTTGGTTTAAGGACTTGCATAATGAGATTTAATGAGAGCACCAAATTCGGTTTATGATACAAGATAAATCTAATATGTATTTATAAAGATTGAAATTATAAAATAAATAAATTGGTCCTCAGATGCCTCACTCACTTACTTACCCATACTAGTTAATAGAATTTGGAGGCTACTATTTTTACTTTGACAATTCATAACATATTATACTTCTACTAAAAAAATTGAAGTTATTTAGGGTCGATTTTCAATACCATCCAAGCCAACACTCCAATCACAAAAAAACATCATAAAATCTTCAACAACCAGCAATATAACCAAAAACTTACGTAATATAAGCTAAGATAGTATAAACTAAGGTAGCGGAAGCTATGATAGCAGGTAATAGAAATTAACAAAAATAGAACTCAAAATAACTTAAAACTTATATAACAGAAACTAATGTAATAAAAAATTTATGCAATAAAATTTATGCAAACATAAACTTATGCAACCTGAACTTGGAAAATCATAAAATAATGCTATCAAACAATAAAGTTTATCTTAACTGCGAGAAACAATGAAAGTAAGTCTAAATCTCACACTAATCACAAACCTTACATGCCGTAAATATATATATACCTACATTTAACGTTTAGTATTATGGTCAAGTCCACCTTAGCTAGTATTAATGGATAATTTTATCAAAAAATAAATGAGAATAATCATGCGTAAGAAAAATTTACTCTATATCCGTCGTACATATTTATTTAATATTTTATTATTAGTTTATTTGGGATAACACCAGTCAATACAACCAGTCGAATTCGAACCCGGGTTGATATAGATCTAAACATCAGTCTCTTTATACAACTCGTATCTACAAGTGGATGTCTTAGGTACTTATTTCCACACATACATTTATTTATTTACGATTTACGATAAATTCAAGTGGGATTGTTGTAAGCGACACTTTCATCCGCTCATCATCGTGTATATATAATACAATTTTATGACTTGGTTTAGTACTAAACCTTCATTTCAAAAAAACAAATTTAATTTTTTTATCATAATAATAACATACTATAAGTATTAAGAAAAATATGAATATACTATTGGATTCATTAAATCCTTAAACGGGTAATTAAAAATTTCAGTATATTTTGTTATAATTTCATAATTGAATTTCCAACCATTTTCATATTACATTATAATCATATATAACATTTGGAATATTTATAAAAGATTATTTAATTTTATTCATCTAACATATATTCATATATTCATTATATATATATTTAGCTTATATTTAATTAAATTATAATTAAATCAAATTTAAATTAATTTAAAAAATTTAAAATTTAAATAAAATTTTGATCTAAATTGAACTTATGCTAATATAATATTAGATCTTATAGATTAGTAATATTTTTATTAAAAATTATTTCAAAAATTATTTTTATTTATTTTATTTTTAAAAATTATCCAACACATCAATATTTTTAGTGTATCTGAATATAAATTTAGACAATATAATATAATATTGGTTATCTTATCATAAAATTAATAATTACATGATGGATTATTAAGACGACATATAGATGGATTGTGTATATAGGTGTGATTGTATGGAAAAAATATTGTATATGTGGGTATTTGTTGTCAGCCATAAACCCCCACCCTTATGCGTCTGTAGTCCGGGTGGGAGCCCATGACTCACATGAACTTCACTGGCCTTAGTAATCAGTTGTAACTTATATCCATTCTAATTGGTGAATCAATGTACTTAACACCTCCTCCTTTATTAACTCAAACTCAAGTGTTTACAAACACTAGAGTATCACACTCACACAAATCAAAGAAAATTTCAAGTTCAAGGTTGTAGGCTAAATAATATCAACCTAGAGATCTAATGATATAATGCCTCTCACTGAGGTTCATTACTTGATCACAATACACATAGCATATTACCACACTTATCACTAAGCCTACTCCAACCCCGTCATTCAACCTTCATAGGATTTATGAACCCTTTGCTAACATTCCTATTATTTCCTTCTAAGAGCTTTGTGCCTTCATCTACCTAGTGAGGGAGAGAGAGAGAAGTAATCCTAATTGCAAGAGTGAGAGAGTGAGAATGAGCCTCCTCCCTTCCCTTCGGGGGACTACCCCCTTCCATCACCAAGCCTTACCGGCCGTAGATCTAACCATACATCTAACGGTTGGAATTGCCGGCCGTCATACTCTAGCCGTCATCCCTAAAATCCCTAGATCCAACGGTCTTGGTCTTCCATCCACTTGATCAAATGGTCTTCATCCATCCGGCTTCATCCGCTTAGCATCATCCACCGTTCGTTGCCATCCTTCATTCGTTCGTCTTCATCCTCCGTTCGTTGCCATCCTAATGTTCTTCGCAAGTATCTTGACTTCTTCATACGAATTACTTAACTTAAATATAATTTGACTCACTAACCTCCTTTCTAATTAACCCGCGAACCTTCATAAACCGTGAGCGGTTAGGTGAATATAAATAAAATGCTTCTAAAAAATGAAAAGTAATTGAGAAGGTTCTACTTACACATATGTAGTAACTTCTTCTCCGTATTCGCCTACAGACTATTCCTGCTTTTATCACTAGCTCATCTTGGGATAGCACCAGTCAATGGAACCAACCGGATTCGAACCCGGGTCGGTCCAGACCTTAATCCAGTCTCTTACACACAACTCGCATCCACAGGCGGATGTGCCAAAATCCAGTGACTATCTATATAGGTTAACAAAACCCCGTTTACTAAGCTTAAGCCTTTAAGCCTAGGAACCCCATTAACCCACCTCTAAATAACTCTAATAATTCATAGTAGCATTAAAGTACTAACACCCTAGCTTCAACTTAATTCAACTAATAACTAAGAACACAACTTGTTTTTATGTTTTTGAATATTTGAACACAACTAAAAGTCCGAGTTTTGTTAATCCTTGCGATTAAGAACACATGTGGGCACCATATTGGGCTCACATTTGTGTATAGAAAATAGATTTTGTATGTATATGAAGAAAATAATAATATAATGAAAATATATATATATGTATATGAGTGTCTTGCCTACTTTAATCTTTCATATTTAAAATTATTATAAATTTAAATTTTAAGTTACTTATTTTTTACCTATTTGATTATTACATATCTAATATTTTTTATAAATAAATTCTTGAATCTAAATTTTTATATTTATAAAATTTATAAATTTGAATTTTGTATACTTAAATTCTTAGATATTTGATTGATACATGATTGAATCCTTGTATATTTAATTTTTTATTTGAATTCTTACATATTTAAAAAATTATATATTCAATAAATGAACATTTCATACAAAGGTTAAAAGAACAGTGAAGCAAACTTAACATCTAAAATAGGAACAAACCTCATAGAATGAGATAGAGGAAATGTTAGCGTGCTAGAATAAGAATTATCCACAATGAATTGGAAAAGGCCGAAATGAAGAACGGCCAGATGACTATATAAAAAGACATGTGGTAATAGGAAGATTAATCCACGGAGTTAGATTAAGTAGTGGCTTTAATGAAAAATTCATAAATAAACAAAAATATAAATATTAGTATCATTGATTGAAAAAATACATTTGAGTATACTTTAGGCCATAAAATAAGAAGATTATAGGACTAGGATTTAGTATAAAAATAATTTTGAAGCCACTCATAAATGGTCGTGATGATGATGTTGTGAATGTTAAATCATTGAAGAATGTTAAAAATATTGTCAATGACATGCAAAATCATAAAAAACAAACTTCAATTCCGTGATTAGTAGTTTGCGCATCAAACTACCAAAGAAATCTAGGATTTTTAATTCTAGATATTGGTTAGTAACTTGGTATCATTAGTTGTGGTCCAACTTATACTTAATATTGACGTGTAATTCTTAAAGAATGAATTTATTAATGGCTATAGAGTAAGCAACATAATTCTCCATGTATCAATTTATGATTAAAAAAAATCAATTTGAATTGAATGCTAAAATAAAAACAACTAGAAATATTCATTGGCATGGAGCTCATATTTTTTTTGACAAAAAATTTAATGTTAATAATAACTATATTAGTATGCGAAACAAAATGTTTGTTGTTTAGGATAGAATTCATCAGATAACTTTATGACGACCATATATAAAGCGTTTTCATGTAGAGGATCTAGATTGGCATACTGCAATTAATTACATATGATTGAATATATCCATAAATGTTAGACTCCTCCTTGAAGCGATACATGATATAAATATATATATATTTTTATAAATTATTTTTTTGATTTTTTTCATACTTGATTTCTTACATATTTAAAATTTATGTACTTGAATTTAATTAAATATGCAATTATAGATTGAATGACATTGAAAAAATTATAGACATAAATGACATTGAAAAAATTATAGAAATTTGCTATATTAACGGTGCATAGCACATATAAAATGTGATGGTTGAGTGGTGAAATTCTAGCCCTATATTGTGTGCATTTGATTATTTCCCGCCTTCTCCAACAAAGAAAAAAAATTGGAGTCATTTTTTGCTCGAGCCTTTCTATGGATGCAAGTATTTCAAAATATTTCAATTTCATGTTACATGTGGATGTTTGATTGCTTAATGTGATTTTTATTTTTATTTATTAAATTTTATGGATGTTCATATTTTTTTCATTATGTAGTAAGAGGAGGAGATTGAAATGAATTCAAGAATATAAATAAAGAATTGGATAAAGCTAAGTGGAAGGATAATATTCTCAAGGCCTTTGATTATGTTGAAAAATAACATATTATTATTTGGAATAAAATATTCTTCACTTTAATACGTGTAGTTACTCCATTCTTTAAGGCACCAAATTTTTAAACTTCCCTTTCGGAGAAATAGCTATGAATAGATTTTTATACAAATAATTTAAACTTTAATACCACATTTGAGTTTGTTGAATATCTTCATTGTAATTATCTTGGTTGCATTGCGAGAACTAAATATGTGAGATTGTTGAATATAAGTTCGTACGCAGGGAGTTGTTCGCAAAGAAAACAATAGAATTTCTCTCTTTACCTATTTTCTTGAATGTTTGGGTTGACGAAACCCACAAAATTGCATTTATACTCTCACACTTTTGTATTTTGATGTTCTCCAAAGATGTCCTTGGTTTATAGATTATTCTGTTGATTTCTACCCAGCAAAGGAGGAGGCTGAGCGCAAGGCTGTGATCGAAAGTACGCCCCTTGATGCATCGCGAAATATAATTGAAACCAACAAAGATGGTTCCCAATCAATGCAAAAAGACGTGGCCACACAAACCGGAAAACATAAGAGAAGTAAGAAGATTGACATTCCACCTACACCCCCAAACGTAACCACCAACAACGTAACATGTACATCTACTCCTATGGACATAGACAAATCCTTTTTTTTCACAATGGTCCCGATTGTGGTTCAACAACTTGCAGGGCCTTCTTCATCGTTGGTTCAAATATTCATGGAAAACATCATTGTCCTGGGATTAATATCAACTCCCTCACATCCTCTATTATTAAAGACTTACAACTTTGTAAAGCAAGTGAGCATCTACATTATAGGACAATTGCTATTCCAATCGAAATAATAACCTATAAAATTGGTTGGATGGGCGGACTATTCTAATGCCTCTAAGCAATCATCTTCTATTTTCTATGATCATTCAATTATATCACATTTATATGTGCATCACATACATTCACGTAAACTACTTAAGTTCATCCTAAGTCCATTATTTCATCCTTCATAGAACCACTCTTCATCCAAATCCTAGCTTCACTTACAATTCATCCATCGCTACCGCGAAGGGGGGGGGGCTCACTCAAGGTACCTAACTTCCATAAAATTCTACACTAGCCACCTTTGGTTGCGTTGGCCAAATAATAAGAGAATTGGGAGTTAAGCCACCATTCCGAAAAATAATATTCGAATGGGTCTTTTTTTGCCACCCTCCTAGTCAACACTCCAATCAAGACTAAAGCTAGAGCTCACGATTTAGTCTCTAACTTAATCTCTAACTTAATATCTAACTTTGCCACTAACCACTTATTCTATCTCTACCTCATGAGTCAAGGCTCAAACGTTGTAAAACCCTTAACAACCAGTAATGAAACAGAAGTTTATGCAATTAAGATTTTATGCAACCACGGGCTTATGCAACCAAAAGCTAAGACAACCAAGAGCTTATGTAACCATAAATTAATACAAACAGAGTTAATGCAAATAAAACTAAGATAACCAGAAGCTTATGTAAACAAAAACTTATGCAACCAGAATTTATGCAAACAGTAGCCATATGTCCGCACCAGCGACGACGGCCTTCGCTCCCAGTAGCCATATGTCCGCACACACTTTGCTCCAACAAACACGAATCCGTACAACAATAATCCAATAGGGTTCAAAAACCTTTTTATTCAACATTCATGTTGCTATCATTCTAAGAGCTTTGCGCCTTTACCTACATGGAAGGGGGAGAAAAAAATAATGTCCTAACCACGAGAGATAGTGAAAGTAAGCCCCGCGCTAACCTTCGCGGACCACCCCCTTCCAATCACAAAGTTGTACCGCCCGTAGATCTAACCGTACCTACATCTAACGGTTAGCATCTACGGCCTACTCCACCCTCGCTATCCTTCTCTAAACCACTAAATCCAACGGTCTTCGCTCGCCATCCTCTCAACGGCCTCCATCCACCCAACCTTCATTCGTTCGACGCCTTCATCTGCATACATCACAGTCCGCTCATGCCTTCATCCACTTGACGCCGCCCCTCATCTGCATACGTCATCGTCCGCTCACGCCTTCATCCACTCAACGCCATGCCGGGTCTTCATATATTATTTATTTGTCTTAACAATGCTAACTAATTGACATTAATCTAATTCATAACAACCAACTTCTTTTTTTACTAGACCGTGAGCCTTAACTCAAACCACTCGCAGTTTGGATGGCTCACATACATCATTTTTTTTTATGATTCAAAAATTATATTAAGTTGTTAGTTTGTTATGCTCACATAAAATTGTTATCATTTTCCGTCATGTTATCTTGTTGTTTGCGAGTGCAATTTGATAATGTATATATAACACAAATTTCAAACGATACTTGTCCGCACAGAGGATTTGACCTATTGATTGTAGATCTGCTTGAAGAACTTCCCGTGCCTCTTATCTCGCCATCTGCTATTTAAAATGGAACACACACAATAGTAATGAGATAAAAATAATTCTCAAATTTTCATTCCATTTTTTTCACAATGATGCATACATTCTCTTATTCATGCCAAAATCCAAAAATGTTCGACTTGATGTTCAAATATTTGTAGCAACTTACGCATTTGTTCTCGTTAGAGATTGGTAGGCCATCAACTTCATGCATCTGTGCTCGAATATGAATATATCTGAGAGGGTGTGTGTAGCTAATAATTTTTTCAAATTTCTTATATGAAAACATCACTATTGGTGTCAGAAACGCTCATATACTAATGTCCACAATGTTGTTGGTTTTGTAGTCAAGGAGATTTCGCATCCTTTTGTATTGCCGAGCCAATAAAGGTAACATGGCCATTTCATTTAACAAGAGTGAAGTCCTTGTCAAAGAAGGTGTGTGTATCAAGAATGATGATATTATCTTCACATACACTTCAGAGAAGGACCAAGTGATGGACGGCTCAATGTCGTGGCGAGGTGCTCGAAGAAAACATCAAGTCGTACACCAAATGTTTATTGAATCATTAAATGAGCCTAGCGGAGTAGTTGTGGATATCATTGCATCAACAGGTTCGTTCTCTTAACTGTAACAAAACTAGGTGCATTTGTTCAAATTGATTTTTATGTCTATCATATTGAAATGTATGTCAATGGCATTTGCAGGTGCTTCTGTTAATGCGTGTTTAAAAAGTGGTCGTCACCTTGTTACGTATGAAGCAGACTCATGTATCTTTAATGTCATTCTCGCTCCACTTTGTGCATTGTCCACTCAGTGTCCTAGAGTGCAAAAACCAACACAATCCATGATTATGGAGGATGATGAAGAACTTGTCAGAAAAGTAGCTAGGAAAACTTGTTTGAGTATATGAATTTCTCCTTGGATTTTCTTTTGATGTTTCTATTTTTTCATTGGCATTTCTTTGACATTCTCACTCATAGGGTAATTGGTATTTGCAGTGCAAAGTTGATGGAGTCATTAGACTCCCCTCCAAAAGCGATGCCGCTTCTTGTGTACGCACAGACTGTTGCTATTGCACGAGCAGCCACGTCCACACCTGCACCTCGTATGAGAACAAGGAGGTTCTCATCACAAGTGGAGAATTATTTCCTCTTAGAGGCAATAGAGGACTATAGCATATGAATACACTTGATTTGGTTTTCTTTTTTATTTTATTTGACAATTGGTTTGATTTTGAGAATTTTGGAAATTTTACCAATTTTGTTGGACGCTATGTGGAGATTGCTTGATGAATGCAATGTGTTGGGTTTTGTTTTCAAAGTTCTAAACTAACTTGGTCTTCATGAATTTCAAGTCTTTTGTCATTGAGATCATTTATCCATTAAGGTGCCTCTATTGGCATAGCATTTTTTTAACAATGTGTTGGCCACTACTATTGACTTTTGAATTTAAGAAACAACCTAAGCATTTGCACATAATAAACTAATGTAGATTAATAAAATAAATACAATTTCTTTCAATCCCCCTTCATATTTTCACAGGTAGTGTTCATATATTTCATGTCAAAAATCCACAGTTTTAGGATACAAGTGTGTGTGAAACCAACATCCTTTCCCTTCTCACCGCTCACATGTCACCGCTCACCGCTCACATGATAGCACTCCTTGGTGTGAACCGGTTGGTCCACTCTCATGACAAGAAATTTCTTCAAATACCTAATGACTTCACATGTCCAACGGCCTAAGTACTCCAGTATGTGTATGGTTTTTTAGATTGTTGCGATCTTTCAATTCGCACTCCAAAAATTAGTACGATTTATGGATTGTCACCTAAAATTCCAATTCTCTTGAAAATAATGTGACTTAATTAATGATGAATAATAAAAATCATAATAATGATATTTTAAAAAGATGTAACTTGTATTAAATGATAATGGTAAAACTTTATAAACTTAAACACTATCCATAAATGCACTGAATTTTTATTTTAAAGATGTGGTGTGAAACTTACTCAATCTTTAAATTTAGAAAGAATGTTGATCTTAGCATCATTTTGAGGCACATAAATCATGATATTTTGCAAGTGTTCAAGCTATATTTAAAATAACTAAAAAAACACCCTATTGAACAACTACATTAAACTTCTCACTTAATGTGGTCCATGATACTATCCATCATTGAATCACAATAGTTCTCTCGTAAAGACTAGGTGAAAATTACACTGATATGTGGAATAACATTGTTCCATGCTTATTTACTGACATTCCACAGTATTTTATAGATTTATTGTCATTGTAACAAAAATATAAAAACATTGTATTGTAGATTGTATTTGTAATATGTAATATGTAATATATATATATATATATATATATAACTAGTCTTTTGATCAATTCCGGACAAAACCATTGCTTGACATCATCCTCTAAATCCCTTCAATATTGTGACTTCTTCCCACAATTATGTTATTGTGCCTCATATGTGGCTTCCAATGGGTTCTTTTTTTTCTTTTCTTTTTTCTTTTTTAATCATGCATTTATGACCATAAACTTGTTTGTTATCACCCTAAGGGGTGGACTCTTTATTGAAACCCTAAACGATGTGTGTGGGTCACGATGAAATTAAACCCCCTATAAATGAGAAGTTTATAAAGAAAAATAAATGTACTAACGGCATGCTAGATAATGAACTCTTGTATTTATAGTAAATATTGTAATTTAATATGAAAATGCCTCCACTACATAAACAAAATATAATTTAAAATTCAAATAGTCATTTATTAAGTGCAAAACTTACTTCCACTTTCCAATGAGAAGTCATTGAACCATTTTTTTCAATCATAGCATGTCATTCAACAAATCACGAGTGTATCAAATGAACAAAGACCAGATAACAATAACTTAGCCACGACCCTGTGAGGCCAAACCCCCCACCCTTAAGCGTTCGTAGTCCGAGTAGTGGGTTTGGGCTCACATTCTTCCGTGGCATTGGCCTTGGGCTCACATTCTTCCGTGGCATTGGCCTTGGGCTCACATTCTTCCGTGGCATTGGCCTTGGGCTTGGATGAGTCCTTTGATGACTCAAGTGTCCAATTCCTTGCCTTGTACGCGCAAGCCCAAGCGGATATTCCTCTCTTTCTTTTACCATTGATCACCTTTACTTCCTTAGGGTCCTTGAGCTCCTCACTAGGCTTAGTGGGTGAGTCCATAGTGCAAGGATCAACTCTTCATGTGACTTTGTTCTAAACTACTTCACATACCAATCCATGAATGTGGAACAACTCATTTTTTTTATTTATTTATGCGGTTATCAATGCAAAGTATTAACAAATACTTTTCACATCAAATTTCCCACATCACACCATCCTCAATTTAATTAACTTAGCACTCCTTGAGCCAAACTACTCTAAATGTGTCACACCAAACTACATTCCCCATACTAGTTCAAATCCCAACCTTTGGCTTGAACACCACCAAAGTTGGTCTTGCAAATTCAATGATCTACCTAATTTCTCAAGCCACACACCATTACTTTACTAATCAAATGCGTTCCCCGATGCATAACAACAATCAGTCTCACCCTAGCTCGTCCTTTTTGCAGCAAAGTAAAATCTCACTCCGAAATTCTACGTTGTTCGATGCAGATTGACGCCCGTCACCGCCCGTCAATTTCTTCCTTGAGGCACCTGTTTCCCGCAGACAGAGATCAGCTCCTTGTTAGCCCTTCTCAAGTTAGGCTAGCCTCGAATTAGCTAGCTCCTTATTTGCTCGGCCCTTAATTAACCAGCTCCTAGGTAGCTAGCTCCTAACTAGCCTAGCTGCAAATAGTCCATCTTCTAACTTGCCAGCTCCTAGTTAGCCTAACCCGCAATTAGCCTAACTCCTAATCAGCATGGCCCATGATTGGCCTAGATGTCCCTTAAACAACTTGTAACCAACTGTCGGTTCTCCCTGATCATAGCCACCTTCCCTTAATTAGCTGCCGTCGGGTAATATCCTCAATCTTAGCTTGATTAGTGCAGCTCCCTTGGCTCTGGCCGCTACAGTTCCCAATTCAGGCGCAGCTAACCCAGTTCACAGTCTCGGCTCTGCATTACAAGGTCACGGCTCTTGGCTCATGTGTGAAGTGGCTTTAACCAGCAACTGCAGCTGACTAGGCCCAGCTGCAGAGCTAATCCCAGCTTACAGCTTACCCAGTCTCGGACTCCCAGCACCTTCTCCAAAAGCCCAGCTCCTTCTTCAACAATTCAGGCCTTTGGCCAAATATTAAACCATTCAAAATAAGTACCATCATCTAACACTAACTGAGTGCGCCAATTTAATGGTTCAAACTAAGCTCTATAAACTAAATGCTATGAGGTGAACACTATGAACTAAACACTATCACTAAATGCCTTAAGTCAAATACTATATCTAAGCAATGCAAAACCAATCTAAAAACTAGTTTGCCTCGGTTCTCTACCTAGAACCTTGCACCACACGTGCACCCTTCTTGCTCCACACACACCCACACACATAGCTTCAAGCTTCTTAAGAGCTCGCTCCCTTGAGAGCACTTGAGAGAGAGAGAGACCAACTAACTACACTAATTAACTCCGCTAATTTCCCACACATTGTCGCTAAGTTTAAGAGTCTTTCCTACCAACTAATTCACAATCTCCTCATGAGCTCTAAGAGCTCCAATTCCTAACACCACACACGAGAGATCGAGAGAGAAAATGAGAGAATCCCCCACCTTACCTCGGACCCCCTTGGGATGCTCAACCCAAACTTAGCCTCCTTCACTTTCCGCCGCCATAACTTTCTCCCCTTACCTTCCCAAATTGTCACTCACCACTTTAATTCAAACCACGATGCTTAAATCGTAATTTGATTGGTGCTTTTAGAATTTGCTTATCCTCCACCTTGCGTTCTTCCTTGGACCTTCCCCATTAAGTGGCCACGATGAGGTGGTCCACTTGTGCGTTCAATGTGATCCTCCATTCATCCCAATTCGAATACACTTGCCTCTTGAGTCACCTTGGTTGTCTCCATCCATTTGTACTAGCCTACTCACTAACTACTCAATCCAAGTTCTTCTTACCTATCCCTATTCACTCAAATCCTTTCCTAAGGTAAAAACACACTAACCTCTCCACTTCAAGCCCCTTATAACATTGTACTCCTAAGGCTAACAATTCACTCTTTTTATATTTTTGTGAAGTGACATACCACTTCAAAGCACACCGACTAATATTTTCTAAAGATTAAGACTAAATGTGGGCACCGCTTTGGGCTCACAGACCCATAGAACAAAACGCAAGGGAGCCTCTAGTTTGTAAAAAAAAACCTATAACCGAGATACAACCCTAATGAGAATGGATAGGGTAGTCATTGAGGACTATTACCATATGACAACAGTGGATGAAAATGTGAATTGGATAACACTAACACATCTATTGTCAAATTATGCTCTAGACCTTAGGGCCCTCTTTTTTGTACATCAACCATTACTTCAAAATTCTCAATAGCCTTTTTAAATGAACACACTAGAGAAAAACAACACCTCTCCCTTATGTATGCTATGTACGC
This sequence comes from Polytrichum formosum, assembly GCA_964035585.1. NCBI lineage: Eukaryota > Viridiplantae > Streptophyta > Polytrichopsida > Polytrichales > Polytrichaceae > Polytrichum > Polytrichum formosum. The sequence goes on from OZ037941.1 coordinate 5,057,886, forward strand.
TAATGCCTCAAATAATACCCCTTCTTACACTCACGTTAGATCCTGCATGGTATGAAGAATCCACCCCCTAGGGTATCACACAATGAGTGCATGATTCCAGACTATCCAAAAGTTTGGAAATACCTAAATACCAATTATAGCATGATATAATGTGTGTGTGTATATATATATATGATTGTGGTTGGTATACGTATACACAAAGCAATAGTTTTTGTGAGTTGATTTTATTCCAAGATAATTTGCATGGGTAAAAAGAGGCAACTCCTTCACGAAGGCAATCTAATTGCACATATTAGTGTGGAGAAAATATCACATGACACTTAGTGTTAAGTTACATGACAAGTCATAAAACTAATTGTACTTAACTTATTAACACAACACAACAATCAAAACGCCTCTAAATTGATCGGTAATTTTCATGAAGTCTTGATGTTTGAACTGGTTATTTCTCAATCTCAACTGGTATATTTGTAACTATACTAGATAGTCCTTGTAATGTAGGTGGAGAATTAGCGTGTGCCACATTAATTTTTCAATCAAGGTGGTCCAAGATCCCAGGTCTTCCCCCAAGTCTTTGTGAAGACTTCCAACCAACACATTGAATATTAGTTACAAGAAAAAAAAAAAAATCACCCACACTCATCTTCTAGAAAAAAAATTACTATAACCTACACTAATTTTGTACTAAAAAAATATAACATGGGTTAAGAAGTAATGTGGTCCACATTACTTCTCATCATGAGAATTAGTGTGGGCTCTAGAAAACTACCGTGGCCCACATCAATAGGACTATTTAGTGTAGCTGCTCATCAGTCACGAGGGAAGGGCTGCACCTAGTTGTTGAAACTTGGAATCTGAGGTTGACGCATTATGACAAAACTGCCGTGACACTCGCGTCACGGTTGTCCTTATTGTGAGTCACCCCTCCCATGCCCCCCCCCCTCCCCCTTTCAACCACTAGAGTTGGCAACACACTAAGTTAGAGCCCTAGCACCCGCTTGGAAACTTCCCGCATTCTTTCCTTCACACTTTCTCCTTCATGGATAGTCTCCTTGCCCACAATCATTGTTGACCGGATCGTTCATTGTCTTGGGTTGGTGCGGGTAGTTGATGTGCTTGAAAGAGAGAGAAATATTATGTTCAAGAAGTGATGTTGCTTATACGTTGGAGTTTAAATCCATGTTAGGTAGATGGGTCTTCATGACTACACTAAACATAACATTTTAGTGTCACATACTATTTGGGGATTGCATGCTTCTATGTATATGTATTGTTTTTATTATTAGTAATGAAGTTTTTTAACCAAGTAATTAAACATGTTAATGTTCTATAATGTTCAAACAACTAGTTTGAGTTTTATTGGCAAAAAAAGAAAAAGAGATAGCATTGTGCAATTCTAAATAGTAAGTGGGATTAAATACACTATCTAGTATATTTTTTTCAACCAGTCCACTTCTCAAAGGGCATGTCAAAACACACGATTAGTACGAGATGGTTAGCCAATCCAAATCGAAGCCATAGCCACTTTCCTTATATGTTTTAAAGGCTCTTGTTCACTATGCAAGTGAAGATTCTTGGGCTCAATAAATGGTCATATGCCAGTTTACTTTGAGGTTAGGGTAAGATGACTTGTTCTTGGACTTGGGCCCACACCAATCATGTGTAATAATTAGACTTGTAAAATTGTAAGAACACAAGATTTTCATAATTTTGTGATTGATCCATTCTAAGTTTCTAATTTATAATATAATAAAGTGTGATGTTTTCACTTTAAACAACATTGGGGATGGGGGGCAAAACTAAAAGAGCAACAAGACATCTAGCCCCGACCCATGGTTTAAGGGTGTGTTTATACGGCCTCATTCGTACGGTCGTGCAGAAGGTCACTAACATCGTGAATATGAAATGTTGCTACCATATTTGAACAGGTTTGAGAGGTGACTTAGTAGAAAACACTTGCCCACTACATTTAGGTTGTTTACTACTTTGACCTCAACATTAAATGAAGTTTGAATAACGGGTGGGTGAAGGATTGAGCGGAGGACACGGAATCTCCCCCTTGGCCTAGCCCACCAATGAAGAGCGTGCACGTGGATTCGCCTTTTTGCCCACCAAGCCTACATATTTTAGGTAGGTCCTTGGGACGGTTCCATTTGTAGACCACCTAGAGAGGCCAAAAACTAATGAGTGATATGGTCCCAATGACACGAGTCTATTCTCAAGCCTCTTGTTAATATTATCATTTCCTTTTTCTTTTTCTAATTTATGTTAGTCAAATGTTGGTTGAAGTGAGTTGAAACCCGCAAAGTGCTGCAATCTCTAGAAGAACCCCCACACTCGGCATTCAAGTGCGTCACTCAAGTTGAGTCAGAGGGGCTATAATAAATTGCGAAACTAGTACTTCTTAAAAGTACGGTAGCGTGTATTTGGACCACCACAATAGATAAGATCTTGATGATCTAGAGGTTGCCTGGTCTTGCGGAAATTCTGAGAAAGTAATAGCATATGCTCATCTCTTTTTGCCGCGCAGCTTTAAAATAGGATTTAAGTGAAGACTCTCATGCACAGATGGAAAGCTCACAGCATCGGGTTAAGTAGGGTGTACTTACACGATGAGTTCTGGGCCTTCAGCTCCACATGCAATGGATATACCGCCAAAAAAAAAGTTTCCAACCCCACGATGGATGCCTTGCATGCTTGATCTCAACTTTGAAGTTGATTTTGAAAATTTCCTTTTGTTGGAGATAATTGATATTATAATGCCAAATAACATACGAGGCACTGGGGGTCCAAAGTTACTGTAATCCTATTGACCTTCCACCACCCTCAAAGGCCCTTCTCAAAGGCTTTGACAAATCTTGGGGCTCCAGAAATGTCTTGTGTAGGAGACACAATAGGAATATTGAGTGGAACTGGAAAAGACTTCGTAGATAGGTGATTGAGTTGTTGCTCGCAATTTGGCTTGGTGGTTTGGGGGTTGTCCTTGGCCGGTGGGGTGGGGGTGGTCCTTGGTTAGGTGGGTTGAGGGGGTTGTCCATGGTGGTTGGTCGGTTTTGTTACTCTTTACGTGGCGGTGTCACACGCCCGAGGGGTCCCGCCTCCCCTCGGTGTGGGCGTGTTTTTCTCTTTTTTGGTTGCAATTCACTTTGGCGTTGGCCTTGTTGGCCTCCTGTCTCAAAAAAAAAAAAAAAAAAAAAAAAAGTTACTGTAATCTTGGTGCTCGAATCGAGAGGGATTTGCCCCCTCCATGGAATTTGGGTCAGGCTGATTTGACTAGGCAGGCTTTCAATTTGTAGGGATTGGACTTCCAATCATCCTCTAACCGAATGGCTTGCTTTAAGTTAAACTGAATCAACTGATATTGAAAAGAAGAATCGGCAATCTAAGTGTTCTTGCCTGCAATGATCGTGGAGAACCGGGCCCTATTTACAGATGAGCTGGTTGAGTTTGAGGAACAACTGGTTGAAGTTCAAGATTTCAGGAAAAGTACCAATCATTTTAGAAGAATCTATGGAATATACCTCAGATCAATGAAATAATACCGAAAGTTCACAAGATGTGACCGGTTGGACTTGGAAACAATTGACCAATTATTCCCAAAAATCTCCCCGGACACCTGTTTCCTGTTAGAATAAATGTGTCAGACTTAAATCCTGCATCTGCTATAAATTGTGCAGCTCCTGAGCTTCATGATGATTATGTCAATCCAAAGAACGTCTAAATTGTAGGCTCATAGAAGTACTAGCAAATCATCACAGCTCCCACACGACTAGGTATGAGTAAGGATTTTCGATCGTGTTGGAGAGTGGAGCATAGGAGTGAATCGGTGCCAGCTAAGTAGTACATCTATGTGTCACCTGCAGGTCGTTAGCTAAGTTAGCTGGAACATGAGTTGAAGCTGCTTTTTGCAAGTCTTTGAGGATGTGGCTGCTCTCTCCTCATCAGCTTTCTTCTAACTTACTGAAACCGCCAACGGCTAAGTTTAGCGACAAACGCTTGTACCTGCTGGTCTAGACCTCAAACCTTGAGTATATTTGCCATTCTCGTTCCACTTGAGTTCCCATTTCTCTTAACTTTGAAGGGCAGCGAGGATGAGGAAGCCATGTTGTTGATGGCACAGTCACAATTTATTCTGTTTCATCCTAGTACTTACTCAACCGTGCTCTCAATCTCTTCGCCACGGTGGTGGAGTTGATCACTTGGTGAAATCTCTCTCGACCTCTTTCTTCACGCCTGCACTCTTCAGGAGCCGAATGAGTTAGTGCTGGTAGCAATAATCATTCGAGTTCTCATGGCCATGAACGTCGAGATTCCTAGGTTCAGACAGGGGTAATTCCATTAATCCTCCCAAAATTGTGCACGGTATTGCAGTGGTACCATTTCTAACAGTGTCTTGTCAATTGTGATTCATGAATCCTGATATTGTAACTTCTAATGATTCTCTGAATCCCAGCTCGTGCTTGATCTTGTCCTGAAAATCATTCATCAATACACATACAAGCAAGATGCAGCATTCTTCTTAGAATTATGGTTCAAATTAGATGTGAAGGTGGAACCAGCGTGATGATGATGAGCGAGATGTTGGTATGAAATTTCCTGTTTGGTGTGATGGCAGGCATGACGAATTCGACATTAATAATATTGACATGTGTATGGCTGCTCCTGCTGCTCTCCATCTGCCTATGAATATGTGTCAAATGCGATGTAGAATGGCAACGGCCACCAGCAGCATTCAGTGGACTTACTCTGCCTTCTGGCGACTCTACCCTGAGACGCAGTGAGTTTCGTGTATTATCCCCCTTGGATTGCAAGTGGCCGAAATTGAAGCTAGACTCTAGATCTGCCTATGTTTGGAGTAAGGATGAATCAGGTTCCGATGAGGGTTAGGATTGGGGTAAGCCTTTTTTTCAGCTCCAAAATGCTAGCCGATGATACTGGGAATTAGATAAATGTTGATGATGACATTCCTCCTCAATATCACTTCTTAAATTAGACTTAGTACTCTATCTCCATGTGTTCAGTCAGTCAGTCATTCCAAGCAGTTTCTGAATTCCAGCACCAAAGAAGTTACCAGAGATGTGAGGAGCTGATAACATCTAAGAATTTTTTTTTAATGTTTGGATGGATTGTTAGGGCGCTGGGTTGGTATGAAGGATATTACAGCGGCAGCATCAAATACAAGTGTGACCTACACGAAAGCGAGATAAGTACAGAGGAATTTGGGCTGTGGCGGTCTCAGCAGCTGAAGGAACTGTATGCAACAATCCGCAGTTCCAGTTTGGGCAGCTTCCAGATTCAGCCTTCGGAGGATCCTACGGCGTTAAATCCGGAAGAGCTAACCGAACTGGAGTGGTTCTACTTGAATTGCATGTCACTCTCGTTCCCACCAGGTGTTGGGTACACACTTCTCTACAGCCCTCGTCAACCTTTCATCGGCTACAATTGTTTTTTTAGGAGCATATCAATTTGATGCAGCATCTCCTTCGGCAGATGTATGACATTAAGCCACATTAATTGAGCCACGTGTATACCTGTATAAATTTCTATTTCTATATAGAATTGTATATAAATGTATGCACCTATTGTAACATTAAGGCACATTTAGGCCACATTGAGGCACATGTATATGTGTATGTATGTAATTCATCAGGGCACGTTTCTTAAGCCCCTTAGGGTTTCTCATCACCAAGCTGATGGCCATCGCTCAATTGAGTCGACGTACAGAAAGAGTTATAATTTAATCATCAATCTGAAGCATTTCAAATTTGTGAACGATGTGCAGGTTGCCAGGTCGAGCTCTTGCGAACAGGAGGCATATGTGGCATTGCGCCACAGGCGAACCAAACTCCAGAGTGTTCCTCCGTGCTACCATTGCCCAGGTGATTTTGAACCCTTGTCTCCTTGCAGATCGATCCTCACGATTCAGTTTTTGTAGGGTGAAGGGGATTAACGTTCAGGCTAGACTGCATCATTTTCTACATATATATATATATAATTTCCTCATTGGGATTCCAAACTCTGGTAATACCATTCATGATTGTGTCACATTTGGCTGCTCTCGAGGTGTCAATCTGGGTGAATTAACCTAAATTCATGCTCTGTATTTTCACCGTCAGATTTTCTTTCACTTGAAGTCGAACACTAGTCTCACTTGACATGATATCAGATTTCTTTTTACCTGTGACTCCATTCTGTTACAGACGAGGTACTGATTCTTTGTGTTAATGTTGGGATGATGTTGCAGAAAGCTCGCATTCAGGTACACAGTCCTCAACTTCTTGTATCATTGATGGGCTCCTTTTCTCATAAGAGTTAATTGCACATTTTAATTACCATCATGTTAGATTAAATTGGCTTATCTTATGATGCTCGCAATGTGGCGGAAGCTGTTTTGATGGTACCTTGGTTTTGTGCATCTGGCAGACAGTGGTTTGTATCCCCATTCTGGATGGGGTGCTCGAATTCGGTACAACTTCCCTCGTAAGCTTATCTACCTCATAGCCAAGATCTCGATACTAAAGCCGAAGCACATTATGCATCAAGAAACACCCCGGCCTATTCTTGTGACACATAGTTAGGCCAGATTATTAGGTGCAGTGAAGCTACTTGAAGTGTGTGTGTGTATATATATATATATATATCTTCATCTGGGGTGGCTTAACCCGGATCCCAAGGGACTCCAGGCTAAGACACATAATGCTGGAATAGTACTCGGATGGGTGACCTTCCTAGCACTTGATTTCTGGTGCAGCCTACCATCTATGGTCTGCCAGGTGAACATGGTATTCTCAACCAACCATGTGGGAACCTAGGGACTCGCCCTTAGGGGAGATATGTGCCAGCCGGTTTGTCCGCACCCATCCGTTCAAAGTGTTCACCTTTGAAAGGAGGCAGTAGTCTTGGGGGGCCCTTTAATTTTTATTTCATACATATAGACTTAGACCAACTCACAAAATGAAGCATCAACACCATGATTCATTGGAGTCGTCATTTTGTCCTTTCTTTCTATCTTCATGTTTATCAAGTCGATTACAAGTCTGCATCATTGCTAATTTGCATGCAAAGATGAACTGAACTAATGGAGAACTAATTAGTTCCTCAAGACCAACTACTGCAGTACAGATATGATTCACCTGCCTGAGGCTTAAGTAGTTGATCTGCAGCACATGTGTAAGAGGGAGGGATAAGTACATGCATGGTTGTGAATAGAATAAAGAAATGTTGATCAGCTTGACATGTAACATTCTTACACATCGGAAGGCCGCAGGTGAAGGAAGATCCAGCTCTGCTGCTTCAAATGCAAGCCCCCTTCCTAGAGGTGTCGAACCAGCCCACACCTGGCTTTGAATTTGCAGAGATCTTCGACTTGAAGGGCGGGACGGAGCATCATCACGAACTGGGTGTAAGGCTTGATAATACTGTGACGCCTGAAGATGTCATCATCAACACTTGGAAGGTGGTATTACAAAGACCATTTTCAAATCTGGAATTTCCAGTAGACTTCAGTGTGATCCATTCACCCCCTGAGAGTGAGCCATAGGCTAATTAATTTCTCGGGCTATATATAACTTGGCAGGTGAAAGGTGTATGAATTTGCTAAAATTGTGGCATGACAACAGGACAGGCCAGAGAATGGAAATCCGGAAGTGATGAGAATCCATGGGGCTTTCAAGATTTGGAGAAAAAGGTCCTTGGAACAGCAGCAGCAGAAGTTGGGGGGAAACCCCCAATGGATGCTAAAGAAGGCATTGATGACTTTACCTCACCTTTCTGCTGCGAAAGATGTAATTGGGGTAAAGCAAGAGTCTGACGGCCGAATGGAGAGTGAAGATTATGAATGGAATCAAAAGACAAAAGCTCGAAGAACTTCAGACCTTGGTGGAGGCCATGTGATGGCTGAGCGTAGGCGGAGGGAGAAGCTCAATGATCGGTTCGTGACATTGAGGACCCTTGTTCCCTTTGTTACCAAGGTAAAGCTTGACATTTAAGACTTCCTTGATGTTGGTAAGAATCATCTGCGTGCTAAGTTGCTGATGTCAAATTTATTGATGCTCTTCTCGAAGTCCATCATGGTAGAGATCCCTGTCACCTAAATGGATGTTTTTAAAAGAGTGAATCTAAGGTTCCAGATAGTCTAGGGTTTAAGGCCTTAGGGTTTCAGCTGTCTTGCACCCAATGATGGAAAACCTACAACATACTTTGGAAGATTCTCGCTAGTGAGATGTTTAGCTCAGTTTTTGATAAATTCAAGCATGTCAACTTGTGGGTAGCATTCGACCAAAAATCCAGACTGATGATGTGGTGTATGTCTCTTCAGTCAGACAAGGTGTCCTTACTTGGTGATGCTATCGAATACGTGAAAGAGCTCCAGCAACGAGTTCGTGAAATTCAACCAGGAAGATGTCAAGCAGAAACCACAAAGAAAAAAGGGAGTGAATATATCAACAAGGAAACATCAAATGCTGAAAGGAGGCCAAAGGCGACGGATGGTAATTATAAATTTTCTCAGCAAGGTGATCAATGTGTGGAACTGGAAACTTATAAAAACAGAGATCAGACGTCCGGATGTCTGCCTGTAGAGGTCACAATGGAGGAAGATGTTGCAGTGTTGAGGGTCTGTTGCCCTGGGCGTAGTAGTCTCTTGATTGATATATTGCAGAAATTTGTCAACCTTCAACTGGAGGTCTTCAGTGTAAAAGCTGCTATCACAAAGGGCATTCTCACCACAATTTTGAAAGCAAAGGCAAGTCTGCTCTCTTGTGCAATCTTCCCTTCTTGCATCTGATTAGTATGTCTAAGTGCTATAGTTTACAATATCTTCTGAATACTTTCTATGAAACACCATGCCGCATAATTCATGGCTATTCATGGCTATTCATGCCGAACATATTCATGGCTATCAAAAGATGAGCAATGGCTTCGCCAGGCTACTGTATTTTCTGTTTGTAAATGAGTGGTAGCAAATTAAAATGTTCAAGTCAAGCCTGAGTGATGTTGTGATTTCAATAGAAATTAATGCACCTCAGTAGGGATCCTAATTCAGGAGGTGTATGTGCTCTCCTTGTCTTAAACTGACTCTGGTTTAGGCTCTGAAAAAGAAAGATCCATAGACCGTCGTCCAACAATGAGAAATGTGTAAACTTTCTTAACGAGATGATGTACTCACTTGCATTTACTTTGACAGGTCAAGAGCTCTCAAAGATACGACAGTCAGAAATCGAAGGAAATGCAAGCTGCTTTGCTTCACATCGTTGAAGATTTACGAAGGCGTAGCACCAAAAGCACATTCTCTGACGAACATTGAGATGTTCCACATCCACTTTGAAGGCCGGAGCGCTAAAATCTGAAAGGTACATAATCGTCTCCTCGAAACCACGTGAAACTTGTTGATCTTGAAGAGGTGACCGCTCATCAAGGGAAGGTGAGCTGATACATTCTGTCATCTGCCCATTCTTATATACGTAGGAACTTATTTTCCGTGAGAAAATCGTGAAGAAATTTAGGGCTCGGTTCAAATCACCCTCTTATGGTTTTTTCAAGCTTCCACACCCTATTCCTCCCTTCCTCCTCAACCAATTCCATCCTGCAGCAATCCTTCCTAGACTTGGATACAAATTTGTAGAATGATATGATTATGCAAATCTGGCCATGGTTTTTAAAGTTGATCTTGCTCATGTATTACAGAATGGGAGCAACACAAAGCTATCAACTCCATTTCAGAGGCATAACCTGCTGGAACTCTTCGCCTCGCCCCCTTCTATTTCCTCACAGAAATTTGGTTTCTGACAACAGGTAGATTATTTAAGCCCATACACCCGAAGAGAATATGGATGCTCTAATCCGCTACTGAGATAGTTGGGTGGAAGTGCTGATCCTCCAAGTTTCAGAGTAAGCAATTAATGTGACTGCTCCGGTCTCTGAGCTCTTCTGCCACCTGCTGTTTGAGCAAGAAATGTGTGAGTTTCTCTGACACCTAGCCATTGCTCATAAATTCATCCCATCTGTACCTCTGTCAAAAAAATAGTGTTTGTTCAGAATGCAAGTTGATTCAATCTCCTTGCAATGACAATTAGGTTTCTTTACAACTACTACAAAATGGTTTCCGTATTCAAGATCAGTTTCAAGCCCATGGCGTGAGTGCTCTATTGACTTACTAACGATTGATATCTTGAATTTGCAGCAATGGTTGTTGGATTCCTCGCATTCTGGTTTGTTCTTAAACCTTCGAGAAGGCTCAATCACATGCTATCCAAATTTAGATGTTGGAGGTGGAGCTCTGGTTTTGGGATCATGCGAACAATGTAGCTATCCAGGAGAAGGTGATCATGTTCTTTCCGGTTCTAGAGCTCTTTTGAATGTAAGGAAGGCTGCCCGGAGAGCTGGACTGTTTGATGCCTTTCAAAGAGTAAAGAGAGATGTTTGTAGGGTTAAGGTTTAGGGTTCAATAGATTTTGTCGTGGAGCTAATAGTGGAATCAAGCACATTCAAACCCACAGAAGTTGCATACTTGGCAAGCTCCTGATAGGAGTTTGGATTCTTCTATTGACGTTGGTGTATATACTGAGCTATTTCTTAGAGTGTGCCCAACAGCCTCCCAAAGCAACACTTCATCAGTAAATAGTGACAATTTGCCATGATAGTAACCATGGATCGAATGTTTAAGTAATTTTTATGGTTTTTCTGGCATTTTCTTATCATTGACAGTTGTTCCATTGGTCCAGTTTGGACATGATCTCTTGTTGGAGTAAACGTATGCAATCTTTGAAAGTAGAAAGTTTGAGTTCTTTGAAAGGGAAATTTGAAAAAAATTAAAATTTAAAAATCAGTTGAGATCCTACTGCTTCCAAGTCCAACAGGTTACATGTTCATTATGTTCAGTTTTTCTTCAATAATTTAAGGTAATTTCTATAGATTCCTCTAAAAATAACAGCAACTTGCCTAAAGCCTTGGACTTGAACTGATTATTTTTCAAACTCAACCAGCTCATCTGTAACTAGCAGTCAGCTCTCTCTGATGAACTAGAATATCAAATGTCATGTTCAGCCTGTTTAGCCAATAAGAAATCCACGTGTGAAGTGCTTGGCACTTTGGAGATTGTGCAAATGACATGGATTTTCTTAAGCACCAAGTAGAACAGAGCATTTCATCGTCCACAACACAGCTATTTTGATGTACACTATGTCAACACTCAACTTTGTGGATTAACTTTGTACCAATGGAATGTGGTATAATCAAATATAACCTAATAGACACTTTTTCCTCAGCTTTTAGAGATAACTTTGGGCTTGTTTATACTGGTGACCAAGGGCCATGAGAAAAATGAATTAGGTTTTCTCATGGGCATGGTCCTTGGACCGGAGCCATGACAAAACATTACTAAGCATAGTGAACAATGTTGAGAGGACAAGAGTGTCCGATATGCTCCCTTTTCCCAAGAGAGTCGTGGATGTGTTTTCCCATTGCATCACTTTTATGAAATTCGGGCTGAGCACTATAGACATCATAAGTAATGAGTACGATTTGAGCATAAACCTTGGGATATTTGGAGCCCCATAGGAAAGGATCAACATTTTGAATAATGTTAAGAATAAAGAGAAATCCACATCAAATTTCAAAAGCTTTGGTCACATGACATAATATAGAGTGGATAGTCGCCTCACTCTTTGATGAAACAACCTATTTGGGTGGTCAAACCACAGAATCCAACTGACCCCCAAACAGTTTCCATTCCTAGACATGTAAGCCATGCCACTTTCCCATCTACTATTTGGCATGGTCAATCTTCTTTTTGATGACCTAGTATAAAGTCAAGTGAAACCGTCATTCAATTTTCAACCAATGAGAGAATGAAGAAAGCAATTGCCAATGCCCTCCTTGGTCACTATATTGATTATCCCAATTAGTGCTTGTTACTATTTGGAATTACACGGTACAATAACATCTTACTTAGAAGTTCAACTTTACTAACAAAAGTTCAATAGGTTGTTCGGACATTATAGACTAAATGACTTTGCTTGGTAAAGTATTACATTCTCATTAAATAATTATAGCACTGCGTGACTCCGCATAGTAACACGGATAATCGGTGTAGTGCAAGCAAACATAATATTATTCAGATCCATAAGAGATTGAATGTGGGAATATCCAAGAATATTATGTGGAATATTGTCAGTCCCACATAACATTGTTATGGATCTGAATAATGTTATGAACATCCCCTTGGTCCTAATATACTACAAGAATGCTCGAAGAACAACACAACAAATCATTTCCTGCGACATGGTTGAAGGTCAGAACATGGTAACCTCTTGACACCCTCAAGCTTCTATGCAAGATCAAAGTATAATACCGCAAGGTGCTTCCTGATCCATCTTTTGGGATGCCGAACTATAATTTCCACATGGGAATTGAGTGGGTCTCGAGCAATACAAGGCTTCCATGTGACAAAATTTCAAGAGTGATAATTTTAGAAGCCGAAGCAGGAAGCACTCTATGGTAGGTATGTACTAGGTTATTTGATAGTGTGGAGACTCTATAATTACCAAACGGAATCACTTGATGTGGGAGCAAAAGTGACATGACCTGCAACAAAAACTGATTGCTCTAGGAATATCGTTGGGGTCCGAGACGACCCTAAACTAGCGGATGATGGTGGAGGGATACCCAAATCTCAAGGAAGAGGTTGGCGGTTCGAATCCCGGCTGTGAAATCTCCTCTCTACCTGACGGAAAACTTGCCAGGTGGCCAACTACCTCTTGTGCTTTGGCGTTGGCCTGTCGGCCTTCTGTCTCAAAAAAAAAGAAAAAAAAAGAATATCGTTGGCCCCTACTTACTAAAGTTATCCGAAAAGTGACATGGTCTTTGACCGGGTCCCCATCATGCACCGCCTAGCCATACTGTATGTGCCAACCTTTTGGCCCTCCGAAATCACAACCTCTGGTTTACGTGGCGGTGTTTCACGTCCGAGGGGTCCCGCCTCCCCTCGCTGTGGGCGCGTTTTCCTTTTTGTTTTATTCATTTGGCGTTGGCTTGATTGGCCTTTTGTCTCAAAAAAAAAGAAAAAAAGAAATCACAACCTCCGGACTATCTAAAGTTGCAGCCTTCAACCCTCCAAAATCGTAGACACCTTACGTCACTATGGGCATCCGAAGTTGCCGACTATAGCCTTCCTCAAGTGCGGCATTCAGTGTTCAAGATTGAAGTCTTCAATGCCCTTCAAACGCGATTTGGCCCTTCAACATATACCTCTCTCAAAACAGCCCTTCAAAACGCAACCCCAAATTGAAAATGAAGACGTCACTTGAAATCCTCAATATAATTTGTCCGCCACAAAACCAACAAGTGTAGGGCATTGTCACTACAAGAAGTGGAGTTAGATGGTTGATTCTTAATTCTTCACTTTGTACTGGGAACATGTACCATATAATTCATGCACAAGTGTAATATGAGTTTTGTATTTCATTTCTATATTCTTGCATTGACGTCTTGGATTTGAACCAACCCTTCATTTGAAGGGCTGAAATTTGAGAGCCCTTCAAAATGAAACTCATATGAGGGCTTCAATCTTGAACATTGGCGGCATTCAACCTTCCCATAATCGTAGCCTCCACCCTTTGAGCTAGCTCTCAACTGACCCAACTTCCCTACCCTCTCTCATGCTAACCTTAGCCGCACTTGGCCACTTGTTCAGGGGTGCACTCATTGTTAGAACCAAAAACCACGTGCGTGCATGACCATGAAATTAATACCCCTAATATTACATGATTTTTTCCCTCATAAAAATGATATAGATAATAATATATAGCTAGAATATCCCCTCCAATACATACACAACTAAAAATATAATAAATTTTTTAGACCCCAATTATATGTATACGTCAAAAATATTATGTCAAAATTATGGCTAAAATACTCTTAGCAAGACATGGTTATTTATCATTGATGAAATTGTTAAACACTCATCCATCCATTGGATGTAACTCATACAAATTTGTTTCTACAATATAAGGCATTATAGCTAATGCAATGATGGTTTCTAACTCTATCATTAAATGATCCATCAAATCATAGGTCCACATTGACCCAGTCTTATTTTGATACCAACATAACCCTATTTTCATTTTGGAAGGCCGGTCCAAGAGATCAATCGGTTGTCGATAGTCAATTCACCTATTGCCAATTTTAAAGACCCTTCCCAACTACCAAGCCTTGGTAGTTAATGTTCTGGCCAACTTGTTTTTTCCCCCTCTTTTCTTAACTCCTTCAACTACTCCTTGAAAGATAAATGATACCGCACAATCACATCTTAATTGTAATAAATAATCATTATCACTGGCTCTAGATAGTCGAACTAATATATGTCATATAATAGGCAGTGCAATATACCAATCCCACTATTGTAATCAATATGAACAAAAGTAAGCAATGACCATCATTGAGAAACACCAACCCACTCAGTTGAACCAAAATGCGGTGTAAATAATAATGCAGAAGTAGAGGTAAGACAATGGCTGGAAGTTGTTGATGTTGAAGATGAAGATGGGCACCATAAACCAACATCCAATTGTTGACGCTACAAAGGCCCCCAAAACACCATAGTTTGCAGCAACAATCTCATTACTGGAACAAGGAGCAACCACAAAAAGCACGGGGGGTGCACCTACACTTGCTTTATGTATACACGTGCGAGAACCCCCTATTTAATGGGGGTATTTACCTTCCTTTGTTGAATATTTTCCACCCTATAAGTAGCTAAATTTCTACTGGATGGTATTTTCTAACACCCTATCATTATATATAAATTATAGAGTCACATAATAATAATCACCCTATCTTATTTATAAGTAGTAGAAATTTTGTGTGAACAATCTGCACATACATTACCCATATAGTGCACTATGCAATGACAAATGCCAATTTGGGATGGATTTCAGGAACATAGATGCAGTTGTCTTAAGTGTTCATATAGAGACCACAAAAATATTAGTGTTGAGCAGGTGTTAGCAATTCCAGAGACAGGTCGACTCACCAAACCACCAAAAAAGGCCGGAATTAGTCCTTCGGTCACCCTTTTCCAACAACAACAACAAGAGCAAGCACATGAGCACAGGAGCAAGCACAAGAGTGAACACAATGAGCACAAGAACAAGCACAACGAGCACAAGAACAAGCACAACGAGCACAAGAACAAGCACAACGAGCACAAGAGCGAGCACATGAGTGAGCATAGTGAGCAAGAAACCCTAAACCGAAGCAGAGTAGCCAACTAGAGAGAAAACAAAAACCTTAAGGATGGTACTTCCATCCAAAGGTGACCGTTTCAACAAATTCATACACATGTTCACATACATTTTGCCTATTTCTCATCCAATGCCACTAATGGCATATGTTTTATGTTGCACCTATAAAAATTTTAAAAACTAAATTTTATTTTATTTATGCTACTTTACATCTAAATAATAATAAATACCACAACTTAAAACACACTATACATTATATATAATTCCCAAATTCAGATTTAGAGGACGCTATTGTATATCTAAAAAAAATGTAAAAATTATGTGTCTTGAATAAAATCCACCCTACATTTTCTCGCACGTGGTTTTCTACATTTTTGCCACTGCACCCCCATGACAAAAAGAAGAGAAGGAAAACCACCTACAAGCTCCCCCTCCTCCACCTGCAAGCTTCACAACGAAAAACCTTTAGGGTTTCCAAAGAGCGGTCTTCCCCCTCTTGTCCTAAACCTTAACTTTCATGCATGAATGTGGGTCATATATTGAATAAAATATTCATTTGAACCTCTTGTAGATTACCCACTTCATTATAATTGACTATGGGCCCTAAAGGCATAAATACAACTAGGATCATATGAATAATATGCCTAGTATATTTATAAAGCTATAATAAATAATATCCGTACCTGATATATATTTTGTAACCCCTAGGCACAATTAATATCCCATACACAAAGCCCGTCTGGGGAATAGAACATTGGGTATTGTTCATCCAAAAGACCCGGTTTTGATACCGAGTGTGTTAAGTTGCAGATAACTTCACTACAATGATTATCCCAATTTGTGCGTGTTACTATTCGGAGTTATGCAATGCTATAACTATTTAATGAGAATGAAAAAAATTTACCAGATAAAGTCATTTATGTTTTATAATGTCCAAAACAACCTAGTGAACTTTTGTTAGTAAAAATTGAACTCCTGAGTAACACATCATTGCACCACGTAACTCCGAATAGTCACATGCAGTAATTGGGATAGTCAGTGTAGCAGAATGAGAGAAAGCTAGGTATTTTTGCAAGTGGCATCTTCTTCGAATACTTATATGTCATTCTCCAAACTTGGGACGCCAAACCACAAGGAAAATTACAGCCACCACAACATACACTAATGCTTGTCTCCTTAACATACATACAAAAGGATGATACAAGTGGAAGAAGTTCTATTTAACAAACAAATTTAAAGGAGGAAATTGCACCCCCAAAATAATAAATAAATAATACATCAATTATGAGGCCCTTGATCACACCCTCTAGGGTTACAATAGGAGACTCTTTTTAGAAGGAGCATCTCAATCAAGGATTTGATAACTTATGATAGGAGACAAACTATAAACTAAAAGAGCAATGACTCATAGAGAGAGAGAGAGATGTTTCACCCTTGGGCATAAACTTTGGCTCTTAGGTAAAACCCAGGACAAGTTTATGAAATGGTTATGGTTTCATAAAGATATCGTGAAAGAATGGATGAAAATGCAATCAAATTTTTTAAAGTTATGAGAAACCTCAATCGCATCTCGTAGGCCCTCTTTGCAAATCACATCCCATGTAAAGAGTGTCGTTGTAAAGAACTTCCCCATCAAGGACTACATTGAGTATTGTATTTAGGGCTGGGGTGAAACAACCCGTACACTGGTTCCTTGGAGGCAAGGGTTTAGGCATCCAACAAAGAACGAGTGTATGGGTTGGTTTGCCCAAATCCGTATTCAGTGTCGTATGGCATTTGATTTCACTGTAGTAACTTTTTTAATGATACTTCTTATGAATAAGAGTACAAATACTGTCATCCCAGTTTACTTTAGTCCATCCACTTTTGGAATATTCTACCTCCTAACATTTATGTGATGAATTAATGTCATGATGATTGGAATTTGGATGAAAAGTCACTTAGTAAGGGACAATAAAATTAACATTGTAAATCCATAATGCCCAAAACTTTTTACAAGGAATGACAAATAACGTTAGGGTTTACATCCAATGTTGGTGACACTACACGGGCAGTTTACAATTAGTATTGAGAAAGACAAACAGAATTGGTGACACCAAAGACGATATTTAGTGTAGTTAACCAAACAAGAGGAGTTGGGACTCAGGAGACACACAATGACTCAAGCAATGGCTCATTCGGCTTCCTTGACTTTGGTTATCATCCAAATTGGATGATACAAGTGGATGAGAATGTGCAAAATTGGGATGAAATGCAACAAAATCCTAGTTATTCAAAGCCATGATCATCACCTCTATGATCATTTGTTGGCTCCTTTCACACACGTATACTATCTAAATTGATTAGGTACCATTCAGTGGATTTCTCAAAAGATACTATTTTGGAGAGTTTGGACGGAATTGATAAGTTACCACGATATGTCCTTCTACTTATGAATAATGATGTTTCCTAATAAGCATGCACAATGAACATTTGACATAATCTCTTCAGACAATGGAATTATGAAGAGGAGTTGTGCAAGCAAGCAACATAGAATGTTGGAATCAACAACAAATCTAATTTCATGAAAGTTCATAGTCTTCGTATAATGGTTGCTTAAGAAATGAACACTTTTATGAGCATGTGGGTAGCATGTTTGAGAATGAAAATCATGTCTCCCCCCCCAAAAAAAAGGAAGTTTAAAATAAATAATCCCAAATTATGTGAATTCTCACATGCGTTCAAGGTGGTTTACCAATACCCCTTGCAATGTTTGAGTGTTTGTGCATTGTGCAATGAAATGCACTAGCTCCTCGGGCTCTTGCTTTCAGAGCGGGGGCTTAGCAATGCATTGACATTTGTGTTTTTTCAAAAGGCGAAGTAATTTGACATTTAATGTCATTTTCCTTCAGGATGTGGCCAACATAACATTACTCGGCTGATGTGTTGTGTTCATGGGTCCTATAGTAGATTCGAGATTAAAGCCTCCGAATGTTGGAATCCCAGTGCTTTTAATTGAACTTGAAGTCAGGGCAGTTGAACACAGCTCATCAAGTGAGTAATGTTATGAAGGATGTTCTACGAACATACACTCTATTACTTTGGTCTTCCAAAGGCTGGAGTTCTTCTTCTTCTTCTATGTATTTTCATAGCATGATTAAACCCTTATGGCGTGTTCATTTTCTTATC
Source organism: Polytrichum formosum (assembly GCA_964035585.1). Taxonomy (NCBI): domain Eukaryota; kingdom Viridiplantae; phylum Streptophyta; class Polytrichopsida; order Polytrichales; family Polytrichaceae; genus Polytrichum; species Polytrichum formosum. The sequence continues at coordinate 5,076,293 of OZ037941.1, forward strand.
ACATGAGTTGCGCGATCAGCCAATAGTTTATCATTCTTTTTCGAAAAACAAAAAATGCTACCAAACTACTATAGCTAGATAGTTGGTTCAACACAAAATATGTCTCAAGTAGGATGCCGGATTATTTTGTAAATAATATACATTTTTTTTGGAATTACTTCAATTTACCTTACACAATTGCTAGAATATGGTAAATTCTCACCCTACACAAGCTTATGTAATGTTGATAATTGATTGTAGAATGTTAACTAGGGAAGGGGTTCATTCTATTCCAGGTTATCCTTAGTCATCACAAAGAATATGATAACATAAAATTACAAGACTATGTGCTAAGAACTTGGTCTATTTTATCAATAGCTTTTTGGGCCTCAATTCTACATAGAAGATGGCCTTATTTGGAACTATGTCCAACTAAGAAGAGTTTTGGTATATCAAACAATTTACCACCTCCAAAAAGAGCTTTGTGATTTGAAAAATTTGTGCAAAAGATATGAACAAATTTCAGTGAGCATTTTCAACAAGTGTTCACAAGTGTTCAACAAGTGTTCTACTCCTAGGGGCATGTTGAACAAGCCGAATTTGCTAATATTTCATTAAAAGAATTGTTGAAAATTTCAAAATATTACATTAAACTACCGCATCAACTTCTAGCAAATTACTTAATTATTGGCACATGTTTGCCGGACCGACTATCTGCCTATCATGGTATGGATTGGGTCCCACCTCTGACCAACTCCAACCAAAACCACTCATGCTCAAGGGTGCAAATAAATTAAAAATGGGAATCGCATCATATAGTCCTATTAGTGTGAGTGAAAATACATGTGTGGGCCATGCTAATTTTCTAGTCAAGGTGGACATTAACGTGGGCCCAAGACCCCATGTCTTCCCTTAAGCCTTCACAAAAACTTTTGACCAACACATTGAACAAAAGTAGCACAAACTGAAATAATCACCCATATTTCTAGAAGAAGAAAAAAACAATTGATGTGGCCCACCCTAACTTTCTACAAGAAATTTAGCGTGGGTTGAAAATTAATGTGGCCCACATTATTTCTCATTATGAGAATTAGCATGGGCTCTAGGAAATAAATGTGGCCCACAATAATAGGACTATTCAATGTAGTTGGTAGTTCTACCAATACAACAAGTGCACATGCCCCATGTTTGAGTACATGTTTTTTAGACTCGTGTAAGATTCGGTTTATGGCAGGCTAGGAACAATGAGAAGCAAACTCACGAGTTGGACATAATATAATCTTGGTGTTCACATATGTCATGCAAAAATTCAATGACCGACTACCAAGAATCCATATTTATTCTAAATTGGAATGGCTTCAAAGACCCCAAAGTCGGTCTAATGGGACCCATGGAGGGTTACATTGAGAGGATTGGATGGGATCATGTAGACTTGTCACATGCTCTCATGTTTACTTATGTTGTGTGGGAGAATGACAACATTTTGGTAAAGTGTTCCTCGTTTCATCACACATCACCATCTAAAAGAAAAAGATTATTGCCACAACCATGCTTGTGACTTGTCCACGGCGCCTCTCAACCACACCTTTAGCTGAAAATTGACATGATTATTGATTTGTCTCCCGCACAGACCCCAAAAGTAAGTATATTATAGTTCTATTTAGAGTGTTGTCTAGTTCAACACTATGTGTGTGTGTGTGTGTGTGTGTCAAAATTTGCTTCTCAGCACATTGGATCGAACATGGGTTTTCACAACACATGGCAAAATTCTTCCAAAAAATTCTAATTTTATGTCAAACCAGACAATGTCCTATAGTAGTATAGGGAGATGTAGTAAACACATCGTCACAAAGCTAAAATGATCATAAGATGCATCTTAGTTCCTCTTTTTGAATGGCCATGACTACAATTATGTGGATTTGCGTGGGTCTCAACCAACGTTGTGACAACACATGGCAAAACTCAAGGATAATCACAAAGAAGATAACACTACATGGTATTTTATTTGTTTCGGTTTTTTTTTGGGGGGGGATCTTTCATGGGTCTCTTGATTTTTTTGTAAGGCGTAAATGACAAAAAGGCAACAACAAAGTAGAATTTGGAGACCATGAAACATATCTCATTTGATGCCATGTAGGACTTCATGTACACTTTTATCAAAAGCTTTCCCTTCTACCTCAACTCATATAAAGAGAGAAGAGAGAAAAGAAAGAAAGAGAGAAGAAAAAAATGTTGATGTTTTTATAACATCAACGTGAATGGGTTCCTTTCACCAATCAACCAAATCATAACGTATGTTCTAAGAGGTGGCTAAGTGCTATTGCCTACCTTCATGTAGGTGGGCTAACTCCCTATAAGTCAGCGTAAACTCCTAGAACCGTAGGGTATCACTTCAAATATTGGTACATGAAAATTTCTCCAAGTTTTGTGTTTAGAAAAGACATCCATGGAGATAGATTTCATGGGTTTCAATAAAATATCTAAAACTTAAACCACTACTGAAAGTATTCATATTGTAGGTTGGCCCTTTCGATTCTTAAATATTGAGAGTAGATGCATGATTAACTGCAAGCTTGAGGGGCTCAATAGAAACGCCTTGCTTCATAGTTGTGCATTTTAGTAGTTGATCATATGTGCCTAAGTTCTGCAAAAAACAATACAAAACAAAATTGTTTACCTTCTTTATTGCAGGCTTATGTGCCCATATTTTATATTCTTTATATTTTATGTTGCATGCAGACACAACTTCAAGCAACTACTTGGAGTATATGGTTTGGCAATTTCCAACTAACGTCACAGGTTGGATATGCAACACCCTTGTCACCACCAACCTTCTCAGTGTTTGTTGTAGGCATACTCAATCTATAAGTTGACCGTTGTGTTTGTTGATTTGTTTGTGAATCTTGATTTTAAATAAAATGATTGTGTGTAGGCTAAATATGCACATGTATATTCAATATCTTACCCAATTATTTGTGCATTGATTTGTTTGTGATGTTTATGTGAATCCGCGAGTTTAGATATTACAATGGTCCGTAGGCTATATATCCACGGGCATACTCAAATCGTTGTTTAATTGTTATGTTTGTCGATTTGTTTGTTAATCCTCAAGTTTAGATATGTCGATTGTATTAACATAGTATTTGTGACAACATCATATTCACATGTGACGTTTTTTTTTCAAGGCCAACTTAGTTTCTAGTCTTGTGGAGTGTACTTCAACTTTGGGAAAAATTGTATTTTGAAATTAATTTTCATATGGGCACCTATGGTACATGTTCATAGAGAAAATAAGAAGTCTTTTTATATCATGAATGTTATGTTCTAATTTCTATCAAGAGTGTTTGAAGTAACCATGAAGAACAAAGCATTCATGATATTAAAAGACTATTTCCCTTATTATCACTTGCACATGCTGGAAGTATTTTGTAAATACATCCATATGTAGTTAGCAAAAGTTGCCTCCAAATGCTTGTTTTTTGGGCATGGGTAATAAGATTGTTGAAATCGAGATTGAATATGTGTGTGCATGGGCCTTCAAATGTAGTATAAATACATACAAGACCTCTCAACCGAATGCTACTTCATTTGTATCCTATTCATGTGGGCCCTTCTAGATAGTAAGTTATACTAATATGGCTTGTGAAATTTTGAAGTGTCATGGTTTCCCAAATTTATGTTAGACCCACCTATTTGAGATGGGCTTGATGCAAAATCATGTAGACCATGAAATATTTTCCATTGCATGCCATGTAGGACTTCATGTAGGTTTTCCATTCATTCAAACTTCTTTGGTCCCTTCTAGCCCTCAAGCTCTAGAGTAAAGTGAAGGGGATGGTCTCGGCATTTTCCAGCAATGAGAGATTTACTTTTATGAGTTTGAGAATAGATAGGCAAAAAGATGTGCAATGGTATGAAACCGACCTATTTTCAAGTCAATTAATGTGTGAACTTTTGCAAAATTGATAGGAAGGGGCAAATAGTGAAACCTTGTTGCGGAGCCCTTATTAAGCATGTCGACTTTTGCGCCAAATACACCATCAAAATGGAGAAGATTCCAAGAGTCATGGCCTAATAGCACCCCTTAACCATGGGAGCAACCACAAGTTCAAGGACCAAGCATGTGTTTTCAGTACAAGTGTAAAGGAAATGGAACAAAATTTTGACAAATTTGGGATTGCAAGAGCAAAGGTGGGCACTCAATAAGATTGTACTCAAAGTTCCCAGTACTGCCCCTTTCCTTTTGAAACAAGAAATAGAGTAAAGTATTGTCTTTTTGAATTGTAAATTGATAAGAAATATGTACAATTTGATTGTTGATTCTCCATTTTCTCACATTCAATTCACAAGTAACTCTCAGTTTGAAATATCAAGTCAACCTCAAACCCTGACATTTTAAGTTACATGAGGTAGCATAGGTTGTCAAGATTTTGAGCTATGATTTTGTGGGTCCCTTGAATTATTGTTATAACATTTCCACATGTAGACCCTCTATGATGTTTAGCTTTGAAGCCCTTTCATGTGTTTATGGCCACCCAAAGTCACCCAAGGCCACCCCATGCCACCCAAAAAGACCCACCAATGGCAACCCATCACCCGAAACCAACCACCCAATAGTAACCCATGCACCGAAATCAACCACCAACGCTAACCCTTCCATCGAAAATAACCACCCAATAGTAACTCATGCACCAAAATTAGCCACCCAATGCTAACCCTTCCATCTAAAATAACCACCCAACTGCAACCTCTAAACACCCACCCTCAATGCCACCCACTCATGGGTAACAAATGGCACCCTCTACAACCACTAGGCATCTGATGTGGCATTTGTGGATTCGGCAATGGGCAGGCCAAACTGGCCTTGGTTATCATGCGGGTAGGTATATACCCACCTGCCACCCTCATACACACCCTACACCAAAACCATACCCAACTTGGTTGACCATCATGCACTATGCCACCCAATACGTCCACCCTTTATGGACAAGTTATGTCCATCTAATTGTATGCAACACTCACAAGGGTAGTGGTCACCCTCAAAACACTAGAGATCACCAAAACAAATGACACCGCCCTCTCACTGAGCGCTTCACTTGACCAACTCCATTGTCACCAATATTAAACCCAAACAACTACCGATGCCGGTTTACAGTGAGAAAACAACTATCATGCAGGGTTCACTTGGACATGATTTCTTCTAATGACACTTCAATGAATTCTACACAAGGAGAATTGAATGTGTGTAGCCATGAGTGGAGGCAATTCATTGGAGGAAATTTCTCCATCTCGGGCAACAAGAACTTTCAACCTCGGGCACGGACTAGTGGACCAGGGGGTCCAGATTTAGCGGCAGGAAAAAGCTTGTTAGGGGTCTTTAAACATCCACATACTGTGATTATGTTCTGCTACAGATTTGATCTCATGTGTATTCTGTTCATTCCAATTTGTGATTTATTCTCAAGACATAACCGGATGATGCCAGTGGATGAAATTGTGCAGCGAATGGATGAAACCGCACAATATTAAGACCTGGATCGCTGCATCTAGGGTTTCCATTCAGAGGTTTTCATTCTTTCTCATTTAAGCCCCCCCGTTGATTTTTAGCTTCCTGACATCTTGGATCTCCAGTGATTACTTTCTCTCGTAGTTCTTTCACTCTTTCTTTCCTTCTTATTACTGTACTCGCACCAAGTTCATTTTCTTCGCAGGGGAAGCTGAGCTATGGAGGCCTGTTGAATCCTGAGTATTTAAGTTAGTTTCCTTTGTAGCTGTGCTTCGCTGTTGCTCACACCAGCGTTCCGTCGAATTGAAGATTCTTATGATTGTATATGCGAGTATTGCTTTTGAACATCTTCGATCTCATGCCATGTTGTAACTTTCAGGCATAGCTTTCTTAGTTTATCTCCATGTTGATTTTGAGCTCCCTGAGATCTCGATCTCGTTGTGATTACTCACCCTCGTAAGATAGCCGTTCTTGAGTCGTCCTTATTACTCGCACCATCTCATTTTCTTGGCAGGGTAAGCTTAGCTATGGCGGTCCTCTCCCACGCCTCGCTGCCTCTGCGCTGCAACACGGGCCAAGCGCAAGGGCCGCTGCCTCGCGTCATTTCTTTCGATGTCGTGGTCGCCCGGTGCGGGAACTCACGCAGCCAGGAATGGAGTTTGAGGCCGGTCAGTGCGGAGAGAGCACCGCGGCGCAAGAAGTTGAGCTCCGGGGTGGAGACTTCGGGCTTGGTTGCTTGCAGGTGCAGCTATGGTGAGGCCGTGGTGGAGGGCAAGGAGGAGAGCAAGGCTCTTGTGGAGGTGGAGGTTGCGAGCGGGGGCGGCAATGGCAATGGGAAGGCAGGGGGCGGTGGTGATGGTGGCCAGGGCGGAGGTGGAAGTGGAGGAGGAGGCGAGGGAGGAGAGGATGGCGAGGAGAAAGAGTTCGGTGTGCTGTTGAATGCGGAGGAAGTGGCTCGGGAGCTCGAGAAGGCGGGCGTCGTCTTGCCTGCGGACATGGCGGAGGCGGCAAATCGTTTGGGTATTCGCAAGCTGCTGCTCTCGCGGTACATTGAGCTCCAGGTTGGTTTTACACTCATGGAATGCTCCTCGTGTAGTTATTGAGCTCCGATTCGGTTGAACATTGTCTGAACTAAGTCATCGGGGCACTTCTTCGGATCGCATCATTGGTTCATGTGCTATCCGAGGCAGAGTGCTAAAAATTCATGTAAAATGCCTTGGCTAAATCGAAAGATTAATCGACTAATTTTCGTTCTTGGATGTGAGAAGGGTTTAGAGCGATCAATTGTGGTATGTGCTTGTAAGAGTGGGATTCTTGGACGATAATGCACTTCAAGAAGAGCAGATCTTAAACCCTAAACCCTAAGATTCTTTCCAGGCCCATGACATGAAAGTGCTGTAATACTTTTGTGCAACAATCAGTATTGCAGCTTGTAGTGTGAGAATGACGTTCTGTGTGTATGCAGGGGGGATTTCTAGGAGGTTTTGTGCGGAGCAATGCGATGCTGCGAAATAGGCTCTTGGCAGACCCCAGCTTCGTGTTTAAAATTCTCACAGAAGTATGTATTCTCTTGAGACGACGTTCCACGCACCTTTTTCTTTTATATATACATGTTTCGTTTAGTCAATATATCACTGCAATGATAAATATGGTGATAGTATGATGACCTGCCATCAGATAGTTTGGTGTTCTATTGACATACTGGATGAGTGAATTTTAGTTGCAGAAGGATCCTATAGATTGATTCTACTTGATCTTGTGCTTGCTAGTTCAAGATGCAATGATTTGTATCTGAGAATGTAATTGGGCAGATTGTGATGTGAATGCAGATAGCTATCGACTCAGGGTGCGCAACATTTGCAGAAGTACAGAAAAGAGGAAAAGACTTTTGGAGCGAGTTTGAGCTTTACCTTTCAGATCTAGGAGTGGGCATTGCTTTGGATATTGCGCTAGTTGGCATGCTTGCACCTTATGTTAGTTTCCAGAAGACTGCCATGGGTGGAGGGACTAGAGCGCGACTCTCACGTGTCATTCAGGCTTTGCCTAGCAGGTTTGCCTCTGCTTCCTTGTTCCTTTGCAACACAGCTTAGTTCATGCATTGTTCTATGGATGTATCTGTATAAGTATTTAATGGATCTTGCAATTTAGGCTATATACACAAACTACACATCTTTTCTTTAGAGTTGTGTTTAAATGGTGTCCACAGATCAGAATAAGAAGATTATCAAACAGTTATGTTCCTGTCCTATCCAGTTACATGCAGATGTGTTTATTATTGGCGGATTAGATAGAGATAGCATTTTTTGTCACTTTCAAACACCCATCTTTGAACATGTGGAAGTCACTTGCACAAGGTAATGAGGGATGGATGCAAGCTTGAGTGTAATGTTTTGATCCCTATTTACGTGTGCAGCATATTTGAAGCTCAACGACCTGGAAGAAGTTTCTCTGTTCAACAAAGACTTGGTGCATTCCTATTCAAGGTAGAAACATTTGTCAAATAATAGAAGAATAATATGAAGAATATTCAACTTCTCTTCTATGGTCATGTTGGAATGAAGAATCTATTGCTACTGTTTGCTCAAGAATATATTGGTTGATTTGTGAGCAGGCTGGGCAATATGGAGTTACAGGGTTCGGTTGTGGAGTTGTGGGCCAGGGTATTGCAAGCTCTATCATGACCCTTAAGAGGTGAGATTTTATGGTGTTGTGTAAGTGGTCAGGTGGATACTAGAGGTTACTTTAGTAACTCCATGCTGTCTAGGTATCATGGTTTGTGAAGAAACTTAAACATGGAGGATACCTGACTGTAGATTCTCTCTTCACATGCAGGAAATATAGGAGAGTTGAGCACGAAGAAGAAGTTGCTGTACCTCCAATTTTCAAGAGTGCTGCATTATGGGGTAAGCCACTAAATAGTCCTTGAGCCGTGTTGTGAATTCCAGGTAACTTCTAGCCTTAATTTCAACTTCTGGGAGCATTTTATTATTCATTAAAATATTCTCACAAGAAATTTTGTGCAAAATTTTCAGGAGTTTTCATGGCGGTATCTTCAAACACTAGATATCAAATTATCAATGGTTTGGAGCGCGTGGTGGAAGGGTCTGCCTTTTGTAGACAAGTGCCACCTGTAGCGCTTGCGTTCACAGTTGGAATTCGATTCGCTAATAACATCTATGGTGGCATGCAATTCGTTGACTGGGCTCGGCTGGCTGGTGTGCAATAGAGGGGTTCTGGTCACAAAGACCAAGGCTTCAACTAATGGTTGATTTGCAAAGATTCTATCGCTACTGAGTCAGTACAACCCAGCTCATCTTGCATTGATAATGACAGTCACCACTTCCTAAGGGAGGTTTTTGGCAGAGCAATTTTGCTCATATCTTTTGCTAGATGTAGGCCAAGAAATGACTTGTTTCTTACCGTACAACAAGAAGCAGGTTGCTACCAATACAGTTTGATCTGCTCTCAATTTTGCAGGACTCAAATATACTTGCACATTCCTAGGCAGGCTTGTCAATTAGCCTCCTCTTACTATAGTGCCACACAGGTCCTCATTGTGCAGCTTTCGAATGTAATGGTGTCCTCATATTATAGGATTCAACCCTTACATGCAAAAGGCCCTGTTTGGGCCCTGGTTGTCATGGAAATGCATGCAATGATTTGTGATTTCATCTAATTTACTTCAGCTTTGGGGATCAGAAGCAAAGTCGAGCTGAACACCTTCTCCAAGGGCCTGATCAGAAAAATAATTGTTGTTTTTGAAATGTGGGGCTTGTCGATGTGAGATTTGGTCGTAAGTTGGAATTCGTCGTAGAGGTAGTTTTTCATCATCAAAATATTCATCGGAATCTGGGTCTCTTGGGAGGAATGAAGAGGGGGTGACATTTTTCTTGAAATAAAATCACCTGCCAGACACATCGAGGGCTAATTGGAAACTGTATGGGTTAACTTTTGAACCATGTGGATTCCAAGAGGACGAATTTGCTCAAAAATGAATTTCAGGTTACGACTGATATTCCATCAATTGGTGTGCAGTAAATTTTTCCTTGATCTTCAATTGTACCAAATCTCGATGGTGGTCTTTATTGGAGCTAATACAGTAATATTGTTCAGAAGATTGTCGACCTACACAATTTCATACTTTTTGAATGTGTTATGAGTCGTACAAGATGCTCCACTAAATATGATATTCAGTGTCATATGGCATTATATGTCACTTTGGTAACTTTTCGGATGGCACTGGTGAATAAGGGAACAAATGTTGTCATGGATGATGGATGAGTTCATCCATTGGCCAAAACCCTACCTTTTCTTGTCAGCAACTTGTGATGAAATTTTGTCATGGATGATTGAAATTTGGATGAAAATCCACTTGGTAAATCTATAATCCCCCAATTTCTTTTCCAAGGAGTGACAAATAATGTTGGGTTAACATTTAGTGTCGGTGACACTATACCGCAGTTTACAATCAGTATTGACCAAGACAGTTAGAATTGGTGACACTAAATATCATACTTAGTGTAGCACTTTCTGTAATTATGTACAATGTGAGGATGTGGGTTAAATGATTCCAAAACTTGCACTCTTTTGAACTCCTGCTGAGTCAGGATGGTGAAGATTTCTCTTAGTGTTGGAGTGGGTTTCATGGTTGCATTATAGCAAGGGAGCAATATCCTGCACAACTTCGTAAAGAAATTTACTTTTGAGTCTACATCTGATATAGTCATCAGAAATTCGAAGTTGCACTCAAGATGTGGTGGTGGAGAAATCACATTACGCTATTTTGAGGTTTAATAGAAATGGTTGACTTGGCCACCTTCTAGATCACAATAACTTCTAGCATGGAAGTCTTTTTGGAGTGACGCCCATTTTGTGAACCACATAGAATATGCACATTGTAAATAGAAACTACAATACTTTTTATACAAATATTAACATATATTGAGCACAACTTTTCACAAGTAGCAAGTAAAATATGTCAGCATGTGAAAATGGTGAACATATACTATATGTAAAAGAAAATAAACACAAACTAACTTGAATGGCGGGTTTTTGATACGACACTCAATAGTCCTATTATTGTAGGCCATAGTAATTGTCTAGAGCTCACACTAATCCTCACAACGAGAATCAATGTGGGCCACAATAATTTCTAACCCATGCTAAATTTATAGCATAAAATTAGCTTGGGCCACAATAATTTTTTTAAAATAATTAATGCAGATGATTATTTATTTTTGTGATGGTTTACAAAACATTATTTAGATCCATAACAATGTTTTGTGGGACTGACAATATTATGTAGAATATTCCTCACAGTCAACCTGAATGATGGAATATTCCGCAAAATACTGTCAGTCCCACAGAACACTGTTATGGATCTGAATAATGTTATGTTGTTGGATTTTTTTCTGTATGTTCTTTTAATTAAGGTGTTGGTCAAAAGTCTTCATGAAGACTTAGGGGAAGACCTGGGGCCTTGGGGCCCGAGGTAATTCCACCTTGACTAGAAAATTAGTGTGGTCCATGAAAATTATTTCCACACTAATTTTCCACCCCCACTAATAGGACTGAGGTGTAGGTCTCAATCATAACATGTAATGAGAAATTTAAATCGGTATCCAAGGAGCCCCTTGAAGCATGAAAAAAATTGTTAACTTCAAGCAAGTTTGTCAAGTTAGGATGTTCAAGGTCGTTAAGCTTTAAGAGTGAGCCTGAAAAGCCTTAGATTCTAGAATAACCAAAGAGTTATTCTAGCATCATTCCATGTATAACCTAGACTCACAAACCTCTGCTCCACTACACTGTTTAAAGTATATGCTTTCGGCTTCCTCAAAGTTGGACTTACCCTTTGATGCACCATGGTGTGGCCCACAATATGCACCATCATACATTAATATATTGTGAAACCTATACTTGAGGGGATTGTTTTCTCACCAATCTCTTCACCTGTCCAAAACGTACATATTTTGTATTTTTAGAAGATAATATTTAACATTTTTTGGGAAAACATGGATTTTTTTTGTTTTTTGTTTTTGCAATCGTCCTGATTTCTATCTTCCTACATGGGAAAAATTTGCACCGCCTTATACTTCTCTAGAGCCGGTGCAGAATATCTTAAGTGATCAGTTAGGGGTGCCTCTACTCTAAGATTGGTCCAAGATATCTTAAGGTTTGTGTGCCTTATGTGGTCACTTGTCTCATGTGGCTAGCTAATTTTGATTTTGAATTGAAGTTTATACACATAGAGTGATTCAATTATGATAATTTATACATAAAAAATGAGGTAACCATCCCTTAATCATGATTCATCTAGTCATGCTGGAATTCGTGATGTGCGTGGCAAAAAGAAGACTCCGATATTAGGAATGGAATAGCTACCACATTGCTTACAATCTAGATATAGGAAACTTGGCATCGAGTTCAATTCTTCATAATGGGGCTCCATATTGTTTGACTCTTGAGTGAAATGGTGCAGTGATAAAAAAAACCAGTGGAGCCTAACATCGTTCATCTATGAAGTCTAAGAAAGGGTCTTTGGTTTAGAACGTAGAAAAGACATGTGTTTGAGGGAATTTAGGCAAATGAGCAGTGCTTGTGGCCCCGCCTCTATGGTGGCCTTGAAATCTATCATGCATGATGTGGGCTAGTGCAAAGTGGGTGGTTGAATTTACTCAGTTTGGGTTGAATCATTTATTACTTGATCACCCAACCTGTGCTCATCCAATATCTTGTATTTAATTGTAGAATGAGTATCAACAATATATATCATATCAAGTTCCATGCAACATCATAGATCTCAAGTCATTGCATGCACATGTGACTCACCACTACCACATCTACAAGTTGGGAGACTCATAGTGAGGACACTACACTCAATATTGTATTTAGTGTCACCAATTCTGTTTGTCTTGCTCAATACTAATTGTAAACTGCCTGTATAGTGTCACCAAACACTAAATGTAAACCTAACATTATTTGCCATCTCTTGTCAAACATTTTGGACATTAAAGATTTACAATGTTGCAATTACTGTCACCTACTAAATAAGTTTATTTAATTTTTTTAAAATTTCAATCATCTATGACAATATTTAATTACAAAATATTAGAATGCAAAATATACCAAAAATGGATGAACTAGAAGTAAATTGGGATGACAATATTTGATAACTTATTCATAAAAAATGTCATTAGAAAAGTTACCACAGTGACATAAATTTCCATATGACACTACATACAGTATTTAGTGTAGCTTGTACAAGTGATTGTGGTGAGGGAGTCTAGTCAGTTATAAATTAGGCCACGTTGGCACCACACTAAAATTCATTACACTGATTATCCCAATTAGTCTGTGTTACTATTTAGAGTTACGCAATGCTATATCTATTTAATGAGGATTTAATGTTTTACCAAGCAAAGTCATTTATAATCTATATGTCCGAACAACCTATTGAACTTTTGTTAGTAAAAATTAAATTCCCAAGTAAGACTTGGTTATGGCATTGTGTAACTCTGAATAGCAACACACACTAATTGGGATAATTGGTGTAGACCCAACTCTCATATACTAAGTAGGGTTCAACTGTTGAGAATTCTTATCAAATGCAATTGTTGAATCTTGATAAGTACACTTAATAGTCCTGATTACTGTGGGCCACAATAATTTTCTAGAGCCCATGCTAATTCTCATAATGAGAATTAATGCGGGCCATTGTAAATTTTACCCCACACAAAATTATTAGTAGAAAATTGATAGGGGCCACATTAATTGTTTTCCTAGAAAATGACTGTAATTAGTTATTTCATTTTTATCTTTTTTGTATAACTGTTATTTAATGTGTTGGTCGGAAGTCTTCATGTAGACTAAGAGAAACACCTGCGTCTTGAACTCACCTTAATTCCACCTTGGCTAGAAAATTAGTGTGACCCACGCTAATTATTTTTTACTCTAACATTCCAAATCTACTTTTTTTTTTGAGACAGAAGGCTAACAGGCCAGCGCCAAAGCACATGAGGCATTTGACCACCTGGCAAGTTTTCCGTCAAGTAGAGAGGAGATTTCACAGCTGGGAATCGAACTGCCAACCTCTTCCTTGAGATTTGGATATCTCTCCACCATCATCCGGTAGTTTAGGGTCGTCTTGGACCTATTCCAAATCTACTTTTAGGTCATCATCTTCTTGGTTGTATGAAATAATCTATTGGGTGAACTTGAGGGGTTCTTGGGGTCGGTTGCAAATCCAATGTATCAAACAAGAGCATTTTGCAACTTTTAGTTGACCAAATGGGCCCATTCCAAAGCAAGGTTTGTCAAAGAATGTCCAAACCTTGCTTTAGACATTGTCAGGTCAAAATTATCTCAATCTTTTTGAGATCTACGTACATGTGGATTTCTTAGCTGGTACATTATGCTACAATGTCTAAATGTTGTCCTTTATAGTCGGAGAGATGTGGCATAAATAAGATGCAAAAACAAGAAAAGTGTGGTACAAAATTTCCAAAAATAGAAGGAGATATCAACCCATGGGCCATCAATTAACCCTCCTAAACCAACTGGTTGAGGGAAAAATACACTAGAAATTCCAACCAGTGAAAACTTGAAAAACAATCCCTAGGTCTCATATCTAATCCGATTTGTTCAAAAAATCACATGTGGATTTTGTGTCTTATAGCACCTAACATCCTAAAATATCAAAATTATAGATCAAATTCCCACAAAAAAAGTGTGCATTGTGGCACATTTGGACTCCATGGGCACTTTGAGGCTAATGGTCTCAAGATGGGATTCAAGCTTGAAGACCAATTTCATAAACTAGGAGTGTTTTCTTGGGTTGGGCATAACAAGATTTGGTGGCCTAAAAGTAAATATACTATCTAACAATAATTTTACATTGGCCATCGTATCACATAAGTTTATTGTGTGCAACCGACCCGGGAACCCTAAGGTTCACCCAAGCTGGATTCTAAATAAGAAATTTAGTGTTCAAGCAACTTGGTCAAACCCCAAATACTGCTATTATGTTATTTAAATTACTTTTTGCTATTTGGGCAAAGAATGACACTCTCATAACATTAAGTAGCAATCCTAGGAGGGAACCCTTTGAGTACCCGCAAATTTACCTCAACAAGAAGGGAAAAACTTGCAAAGCAAGGGTGAATGAATGAAAAATCAATCAAATATAGAAGCTTCAAAAAGGTATCAAAGAGGTTTCCAATGCGGGTGTCGGGAGACTTTTCCAAAAAGTGCAACTACCTTTTTGACCTCACCAACTTTCCCGTTGCTTTATAGCTATTTAGATTTGTCTAGATCGTAATTTAGCCTAGATTAGAACCTTTACCACCACTTGGCATTAGTTTTGTCCTAGAAACCGACATAATTAATTCTAAGCATTGAAAATAACTACCCAAATAGATTAAAAATAGCCTAAGCAAAACTCAAACTTAGTGCTACCTTTGCTCTTGAAAGAGCATCAAACCAACACGCGCTAGTTTGATGCTCTTTTGAGAAGGTCAATCCGGGCTTGCTACTCAATGTTATACTATAGCACATGGAACTCATAACGCTAACCCACACTAACATAATGTCAAACTGGTGTAGCAATAAGTCAATTGGATCTGCCATTGTAACACATAGTTTTATCATGTGTAACTGACCCCCAAAACCCCCTTTGGAGTGGCCTCGGGGTCACCCAAGTCAATGGATAACGGCTGTTGGTGGATACACTCTAACGTCGTTAATACGACACTCGTTTATACGACACCCTTGATATTATGACACATTTTTGCAAGACCAAAATTTTTAGTCCAAAACTCCCTCTTTTATACGACTACGGCACTCGACAATGTGGCATTTAGAATCTCCGTTTTGTCATATTAAAGAGGTAGTTAATGCTAAAATTCCTTTCATCTATGTTATTTACATCTAGAAATACATCCAATTTCATTTGGGAACTACTTGGGAACTACTTGGGAACTTCACTTATCATTGGGGACTTAATGATAATTAGGGTTACTAATGTAGAATGGACATGGTTAGGGTTAGAGTGGCCTCTTGCCTAGTATGTTACCTTGTACACGGGTGAATCATATAGTATCACTAGTATCTTGATGCTAAATGTCATGCATCATTGTTGTCTAGTTTCTTATTAGGGAACTCTTTATATTTTGGTGTTAATGAAATTATTAGTTTTTAAATGCTAATAGGAAATTTAGATAAGATGACAATTGCTAACTTGGGTAAGCAACACCAGAGATCTTTGGACTCCTATTTCAAGAGTTCTTGAGAATATTTGTATTTGTTTGGAGTTATACGTTATTATTTCATACCATCTATATTGCTTAAACTTGTTGTATATATTTTAAGCTCATATTACTTGTGTTTTCGTATTCCCTCAATAATATGACAATTTTACGTCATTTGTCATATTAATGAGAAGACGACACCTCAATAATACAACTTTTTTTTTGTGTTTCCCAAATGTGTCATACTAAAGAGGGAGAACAGTAACAACTTTGGTGGAACTCCAAAAACTGCTATTATGGTGTCTTTACTTCATGATGTTTCTTTGCGTAAAAAATTGGTACTTCTAATTTGCAAAACACTATAACACGAAAAACTCAAAATGGCGATATTAACCCGCACTAAATTATACGACAGACCTACATAGCAACACTTCAACATTGTCCATCGTAACACATAAGGTTATATCATGTGAGACCAACCCCAAAACGGGGAGAGAGACTCAGGAAGTACCGCATATGAGCGTCGTACCTCTCATTCATCCAACATAAAAACCCTAAAAGAGTATGGGGCCCAAAGATGATTAATTTTAGTCAACTTGACACCAAAATCAAGTTTAAAGACCTTGAATTAGTCTAGTCCATGTCAGTTTGATATGAATGATAGGCAACAAACCTATAGGGGATCAACCTTAGTTTTATGTTGGATGGATGAGTTGGACTTGGTAGGCTCGTATGCGATGGTAATTCCCTCTCTCTTTCTCTCCAAATGGGCCCGACTCATTTGGGTTCACCAAGTTGGATATCAACTAGGGTAACCTGCCCTATTATAGAGGACTACATCTTGAGCAATTTTTCTATTCATGTGCATTGGCATTTGGCATGAAATGTTTTTCCCATCATAACATTAAGTAGCAAGCCCAGATTGACCTTCTCAAAAGAGCATCAAACCGGCGTGTGCCAGTTTGATGCTCTTTCAAGAGCAAAGGTAGCATTAAGTTTGAGTTTTACTTAGGCTATTCTTAATCTATTTGGGTAGTTACTTTCAATGCTTAGAATTAATTATGTCGTTTTCTAGGACAAAACTAATGCCAAGTGGTGGTAAAGGTTCTAATCTAGGCTAAATCATGATCTAAACAAATCTAAATAGCTATAAAACAATGGGAAAGTTGGTGAGGTCAAAAAGGTAGTTGCACTTTTTGGAAAAGTCTCCCGACACCCGCATTGGAAACCTCTTTGATACCTTTTTGAAGCTTCTATATTTGATTAATTTTCCATTCATTCACCCTTGCTTTGCAAGCTTTTCCCTTCTTGTTGAGGTAAATTTGCAAGTACTCAAAGGGTGCCCTCCTAGCATTGCTACTTAATGTAATGTAGAGGAACCAAACAAAATTTGTCATGATTTTTTAATTTAGTTTATCATTTTGGAATTAGTTATGAATTTTTAGAGTATTATGCTAGAGTGTGCTATGATAGATTTCAGTAAGAAGTTTAGTAGAAACACCTATTCCTGATCAGGACCCCATCAGGAATCTACATGGTGCCATAATTTCGATTAGGCTGCGATTGATTTCAATGATTTCGTTTCGTGGGTGGTTAAAATAAGGTTCCACGTTTCATGGTTTCTGAGGGTTCGTTTCCATGTATGTAGGCCGCTTACCCCACCATATTCTAATGGACATGTAGATACTAATAGGTCTCACCCTCCACGGAAAAACCAAATTGGTTAAAAATAGCATGCGTCCAAAAGGGCGTCAAGAATGTAGTAAAACAATAAAACTCGATTTCTAACAAAGGAAAAAGTAAACTAGCTAAACATAGCCACGCGTCCAAAAGGGCGTCAAGAATGCAACAACCAATAAAACACGATTTTTAGCAAAGTCAACCCAGATTCTATTTTTAACCAGTTTGGTTTTTCCGTGGAGGGTGAGAGGTGGAGTCTACATTTCCACTAGAATCTGGTGGGCGAAGAGGCCTAACATGCAAACTAACCCTAAGTCTGCAACTTTGGTTATGGTATCACCGAGGACTCGAGAGTACCATGACACATGCCCCCGGTCTTGAGTGCTAAAGTGAGAAGAAAATTGTCTCATAATGAGCGGTTATAACAAAGTCTAGACACTGTTGGTAATGTGTTCGGACGAACTTTTGACTTAAATAATTCACAATAATTTCAATTTAAAAAATAATATTACTGAAAAATTTATGGTCCTCCTAATTTCTATCTTCCTACAAAGGGAAAAAAATTGCACCGCCTTATGCTTCTCCAGATTGGGCGCAGAAATGTCTTAAGTGAGCGGCCATGGGCGCCTCTACTCTAGTGTTGAAGTTGGTGGAACCCCTAAAACTGCTGACGAGAGGCCACATCGGCACGGGAACTACGAAGCACCGCTTGAGCCGCCTGGGCCCCCTTGCGCGATGGCCGCAACGGATATGACACGGTCCGAGACCTCGACCAGTTGACAATTCCATTCGCTGACTTCGCTTCCCATGCCATCCCATTCAAATACTTGCGAGGCAGCAGCAGCGTCGTGATGACCAAGATGATTCATTAACAAAGGTGGGTTACTACTGGGGCGTTGTTGCGCATCAACAAGTCCACACAGGGATCGATATTCAACGCTCTCTGAGTCACAGTTTCAGTTTGTAGCGTAGTTGAAATTATAGTTCTATCTCAGTTTCCTCCAAAACGTTAAGGTTGTTGTGGGCCGGGATGGCAGATGCGGTACTTTCCTCCCAACTTTCCCAACGATCGCCTCACAAAATGCCCCGGATGGGAGCTGAATCCTCACATCCCTCACCTCAACAATTGCGTGCCCTGCGATCTAGTACTACTGCGAACCTATATATTGTGGGATACAGTCAACAAGGTTTCAGTTTGTATGTTGAACAAGTACAGAAGAGGTGGAGAAGGAGGAGCTCTTGTAACTTGGTGTTAATTTAGAGCTGGTGATCATCCACGGCGGTGGCGTACTTTGGTTTGGGTTAGGTTTTGGTTTTGGGTGGCTTTTGGGAGGTTTGGGAGGTGTGGAGTGGCATAATTTGGTGCTGTTGGAGAAAATGAGGTTAGGGGATTTGAGAGGTAAATTTGGGATGTCAATATTCTTGGCGCTACAGTTGTTGGTGTTCCTGGTGCTACAAGGACATGCAGCGGTGGTGCAATACGACTGGACCGTCGATTACTTGTCTGCGGCGCCGGATTGCGTGAGCAAATTGGTGTTCGCTATCAATGGGCAGTTTCCATCGCCGACCATCTATGCAGTGGAAGGTGACACCGTGGAGGTGAAGCTCAAGAATGCTCTTCCTACCGAAGGCGTCGTCCTTCATTGGCATGGAATTTACCAGGTGCGGAATTATCATTCTCCTTTCAAAATCCTCAGAAACTATCTCTGCACATCATCATATACACACAACAACGTGCACTTCCATTCAACTCCACTCCCCCTCCTGGGATGTGAAATTTCGTGATCATTCCGAATCCACTCGAAGGGTCCGCTCTCTCTGGCATCTGCAGTACCAGCAGTACCTAACAACAATTTCCGGCTGGCTTAGCAGAATGTCACTCATGGACTCATAAGAAGAATGAATCTGACCGTGCAGGGCGTTAACAATCTCTTCAGCGCTCGATAAAGTGTAAATGTCTAAATGTGCAGGTAGTCGATGGGCTCCATTGATCATGGTACAAGTTAATTACATGCCAATCCTAACTACATGTTGGGAGTCATTTAAAGGATGTGGAACTTCGAAGCTCATGTCTAAATGGTTAGCTCTACAAATTAGGTCGGCTTGCTAATTCGCTATATGTCGTCCGATGATCTGACAAATAATTTTCATGTGGCGGTCTTGGCAATTCCAGAGAGGAACACCATTCTATGATGGCTCGGCCTTTGTGTCACAGTGTCCCATCAATCCCGGGGAGACCTTCACCTACAAATTCAAAGTGGATAGGGCTGGGACCTACTTTTACCACGGCCACTTGGGAATGCAGCGGGCGGCGGGCCTGTTTGGCTCGCTCATCGTGTCCTTGCCGCCCAACAAGAAGGAGCCTTTCAGCTACGACGCGGAGCTCAGCATCCTCCTCGCGGATTGGTGGCACAAGTCCATCTACGAGCAGCAGCTGGGGCTCAACTCTATTCCCTTCCAGTTTGTGGGCGAGCCACAGGTAAAACTATATGCAAACCCGCCTGCAGCTCCTTGTATCAGCTTCCCAACTCTTAGTCCATAGATGTGTTCTCGTGCTTTCATATGTATCGATATGGTGTTGATTCGGAATGGATTTTGGTGTCCACGGGTTTATAATTTGGATGGGGTTCGTGGCATGCAGTCTTTGCTGATCCAGGGCCGAGGGAAGTACAACTGCTCCGAACTGCCCGCTTCGAGCTCACCAGATCGCTTGTCTTGCAACACCACCAACCCCGAGTGCTCGCCACACGTGCTGCCTGTGACTCCCGGCAAGACCTATCGCCTGCGCATCGGCAGCGTCGCTTCCTTGTCCTCTCTCAACTTCATCTTGGAGGTAAGCTAAAAGTTGCTCTACTCCTCACAGCTCCTCGTCAGCACTTCAGCAACCTGGAAATTATTGGTTTGAAACTGAATTTTATTGAAGAATGAAAAACATTTCCTCAATATACTGTAGTAGGGTGCTGTCTGGTTCAACCCTTTTGAGTGCCGAAAGGTGATTCCACGTTGGATTGACCACGTCTTGATCAATTTGAATACGACACGTGGCAAATTTTATTCCCTTGGAATAATCAACAGCACCCTACTACGGTATTTCAACTCCATCGTGAACAGAATATAGAATTGGGTCGCTGACATGGACAAAGGTACTACAAACTATAACTGCACCGTACTTCAAAATCAGAAAACCATCATCATCCGGAAGCATAATTTTAAGAAAATTAACAAATTCGAACGCATCATGTCATGCAAGACATGTGATCAAATGCCACGAATTCTTCGAATTCTGTTCTCCGTGAAGAGATTGGTCATGCTGGGCACGGATTGACTGTTCTAAGTAGATGATGATGATCTGGATGAACTCGGAATGCAGGGTCACAACATGACAGTGGTGAAGGCGGATGCTCGCTATGTCGAGCCATTCGTAGTCGAGAATCTCGACGTCTACTCTGGGCAATCCTACGACGTGCTCTTCACCGCAAACCAGGACTCATCTAAGAACTACTGGGCGGCCGTGAACGTTCGGGGACGAAAGCCCAGCACCCCAACAGGTCTCGCAGTTTTGCAGTACCTGCCTAACCCTGCAACCCAATTGCCAACGACCTCTGCCCCGGTGAGCCCCCTCTGGAACGACACGGCGACAAGTCTAGCGCAAGCTAAGAAGATCCTCGTGAAGCCCGGAGGCTACGAGGCATCGCCGCCCAAGTACTCCAACCGCACTGTGGTGATCCTGGGCACGCAGAACCTGGTGGACGGACACACCAAATGGGCTCTCAACAACATATCCTATGTGCCCAAGGCCACCCCGGTGCTCGCAGCATTCAAGTACAACCTGAAGGGCGCATTCGACTCCACTTCTCCCCCGAACAACATCCCGGTGCCGAATTACGATGTCTTTCAGCCACCGCCGAATAACTCCAGAAATGCCACCTACGGCAGCCCGGTGTATGTGTTCAAGAAGGGGAGTGTGGTCGATGTGGTTGTGCAAAATTCTAATACCTTGACTGTCAACAACAGCGAGATTCACCCATGGCACCTCCATGGGCATGACTTTTGGGTGCTGGGTTATGGCGTGGGGTTGTTCAACGAGAAGCGAGATGCTCCCACTTTTAACCTGGTTAACCCTCCGGTGCGCAACACGGTGGCAGTTTTTCCTTACGGATGGGTGGCCATCAGATTCATCGCCGACAATCCAGGTGCGTGGCCATTCCATTGCCACGTTGAGCCCCACTTCTTCATGGGGATGGGCACTGTCTTCGCCGAAGGCATACACAAAATCCCTGCTCTTCCCGCTGAGACTCTGGGATGTGGAAACACCAAGCGAAATCTATAGTAAGCCTGTTCGGAACAGGAACTGTGATTGATTTTTAGTTTAAGGTCAAGGGGTGCAGCACTGAATCCACTAACTTGAAGCACCGATCGAATTTCATTGGCACTCGTCTGCTGCAGACAGCAGATTCATCAGCGGCGTCCGTCATGGGCTTGTTCAAAAAAGAGTTAATTAGGGTTGTTAAGATTCCAGATTACAGAGGATAGGTGTTCACACGAGGAGAATTAACAGTTTCATCATTTTGTGTCCTGAAGGACAAGATGTGGATATTAAAACATAGGGAAGGTGTATACCAGATCACAGGAAGTGGGTGCAACTCATTATTGCTGCATGCCACATGTACAATTGCACATTGAACTAATAATATTTATTCATCCGTGTAGATTGAAACCATGTGATCAAATTGTCGTGTCACTTGTCGATACATGCGTGGACTGTACATCTACATATGACTTGTTCGAGAACACAATCTAATAGGTCCTTGTTTCTGCGCTGATCCATACGAGCTGTCTTACTTCATGCTTCAAGTGTTGATGATGTTCATCGATTGATCATCCTAGAATTTCCTTCAATGACATTGAATTTAGTGCTGATAATCAATGTCTTGTAACTACTTTGGAGACGAGATTATACCAATATCGCATTCTGCTAGGAGTGAGGTCCCGTAGATTGAACCCATGACATGATCAAATTTCTTTCTAATTTCTACAGCCATCTTTAATGCTCAACAGGTTCAGCGTAAATCATCATCATTAAGATCTTCACAGAATATATATCGACAGTCCGCAGTCCTTAATAGTGTCCACCCCATTCTGAGGATTGTCTTCAAGCTCAGTGTACTAGACATGTGGCGAGCTACAAAACCTAATTCTGAGAATAATTGTCTTCAAGCCCACTGTAGACGTGTGGCTCCACCAAACCTAATTCGGATGGAGAATTTTATCCACATGTGAACAATCGTGGCTGCAATGTCGACTTCAATCCAGGTTGGAATAGTCAAGGATCTCTCCGACTTCTCCAGTTAATAGCTTTTACATATAGATATGAAATTTAATCAATTCAAGTTTTTGACTTGCATGAAGGAATAATTCTGTGTCATCCGTATTATGATGAGTAGGTGTTGGACCTGTGTGGTTATGTTGGATGTAACTTTGTGAGTGTTGTCCTATATATCCTCATCAGAATACCAGATGAAGCTTGAATTCAAATTGTAAGTTCTGTCAATCCGTTGCGTGAGGGTCATGGATCAGGCAAGCCTAGCATCCTCATGGAAATATGAGGTTCAATTGGGTAGAATTATTTCTAAATTTTTCTCATGAAATCAATTGCGAAAATAATACAACCTTCATATCTATGGGAATATTTTGGAACATAGGATGGGGCCGGAAGCTTGCACGAATAGCTTTAGCAACGATCTTAAGATGCACAGTTATCAAGAATAAGGTGAGGATTGCTAGAAAATTTGAAAAGGAACTAACGGGTAACAATTGACAATTAGTGTAACCTACACACATGCTTCAATAAATCAAAACTGTGACACTATTGGGCTGGTGAAACCAAATACCAAAACATTGTAGTCTTGTCAATGAATGGGGAGAGTTTGGAAGAAGTCGGTCAATACCCTAGTGTTTTCAAGTCCAACCAATTGCGTGTTGATTACTTTCGGATTCTCCTTATAAATTCAGAGTACTTATTCCACAGATTCCTCTTAAATGATCGACGATTTGCCTAAAGTCTTGAACTTGAACTTGCTATTTCTTAAACTCAACCGGCCCATCTGTAACTAGTGGTTGGTTCTCCCCGAACATAGTCTTATGACAAAACCTTCACCCAGTTGTGGCAGAATTGATTCTGTGAGCGACATATTCATTGTTAAGTGTTCGAAGTTATGAGTCCTCTCCCCTCTGTTTTGGGTCCCATGGCCTTGTATGTTTTTTGGCATTGGAATAATTTCTTGTTTCAATTATCTCAAAAACAATAATAGATAAAATAAAGTATTCGAAGCTGATGTTAAGGAGGACTTGTCAGTTGCAACTTCTTAGACCATTTCCACAATGTAATCTGTGTAGGAAAGAATCACACGCTCTCATGCTATTCCCATCAGTGTTTGATAGGCACCAGATGGTAATCCACATATTTCTGGTCAATCAATGAACTGTATTCAAATACAATATATACAGCACGGACAACATTAACATTTGAGACCAAGTACTACAGTAAATATGATATTTAGTGTCACTATGGTAACTTTTCAGATGACACTTCTTATGAATAAGTGAACAATTTTTGTCATATATGATGGATGAGTTCATCCATTGGCCAAAACCCTACCTTCTCTTGTCAACAACTTGTGATGAAATATTGTCATGGATGATTGAAATTTTGATGAATAATCACTTGGTAAGTGACAGTAATTGCAACACTGTAAATCTATAATCCCCCGAATTTTTTACAAGGAATGACAAATGATGTTGGGTTAACATTTAATGTTGGTGACACTATACCGTGGTTTACACTTAGTCTTGAGCAAGACAATTAAAATTGGTGACACTAAATATCATATCTAGTGTAGTCAATTGTCCAACAGATAAAATTTAGCGATCTTAATTTCTGTCAATGATGAATATATGTGCTTCATGCTTCATGAGTGAGATTCCAATGTGTTAGCAGGATTTCTCTGCGTGCCCTATCTACGATGATGCTGTGCTCTGCCACACCATGCCTCGCCTGTTAAGCAAGTAATGGATGATCAAGTTTTGACTCAGTTTCACATTCTGCAAGTGCAGTAAAAAAGCAATTAAACATAGATGAATTTCAAGCAAATATATGTATGTGAACAGAATTTATCTAAAATGTGGATGCATAAGAACAACGGGGAAAACCTATGATATTACTCAATGGTACATTCTGTGTTCTTGGAACAGGGCCAATTCCACCGACTCTACAGCTAAACAACCTCAACAAATCGCAAGAGAAGTCCTTTGGATTCTATCCTGGTGAATTAACATTGCAATCTGCACTTTACATTTTGCCAGTGTGGATCATGTACTCTGCAAAGATGGTGATGATTTCATAAGATATCATCCTTGTGAGCAGGATGGCAAGAAACGCAGTTGCTGAATGAATTAGCCTTGCAGGTCTCCTAAGGATCTTCAAAACTACTTTCTACTAC
Source organism: Polytrichum formosum (assembly GCA_964035585.1). Lineage (NCBI taxonomy): Eukaryota > Viridiplantae > Streptophyta > Polytrichopsida > Polytrichales > Polytrichaceae > Polytrichum > Polytrichum formosum. The sequence goes on from OZ037941.1 coordinate 5,101,201, forward strand.
TGTGACATATACAAAATGTTCAAGCTGCCACATAGCTATCAGCACACATAAGTTTAATCATGAAGCTGCGTCCCTCATAACACTACTCAGCTGATGAGCTGTGTTTATGGGCCCCATATAATATTTAGTGTCATATGGTATTTAATGTCACTATGGTAATTTTTTGGATGACACTTTTTAAGAATAAGTGAACAAATATTGTCATAACAATCACTATATTCGTTAATTTGGGACTTTTTCGGCATTTTGAGACAATTACAAATATAAGAACATGGATAAAATCACACAGATATTGGAGAATGTTGTAAGATGCAAATACTTTGAAGTGGGTGTTCATATCAAGAACCCAATTAAGAACTCATATCAAGATGGTTTAGGTAGGACGACCCAAACATTAGACCATGTTGTTGTGGTCCATATATTAATTTGAGACAAGAGAAAGTCTCAAATTAACGAATATAGTGATAACACTATATTCGTTAAATTGAGACTTTCTCTTGTCTCAAATTAATATATGGATCAAACAACATGAAGACGTCCGAAACTATATTGTCAACAATCTCAAATATATTATATGTCCTAATATCCCAAAATGTATGATGTCCCGACATGAGCACATTGGGTAGAGCACTTGACACCAACTTCATCAACAAAAACATACTCAAATCAAATTGGGTAGAGCACTCCAAACCAAATTCACCCAACAAATCACATAGAACCATGGCTATTATTAGCATGTTCAATAATATATAGACATTGCGACGTACATAGCATAGGGTTTAGGGTGCATATTTAATCAACCCGACAATTTAGTCCCAAACTTAATCATAAAAAGAAATTCACATTTGTTATGAAATATAGTATATGGATATTCATCCAACCCCAAACAATATAGCATTCGTAAGTTCTACCCAAACTCTACCCCAATTTTGAAGAGTACACATATGACTAATATATGTTTGCTACATTTACATATGAAACTATAATCATGCTAAAACAATCCTACCAACTTCTCATTCAATGTGGGTTGCTTCTTGTGCGATCCGAGCAAGGTTGTCTTTTGCAGAAGTTATGTACTTTTGAGGGATGGACACTGATCCACTATGATTTTTCCGTGGTTTCCATGCTATGAATATGAAATCTGTATCTATCCAAGATGGACCCTGCTCAGAATCCACCTTCCACCGAAAGTTATGGTTTGTATCCCAGCCTGTGTAATGCCGAATCACATCTTCATTCCGTGCTATTGGTCGGTAGTACTCCACTTCGATCTGTCGAAAATGAGGGCTGGAAGTTGCAAAATTTGGTTTGGACAAAGCTCTTGCCACCCACATTGGCTTTGCATATGTCTCATTTCCAGGACGCAAAATGAGCATATAACCTTGATGACAATCCACTGCAATACGGAAAGATGGTGGGGGACGTTGACTAGCAGGCCCAACGTAATGGTCGTCCACATCAAACTCCTCACGAACCTCTCCATTTTCCAAAAGGCTAGCCTCCGGAGCTTGTACATCCACACGAGTTTGTGGCCAAAATCCGTGCCTCAAAGTATGGGGGCTATCTTGGTGGAGGTTTGCCAAAGCGGCACGAATGATGATTGTGAAGATGTTACCGAGCAGGTAAGTTTCCAGATGTTTGAACATGATGTTAGTCTCATGTCCTGTGAAGGTGATCCAGCACGGAGTTCATTGGTGGATGACATACAGTTTTACATTGAATGTAAGAGTAGAGCACCCAAGCGGGCACCAGTTATTTGCATGCATTGTTCAAACCCGACGGATTCCTAGAAGAAATCAGAGCATTTACTGGGAATATGACTTCGTCATTGATATCTTGTACATGTGGCTATAAATGTGTGCAGGTTACCAAATCAACAACTTCATCGGTCATACAATATGCATATCCAAGGGAACACTATATTCGTTAAATTGAGACTTTCTCTAGTCTCAAATTAATATATGGATCAAACAACATGAAGATGCCCGAAACTATATTGTCAACAATCTCAAATATATTATATGTTCTAATACCCCAAATCTATGATGTGCGGACATAAGCACATATGGTAGAGCACTCGACACCAACTTCATCAACAAAAACACATTGGGTAGAGCACTCAAAACAAAATTCACCCAAAAAACATATAAAATGATTTCTATTATTAGCATGGTCAATAAAATATAGACATTGCAACATACGAAGTGCATGTAATAAATGCATATTTCTTCAATGGACAATTTAGTCCCAAACTTAATAATAAGATGAACTTCACATTTGTTTTGAAATATAGTAAATGGATATTCATCCATCCCCAAACAATATAGCATTCGTAAGTTCAACCCAAACTCTACCCCAATTTTGAAGAGCACACATATGAGTAATATATATTGCTAGAATTACATATGAAACTATAATCATGCTTACACAATCCTACCAACTCTCTCATTCAACGTGGGTTGCTTCTTGTGTGATCCGAGCAAGGTTGTCTTTTGCAAAAGTTATGTACTTTTGAGGGATGGACACTGATCCACTATGATTTTTCCATGGTTTCCATGCTATGAATATGGAATCTGTATCCACCCAAGATGGACCGTGCTCAGAATCCACCTTCCACCGAAAATTATGGTTTGTATCCCAGCCTGTATAATGCCGAATCACATCTTCGTTCCGTGCTGTCGGTCTGTAGTACTCCACTTGTATTTGTCGAAAATGAGGGCTGGAAGTTGCAAAATTTGGTTTAGACAAAGCTCTTGCCATCCACACTGGCTTCGCATATGTCTCATCTCCAGGACGCAAAATGAGCATATAACCTTCATGACAATCCACCGCAATGCGGAATGAAGGTGGGGGACGTTGACTAGCAGGCCCAACGTAATGGTCGTCCACATCAAACTCCTCACGAACCTCTCCATTTTCCAAAAGGCAAGCCTCCGAAGCTTGTACTTCGACACGAGTTTGTGGCCAAAACCCATGCCTCAATGTATGAGGGCTATCTTGGTGTAGGTCTGACAAGGCGGCACGAACACGTGTCCAATAATGTATCCAACTCCCGTAACGATGCCAACATGATCCACCAACATCCGCTATCTTCAAACTCTCCCAATATTGTATGAAGCCTGATATACCTTTCAAAATATCCTCCAAATTCTTCATGGGTATTGGCTTGCAAGGCCTGGGCTCTCCATCCGGTAACATCGTCTTTCCATCCGCATCCACGCGCCACACAAGGAGACCTTCCGGCGGGCTCCAGTCTTGTGTCGTGCACAACAACTTGTATTGCATGGCGGGTACACCATCGTCACGCATGTAGAAGCGGAATTGTTGTGCCTTCGTATGCCCGATCAATCGGTGAGCTCCGCTTCGAATAAATGGTTCTATAAATGCCTTAAAGTCAGGCACCTCCTCAATCATATGGGGGATGACGGGAACGTTCTCCAAATCCATGTACGACTTCATCAATAAGGGGATTGTTGGAAAATCCTCCTCCCTCAACTTCATGCTCCACCGCCCAAAAGATGCATCAATATCATCGTGCGTGTGGCCTACCAGTAGGAAGGACACAAAAACCTCCTTGAAAATGCCTTTCGCAACCAACAACGACCAATATGCAAATACATATCTACTTTTATTGTCCTTGGCACAATTGTCCAATTGGACACGCAAAGTGGGGGGCAACTTCTTGGCAATCACGGGTTCACTGGGTGGCTCTGGCAACGAATGCAAGCATACATCTTTTCCATCCAACACCGCTTCATATAAAGGTGTTGAACCCGTATTTTCAAATAACAATCCTGAAGAATAGGCCGGCGGTTTCTCCAAATCACGTAAAAGCCTTGCGAATGACCCTATCGTGTGGTTTGAATCCGCTGGATACAAATCAAGAGCATAATGAGCAAACTTGACATCCCCATGTCCATGTGCAATCATTCCTGCAATGCCAACCCAATGTGATTAGTATCTATGAATAAATAAACCAATTTGAGGGAATCCATGTTCTCAAGCACATCACGTAATAAAACACCACAACATTTAGGGTATGCGATGACATTGTTTCCAAATTCAACTGTAACCGATACAGGCAGCTTAAAAAGTCCATCCGTGGCCTTGATTCGATTTGCAAAACATGGGGAGGCTGTTTTGGCATGATCCATTTTGTCATGGATGACCGTAAGAACCTCCAAGGGTCTGGAGATGGACAAAGCTCTATTTGTGTAGTAATCATTACGGTGTGCCTCTTGCATGTTTACATGCTTGAAATAGTTCAATTGATGTGCCGCATATGACTCGGTGCCCATCGTGTGTGCATCGCGAAGGCGCTTCAACTTCTCGCAATTAGAGCAACGGGCAAATTTGTCCCCTCGTCTTTTTATAATGTATTCGCTAAAGTTTGCTTTCTTGATTGCACTCAATTTTGACAATGAAATAGGCTCCAAACCGACCTTCTCGCCAACTGCATTCACGTCCAACAATATGTCTTTCCATTTTGTGCCTGTGGGAAGAACTTTCTCCACAACCTTTTCCCCGGTTGTGAGTGTGCGTGTTTTGTGTGGCATTGCATCGGCAAGGGGGACGATGATGGTCGCCAGAGTGGCCGTTGCTTGCCTTGTTGCTTCCCTGGGTTTCTTTAAACCCACGTTCCCATGGTGACGGGAACGGCGGCCTTCCTTGGCATAAGCAGCTTGTCTATAAAAGTCCGCTTTTGACACACCGTGAATGGTGTACCATGCCTTACAACACACGTCTATGCTTTCAATGGTGATGACCTTGCGACCCGTCCCATTCACATGTATCGCCCTATGGACATCAAGTTTTTTGGTGGATCTTAGACGGAAATCTCCAAGCCACATTTCTTCGCGGATGGCCTTCAATTTATCCCTTGGAAACAATTGGCAACAACGATGCACACAACAATCCTTTGTGGCAACTTCTCTAATGGACTCCTCGCCGAGCAACCTTTGGCGTTTACAATCAGTTGCAGAGGGAGTAGGACGTGCCAATGTCTCGTACTTTCGTAAGCCTTTGCGGGGCCGAATGTTTGCTTGGAGCTCCATTTGGTTTTGCATGTATTGTCGTTCATGGTCACGCAAGCTAACTCCATCAATCGTGACATTCCTCAATGGCCACCTGCGGAGGGAGAACCTATGAGTGGGATCCACCTCGGAATGAATGAGTGACTCCAATATGACAACCCCAACGACCTCTGTGCCAAGTGGGTTCTCATCAATGCAATCTTGTGGATGGGTGTTACGACAAATACCATCCGCCACAGCAACTCCACTATCATTAACGAGTACCACCTCCAAATTCAGCCACGAGGCCCTTGAAAGTCCCGGACATTCAACAATGGGACAGTGCGGTACGGAAGGCGAAGGTAAATCCAAATGATCTTCATCTGGACTGTCATCCATAGTAGCCTCCCCGACAATGTCTAGCTCATCCTCAGATGCAGATGGCCAAGTGGCCATGTCTTCAGATGACCAATCCCCTCTTTCACTAAACCCATCCATTGTGCCTACACACATGAACATACCACCTTGTCAAAAAAATCACAAAAATTGTAGATTCCAAATGAAGAATACAAAAACCAGCTTATATAATCAAAATTGCAAATACTCAGTGCTCATACATGTTCATATGACAGCTATGCCATTGGGTTTGCAAAGGTTTGGGTTGTCCAGCGGACACACTGTCATCCAGAGCCCATCCACACTGTGGGGATGGCTTTGGGTCGAGCGGCCCAAACCTTGTGGCAGGATGGGTTCATGGTCTTCCAGAGCCCATCCACAATGTGGGGATGGGCTTGGGTCGAGCGACCCAAACCTTTTGGGGGGATGGGTTCATGGTCATCCAGAGCCCATTCACAATGTGGGGATGGGTTTGGGTCGAGCGACCCAAACCTTGTTGGCGCAGGATGGGTGTAGGCTCATCACAGAGAGCACCCACACTGTGGGGATGGGCTTGGGTCGAGCGACCCAAACCTTTTGGGGGGATGGGTTCATGGTCATCCAGAGCCCATCCACAATGTGGGGATGGGTTTGGGTCGAGCGACCCAAACCTTGTTGGCGCAGGATGGGTGTAGGCTCATCACAGAGAGCACCCACACTGTGGGGATGGGTTTGGGTCGAGCGACCCAAACCTTTTGGCGGGACGGGTTCATGGTCATCCAGAGCCCATCCACAATGTGGGGATGGGTTTGAGTCGAGCGACCCAAACCTTTTGGCGGGATGTGTTCATGGGCATCCAGAGCCCATCCGCAATGTGGGGATGGGTTTGAGTCGACCGACTCAAACCTTTTGGCGGGATGGGATCATGGTCATCCAGAACCCTGCCCACACTGGTTAAATGGGTTTGGGTCTATCAGGGTCAAACTAAAAACCGCCCACACTAGGGCAGGTGTTTGGGTCGACCGACCCAAACTTTAGAAGGGTCATACTAAAAACCGCCAACACTAGTGTAGGGGTTTGGGTCGACCGACCCAAACCCACCGCAGAATCCGGCGTATAATGCGGCGGAAATTGCGAGGTGGGATGAATTTGAGCTCATTCCGAAGTTCACAGTGGGGTTGCATGCTGTGGATAGCTGCTCGTGAACGGCAGCGTGCACGAACCTTGAAGTACAGCTCCGACTGAGAGTTCTCCCTACGATTTCAGGAGTGGGAGAAGAGCAAAAAGAACCGACTTTTGGGGGGTGCGCCCCTTTATACTATCCACCTCCGCTTCCCCAACTTCCTCATTGGATGCCTTTCCCGCCTAGTTCTCCTGCAGAGGTTATTTTCAAACCTCCTGACAGAATTCCCCGCCTTTTGTTAATTATAAAAAAATGCGAATCTAACCTAGCTCTTGGATACCCCAACCGTCATCTGACTTTGTGTGTGTTGAGAATGTCTATTGAAAGTAATGTGGATATTTAATCCGTTTCATATTGTTTTGTGTGGATATGACATGCACCATTGGAAGGAAGGGTGGCGGCCACATGTATTTTTCCAAGTGTCATGAGGAGAAAAGGTTTGGGATAAGTGATTTATATTAAAGACTTCTAGAATGTCACTCTAATGCATCATATACATATTAAATCATGATACTAATCTACTTGATCTCAAACATTACGGTATATTTTAACCAATATGTAGACAAAAGAAGTCTAAACATTGTGTAACGCCTTATGGTAAGAGTCACTAAATACAATAGTTAAAGTAGTTATTAAGATCCTCGCATGAGGAATTATATAATGATTGCATACAACATTGCTCTATTCTCTCGCATGCAAGTGTGGCAATGACGAACGTATGTGGACGTCGTTAAGGGGATACTAACCACCAATGTCGCTTTTTAGTTCAATCTTTCAATGATATTTGAATCTAATATCCTCAAGTTCACTTCAAGTTTACTAATGTGTGTGAGCAAAACATCCAAAGTTGGACCCTAAACCCTTATAACATCCACAACATGAAATGTGTATTGAATAAACACAAGACCAATTAGTATATCATGTTTAAACGTCCCAAATAACATATTAACACGATCAAGATTGTATTTACTCTAACCTTCCTATTAGACTCTTCTTCATATACAAACAACATCTATTATATCTTGCGCCATTATGTAATATACGTGGAGGGGACATTGAATAAGAACATGATTGCGTGAATGGCTTCATTTGATGTTGTGCTTCTCCGATTTACTTTTATATCACATTCCATATATTACATATATCATAAACCATGGTTTATTGGCAACTATGTGATTCATCAAAGTGAGCAAAACATCCAAAGTTGGACCCTAATAACATCCACAACATGAAATGGCATTTGAATAAATACAAGAACTATCAGTGTATCACGTTTAAACGTCCCAAATAACATATTAACATAATCAAGATTGTCTTTACCATAACCTTCCTATAAGACTCTTCCAAACCTTGGACAACTAACTAAGTGGCCAGCTATTTAGTTAGCTAAAAGCTCCAACTAGCTAAAGCTACGTAGGAATTTGGTGCCTCAAAAGAATAGCTAGCTAAAACTAAGTGCCATAATCTGGGCGAGGAAAGGTAGCTAGCTAAAGCTAGCTAATAGCTAGTTGGAATGTAAAACATACATTATTTTTTTAATATTAGGGGGGATCCCATATAGCAAAAACCTTGTTGTCCAAATTGACACCCACTTAGTTAGTTGTCCCATGGCTACAGTTTAGGTTTCGATTATGGTATCTGCAATCAATTTTCTGTAGGCCATTTCCAAGCTAATTCTTTTGGAAACTCTCAATTTTTACATTGAGATGTTTGTGTAGAAATCTCAATACACATGGCACGGTCTTCACTGTTCCTAATAGTCAATAGTCACATAGGAATCTAATAAGATCATTAGTGTTAGCCGCTCACCCTAAGTGGGCATTTAATTAGGAACAATCTTCTAGATTAGTTAGTCAAGCTTATAATTAGGAACAATCTTCTAGGTAGGTTAGTCAAGCTCATGGTTGGGCTCACTTGTATATATATAATGAGCAATGTAGCACCAATGCCAGTTGAAAGTGAGGAAGCCAATGTATACGTGTGGATTTAAAAAATTCAAGTTTCCTTGTGCACCAACATGAAAATAGAGAGGCAACCACGAGCAATACAACCAACTATATATTGTTTGGTTTCGTGTGAATGGATTTCTCTTTGGTTTAGAATGAATATGCATGTCACACAACTTTCTAGCTAGTTGAAGCTAAGTGAAAATGAGAGTTCCGAAAAATTTAGCTAGCTAAAGCTAAGTAGGAATCCTAGGTTCGGTGAACCTAGCTAGCTAAAGCTAAGTGACAAATAGGGGCCCGACCTATTTAGCATGATGGTGATACAAGTTGGCCAACTATCCAAGGTCTGGACTCTTCTCACCAAAATGCACAATGTTACCCGTTAATATTGGATAGATTAATATGTTATAATCCTAACCCCTTACCCCCTAAACCCTAAACCCTTAACACCAAATATCGTAGTTGTTCACTGATGCCTCCATATACAAACAACATCTATTATATCTTGCGCCATTATGTAATATACGTGGAGGGGACATTGAATAAGAACATGATTGCGTGAATGGCTTCATTTGATGTTGTGCTTCTCCGATTTACTTTTATTTCACATTCCATATATTAAATATATCATGAACCATGGTTTATTGGCGACTATGTGATTCGTCAAAGTGAGCAAAACATCCAAAGTTGGACCCTAATAACATCCACAACATGAAATGGCAATTGAATAAATACAAGACCAATAAATACAAGACCGATTTACTTTTATATCACATTCCAAGTAAATATATGATCATCAATGGTTTATTGGCGACTATGTGATTCATCAAAGTGAATATATAAGGGATTTACAAAAAACTTGAGCATGTTAGCATTTTGAACTAAGGATCATGCAATTCAAAATCCTTACAAAATGCACTTGGGGAAGGCATTCATTTAGGCTCCACACTGAAGTATTCTAAATTTCCGAATTTCATGTTGGGGGGTGGGGGTTATATTTCTTATTCATTGAATAATGTGTGAGTTGTTGGCATCATTGGTAAAGTCTAAAAGTCAATGATTACATCGTTAAATGTCACGCAATTGTATTATTTTTCTAACGTGCTCAAACAAAAGAGAAACAAATAACTTCAACTTGTTTGGAAAATTTAGGGCATGGTGTCACGTAAGTAGGGGTTAAGTATTAGTTTTAGCATAAAGTTACGTTGTAAAAATGCATTAGTTGTATAAATGGTTAGTCTTGTAGAATACCGCATTTGATGTAGCACCTAAGGGTACTCCAAAGTGTCTTCAAATAACTAATGCCCGCTAAGGGGTTAGAGTTAGGGTTTAGGATTTAGGGTTCCCCGTAACCCTATTTCCGTTGGTGCCCTAATCATGTGGGCACCCAATTCCCGAGGCAAACAAAACCCCAGCCGCCACAGTTTCTCCTCCTTTCTCTCTCTCTCCGCGCCAAGCATTCGCTCCGCGTGTCTCTTGGAAGCGCCGCTTTCACGAAGCGCCGCTTTCGCGAAGCGCCGTGGCTATTCAGGGCGGCATTTGATTCCTTCTCTCTCTCCCGCCTAGTGTTTCTTCTCCTTCCCTCCCTTCTCTTGCTCTTAATCTTAGAAGCTAGGAGGTGTTTCCAATAGAACAGAAACCTACGGAGGAAGTTAGTCGAAGATTGTTGAAGGGTTTTCGAGCATTGTGTGGGAGCTTTAGCGAGTGCTTGCGAAGTTCATGTGTTTGTAGATTATTTCTCTTTTGGAGTTTGTATTGTATTTGGAGTGTTTGTGAGATTCAGGAGTTCTATAAGATAATCAGGAGGTGTTTGAGACATATAGAAGTGATTTGAGAGCTTCAGTTGTTGTTGGAGTGATTCAGTTGTTGTTTGAGAGATTCAGTTGTTGTTTTGAGAGATTCAGCTGTTGTTTTGAGAGATTCAGCTGTTGTTTTGAGAGATTCAGTTGTTGTTTTGAGAGATTCAGTTGTTGTTTTGAGAGATTCAAAAGTGCGTTGAAAGCCTGAGGAGTTGTATGAGAGATTCAGGCTTTATTTCAGAGAAGTAAGAATTATTTGAAAGCTTTAGTAGTTGTTTGGGAGTTTAGCGTGTGTCCGAATCACATTCAGCTGTTTGTGTGTTACTGGACGAAGAACACCAGCTCTACTCCACAGTTTTTGCAACAACAGCTTTAAAAGGTAATATCTTTTGTTATACCCAACATGTATTAATTAATTCATGGTGCTGTAGCATACACAACGCATAAGCATTGTATATGCTCTGTGCCAACCTTTAAAATATATATTAAATAGAACAGTTTGGGGAGACGACCCAAACACGTCCTGCTGTTTGGGTCGGTCGACCTAAACCCAACCTCCTATTTGGAACGCTCGGCCCAAAAACATCCTCATGTTTGGGTCGCTCGACCCAAACACGGCATGATGTTTGGGTCGCTCGACCCAAACCCAGCCTAATGTTTGGGTCGCTCGACCCAAACCCGTCATGATGATTGGGTCGCTCGACCCAAACCCAGCCTGATGTTTGGGTCGGTCGACCTTAATCCAGCCTCCTATTTGGTACGCTCGGCCAAACACATCATCATGTTTGGGTCGCTCGACCTAAACCAATATTCATATTTGGTACGCTCGGCCCAAACACATCATCATGTTTGGGTCGGTCGACCCAAACCCAACCTCTAAATTATTATTTTATCAATAAATCCATGATGTTAAACACAATATAAAATGAAAATCCACCCAAAAAATAACAAAATAACATATCACCATACAAATGATGTTCACATATAACAGTGCACAATCCACCAAAATATATGCGCCAATCCATTAAATTTCCCTTAAATCAATTGAAAGAAGTTTGGGTCGAACGACCGAAATTAACATTAAGCTTGAAGAAGTTTAAACTATCCATTAAGCTTGAAGAAGTTTCAGGGTTGTCTATCCCGCCGTTGTGACGGTGTCGTGCCGTCACGACGTGTCGTGTCGTGACGGACCCCTCCGTCACGACACAATAGGGTCCACGTACGGTCAACATAGGGGGAGCCGACTAGGGTGGGTAAAATACTTACCTTCTTGCCAAGGTGGCGTCCTATGTGGCAGAAAACGTCGACGTGGATGTGCATATTTCCCCTGCCACGTAGACCATTTTGCCATTGTGTTTATCATTGTGTTAAAATCAAAGTAATAAAATATTACTAAGGAGGGTGTGGGGCGGACGGGGGCGGACGGGTGGGGCGGACGGGGAAGGGGGGTGGTGCGGACGGGGAAGGGGGGTGGAGCGGACGGACGGGGGGGTGGTGCGGACGGTGGATGGGGGTGGAGCGGACGGACGGGGGTGTGGAGCGGACGGGGGAGGGGGGGGGTGGGGCGGACGGACGGGGGTGGAGCGGACGGGAGAGGGGGGGGGTGGGGCGGACGGACGGGGGTGGAGCGGACGGACGGGGGTGGAGCGGACGGACGGGGGTGGAGCGGACGGACGGGGGGGTGGAGCGGACGGGGGAGGGGGGGTGGGGCGGACGGACGGGGGTGGAGCGGACGGGAGAGGGGGGGGGTGGGGCGTCCCACCCGTCCCACCTGTCCGCCCCGCGTTCCCTCCCGTCCGCTACCCTCCGTCCGCCACACGTTCCCCACCGTCCGCTCCTCGTTCCCTCCCGTCCGCCCCACGTTCCTCTCCCGTCCGCACGCGTTCCCTCACGTCCGCTCCACGTTCCCTCCGTCCGCCACACGTTCCCCGTCGTCCGTACCCCGTTCCCATCCTGTCCGCACCCGTTCCCTCCCGTCCGCCCCGCGTTCCCCCCGTCCGCCCCGCGTTCCCCCCGTCCGCCCCGCGTTCCCCCCGTCCGCCCCGCGTTCCCTCCGTCCGCTCGGAGTTCCCCTACGTCCGCTCCGCGTTCCCTCCCGTCCGCTTTCCGATCCCTTCCATCCGCCCGCGTTCCCTATCGAGTTCCCTTCACGTCCGCTCCACGTTCCCTCCGTCCGCCCGTTCCCCTCCCGTCCGCGCCTCGTTCCCTCCCGTCCGCCCGAGTTCCCTATCGCGTTCCCCACCCGTCTGCTCCTCGTTCCCTCCGTCCGCCCCCACGTTCCCTCCGTCCGCCCCCTAGTTCCCGCCCGTCCGCCCCTAGTTCCCACGTTCCCCGGGATCCCATAATGATTGGGCTCCTCGTTGCCTATATAAAGCCGTGAGGCTTTAGTTCCTACCACTTTCCTCTCCTCCCACCACATAGGGACCCGAGACCTTGTTGCGTCCCAAAGGACAGCATCACCGCGCGGGTCTCAAGGGGTTTGGGAGGGCAGGGCAAATTGTGGGGGAACCCTCGCAATTTTTTTTTCAGATTCACTCGCTCCCGTGATTTTTATCACGAGAGATTTTCACACTCTTTTATTCACGTGATTTTTATCACGACTCATTTTCAGATTCACTCACTCACGTGATTTTTATCACGATGGAGGGGGAGGGCATTGCTCCTTACGAGAACGAGGATTTGAGGGTGCACCGTGCTTGGCTCGTAGGCAATGCATCGGCGAATACTGCCGAGGGTACGGGAAGCGATCCTGGAAGTGGAAGTACTGCAGCACGTCCACCACGTCCAGATCCCTTTCAGTTTGACGAAGAGTTCTTGGCTGTTGGTCATTCGGGAGGCAACCAAACACGGGGAAGCCGTGGAACACGTGGGAGTCGGGGAAACAGTGGACATAGAGGGAGAACTGGAAGGGGACCAAGCTCAGGCAGTTCCACAGAAATACATGCACCGGCTCGTTCGGAGAACGTGCCACCACAATCTCCGACACGGCGGACATCAAGACCGGAGAGCCCTGCACGTGATGTACCTCAGGGTTCGGAGCAGACTGAAAGACGGGGATTAAAACGCCCAGCAGTTTCGGAAGGGACGGAGGACGGGTCCGCGGCATCGGGTTCGCAATCAAAGAAAAGGAAACATAGAGGCAAACGCGACCCGCGGACCGATGAGGCTCGAAATCATTGCAGGATCGTGTTGTTGGATTGGTTTAGAAGTAACAGCATGGTTTATTTGGAGAAAAAATACCTCAATGATGGTACAAAGGGTTTAGAGTTGGCGAGGAACGAGTTGATGCTTATTCTCACGGAAGCCACGTCTGGACCGGAGTTTGAGGAAGCTAGGGGCATGAGCGATTGGAACACATGGATTGAAAAACAAGCTGTGGAAGCAATCTACAATCCAACGATGTCATATGAGGCTATGCATCCTGGAGAGGGAAGTAGTGGTGGGAGGAGGTCCGAGCTGTACATTAAGCTAGAGAATTGGAAAAGAGGCGTAATAGCAGCAAAAGGCGCATCCGCCCGCAACCTTCCCGTTTTTATTGACAGGCAGCTGGCAGACAACATTGCCACTCAGGGCCGGCAGGGTGTCATATGGTTGCCTAGGAATGTGGAGATCAAACCCTTGGATAGGGAAATCTTCCAAGGGACCTTCGGAGTGGTGCGGAGAGTCACAATTCATGGAGCATCATTCATCCCTAACTGGATAGAGTGGGCTGGGAAGACCATGAAGGCCACGAATAGTCTGGAGAACCGAAATGAGCGTTCGGTTGAAGCATTGGCATGCCCAGTAGATCATCCTGGGATAATCAAGCTACAATACCTCCACCCGAAAACATACGAATCCTATTCGATGTGGTGGAATGGAGGCTCCTTGAAGAACATGAGGGTCTATGACCACCAAGTTCCGGAAACCCACGAGCGCACAATCCTTCAAATGCCTGGGGCAGACTTTGAAGCACGGAAACGGTTGGTTGTATATCGAAGGCATCGAGCTTATTTGGCATGGGCTCTAATGTGCATTGTGGATGTAGTGCACAAGCATGACGTGTTGCATAATGACCTTAATCCCAACAATGTCATGCTGCATTTCCCACAAGACCTTGAGAACACGGTTTTCATTGGTGTGTGTGATTGGGGGATGGCATCATGGGGAGATGAAGACGCACCCTCCAACTATGGAAAAGAATCAGTGGATGAGATGAACAAGCACCGCATAAAATACAACTGTGCTGGTCCAGAATTATTCCATGTACGAGGGCAGCGTGGAACATCTACCTCTCCGGTGAGGATGGCTCGGAAACATAGGCACACGTTTCTCTCGGAGTCCTTCTCAGTGGGTGCTTTGGCAAAGAAGATTTATGCCAGGGATTCGACTTCCTCGTTGTTTCAGCTAAACAGTGATCCAAATGGCTTGAAGATGCGGTTTGAGATAGCATTGGATGCATTGACGAAGCCCAATCCAGCGGAAAGGTCAACCATCACACACGTAGTGAACATGTTGAAGTCGCCTCCATACAACATGGTTAACCCGACAATGTGCTTCCGTGACACTGCAAAATAGTTTTTTTTTGTTTTCTTTGCAGCAATTTTGGATCATACCAATTTTGTAACCGTTGGAAATGTAAATAAAGCCATCATTTTTTCATACACAACTTGTATATTGTATGAGATTTATGGATCTTAGTGCAATGTTCATACTCCATGAGGATTTTTGCTTCATAATCGAGAAGAAGTCTATGGGAGACTAACCAAGGTTCTCGCCTCTCGTGAGGCCACATCATTCTTTCACATCGTTGTTATCACATCCATGTGCTAAGTTCAAGTTAACTATAGTTGTTCGTGATATGTCTTGCCAAAATGCAATTACCTATATTTATTCTAATTTTGGTATGCCACAAAATGTAGTCAACTATAGTTATATCTAGTTAACTAAAGTTGAGCACAATGTTGCAATAGTTATATCGGTTGTACACGTGATCCTAAACATCTCTAAATGTTCTTTCTTGTACTCCACACATATTGCACACATACTTCACAATTGCTTATATTTATATTTATATAATTCACAATCACTTTTTTTTGGAAGTTTGGACATAGTCTCGGTTTTTTGGCTCTCAAAAATTCATATGAAGTCCAAAAAATGAGTTCTTGGTATCCATGGATAGGTAATGAAGTCCTCTACAAGAATATGCAATAAAAGTCCTCTACATAATAGTCCCCCCATCCACATAATAAAGTACACTAAAATAGCAATAATCAACTAAGGGTGAACGTAAAGTGGTTAAAAAAATTTCTCTTGGAACTGAGAAGTGGATGCATAGTTTCATATTGCTTTGTGCTTGTTTATCTCAACAGAAACTGTTCGGTTGGTGAATTAAAAATAAATAAATAAATCATAGAAGTGGTACAACATATTATACAAGTCATAACTTTATTATTGCGACAACGTTACAAATGCCCTTTATTAATCATATACATGAACAAACCATGCAAACTATAATATTCCACTTCATTCCGTCATCCCAACCTCGTAGATGCTCCTGGCTTCCGGCGAGGCTCCATTTTTGGAAGAGGATTCGGCTGAAGTAAATCAAAATAGCTAATCGTTCGGTCTTTCATCCGTTCCTTCAATGGTAGCCGATGAGGCGACAATCCTCTCCTCTTCTTACGAATAGACATAGTCTTTGAAGATTCCCCCGCTACCTTGACTATTTCAATGTCGATTGAAGTCTCCTCCACATCCACATCCACATCCACATCCACATCCCCGGGCTTCTCCAAAATATCCGCACACAAATCAATTAGATCATTTAGATCTCCACCCACGCATTGTGTGTGGTCCTTCTCCACCGCATCGATCTCAAAGTTGTCTGCATATCGTCGTTGTTCCTCCGCCGCCCTCATCCTCCAAGCTTGTGTAGATTGTGAGAAGGGAGTCATGACATACTCATCACGAAATCGATCCCTAGCACTTCTCTCATCTCTCTCACGCTCGGGTGTTGCATTGAATGGAATATGGGGATCGTCTAAATTGTGTATCTCCTCATCGCATTCTACACCCTCAAACATGACTCTCCCCTTTCCCATCCTATCCATGATACTCTACCTTCGTTATATGTATGAGTCTCAATGATCTACTTATATATTGACCTCTAAGGACTTGATGACCATGACCAATAATTGATGTAATCCAATATGTAGAGGATCCAATTCTCGTTAGTAAGATAAAGTCAACGCAATCGGAATAAAAATAAAGTTGGTTAGGTTAAAAATGTACACTTTTGAAAAAATCTTCCGACATCCGCATTGGAAACCTCTTTGATACCTCTTTGAACTTTCCATATTTGATTAGTTATCCACTCATTCAACAAATCACCAATTTGTGCTTCAATCATAGTGGTTCATATGGTTTCATAACCGATGTCACCCATCCGAATGCACTTTCCTTCAATAAATCATTAATTTGTGCTTCAACCTTAGTGGTTCATATGGTTTCATAACCGATGTCACCCATCCGAATGCACTTTCCTTCAATAAATCATTAATTTGTGCTTCAACCTTAGTGGTTCATATGGTTTCATAACCGATGTCACCCATCCGAATGCACTTTCCTTCAATAAATCATTAATTTGTGCTTCAACCTTAGTGGTTCATATGGTTTCATAACCGATGTCACCCATCCGAATGCACTTTCCTTCAATAAATCATTAATTTGTGCTTCAACCTTAGTGGTTCATAAACCCTAAACCCTAAACCCCTAAACCCTAAACCCTACGTCATTCCAAATTACTACCACATATGTGCCATTGATTTGTTCTCACACTCATGTAGAAGTGTTTCCATACATGGTTTGAGGGTTTAGGTTCCTAGCTTTCCAACGAACCCACCTGCTTTTTTTTTCGATGCCTACATTTTTTTCATTATAATAATCAATCATTGACAAGATCTTGGCCGTTAGATTGGAGGGGTTATTTTGAGCAAGTAATAAAGTGGCATGCTCCTTTGAGTTTGGACTTTTGGGCTTGGCCTTTGGAGGCTTCACACTATGCCCAACTAAGGCTACCCTTACTATATTTTATTAGCTATTTAGGGTTCATTTCTTTGGACTCTCAACAAAGTTGGGCCGCTCAATCGCACTTTGATCCACTCCCGAGGGTTAACATTTATAGATGGTGACTATAGTGTCCGTTTTTTGGCTCTAAAAAATTCATATGAAGTCCAATTCATATGTGGTCGCAATTCTACGTTGTTCCCCTGCCGCCCCGTTCCCTCCCGTCCGCTCCGCGTTCCCCACCCGTCCGCTCCGCGTTCCCCACCCGTCCGCTCCGCGTTCCCCACCCGTCCGCTCCGCGTTCCCCACCCGTCCGCTAATCGTTCCATCTTTCATCCGTTCCCCCCCGTCCGGTCCACGTTCCCCACCCGTCCGCCCCGTTCCCCTCCCGTCCGCGCCACGTTCCCTCCGTCCGCTCCTCGTTCCCCACCGTCCGCTCCTCGTTCCCATCCGTCCGCTCAGCGTTCCCCACCCGTCCGCCCCGCGTTCCCTCCGTCCGCTCCTCGTTCCCACCCGTCCGCTCAGCGTTCCCCACCCGTCCGCCCCGCGTTCCCTCCCGTCCGCGAACATGGAGCGGACGGGAGGGGAACAGGGGGCGGACGGGGGGAACTGACGGCAGGGGAACGCGGAGCGGACGTAGGGAACGCAGAGCGGATGGCAGGGGAACGCGGAGCGGACGGAAGGGGAACGCGGAGCGGACGGAAGGGGAACGCGGAGCGGACGGCAGGGGAACGCGGAGCGGACGGCAGGGGAACGGTGGCGCGGACGGGAGGGAACGCGGGGCGGACGGGTGGGGAACAAGGGGCGGATGGGTGGGAACGAGGAGCGGACGGGATGGGAACGAGGAGCGGACGGGTGGGAACGAGGAGCGGACGGGATGGGAACGAGGAGCGGACGGGATGGGAACGCTGGAGCGTATGGAGAGGAGCGTACGGAGGGGAGCGTGGGAGCGGACGGGGGGGAACGCTAGGGGCGGACGGGAGGGAACGGGTGCGGACGGGGGGGAACGTTGGGGGCGGACGGGAGGGAACGGGTGCGGACGGGGGGGGACTCTGGGGCGGACGGGCGGGAACGGGTGCGGACGGGTGCAAACGGGTGCGAACGGGTGCGAACGGGTGGGGACGCGGGAGCGGATGGAGGGGCGGACGGGGGTATATAAGTGGAGGGGACCACTTACATACCTTACTCCACTCCTTCTGGGCGCCCAGACAACCCTCCTCTAACACAGAGTGCGGGGTAGCGGGGCTCTCGGAGGAGTTAAGGATCCCTTTTTTGGGATCCTTTTACACTACTTTTGGCAGGTTGTGGCCGGTTTTGGCAGATCCACGTGGCCGTTATTTGGCATATTCCTTGTGACGCGCCCAGTCAACTGGCCTCTGCGTGAGCGCTGGTAGCGGGGTGCTCGAAGGGTGTGCCGAATAGTTGAACTTTAATTTTTAGGGACATTTTTGAACTAATTCCACAGCAACACTATTTTGAAGTGTATGCTTGGATATTTTGTAGCACTATTATGAAGTGCAATTAGTATTTTAAAAAGTAGAGTTCTAGATTAGAATTAGAAACTCCAATTTGGGTGGAATTAGAATTAGAAACTCCAATTTTCAGACATGGCAAGTGGAGGAACTGGAGACATGGCAAGTGCAAGTGGAGGATCTAGTTCTGGGTGTTCCAGAGGACATGGACGCAAGGCCGCTGATTTGGAGTGGAATGTTTACGATGATCCCTCCCAAAAAGCCAGGGTAAGTTGGGAGAATGTACCACAACCGTGGTCAGCGAAGACTGCAATGCAGTACGTGGGCTTCCCTCACTTTGATCGGTTGTGGCCAAGACATTGTCACGAGCGACATTGCAAGGCCGTCAATGCGAGCTATACGCAGCTTGAAGACGTGGAGGCAAAATGGAGATTCCTAACGATACTTAGAAGTATCTCCAATTTGGATAGATGGCCCAAGAGTGCAATTCCAAAGTCGGTGGCGTGTATGATGTATGCGGAGCACGTGTTGCGAGTTAGGGTGGATTGGTCAAGTTTGGGTGCTCTGCATGATCAAAAATTTGGGGGTATTGGAATTGCATTCATTAAATGCACAGTTCCGGATATTCCATACACTCCCGTTCCGGAGTGGTTCAGGAAGAATCCTAAACTAGTGGATGAGCCTGGGGCACCAATTCCAGAAGGTCGGGAACCAAAAAAACCACGTACTCGCAAACGACCAGCCAATGACGTGGAGATGGCCATCGAGGAGGCGTTTGAGCATATGGATGAGGAGGGCATGGAGGTAAATGTCGATGTGGTTAACGAGCTGGTTAACCAGGTGGTTAACGAGGCCCTAAACAAGGTAAACCCTGGTCAACTTGGTGCGGACATGATGGAGAGCAGAATGGAGGCATTGCGCCAGCAACATGCCGAGGAAATTCGTGAGTATAAAGCAAGGATTCTCGAGCTGGAAAATCGACTTGCAACACTTACGATGGGGGAGGCTGGCAGTTCAAGTAGTACACCAATTAACATCCAGTCTTTGGAAGCAGAGAGGGATACAGCTTTACAGGAGGCCATGATTGCAAAGTCACAAGCAGCGGACGTATGTACGAGGAATGAAGTAATGCAAGGAAAGATGGAGGCTTTGCAAAAGGAGGTGGTGGACATGCAACAACAACTTCAAGTGGTCAATGAAGTGGTTGTCGATCACGAATCCAAGATTGGCACACTGGAGGAGCAGAATGCAAGGTTGAGGAAATTTCTATCGGATGCGATCGTGGAGCGAACCAATATGAGGACAGGGACATTGCTTTCTATGGCCAAGGCTCGTCAATATGAAGCTGAATTTGAGAGCATCCAGCGAGAATGGAACCGCAATCATAGATTGCGGAACTTGATGCTCACGTCATGGCCAGATGTGAGCCCAATATGGTGCCCACATGAGGTGTTAACCTCAAAAGTTCAATCGACGGTTGCTTTTACCTTTTCTTCAATTAATCAAAATTCCAAAAGAAGTGAAGCTTTTGTGTTGGGCTTAAAAGGGAGGGTTGACTTCACGGCGGGGAGCCGGTAGCGGAGAGCCGGTAGTTGAAAGCCGGTATCCGGGAGCCGGTAGTTGAAAGCCGGTATCCGGGAGCCGGTAGTTGGGAACCGGTACCCGGGAGCCGGTAGTTGGGAACCGGTACCCGGGAGCCGGTAGTTGGGAACCGGTATCCGGGAGCCAGTAGTTGGGAGCCGGTATCCGGGAGCCGGTAGTTGGGAGCCGGTAGTTGGGAACCGGTACCCGGGAGCCGGTAGTTGGGAACCGGTATCCGGGAGCCGGTAGTTGGGAGCCGGTAGTTGGGAACCGGTACCCGGGAGCCGGTAGTTGGGAGCCGGTAGTTGGGAACCGGTACCCGGGAGCCGGTAGTTGGGAACCGGTATCCGGGAGCCGGTAGTTGGGAGGCGGTATCCGGGAGCCGGTACTTGGGAACCGGTATCCGGGAGCCGGTAGTCGGGAGCCGGTAGTTGGGAGCCGGTAGTTGGGAACCGGTACCCGGGAGCCGGTAGCGAAGAGCCGGTAGTTGGGAACCGGTACCCGGGAGCCGGTACCCGGGAGCCGGTACCCGGGAGCCGGTACCCGGGAGCCGGTACCCGGGAGCCGGTACCCGGGAGCCGGTACCCGGGAGCCGGTACCCGGGAGCCGGTAGTTGGGAACCGGTATCCGGGAGCCGGTAGTTGGGAGCCGGTATCCGGGAGCCGGTACTTGGGAACCGGTATCCGGGAGCCGGTAGTTGGGAACCGGTACCCGGGAGCCGGTAGTTGGGAACCGGTACCCGGGAGCCGGTAGCGAAGAGCCGGTAGTTGGGAGCCGGTAGTTGGGAGCCGGTAGTTGGGAACCGGTATCCGGGAGCCGGTAGTTGGGAGCCGGTAGTTGGGAACCGGTATCCGGGAGCCGGTAGTTGGGAACCGGTACCCGGGAGCCGGTAGTTGGGAATCAGTATCTGGGAGCTAACTTTGGTGGCAGGGGAAAAGAAAGGACGAAGGCGGAAAGGAGACAAAAGGGGGGCCCAGGGCGGTTCAACATTAGGCCTTGAGACACATTAGTTTGAGATCTGGTTAGGCCTTGAGGCACATTAGTTTGAGATCTGGTTAGGCCTTGAGACACATTAGTTTGAGATCTGGTTAGGCCTTGAGGCACATTAGTTTGAGATCTGGTTAGGCCTTGAGACACATTCGTTTGAGATCTGGTTAGGCCTTGAGGCACATTAGTTTGAGATCTGGTTAGGCCTTGAGGCACATTCGTTTGAGATCTGGTTAGGCCTTGAGGCACATTAGTTTGAGATCTGGTTAGGCCTTGAGACACATTAGTTTGAGATCTGGTTAGGCCTTGAGGCACATTAGTTTGAGATCTGGTTAGGCCTTGAGGCACATTAGTTTGAGATCTGGTTAGGCCTTGAGGCACATTGGTTTGAGATCTGGTTAGGCCTTGAGGCACATTGGTTTTGAGATCAAGTTAGGCTTTGAGGCACATTAGTTTGAGATCTGGTTAGGCCTTGAGGCACATTAGTTTGAGATCTGGTTAGGCCTTGAGGCACATTGGTTTGAGATCAAGTTAGGCTTTGGGGCACATTAGTCTGAGATCAGGTGGGCTTTAATCAGGTTGAGGCCTTTGGGCAGACTGGATGGAGATTGGGTTTCGGCCTTGAGGTAATGTGAATAGAATTCAGAGCTACGGAGGATTTATGCTTCGTCCTGGGCAGCTGCAAGGGAATTCGGAGCTAAGAAGGACTGAGGCCTCGGCCTGGGTCAGCTGCAAAGGGGGTCAGGGCTGGGAATGTAAGCCAGAAGTGTGAAGTGGATTCGACCTCTTGAGAATCAAAGGGGGAGTCATTTGGGAAATAGGAGGTTTTAAGTTGAGTTGATAATGGCAGGGTCCCAATACCTTGCAATGTTGTAAGGTGGGTAGTGGGCATTTTGAAGGATACAGTAGGTAGGGCTTAATGTACTTCCAGAATGTGGAAAGTGCCCTCGGGTTTAGGAACCACATTAGTGATTCCGATGACACATGCAATATGTAAGAGGTTAGAAGAGGAAAAAAATGGACTGTGGTTGTGAGTAAAATGGGTGCATATGTATTTTTTCAATACTAATGCCTTATGAGGTTGAATAAAGAGAGTGTGCTTGCATTTAAGTCATTGGGTTATGAGTATGGAGGTTCCCACGCTAAGTTTCTACAAGGACATGTGAGCCATGGATTCCCATCCGGACCACAGACGCTAAGGGTGGGGATTTATGGCTGACACCAGATCAAGAACATATGTACCCTAGTAGGTGGGATGATGAGGATGACTTGAAATTGCCTAACGGGAGCTTGGATTGGCGGCAACTGATCGACTCCGATCACCATTGGAATGTGATCCAAGTGCATGAATATCCATACAGCATGAGGGGTGAGTTGTTATGGCCAGGTCCACATCCAATGGTCTTCGACGGATCCGTGTGTGGGATTTGCGGCAGTCCATTTGGCCCAGAGGGATGCTTTCAAGTTGGATCGTGTGGGGGCCAATTCCATCCACAATGTCTGATAGTGACAATGATCAGGAGACGGCAATGTCCCCATTGCAGATCACCCTTCCACCCTCGTTTGTACCTCCAATTTGGCCTTCGGGATTACATGCCTAAGGACTGGGTGGTAAGGCCAACGGACTATCCCTTCAACCTTTGCGAGTTTGATGGGACTTCTGTTGAGTGGAATTGGTTATTCAATCGTGCAACGGTTGAACTTTGGAACGATAACAAAGATGGCGAATGGACACAAAATCCACGTCAAATTTTGTATGTTGCAGACGAGTTGTTTCCCAACAAGCCTCCAAACCATGGCATGAAAAGATTTTTGTACCAAACTTTTGGTTGGCATTGGGATGCGACAACCATGCAATTACGGAGAGGCATTCAACCTCCTTTTTACAATGCAAGTGGTGAACTATCAATATCGGAGCATGAGTTGGAAGAAGATGCACATGAGATGCCCATGGAACGGGATTCCCATTTTGAAGCGCACTTAGAGCAGTCGTACCACAAACACAGAACGCAGTTGGAGGCAGTTGAAGCACTCTTGAATAGAGTTACGGATGATGCGGTATTGAGATGGCTAAATGGGGGGCCTAGACCACGTAATGTCACTCCACTGTCTCCTGGAAGTCGTCCATATCTCACCCGTGAAACCACGCGAATGATGGAAGCCGGGGAATCATCACGAGCACGACGAGGATCTACTTCAGCTGCAATAGACCTCGATTCAGATTCGGATTAGGCATTTTTGTAGCATGTTTAGAAAGTTGTATAGGAACGGAGGAAGACTTTGTACACATTGAACATATTTCATGTTCAAAGAATATGTAATATAAAGAGGAGTTACCGACAAGTTGTCATTTCTAAGATCGTGTAAAAGATAGCATATGGATGTCACATGTTTTAATGTTATTCGAAACTTTTAAAAACTCACTTGAATATTTGTAATTCATATGATAGTCTAACCAAAAGTACTATTGACTACATAGTCAATATTGAATACCATATAAAGATATAATTATATAAATATGCAATAAATAATTTTAAAAAACATGCAATAAATAATTTTATTACTATAATAAAATGATACAACTTCGAACGTAACGTTCGCTTTGTGGTCTAAATGTCTTACCGAAGGCCCTAAGGTTGTAACTTGTATCAATTTTGACGGAAGTAATAAATTATGGGAGTACGTGGGAGCACCGAAAGAACACATTTGTGCAAAACCATTACGTTCGAATCCGTACTGTAGGATCATTTGCTTCGACACATCTTGGGTCCTCTTCAGACTCGTCTGTGCTGAAATCATCATCCGTTTGGGGAGTCGCGCTTCGAAGATGCAACTCTCGGTCACGTTGTGAGAAAATTATCCTCTTGGTCGGCCGGGAGCCATCTGCATCCTGTATGCCATTTTCATCTAGATGTGGTCTACCCTCATCTTCATTGTAGTCTTCAGCAGTAAACGGAAGCGATCGTCCCTGATACCTCTTCCTAGTACGTTTGACACCTCTCGTAGTTCTCTGGCGCCCTCCACCCGTACCACGACTTGAGTGCACTTCATCTCTACTTCCATCTATAAAAGCATCCCCCGTTGTACTTCCGCCTCCAACTCCAAGACCACCTCTTCCATTGGATTGACTGTGTGGAAGTGAAACAGACGCGGGTGGAATTGCAATTGGTATGTTCTCAACAACATGTCGTCGTACAGAAGGACGACGTGGCGCCTCTATAGTAACATTTCTTGAAACATTGTGCATAGCAACCAAAGTAGCACCCACCGCAGTTGCACGTGAAACACCCAATCTAGAAGTATTGGCAATACTTCGAGTGAGAGGACGATGTTGACCTTGTGCATGCAATTGCACCGTAGAGGTGGATGCAATCCTTTGAAGAGCACGGAATCGAGTTGTAGGCATTTCAGGAACATTGGGCGTTGGATCTTCTATACGATGGTTGGATATGAGGGAGGCATCCATGGATTCAGAATGTACTCGGGTTGGAAGTGGATCATGTTGAACGTGCGTTGGCTCATTTACGGGTAGTACATTGTCGCCTTCACCAAATGAAAGAGAATCGCTCCGATGTTGCAAGGAATCTACTTCAATTCCCACATTCTCACTTGCCCCCATAGCAACATTATGGTCAGATGGAAACCCTTCTCCAGTGTGGAGAGTTTCAACATGCGGTCTTCCAATAGACCCCTCATGATCGTCATGCATTCCGTCGTTATGTTGGGGGACATCCGGTTCATCAAACTCAAACACCCCAAGGTTTCCATCACTACCATTGCCATCCTCATCTTCTGAACCATGATTCTCGGAATCGAGGTCATCCAAATCAAAGTCGATGTCATCAACATTGTTGTCTTCATCATTTCCAGCCCTATCAGTTGGATCCACGTCATCTTCGTTGTCATCTTCTTCGTCAAGGTCATCGTCAGAATGGACCTCATTCAATTCGTACCATTGAGCAGGTCTTGGGCCCCTCCGATGTCGAATGAGCCTACTATTGGTATATATGTAGACGAGGTCCTCAGCACGACTATGCTTCAAGCGATTGCGACTCTTGTTGTGAACGTATGAGTACATGCTCCAATTGCGTTCACATGCGGATGCGGAACATACTTGTGCAAGGATACGTCTTGCTATTGTTTGGAGGGCTTTAGCTCCACCTCCCATTGCATCCCACCATTCATGGAGAGGTGCGGCATGCACGCTCGGGTCAGTAGAATCAGCAAAAGGCCCTCGATTTTCAAGAAAATCTTGGTACTGGTGGAGGATTTGGACATAAGTGTCCTCATCTTGAGCAAGCCTGCGAAGAACTCGATTTAGGATTGTCCTCGAATTGTCATCCTCATGGAGTGGGGCCCAACCACGTAGAAGCGGATTTAACATCGCTCCAGCCCAGTGTAGATCATTCAACATCAACCTCCATCTATTTTGAAACGTTACCATAGCATTTGCAGCAAGCTCAGGGCTTAAGCGAAATGGAGGTTTATTGAATCCACGAATATGGGTTTGTAAATCATGCATGACCCTCCAAGCCATTCCCATTGCAGGCGCCTTGCCGTCAAATACACGAAGAGCTTTAACAACCGGGATCACCATATACAAGAAATTTTCGCACGTGTTCCAGAATCCATCAGAACGTATAAAGCTTTGCACAACAGAGCCCTTCATGTAAGAGGTGCCAGATCTCCTCCTCATATCACGCATTAGAGTGATCCAATCCTCATCAACCACCATTCTTTCCAAAGCATTGCGTACTTGGAGAAGACGTTCAATCATGATGAAGTTCGTAGCAAAACGGGTCTCTACAGGTAGGCGGAGTGAGAGATTTGGTGACAACCTCCGGAATATAGCTTGAGAAGCATGATGGTTTTTAACAAATACACAAATATGGCGGGATTTTTTTACCAATTTTTTCACCCATTCCTCCTTCCCCCAATCTTCTAAGAGGAGATCTAGGCAATGTGCAGCACATCCTTGAAAATATAGATCGGGATTTGCTCGAATCAAGTCGCGAGCAGCGGAGGCCATAACTGGGGCATTGTCGGTGCAAACTTGGACCACATTATGTCGACCAACCTTTTCCACAAATGGTTGAATTTGAGCAGCAACGTAGACATGATCCTTGTGATTTCCCGTGGTGTCAATGGTACCCAAGAAAATGTCTCCCTTTGTGCCACATTGAAGAACGTTTAGGAGAGGTCGGTTTTGCACGTTGTCCCATCCATCACAACATATTGTAACACCGTATTTTTCAACGGAATTCCCCAGCTTCTCCTTCACTTGCCTATCTAGGTCAACCTTTATATCAGTTAACAACTTCGTACGGATGGCATTGTACGTTGGTGGTGTGTAGGCTGGCATTCGATGACGGGCAGTTTCACGCACAGCATGAACAAATGCAGGATGTCTCACAATGTTGAAAGGAATGTTAGC
Organism: Polytrichum formosum; assembly: GCA_964035585.1. Classification (NCBI taxonomy): domain Eukaryota; kingdom Viridiplantae; phylum Streptophyta; class Polytrichopsida; order Polytrichales; family Polytrichaceae; genus Polytrichum; species Polytrichum formosum. The sequence goes on from OZ037941.1 coordinate 5,128,037, forward strand.
TTCATAAAAAGCCGTTGCCCATGCTCTATCGAGGAGTTGTTTTGTTGACACATTGAACCCCTCCGTTATGTTGAGTTGACGTAGTTTACGAGGAGGAGTGCCATATATCACAACATCAGAATGTTGAGTGGTTTGGGACATAAGCAAAGGCTCTGTTTCACTAATTACGGAGCCCGCTATAATAGGCTCCAAAGGTACAATATCTGCCACCAGAGAGTCCTCATTTACAATGCCTACATGTAAGGGCACAATGCCTCCGCAATGTTCAAACAAGGCCCTAATATGCGGGGGTACCATCCTACATGTGGAAACATCAGAAGCACCCCCTACATGAGGTCTATAACCAAGGTGGGCCAACATTCTATCTCCTCGGTAAGATATGACGAACGGGCAAAACCTACATTTAACCTGCCTTTGTGATTTACCGGGAACCCTCCCCTTATCCTCGTACCAATGATCCCATGCATCGTTTCGGCGTGGCATGACTTCAACAAAACCTGCAAATACAAACAAGTTAGAGCAAGTCACTTTGATCGCATACTAGGTCCTGTTCAAGAGTGCCACGAGGGCAACCCTAATTCACAGACACTAGATTGGACAAAGTATACTCTGCATTCGGGTCTCACGCATTCAATCCTCACTCCTCAAAGGAGAATCAAAAGACTTGAGACACACTATGTCAGTGGAGGCAAAAATGGCACCTTGCACCCTCAATTTATAGTGTTCGAATCGGACGGGGGAGCGGACGGAAGGGGTGGGAGCGGACGGGGGGGCGGACGGGGGAGCGGACGGGGGGGGGGGGGGGGGGGCGGACGGGGGGGGGGGGGGGGGGCGGACGGGGGAGCGGACGGGGGGGCGGACGGGGGAGCGGACGGGGGGGGGGGGGGGGGGGGCGGACGGGGGGGGGGGGGGGGGGGGCGGACGGGGGAGCGGACGGAGGGGGGGGAGCGGACGGGGGAGCGGACGGGGGGGGGCGGACGGTGGAGCGGACGGGTGAGCGGACGGAGGTGGGGGGAGCGGACGGGGGAGCGGACGGGGGGGCGGACGGGGGGGCGGACGGGGGAGCGGACGGGGGGGGCGGACGGGGGGGCGGACGGGGGAGCGGACGGGTTGGGAGCGGGGCGGGGGACGTGGGCAGACGGAGGTTGGGAACGGGAGCGGACGGGGTTTGGGTACGGGAGCGGACGGGGTGGAACGGGGATTGGGAACGAGGGCGGACGGGCGGGAACGGGGATTGGGAACGGGGGCGGACGGGGGGGCGGACGGGCGCTAGTAGAATTTTCCCCACTTTCCCTTTACTTTGCTGACATGTCGTCACACGTGGACAATGTAAATCCTACGTGTCCGAAATTGGGTAATGTAATTACACAAAAAAATCGGTAAAATTCAAGTCCGGCAGGATAAAGACAGCATCCGGCATAATCCGGCATAATGTCGTGACGGATACGTGTCGTGACGGCACGACATTATGCCGGGATAAGCCTCCGTCACGACACAATAGACAACCCTGAGAAGTTTGGGTCGAACGACCGAAACTAACATGGTTTATTCTTTCCTTACAGATGGCCCCAAAGAAAAGACCCGGTGAAAGGTGGTTCATGCTTGCGCCAGACATGTTATGGCAGGAGCACGAAACACCGCAGGATGACTCCTATGTTCCAAAGGACAATCTTATCCTCGCTTGGTCAATTCAAGTGGTCAAAGCCTCGCAATACAAAATGATATTTGTATTGAAAGTTGGCACCATGGAGAACCATACATGGGCCACAGTCACGGGGTGGGAGGTGGCATCGGTTCAGTCGCTTGGTGACTACGTGGACGTCATCCTAGAGAACTCCGCGGTGCAGAATGTCCATATGTTCATGCACCAGTTCTCCGAGCCGTTCGACGCAATCTACGTAAAGGAGTCCTGCGTTGAGCCAGACGTCATCAAACCGGAGTCGATATTTATCGATAGCAGTATATCGAACACCAAGGTCTCTAGCCGGTTTACAAAATTAAATCATGCAATCACCATGCTGAACAAGGCCATTCAGAGCAAAACAAAAAGTCAGCAACCTGCGAGGCGGAAAGCAACAACTGAGGAGGGTGCAGGGTCGTCAAGGCCTCAAACGGTGAGGAAGCTGCGACCAGTACCGTCTGACTCAAGACGGACGACTCCCTCAGAGACACCGGCGGATAGCGAGACGCCTACGCTTTCTGCCAGCCGCCAAACAACACCATCGAAAAGGGCGAGAGAGTCATCTGTGATGACCGAAGAGCCAGTTTCACCTGAGCTGCGCATGCCAAAGCCCGGGCAAGAGGTGGATGCGGGGGAGATACAGAAAATCGTGAACAATTTCACGTCCAAGTGCTCCCACTGTTTCTTCATGGGTAGAGATTTCAAGTTCGATGTCAACATCAGCCAGTGCCATCTAGCGCCACCAGAAAAGTGCGTCCGGGCAAAAGAAGACGCCTACGTCGACTGGATAATCGCGCAGATCGTCAGCGAACAATTCAAAGACGACAGGCAAACAATTGTAGTCATGCCCCAGGGACAGAAGAAAATGCCTACCCCTGAAATGTGGCCTACAATTCAGAAAGGCGATTTTTGGCTGATAGACGGCCAGCACAGTGTGGAGGCATCAAAGAAAATCCAACTGATGACCGAGTGGGATGATCCCAACCATCAGTAGGAAAAGCTGAAGGTCTGGAAGGCATTGGTGGTGTGGTCCGACGACGAGACCAGGCTCAGCGACATCTCCCGATACTTCAACATGGGGAACAAGAAGAGGGCCTACCAAGCTTCCTGGATAAGGAATATCATGGCCTCACGGGAGGTGTGGGAGTTCTATGGCAGGCCTCCCAAAGAGAGGGAGAACGCCAAGGACAAGAATCCAAAGTGGGAGGTGAGTATTGTTTGGGTCGATCGACCCAAACTCTTGTTTGCAGCCTCGTTTTTTAGTTTGGGTCGATCGACCCAAACTCTTGTTGCAGTTATTGTTCATGATATGTCTTGGAAATCACATGTACATATCTAACACGCATTCAAATGGTTTGTTTTGGGGAAATGCAGGATTTCAAATACCAGATGATAAATAAATTCTCCTCAATTGACAATGCTAGTCAAAAGTAGAAGAAATACAACGATCTAAGAGGGGAGATTTATTTAATCACAGCTTCCGATTTCGTTTGGATGAAATGGAGGAGTGTATTTGAAAAGCATGAGGCTTGTGAGCTAATCGACCCCGACACTGGCATGCTCTTCAACCAGGCATCGCGCTTCAAGCAGATGAAGCCTCTCGTGAGGGAGTTCTTCAGAACTCTTCAGGGCTGTCGGAGGCAGAGATGGGGAAGGCGGCATCCCACATCCTGCACATGCAGCCGACGGTGAAGAGATGTTGGGTCCACCCGAAGATCGTCTTCAGCAAGCCCAAATGCTTCGTCCCTTCATGCTACACCATGAAGGAATGGACGGAGAACAGGAAGAAGAAGACGACCATCGTCTAGGAGCTGCACAAGCTAGTTCCTGAGAAGAAGCTCATCGTGGATGGAGAGGTTCACGAGGCGCACTGGAGGGCGTTCAAAGCCGAGTATAAGTTCACCAGTGCGTCCATGGCGGCACTCATGAGGGAGGCGGGAGACGACTTCCTCAGGTCGAAGCTCGTGAAGGGGGGGAAGAACCGGGCGCTTCCCGAGCACTCCGCGCGTGCCTTCTCCAACTTCGTAAAGGAAAAGCACATCGTCAGTTTCGAGGGCGACGCGCATTTCAACTTGGTCATCCTCGACCCTCTAAAGATCCAAGGCTGGCCGGGGTCTGATGCCAGGAAGGCCATCAGGACGAAAGCCGGGGACCGCTTCCCCTTCGGAATGATAGACTTCAGGAACATCCCTGGAAGCTCATTCGAGGGGACAATGAGCACCCCGTTTTACGAGCCTGTCGTCCAAATTTTTGCCTTTATAGTGACCAAAACCCTAATTTAGGGTTAAATAGGGCTCGGCCTAGGCTAGGCTAGGGAAATAGTTAGACAAATAGTGACAAAAATGACCAAAAAAGCTAAAAGTTACTAGCTAGGGCTAAAAAGGCAAAAGTAGTAAATTAGTGACTAAATTATTTATTAGTAAAGTCCAAAAGACTTTCCGGATAGGTTCGGGCTACCAAACCTATTCGGAAAAGGTTTGGTGAGCCCCGAACCTCCCGTGATTAGGTACGAGGAGAGATATACCTCTCTCTCTCTCGTTGTTCGGACATGCATATATTTTTTTTGAGAAGAATTGTAAGCAATTTTTTTATTTTCTTGACTCTCGGGAAGAGAGCAATTCTAGTGTTGTTCTTAAAAGAGAATCATGTGTTAAGTCTCTCGTGAAGAGAGCATATTCGTATTGAAATTAAGTATATCAATAAAATTTGACTATTATATCTTTGAATTATCGAGGGTGTGAAGCCCTAATTCTACCGTGCGCGTGTGTAAATTGTGATTGTTATTGTGGAGTGAGTGAATACTCAAAACCTACTCCCCAATTGAGGAGCACTCGAAGAATCAAAAGGTGATTCGGCGCAGGCAATGACGCAGTCGGCCACACATGAACCTGTTGAGTTTAAGAAATAACCAGTTGAAATTTAATGGACTTCGCTCATTTGTTATCCAGACTTCGGCACTCGGTGTATCCACAACGCGAGCAACGGCGTAGTCAAAGGAGAATGCTTCGTTGTTAAGCTTTGGCTCTGCATCGACTCTGCAGAAAGCGGTGCAAGGTGCAAAGAGATATCGAGCTGGAGCATTTTCGACCTCGACGCAAGGCAGTGCACTCAAACGTAAATCTAACCTGGAAAGAAGCCTCTTCGAAGCCCATAGCGCATTCAAAGCTCAACAATTATCCTAAGTACTCTGTAGGTCTCCTGTGCGAGCCTTAGACATCGGAAGGGGGCATTTTCGGCTGAGAACAATTCTCAGTTCCTTGTTCTCGAAAACTCAAAGGGAAGCTCCAGATGCGAGAGATTTAGATTTCTATAAATGTGCTCTCATCAAGCAGGTTTCATGTGGATCTGAACCCTCACCGAAATTTGTGGGTTGGTTCAAGGGTACCTATTCTGTGGATTTTCCATGTGTACCTCGCAGCAGTTGGAGGATGGCCGAATATTAACCGATTCTCGGTGCCGAATTCGGCTGCGACTGCGAAAAAAAAAGAATCCTGAAGTGCCAAAGAAGTGCCGTAGATAACACCAGGAGAGAAGATTTCATAGCTAGGGATTGCAGCGCCTTGCAAACGAGATGCCATTGTGAGCCTGCTATCAAAAGTTTTCGCAAGATTTCTCACACAAAATTTGGTTGAAGGAGATCCCCTGTTGCGAGAGAAAGAGGAGCAGGGGAGAGGAAGAAGAAGAAGGAGAGGAGGACACTTGGCGCAAGCACATGCCCTCTCCCATTGAGGTGTTCACATTAACAAAGTGGCTCAGAAGTAACCAGCTCAGAAAAGACCCTATTCACACTGCACAGGGGTAAAAGTCTGTAAAAGTCAAATTTACAGAGGCTGAGAAGGCTCTTTTACCACAGGTAAAACTCATTGAGATTTAAAGTATTTAAATTAATAAATTAAATATTACGGCAGCATTATCTAAATACTATCAAGAGGGCATATTGCATAATCAAATTCACCAATGAAACAATTTCAAATTGCCCATTGAAAAAGTGTTTTTGAACACTTGGCGGAAGAAAGCGGCCGAGAAATTTAATTAAGGTAAAATCAGAAAATAAATTAAATAAAAATCTAATTAATTCTAGAAGTGAATTCTAAATTAAGAGGATTAAAGTATTAAGGAATCCAATAAGTTGTTTATTGCATAATAAGCAAATTGGGATAATTTGGTATTAAGGAGCCCCTTATTGTGAAAATAAAGTTATAAAAAAGAAAGAAAAATGGGTTAAAAGATATGAATGAACCATGGTATCTGAGCTACCAATTCAGTTTGGAGTAAAAGACCATGTACTATTACACTGATATCACTAAATCCCAAGAATAATTAAAGAATGGATTCCAACTGGATTTGATGATTCAGTAAGAGGAAGTAATTAATGAATGATTATCCGATACGCCAGAGTGCCCTTGGCTCTGGTGTTGGAAGTGGTTACTGGTTACTTGAAAAAGACAATTGTTGAGCCGTGACTCCCTGCAAGAAACTTCGATAGTCAAAATTGGTCACTACAGGACTATTGTGTGAGGGAGTGACTGCATTTTGCATGTACTGAATTGAGGGACCCTAAAACCACAAAACCACTTATCCAATCACTTTTTACCCGAATCCCACATCCTAAACAAGGTTTTTCCTGGTTATTTTTGTATCTAAAACTCACGAATAATTAAAAGGAACTATCAAGGAACTTAGGAGTGATATCTAGATTACACAACTGACACTCATTTAGTCTTCCCTGGGGTTTTGTTTAAGATTGAACCCAAGTAAAAAACCTATCTACATTTTGGCGCCGCTGCCGGGGAAGGCTACGGTCGTCAGAATCTAGATCCTAAGCATTGATAGCAAACACTAAAATCACAAACACTAAGCAACTAAAGAACTAATTGACAAAATATAAAAAGGGAATCTAACAATAAGTTATAAACTATTATCATAAATTCCAATAACTATAAAATGTCAATTAAACTAAAGAACTTGACTTAGTAAGTTTGTTAAAATTTGGAGAAATTTCTATTTCTCTTGTAAGTGAGCATGAGGGTACACAATGTGGCCCTGGGAAGTCAAACCACCAGAGATTAATCACGTAGAGAGCTGGTTTTATACTGGACCTCATTTGTTCGCAGCTCTGTATAGATTGTTTAAAGCTTCATTCTGGGGCGTAGGAATCCATATTGGAACGAATCGGCTCAAATATCCAAAAGGATTTTTACAGCATTTTTTAGCTCTTCCCTTCCATCTACAAGAAAGAATTTTGAATGAAGTATGGAAAAATGGAGAGGACTTTAACGAAGTTATCATTTTTCAAGGTCACCCTAGATTGAGGGTAGACTTGAGATTCTTATTTTTAATTTATGCCCAACATAAACAAGTGAACTTCCCGGTCAATTATTTGGGTTATGGTTGTTGGAATGGTGGTCAAACCACTAAGGATGAAGCAATGTTTAAATATGGAGCTTTTGATCCATATGTCTGTGTTAATATTCCCGATTTTATGATCTTCCCTAATGAACGGATTATTATCACTGATTTTAAGAAATTATGTTTGAATGGTAGAAAACATAGAAATAAGCATAGGCAGGAATATTTTCCGTAATAACGTGAACGTATGCATCTTTCATACTGGACCCTGCACATGCAAGATCTCATGCGCGTATTGCTGCTGTTAGGAAAGCTGCAAATGATAAGGCTAGACATGATAGGGTTTTAGCAAGGGAGTTTAGAAACCAAAAAGCCGCGAGACGGAAGAGTTGGGTGAAATCCATTCTCCAACTCTCCAAAAAGGAAACTGAGGATCAACCAGAATCGGAATCAGAATTCCAACCCACACAGGAGAGTTTTGAGGAGATCTCTCCTAACTCACCGACAAGAACTCTCCAATTTGAGTTTGGAGAATCCTCATCTGAGATCCCATTAGAATTCCACCATCTTCTCGATCCGTTGCCAGATCCACAAGATACTCTTGTGCAATCGACGCAACTATCTAATCCATCAAATCCTTCAACTCCTTCAACCCCATCAACCCCGTCAACACCGTCGACTCCTTCCACTCCCCCAACACCACCAACTCCACCCACACCACCAATCCAAGTGATGGCGCAGCCACTACCACCCAACCCAAATCCTCGTATTACTAATGTGGTTCACATCCCCTATTTTCTCGGACGGCCGGGTGCTGATCCTGACATGCATGTTGCCAAATTTGAGCTCACTTGTGGCGCAAATAGTATTCCTCTCGTTAAATTCCCAGAGGTATTTGCCGCCTCTTTGCAGGAAGAGGCCTTCGCATGGTACTTAAGACAACCTGCGTTTGCAGACTGGAATGCACTAAAGACTGCCTTCCTTGACCATTTTAGGCCTTTGGGATTTGCCAATAGTCTAAAAGAAAAATTACGAACCATAAGGATGGGTATAAATGAACGGGTGGACAACTATTACGGGCGGATGTAAGATATCCTGCAACGTATGGGAGTCCATCAAATACCTGACAATTTCCTTATGAGTATTTTTATTGGAGGCTTATATCCAATAGAGTTAAAAACCTATGTAAAGGAAGGTGGCACGGCGACCTATGCGCAAGCATACGCCCGTGCCAAAATTTGGGAGGAGTGTCGTGTGGAAGATGATTTGGTCGTCTATACTGACAACACTTACTCAAATAATCCTATACCTTCTCATAGGGGAACTTTCCCTGTAGCGAATCAAAATCAACATTATATAATAGATGGCCACCCTTCTAGTACATTCACCACTCCCGTCTTTTCTAATCCAGTAGTGACGACATCCTCATCTCATGATCCTACCATAGCCAAACATGAGGATGCTATCATGAACTTAACAAAACAACTGACAGAATTGTCAGTTAAGGTCATGAAAGGAGCGCCAAAACGCGCTCCAGCCACTAATGAGCGAACTAATGTGTGGTGTACGAATTGTAAGGGACATGGACATACAGCTACCGAGTGTCCTACCCCCCAAGGCATCCGAATTAGATGCACATATTGTGGGGGTAATCACTCTGTAAATGAATGTTGGAATTTGAAACCCCAACGACATGTTAATCAAATTGAGGATAACAGGAATCGTCCTTGGCAAGAGGAAAGATCGGGGCCAGGACCAAATTCTAACTACAACCCGAGGAGAAATTTTAATAAACGACCGATACCCATTGATTTCCCGAACCGCCCTAGTTGGGGTAAGACCAATGGACCCCCCAACTGGAACGGACCACCACACAATCCTAACACCCGAAATTATAATGCAAATTATTCGGATAAAAGGAAAATACCCGTTTGTTTCAGGTGCCAGGAATTAGGACATTATGCCAACGAATGTCCTAATCCCAGGAAATCTCAGGATTATGTACCATTATGCGGAAATTGTAAAACCGCTGGTCATCCTACAGACGAGTGTCCTAATCCTAAAAAGGATTACCCATCCGATGATAAAGATTGGAAGAAAGGGAAACACGTCCGGATTCAAGAAGAGAATGAGGATGGTGGATCGAGGAATGTAAATCATATTCAACATATGATCCACCCGTTTACCTCATGTCCTGAATCCAAAGTGAATGCGGTCACTACCCGTTCTAAAAGTAGAATTGAACCCTTACCGGTCCCCAATGACAACAGTGATGATAAGAGTCTTTCGTACGAGTCTCAAACCAATCTAGATTCGAATAACCCAACTATTTTGGATCCTCTTATACATCCGCACTCTTCACGAAACAATGTCCCGGTACCGGTTGCACCAACCCCAATGGTAGTACAACCCATACCGGTAATGACGCCACCACCTTCATCCCTACCAGTCAAGACTCCACACCTGGTAAGACGGACAGAGTTACCAACTGTCTCATTAATTCCTAATCAAGGGAAAACCAAGTTCCCTATTCATAGGGTGTTGACCCCCGGTAATGTGAATAAGAAAGCTGTGTCTCGACGAACCCGAATGATGGAATTAGCTAATGGGCTACAACACTATGATATTATAAATGACTTGGATAATATAAAACCTCAAATCACTATGAGACAGTTGTTAGCCATAGCTCCTCATTGTAGGAGTCGCTTAAGTTCATCTATGATTAGGAAGAAACCCAAAACTATGGAAATACATGATGTTACCCTGAGTAAAGACCCAGGAGCCCCAGCGGTAGATGTTATTATTGACGGTGTGTTAATACCCGGTTTTCAAGTGGATATAGGGTCGAGTGTTAACCTAATGAGTGTGGAAACATTAAATGAATTAGGTATAACCAAAATGAACCCCACACCCATTATTCTTAAAATGGCGGACCACACCCGCACCAAGCCATTAGGGGAATTATCCCAAGTGTCAGTAATAATTGCTGGGAAAGAATACAAGATTGATTTTATCATTTTCCGAACCTCGGATGCAGTTCAATCCATACCTGGCATCCTAGGGCGCCCATGGTTAATCCTTGCCCAAGCCAAAGAAGATTGGGGCAAAGGAACTCTGACCTTAGGGAGAGGTTCAGAGAAAATGGTATTACCATTATTCCCTACCCACTATCAAGGGGAAACCCAAGATGATGGTACGGAATTCTCTTCAGATGGTTCAGGATCCGATACTGACGACGAACCTAGTGAGCTTATACATAATGTTAAAAGTCATCAAGCTCAATCTGTCTCACTAGGAATGGGAGAGTATTATTTTCCTTTGGACCAGGGGGATTCGGATGATGCAATTCTCCAGTGGCAAAAATCTGTTTGTAACATTGTTACCACAATTGCCCCTGAGATGGACCATCAATCCCAACCCCTCGGACAGGAAAATAATTTTACGGAGGAAAAGACTGAACTAGCTCCAGCTTTTGAAGAGGACTGGGAAGATGCTATGTTTTCATCCCAAACTCCAATCAAGAGCTATGTAGCTAAGGATGTGTGTAAAGAGATGAATTTAGGCACAGAGGAAGTCCCTAAAATTATCAAAATTTATGAGAAAATTTCTAACACGGAGTGGAAATATTGGTATAATTTCTTTAAAAGAAATATACAAGTATTTGCATGGACTTATAAAGACTTACGAGGTGTACCACCGGAAGTCTGTGAACACAAGATTGTGTTGGAAGAAGGTGTTCCACCCGTAAGACAGAGGCAATACAGAATGAACCCCAAATACTCTTTATTAGTTAAAGAGGAAATTGATAAATTATTAGAAGCTGGATTCATTTATAAAGTACCATTCAGTGAATGGGTCTCTCCAATTGTGGTGGTACCCAAAAAAAATGGCAAACTGAGAATTTGCCAAGATTTCCGCAAACTAAATAGTGTCACAAGAAAGGATTACTTCCCACTTCCTTTTACGGACACTATGTTGGATGCAGTAGCGGGTCATAAGATATATTCTTTTATGGATGGATTTTCAGGATATAATCAAATCCAAATTTATAAGCCCCACCGTTGGTACACAACCTTCACTACTGATTGGGGAACCTTTGCCTATATTGTCATGCCTTTCGGATTATGTAATGCACCCGCAACCTTTCAAAGGGTTATGACTGAAGCCTTCCAAGAATATTTACGCAATTTCATGGAAATATTCTTGGATGATTTCGCAGTATTTGGAACAATGGAACAACATGCTGATTACTTGCAAAAATGTTTTGATAAATGCATGGAATTCGGTATTTCCATAAACGCCGCTAAATCAGCATTCCTAGTACCCTTTGGGAAACTTGTTGGTCATATTGTGTCCGAGAGAGGTATAGCAACAGATCCAGATAAGGTATCCGCGATTGCGGCCTTACCCATCCCCACCACTGTCACAGAGGTGAAAGGATTCTTAGGTCATACTGGCTATTACCGACGGTTCATTTACAGGTATGCCACTATAGCCATGCCCTTAACTGAATTGTTAAAGAAAACAGACTCGCCCCCCGTGTGGACCTCAGCCTGCACTAATGCCTTCAATACTTTAAAACGTAAATTGGTGACAGCTCCGGTCCTAATCTCCCCAAATTGGGAGAAGGATTTCCACATATATGTAGATGCTTCCAATGTGGCAATAGGATCAGTCCTTAGTCAAAAGGATGACAAAAGACATGACCATCCAATATATTTTGCAAGTCGTCAACTGGTTCAAGCTGAAAAGAATTATTCTGTGACGGAAAGAGAGGGATTAGGCATGATCTTTTCTGTCCAAAAATTCAGACATTATTTATTGGGAAATAAAGTGGTTTTCCATGTCGATCATGATGCATTAAAATACATGGTTAATAAACCTCAATTGAGTGGTCGTATGGCCCGTTGGGTATTACTCTTACAAGAGTTTAACTTCACAGTTGAAGTCAGACCAGGTAAGAGTCATGCCAATGCGGATCATTTGTCTCGTCTAAATGAAGAATTAGGGGACGAACCTATTGATGATTCCTTTCCAGATGCCCAATTGTTTTTCATTGATGTTATACCCCCGGAATATGCTGAAATAATTAATTATTTACAAAGCAACACATTTCCGGAGGACTATAATGACAAGCAAAAACAACGTCTGGCATACAAGGCAGGACCTTATACCATCATAGCCAATACCTTATATAAACAAGGAAAAGATGGTATTCTTAGAAGATGTGTGACAAACTCTGAAATTCCGCAAATTTTAAAAGAATGTCACGATAATCCTGCTGGTGGTCATTTTGCTGGTGATGTCACTGCACGCAAAATACTGCAATCAGGTTATTGGTGGCCAACCTTATTTGCGGATTGCACTACTTACACTCGACAATGCGATATGTGCCAACGAATCGGCAAACCCACCGCTTCCTCCGCAATGCCTTTGACCCCAATTTTAGCTTTAGCACCTTTTGAAAAATGGGGTATCGACTTTGTAGGTCCCATAAACCCTCCTAGTCGACATGGACGATATCGGTATATTTTGGTAGCTACCGACTATGTCACCAAGTGGGCCGAAGCTGAGGCCACTAAAACTAATGACAAAGTCGTGGTTGCTAAATTTCTACGTGAAAACATTATGTCTCGTTTTGGTTGCCCTAAGGAGTTAGTAAGTGATAGGGGTACGCATTTTGTTAATGATGTAATTGCCGAATTAACAACAAAATTTAAAATTAAACATCGATTGACTACACCCTATCACCCACGAGCTAATGGCCAAACCGAAAAGACAAATGGGATTCTTTGTAAAATCATAACCAAAACAGTACAAGGCTCCATGACTGATTGGGATTCTAAATTGATTGACGCATTATGGGCCTATCGTACGGCGTATAAAGTCACAACCAAGTTTACCCCTTTTCAATTGGTCTATGGTCAAGAGGCAATCCTTCCCATTGAACTAGAAATACCATCGCTAAGGATTGCCATAAATGAACGTTTAGGAGAGGCGGAATCCTTAGAGGCACGGATTAACCTCTTGGAAAAACTAGATGAAATGCGTAGCCAAGCCTATCTAAATACCGCAGCTATTCAAAAGTGGCGTAAATCCTATTATGATAGCAAAATGAAAGATAAGAAAATAGGACCCACAGATTTGGTATTGCTTTATGATAGCCGCTTTCAAAAATTTCCAGGGAAATTTCGATTACATTGGCTCGGTCCCTATAAAGTTAAAATCATTTATGAAAATGGTTCTTTCGACTTGGAAGATTTTGAAGGCAATGTTCTCCCTACTCGCCTTAATGGCAATCGCCTTAAGGTGTATCGTAGGTAACTGAGGTCAGTTACCAATCTTAAGAGGGGGGAGAGGTTTTATGAAAATTAAAAAAAAAAAAAAGAAAAAAGAAAAAACTAACACTCTAACTTAATTTCTTAATGGTGTATGAATTACCTATATATACCAATATATGATTAACTTATTATCTCTATTTCAATCTGGTGGTTACCCTAAAGATAGGAACCCCAAATTGACCTTGGCAAATCTAAGCCATTATGGATGAAAATAAAACTAACTAGTTTGTGGAATGATGCCAAACAATACCACAGTGAAAGTATACAAGATCATTCAACAACCAAGCGTGGACATTTCTTCACGGAAAACCATTCCGCTGGTAAGAATAATCACTACACATAGTTAATGCACGATATATCAAAAGTGATTATATTTGGTGTTTTACCACATAAGTGATTACATTTGTTATCAAACCTAACCACTTGTGTGTGTAGCCACAAATGTGCGACACAAGGCAACTACTTGGAGGACATTTTCCCAATGGAGTAATCAATTAGAGCATAATTGAACCAAATCTAGTTGATAGATCTTCCCTAGCTTTCCATGAGTGACCTCATCAAGAATGTTAGTACTCCAGAGAGAAAAATGGAAAAGTGAGGCCCTACAAGAAAGTAGCGAGTAATAATCAACTAGATATTCTTGAGAGAACTCAGAACACTTAGTGAATTTTTCTTCTCCATAACCTCTCTCATTTCCAAAGTAAATCTCATGATTCTTCCTTATTCGAGGAGTTTACCAATTTGAGTGTTAGGATTGACAGAGATCAACATGAGTGAAACAGTTTCAGATTATGAGCCTGAGTGAGGCAGAGTTTCATCACTTAGAAAACTGGGTATTCCCCAAGTACAATTACTCTCCGAGTGACAATGAAAGGAATATTAGTGCCGAGTGAGAGAGTTCAAGGTCAGACCTACACCAAATTAAGCCGAGTGAACTGGAAGCTTAAAAGAGAGCAAAAGAGTGATAGAAACTTGGGAGAGACATGATATCTTCAAGAGTTGTTAGAGATTGAGAGAAAAGATAATTTGGAAGTCTCTGAGTGAGTTACTCCAACACCATGAGTGTGAAAGGAAAACACCAAAGATGCCAGAGTGAACATTATAAGGCCAGTGATTGAGTGACAAATTATCTGACGAAAGGAGCAAGATAACCAACTGGTCACTCCAAGATGACCAAGATGTATTGCAAGACTTCAATTCTGAAGTACTCCAAATCTAGATTTTAATTTCAAAGAAAATTAGTCTTGGAGAGATAGGTTGTATGATAGGGAATGATTCTTCCGATAGATGGCCCTCTGCAGCCATAGTATTTCCTCCACATCTTCTTATTCCCTTCCTCCATCTATGGCGAGTGATACATAAGTCTTAAAAAAAAAAAAGTAGCAAGATGTCTTAGAGCGTCGAAAAATGATAGAAAATTTGCTTTTGAATACCTTGTTCGTCTTTTGTGGTTAAGAAAGGAAGAAAAAGGAAGTGTCACCCAAACGATTGACTAGAATCTATTATTATGTTTGCAATTTTTGATCTCACTAATATAAGTCCACTGACTATACTTGTGATGTCTTTATTGCAGGACTGTTACAGAGTCAGTCACAGTTGGAGGTCATCCTAGGTTGTAGTTGCTAGACCACTGTTTGGTTTAGAGTCATCCTTTTGTTGTTTCTTCTCCCGTTGTATCACACTCACTTGTCTTCATCATGACATCAGTCTTACCTGTCCATGCTTTACCCCTCCCCGAGATGTCTTATAGATTCCAGCAGATGTTGGTCAAGAACCGAACTAACTTAGAGAAAGCCGGAATGTGGGACTTTTTATTGTGGATCCGAGAGGTCAAGAGAGTGGTCAGAGAGGATAAGGTCAAGGGTTTTGTCAATACTTATCAAATGAGAACTACCAAAGCCAGAGTGGGAGAGACAACAGTGGATTTCTCCACTTCCACCATTGCTGAGGAGCTTAAGTTACCCTCCACTGGGTTAACTTTAGTCACTTTGCCTGATCTCACCAGCAGTGAGGCTGAAGAGATTTTTGAGTGCAGTGCCAACTGGGTTTTGGACAACAAGTGGAATCTTGCTGGAGCCAGACACCATTGGCGGAGTTGGTTTGATTTTATCAATGCATATCTCCTTTTCCGACCGGACGAGTACCGGATGGAGCAGAAAACCATCGTTGCGGCAATCCGCACGTGGAAGGGCTACAGAGTCAATTGGGCGTTGATTGTGCAACAAAAGATGCACCGCGAGATTCAAACTCGTTAGACACACAACCCCGCCGTACTACCTTTATATTCGGCTTTCTTTATTTCATGTTTGTGTCAGAATGTTTTACCCCCATCAGCGGTACGTGTACGTGCAACTTCATCGACTTCACGGCCACAAACTCCACTGGCCACATCATCACCTTTAGTGATGGAGTTTGCAGGACCATCTACCAGATTGAAGTTGGAAGAGTTAGAGAAACAACTGGCTGAGCGACGTACCAAGTTGGAGCAAGTCCAGGAGCAGAATGCCGAATACTTGCGGCAAGTGAACACACTTTTACAGGAGAAATTTAATGAACATTGTGGGTGCAAACAACTACAGAGTCAAAACACCGCCTTAGCCGCGCAACTGAAGGAATTACAAGAGACATGTCAGCGACTGCAGTTGAATGCTAACGAAATTCAGACAGTGAAACCAGTGTTGGTGGACAATGCCACCCAAACCGTCATCATTGAGGTACCAGTTCCGACACCGGTTATGGAAGTCCAACCGTATGCCCCACCTCAGTCTCTACCCCCTGATGTTTGTGCGAGACTGTGGAACTTGGAGAGCAAAATTTTGCCCAACTGTCGACTACTCCAGTTTTACGAAATACAACGAGATTTCTTGCTAATTATGGCCGGTCTACAACTTGAAGAATGGCTTACCCATGCACAGTTTGAAAGTCTGTGGTATTTCAGCGGGAGATATCACGAAGAAAATCTACTTGTGGAGATTTTAGCCCGCAAACACTTGCGGTTGTTGGACCCTTTTTCAGCTTTCATCATGATAGGCGATGTTGGAGCACGTGTCTTTCTTTACTATGCTGATTGCGAGGAACAAATGCACCTCCGACGGTCAGCCGCGCGTCACATCGACGACAGACATGTGGACTGGACGGACTATGGAACACAGCTTGCTCAACAATTCTACGGACAAACCAACACGACCATTCTCAGATGGAAGACAAGCCTGGAAAGTCTTCTACCCCTTGTTCGACATGAGGTCTTCCTGACTCGAATTCTAAAATACAACTTGCAAAGAACGTACCATACACCTTCCGATGGGGAAATCACAGCATCACACTATGTTTACAACCGCGACCGAGCTTTGGACAGAGTACAACGTTACCTGGTGGCTGTTGAGGCAAAGAGACCACCCATGCTTTCACTCCAAGGACAAGTTCAATTTCTTAGTTCTCCACCTGGTTATGTACCAAAGTTTTTAACTACTATTGATGTTCCCGTGGGCGGTACAGTGGCCAACCAACGTTACCTTGGTCAGTACTCAGAGCTTTTTGATGGTGAAGGAGAAGAACCCGTGCCCACGTGGTCTGCATTAGCTTGGATACTTGAAGACTACGGGCTGTCACGGACTGAATCCATTGCAGCCGACCTCATTTACAAACAAGTGAGCGGAACCTGGTCATACAAAGCACCACCGGCAGTTCAGGTTCACCCTCAATATTGTCGTTGTCCTAGAAGACATAAATGGTCACCTATTGCTACGATCAATTCTGTTGAATACAATTGGCCCCAAATT
This sequence comes from Polytrichum formosum, assembly GCA_964035585.1. Classification (NCBI taxonomy): domain Eukaryota; kingdom Viridiplantae; phylum Streptophyta; class Polytrichopsida; order Polytrichales; family Polytrichaceae; genus Polytrichum; species Polytrichum formosum. Next base: position 5,145,187 of record OZ037941.1, read on the forward strand.
CCCGGGTCCCCAGGATTCAACACACCGGAAGAATGCCGCGATGCGTACTCCAAATTCTTTCACGCGCACAGATATCACAAGGATCCAGTATGTTTTCGTGCTGCAATCTTTTGTGCAGTGTTAGCAGATTGGTGCGCACAGTGGAATGTCACCATCAATGTCAATGTATTCCACGAATCACGACATGAGTTTTGGATGCTGCTCAAGTTGCAGTATCGGCCAACCCGCTGGATTCGCGTGGTGGAGGCCATGGCGATCACACATTTCATCGAGGGAGTCCACACCTCACTAATCAATGAATTCCCTTACACACGTGCAGGCCCCTTTGACAGATTCTACCGATGGCAAAATACACACAACCCTGAGGGAGTAGCACGAGATGAAGATTTGAGTCGAGCCATCGCAAGACTAGAAGCGCGTGAAGCGAAGCATAGATACATACCGCGTAGTCCTACCAGCTTTTCAGAGGATCGTGAAGATGGACCTGCGAATGCTGCAAAGAGAAAGAAGGTTGGCGGGGGCGCCAACAGCTAAAGGAGGGGGCTATGTCGTCCAAATTTTTGCCTTTATAGTGACCAAAACCCTAATTTAGGGTTAAATAGGGCTCGGCCTAGGCTAGGCTAGGGAAATAGTTAGACAAATAGTGACAAAAATGACCAAAAAAGCTAAAAGTTACTAGCTAGGGCTAAAAAGGCAAAAGTAGTAAATTAGTGACTAAATTATTTATTAGTAAAGTCCAAAAGACTTTCCGGATAGGTTCGGGCTACCAAACCTATTCGGAAAAGGTTTGGTGAGCCCCGAACCTCCCGTGATTAGGTACGAGGAGAGATATACCTCTCTCTCTCTCGTTGTTCGGACATGCATATATTTTTTTTGAGAAGAATTGTAAGCAATTTTTTTATTTTCTTGACTCTCGGGAAGAGAGCAATTCTAGTGTTGTTCTTAAAAGAGAATCATGTGTTAAGTCTCTCGTGAAGAGAGCATATTCGTATTGAAATTAAGTATATCAATAAAATTTGACTATTATATCTTTGAATTATCGAGGGTGTGAAGCCCTAATTCTACCGTGCGCGTGTGTAAATTGTGATTGTTATTGTGGAGTGAGTGAATACTCAAAACCTACTCCCCAATTGAGGAGCACTCGAAGAATCAAAAGGTGATTCGGCGCAGGCAATGACGCAGTCGGCCACACATGAACCTGTTGAGTTTAAGAAATAACCAGTTGAAATTTAATGGACTTCGCTCATTTGTTATCCAGACTTCGGCACTCGGTGTATCCACAACGCGAGCAACGGCGTAGTCAAAGGAGAATGCTTCGTTGTTAAGCTTTGGCTCTGCATCGACTCTGCAGAAAGCGGTGCAAGGTGCAAAGAGATATCGAGCTGGAGCATTTTCGACCTCGACGCAAGGCAGTGCACTCAAACGTAAATCTAACCTGGAAAGAAGCCTCTTCGAAGCCCATAGCGCATTCAAAGCTCAACAATTATCCTAAGTACTCTGTAGGTCTCCTGTGCGAGCCTTAGACATCGGAAGGGGGCATTTTCGGCTGAGAACAATTCTCAGTTCCTTGTTCTCGAAAACTCAAAGGGAAGCTCCAGATGCGAGAGATTTAGATTTCTATAAATGTGCTCTCATCAAGCAGGTTTCATGTGGATCTGAACCCTCACCGAAATTTGTGGGTTGGTTCAAGGGTACCTATTCTGTGGATTTTCCATGTGTACCTCGCAGCAGTTGGAGGATGGCCGAATATTAACCGATTCTCGGTGCCGAATTCGGCTGCGACTGCGAAAAAAAAAGAATCCTGAAGTGCCAAAGAAGTGCCGTAGATAACACCAGGAGAGAAGATTTCATAGCTAGGGATTGCAGCGCCTTGCAAACGAGATGCCATTGTGAGCCTGCTATCAAAAGTTTTCGCAAGATTTCTCACACAAAATTTGGTTGAAGGAGATCCCCTGTTGCGAGAGAAAGAGGAGCAGGGGAGAGGAAGAAGAAGAAGGAGAGGAGGACACTTGGCGCAAGCACATGCCCTCTCCCATTGAGGTGTTCACATTAACAAAGTGGCTCAGAAGTAACCAGCTCAGAAAAGACCCTATTCACACTGCACAGGGGTAAAAGTCTGTAAAAGTCAAATTTACAGAGGCTGAGAAGGCTCTTTTACCACAGGTAAAACTCATTGAGATTTAAAGTATTTAAATTAATAAATTAAATATTACGGCAGCATTATCTAAATACTATCAAGAGGGCATATTGCATAATCAAATTCACCAATGAAACAATTTCAAATTGCCCATTGAAAAAGTGTTTTTGAACACTTGGCGGAAGAAAGCGGCCGAGAAATTTAATTAAGGTAAAATCAGAAAATAAATTAAATAAAAATCTAATTAATTCTAGAAGTGAATTCTAAATTAAGAGGATTAAAGTATTAAGGAATCCAATAAGTTGTTTATTGCATAATAAGCAAATTGGGATAATTTGGTATTAAGGAGCCCCTTATTGTGAAAATAAAGTTATAAAAAAGAAAGAAAAATGGGTTAAAAGATATGAATGAACCATGGTATCTGAGCTACCAATTCAGTTTGGAGTAAAAGACCATGTACTATTACACTGATATCACTAAATCCCAAGAATAATTAAAGAATGGATTCCAACTGGATTTGATGATTCAGTAAGAGGAAGTAATTAATGAATGATTATCCGATACGCCAGAGTGCCCTTGGCTCTGGTGTTGGAAGTGGTTACTGGTTACTTGAAAAAGACAATTGTTGAGCCGTGACTCCCTGCAAGAAACTTCGATAGTCAAAATTGGTCACTACAGGACTATTGTGTGAGGGAGTGACTGCATTTTGCATGTACTGAATTGAGGGACCCTAAAACCACAAAACCACTTATCCAATCACTTTTTACCCGAATCCCACATCCTAAACAAGGTTTTTCCTGGTTATTTTTGTATCTAAAACTCACAAATAATTAAAAGGAACTATCAAGGAACTTAGGAGTGATATCTAGATTACACAACTGACACTCATTTAGTCTTCCCTGGGGTTTTGTTTAAGATTGAACCCAAGTAAAAAACCTATCTACAGAGCCATTCCTGTCAAAGTTCGTGGACTACAACAGCCCCAAATTTCGGGAGGTCGACATCTGGTTGTGGATTGTCGAGGACAGGAGGGCGGAGCAGGTGCACGGGATCGTGCGGAAATTGCAGCCAGAGTACGCCGTCTCGAAATCGCACTACGTTGCTGCACCGGCGGAGGGGGCGTACAGCACTTTGAAAGACAAGAAGACGAAGGTCGTCAACGTGCTGTGCTTGTACTTCGTGTACAAAGCTGAGCTGCTGAAGGTGCCAAACCATCCCATAGTCCGGATGGAAAAACTTTTCCAAGTCCCAGAAGGGTTAGGTACCAGCAGGAGCTTGTACGACGAGGCGAAGTACGCCAACTACCCCGCGGATGAGCTGCGGATGGAGTTCTACCTGCGGATGATGAGGACCCTCACGAAGAGAGGGGACTGCATCTTCAACGTCTTCGGGGGCTCCAAACCAATTTTTTCTGCTATGGTAAGTAGCTCTAAATAAATTGTCGACAGTTTGGGTCGAGCGACCCAAACTACACACTGCCTGCTCAGAGTGGAGCAACCTAATCTACACAAAGCCAAGTTTGGGTCGAGCGACCCAAACCAGGCATTGTATAGGTTGGGTTGCTCCACTCTGAGCAGGCAGTGTGTAGTCTGGGTTGCTTGTGTGTAGTCTGGGTCGGTCGACCCAGACTCCACACTGGCTGGTCTGAGTGGAGCAACGCAACCTACACAAAGCCTACTTTGGGTCGCTCGACCCAAACTTGGCTTCGTGTAGGTTCGGTTGCTCCATCCAGACTAGTGAGTGTGTAGTCTGGGTCGACCGACCCCCAGACTAGACACTGCCTGGTGTGAGTGGAGCAACCCAACCTACACAAAGCCTACTTTGGGTCGAGCGATCCAAACTAGGCATTGTGTAAGTTGGGTTGTTCCATCCAGACCAGGCAGTGTGTAGTCTGGGTTGCTTTGTGTACTCTGGGTCGAGCAACCCAGACTACACACTGACTGGTCTGAGTGGAGCAACGCAATCTACACAAAACCTACTTTGGGTCGAGCGACCCAAACTAGGCATTGTGTAGGTTGGGTTGCTCCACTCAGACTAATCAGTGTGTAGTCTGGGTCGAGCGACCCCCAGAATAGACACTGCCTGGGTTGAGTGGAGCAACCCAACCTACACAAAGCCTACTTTGGGTCGAGCGATCCAAACTAGGCATTGTGTAAGTTGGGTTGCTCCACACAGACCAGGCAGTGTGTAGTCTGGGTTGCTTTGTGTACTCTGGGTCGAGCAACCCAGACTACACACTGACTGGTCTGAGTGGAGCAACGCAATCTACACAAAACCTACTTTGGGTCGAGCGACCCAAACTAGGCATTGTGTAGGTTGGGTTGCTCCACTCAGACTAATCAGTCTGTAGTCTGGGTCGAGCGACCCCCAGACTAGACACTGCCTGGGTTGAGTGGAGCAACCCAACCTACACAAAGCCTACTTTGGGTCGAGCGACCCAAACTAGGCATTGTGTAAATTGGGTTGCTCCACTCAGACTAATCAGTGTGTAGTCTGGGTCGAGCGACCCCCAGACTAGACACTGCCTGGGTTGAGTGGAGCAACCCAATTTACACAAAGCCTACTTTGGGTCAAGCGACCCAAACTAGGCATTGTGTATATTGGGTTGCTCCATCCAGACCAGGCAGTGTCTAGTCTGGGTTGCTTTGTGTACTCTGGGTCGAGCAACCCGGACTACACACTGTCTGCCCTGAGTGGAGCAACGCTATCTACACAAAGCCAACTTTGGGTCGAGCGACCCAAACTAGGCATTGTGTAGGTTGGGTTGCTCCATCCAGACTAGTCAGTGTGTAGTTTGGGTCGCTCGACCCAAACTATGCAGTGTTTTTGTAAGATGGATGCCGATGTTTTTGTTTTCATTTTCTTTAGATTTGGTGTAAATCTAATGCAAGTGATCTGGGAATGTGCAGATGTTGGGGTTGACCATCTATTCGTACATAGATGACGCCGATGTTCTTTTCTACAGAACGCAGAAAGCGTTGGCGAGAAAAATGGACATCCTCGATTGGATCCCCGGAAGCTACGCCGAGGAGATTGTTGAAGGGGGCGAGAACCCTTTGGATAGGGCGAGGCGGACCAACCCGGAGGAGTTCGTTACTCAGGCCCCCGTCGCAATTCCCGAACCCCTGGTGGAATTGCATCCTGGCACCTCGTCACGGGGCCCAGGTGATGAAGCGGGAGAGGACGAAGAAGAGGAAGAAGAGGACCCCAAGGCGGAGGGCGAGGTGGAGGAAGGGGCAACGGGGTTCACGCAGGAATCTGAAGCCCCCCAACGAAAGAAGGCTATGCGGGTGGCAACTCCGCAAAGTAAGCTGGTGCCCGTCCTCACTATGGACGACGCGAGGGACATGTACTCCAGGGACGCGACCGCCGCGTTCAGGGAGAGGAGGAGGCTGAAGGGGAAGAAGCTCTACGGCGACTACGCGGTGGAAGAGACATTAGCAGCGAGGACGAGGACGACATGGAGCTCGCCAAACGGCTCAGGTCGGATCCCCCCTCCCCCACAGCGTTTGCCGGCATGGTGAGGGTGAAACCCGAAGTCCTCACTGTGGACGAGGCTAATGAAAAGATGCGGAGGGACGAGGAACAGCGCGTCCGGCTGGAGAAGGCTGCCGCCGAGGAACCCTCGGTCCGCAACGAAGTCGCGGAGTTGAGGGCTCTCCTCTTGGAGCAGGAGCGGCAAAGGGCGATGGCCCAACCTCCGTCCAGCGCGGACCTGATCACGCAAGTGATTCAGGGCATGTTGGCGCAGGGGTTGGTGATGGCTCCCCCGAGTGCATTTCCGCACTTGCCCGCCGGCTTCCCTCCCCAGAATATCAACCCGCCGCCCGCACCGCAGCAGTCCTTCACCTTCGGCCCTATGCTGCAGCCGCAAGCCCGCCCGTACGCGCCCGTCCAGCAGGTGGACGACCCCAGCCTTTGGCGCGTCCCCGGAGCTTCAAGTCCCTTGGCCCCCCCCCCCGCTTCGGCCTCCCATCCCCGTGCCCCCACACCCCCAACAGGACGACCCCCACATGTTTGGGTCGTCCGACCCAAACACTACCGCCCTTGCACCGCCAGCCAGAGACCCGCTCGAAGCAGGAGGGTTTGGGTCGGCCGACCCAAACCCCGTCTCAGCGACGGCCCCGGTGGACGAGCCCATGCTAGATGTTGAAGGCCCGCAAGGGCCTGGTGATACCTCTACTCCTAACCCAGTCGATGAACCAATGCATGATGCGCATGCGGAGGTTGGGTTGGGACAAAGGCCTGACAGTCAGCCTTTGCAGGAGCAGGTTGCTGCTGACGTCGCCGGACCAGGCGTTGGTGACGCAATTGGGGAAGCGCACGCGTTGGCGGCGTCAACGGCGTCAAGGCACGACCAAGGCGAGGTAATGCACTGACCCCACTCAGTTTGGGTCGCTCGACCCAAACTCCCTGGGTGTTTGTCTTCTTGCCTTGGTCGTGTCCCTTAGCTAGGAGGAACTGACCCACCCGTTCCCCCCCCTTCTTCGCCCCACCCCATCCCCGCACTCGCCCCCCTTTCGTCACCCCCCCCCCCGACCATCCGTTTCGGGCCCCCCCACCCCGGCTTGCGACGAAGTCCTCATCACGGCGGCTCGTCATTCAAATTTTGTTAGATGTAGACTTAGGCTAGTTTGAACGCATCGTTCAACGCGGCTCTCCCCCAATATCAAAATGTACATGGAGCATTGTATAATATAAAATCACCATTGTTTACTCCCATATATTTGTATCTTCGGTTTGAATGTATACTGTATGCTCTTGCCTCTCTTGTATCCCTTGTTCCCCCCCCCTGGACCAATGAATCAAATGGTTTTGTGTATGCACCGAGTGCAAATAAATTTCCTTAATTCTTCGTTTGGACATAGCATGACATAAGTCACCCCCGTTTTCTCTCGATCGTCCCCGCAGGGCTCGGAGCATAGCGTAGCGGCTCCCCAACGCTCTTCTCCCAGGAGCGGAGAGGGCAGCGCGGCGGCGCCCCCGGTTCTGCCCGCCCTGCGCGCGCTGCGGAAGGAACGATTCCTGGTGTTAGACCTTAACGGGGTCCTCGTCCAGTGCATCCATTGTCCCAGGGTCCCCACGGTGCCCTTTTGCAAGCCCGAGGACGCGAACTACGACGGGCCGCCCACGCACATTAAGACCAAGCTGGTGCACCTCCGCCCGTGGCTTCGGCGCTTCCTGCAGATCGCCCAAAACAAATGGTGGGTGGTCGTGTGGAGCTCCATGACGGCCGAGAACACCAATGCGGTCGTGGAGTTCATCTTCAAGGGCTTCGAGCCCCCCTGCTTGGTCCTAGCACAGGAAGCGTGTAGAATATTGTACACACCGGACGGCAAAGTCGTCAAAAAACCAAACAACCCCGCGTCCCCCCAATATCTCAAGGTCTTGAAGCCGATTTTTTGGGACCAGCGTCCGTCCTTGATAGGCGTCCCCTACGACGTCCGTCCCACCCGCGAGAACACGCTCATGGTGGACGACAGCGCTTCCAAGAACTTATTGAACCCGACGGCCAACTTCATTGTTTGCCCTACGTGGACGATCAAGAAGGTCCGGGACCGATTTTTGTTAGACCTTGTTAAGTACTTGCAGACGCTCTGCGGTAGCGGGCTGCTCGTAAACCAGTTTGTTAGGAGTAATCCCATAGGCGAGAGATACTTGGATCCACGAGACCATTTGTACAGAGAGTTGTTCTCCCACGCGAAATTTAACAAGCTCATTTGAGAGAGTACGTGTGTGTGTGTGTGTGTGTGTGTTTGTGTGTTTGTGTGTGGGGGCGCCCCCACTTTGTGTAATATATTCTTCATATGTATCTTGATTTTCACATGCTCTATCTCTCCCTCTTCCCTTTGGGTTCTGTTTTGTTTTGTTTCCATTTTGGCGCCAGCGTTTGGAGCCCTCGATTGACATCGTCAGTGACTCAAACTTGGGGAGCTTCTTCTATGAGACCGTTTATGACGCCGCTTCAACCATTGACTACTCCAAGGAGCCTATTGACGCCGGCGTCGTCGATAGCCCCCCGCCCAAGCAAATGTTCCGGCAGTCTCCGTCTCCGTCGCCACTCAAGGGCACAAAGCGCGGCTGCGTCCGGACGTCCCCCTCTCGCCCCGGCGGCGCCGTTGCACCCCGACGACGACTGGCGATGGGCGCTCGGCCTGCAAAGAGTGGACCCCTGCATGTCCCTTTGCGCGACGCTTTCCCCGTCCTATCCAACTCGGACGCGAGCGCCCCTACTGCCAAGGTGATCGCCCACAATACATTACAATCCCTCTCCCTTAAGTGGGGCGTGCAATATATATATGTTTGGGTCTTTCTCCTCAAACTAACCCGTGTTTTTTTTGGTTTTCTTTGATCACTTGCAGGTTGCGTCCAGCCCCAAACCTCCGCGGGCCAATGCGTCCATTGAGCTGGAGCGTCACTACGCCATGCGCCGATATGCCGGACAGTCTACGTCGTCGTATTCGAATTCCTCGTCTTATAATTCGGGCGATCGACACAATCCAAAATGTGTTATGGTGGGCCCACATCCAAAACTCGGCTATAGTCGAGGGCCAGAGATTCTCAGAAATGTTGAGGCGATGCGAGCTAAACAAGCGGCGGCAAAAGAAAAAGATGCGGTCTCCCAGCCTAGATAGGCCATTGTAGGGCGTAGACATTGCATGTAGGCGGGATGATTTTAGGCCGCACTATCCAATGGATTTGTGCCATTAGTATGCTATTCAGTTTCTCATGCCATACATTGTATATGGTACTTGCAATAATATAAGTGTTATGGGATTACCCCTTCAATATGGTCTACGGTTTGGATTGCCCTACCTAAACCATATTCATACAAGCTCTCATATTTTGTGTGCAATAATATGAATGTTTTGAGATTACCTGTTCAATATGGTCTCAGGTTTAGATTGCCCACCCTAAACCATCACAAATATGAGTTATTAATGGGCTTCTTGGTATGAACACCCGCTTCAAAGTGTTCCAATCTTACAACTTTCTCCAATATGTGTTCCATTTATCCTTGTTCTTATTTATGTTAATGTCTCAAAATGCCCAAAAAGTCTCAATTTAACGAATATAGTGTTAGGGGTTCTTTTGTGGAGCTATTGCATCTAGAGTATGACACCGAGATTGTGGGGAAGGGGCGAGCTGGACGGCATTCCCGGGGAAGTCACTCCATTGGTCAAGTTGACGCCATGTGCGATAAAAGTGAATCTACTTTTTCTAAAGGCATCACCAAAATGGGTCAAATTTTATCAATTTTTTTTCTCTAGTAGATATATATGGTATCTATTACATAGTAAAAAATGGTAACCAAATTTGATGATCTCTTTTTTGTATAAAACATACCGTTTCTAACTAGAATGACGCAGAATTGAACTAAAACAATTACTACAAGAAATGAAGATGACTAAAAATTTCGAAAAAATATAAAAAAGATATTATGAATGGTTTTGTATCTCTAGTAAAAATATCATCATTTTAAAAATTATTTATGACATATAATATAGGGGTAGCAAACTTTTATTGCACGTAGTGGCCTAATGTGCATGGAGTGACTTCCCCGGGACAACATTGTGTCCTGGAAGGGGAGGACGCATTGAATTATCCTGAGGGAGCTCAGTTTGTGGTCGTGACGGAGTCCAGAAAGGAAGGTGTGAGTCCATTGCTAGCTGTGAATATTGAACCCACTCTAGAGTTTTTGGAAGGCACTGTGGAATACGAGATAATGTGGCCAGTGGAATTCTTGCAAATGTTGCGGAAGCCAAAGCATTGAGAAGGTCGACGGTCATGTTCGATGCACGTTGAAGACCGGAGGAAGCATGCGCGACATCTATTGACTAGGCTAGCTCTGTTTAATGGGTTGTGGGAGCGGAATTATGAGTAATATGGGGAACTGCACTTGGGCACTTTTCTGTATGGGACCGAGCAGTTTTGGCAAGCCTTACAGTTTGCGCCTTGTGGCAGCATTTGGTAGGGATTTGTCTGCAGCATACTGTGGAAGGGCATAGCGTGGCGCTCTTTGGCAACATCTTGTTTTTTTCACCTTTTCTGCCTATGCCAAGTTTATTATTGGCCCAGATATGGAATATGTGTTTTTTAAAGTAAAAGAAGGATTGGATTAATCCAGGTCATTGGGAAATGTTGTGACTTTACATATTCTGAATTAGTTGGAATGCATGTGCATGACGACATATATGTCATATATTGATGACAAATGTTGTTGGTGTCTTTTGGGTATGTGGAGTCCAGCATGGTCATAACCCTACTTGCATGTTACGGCCGGGCCTGAACTATGACTGCAATTATTCTTTTTTGTTGGGAGCTTGCACATAGCAGACAATTCCAATTGAAATTTGCCAATATGGGAGCTCTTAATTATGCCCCATTGAAATGATGGAAATGATATGCGGTTCCCTCACACAAAGGTTGAATCACTATATTCGTTAATCGGAGACTTTGGAAAGTCTCAAAATAAAATACACCCATAGTTTGGGATGCCAATATTGTGAGCATAGATAACATTGGGAACATTGGGAACATGACAGTTTACAAGTTCGTATGCAAAGAATATTCACATTCCTAAATATAGTAATTATTTAAATCATAATCAAAATATGAACTACACGTGGAAAATAACAATCAAATCCCAAAAACAAATGGTTTTATGTCATTATAGATTCTAGGATGCGCATCCCATATATAAGGGTCTTATTGAATTGGATGGCACATCCCAAACCTATTTATAAATTTGAATGTAGCCGCAATACAACCAAGTCTATAAAGTGCTCCTATTTTCTACATTAATTCCAACCTATGTTATGTTTCCCCATCTCCATCTTCCGCTTCATATCCATTCTTAATGTCATTTTCCGTAGATGCAATACGTGCCAAGTTGTTTTTGGCAAAATCTATATGTTTTGGGGGGATGGTCATTGTTTCAGATTTGGAACCCTTGCGCGGCTTCCAAGCACAAAGTATGGTATCCGTGTTTATCCAAACCGATCCGTACATTGAGTCCACTGTCCACTTGAACCCTTTTTGGTGTCCCGACCTAAATAGGTGCGGAGCACGTTCTGGTCTTTGGTGCTTGGATGGCAATATTTGACTTCAATTTGACGAAAGTTGGGGTTAATTCACACAAAATTTCGTGAAGACAAGGCTTTCACCAACTATTATCGTTAAGTAGAACAACATCAAGTCCCACCCAATGCTCCCTCCCGAAACCGGCACACAATGGAATGTCATCGTGGTCATCCCCGGAATGCTAAGATTGTTCGTGCACTTCGTAAGATCCACCGGAGGATATATCCACAAACACACCCACCACGTTTATCCCGTCAATATTGTCAGCCGACCGGGACGAGAATTCACATTCACTATCCAAGGACGATGCCTCTGTCGACAACTCAAAGGCACTATTTGCTACATCCACTGCCATCCCACCTAAAAAAACAACCATGGAATGAACAAATGCACAACCGATGTTATACAAATAAGAGCAAACACGCTACATGTGAGTATATATGGCCCAAAATACATACACTCTCCAAATAAAAAGACAACAATGACTAGCGAACCAAGGACATGCTCGCATTGTGGATATCGAAAAGTAGGTGTTGGGGTACCATTGGAGGACCTCATACATAAACACGAACGGGCGTTCCAAAACAATCCATGGTCACATGTAAACAATCCCTATTTTTCCATTCCAATAAATGTGGACATCCCATGGTATTATTTATAAATTTTAGAAGGCGATGAAATTATTTGTTGAGTAACCATGGACATGGTTCTACATCAATACAAGACATGATTTTCAAACATGTTCACGAACGTGCGGTCGTAAAACCCATCCCATTTCATGATCAAATGTGCAAGGGACAGACGACACATGATTTTGAAGATCACACAATATGAATATTTACATCGGTGTCCAAGAACAATATATATGCATATGGGAAAAAACTGAATGATATAGATGTAAGAAATATCAGTTGCATACACAGTCGACAAAATGTATGTCCTTGATTATAGGCCTGAAATACAAAAAGAGCATGACTTGGGATATATGAACGATCGTCCGTATACCTCCCTACACATGTTTCAGGAGCGTATCTTTACGAAGTGCAGCCCATATGTCACAGGCCATACTGTTTATGTCAAATAAAACATAGACCGTAACAATTGTGGTATTTACGGACGTACGTTCGTAAAATGTATGCCATCATATGGGTATTTGGGGCAAATGGATTGGTGTGCGCCATACGAACGGCCGTTCGTAAAGCTTTGGCCGGTATCATTACGAACGGCCATTCGTATATCACCATGACATATTGTTTGGGTCTATGCATAGATGTGTCTATGTATGGATGTTGTTGGATACATAGACCATACTCACAGGTGGTATTTACGAACGGCCGTTTGTAAAGCTTTGGCTAGTATCTTTACGAACGCCCGTTCGTATATCACCATGACATATTGTCTCTATGCATAGATGTGTCTATGTATGGATGTTGTTGGATACATAGACCATACTCACAGGTGGTATTTACGAACGACCGTTTGTAAGTCTTTGGTTGGTATCTTTACGAACAGCCGTTCGTATATGACCATGACATACTATTTGGGTCTATGCATAGATGTATCGATGTATAGATGTTGTTGGATACATAGACCATACTCACAGGTGGTATTTACGAACACCCGTTCGTATATCACCATGACATATTGTTTGGGTCTATGCATAGATGTGTCTATGTATGGATGTTGTTGGATACATAGACCATACTCACAGGTGGTATTTACGAACGACCGTTCGTAAGTCTTTGGTTGGTATCTTTACGAACGCCCGTTCGTATATTATCATGACATGTTGTTTGGGTCTATGCATAGTTGTGTCTATGTATGAATGTTGTTGGATACATATACTGTACTCACATGTGGTATTTACAAACGACCGTTCGTAAGTCTTTGGTTGGTATCTTTATGAACGTCCGTTCGTATATCACCATAACATATTGTTTGGATCTATGCATAGATGTATGTCTATCTACGGATGTTGCTGGATACATAGACCATATTCACAGGTGGTATTTATGAACGACCGTTCGTAAGTCTTTGGTTGGTATCTTTACGAACGTCCATTCGTATATCACCATAACATACTGTTTGGGTCTTTGCATAGATATGTCTATATATGGATGTTGTTGGATGCATAGACCATACTCACAGGTTGTATTTACGAACACACGTTCGTAAACTCTCAGCCATCATATGTGTTTGAACCATTACTACAAATGCGTTGACTCGAGCTTTACGAACGCGCGTTCGTAAAGCTCCGGTATAAGCGGCGGTATATGCGGTGGATGTACGTTGTTATATACCTGGGGTGTGTATTGTGGACGCACAGAAAAATGGCTTGATCACACTCCGACAGGTCTCTAGAGCGCGCACATGACGTCTACCGCAAAAAAAAGCTCTGGTGGGGGGGGGAGAGCTTTAAGTACTGCTCTAGGGTGGTTCAAAATCCCTTGGATGCTCTTTAAAAAGCGGATTCCCGCCGCCTACCTTGACCTAACAATATGCCATTCTATCCATGTGGAACATGTATGACGCTATGTATGGAACATGTTTGGCATACACGCAACATATCGAAAATATTAATATTGGTTGTACACCTTAGGTGTTACCAAGGTCTCAAGAAATTAAAAAATATATATATATATGCTATAATAGTGAAATATTATTTAAATATGACGATGCTTAATATAGAATACATGATTTGCGACCAAGTTGTGAAATCCAAGTTTTTGGCAATTGATACCTATATGTTACCAAGGTCTAAGTGATATATATACAATGAGGTAGGAGTGGGTCAAAATCGGTTGTGGAGGCCCCTAAAATTGTAGGTATCATATGATTCATATCAAAACATGCCCATAATATGCTCACCAAGTGTGTGGACACCAATAAAAAAATCGGATTTATCTGGAATGGCTTGTAAGGTAGAGTAAGGATATGAATTCAAACCATATCTAGGTATAATTTAGGTCTTCATTCAAGTGCAAACCTAGGTGTAGAAAGATTGAATTAATCCGGAATGTGTGGCAAGATTGAATTAATTTGGAATGGTGCATAAGGTAGAGGAAGCATATGAATTCAAACCATACCTAGGTCGAGTCACACTAATTGTGTGTTTTGCATCCTACAAGAAGTAGGTGCATAGCTAAAAGTGTTCATTTAAACTTGACTCTTAAGACATGCATGTTATAACAAGATTAAGTTTGGATTATGTGATCAAAATGCACTCAACACTATTAAGGTGAAAGAGGGAGAATTTCAAACTTCACTTTTAGGGTTTGGGTTTTAGGGTTTGGGTTCTAGGGTTCAGGTTTAGGGTTTGTGAAAGTTGTGCATGTCCGGTAGTTAATACAATATATTACACACACAAACAATCTTGACTACTCAATAACCCATATCGCACATTTGATGTAGAATGCACATTTGATACTAGCCAAACAATTGACTACATGGCTCAAATGCATTTAGTTCAAGTTGAAATTAAAGTTCAATGCACTATACAAATGTTAGTTCATGTTGAGACCTAATTAAATGAATTGACGACCTCTTTGAAATTGAATTGTCCTCCACCTCTTCTAAGAGAAAGGACACCCCCTACCACCAATCTCAAATTGGGTCCTTTATGAAGCAAATAATTATCTGAGGAACCATTGAACAACTTGAAAGATATTTCATTCCTAAAAATACTATATTTCAAAACACCATATGCACATTTTTGGGGGTGGATTCTTCATCGAATCCCTACTAAGTGACGTGCATTGTTCACTACGAATTTATACTCCTTATATACATGATGTTTACAAAGAAACCAAATGTATAGGTGCTAATGGAATGCGGCAAAAAAAAATTCATGTGTTTATATTAAGCTCTTCAAACTAATGTGATAAATGCCTCCACTACATATACATATTACAAAGCATGAATTAAACATGCCTTTATTACTTATACATCCAACTTTCATTTTCATGCGAGAGAGTCATTGAATGTTTTTCCATACTAACAAGAATGGACAAGGTAGTCATGTATGACTACCTCCATAATATGACAACAATTTATGTATCGTGACTTGGATGAAACCAACACATTTCAACGTAAACCCCCCCCCACCCCCATCCCATCCTATCCCATCCCCCATCTTATCCCCATCTCTACCCATACCCCTTTCCCCACCCCACCCCACCCCACCCCATCCCATCCCGTCCCCACACCTCATCACCCCATCACATCCCAGCCCTCCCCAGTTGGATGGAGGCCATGTGGCAGTGGCGGGGAAACCCTAGCGGTGCCGGCTACCTCCCCGCGCCCCTTCCTCCTCTCCTCATTGTCATTTGGAGCAGAGAGAGGAGGAGCGGAGCGCTGAGCACATGCGGAGCGAAGCTCTTGCCATTTTTACACTAATTTTGTTGGGGCAAGTGTTTGAGAGTCGCAAATTTCCCTTGAGTTGCAAGCTTGGGAGTAGAGAGCTTGAGAGTTATAAGCTTGAGAGTTGCAAGCCTTAGAGTAGCAAGCTTGAGAGCTACAAGCTTGAGAGTTGCTATGAGCCCAAAATGGTTGCTCATATTTGTTTTATGTTTAAGATCTACTTAGAATTGCAATTGGAGTGTTATTGAAACAATCAAAAGTATAAAAAAAGTGAGGCTTAGTGTAGATTTAGGTTTAGGCCTTAAGCCATTTTGTGTGGTTAAGTAGAGGATTAGTGGCATTAGGGAGTGTTTTGATTAGAGGAGTAGTGTTTGATGAGGCAAGGGGAAGGGCCTTGGGTTTAAATGTTTGAATTAGAACATGTTCTTGTTGGTTTAGAGGGTGAGGAGTTAGTGGATAGGATAAGGTCCTACTAAGTAGGAGAAAGTTTAAAGGGTTGTGGTTGGATGCCCTCTCCTCCCCTTCTCTCCTATCCTCTTTCTCTCCTTCTCTCATATATCCTCCCTCTCTCTCTCTCTCTCCCTCCCCCGTTTGAATTAGGATCTATGTTGTTGGTTTAAGAGTTGAAGGCTTAAAGGATAGGATGAGAGCCTACAAAGTAGGAGAGGATCGAGGGGCTTATCTTGAGCTTTGAGGGGTGCTCAGCCCTTCCCTCCCCCTATATATTCCTTTCTCTCACCTTCTTCACTCACTTGTGTTCTTATTCACTCTCTCTTTCCTTCGTGCTCCTTTGGCACCCCTTTGAGGGGTGCTCACCCTCTCCCTTCCCCTCTCCTTCTCTCTCTCTCCCTCTTGTTGTTCCTCTCATAGAATTGAGTGTTAGAGTTAGAGTTGTGTGGGAATTAGTAGAAGGTTAGTGGAATTAATAGAATTCATAGAGACTTGTAGGGACTCGAAGATACTTGTAGAGACTTGAAGGCCAATGCTCTACCTATTCAAGAGACTAGCATTAATAAAGCATCATGATTTCAAGTGAGTTGGGAGCTTGTTGAGATGGAAGCACATTTCATGTTACCACGAGCTTTGGTATCACACATGTGATTCTCAAAACCATCACCCGGACTAGGACGCTTAAGGGTGGTGGGTTTGGCCTCACAGTTGCATGCACATCAGAGCTGTTGCAAGGGTTTGTATATAATGTGCGAGGGCTTGAGAATGTGAGGGAGGATTGAGTGGTGTAAGGGTGCAGTTGATTGAGTGTACATTTGTGAGGGTTTCTAGGTTTTTCACTAAGAGAGGAAGCACATGTTTTGGGTGTAGACCAATTCAATGTGAGTACAATAATCCTTCTGAACTCACTTCCCTCATATTTTGAAATTTGTTCATTGTTGAATTCCATGTGTTTTCTTACATGTATGTTGAGCTTTGGAATGTTTTATTTGCGAGATTTGCCATGTTCTTCAATTTGGTGTTCTCTCATATTCTGAACTCAATTATGTTTTGATTTAATTTTTTCAGTTTCTATCATTATCAAGTTTTATTTTCACTTATAGTATGCAAAAGCACTAATTCTAGGTTGATATGTATCAATTAAAAACCAAGAGTTCCAAGAAGCAATGCAAGGATTGTTGATACATAGCAAGCAAGCCTTTCTGTAAAACACATTTGTATATGTATCCGTATATATATGGATACGTATATACACGGATCCAATAAAACATTATACATGACATATAGGCGCACCCAATTACGAACGCGCGTTCGTAAATTCCAAACCATCACAGGACAAATTTCACAGTAAAAATTAAAATGATCACAAAACTCTTTTACGAACGCGCGTTCGTAAACCTCCGCACACCAACAAAGGGCTACATATTTACGAACGCTCGTTCGTAAATATTATGATATTTTTCTACATATACATAACCATTAATAATATCTTTCGTATATTTTTTTGAAATTTTGAATCATCTTCATTTTTGTAGTAATTGTTTTAGTTCAATTCTGCGTCATTCTAGTTAGAGACGGTATGTTTTACAAAAAAAAAGATCATGGAATTTGGCTACCCATTTTTACTATGTAATACATACCATGTATATGTACTCATGAAAAAAAATTGATAAAATTTTGATCCATTTCGGTGATGCACGTGGTGTTCAACCTCCCTGTGTACAACCAAAAGGGCTACATATTTACGGACGCTCGTTCGTAAATATTAAGAAATTTTTTTCTACATATACATAACCATTGATAATATCTTTTGTATATTTTTTTGAAATTTTTAGTCATCTTCATTATTTGTAGTAATTGATTTAGTTCAATTCTGCGTCATTCTAGTTAGAAACGGTATGTTTTACAAAACAAAAAGGTCATGGAATTTGGCTGCCATTTTTTACTATGTAATAAACACATGTATATGTACTCATGAAAAAAAATTGATAAAATTTTGACCCATTTCGGTGATGCACGTAGTGTTCAACCTCCCTGTGCACAACCAAAAGGGCTACATATTTACGAACGCTCGTTCGTAAATATTATGATATTTTTTCTACATATACATAACCATTGATAATATCTTTTGTATATTTTTTTGAAATTTTTAGTCATCTTCATTATTTGTAGTAATTGATTTAGTTCAATCCTGCGTCATTCTAGTTAGAAACGGTATGTTTTACAACAAAAAAAAGGGATCATGGAATTTGGCTGCCATTTTTTACTATGTAATAGACACATGTATATGTACTCATGAAAAAAAATTGATAAAATTTTGACCCATTTCGGTGATGCACGTGGTGTTCAACCTCCCTGTGCACAACCAAAAGGGCTACATATTTACGAACGCTCGTTCGTAAATATTATGATATTTTTTCTATATATACATAACCATTGATAATATCTTTTTTATATATTTTTTATTTTTTAGTCATCTTTAATTTTTGTAGTAATTGTTTTAGTTCAATTCTACGTCATTATAGTTAGAAACGGTATGTTTTACAAAACAAAAAGATCATGGAATTTGGCTGCCATTTTTTACTATGTAATAGACACCATGTATATGTACTCATGAAAAAAAATTGATTATATTTTGACCCATTTCGGTGATGCCATGGTGTTCAACTTGATAATGGAGTGACCTCCCCGTGCACCAACAAAGGGCCACATATTTACGAACGCTCGTTCGTAAACCTCCGCACACCAACCAAGGGCTGCACATTTACGAACGCGCGTTCGTAAACCTCCGCACACCAACCAAGGGCTGCACATTTACGAACGTGCGTTCGTAAACCTCCGCACACCAACCAAGGGCTGCATATTTACGAACGTGCGTTCGTAAACCTCTGCACACCAACAAAGGGCTCCACATTTACGAACGCGCGTTCATAAACCTCTGCACACTAACCAAGGGCTGCATATTTATGAACGCGCGTTCGTAAACCTCTGCACACAAACCTAGGGCTGCATATTTATGAACGCGCGTTCGTAAACCTCTACACACAAACCTAGGGCTGCATATTTACGAACGCGCGTTCGTAAACCTCCGCACACCAACCAAGGCCTACATATTTATGAACACGCGTTCGTAAACCTCCACACACCAACCAAGGCCTGCATATTTACGAACGCTCGTTCGTAAACCTCTGCTACATACAATGAGAATATACACCAACCCAATGCTACAATAATTGTAGTGATTAGGAATACGTATATATGAAGGCCATTGTTAATGGGTTTTCGCACTCCTTCCTTGCTCCATTTACTAGTTCGCCACTAGTCACGTCCAAGCCTTGCAAAACACCTCCCAAGCTAATCCATCCCTAAAAAGCTCCTTTGACGTATAGTCCCCTAAAACTTCCGTTTAAGGCTCGAAAATATGCCATGGACATTATCTACCAGCTCACGTTTTTGGCCCGATCAGCGAATTTCCAGAGGTCGTTTCTACAATGTAAGCTTAGATCTGGCATCTCTAACCTTCTACCAACCTAGTAGAGTTTTTGGGTCATTTGGGCCACTTTCATATTTTCGACCAGCTCACGTTTTTTGTCAGATCCGCTAACTTCCAGTGGTGGTTTTCGCAAACCGAGTTTGGATCTGACCTGTCTAACATTCTACCGACCTGTGGTAGAGTTTTTGGATCATTAACTACTTACATATTTCCGACCAGCTAATGTTGTTGGTTAGATCGACCAACTTCCGGAGGTGGTTTTCGCAAACCGAGTCCGGATCTGACTTGTCTAACATTCTACAAACCTATGATACATTTTTCAAGTCATTCTAACTACTTGCTCTTAACGTCCTCTCATGAGCATCGCGTCCGCACATACCCACCCTTTCTACTTTCTAATGCATTCCTTGCTACTACATCACAAGCTGTCCGATGCACATTTTCAGTAACACCTTCAACACCTTCGTCTTGGCAACACTAAGGACTATGTTAACTTACAAGAAAAGCAATAATATGAGAATGCCAACAATGAATCTGTTCTTTAAATCCCTCCTTCAACACTTTACTGCTTGTTTTCCAAGACTGTTGTCCTTCTGGACTGCCACACATTTCCAGGATGCTACACATCCAGATCTAAAACTTACAAGCATACACACCTTCTCTAAGAGTCTAATCTATCTTCGCATATGTGTACTAATGGAGCCAAAAGGCTCTAAGACAATCCTTATATACCTCAAAACAACTACCTACTAGGTGGGTCAACTTAGTAGGTCGCCACCATGTCAAAACATTGCAACTAGCTGTCCTGACGCGTTTTTTCCCTTTGTCCAGTTCATGACCAACTGGCACACTGAGGTCATAAAAAACGGTCAACTAGTAAAAGACTCACAATGCCATTTTAATAACTTTGGACGAACAAGTCATTTTCTGGCCAACTAAGTTACTAACAACAAATATTTACTACTTCTGAATAAATTGTTCAGTAAAAAACCAACTAGTGGACGTTCTAACACTAATTGCATTAGGGATAGATTTGACATCAACTAGTAAACTAGCATTTTTTTGCCCTTTCGTCAATTTGTGACCAACTAGTCAGTTTTTGACGGGTTGGTTTACTATGGACATTTTATGTTCTTAAAACACAGTGCTAACTTCTACCTTAACACCTATCTTATGTATGTTCATGCAAATAAACAAACCACTATATGTATTTATGAACGTGCGTTCGTAAAAATGCGTAATATAAATTTACACATTACACATTACACCTATTTACGAACGGTCATGCGTAAATATGCTACCAAAATTTACTTTAACAATTGAGTGTGGATATACTTTATACTGTGCATAAATTATGGTCTTGGAGAACACGGAGCCCATCTTCAAGTTCCTCTTTTGTGATCTCCCTAGCCCTTGCCTCGTTCTCAGCCAAGAGGCATGCGATGAGCTACTCGATGAGAAGGGTGTGCCGGTGCCCAAGTTCGGTGGTTGAGGCGGAAGGCAACAATTCTTCAAGGTCCTGAGGTCCAGGTTGTGGCTAGGTGTCCCCCATTGGAGGGGGTCCCCCACGGGTGCTGGCTAACTCCGGAGAACACCCTCCTCATCGATGACATCCCCGCCAAAAGTGTTCTCAACCCCCCGGGCAACGTCATCTTCCCTGACCCGTGGACCGGCGATAGGAAGGACACATTTTTGGTCGATAGGCTAGCACCTTACATTGGAAGGCTTGTGCTCCACCCCGGAAGCGTCCCGGATTTTGTGAGGTCCAATCCCATTGGCAATGCGGCATTAAGCCCCTGCGATAATGTATATAGGAGCATCGTTTGGCTTGCAAAATTCAATAAATCAATTTGAAAACCTTCGTGCATGTGGTTGTGTCTATGTGGTTCACATATCTAATGCTTGTTCCATACTTGAATGTTTTTTTTGTTGCCCATAGTTTCCCCCTCTATGTGACACCCTTGTCCTCAACGGCCCTTCCCGACCCCTCTCGTCCCCTGGCTCCCCTTCCCGCGGCGTGACGGATTTCTAGATCCTCTCCAAGGAGAAGCGAACGCTCGAACGATGTCGACATGTGTCCCCCTCTAGGGACGATGATTTCGCTCGTCGTGGGCCGAGCCGGTGTCTCCGCATGGAAACTCTTTGGTGCGACCCACCCGTCGACTCCGCTCCTCCTCCCGCAAACTCATCCGTGGTCGTCGGCCCTCCATGCTTTAATTCCCCCCCATTATCCAACAATGCCACAGTTCAATCGGCTCCGGATGCCCCCATCAACACCCCCGCGGTGCCGATCGTGCCCCGCACCAACGTCCCCAAAGCCAAGGTGCCCTTCTTTGTCCCCTCCCTTTTTTTCACCGTTGCTTTCCTTATCTTGCATCTGCGTGCTAGGCATTTTACGAGCGCCTGTCCCAAACCGCCCCTCATTAATTTCCCACTCCATTCTTCCTATGGTGTTGTTTCGCAGGTCGCTCCCTACACGCTTGGTGGCCAACCCTCCTCGACTTCTTCATTGGATAGGCGCGCCCTGAAGGCCGCATCTACCGAGTCCGATCGTTGTTTGGCCCTCCGGAGAAGTGCAAAACATTCCCTCTCACAGACACCCTCGTATTCCACTTACAATACCACTTCATACAATTTGGGAGCGCGTCGGGATATATGGAAGAACGACACATATTCTAGGCCAATCAACAAACTTGGCTATAGCCGCGGGCCAGAGATTTTCAAAGCCATGGAGGCCATTGGAGCATTACAAAGAGAAGCCGCCACAAAAGACAAGGACATGGCCGCAAAAAAAAAAATAGTGTGACGTACTAGTGGGACTATAAACGTCTATGGACTCCTTAAATGAGTGTAGGGGTAGAACGTAGTGCTTGGTTATCTATTTATTTGAAGGTCTTCAAGACATTAATGGTATTTCCATTATATTTGTATTTCAAACCCATTGAATAGATTCAATTTCCAATCATTCTCCACATCTTCCCTTCCATTGGCAACGATTTCTCATTTTATACGCAAATGTTTTCATGTATGGTTCATTTTTTTGTTCACTTTGATGCATTTATGTCCGATAATTGTATCCAAAATCATACATATAGGATATTTATGTTCTCATCACTGGTCCAAATTTGAAAAACACGTTCTTGAATAGTCTCAAAATCATGGAAAGTCTCCGATTAACGAATATAGTGTTTTGAGATCGACCTGTGCTCTATGTATCGAACTATCAATCGGTGTATAATATTAATGGTAGCTGCAGAAGTGTGCCTCTAGTTACACCGGTGTCACATACTACGTAGGGCCGCACTCATTGTGTCAATACATGCACACTCAATTTCAGATGTATCACTTGCTGATCAATATCATTAATTTATTAGCATACCAATTTCTTTGAGTTCGGCCACAGTTGCATTGGTCACTGCATTCAATGCAACTTTGTTGAATATGATTTTTTGTAACTAAGGGTATGGTTTAATGTATGTCGTCCCTCGTCGGTCCTGCCAGTTGCAGCATGTCCACTACAACTATGAGTTACATGTGTCCTACGTAACACAAATGCAAGCTATTTTGTCTGTGACGAAAACCACATATGCTAGTAGTGCAGTCAGTAAAATTCCTGATTTTTTTTATAATCTGACTATAATCTAACAATTTCATTGTTCAATTAGGCCAACGTTTTTGGGGTAGTACGACTCTGGGTCTACTTCAAATTTGTATGATTGGATGTGGTTGATTATCTCGTATATGACAATCAAAATAATATGCATGCAAGGCATTTATTTTCTTTTCTTTTCTATTCTTTTCTTTTACACTCCTTGGACTTAGGGGGTTCATTATGTATGTTATAGTGTGTTGGAGAACTACTGTGCAAACCATTTGCAGATGATGGTCTCAAGGTCCAAGGACCGATCTCCTTTCTTTTCTAGTACCATAATTGCTAGCATAGCACCAGGAATTGAACATTGGGTCCTGCTAAATCTTACCACAATTCGTGGCACCACATGTACCACCGGCCATTTACAAGCCTTGGCTCATGTAATGTGAAGATTAAAACATATATCATGTCTCATCTTGAAAAGCTCGAAGTATTTGTTCATACATCACCAAGCAAATTTTCCAAATTTAGATTATGAAAAAAAGCGGTGGGCGTGGATCGAACACATGACCTTCCACCAGATCTGCAGTCTCACAATTCTCCCACCTGAGATACCCCCCATTCATATTTATGCCCGGGTTCGAACTGGAGACCTTCAGTGTGTTAGACTGATGTGATAACCAACTACACCACAAAAACTGCACAAGTTGATACATTGGGAAGTGAAACTCGCAACATATGTTACAGATAATTCACAACATCCAAATCATGTTTTTATTTTAGGCTTGTTTCTCCGAGATTATTCATAATACCCTAGAGCATCTGTTTCACCAGATCACTTTGCTTCTACACTGGGATTTGTTTAATCTCAAAGGTTTCTATTGTCAGACTTTTTCCGTAATCGGTATTCTCCATTTACCTCCCATTCATACCATTGAACGAACATTTCATCCATGCAATGTGATGTACCTTAGCCCAAAAATATCATGTTTAAGTGTAAGATAACTAGAAATATTGATGGATTATTGATTATGCTAACCACATGTGCCAGTGTGTAAGCAGAGGATGACAGGAGCTAGACAACTCCCAGTTGAAGATGGATGGACTGGAGTTAGACGACTCCAGATTGACAACATGTGCACTGGAGTTAGACAACTCCACATTTAGTGCATTGGAATTAGACCATTCCATATTGAGAACATGTGCACATGAGTTAGACAACTCTCGATGAGGTGCACCGGAGTTAGACCACTCCATATTGAAAAGATGAATACTATTCATTGGAGCTAGACAACTCCTAATGGATAGATAAGTCTAGTTGGAATTAGACAATTCCAACTAGAAGAGAGGATGGATGAATCTAGTTGGAATTAGACCGTTCCGACTAGAAGAAAGGATGGATGAATTAAGTTGGAACTAGACAATTCCAACTAAGAGAAGATAAAATATTCTTAGTAGACATTCCCAACCGGAAGAATGCGACTAAGCGGAAAGATGGAAGAAGGTTCTAAGAAGAATCAAGGATTGAAGATTCATAGTAGACATTTCCAACCGGAAGAATATGACTAAGCGGAAAGATGTAAAAAGGTTCTAAGAGGAACCAAAGATAGAAGGTTGTGACTAAGCGGAAGAATGTGACTAAGCGGGAAGGTTAGAGTACTTTTACTATAGGTGAAAATAGAAAGTAAAAGTAATGCCTTTGGCATAAAAGGAAGCTCGGGGGAGGAGAGAGGATCTTTGTCTCTCTCCTATGGTCGGGTGGTTGAGCTTAGACTAAGACCTACTTAGTCCATGATAGTAATTAGACGCTACAAGGAAATTGAATAGAGGTCTTGAACTCATCATTCGGTGGGATAGTTGTTGTTCTTTTTAAGTTGGTAGCAAACTTGTGGGAGGTTTGTTACATTAAGGTAGAAAAATGGAAAATGGTGAATGACCATTACTGGTCCACTAGATTAGAAGTAGAATGATTCTTGTGTGAAGCCAAAATGGCTCATTGTAAAAGTGGTGGCCCGCAGTGATAGGCCGTATGCAATGATTGATTGGATTATTTCATACTACTTGGGATGACTATTGGGTGCCATTGTGGGGTTGATCACACCAGCCACTTCTGGCACCATCCGTGAGCATCTCCGGTTGTAATAGTGTGAAAAGTGGTGGGCCAACATGGCAACATCTATTTATGAACATAATCCCCAACAGTTTCACAGTTGGAACTGGATGGAAAGTTTGGTGTGATCAGGGCATGAGTCTATGTGCATTTTATGCACATTTGTCTGCAAAGTAGGATATTTTGATGCTCAAATTAGCGAGACTCTCATGTACAAGTAGGGGGTTTGACTTACTTGCCTCTTTGAAAAATTATAACTATTTTTTTATAGGAAATAATATTATGAAACAACTTGCATTCCTCTACTCCATCTCTAAAAAATATTGCACAAATTTCAAACCACTCTTTCTAGCCTAATCAACTTATTTTCACCATTTTCCATATTTCTACCTTAAACACAATATTCAAAATTTTGAGAGAGTGGGATCCTCTCAAAATAATATTGTCCATTTGTCAACCTAAAAGTCATGTTAGGTTGATAAATACTAGATTATACTTCAGATGTGTAGTTTCCATTAAAATGAGAGTATGTTGAGCTGGGGAATCGACTCATTTAGGTTGAGTCAACCTAAATGAGGAAATATGTTAGTCAATTTAAGTTGAGTCGACCTAAATGAGGAAATATGTTAGTCAATTTAGGTTGAGTCGACCTAAATGAGGAAATATGTTAGTAAATTTAGGTTGAGTCGACCTAAATGAGGAAAATATGTCAATCAATTTAGGTTGAGTCGACCTAAATGAGGACAATATGTCAATCAATTTAGGTTGAGTCGATCTAAATGGTCAATTTTAGGCAGCACATCACTCCGCACTTTACGGCGGGAAATCAAATGTTTTTTTTCTCTTGAACTCTACAACTCTCCACTGGTTTTCACTTCATTCTTGGATTAATAATTTGCTTTATGTACTCTCAATTCACTAGAAAACTCTCAAAATTTTGAATGTTGTGTTCTTAGTTGATTTGATCCTAGAATTAGCATGGAAGACTTTGAATTATTCTATTGGAAACTAGTAGGATGTCTCAACAACAGACCTAGAGAAGGCATGTATTTATTAGACCCCCCTCACTCACTATGAATGTGTATACATGGTCAATGGACTCTACCCCACCTAGCACCTACACAATCCCCACCAATGTTTGAGGAGATTTTTGGGCCTAATCGGTCAAAATCCTAGTGTTTCCAAGTCCAACTGGGTACATGTTCTGATCTTTCAGTTTTTATTATTAAATTGAGGTATATTCCATATATTCCTCTTATAATATGATGGATGATTTTTCTGAAGTCTTGATGAACTTCAATTGGTTATTTCTCAAATTCAAGCGGTTCATCTGTAACTACACTAAATATCCCAATTAGTGAGGGTGGGAAATTTCTTTACGCTATGAAATTAGTGCCATCAAGGATCTAGGAAACATTGTTCATCCCAGCACTTGGCACTATTCACTTGAAGTACCAGCACTTGGCATGAAAATATCAACACTTGGCATTATTCATTGACAAGCATGTGACACGCACTAATCACAAGCACACACTAATTTCTTGAAATCTACGGTAAATGAGCATAGAATATACTGTATTCATAAATTTAGTGGCACTTAGGAAAAATTTCAACCCTCGATAACTTTGAGATTTGACTAGATTGTGCATGTGACTTGAATTAGTACCACCCTCACTAAATGGTATATTTAGTGTAGCGGTTGGTTCTCCCCGTTCTTTGAACCCCCAAGAAAAAACCATCAACACATCCCCTCCCTTTCCACACCACCCTAGAATTCTCGAGTACTTGTGAAGAGCCTGGTTTGCAAATCCCATTTTATATGTTGGGGTTTTTGGAATGATTTGGCAACTGAGGGTTGATTTTGACTTTTGAAAATTTTGTGGAATTAAAATTGGTTTTAAGGTGTGTTATTGTTCAATAAACAACACTTGAATTCTTAAGAAATAAAAATACTCGAATTCCACAAAAACACATGATGGAAGGGGAAAATTTGGTTGGTTGTATATCCCGAGGGTGGAGAGGGTAAGGAGGGATGTGCAAATGGACGTGACGCGGCCTTTTTGCGTCACGTCGCGTCATGTCGGGGCGTGATGCGCACTGACGTGGTAAAAAAAAGTTACTGTACCAATTTTTTGTAATTTTTTAAAACTTTTTTGGACGACTGCTCTAGTCGACTGCTAAGAGCAGTCGACTTCAAAAAACAAAAAATAAAAAAAATAAAAAAATCTATTAAAAATATGAACCGTTAGATCTTCTTGAATTGAAGATCTAACGGTCCATAATTTTTTTTAGAATTTTTTGATTTTGTTTTTTTTAGGTTTTCCTTGAAGTCGACTGCTTTTAGCAGTCGACCAGCTAGCCGATTGCTAATTACAGTCGACTGGACTTGGTCGACTGCAAAAGTATTTTTTTGCAGTCGACTTAGCAAACGACTGCAAATAGCAGTCGACCTAACAGTCGATTGCAAAAAAAATTAAAAAAATTAAAAAACAATTCTGGACTGTCAGATCTTCTTTCCAAGAAGATCTGACGGTCCAGAATTTTTGTGGAATTTTAATTTTTTTTTGCAGTCGACTGCTAGGGCGACTGCTATTTGCAGTCGATTTGGCAGTCGACCAGGGGGTTGACCAGGGGGTTGACCGTGTCAGTTTACCCCTGGGGTAACTGTCGGATTTATCCCCCCTCCGACGTGACGTTTTTTGGTCAGCCGTCACGTCGCTGTCACAAAATGTGACGTGATGTGACGTGCAATCCCTGAGGATAACTGTTGGGGCGGGGCACTTAGTGTATTTTGTGGTACATAAACGTGCGTTGAGAGTGTATTTATTTGAGGGGTATTATGTACAAGCTCCTTATTTGAATGCACCTTCTTGTTGTAAAAAAGAAATGTCATTTCTAATTCACCTTATAATTTGTTACCTAGAGCATGCTATGTTTGTTAAAAAAGTCATTATTGACGAACAAAAATCTAATGGTGATTTGATGTACCAAAACATACTCGCCTGAATTCAATAACAGTACACATAGCATGTATAGCAAACATAGTTACCGTAGTACACTTCAATCTAGTAGTTGAGATAAACCAAATTCCCATGCATATATTACATCCATACATAAACCTTCTACTAGTAGAAAACTATGCCAAAAAAAAACGCAGCCGAAATCGGCTGCGGTTCTTATAATCAACCTGATCTGCAGTCGCCAATCGACTGCATGTTTGTTTTGTTGGTTTAGCGACTGAACGTTTAGGAATTTGGGGGTGTGTAACATACCGTTAGAAAGGTCTTGAAAATACCTTTCCAACGGTATATTACACACCTTCAAAATACTAAAATTTTAGTGGCTAATGAAAAAACAAATCTGTAATCATTTAGCGACTTCAGATCAGGCTGGTCAAAAAAACCATAGCCGATTTCGGCTGCGGTTTTCTTGGGCACAGTTTTTTACTAGTGTTCCTACGCCAACCTAAGCAAACAACCAGGGATTACACGTCACGTCGCGTCACGTCGCGTCACGTCCTGTGACAGCGACGTGACGGCAGACCTGAAAACGTCACGTCCGTTTGGGGGGGGTAAAACAGTTTACCCTGTCGTCACACAGGGTAAACTGTCGTCAACAGTGTCGACTGCTACTAGGCAGTCGACACACTGAATCGACTGCTAAAGGACAGTCGTATAGGTGTGTGGACTGCTGACGGCAGTCGAATTTCCATGTCGACTGCTCAAGAGCAGTCGACTACCATAACTAGTCGACTGCTATTAGCAGTCGACTTGGGTTGTCGACGGCTCTTGGGCAGTCGACATGGAAATTCGACTGCTATTAGCAGTCGACATGGAAATTCGACTGCTATTAGTAGTCGACGACAGGCGGGCGACTGCTTGTGAGCAGTCGTCTGCCCTTCAAGTCGATTGCTATTAGCAGTCGACTTGGACTGTCGACTGCCCAAATGCAGTCGACAACCCAAATCGACTGCTAATAGCAGTCCACAAAGTCCGGACGACTGCTGGTGGGCAGTCGCACCCCTTCATCGACTGCTATTAGCAGTCGCACCCCTTCGTCGACTGCTATTAGCAGTCGACCATGGGGTGCGACTGCTTACAAGCAGTCGTCTGCCCTTCAAGTCGACTGCTATTAGCAGTCGACCATGGGGTGCGACTGCTTACAAGCAGTCGTCTGCCCTTCAAGTCGACTGCTATTAGCAGTCGACGAAGACAGTCGACTGCCCAACTGCAGTCGACAACCCAAGTCGACTGCTAATAGCAGTCGACAAAGTGCGGACGACTGCTGGTGGGCAGTCGCACCCTATGGTCGACTGATATCAGCAGTCGACAAAGGGGTGCGACTGCTCACCAGCAGTCGCGTAGAGACACCCATGGGCACGTGGCGTCCATGGGTTGGTCCAGGGGGCGTCTAATCGAAAGGACGCCTCCTTGGGGTATATATGGACCCCACTTCCCTCATTCCCTCACTCCCACCTCCCTCCATTTGGGCCTAGGTTGTTAATCAGCCCTTGTCATTTGGAGATAGAGGTGAGCTGGAGGGCTACAGGTGGACATACGTACTGAAATACGTATACGGGACAAACGGTATACTATATCTGCCTACTATCTGTATTGTACTGCAACCCACCTACATACGGTATACATTGTACCCCATTGCGGTTAGTTTGAACCATACCGGAAATTGTTATATGTGAACACTTATTTTGAAAGTGGTTTACATCTGATTATGTAGTTTGAACTTTGAACGGCCTTAATTTGGTTTTAGTGGATTGGAAAAAAAATTGTGGGTGGTGGCGCTTATTTTGGAAGTGCTACCATATTAGGTTTAATTTATAATAGGCATACAAAGCTAGGGGTTAGGGGCAACGATGGCAGACGAAGATAACTTGCCGCCGGAACCTCCACGTGGCGGGGATTTGGATCCGGGGGGGACTCCGCAAGCGACACCGGGGTCGGCAGGCGCCAGAAGACACGGCAATGTACCGAGGGGCAGGCCGCAACCAATCAATTTGGAGGTGGCGCGGGACCCGGACATTCTCGCCAATCCCGGCTGGCAAAATGAGAGGGGCATGTGGTTGTATAGCACGGTCCGAAGGTACGTAGAGTGGACCCATTTGACGAGGATGTTCGTTTATAGCGCGAATGCTGAACGGATGTCTAGACAACGCTATGGCATATGGAGGGAGGTGAGCCATCAAATATTTGGAGAACGGTGCAAGGAGGTGTGGGATTTCTTGTGGGGTGCACCGAGGAAATTTGATCGTGGGCATATGCTAATGTGGTTATGCCAAATGGTCTACGCGGAGGTAATTTTGGGAGTGGATATCGACTGGTCCACCATACCCCGCACGAGCCCGGACTTGAGGCAGGCACGCCAGGTCACGGTCATACCAAGTGCCGTGCTAGGCCGGAACGTTGGCCGTCCGATTCCATTGGCATGGCAAACTCCAATGAATCCTCCGACGGTCCGATCTTATTTTGATTTCCTTGCGGGACCAAATCAGCAAATTGTGGGGACTCCACCGGCCGCCGAGTCAAACATGGACGAGCACAACATTGCCATAGGGTTGCCGGTTGAACCACCTAGCCGGCGACAAAGGGTCAACGTGACACCGCCACATGGTACCCGGTTGGTTTGTCCTCCATCTTCGCCCGTTGACGTGGAGATGGCATCGGCGGTGCCAACCCCACCACTGGTAGTTGCCGACAACGACGTTGTGGAGGCGTTGAGGGCGGAGTTGGCAAAATGCAAATCTGACCACGAACGGGAATTAGAGATGGTCCGACGTGCACACGCCGAGGAGGTCGAAGGGTTGAAGGCCGAGATTAGACTTTTGACCAACCTTGAACTTGCGAGGGTTGGTGCGCCACAAATGCCACAAGCAACGTCTGCTAGTGATGGACAAGGGCGGGAGCCGTCGCCCACAACAAACTTGGAGGCAATGAGGGTTGATTACGACCGGGTCATTAGGAGGAACCGGTTGTTGGAGGACGACTACATGGGCATGGTCACAGCCACTATCATGTTCGCCACGCGTGAGAGGGCATTGATGGACGAGCTGACACACTATAGGGACCACGGCGAACAGTGGCCCGAACGACGGCTTCTTTTTACCTCGTGGCCGCCATTGGATTTCATGTATCCTGAGAACCTCCCGGTCGATGACGACCATTACCCCAGTATTGCGTGGACCAAGAGGCCCGAGGATGAATTCCAATGGGATACCGCAGTATCATCCCGCATCGTGATACCCCCGGCCAGACCAGCCTTGTTGTGGCCATGCGTCCCCGATTGGATCAAGGACGGGAGCATGTGCCCCATTTGTTCCAATCCTTGGGGACCCGAAGGCGCATGGATCGTTGGGTCGTGCGGTCACATGGTCCACCCGAATTGTTTGTTGCCACACATGTTGCAAACACGCCGTTGTCCTACGTGCCAAGCCCCTCTGCATCGAAGGTTGTACGAGCAATTCGGAGTGCAATGGGGAATGCCTCCCGATTTTGAATACACAATAATCTATGGTGTGCCGCCCACAGAATACGGCGATCCTCCTGCTTATAGCTGGCGTGCACGGAGGTATTTGAAGGACCTGCGAGGTTACCCGACAAACTTCACGCCTGAAATGTACACAAGGGTTGCTCATGAGTTTTACCCCGGCTCCTCTCCTCAGGCCGTAGGTTTGAGGGCATTTTTGTACCGTGTTGTGGGTGGGCATGCCGGAGAGACGGGTGAATACGTCCCAGGTCCTCACCCCCACGGATACGTGTATGACTCCAACGGCAATGTGACAGTAGGGGTATTACCACGGGAACCGGTCCCGGGCGAGGAAACAACTTGGGATGTGGAACACGTGTTGGACACAACAAGTTTTGAGGCCGATCTGGAGAGGCAGGAGGCCGTTACACAAGAGGGTAGCTTCAATGAGGTGGACGTCCAAATCCGGATGAATGAGTGGAAATACGTCAACGGCCTTTTGGACATCCGTGACGGGGCCTCTAGCCCCACCATGCAAGACGTCCTGCGCCATCCGAATGCCGCGAGGGGGTTGCACATTGGAGACCGCGCGCGCGCTCGTGCACAAGCTGACCGGGAGACTGCGGCGCAAGAACTATGGGCCATCACCGAGAGCAGGCGTGAGGCGAGGCGCCGGACACTACGGCCACCAAATCTGAACGGTGCAAGCTCAAGCCGCGGACCCCCCATTCCATTGGATAGTGATTCGGAGCCGGATTAGGAATGTTGGCTAGTGTTTGTGAGATAGGCGTTGGACTAGGAGGCATTATTTGATACTGAATTGTACACAATGCGGGAAAAACCATGATTTTGGAAATGTTTATAAGTGAATTATTGTTCACTATCAATTTTGGGAGTAATGTACAAGTGTCGCACAATGATCATTTCTTATGTTTGCCCACACAATCGGTTGCCACAAACATCCAATTAAACCATGGACTTTGCATCTACATGCATTTGCATTTGAATCAAACACGTATCGATGCAAATAACTGTGACAATGATTCCATGTGGCATGATTATAAGTTCACACCAAGCGGAAAACATCACCGCAATATTGCTGGGAATTCATATATTGCACATTTCCAACTTACCAACATACGTAAGTATACGTGCAAGTACAAACTTGATACTACGCTCTCACCATATTCGTGGGCAAATCTTACATTGACGACCTAAGTGTGTACTCTCTATACACCCGGTATTCCTTTTGGTGCGCGGTGCACCGGTTGAACCCCCAATGAATTGCGTCATGCACCGAGTGTTTTATGGTTTGGTAGAACCTCCACAAGGTCCCATAGTTTTTTCGAAAATACAATTGATTTTTCCCCTTCGTGAGAACGTCGCTAAGGTCCTGAAACAAGTGCCATGGAAAAAGTTTTTCCTTGTAACCGATGCGGCATGCAGGCCTTTCTTGGGCGTCCAAGTATCCGCGGTGGTGACGATCAACTTGTCTCCTAGGCAGTCGAACCCAATAGAATTCAGTGAACCCTTGAATCGGACGTAAAACATTGCGCAAATCGTCCTCATTTCGAGTGTTCTCTGCAACCACCTCGGGTGTAAATTCGTCCGGTTCGTCCGGCAAGCCCCATGCGTGTCGGGGATTGTAATACATACTTCTTGACGAACCACCCGCATCCCGTATCTTGCCACTCCAAGCCATCGCAATCCTATGGATTGCCCACACCGTAGTTGATCTTGGGCAATGTATGCGACGCATACAAGGTCCTCAAAATCACTACGAGGCAAGGTGGCCTTATGGTGGGTAGCACACTTGATTTTATAGGGATATCGCAGTGTGGGCCCTCGGGTGGCATCCAATGAGTTGGCAGGTTGGGTTACGGGTGTATCTAATTAGTTGTCTAAATTAAGCTGCAAGGCAGTCGACTGCTGTGTAGCAGTCGACCATCCACAGTCGACTGCCTTGTAGCAGTCGATTTGCATAGTCGACTGCTACACAGCAGCCGACTATGCAAATCGACTGCTTCATAGCAGTCGACTATGTAAATCGACTGCTGGGTAGCAGTCAATTGATAAATGCCCAGCAGTCGACTGTGGCTGGTCGACTGCTACACAGCAGTCGACTAAGATGGTCGACTGCCTTCCAGCAGTCGACTAAGATTGTCGACTGCTGGAAGGCAGTCATTCATCCACAGTCGACTGCCTTCCAGCAGTCGATTTTATCAGTCGACTGCTGTATAGCAGTCGACCATCCACAGACGACTGCTGTCCAGCAGTCGAATATGGCAATCGACTGCTGCCCAGCAGTCGAAATTAGGCGTTAGGATTTGGGAAGAGCGTTAGCTTAGTCAAATCATGCATTAAATGCATACAATCATGACAAAGGATGCATATATATAGCAATCCAACCTCCCATTTCCCTCATTCCCAAGTTCTCCATTGGCCATAGCCTGTTTTAGCAAGCTTTGCAAACGGAGAACAAAGGGAGAAGGAGCGGAGAAGCTGCTATTTCAGGGTTGTGCCAAACATGGCACCGTCGACCATTTTACCCGGATTGACCGCGGAAATTGTGGGGGAGCACATATTGCCGAAGGTCCTAGAGCCTATTTTGGAGCCATATCACCGAGGAGAGTATGGGCGGGGGTGTGAAGTGAGGGCGAATTTTTTAACTCTCATATGTATTTTTAAATACATGGGAGTTAACAAAGCTTGGCGGGAACATTTTGGTATGGGAGAAGTCTACAATGCGTTGCGTATGTCGATTTGGGACGTAGACATACCAATGGGGCATCGATTTAGGGGCGTGAGAGTGACTTCGGAGCTCGCCGAATTGTTGCGAGCGTTCCGACTGAACCTCTTCATGTTCAGCCATACGCAACGCATTGCCATCCCAATTCGATGGCAAGTTCAGCATGCTCGGCTCAACGATATTTTCATAATGGAACTTGAATACTTGCGGGATATGCTTGTGGAGAATGGAGAATATTGGCTTCAAGTCGACAAACGTTCTGCCGAATATCGTCGATGCACCAACTTTTGGATTTGTCCTTCGGAGCGACTATTGACATTATAATTTTTCTATGTAGATGTAGCGGTTCATGTTCTATATAGTTCGCCGATTTAATCCTAGCAAACACAGTGTATATGTGTTTAGGCCTAGTGGATATAATCGCACTATGTAAAAGATATGATCCGTAATGTGAAATAAAAGTGGATCGCTATTTAAACAAATGATAACTTCCTTATTAGCTACACCCGTGTGTAATATGTATGTCTAACATGTATGGGTGTACGTGCAAATTGCAATATGTATGTGTATGTGCAATATATATGTGGGTTCCCGGTATACCGTATGTTCTATACGTATGCGCTATATATATGGATGTATGTGCAATATATATATATATATATATATTTGGGGGTATTTGCAATATATATATATATGTGTGTGTGTGGACATTAATTCCATCCTCGCCCATGACATAGGGCCTATTGGCATTACAAATCAATTCCATATGTCCTACTCCTAACCTTAGTGCACATTGGACATTCATTTCATCCTCCCACATGACATAGGGCTAGAGGTGCATTTATTTTTACTTTATCTTAAAATACACATTTAAAATGCATTTTAAAATCCTCGACAAATTTCTACGGCATTTTTAAATGTTTTTTATTATAAGTTCACGACTATAGCCAATCCATGGCAATAGGGCAAATATAGACACGCTCAACTTTGACAATTGTTCCATATTACCATATAGCATTAGTACATTCAAACTCAATGGCAATGTTTGAGCCTTGAGCATTGCCAATTTGCCACACAAATTGGCAAATATTGGAATACATAACGCCCCACATGGCACATCGGACAAGTCGTGAATGGTGGTCTGCATTTACAATGTCATCATTCTTGGATCAATATTTGGGCGGAGAAGAGCCCGATGACCTAATCCTAGAAGAGGGGAATGTTTTCGACAATGATTTGCCATAAAGGACCTCACGGATTGATGTCTTCGATGATTTTCAATAATAAAAACATAAAAATAATCTTAAATATTCTTTAAACTATTTTATAATGCCGCCTCCGACCTATAGAATAAAAAATGCAACACTACATAGGGCCTATTGGCATTACAAATCAATTCCATGTGTCCTACTCCTGAGTCCTAACCTTAGTGCACATTGGACATTCATTTCCTAAACCCTACATCATACATGTAGGCTCAATTTCTAGTCAACATCCAACATACAAATTTGAAATTCACATTATTTTTTCAACAAACATACCCAAAAATAGTTATTACAAAAATTGATCACCAATACAACTAAACCCATTGAACACCATAGGACATTTGACATTACTATAAATATTCATTCATGAAGGGGCATTATCGTTGTTTTGAAGAATAGAATTTTTTGTCCTGCGTGGCCCTCCCACAGCTACCCTTGGGGGCGGTGCTTGGTAATCACTATCATCGGGAGCTTCGCCTACGCCGGATTCATCGTCCGTGCTGGCATTGTCATCTGTTCGGGCGTCGGACTCGTGGCCATCAATTGCCGGGCCGGGAATTCGACTAAGCCGTGTGTCAGCCCTTGGCATTCTAATCGATACCATTGGTCTTGAACCCGTTGCATCCATAACGCCGTCAGTTTGTGGACGTGCAAGTGGGGTGGCCCCGGTAGTCCTCCATTCTCGCACATCCCTTTGTCGTTTTCTTTTTTGACCTCTCGTGGTCCGACCAAAATTTGTCAATGCAATATTAGGGGGTGGCCTAGCCGGTGTGGGGCATGGGGCGCGCATGCCGATGGTGGCACCAACCAACCGGGAGCCCATGCGTGGTATTGTTGGGGCCCGACGCGCAATGTGTTGCGCCAATGTGTCATCCGAGTCGGATTCCGGTGCTCGCGCAACGGCCGGGCATTGCCCAATACCTCGCAATGGACTAGTGTTAAGGACAACATTGGACGTGCCTTCTCCGTGGGGCTCGGGAAAGGGTGGTGTAGTTTGCATGGGTTGTGCATATGTTGTCGGCACAATAGGAGTGGGCACAACATCCGTCGGTGGATGAATGGGGGAAGCATGTGGTGGGACTTCGTCCATGTCCATCCGTTTCGGAGCCGCTTCAAGAGCTTCATCCACATGTGGTTCGGCCACTACATCTTCATCCACTACGGGTTGAATGTCTACCATTACATCGGGTATTGTAGTTGTCGGCGTAGCGGGACGCACATGCGTAGTGGAGAGAAACTCCCGACCGGCTATGTTGGCCCACATGTGAAGATCACCATCGTCCTCGGCGTCAAGTCCATCGTATGCAAACGGATCATTGTGGTTGTCAAGGCCCAAATTCCCTCCACCATGTCCCCCATCGCTCTCGTTGTCCGAAGGCCCCGAGGAATCCCCGCCGGGTCCCGCGGGGGGGTCACCATTTATATCCTCGTCGGCCGAATAGTCGGAATCTTCGGACATCATGTTCACTAGATACCATGCGGCCGAGTCCCGATCAACCCTCTCCCGTGCCAACCGTGAATTGGTATAAATGTACACCAAATTTTCGGCCCTCGCCGAACTCAACCGGTTCCTAGTCTTGTTGTGCACAAACGAATAACTACTCCAATTCCTTTCGCAAGACGAAGAGGAGCACACTTGGGCCAATATTCGCTTTGCCAAAGGGGCCAAGTGGGTGCCACCTTCGCCCACGAGGTCCCACCACTCGTGGGGTGGGATGTTGGCTTCCATGGCTAGGGGCATATTGGCGAACGCGCCCCTACGCTCTTTGAATGCTTGAAATTCGGCCACACCCCGACCGTAATGACCGTCATTGCCCGTGGTCAACCTCCTCATGGCGTCCAAGAATCCGGATTTAACGGCCGCGTCTTCGTGGACGACGTTATCGTCCAATAAATAAGGATTCAAGATTGCACCGGCATAGTGTAGGTCCGTGGTCATCATACGCCACCGGCTGTAGAAATCTTCTTCGGCCAAGGTAGCGAGGTTGTGTGCTAGGTTGAAAGGAGGATTCCTTAGGCTAAGCACATGTTTCTCCAAGTTCTTCATGGTCAACCAAGCCTTGCCCATTGCCGGTTCAACGCCATCAAACACTCTCAATGCTTTCAACACCTCCTCCGACATGTGGCGGTAATTATCGCAACTTGTCCAAAAACTGTCGTCATTAACCGTTGTCTTGATTTGACGTGCCTCCATTGCACTTCTCCTTCGATCATCGCCTCCTCTATTTAATTTGTTCACGTAGGCGGTCCAATCGGGATGAATAACCGTTTGTTCCAAAGCATGTCTCACCTTTAGAAGCCGGTCAATCATGAGGAAGTTGGTGGCGAATCGTGTGGACCCGGGCATCTTCAAGCCCAAATTGGGCGAGTAGGTGAGGAAGACCGCCGTCGGACATTGGTGGGCCCGGATGTATTTGACAATGTCCTTCGCCTTGTCTAC
Organism: Polytrichum formosum; assembly: GCA_964035585.1. NCBI lineage: Eukaryota > Viridiplantae > Streptophyta > Polytrichopsida > Polytrichales > Polytrichaceae > Polytrichum > Polytrichum formosum. Next base: position 5,183,343 of record OZ037941.1, read on the forward strand.
GACGTCCTTCGCCCATCGTTGTTTACCCAATCCTTCAACAACAAGTTCAAACAATGCGCCGCACACCCTTGCCAATATATGTGTGGCCATTCCCGGCTAATATTGCTCGCCGCGGTTTTCATGGCCGCCGCATTATCGAAGCAAACTTGAACAACCTTTGTGGGGTCCACTCCAACGATGTAGCGTTTGACCTCAGTGGCCACGTAGGCGGCATCCTTTGTGCTACCGGTGGTGTCGATGGAACCAAGGAACACGTCGCCCGCCGGACAAATTTGCATGACCTTCATCAAAGGGCGGTGGACAACATTCTCTCATCCGTCCGAACAAATAGTGCACCCATATTTGTGGATGGATGATGTTGTCTTCAACTCCACGATTTTTTGTGTATTGAACCGTGCATCGTCAAGTAAACTCTTGCGCATTGCATGGTAGGTTGGGGGTTTGTACATAATTCTAGCCTCGGCGGTTGCCTTAACGGCCTGGATGAACGCGGGATGGCGGACAATACTAATGGGGATATTAGCCTCATAAAAGGCTTGCGACCATTTTGTATCCAAGTCTCGTTTTGTCGAATTTTGCAACCCTTCTTTTAGTCCCATTTGCCGTTGGGAACGTCGGTGGGGTTCGGGAGTCGTCCCGGACACCAACTCCCTTGCCACTGACGGTGCGGGCGATGGTGGAGCGGTTTGGCTTCCGTTCGCGTTCGACAATGCACCGCATGACGCTTGTTGTTGGGACCCGACCACAGCTTCTCCCCCGTCCTCAACGCACTCGTCCACAAAGTCATCCGGAATTGGCGGCCACGATCCGCCGCACCTCGAAAATAAAGACTTTACAATCGGCCCTTGACGTTGACACAATGCCACCCCCCGCATCTTGCCGTCATTTTTTTGGTATCCCAAATGGGCAACCATGCGGTCCTTCCTATAAACTAATTCCAACGCGCAAAATTTGCACTCGACCTTCTTGGACGTTGGAGTCCACACCTTGGGCACAAAACAAGGCTTCCATTCGTTTCGCGTGCCCATCCCAATATAACCTACTACCTCTCTCCACTTGCAACGAATGCCAAAAGGCAATCAAGGCTAACTAGAGCGAGGGGGAATGATGAATGCTAATGAGCGGTGAACCCTTTATAGTCCCGACGCTTGAACGTGCACTAAATATAAAAGATGCTATGATATTAAAAGTGTTTAGAGTAATCTCCTATAGGATCCATTGCAAAAGCAATTTGTTTATGTTTGGAGGGGGGGAGGTCCAATGTCTACCATTCGCAGCGGACTTCGGGGGTCGACTGCTGCTTGGCAGTCGACGTGGCAGTCGAATTCCAGGGTCGACTGCAAACTAGCAGTCGACCGCCACGTCGACTGCCATTCGCAGTCGACATCGGGGGTCGACTGCTGCTTGGCAGTCGACGTGGCAGTCGACTTCCGGGGTCGACTGCAAACTAGCAGTCGACATGGCGGTCGACTGCGGGGGTCGACTGCTGCTTGGCAGTCGACGTGGCAGTCGAATTCCAGGGTCGACTGCAAACTAACAGTCGACATGGCAGTCGACCCCCTATGTCGACTGCGAGTGGCAGTCGACATAGGGGGTCGACTGCTGCTTGGCAGTCGACGTGGCAGTCGAATTCCAGGGTCGACTGCAAACTAGCAGTCGACATGGCAGTCGACCGCCACGTCGACTGCCACTCGCAGTCGACATGGCAGTCGACCGCCACGTCGACTGCCACTCGCAGTCGACATAAGGGGTCGACTGCTGCTTGGCTGTCGACGTGGCAGTCGAATTCCAGGGTCGACTGCCACTCGCAGTCGACATCGGGGGTCGACTGTTGCTTGGCAGTCGACGTGGCAGTCGACTTCCAGGGTCGACTGCAAACTAGCAGTCGACATGGCAGTCGACCCCCGCAGTCGACCGCTAGTTTGCAGCCGATGTGGCGGTCGATTGCCACGTCGACTGCCATTCGCAGTCGACATCGGGGGTCGACTGCTGCATGGCAGTCGACCCCCGCAGTCGACTGCTAAATGCAGTCGGCCCACACGTCGACTGCCACATAGCAGTCGACGCCGCGGTCGACTGCTAATTGTCGACTGCGTTATCCAGAGTTGACTGCTATCTGGCAGTCGACTGCATGGTCGACTGCCGTATAGCAATCGACCAATCGTCGCATCCATCCTGGTCGTTGGATGATGCACGGTCCAACGGTCAGGATCCAGGGGCGCGGCGTCCAGTCGTACCGTCGGTGTGAGGCCCACCCAACCTATATATATAAGTGGGGAGGCCTCATTGACATCATTTTTCAACCACCCCTCCTCAAGCGGGACATTGGGACTAAGCATGCCTAGCATCCTTTGCCTAATGTTTTGAGAGGGCCTAGGGGGCGGTTGGAAGATTGGTTTAGGGTGCAAACTCTTGCCAATTTTGGATCCGATTTTTTGCGGTGGAGCGGTGTGAATACGGCCGTGTTTGTGAACACAATAATAGCGTGTTTTTAAACACGATGGAGGATTGAAGTTGGAGGATGCCGGAGGACGAGCCGGATGCACCCGGCAGGGTGCACAAACGGCCCCCTAAGCGGCAACGACATTCCGATGTGGGATCAGGAAGTGCTTCGGGAACGGGAGCCAATATTACCCCCCGTTCAGATACTACCGTTCCCGTCCGCCCAAATGCCGGTGCCCCTACGAGCAACCAAGGAGGGGCTTCCGCGGCCTCAGGGTCGTCGAGTAGGAGCGGGAAACCAAGGGTAAAATTCTCGGATGCGATAACGGCAAAGGTCCACCAAGCCATAGTTGACTGGTATTTGAGGAATGGGGAGGCCGACATCAAATTCCGTTTTTTGGAGCAGCCAAAACACAAAAGGGTTGAGATAATTAAAAGGGACATGGAGGTTGCTATTCGACAGGAAGTGGATGGCCCCGAGTTTAGCGGTGATAGGAATCTTGCGGGGTTCGATTCATGGGTGAAGAATAAGGCCCAAAATGGTATTTTCAACCTCAAGCAATTGGTTGAGAACATGTTCCCGGAGGGCGAAACAGGCGAGGTGTTGAGCCCTCGAGCTGTAAGAATCCGGGAAATATTTTTGTGGTGGGATCCCGTGGCCAAAGGATTGTCCAAGACGGCCTCCAAAATAATTCCTTGGAAGGCGGAGAAATTGGAGAAGTGGCTAAGGGTGTCGGGCCCATGCCAACTATTGTGGATTCCCGATACGGCAAATGTCGTGAGTTTGAAGAGCATAAAGAAGGTGGGGGGTTACGGGGAGGTGAGGAAGGTGAGGATCGAGGGCGACGATCGTCTCCCACCGGAGATTACGTGGGCTGAAAAGACCCCAAAGACGTCGGATAGGCAAAAAGCTCGTATCCAAGTAAGTGCGGAGGCATGCGTTTTAAAGAGCACGCATCCAGGTTTCATCAAGTTTTGGTTAATCAACAGTGTGTCCAATGCGGGCTATACACTATGGTGGAACGGGGGCACTCTACGAGAGATGTTCATCCGGGATAGAGCCCACCGCCCAAATGCCAACATTTTGACAATGGACGCAACCGAATAGCAACTCTATGACCAAGTCCAAAAGTTCCGGGCGAAGAGGGTAAAGTTGGCTTGGGCATTGTTATGGATCATGGAGGCTTTGCACGCTGCAAATGTGCAACACAACGATCTATCCATTGACAACATTATGTTGCATTGGGAATCGGACGGGAGCCTCAAGATTGGGGTGTGCGATTGGGGATGTGCAACGCATTCGGGTGAGGATGTCATATCGCGGAAACCGTAGAAGCGAAGGAAAAATTGAGGAAGGAGAAGTTTTGGGTGGCGCCGGAACTGTTTTACATCCAAAACAAGAGACACCAGGATCCCGATGTATATTACACCGCGGAGGCTGAGTGTTATGCGGTCGGCATGATTGCTCGACAACTTTGCAACGATGGTGATGACCGAATTCTCTTTGCCAATGAAGGAAGGAAAATTTGGGATGTCACTTTGAATGCATTGACATGCGAGAACGTGTCCAACCGCATTTCATTGACCATCGCCAAACTACGGATGCAGATGCCGTTTGTGGGGTGGGATGAGCCCATAGACTGCTGGAGAACTGAGGTTAAGGATAGTGTTTAGTCTGTTTAGTTCTTTAGGCAACATCGTAGGGATTAAGGTAGTATGCGTGTATCATTGATATGGACAACCTTGTATATTTTTTATATCTTTACGATATACTTGTTTTAATACAACGCGGTTTTTTTTTCTTCTACATATCATTGTTGGCTTTAATCACATTTTTCCTAAACTACTTCTATCCATCCATATTCCACTATACCCAAACCATTAAAATTTAACCCAACAAACATATGATGTTGACTGCATTTGTCTGTTAATAGTATCAGTCGACGGCAATGGTTGACTGCTACAACTGCAGTCGACTATCTTCGTCGACGGCAATATAGCAGTCGACTACCAACCATGGTCGACTGCCAATATAGCAGTCGACTACCATGGTCGACTGCTATGTTGGTGTGAGGCCAAACCCCCCACCCTTAAGCGTTCGTAGTCCGAGTAGTGGGTTTGGGCTCACATTCTTCCGTGGCATTGGCCTTGGGCTCACATTCTTCCGTGGCATTGGCCTTGGGCTTGGATGAGTCCTTTGATGACTCAAGTGTCCAATTCCTTGCCTTGTACGCGCAAGCCCAAGCGGATATTCCTCTCTTTCTTTTACCATTGATCACCTTTACTTCCTTAGGGTCCTTGAGCTCCTCACTAGGCTTAGTGGGTGAGTCCATAGTGCAAGGATCAACTCTTCATGTGACTTTGTTCTAAACTACTTCACATACCAATCCATGAATGTGGAACAACTCATTTTTTTATTTTTTTATGCGGTTATCACTGCAAAGTATTAACAAATACTTTTCACATCAAATTTCCCACATCACACCATCCTCAATTTAATTAACTTAGCATTCCTTGAGCCAAACTACTCTAAATGTGTCACACCAAACTACATTCCCCATACTAGTTCAAATCCCAACCTTTGGCTTGAACACCACCAAAGTTGGTCTTGCAAATTCAATGATCTACCTAATTTCTCAAGCCACACACCATTACTTTACTAATCAAATGCGTTCCCCGATGCATAACAACAATCAGTCTCACCCTAGCTCGTCCTTTTTGCAGCAAAGTAAAATCTCACTCCGAAATTCTACGCTGTTCGATGCAGATTGACGCCCGTCACCGCCCGTCAATTTCTTCCTTGAGGCACCTGTTTCCCGCAGACAGAGATCAGCTCCTTGTTAGCCCTTCTCAAGTTAGGCTAGCCTCGAATTAGCTAGCTCCTTATTTGCTCGGCCCTTAATTAACCAGCTCCTAGGTAGCTAGCTCCTAACTAGCCTAGCTGCAAATAGTCCATCTTCTAACTTGCCAGCTCCTAGTTAGCCTAACCCGCAATTAGCCTAACTCCTAATCAGCACGGCCCATGATTGGCCTAGATGTCCCTTAAACAACTTGTAACCAACTGTCGGTTCTCCCTGATCATAGCCACCTTCCCTTAATTAGCTGCCGTCGGGTAATCTCCTCAATCTCAGCTTGATTAGTGCAGCTCCCTTGGCTCTGGCCGCTACGGTTCCCAATTCAGGCGCAGCTAACCCAGTTCACAGTCTCGGCTCTGCATTACAAGGTCACGGCTCTTGGCTCATGTGTGAAGTGGCTTTAACCAGCAACTGCAGCTGACTAGGCCCAGCTGCAGAGCTAATCCCAGCTTACAGCTTACCCAGTCTCGGACTCCCAGCACCTTCTCCAAAAGCCCAGCTCCTTCTTCAACAATTCAGGCCTTTGGCCAAATATTAAACCATTCAAAATAAGTACCATCATCTAACACTAACTGAGTGCGCCAATTTAATGGTTCAAACTAAGCTCTATAAACTAAATGCTATGAGGTGAACACTATGAACTAAACACTATCACTAAATGCCTTAAGTCAAATACTATATCTAAGCAATGCAAAACCAATCTAAAAACTAGTTTGCCTCGGTTCTCTACCTAGAACCTTGCACCACACGTGCACCCTTCTTGCTCCACACACACCCACACACATAGCTTCAAGCTTCTTAAGAGCTCGCTCCCTTGAGAGCACTTGAGAGAGAGAGAGACCAACTAACTACACTAATTAACTCCGCTAATTTCCCACACATTGTCGCTAAGTTTAAGAGTCTTTCCTACCAACTAATTCACAATCTCCTCATGAGCTCTAAGAGCTCCAATTCCTAACACCACACACGAGAGATCGAGAGAGAAAATGAGAGAATCCCCCACCTTACCTCGGACCCCCTTGGGATGCTCAACCCAAACTTAGCCTCCTTCACTTTCCGCCGCCATAACTTTCTCCCCTTACCTTCCCAAATTGTCACTCACCACTTTAATTCAAACCACGATGCTTAAATCGTAATTTGATTGGTGCTTTTAGAATTTGCTTATCCTCCACCTTGCGTTCTTCCTTGGACCTTCCCCATTAAGTGGCCACGATGAGGTGGTCCACTTGTGCGTTCAATGTGATCCTCCATTCATCCCAATTCGAATACACTTGCCTCTTGAGTCACCTTGGTTGTCTCCATCCATTTGTACTAGCCTACTCACTAACTACTCAATCCAAGTTCTTCTTACCTATCCCTATTCACTCAAATCCTTTCCTAAGGTAAAAACACACTAACCTCTCCACTTCAAGCCCCTTATAACATTGTACTCCTAAGGCTAACAATTCACTCTTTTTATATTTTTGTGAAGTGACATACCACTTCAAAGCACACCGACTAATATTTTCTAAAGATTAAGACTAAATGTGGGCACCGCTTTGGGCTCACAGTTGGCCGTCGACGAAGATAGTCGACTGCTACATTGGCAGTCGACTACCATGGTCGACTGCTATACAGGCAGTCGACGGTGGTGTCGACTGCTACATTGGCAGTCGACCAAGGTAATCGACTGCCTATATGGCAGTCGACCATGGTAATCGACTGCCTATATAGCAGTCGACGGTGGTAGTCGACTGCTACATTGGCAGTCGACTACCATGGTCGACTACTACATTTGCAGTCGACCATTGTAGTCGACTGCTAAGTTAGCAGTCGATTAAGTGGTCGACTGCCTATATAGCAGTCGACCACTTAGTCGACTGCTACATTAGCAGTCGACCATTGTAGTCGACTGCTAAGTTAGCAGTCGATTAAGTGGTCGACTGCCTATATAGCAGTCGACCACTTAGTCGACTGCTACATTAGCAGTCAACCATTGTAGTTGACTGCTAAGTTAGCAGTCGATTAAGTGGTCGACTGCCTATATAGCAGTCGACCACTTAGTCGACTGCTACATTAGCAGTCGACCACTTAGTCGACTGCTACATTAGCAGTCGACTACAATGGTCGACTGCTAAGTTAGCAGTCGATTAAGTGGTCGACTGCCTATATAGCAGTCGACTGCTACATTAGCAGTCGACCATTGTAGTCGACTACTAAGTTAGCAGTCGATTAAGTGGTCGACTGCCTATATAGCAGTCGACCACTTAGTCGACTGCTACATTAGCAGTCGACTACAATGGTCGACTGCTAAGTTAGCAGTCGATTAAGTGGTCGACTGTCTATATAGCAGTCGACCACTTAGTCGACTGCTACATTAGCAGTCGACCATTGTAGTCGACTGCTGAGTTAGCAGTCGATTAAGTGGTCGACTGCCTATATAGCAGTCGACCATGGTAGACGACTGCCTGTATTGATGTCGAAATAATTACTTATCTGAAAAAAAAATCCCATTAGTAATTTTTTTTACTACAGTAACGTCCGTTTGGCGTCACACCCTGGACGTGACGCGACGTGACGCGTTTAGGCCGCGTCACGTCCATTTGTACATCCCTGCAAACAACAAGCATGTCTCGCCTGCATCAAACATTCATGCAACCCTGTCCCACTAGAACAAACATGATTAATAATTTCAAATAATGCATTACAAATGATGAGGAATGAAATTCGGTAAGACAATTCCAATAAAATGTCACATGTACTTGTCTACTTGTTTTAAAACACTACAACCTCTAGTTTGATCAATTCAAACAAGCCCACATGAAACAAATTATTTACATCATAACTTCAAATTATGCAAATGATGATTTAAAGTTATGTCTAATGTTCAAGTGGCCACCAAAACAAATACTGCCAATATTCCCAAGGTGCATGCATCTTCAATAACTCATCAAATTCGTGCAATTAAGTGCACTTTCATCATATTGCCATATTCATAGTTGTTGACTCGTATAGCGGTAAAGTACTCTTACATGCAATTTATCATCAAACTTTTACAAATTCATTTAGTTCCACAACGGCTTCGGGATCTAGGGTATTGCACTTGACTTTTTTTTGGGTGTGCTATGAACTTTTGTCTAATGCCCACATAATGGTAAGTAATAAGTACGCCCAATATTTTTTTACAAGTTTTTCTTTTTTTTTTCATCAGTTAGGGAACCTATGCAACAAATTTTTTTTCACTTTTACCTTGGAGGCGAAGTAACTAAGCTATGAAATGCAAAAGACATGCTAGAGCCTATGTGGACATATATTTCAGTATAATATTTTGCAAATAAGGAGGGAGTGATTACATTTGGTGCTATATTTCCATGTGAGCACATCATTACACATGCGATAAAACATTGAATGGCCAAGAGAAATTTAGCTAAGTGCAAAAACAAAACATAATTCAAGGGACCTATTTCATGGAGAAAATGCAGCATGTACTAGTTTGCAAATTTGAAGCCATGATACATATTCATGCACCAGAAATATAGGAGGAAAATGGTCTTCATTCATAATACGCATACATTGCCATTTAGCCATGTGAATTGGCATATATCAACATTAGAGTCAATAAGTTGCTTGTACTCTAAAATTTGAATGCTCCAAGAAGTGTGAAATACCCTCTAAATAAGTTTGCATTGTAATCATTATGTGTGAATCAAACACTCAATGCATATCTACCCCACTTTGCCTTGCAAGCTCTACAATCCAAAACAACTTCCTTGTAAGGAAATGAAGTCAAAGTGTAATGTTTTTGTGCAAACATAGTTGTAACAAGAGGTAAGTGCTCTATCATTCAATTGTGGACTTATTTCTTCAAGAAAGAAACATTGGAGAATGTTCTTTCATCCTTTACAAACTCAAGAAACTGCAAGGTGGGAAGCAACAAAAAATAAAATTTTAAAAAATCAACAAAGAGCCACCATTTATACAACCAGCAAGAAATTAATCTCAAAGAACACTTTAAAATTTAAAATTTAAAACCAACCAAATCATACCTGAATCATCTCAATTTTTGCAAGCTTGAAGAACTCCATAAACATCCCCCTCAACGAACCAGATCTATGTGTAAAGTCATGCTATGTTAGTTATGAGTTGAACATTCAAGTTCAATGCACGCATTGCATGCTCGAAATTTTTCACCATGGCCACTGCAAACCAGTCCAACTACCGATCATGTGTTGTTGCATTCAATAATGTTGAGCTAATTTCATGCACTAGTGGAGTCCTAGAATATCCTTGGGGTGACAAAATGTGGCCTTCAAAGTGTTCATGTGACATGTTGGTTTGCCCTGGCTCAATCCAAAGTACATCCATCACATCACTCGGTTGAAACCTACTTTGCATTTCCATTACCATCATTGCAGCCACATTTGCAAGCATTTAATCAATACCTCAGACCCACAACTCACAAGCATATAAGCAAACACCAGACTCAACAAACATCATTACCAAAAGCATTGAAGATTTTAAAAGGAAGAAAAGGTTAGAGACACGCACCTGCAACCTCAACCTTCACCTTTGAAATGGTGATGTCAAATAACTCTTTTGTTACAAAGGTCCTCATGGAAGTTTTAGGATTGATGCAAGTAGCATTGAGGTGTGAGCCGGCTGAAGTGGACAGATGGGCCTCAAAGACTAAGTACTCCACATAATTATTGACATCCAGATGTCACCTCAAGTGAATGTTCTCGTGTGAGAGCTTGTGAATGAAATACTCCCTTTTACCCCTAATAATCAAAATATCCTTAACGGCTTCCTACCGCCCAATCTTCCTCTACTGGCTAAGTCACCGGTTATGGGACAACGATTAGATTACTATCCTCTACTAATCACACGGCAAGTAGACCCAACCATGTTGTAACTGCTAATATCTATCTCCAGATGCTTCTTGTTTAGGGCCCTTAGACCAGCTTGCCACCAGTCTAGCTATACTATCAATACTCTCAGTTACTTCTTTATACACTATGGCTATTGGTCAGCTCATTGTCTTACGTTGGTATACTCATTACCAGTAGATGACATCATCTCTTAAACCAGTAGCTCCTTTCTCTTGTTACCACTACCGTCCATACTACCAAAAGCCAATTTCCCCAATGACCATATACCCCTTGGGCATTCAAACTCTTGTATTGTCTCAACACTCTATCCTGATATTGATTCCTACCGCTTACAATTACACATATTAAATATACTACTAGGTTCATGCACAATCAACTCCATTACCCTGCATAGGTTTAAGTGAAAGTGATTCAAAACTATATACTAACTTTGAGTTCTGGGAAGGAAAAAATCATAAACATTTGAAAAACACATTGATCTACAAAGCCAAGCAATTTATGTTGACAATTTTTTTTCAAGAAAAGTCTACATATTTTAGAAAACTACGCAAGTAGTGTGCAAGTAGGTATATCAAACACGTAATTATCTAGAATATGTTTAAAACATGATAAAATTACATTAAATTGATTTTTTTCTACAAATTTGTATAATGGTGCCCTCAAGTTTATAATGAATTCAAGGAACACATAATTGTCTAAAATTTGCTTAAAACATGATCAAATTACATTAAATTGATGTTTTCTACAAAATTTTATAATGGTGCCCTTAGGTTTATAATGATTTTAAGGGATTTGGAAGAAAAAAAATCCAACTTCAAAATATTTAAGGTCGTGAAATCTACATCCAAAACTACAATTAGACATCGCCTTTTGAGCAGTATTTTTAATGATAAGTTTTGAAGACCACATCTTGATATTCTATATTTGAGCACCTAACACAACAATAGAGGGCACCATGAAAAAAAATCCAATTTAAACAACACTTTGCTATTATTTTTAGGCATTTGACCAAAAAAATTATGGATTTAGTATACCAAAGCATTTTTTCCGTATACTTGACCATACTTGCTCCCCTATGATATTCATCTCATTGGGTTGTTAAGTGGTGAAAATTTGGTTCATATATTGTCTACTACATCACAAGGCTGGCACCACGTAGTTTTTTTTAGTTGGGTTTTTCATAGTTTAAAAAAAAAAACCCAATCATCTGAGGTCTAGTAAAATCCGGATTTATTCGGTTTTATTGCAAATAAGTTGAGATTATAGGGCAGAGGGCCCAATGTCCGCCAATGGCAGTGCCGAGTGCCGAGTGTTGGAATAAAACCATGATTTTATTCGCAGAAATCAGGTTTTTTGCATTAAAACCAAAAACCCAATGCATCAATTGGAAAAAGTTGGGTTTTTTCCACCCTTACCACATCAGCCCCAAAACCTCTATTCTTGGGAACTATGAATCCAAAATGTCTCAAATTAAGGCCCCAAGTGGTAGATTTTCCCCCAATTTTCTTCAATGAATAACACAAGCAAAGTCCTCGACAAAACAGTCTTATCCTAGGACAAGCACCCATTGAATATTTGGGACATGTCCCTTGAGAATTTTATTCACTCTAGCTGTTTTCTTTGAACAGTTTTAGTAAAAGAATTCCCATTCTTAAAGTTTTGATGCTTAGTTTCTTTTTATTAGAATCGTTCAATACTAAAGTGAACCAAATTTCATAGATAGAATTTGTCCTTGAACGCAAAGCTACATTTTATGATTTCTACATGTTTTGGCTTTTGAAATAAGTCTAGGCAAAACTAAAACACCTTGCAACATTGTACTCTGTGGGTGGCAACTATATGTAGCACTTGCAAGGGTCATCGTCTTAAAACTTGGTTTGGAGTTGCTATACCTTTATAAAGAAGCATTATTTTGGAGTTTTTTTTCATTAGAATCATTTTTAGAATTATGGATTCTAAGAAAATTTTATAAACTTCTTTCTTAGAAACTTAGAAGTGAAATTCAATACCTAGGGGGCCTAGATGGTTAACCCTAATTGGATCTAAAAATGACATTTGGAAGTGCAAACCTTTTCTGATCTAGAGACAAATTGTATCAACAAAGTCCTCTCAATGCCCTCTTTCCAAGCATATTGCATCTCCTTGTAAAATAGCAAATCATCAATCCATTAGAAATATTGAAAGTGATTTAGAATTGTGACTATTCTAAATGAGAGAGTTGCCACCCATGGATTGTACTATAATGCATTAGAAGCCATTAAACTGCCCATGTAATAAAATGAGAGTTGCTACCCCGGGGCAAAGAGAATTATGAATTTTATTTTTTCCACAAATACCATAGTGTCAATCAAGGGGTCTCCACGGGACATGTTGGTTGGAAAAGTTTGGATCTAGTCTTCATGCAATTGATAACTCCCACCAAGTAATTCCACACACAATGTGCAACCCTACAATTCCCGAACCGATGGGCAATTGTCTTGGAGATGCCAAGGTGACTCATGTGGCATTTGTCATCAATCTTAGCGATAAATCTCATTGCCCAAGAGTTGACCGCCATGGCTATGTCTTCAAGTGACTAGATAAAGGTTTTTTCCAAGTTCTTACTTCTTTCTCTATCCCAAATATTTCCCCATTTGAGCTTGAGGAATGAACAAACCATGCTACTTCTCAATGTTGGTTGAGCAGGAGGATACTTGGTTTGGAACAAATTCCTGCCAAGGGTGATAAATCCAGGGTTGTCACCGTCATGTCCATCACCATTCCATCCAATTGGATCACATGAGTAAAACAAATTTCTTACAAGGTGAAATTGACCAATCAGAATGTTCCACATTAGCTAGTAGTCAGAATGTTCCACACTCTGAGTAGTCGTCAATGCAAAGTTTTTTTTTCAGCTAACCAACCGGTCAACTTGGACGTAGATGATGTATGGGAGTAATTTGGCTAGACATGTGCACTTGGAGGTGTTGCATGTGCATTGCAATATCCATGGTGGGATGGTGTTTTCATTGGGAATGTAATGTTCACTATTTGAAGCCCTTTTAGGATTTTGTTCTCGAAAAAGGATAAGAGATGTGGCCAAGTGCCATTTTCATTGCTATGGCTTAGTGTGCAATTGAGTTTTGTGTATATGTGGGGCCAAATTAGGTATATTTTAAGGTTTCCCATGTATTGTGCAAAGTGGAAATGAAAGTTTTCCAAAAGTGGATTGAGAGTTTTCAATCTATGGTGTGTGTGGATTTCCAAAAGCATGATTGAGGGGGATTTGGCTAGTCTATAGGGGGACTGTATGAGCCGCATGAATTCGTGGCACTAGGATTATGGGGTTTTTGAGGGCACCTTCATTTGCAAGTGTGTCTATTTTTGTTGCCTTGAATTCATGTGTGTGCTCGGACTTTCCGTATGGTGATCTTGTGTTTGAACCATGTGATGAAGTGTACTATGGAGATTATGAGGAGTTTGTTTGGGTGGTTGTGTTGGGAGGATGGTCATTGGATATGGTTGTTTATGATATTGTTCGGGCTATTTGTAAATATGTGTATGTCGTGGGGGTTATTTTGTGTGTTCCCGAAGGCCAACCAAATGGCGTATAAGTATGCATGCATTTAGTTTTGGAATCTTGGGAGTCTTTATGCTAGTTGCATGTTATTTATTAGGTTGTATATGCCAAAGCCGGCTACATTTCCATTGCCTTTCCTATCTAGAGGCATGAAGGAGCCATTAGTGTATATGTTGTGTAGTGGGTTGTATTTTTTTTTTGGGGGGGGGGTTCTTTGTGGAAGTCAAGCGGTATGGGAGGGAGGATCGTGTTATGGGTTGGAGTGCTAAGAGGGAATTTTATGAGTGAAGAATTTGATCATTTGTTTGGAGTTTTGACTGTGTAGGGTTTTATAGTGGTGGTGGGGTTGTGGGTTGGTATTATTAAGTTGTGTGTCTCTTGAATAATGCGTTGTAGTACTAGGGCAAATGTGTGGTGGGTGGGGTATATTGGCTGTGGTCTTGTGGATGAATATGATTGTGGATTGTGGGGGCTTTCTTTGGCTGCTAGTCTAGCACAATGTATGGATTTTGTTAAGGTTCGGTGGTCCATTGGGAGTGTGTATCTTGAGCCATTCCATTTTGATGATAAAGCTTTGCCTTGTGATCTGAATATCAGGTCTCTTTGGTGAGGTAAGTTGTATTTTTTTAGGGAGGTTGGACACGTGAGTGGCAATGAATAGTATGAGTGGGTGAGCTAGAAGGTTTGGATGAGGGGGTTGGTGATGTTATGGTGAATGTTGTGGTGTTTGTTTATGGGGAGGACGTGTTTTGGTTTTTTCCTTAAGAATATGGTGGTGTATCTATGTAAGAACCATACCAATATTGGTTCGAAGCTTTGTGGTGGTGGGTGGAGTGAGGTTAAGAGTGGGTTCTAGATGTACTTTGTGTGTCTATCCTAAAGCCATTGTAGGCTTTATGTGATTATAATTGTTATGTTTGTTCCAACGTGGTCAATGATTAGGGCGTTTTGTTGTTGCATCTGTATTGTTGGTTTTGTGGTTTGTATGTCTTTATTTGGGTTGTATTCTTGAATGATTAGGGTAAGTAAGGGTGCTTTAATGGATGGCTGCAAAAATCTTATGTATGAGGGTTGTGATGTGTTGAAGTTGTTTACATATTCATTGGATTACATAACAAATTAGGAATTGTAAGGTCACAATAACTAGATCCACATTACTCTAATCCTCATTTTATGATGAATTAGTGCGACAATAAATGTTGTGCTAGGAATATGGAGCCTCTTTTGCCAAGTTCCCTTTGCAAGTCTTAATATTTGAAAAATTTATGCAAGGGATCACAAGGTGTCATTCGCTTCTCACTATGTAGTAGCTTAGGGTCGCTCGCATGGGGTTCCAAATTCCAAGTGCCACTCATGTTAGCAAGTCCCAACATGGAGACTAGGGATGTGCAAATGGACGTGACGCGGCCTTTTTGCGTCACGTTGCGTCACGTCAGGGCGTGACGCGCACTGACGTGGTAAAAAAAAGTTATTGTACCAATTTTTTGTAACTTTTTTGTAACTTTTTTGGACGACTGCTCTAGTCAACTGCTACGAGCAGTCAACTTCAGAAAACAAAAATTAAAAAAATTAAAAAAATCTATTAAAAAATCTGAACCGTTAGATCTTCTTGGATTGAAGATCTAACGGTCCATGATTTTTTTAGAATTTTTTTATTTTGTTTTTTTTTAGGTTTTCCTAGAAGTCGACTGCTTTTAGCAGTCGACCAGCTAGCCGACTGCTAATTACAGTCAACTGGTCTTGGTCGACTGCAAAAATAATTTTTTGCAGTCGACCTAGCAGTCGACCAGGGGGTTGACCGCGTCAGTTTACCCTTGGGGTAACTGCTGGATTTACCCCCCTCGGACGTGACGTTTTTTGGTCAGCTGTCACGTCGCTGTTACAAAATGTGACGTGATGTGACGTGCAATCCCTGATGGAGACAAAAGTCCCAATTTTTGAGCTTTCAAGAAAACATTGAACTATGATTTCATTAAAACCGAATCTTGATTATATTATGCAGAAAGCTCAACCCTCAACACAAGTCCCAAACCTCACCTCCAAAAAGTGTTGTCATTTAGACATCCATGTCATACTTGGGACTTTAGGACTTGGAACCCCATGTGTAGTAGTAAGTCCCAACTTCCATGCTCTCGACACCTGAGATTGCATGGACTGACCTCAAGAGACTTGGGACTTAGCCTGACTTGAAACCTGTGTGAACCGGCCCTTAGTCTCAGAACCAATGTCCGGGGAGAACTGGTATTTAGTGTAATGGCGGCCGGTTGATTTTGTGAAAAGTATGGTTGAATTGGGAAAGTGGAGGATGTGAAACCGGTGCTTTTAAAAAAAACGGATTTCAACCGGTAATCATTTTGAGGAGGAGGATTTTTACCCGGATGAATTGTGAAATAGGCGGATTTCATCCGGTTTGATTCATCTAGGGCCGGATATCATCCGTTTCTATTGATGACATGGCGGATTTTAGAATAGATGCAAAGTAGTGCATGTAGGACACCCTGGCCTATCCTCATGAAATTGGAAAAAACGACGTCTAGGGTTTAGGTTAGCCGTGATGCCACCTTTCTTTCATTAGCAAGCACGTCAGTGAGTCTGAACTCTGAAAGTGTGCCACTGCGCCACACCCATTGTCTTCATTCTATCCGTTGTAGGCTTGTAGCGATTTGGTGAATGGTGAACAAGCGAAGCTTTTGCTTCATTATTGTATTTCATTGTTGACGGCTAGCTACGGCGGACGCTACTACCTCCTCATTCTTGCTTATTTCGCTAATTCGTTGCCGCATGTCTTTCTTGCTTTTGTCGCGTTTCGGTTCTACATTCCCTTTTGTAGCTCAAGTGATTTCTTCAATTTCTCACTTGCTTGCGGAAATCTCTTTGCGAGCAATTTGCTCGTCGATTGCAAAGCTTGGAAGTCGATGTCATGCGTGCTTCTTAGATCAGACACAGAGGCGCTGCGATCGAAGTCATTGAACAAGAGGCACTGCGATCGGGAGGCGCTGCGATCGGGAGGCAAATTACATATTATTGTTGTATGTTGATATGTTCCTTGGACGTTGTTGTTGAATGGTGTATGTTGTTTGTAGATATAATTTTGCTACATTGGAAAACCGGCTTACTTATGAATGCCCAAGTTTTTGGCCGGTTGTCATTACAATGAAGAGGAAATTAGCCGGCACTTAAAAAAATATAGGATATTGGCCGGTCCAAATTAATGGCAACAAGTTTGCAACCGGTAAAATCCTGAAAAAACCGGTAGAAGTTGTGAAGGGACGGATTTTAGCTGGTTGAGCTCAAAAGTCTCCCGAACCCTGCTCAGAACATAAGACATAATAGTGCATTTTGAGGAGTACTACTGTACTATAAGGAAGTGATGCATATTTCATGAACAAGGAATATTCAGGGAGGCATGCAAATTTCTAAAAATATTCTCATTACGAATTCTAAGGCCCCTTCACTACTTCTAAGAGTTTTGATGATATTCTTGAAGATTGAAACTATAAATAAGACCCGGCCTATATATGATTTCATGTACTTTTCTGAAATCAATTGTGTTGACTCCCCGAGCATGAAATAAATTGGACATGACCGCGTCAAATTTCAATCGAGTCGGAACATGACTCAATTGGGCCACATTTTCTACCATTGCTACCTTACTAGGAAACTCAATGCAATGGTTCGAATACATCATTACCAACTAGTTGCTTGTCGGAGTTCCCTATAATACTACATACCAAAGTGGTTTGCTTTATCGTTACTAGTAGGAACTTCGATTTAATTTGGTCCATCATTTCTCCAACAAGAGTCAATTTGAGTCAACCTTCTCACTTCAACCTCCCCCCATTCAAAGTTTTTTTGATCATGTTCAACACTTTCTAGAATCTGCATTCATGCGTAGGTAGAAAATTTAATCTAAATGCCGCCCTTTATTTCGTACAGAGTTAATGTATCACTTTGTTCTTCGAATATCTGTAGATATTGTTGGGAAAATAATTCTTCCACATTACTACGGATGTGGGCTTCTCACGTGTAACCTAAGTCGATTTAAAGATGTGAGGAGATCAACTAACTCTTTGAAGACTTTGGGACGATGCTATTGATTGTGAAACATTATCGATCGGGTTTGTACGGACTTAGTGAGCTCGTGAAGAAAGCCTTAAAGCGGCGGTTAGAGTTTCCGTTGAGCGCTCAACCATGTCAATAATTGTCCGTTTGAGACCGCAACCGTGGTCCTTTCCACCTTTTTATCCCCTACCTAATTCTATTTGTGGGTTCTTTGTGTCCAATATTGGTCACAATACCGTCAATTGGGAGAAAAATAAATTAAGTGGTGGCTAAATATGTTGGCTTATAGAACACTAAAAGATATTTGTTGTTGAGACAAGTGGAATTTTTTGATTCCAGTGTCAAAAAAACATACAAAGCCACTAGGACCTGAAAAAAGAGCATGGGAAATCTCTTGGGTGCACACGGTGGAACCAAACAACCCCAAGCAATGTAACTTGCAATCTATTAAGCATGATCAATCAAGTCAACAATAGATCAACATTAGCTCTAGTGTTTCAAACCATTTTCCTAGTACTCAACCTATGATAAAGGAGTTTGTTAGCCCCCCATATCATGTTGAAGTTCTCCAAGACTTCCAAATATCTTGTGAATATGAGAAAATAATACATTCACAAGAGACATTTTGATTTAAAATCAAGGAACATGAACCATGATCTTGGATGTAGGTTATCACAAATTATAGATTGGATGTAGGGTTATCACAAATTATAGATGGGATGTGACGGGACATGATGAGACATAACAACTTTGCTAAATGTTCCATTATGGGGAAAGTCAAGCAATTGTCAGACAAATGCCTACCATAAAATTATGAATGTTTTGAAACAAATCAAATTCATTTGTGAAGTTACAATGAAAGCAGCACATGCCACAAAACTACCAATTAATAATCCTAGAAAAAATCAAATGTGTTGAACATGACATTAACAATGTTCCTTCGTACAAGACAATAAGATATAAGGTGAGTCAAAGACATTTCTAGTAGCAACCCCCCCCCCCCCCACACACACACACACACAGACATATGCACATAGATATGTTAGAGACTGTTTAAGAGTGTGTATCCATTGACCACATACGTTATTTAAGTACACACAATACATAGTACATATGTAGTGTCTATTCCATGGCTCAAGTTTTGTGTATTGGTGTCTAGGCATGATCCACTTCAACATGGGAAACAATCCAGCCTTACATCCGTCAAGCTTTCAGGGGGTTCAACAATCGTATCGTACGCTTATTGGGGCACAGAAGAAGATTTGCAGACAGCATGGAAAAAATTACTGATATATTCCACATTCTGATGGTGAAGCACTTGAGACTCAATTTCTCCGATACAGGCACTACATTGTACGTAGTGATTGTGGGTCAGAAATTATCAGAATTAGCACGATCAATCGTTTAATGGTTACGTTGCTGCATGGTAACAAATTGGGTTGAAATCTCAATCAGCTCACTCCCGTCCCGACCATCATTGTGAGCCCACCCCACATGCATTGGACTGGCAGCCTGCTCCTCATATATAATATGATTGATGATAAAGAATTAGATAGTATATGCTATTAAGGAAATTCTATAAAATACTGCCGCTGCTGAGCCTGCAGGTTCACACCAATATCATATTCTGCACTTACAACTCTTACTAATATATCATTTGTAAGAGAAAGTCAAGGGCAGAGGGAAAATTACTGAAACTCTCGCAGTAAGTTGGAACGTTTCCTGCTGCGTTTGCATGACTAGGGGGGGCAAAGCTGGCCTGGCCGCCTGGCACCCACCACCCTGCCATTGCCTGTGTCCCGCACCGGCCACCTCTGAAATTCTGAGGGCGGGGGGTCGTAGTAGGTCCGTTCACGTGAGATCAACTTATTCAACCGTGCTACTCTGTCTGCTAAGTTATTAACAATCATCACAGCTAATCGGGCTGCTTGACAGGCTCTGATGCTGGAATCAGTGCATGCAGCTATGTATAATGTAGCTGGGTGCAGAGATAAAATTTTCTTTTTTTCTTTTTTCTTGTTATTATTTCCTTCATGTTGGATGGCACACACTCGAAAACTGATCTTCGGCTTTTTTTGTGGTCACGAGACGTAGGAATGTGGGTCTGTCTACCTGTTAGCAACAAGTGACTGAGGGATGACAAAACCTGCCATAAGGCTGGCTTAGTGGGGTTAATGATGAGTGTTAAAGCTGGCATCCAGTACCCTAACATGTAACACGTATGGTACATACACCTTTGGTAAAATATCTGACCTTGACACCGCCTTTTCATCTTTCTTGAATCGGACAGATTATTATTAATATGCACATGAGTACCAAATACCTATAGATTAGTTAGGTGTATATGATTTTGAACAGTATTTTTCTAATAGCTTCCAAAGATGTGATCATTACCAATATTCACGCATTTTGGTTGATGCAGCTTGGTATGTGTACATCTTTTTTTTAATTTTATTTATATATTTATTTTTGAGATAAAGTTATACATCTAATGATGGGGCATCTTTTTTTTTGAACCTGCCAATCTGGTTCGACATTGATTATATAATTCTCGAATAAATATTGCACACATATTTTTCAGATTGGTTGGAAGCCTGCAAATTTTTAAGTGCAAATCACATTTCTGCACAGACAGTTCAATATGAAAATTATAAGTATGGGGGTATTTTTTTATTAATGACTACTGTGATGGAATAGTCAAATAATGGTAAATTTGTTCATCCCAATTAATATGTCGTATAGTGATAAATTTGTGGTCAAACATGGAGAAGAGTCAGATAATATTTTCCTTAACCTAGAATGAATATTATTGTCACATGAGGCCTCAGGAAGCTCATCATCACGTGGCGCCAGAAGTAGAGTCATTGTCCTCAGGTGCAACCAATCTCATTAGAGATCACGTTGCGAGCACCCAAATAGCGCCTGGTATGTGGATTTATATCAGATCTAGCTCAAAAGGTTCCGTGGCTGGTTCCATTCTTGTTGGAGAGAACTTCCATTGCACAGCGAATTCATATGGGCTTTGCATTGTTGTAAAATTCATCACGAAAAGTGGCCCTTCGTCCATAGAATCCTGTCTGCAGAAAGCCTAAGAAGAATTCTGCGATGTACACTGACAACTTGCATGCAGGTTAATAGGGTGTACTCATCAGAATTCCAGGGTGGAAGTGGGAGGTGCTCAAGTAGACATGAGGAAACCTTGGGGGAGGAAGAGGAGGATCAGGAAATAGCAGGTTTAGGGTTAGGGTTAGGGTTCGGGTCGACATCACATGCAGCTTAATTTATCACTTGAAGAACTACTTCATCGACGATCCACGGGCCACTTTTTATGATGAGTGATCTCAACATCGCTAGTGATCTCTTTTGCTTTGAGCGAGCGAGCGAGCGATCAGGGAGGGAGGGAGAGAGGGAGGGAGTTTGGTGATCTAACCCTCGAATTAGAGAATCCTGACAAGCTGCAGCAGACTCATTACCGCGGACGAGCAGTGAGTGTACGTGAATGTGGACAAACTTGAAGTGATGACTCAATCACGTAGTTGCCTTTGACTCACTTTCAACCCCTGGGGCTATGAAGTCAAGGATTCTCGCCCTGATTTGGAAACCCTGCTCTTTCGATCCGCCATGCGATATTTGACATCTTGTGCACATGTAGACTACTAGTACCTCACTGATGCATCAACAGCCACGGTGGATATGATACTTACGCTGAAAATTATATCGCGGTGGTTACTGGAATTGATATTGCAGGACCTGGCAGTAGCGCGGCAACATAATCCTAGCCTGCCATGCCTCATCAATCATGTGCAGCTCTCGTGCTCCCGCTATTCAATCCATGCGATCAATACTGCAAAATCGTGGGCGCACGGTTATTTGCAGGAATCCCAAATTTACTGCAGTGTTAGTACCCTGGGTACAATATTGCCACCTGCTGCAGAAGAATGGTAATGATCATCGGCAACGACTGCCTGCCTACCTGCCTGCCCGCGCGCCCAGCTTGTTGTATTTGAACTGCCTGCCTAATATTTTTGACATGGAGGAGGTATGAGGATGGATGCATCAGCCAGTATGGAGGTGGAGGTGGGGAAACAGTGACAGGATGATGAGTACCGCTACAGCGCTAATGATGGTTATAATTTGCGACTTTGTTTCAGGCTAGCTAGGGCAGCTCGATCACGATGCATGAGTGATCACCAGATCATAAGCACAGAAGCTGATCCTCCGTGGATCAGAGGCCATGTTATCATAAGCTACCTAGCTAGCTTCTGCTGCTGCAAATTTCGCCGTGACCAGCTTCACCCATGCACTTTTCTCACCACCACCACCCTGCCGCCTGCGTGTGTGTGTCAGTGCAGCCCGGGCGCGTACACTGGCATCTCCTTGCGTGAATTTCACCCTTGTTGCTCTGATCAATCAACCCACGACACAGTAGTACCCCATCAATCAGTCAATATGAACTTTGAAGAGAGCAAATGCCGTATCCCATCATCATACCATCCATAATTATATATGGACCCACACCTAACCCCTCAAACCGATTCATGTGCAGCTCGTTCTTGCAGATTTAATAAGTTCATCAGATGATATTAAAGGTGACGATGATGATGATGATGATGATGATGATGATACAAGTTTGCAATGTGATCACACCTATTAATTACAACCTAATTTATTGAGGATGCATGCTTCACGTGCGTGTGCAAGTATTTGATCCGGGTTATAATCTCAATACTCGAAGAAGAGTTAATTGGGAATTGGCATATTTGAGCGCCAGGCTGCTTCCATGAATACTTTGGCTCAAGGTATATGATGTGTGTCTATACGCCACGAAACCATGCATTTTCTGTGAAATGATTAATATGCTTCTTGCGTCGCAATTAGGGTTGGAGGTGGTGATGACGCCGCTTTGATCAAATTTAGCAGTGAAGCTGGAGGAACGACGTGCCATCTTTGGCTTGTATAGTGCAGGTTAAGCAGCTGACACCTCCTTTAACAGATCCTGCACAGATCTCTCCATCCTCGGCGAGAGCGCGACACACATCCACTTAATCATTACCCACTGGACTGACGGAGCAGTACAGAGACGCTTGCAGTTCATCAACTCCAACTTGGCGGTGTCCATCGACTAGACGCCGTACCGCTCTCTGCCCTGCCATCGCTTCCATCATAGCCATCTGCCTTCCATCGTTTGACTTTCACCTGTCTGTCCTGCAGAATTTGCCAGACCACCTCGACGATGTTAGTAAATTCATCTCAAGTCCTGCCCGGGCCCCTCCCTGCTTAGTACAGAATTACTTGACCTGACCCTACCCTCCAGAGTCTGGATACTTCATTATTAACTCCTATTCTTATATAGCTGCAGGAGGACCCATTTTGTATCGTGCTAATTATGACGTCCTTCCACTCCGCCACTCCGGATCAAAATTAACTATAAACTCTATAATCCCATTATGTGCAAAATTGTCTGCATTCAATGGACCTGCGGGGGGTTAGGAAGGGTAATAAAGGTGGGTATAGAAGGTAGGCATTTATGGGAAACGTCGAAGATACTAAGGATTTAATTGCCCAAGTCATGGCGTTGGAAGGACCGGCTATCACTAAAGTGATTGCGGCAGGTTTGAAAGAAGTAATTTCCCTCAGACCTGGGCTTGAAAGGCAACAGTAGTCTGGGCGTTAGTGGATGAGGATCTGCACTTGGGCTAAACTGAGAGAAATTAATCTGTAAAGTGGGATTTGGAGGCAGATAATTGTCAGAATGGATTTACTTGCGTATGTAGTATGTATAGCTGCCATTGGTCAGTTTGGGGGGTTCAGTGCCCCAGCATCGTCCTCTTGGGAACAAAATGAGTCTGATGCATTGTATGAGAAGAATGATATCAGCAAAGGGGCGCTTGGCGTCTTGTTGGCTACGTACAGCTTATTTCGATTATGCAAAATGCGGATGTAAGAAAAGCTGAGGAGCTCAGACCTGAGGGATTAAAGTTGTTTTCTGAGATGGTGCAGAGCTTTTGGGCAGGGAAACTTCAATCACTTCCTGACCTGATACAGTTAATTTAACAGCACCTTTGCCAGAAGGGGAACGTCGGCGTTGACGTCATATTTAAATATTATGTATTTATGGCGGGTAGCTGAAATTTTAATTTCAGACTGTGTCACGGATTCCGATTAAATGAGTGTATATTCAAACTCCGACGAGAACAATGAGGCTTGGAGACAACAGGAAAACGTTAAAATCAATTGGAATATTCATGCAGGTTGTAACATAGCATATATTTGAACCAATCTAGTACCCAACGCAACCTCTGCAGGTATTTCAATTCAGAGGAATGCTGTATATACAATGTGAGCAGGTACTTCAATTCAGAGAAAATGCTGTATATACAATGTGAGTACCAAACACAACTAATTGGTTGGAACTTTCTACAGTCCTGGGCTTTTTCCAGAGCAGATGGTGCTCATCTAAGTAGTTTTCATTGTCCCAATGCCAACTCGTTCGTGGTGGAAACAGGAGGACACGGAATCCTTTGAATACTACTGTTGAAATTATATCTGGTGTACCTGGGTTATATTCACAAGTGTAGAAGTCCGAAAGTGCTTAGATTACTGAAATGCATCCCAAACATGGTAAATGCGGCTATACTAGAATGTGTTGGGTGAAGAACATCAACACTTGAGCCAGCCAAGAATGAAAGAAAATGAGAAGAAAATGAGAAGATTCAGACAGACATGACGGAGGAAAGAAAGCAACAGCTACCTGTCTCACCAAATTGGCAGACTCGGTCCATGATTCAGTACCAATCCCAGATGAAGGCATGCAAAAAATTGACGGCTTGAGGCGCGGTGTATTAACAAATTTCTCGAGCGTGGAAGGGAAAAACACATGTCCAGGAGTATGCATGGACGGCAGCTCATGATATACAAATTTAGCTCCTGTGGTAGCAAAGTTACTCATGCAACACATTCTTGAACCTTTAACCAACTTGGACCGACCGACCGAAAGGAGCAGCATCATCATCCTTGAACCTACTGGTCACTACTGTCACTACTGTAAGCGGTGGATCGATGCATGATCTATTCCTGGAAATCCCACAGCACCATCCGCGGGCTAGGCACTTCGTATTCGTGCAGCCGCATACCCGTCGAGGTTCCAGCCAAAGGCCCTGCACTGAAGCTGGTGAGCATCCCATTAGGGCTCATGGAGTTGGGCAATTGATATCCTGCGATGGCATGCGGGGTGGTGATGTCCAGAATTGAGCCAGTGGTGTTCGGTGTCAAAGGATTAGTACTGAAGCTCCGATAGCCAGCCATGTTTTCCTGCAACCCTTGCTGAAATCCAAGGTTTACCCTGTCCACTTTGTTTGCAGAGGCCACCGACTGGCCGGCTCTCGCAGTGTCAGATCCCTGCTGCTGCTGCTGGCTGTAATTCTCGGCATGCACTTCGGAGCTGAATCGGCTGAGGGGTAAGGCAGACGACGCAGGATGCGTCATGAGAAACTCTTGATCTTGCGGGAGAGCGTTTCTTGTGGCGAGCCAACGTGTGTAGCTGTGGTCCGGAGCCCTGGATTGAAGAGGTCGAGCTAACCCAAGTTGCTGTTGCTGTTGCTGTTGATGCTGCTGCCTTGGTCTGCCAGGGAATTGCATGCCACTGGTACTCGCCGAATGATGATGAAGCTCTCGGAAGAAACCCTCCCCTGAGTTTTGCAGGGGAGTGTCCATCGAGCACCCTGCATCTTGCAAAGAGGATAATGCTGCGGCGCTTTGATCGGTGGAGAATCTGGCTTCCATATTGTTCATTTGGGCGGATGACAAGTATGCAATGCGACCACAGGAGCTTTCGACGACGGTGCCCAGCTGCTGCGCTCTTGCAGCAGTTTCCTCCCCGAGCTGGTCCCCGGAACTAGTGTTATATCTGTTATTATGATGATGTTGGTTGGGATGTTGATCCAAGTCCACGGAGACGGGTGGGCTAACGGAGCGCCTGGACAGCGCTTCCTCGGTGCTGCTACTCTCTTCGGTGCTGTGGGAGCCCGAATTGTTGGAGCTTTTCTCCAATCGATCCGCATGCATCCGGCCCTCTGGGTCTGGTCCTCGCTGCTGCTGCTGCTGCTGCTGTTGCTGCAACCTCTCCTGCTGGTGCATCGCATTCATGGCTTGTTGGTTTGCGAAGAGAGAGGAAAGTGCAGCGGGTTTTCCGCACTCCCGAACAGCCTTGCTAAGCAGATTGTCCCTGAAACATCTGCGAGCAACTTCCTCCGCTACCTGTGGCAAGCAAGACATATTGAACGTCAGCTACCCCTCCAAAACAACCACAGAAAAGCTTGAAAATCGCTACAGACAACACTCCCTAGGTCACCCTGGTTCATGAGCAGACTTTCGTGCGATCAATCCATCTCATGTGTGGTTCAGGTTAATTCAGAGGAATGTGAACCTGATTTCCTCCAGAGGATTGAGCCATTGTTCCGGCAAGGTCTCGAAGCAAGTCAGCAATGGGCTTGTGAGTGACAGGATCGATGCCCATGTCGCATAGTTTCTTCTTCAACCGCGTGTTCCAGTGGTTCTTGATGTCGTTGTCCGTTCGCCCTGGCATTTGTGCCGCGATGAGAGACCACCTGCGGACGATCCAGGAAGAATATTAGATAATTAATATATTCACATTTATCATTCCTTGCTCACCACGCTAAACTACAGCGGCACTGCAGGTCTTCTGAACCTTGTACAGAATGGAAGGGTTTCCCAACTTCATAATCCTATAGATGTTCATAGATGAAGTACCTGCTTCCATGAGATGCGTGAAGCTTGACTATGAGATCCTCCTCTTCGGAAGTGAAACTCCCATGTCGAATATCAGGTCGCAAATAGTTCGTCCAGCGCAGGCGGCAGCTCTTACCACACCTTTGCAATCCTGCAATTATCGCACCAAGGCAGTGAGACTCCAAGACACCATGAACACCATGCCTGCAAGGCTGACCCTAAGCCACGTACACCAAAGGAAACGAGAGGTCGGGCCTGAATATAAATTCTAACTACTAAGTATCGAACTCCACGATATTGCAGCCTCAAGTCTCATTATCCGCTTTCTGAAAACCGACTAAACAACTGTGAGCCCAATAACATGACATGGTAATTAAGACTCGCGCAATTTCGCTCCGCATCAGATATTTGAAATGCGAGAAGCCGAACTATGGGCATCGTGATCTTCTCATGACTCGGGCAAAAAGTTGATCTTCCAATGCTAGTGAACTTTCCTTCGATGTCCCCCTGGTAGCCGCTGCACCTGAATATTCTAGCCGAACCGAACGTCCGTTACCAAGGAAAAGTCTAAGTTCATGAGACTCGGAATAATCATGTATGGTTGACAACGATTGTTGCTAACGAAAAGGAAGACCGATCAAGTCTCCGAGCGGACTGACTCGAAAGACAACCAGGTTATGGATAAATCCGCGAGCTGTTTAATTTTTTGTTAAATTGTTACCTGCTTTCTTTCCCACGCTGCGCCAGTGGCCGGTGCCATAAGTTTCCACATACTTGCGAAGCTTTTCATCCTCTTCCGCAGCCCAGGCCCCTTTCCGTACATCATCGTTGGACTTCGATAGCCTTGTCATCTTCGTTGACGTATGATTCTCCTCTTTCTCTCCAGTGGTAGAGATTGTGCACCACCACTCCTGTATATGGATCCCCGAAGAAGCTAGGGGCACACGGATCACCACTCACAATAACTCGGACCAAAGGAAAGTTGGGTCTCGCTGATCAAGCCTGGGATAATCAGTTCACCGAGAATCGGCCTCCACTATAGTGCAGCAGATAATTGGGAGCACGAGAATCGAATCGAACCCAAGCCAAGCCAACCCAATGGCAACCCAAGTGCGACGCCGCACCCCTAACAACCACTCCGAGATGATGAAATGCAAATTAGCACGCCGCCCGAATTACTAACTCATGCGCATACAGCACTGGTCCTACTATCACCAGCTCCTCTTCAGAAACGGAGGAGATACCAACCAACCAGCCAGGTTAACCCTGCCTGCCTGCCTCCCTGCCCCGTCGAACTAGATGATGAGAGCTGCGCTGCAAGCTTCCGCCGTGCAGCACCACCTCTCTCCAAAAGTGGGAGGCTTTCGAGACCCGAGGACGTCCTTAGGAAGCTTCACAAGCCGATAACAAGTCTAGGCATGAGCCGCTGCCGTACTGGCTACCACCAGCTCAGCTACTACAACGAAAGCAACAAGCTGCTGGCGGAGCTCCCTTGTCACGCCTTTGAAAAGTAGTCCGCTTTGTAGCACGAAAGTGACGCCGAGTGATGGTCCTGCAGTCAGTACTCCACTTTGTAGGACCAACCAGCCTGCTCAAACTCCCCGGCCACCGAGCCTAACCCAACTCCGCAACCCAGCCCAACTTAACCCCCACTTAACTTCTCCGGATCTCAACAACGTCGGCTCCGCCCCCAATTGCACCACCAAATTCACACAACGTCCAGCTTCACTCTAACAGTGACCTACTTACAAGTCCTCCTGCAACTTGTGTCTCTCTGTCTGTCTGTCTGCCTGTCTGCCTGCCTGCCTGCCTGCCTGTCTGAACTCCGAACTCGGCTACACAATTGGTAAACCCGTGCAGCTGTATTCTTCTTCTGCTGCTGCTTCTGCTTCTTGTTCACTAAGTGGAGCTGAGACAACGAGGAGTGACCCGTGAACGTTTGCTCGTTGCAGTACTAATGGACATTCTTGCCACTATCGACAACGATCAACCAAGGATGGGAGGCAGCTAAGCTTATATAGGCGCAGGATAGGAAAGGAAAAGGAAAGGAAAGTGAAATCCACCACTACCCCATGAGCACCCGATATCCTCTCTCCCTCCCTGCACCCGACACCAACCAACAAATCTGGCCTTTGACTCCCTGCCACAGCCTCTTTCCCTCTATCTGAGCTAGCGAATTCCTCCCGTAACCTCTCTCGCACCTCTCTCTCTCTCTCTCTTTTTATTTTTTCTATTTTTCTTCTTTTGCGTCCGGACACTCTCAGGCAGCTAGGCCGTCATGGATCTCGAAGATCGCTCGCCACGTGACCAGCTGCCCTCCCACCTCCCCATCATTGCCCTCCTCAACTGCCTTCTCCGAAACACTTCAAGGCCTTCCCTTTGCAAAAACAATACTACGCTAACCCTTTGCAACCACAGCCCCCGCGCCGGTAGGGCCTACCACGGGTCCGGCCCGGCCCGGCCTGCGAGGTGACGTCACCCGAGCCCGGGAGCTGGCCGCCCGCGTGCCCGGGCCCGGGCTAGGCGCCTTGGGGGTGGCCTTTGCCTTGCCTTGGCCGGATGGCATGCTTTTTGTGAGAAACTCATGTGCGTGCTTGCGCTAAAAGAAAACTAGTCCATTCCAACCATCCATTGCGACCCACGATGATGGCGGAATTCATATACAAATCATTTATAGTTGTCAACTGGAGATATTTGGTTACGGGCAACCAACACCCTGGGGTTGACAACCAAAACGATTTATTCATGCATCTTCTCGCCATGAGTTGTAATGACCAAGTTGTAACAGATGCTTGTAATGAACAAGTTTTCTTCTAGTGTTGAAGCTTGCCTTGTTCCGTATGCCTTTTACCTTGGTCTGGGATTTTTCCTAGGTCGAAGCCACCCGGAAGCCGCCACCTCAGCTCCAAATGGCAAGTGAGCATGCGCTTAACTTTACCCTGGGCCAAACGTAATTGAAAGCTTTCCATGCAAAAGCATTATTTATTTTCCCCTTGGACACCGGATCATGGCGAGAGAGAATTGTTGCATAATATGAGCATACCTCTCATTCATCTGTGTCAAATACCTTGAACCACCTTAAAGGTTTGTGATTTGTTCCTTTAAAACTCAAATTATCCATGCTAGAGTGAATTAAGGTCTTTGAAGTTAATATGGGGTCAATAGTAAGTAATGTTTGGAGTCTCACCTACACATTTTCTCGTAGCATTTTTGTTGAATGAATGAGGAGCACATTTGTATGCAATAATTTTTCCTTGCCTCGGGTCATTGCCGTCAAGTTTAGAGCCGAGTCTTCTTCTCCAAAGCCACTTGTGTTTGAATCATAGTTTTGTGGTCTCATGGATGTTTTGAGAGCAAAGACTCATAGCTAGGCTAAAACTTTTTGATGTCAAATTAAACTCATCCACTGGGAAGATGAAAATGCAATAAACCTATCTGCATCATACAATCCTCTATTTTAAACTTATTCAGCTTTAAAATGACATCAAAATCCCCAAATTAATGTGCATTGGGGTGCATTTGAAATGGATGATCCTTCCACTTATAGGAGGCTTGTTTTAACCTGTATCATTTTCATCCATGATGGATGAGTTTACCAAGGTTTGTGTTTCTCATGAGCATGTAAATCCACTTGTTCAAAATGCACTAAAATCGTTTTTGTGACTTGGAAATTACTTTTTGGGAAGTTTATTTGACTTGGTAAAATCACATAGAAACTTGTCCAAGCGAGGCTACACCGTTTATGGTATTTAGTGTCATATACACTATTTGCAAAGGGCTTAAACTAGATGCCTCGAGGTCTTAAAGTGTCACATATGCTAATTACCACTATGATACTATACATCAATGATCAAATGATCATTGATGAATAGTATTTCATAATGATCAAATGGTGAGGGGGGGGGTTTACTAGAGGCGGCTCCCAGGGCCTTTCTTGTCAAGACATTCTAGCACCCTTTCCAGGTTTCAGCCAATCATGCTTTGCCAACTCAGCTTCGATGGGCAGGTGACCGAGCCCGCCTTACCCAAGCCAAAAGTAATCGTCAAGCTTTTCATGGCAAAGGAGTGTTTTCTCGGGCAGCGGGTCGAAGCCATCGGGGTGGAGAGCCAAGTCTTTTTTATGATTTTATGGTTTCGGGCCGCTTTTTAGGCAACTCCCCATCGGGCCATCGCAACTATGCCGAACACCGTATTTAGTGTGGCTCACACAATTCATCATTGACCCACTTCAAGTTGATCATCTTGCATCAACTAGGTGGCCATGAGGTGGCAATGAGGTGGCAAATAAAGATGGTGTCATATGACACTTGATGCTACATGACCGCTCTAATTAGCATGGTATATTATTTATAATGTTGCACTATGTTAGATATTTAGGATACCTACCATATTCTAAGTATGTGTCATTCAGCACTAATGTGTTGAAATAGTTTGATTTCAAATTTTACCCCATATAGAATGTCATTTTGATTTCTAGAGAATTTTGCAGAAAAAAATCACTCTAGAGTCTTAAAACTCACAAGGAGCCCCAAAATAATTTCTACATAGAACGAGAAATGTAAATACTTTAATTCAAAATTCATATATATCGATGCCATGTTGGTCTACAATTTGTTGAAATTTGAGCATACCTCAAATTGTCTTTATTAATTTGAAAACTGACCCAAATGAGGGCTCATGAATCTTGGAATACTCTAAAATTTCAAAAAAATCAACACATGAGGAAAAAAAAGGAAGAATACAATTATGTATTATGGATTTTTGTCCAAAACAATTATAGAGTATCTCCAAAGCAAGAGAGTTCTTTTCTTCATCAATCATAACATTGCTCGGCTCATCTGCCACTCAATGATAAACATGGTGATACCTAATTCTGTCAATCAAGTAAACATGGTGAACATGACCACTTTCATTCTACGAAGGTTCAAAACTGCACACTAAGTTTGAATTTTGTGAGCTTCTTTTCTAGAAGGTATTAAACACAGTACACTATGTTGTTCACTTTTCTTTTAGGGAAAAAAATACTTATGTACATATTTTTGGAGATTATATAAGTAGCTAGAAGCTAATTTTTTTATTTTAAAAAATCAAATCAAGAAGGTATGTACATTAATATATACATAATGTATTTTAAATACATTACTTTGATACTTTCTTGCATTCTCTTTATAAAGGAACCCTCAATTCACGATGTCATCATGAACTTGAGGAGTTCCAAAAAAACTACTTCAAATTAAGGACATGAATTGCATATGGAATTAAATATAGCCATTCACTTGTGAATATACATCCAAATGACAAGCGAATAGAATTAGGTATCACAATGTCTACTTTCAAGCAACGGTTTGACTCATCCTTGGACCCTAATGACATGGAAAATACACACACAAAAGCAAATACGCCCAAGTGTGTGGAGGCACCTCCGACCACAGCCCTACCTCTTTAATAAGACATGTTTGGGAAACGAGAAAAGTGTCATATTATCGAGGTGTCACATATTCAATAGAATGACAAATTCTACCTCTTTGTCATAATAATGAGGTACTTCATGAAAACATACATTAGATATTTTGCCACATGTACAAAATAAAGATTCTTTAACGTGCTTTTACAAATATGCAAATTTCTCTCATGATATCTATGTGGACTTGAAGAAAGAACCAATAATTTGTTGATATTGTCATTTCAAAATAACAACAGGTATCTTATTGGAGTCCAACCTTGATAAGGTGTACCACTCAGGACTAAATAAAAAGGAGGCCTCACATTTCATAAGGACTCGTGTTTGAGGCAATATTAATGATTAGATTTATAAACTATTAATAAAATGTGATGATAATATCTATAATTATGCTAAGTCTTGACTATAAACCTAAGTAAAGTTCAAAATAAGACCATGATAATTAATAAAAGAGTGTCAAGGACTATGCGGAAAGGGTGACGCGTGACACAATTTTGGTACACCTTATCATGGCTGGACCCATTGAGCTTCTCTGATATAGCCTGCGATTTCATTACATATGCAATAAAATTTAATGGATTTTCCATTATATATAGAGAGAGAGAGATAGATAGATAGATAGAAAGATAGATATTGAGTTCGAAATGCTTGAAAACAAACTGTGCATCTTAGTGAGGGTTAGGTGAAGAATTGTTGCAAAAGAGACAGAAGCTAATAAGTCTCTTGATTAGCTTTTGATTTAGAGAACTTAACTCCCTTAGTTCCCATGTTTTAACATCATTTTACATTAAAATCTCTTTTGTCCACAATTCATATGTGAAAGTTACAAAAGTTTAATATTAACTATGTACTTATACATATATGGGACCCACCATATATGCATTTATTACCTCTATAGTATGATATTCTGGGGGTCCAAGAATATTGTATTAACAATGTCACAATTGGATTATAGAGGTAGAGTTCAACTAGAAAGGTTGGATTACAAAATGCGTGTTATTATATCGAAGTTATCATATCGAGTGTCGTATTAAAGAGGTAGGACTGTATGTAGGGTGGGCCATGTGACCAGGTAGCGTGGCTAGTGTTAGTAGTGTTTTACTTGACCGTGACTCATCCCAACATAGCCATGAGACTCGATAAGCTTCGGATTTTATACTATTATTGCTTCTAGTAGTTTGAAAACATTTGGACACGACTGCTCTCGAGTTTCTTAATAATGGGAGTTTAGACCATATTATGCTTTCATAAGCCGTCAAACCTTGTGCAATCCCCGGTGAGTCTTTACCAACCATTCCACTTAATAAGCTTACTCTTCATACCACCAATAGCCAAGCAAGTTGGTTTTCTTTTTTTCTTTTTTTTTGGCATAAATTGAGAAAATCAATTGTAAAGGTAACCCAAAATACAACCAACCCGGGCGAGCCAGCATAGCCCGAGTGGAAATCAAGAAATGATGCTCATCTGAGGTCTATCCATCCAAGTGACAACTAAGTTACTCCGAGTCAAGCAAGTTGGAACATTCCCTCAAATTAGATTTGGTGTGTGCACATTTCACACACTTTCAAAGGGAGAGAGGGAATTTTCATCATAAACAAGCTAGCGTGCCTTCTCATCCATCCAACATCAAAACTCGATTGCCTATAGGCTTGTTGCTCATTCATCTCAAATGGCCTCAAGTAGACCAATTTGGGATCTTAGAAGCTAATGCCAATGTCAAATCAGTTGTATTAACTTCTAGGCTCCATACTATTTTGGGGCTTTATGTTGCGATGAATGAGAGGTACGCTTGCATGCAATAATTCCTTGAGATCTCTCCCCCTTCAAAGGGAGAGATTCCCTTTTGAGGGTGAGAATTGTTGCATATATACTAAGCGTAGCATCTCTCATCCATCCACCAAACTAAAAACTTGCTTTCTAAAGGTTTATGGTTAATAATTCATTCTCAATTAGATATAAACGATGGTTCCTGACAAAGCAAGCATGAATGAAGAACTTCATTTACTCGCAGGATACTGACCTTTTTCAATGGTAGGCTCTATATCAAAAACAAGAATAAAAGATAGCATGACATTTTTGCGTGTGGTGACAGGCGTGTTGGGTTTCTTTGAAAATGGTGGGTGGACATAGTAGTGGCACCTTGAGGTTGAATGAGTTGGTTGGTTAGTGTTGTGGTTTGTTATACGGATGGTGATCATTTTCAGTTAGACTAATTAGAAGGTGATTCATGTCTTAGCTTATTTATAAAAACACTAGAAATGACAATAATGTTTAAATATAATTAATTGGATGAATGAGAGGTATGTTAGTGATACACCAAATGGCCCAACGGCCATCTAAATCCATCCATTTGCGGATGAAGGGGTCATGGTAGAAACTTGTCACCATGCATGTTTGTGGTCAATTGACTCCAATTCAAGGTCTTGCTATTGTCGGAGCCAAATTGACTTGAATTTCTCAAAATCACCAAAATTGTCTGACAAATGCATGTAAATTTGATAAAATCATATCATGTTTGCTTGTTGGCTCCAATGTTTCGCACATGAACACATCAACACCGGAAACACACCAAAGAGAAGGAAGAAAATGGTGTAACTCACAACCACAAGGTATTATGAAAATTGATGCAATGAACAATGCATATATATGATTATTGATTCTTAAAGGCTTTTTAAGGCCACAATGTGGTTGCCTCATTCTATCTCCAACCACCATTCAATTTGTGCCCAAAAAAAACATATCTCTAACCACCTCAATGGAACCTTAGCACCATTCGAGGTGGGTGTGAGCATGGTAAAGTGGACCAAAAATATTTCTCCAGTATATTCTATAACCATAGCTTTTATGGTCAAACGTTTAAAAGTAGTAGCAAAATGTTGGTTAAAAGGGAGTATTTTCCCATGGTGACCTCTATTGTTGTGTTAAGTATTCAAATGTAGAATACCAAGACGAGGTCTTCATAAACACATGGTGCACAAGCTGCAAAATATAAACTAAAACTATGTAATCTCTAATTTATATATGACGTTTAAGCTTATTTAAACAAACCACTTATCTGAAAATACTAGAAGATGTGCACTTGTGGGGACAAAAACACCAACATGACAATAACAAAAACAACACAACAACCACAACTTCGAATGTTTGTGTTCCATGTTCGACAACCACCATATTTGTGTAGTTTTGCGATCTAGTGGATGTCAAATTGGCAGTTGAAATTGTTCAAATTTCATACATACATCCAAATATGCTCAAATCCTAATTTTATGTAGATTTGAAGTGATAGTGATCTCGAAGATGTGCACATAAAACTCATGAGTTGAAATAGAAAGCTCAACTATATGGATCAGATCATGATCATGGGTCAACAAGCATGTTCTATAGATGCTTAAAGTTCAAGCATACAACTTGTAGTCTATAGTTTATATACATATGCCTCCACTACTACAACAGTGATCACCAATTCGGCTAATGGGCACACTTTGGGCAAATTGATTGAAGAAACAAAAGTGAGATTAAATGCCCATCCATGGGCCCTCAATGGCCTACCTTCTCTTTGATGGGTTAGTTGTTAATTCCTCCTTAAAAGCTCAAATAATATGTCACGGACACAATAACTCATTCCACCCACAATTTGGGGTCGATATACAACGACACGTGTTTGCGCAAAAGACGACCATAAGTTAGTCCGTGAATGCCATTCAAGTGATTATTAGTACTCATACCCCACGCATAGTTAATAGGTATAATTGAGCGTACTTTACCTAACCAAATTACAAGGCCTCGCTTGAGACCCATTTTTTTTAAAACAAAACAAATTGAGATACTTACGGCATTTTGGTGGGCCCCGGTCACGAGAATCTTCGATGGAGCATCTCGTAGGATTAGAGCCCAAACAAGCATCAAAGAACTAGGAAACGAGTTATGTGTACGGACTCTACGTACGTCTAGAGATGCGGAGGAGTTTGAATGTACGGTTTCTCATAACGGTATCCGGAGGGAGTCTTTTTGACCTTTAATAAGGCATAGCCTACTACGATACCCTATTGTTGAAGAATGTGGAGTTTCTAGACCCGTGCCCAAGCGAGGCTCGGGCCCGGATCTTTCTAGGTCGGAAATTTCCGGATCTTTCTAGGCCGGAGATTTCGGAATAAAGCAAGTCGACACCTTGTGAGATCTATTTGTTTTTCTTGGGCCTCCTTACAAAGGCCGCCGGTTTTGGATTGGCCTTGGCCAAGTAAGGTATGCCGGCTAAGGGAGAGCACATTTTAGTTGTGGGGATTGGGAGGCCCTTGACCCTAAGTCTCCGGTGCCGTATGCATCTATTATCTTGCATACCATCACGTTATTGGCCCGATTTAGTGTGGGCCACAATCTAAATTTGCTTGGGGAGTGATTGGTTGACGACCATAGAACTAAGTGCCATGAAGAATAGAGTTGGGGTTACCATGAATATGAAGGTGGTTTTAAAGTCTAGGAAGCCAAAAGGCTTATGGGACTAGATGTACATCAAGATGGTGTCAAAAGTGCTAATTCCCTAGAGTAATGGAGTGTAGTGGTCTCTGTAGGTGTAGGCTACGTTGAGTATCCCAATTAGTGAGGAAGGACTAATAGTGCATGTGGGAAATTAGTGAAGGTGATACTAAATTTCTTTATGCTATGAAACTAATGCCACCAAACAATCTAAGAAGCACTTTTCATCTCAAAATTATTCATTGAAAATACTCATCACAACAACACTATTCATCCTGACACTATTCATTGACAAGCATGTGTTTGCATATGAAAAAATAAAAAAAATAAAAAATCATTGCTCTACAAGCACCTTAGAGCACACACTAATTTTCTTGGAATGCATGGTAAATGAGCACGTATTCTTGAATTTCATATCACTCAGTAATAATTTCCGCCCTTGCTAATTTTGAGACTTTGGCAAAATAGCATGTGTGTTGGGAATTAGTACCACACTCATTAATTGGGATAGTTAGTGTAATATCAACTTGATGGTCCAATTGGAAGAAAGTCTTGAGACAACTTGGTATTGCATTTTGGAATAGGGTAGGACACCCATCTCTAATGGAGTTGTAGAGGGGACACTCCAACACAAAGTGTGCCTCTCTTTCAACTGCATTTTCAACCATGACTCGCTGGGTGCAGTTGGTGTATAAGTAAACTTGAACCAAAATTTGCATTGCAACTTGTTTAAGTTATATGGATGAAACTACCAATACAATTGTCTATATAGGCATGGTGTTATATGTATGTACCTCGGGCCGATCACACCCCCTTACGTTTCGTAACCATGTGCGAGCAAAGTTTGCTACCCCTATATTATATGCCATAGATAATTTTAAAAATTATGATTTTTTCTGTACATATACATATACATAACCATTGATAATATCTTTTGTATATTTTTTTGAAATTTTTAGTCATCTTTATTTTTGTAGTAATTGTTTTAGTTCAATTCTGCATCATTCTAGTTAGAAACGGTATGTTTTATACTAAAAAAAGATCATCAAATTTGGTTACCATTTTTACTATGTAATAGATACCGTGTATATCTACTCAAGAAAAAAAATGGATAAAATTTTGACCCATTTTGGTGATGCTTTTTGGAAAAGTAGATTCTTTTTTGTTTGCACGTGGTGTTCAACTTGACAATGGAATGCACCCCCGGGGTATGTGCCCCATGTACATACTAGATGACGGCCATTGGGTGAACCCAACTAAGTTGTTGGTAGGCTGGGGCGAAACAACCCGTACACTAGTTCCTTGGAGGCAAGGGCTTAGGCATCCAACAAGGAATGAGTGTATGGGTTGGTGGGCTGGGGCGAAACAACCCGTACATTGGTTCCTTGGAGGCAAGGGTTTAGGCATCCAACAAGAAATGAGTGTATGGGTTGGTTCGCCCAAATCGTTGTTGGTGGCTACAAACTGGTAACCAGTTCCACTCAACAATCATATTCAAACGTAAATTCCATTGGGTGAAGATTGTGCACATCATTTAGAGCTTTGCGGACAATATGTTGTAACATATGACAATTTTATGAGTCAAGTGGATGTGCTTGAATGTGAGGTTCACCCAAAAAAACTTTAGGTGGACAACATAATCTCTTCTCGGTGAAGATTACAAATATACATTACTTATTCACTAAGTATTATATGCATGTTGATGACATCTATATTCTCATAATAACTAAAAACTAGAAATTTAGCTATGATTATAATAAATCTATGTAATTCGTCCAAATCCAAATCTCTCTATACTTCTTTTTCATGCATGTTAGGTTCACTTGGAATAATGCAATTGATACATTGATTAATCCTACGTGGCGTCACTTTCCACATCATCGATGTGGAATCACAATAAGTAAGGCTAAACCCCTCCACATGGCATCTTGAGACCTATGATTGGGCTCAATAAGTGACCATGTGAGCGTAGACCTTTAGGGCACATTTACACTAGTAGGTGCACTCCATTGTCAAGTTGAACACCACGTGTGAACAAAAAAAATCCACTTTTTCTAAGTTGCATCACCAAAATGGGTCAAAATTTTATCAATTTTTTTTCCATGAGTAGATATACACGGTATTTATTACATAGTAAAAAATGGTAACCAAATTTGATGATCATTTTTTTATATATAAAACATACCGTTTCTAACTAGAATGACGCAGAATTGAACTAAAACAATTACTACAAAAATGAAGATGACTAAAAATTTCAAAAAAATATACAAAAGATATTATCAATGGTTATGTATAAGTAGAAAAAATATCATAAATTTTAAAAATTATCTATGGCATATAATACAAGGGTGGCAAACTTTGTTCGCACGTGGTATTCAACTTGACAATTGAGTGACCTCCCTGTGACCGCAATCTAGATTCCCTCATTGCTTAAGAAATGAGTGGTGGTCCCACTTCACTCACTTTACACAAGGTGATCACAAATAAGATTAACTATGTCAAAAAATGGATGCAAAAATGGCATGGAATCTTGCATGTCCATAAATGAATAATGTTTGGTGATCACCCAAATTTGATGACAAGACAACTCAAATAGGTTGTCTCAACAACAAATGAAGATGACCATGTCAAAATAAATCTCATATATATATATATATATATACAGTCAAACTAAAGATATAAAGTCCCAATTTTGTAAAATTTTAATTCTAGTTTTCATTTTAAGAATATTGATTATAATAATAACAAAATTATACTCCGGTCTAGGTTTGCTTAACACTATATCCAAAGGCTTTTTTTATAATTGATTGAAGATTTCTTCTGGTCAAGGCATCGGACCACTATCCATGACCACAAGAAATTGTAAATCATTTTTCTCATGGCCCTTGGTCACGTTTTTAAAACAATCCTTAATTGCCCTTATTGACCTCCTAGCAAGAAAATACTCCATCTACCGCCACCTCGTTTCATCATTCAGGTCCCCCACTATGCATCGAGATTCTTTTATGTGATAAGAATGGCTAGGTCCCACTAAATCATATACTAAAATATTCGAGACAAATGATTTAGGTTTATTTAAGTGCCATAATGGAGCACAAGGCCACTCAAATCCAAATCAAGAGAGAAGGCAACTCTCTTGGGTGCACACAATGGAATTGCACAACCCCAGGCAACTTGGAAAATGGCTAAGCATGCAAAACTAAGCCAACACTAGGCATGTTAAGATTGTAATTTTAGTTTGGAGTTGAAGCACAATGTAAATGTAGGGCAAGTTATTGACACCAAGTTGAGTAAAAGCATTCAAGAATTTCCTCATTTGCAAAAAAATAGATTCCACAACTCTTAATTCTTTGGTCCAAGCAATCATTATCCCATAGTCCAAGAAGCCTTGCCAAATTGATTGATGGACCTTCTTCACATCCACCTTCAATTGTTAGAGGTCACGTCATCGCATTTAAGCCAAAAGGACCACAAGGTGGCCCCTCTGAGAGGCAACCAATTTCTTTCAATCTGACAAAACCTATGCAAAATGGTTTTAGGATTGTTAAGCATGTGCATGTGGCATAATTTTATCAACCTTTACTTGAAACTTGGTTTGCTAGGCATTATTAAGTGCCATTAGATTATGCCTTTATTCAAAGGAGAATGATGCTCTAATGTTGAGAGTTGACACTCGTAGACAATTGCTAAGCCTTGAGTATGAAGACAAGCTTTCTTGCCCCTAGATATCGTACATTGTCAACATTAATTATCTAAACTACCAGTTAGGGTTTGTTAAGGAACTACACAAACTAAACATCCACCCAAGATGGCATTTAAAGTCCAATGTGAGAGATCACGCAAGAAAAAACCTAAGGAAACACTTAGGGTAGACTTAAAAGGTGATTTGACAATATCTACATGTCTCAAAGAAGTTCAATTAAGGTGAAAATATATTTGGTTTAGATTTAAGGGTTTGATCTGACAATTGTGAAGGTCATTTCTTACATAAAGACTCAAGATCTTTAAGATAGCAATGGGATAGTACATGCATTTGTGATTGTCACTCATACTCACTCTATTTGCTTTCCCAATAGTATGGTAGTGAGTTCATTTTATTTGAGACCTTGTGCGGTGCACATTCATAGGCACAGTCTTTGTCAATATTCTTGTATTTTTGTATCCCATTTCAATCTCTTTACTAAAGCCCGGGGCACTTGGGAATAGTCAATTGTCTCATTTTGATTAAACCCTTTTCAATTAAACTTATTTTGAGCAAAACAGTTTCAGGATTGTCAAGCATGTACGTTTGGAACTTAAAATACTAGTGTCATTCACCCTTACATGGTTATCAATTCTCCTTGATTAACTCTCATTTTGGTTTCACTAACAGACTATAATGTTTTACTTGGCTTCAACCAAAACATCCAAATATCTAGGATTAGAGACAATAGCCCAAACCACAAATCAAGGTCAAACGTCCATGGTCTAGTTGATTCATTTTTTATTTTTTTTATTTTTTTGAATTCAACATATAAGTTTGTCCCTTACTCATCAATACATTGAGCATCTAGTCCATTGATCGTAAATTTCCAAGGCTATCGACTCATGCATTTTAGTCACCATAGTTATTCAAACATCCATGATCATTTTTCATTGTAGAAATGTTAGGACCCAAAATATACCAAAACCAAAAGATGCCATGATGACATAAAATACCATACGAATCTAATTCAATACACTATTTAGTGTAGTCATAATTCAATATATTCAGGTTCAAGGAAGCACTCCTCCAATGCCCATCGAATCAAACCATGCCAGTGCACACTTCACACACGAGACTGAGAGCCCGTGACCATTGCACTTCAAGCACTCTCATTGGTGGAAAAGGCGGAGCCAGTCCAAGTTTGCTTCACACTACGCTTGAGGGACTAACGGGGTATGTGAATGCAAGATGGATGTAAAGTCCACATGGATTCCTACATGGCATCGAATGGATCATGTTTCATGGTCACTTGGACTATTTTCAAAAACCACCTCTTGGAGGTAGGCCTTACACAAAACCGGGAGACCGTGGCACTCCGAATGCTCACAACCGTTGGTTTATTCTATTTTATCATGTGTGAGGACCTGCATGAATAGAAAATCATTAAAATAGCATTTGGTTGAGGGCCTGGTCACATATGACTTCACACTACACTTGAGGGTCCATGACCACACTACATGATTTTGGAGGTGTCTTGGGATGGCCTTTGGACACTTTCTTTTGGGCTCTCACAATTTCATGGTCACGGCTCTTGGCTCGTGTGTGAAGTGGCCCTAAACAAGAAACTTGCAATTCAGTACAATCACCCTAGATTCCCTAAACACTCAAAACATCAGTCGATTGCCTTCCAACTATGAATCACACATAGACCTCCCGAGAATGTTTTGCTCATCAATAAGTAGGATGAAAAAGTTTTTAAAAAAATCAATTTTTTTTCTTCTTCTTTTTTTTTTGACAGAAGGCCAACATGCCAGTGCCAAAGCATAGGAGGCAGCTAACCACCTAGCAAGTTGCTGTCAAGTAGAGAGGAGATTTCACAGTCGGGAATCGAACCGCCAACCTCTTCCTTAAGATTTGGGTACCTCTCCACCATCATCCAGTAGTTTAGGGTCGTCTCGGACCAATTCAGCAAAGTTTTGATATCATCAAAAAACAAATTCAGTCCCCCCCCCCGGGTGCGATATGTGTAGATATCTAAGAAACATGTTTGGTTCTATTAAGCCATTGTTTCTTCCTATCTCTACTTTCAGTATCTCAAGATTATATAGCCTATTTAGACATGTGTAGCTTGAAAAAAATGAGGTCTTTTCGGTCCTTTTTGCATTTGATTTCCAATTGAGCCAAGGGATGTAGACAAAATTTTAGCATCAAAAATACCTATGATCTATCATTTAGCCACTGAACTTTGACTACCCTCTAGAATAGGCATATGAACTTTCAAATCTCACAAACATATTATATGCATTTCAAAGTCTATGCAATTGATCGTATTTTTTATCTTTTGCCCTTGGGCCTCGTCCATACCAACGTCTTTTGTTATTTTATTATTACGTTGATTATCCCAATTAGTGCACGTTACTATTCGGAGTTACACAGCTGCTATAGTTATTTAATGAGAATAATATTTTACCAAGCAAAGTCATGTATGTTCTATAATGTCCGAACAACTTATTGAACTTTTGTCAATTAAAAATGAACTCATGAGTAAGACATTATTGCACAATCTAACTC
Source organism: Polytrichum formosum (assembly GCA_964035585.1). NCBI lineage: Eukaryota > Viridiplantae > Streptophyta > Polytrichopsida > Polytrichales > Polytrichaceae > Polytrichum > Polytrichum formosum. The sequence goes on from OZ037941.1 coordinate 5,226,067, forward strand.
CGAATAGTAATTTTTGGGATATCCCAACTTCAAAACTCCAGCTCTACGATGGTTGGATCTTCTCAAATTTTGATGAAATGAAGAGTTTTTCTTACAAAAATCTTTGTTATGTTGGAATAGACTTTCACACACAAGTGTGTAATCTTTACATTAAATGTTGGTGAGGGTGGGCTCAAATGCCCTTGACATCAAGGATGGTTTGAAAAGTCTAAATTTGTGGTTAGGTGTGAGTCTAATAACGGACACCATAAAATAATGTGCTTATAAAAATTTAACTACATGCCCCAAAATCAATGATTGTTCTAGTTTCAATAGTCAACATAATTAGAGGAACCAATATGATCATTTGCGGAGAAAGAGAATCTTTATTGTAACCCCTAAGTGCTCACAAAGCCCAAATGTCCTAAAATGCACGCATTTTTTGTGCATTTGGGTAATTACATTTGATCTATATTTTTATATTTTATTGAATTAGGTGCTATGAGATTTAGAATCCATTGGTGACTTGTTTTTGCAAATTGGACCAACTATGACACATGAGGGATTTTTCAAACTTCATTGGTTGGGATTCCTAGTGTATTTGCTACCCCAACCAGTTGGTTTAGGGAGTTTAGGATATTGACTGTTGGGGCCATATCTCCCTCTAATTTAAATAATTAATGCATGAAATTGATATTCTTTAATATAGATTATTTGCGCCATAGCTATTCATCAAGATAATTCTAAAATCCTCCTATTCAGGGACACCTCTTCACTTAATTATATTCCGACTAAAAATATTGGGATGCTTGAATATTATTTAATTTCAAGTCACCTACAAGGTCTAGACATCTATACCTTTAGATTTGTCATATTTTCATTGGATGTGGAGAAACAAATTGCTAAATTATATTTAACACAAATGGTCCTTCAAGATCATTTTGGGGCCTCCAATAGGTGAGCATTCAAGGGGTAATCATGAATATTAAGATACATGTATGAGACCCGAAAATTATGAGAAAAATTAGTCCGGGTTACTAATTTTCTTGTATTGATCACCGAGGAGAAGTGGTTGCAGAGTTGAAAGTGTCCTTTTTACACCCACTTACCTTATTCACATCAACATGGTGAATGTTATCATCGGTGATCCACGACGGAGAAATTGGTTTCTCTTATTTCCATATGGCTTACAAGAAATATGTCTCTTGAGATTTGGATTTCAGTTTCCAACACCTACTCACAAGTGAGAGGGGAAATAAAAACTTGTCCCTCCCAAGTTTGTTGTACAGTTTACCCTCTGTATGTATTAACATTTCTAATTGAAGACATATATAAACTCCCAATTTAAAATGTTAATAGAGATAGCAAATATAGAAAACAAATTGTATTCCACGACCGTTAGACCCCACTAAACTAAATCGGGATCTTTGACCTAAATTAAGAATCAACATGTCTTACAAAGGAAACCACGTGGGGGAAGTAGCATACAATGTTTACCCTTATGATTTGACATGAGTGGGGTTCGAGTAGTAACTCGGTACTTTGAGTACTCACCCTTCCTTTTGGAATTTTGGAGCGATTAAAAATTAATATATATGATATAAACTACAAGTGGTGACCCCAGGTTGAAGTACAATCGAGAAGTCCACTCTGCAACTACTACTTTTTTCCAAAAACACTCGACACACTCGCATGCACGAAAGACTTAAGCTACTCGATGGCCTTGGGTCAGGCATATACTTACAAAACAAATCCACTCTCATCATTTTCCTTGACCTTCTTACGCAACGTATTTGTCACGTGTTACCAAGAGTTTTATCCCCAAATGGAGCCACAAAGTATTTGTTTTTTTTAATCTTGCCAACTTCTTTTTCTTTTTCTTTTTTCCTTTTTTTCTCTTATTTTTTGAGACAAAAGGCCGACATACCAACGTCAAAGCACAAGAGGCAGTTGACCACCTGGCAAGTTTCTGTCAAGTAGAGAGGAGATTTCACAGCTAGGAATCGAACCGCCAACCTTTTCCCTATCTTGCCAACTTGAAGAGGTGTGCATGAAGACTTCGTTAAAAAATTGACATATGAAGTACCTAGTAATAATAAGGTGTGTGGGTCCATTGTAGATGATACCATAGTGAGTTCAACTTCATAAGTATGATCTTAATGATATTTTAGTATTGGATTTGATGAGAAAAAAATGGTTAGATATAATAGTGGAACAAAAGGATACCATCGTGTTTGAGGATGAGGTAAATTGGTGACTCCTTCTTGTGCCATGAGTTGAGGTAGAAGTGCCTATTGCGGACACTTTCAGCACTACGGTCCCTTATCTCATCCAAACAACTAGCTCACGATTCTATTTGGATTAGCAATCACATTATTAGCACAACAACATTCAGATCAAATGAATCACAACATATCTATTTCTTATAAAATTGTTCAAAGTCACAAACTTTGTTTGACCCTTCTTACTCACACAACCCCTCTCCTTACCCCCCTCCCCTAAACAATGGGCAATGTTGATCGTTGATATTTTGTCTCCTTTGATCAATGAGATGTGTCTTTTAGCTTTAGAAAACTACAATTAGTGATGTTGAAGTACGTAGTTGCTCGCTTTGGGGAAAATATGGGTGTCGGAATTGGGCGCTTTCACCTTAGTACAATGCTTGATTCTCTAATATAACATTTCCGTATGTCGAAATTGGGCATAACATTATTCAGACCCATGACAGTGTTCTCTGGGACTGACAATATTCCAGGGAATATTCCTATAATTTTTCACATTCAGTCTGAATATTCCTTGGAATACTGTCAGTCCCAGAGAACACTGTCGTGGGTCTAAATAATGTTATGGGGGAAAGACTACTTTTGGACAAAGTTTCAAACTTTTGCCACTTTGGAGCCACTTCACAAAAGCAGTTAAATATGTGCCCAACCCTGAATACTATAATTGTGATAGTTGCACAATGTAAAGACTTCATGGCAGGTGGCATGTAAGTTAAGTGAAATTGTTGGAAATCTCTTATAGCTCATAAGATTCTTTTCGAGCCAAGTTGACTTTAGATAACATATTTAAAAACCTTGAAGCGGTTTAGTGAGGGACGAATCAACAACAATCATGTAGGGGTCATGTTTCTACCAAACGTCCTATCACGGACACCACAAATCCCAAGCCATTGTCAAGAGTTTCGCTCCATATATGTATGCATAGCTCTCAACATGTCAAAATTTCCCCAATGATCACATACAAGTTAATTTGAAAAGTGAAAAATTTGTTAACTTTTTATAATACAAAAATGCCTTTCAAGTTCATATAACCATAGAATAATACATTGAGTTAGTCTAGTGAGATTAGGTTGGGACAAATCAATCATAGACATGCAATGAATAGGTTTTTACTTGACACCTAACATTGCCACCATGAACCCCCAAGCCATTATGGAAAGTCTTGTACCATGTATACATAGCACCAATCATGTAAGCTTATCTTGAAAGTAAAACAATGTGAACCACTTTAGATAAGCTTGTAGACTATGGCTGGGGCGAAACAACCCGTACACTAGTTCCTTGGAGGCAAGGGTTTAGGCATCCAACAAGGAACGAGTGTATGGGTTGGTTCGCCCAAATCCAAAGGAAGCCGCCCATGTGTATGAATGAATATGAATGAACATGAATGGGTGGGCTGGGGCGAAACAACCCGTACATTGGTTCCTTGGAGACAAGGGTTTAGGCATCCAACAAGGAACGAGTGTATGGGTTGGTTCGCCCAAATCGTAGACTACTTAGTTGATTATGTGGCCATGAAAATAGCACCATACACCTTGAAATTGATCCAATGAATGAAGAACTCACATAACTATAAGAGACAATTTTTATGCGAGTTTTTAAATTTATAATGGGTAAGTTGACATGGCAATTGAGCCGGTTTGGTTTCTTAACACCTACCGAGGGAGTAATAGTAAAAACTGTCCCCATGTAAGTTGGGTGTTGGATCAACCCAACTTTAATCTCACTAGAGTAATCCTAGGACTCTAACATCAATTTAGAGACCTATTTGTCTCACAATAGCAACATTCAGGCTCTACAATAGTTATCAACATCTTCACCCTCCCTCCCTCAGTTTGCGCTCCCCCTCGGTAGGCCCAAGGGGTGGACTCTTCATTGGATACCTAAATGACATGCATGGGTCACTATGAAATTAAACCCCCTATATACATGAACTTTATGGAAAAAAACAAATGTATACATACTAATGGCAAGCTAGAAAATGGATTCGTGTATTTGTACTAAGCTTTTCAATTGAGTGTGTCAAATGCCTCCACTACAAATACAAAATATAAACCATGACTTATTACTTATAAAATCCACTTTCACTTTCCAATGAGAAAGTCATTAAACAAATTATCATCCATAGCACATGACTCAACAACTACACCAAACAAACAAAGACTAGAGCACAATAACTTAGCCGCAATCTGAAGAGAAAACCTCAGGGAGCCTATGCTGCCCAATAGCCTCCAATTTGTAAAACCTAGAACCCAAATGCAAACCCTAACAAAAATGGACAAGGTAGTCATTGAAGACTATTACCATATGACAACAATGAATGAAACAAACACATGTCTTGTAAAATGTTCCTCTAAACTTTAAGGCCCCATTTTGAATGTACACACTAGAAGAAAAAAAACATACCTCTCCATGCCTCAAACAATACCCCTTTTTACACTTACGTTAGTTCCCGGGGTGGTAGGCTTTTTGGACGTTCACCCCAACTTAGCTCTAGCCCACCAAAGTAAACCAAGACATAGCAACGGTGAATTTCTTTATCCTTCATTCATGTGGCGGTGGGCTCGTGGCACATGCACTTTGAATTGTACTTTGCCTCTTCGGCCATGTCAAAATCCCACTTCACAACTTGACATCCGCTCGACGATCACTTGATGTCACGGCTATGGTGCCAACCTTTGGGCTCTACTAGGGCACCAAAAACTCGTGCGCCAATTAATGGCCGGTATGACCTCAAAAAAAATTCTATAGTGTCTATCGGGTTCTTGTTTGTTGTTGTTGTTGCTTTGATGGACAAATTTGGATGAAATTCGTCCGGCGGGTATGTATGTATACAAAAGCCGAATTCCAAGGTTGAGACCTAAAACCCCCACAAAAAGGGGATGCTATAGTGGGAGCGGTCAACCCTCTAGACCGTTATACCGACTCAAAATACGGCCGATCCCACTCCCACTTTTGAACACCAATCTCAAAATTATTCTTCCCGGATTGGAAGGGAAGGGAATGGAATGGCATGGGTTAACATTGTGGGCAAGCATTTGTCGAGACGGAATTTGGAGATGGAAAGCACTAGTGCGCCTTACTAGCTTTTCGATCGACATTTTATCACTTTATTGACCACATTAGAAGGCTGCAAGGGGCCACTCTATAAGGTGTCAATGCCTTTGCTTTTATTCTAAACTAAACTTTCAAGTTGGCTTAGTAAGTTCATGGCCCGATCACACCAAACTTTATGTCCGATTCCAGCCGTGAAATTGTTGGGGATTATGTTCAGAAATAAATGTTGGTCCACCACTTTTCACACTATTACGGTCAAAGATGTTGGTGGATGGTGCCAGAAGCGGCCGGTGTGATTAGCCCCTCAGCAAGGGCTTTTTACATCGCTATGTAAGTTGGTTGTTGTATGTGGGCATAATGAGAGCAATTGAGTTAAGTTTCAACCTCAACCGTTGTATTCCTATCATCTTTCCAAATTTTAATTTTGGATGAAGTGATGAACTCTCACAGCAAGTTCTAGTTGAAGGAGAGAGACGAAGTTATCACATACGAGCATACCTCTCATCCATCCACATCAAAACCTTGACTCCATATAGATTTGTGGTTGATTCATTGCAAACGACTTTCAAACACTATCCTTTCTCTCGTTATTGGAATTCCAACTTAACATTCCTTAGCAACTTAGTGTGGTTGTGTGGGCTTTGAGAACAAGGCCTCTTGATGCTAGAATTTCACTCTTGGGATGCAGATATCCCCACGGTTTTAATTTCAATTTGGATTGTGCTTACTCCCCTATCTCATAATCGAAACTGAACAATGGTCCCAAGTTGAAGAATAATATTCTCAGGGAGGCCACTTGCCCTTATATTTTGTAACTACGTGCGTTAACCGGGTATTTGTTTGGGGGCTATTTACCTAGTAATTATGATTTTAAGAGACCCTTTTAGTAGAAAAAGCTACTTGGTCTTAATTTCCAGCACCCTATAGGTAATTCTAAGTCCAAATGTAGCCTAATTTTTGGCACACTATAGTACTTATAAAACTTAGGCATTTGCTCAAATGGACATTAAAGGTTTTAGGGTAGACACAAGCATAGACACAAACCTTGTAGTGTACTCTGAAACTTGCATAGCGAGAAAGTGAAAAATGGGAGCAAGTGGCACCACCACTCCTAGGCTTGAAACCGAAACCCTAAACCGATTTGACAATGGACCAATAATTCCAGCCCACGGGCAAAATTTTCCTTCATACGCCCGTGATATGCTTTTAGTGATGATTTCATCACTATATTGTACTGAAAATGTATTATTTTTCATCTGTCTACTAGAAGGACTAGGGATTATACTCATCCTAATATTAAAAAAATTCTCCCATGATTTTATTCACACTATTTTATATCTACTACTGAAAAAAATGAGGGTTTTTCCAATGCCCTATTTTACATATAATGATGTTTCAAGCATTAATTGAAGGCTATGATAGATCCAAGTCTTATATAAATTTTTCCTCCAATGAATAAAATGAATTCTATAGTTTAACTCACGTGGTTTACTACTTTTCACAGGGTGACCTCCCCAAGATGATATTATGCTTATTTTCCTTGTTATGTTTAGTTATGCAACAAGGGTTTGACCAAAATCATTGAATTGGGCCTTACTAGAGCATCTTTACTCACATGTGCTATGTTGGCACCATGATCTTTTCATTAAAAATAAAAATAAAAATATTACACACACTCTCAAAGTGATTGTTGTTTTGAGTTGCCACCAACAATGCAATCTGCATGCATGTATGACACATTCATGACTAAATTCTAAGTCATCCAAATTTGTTAAGTCAAGGACTGAAGACACCCCAAAGCTTTACTCTTTAAATTGTCGATTCGGCACGTTGAGAATAGTTGGAAATTCTTTCGAATTGTCATAATTTGTCAACTCCATCCTTTACACATTTTAAATGTCAAAGTCAATTCTAATTCTAGTTGTAAAATCTAAGGAAGCAACAACCCTAAGATTCTCATTTTTTTTTTCAATTGTTTATCACCTTCAAGTGTTGAAATTTATCCAAGGATTGTTGCTCCCTATTTGACTCAATTATAGTGAACACCAAAACAACGAGATTTTATATTATGAGTGACTTTATGAATTGTTGCGCATAGATCTCCTTTATCAATTTCTTCACATTGAAATGTTGTAACACGTCAAGGTGGGTTTACATTAAGGTCAAAATCCCGTAACAATTCTTACATTTGGACTCAAAAAGGGACACAAGCTTGAAGATTGGCTTCTAAAACCATAAGGACTTTAGGATGCTTTCTTAAGTCCGAACCAATAAAATGATGTCACTTGAGTGCCACTCCATTTCCTTCATACCTTTGGGATCAAAATCTATCCTCATGACACTCATGAATTCGCTCCTTTTTGGAATTTCTTTGGTTTCAAATCACTTGTGTCCACGACATAAGTTATGTCGGTGTTACTCCGTTGCTTCTCCTTGAGAGGACACCTTTAATTGAATGGTGTGTAATTAGATGTGGATCTAAGAACAAACACCATAAAGGTACATGTTTTTAAAAGATTGGACTATGTCTTCAGATTTTATAACTAATCTACACTCCAAAGTCCAACACAATTGGGGGTATCTGTGTATTCAATTTAGAGAATCAACAAACATGCATTTCCCACAACCATGAATGAACCAAGAAAAGTTTAATTTTCCAATCCGACTTTTGTTGGTGTCTCATCACATATTTGTTAAGTGCAACAAAAATGTCAAGCATAAATCTGATTAGTAGAAGATGGAGAACAAGAAAAACAAACCAATTAGCATTTGCATGCTAGTAATGTCTACCAATATCCTATTAAGGTATGTTATGTATATACCTCGATGACATATCTAAACGTCATTAAGATATGTTAGTCGATACCTTAGTCCCAAGTAACCACTAAGGATGTAGGTGTTATTTGGTTACTTTTCTTAATTTACATTTGATTGGAGTATGGTTAGGTGAGAATCAAAGAACGATTACCATAAAGACACATTTAAAAAAAAGATCAGGACCGTGTCTTCGAATTTTACTAACTACTCCACACTCAATAGTGAACATAATCAAAAGGACCTATGTATTCTATTCATAGATAAAAAAACATGCACTTCCAAATCAGATGAGGTATAATTTTCAATACGGTATTTGTCAAATGGTACTTCATCATAGATTTGCTAATGCAACACAAGTTTTATTGTTCAAATCTAATCGGCAAAAGTTGGAGAACGTGAAAAATGAACCGAATAACACCCACATACCTTAGTAAATTCTCCTTGCTAACTTGGCTTTTTCCATGTTATGTTAAAGATGGAGAGACTTGCCAAGGGGCTAGTGGTGGCAAATTGTTCGTACTATCTCACCTTAACTTGGTGTCCTTGCTTCCAAATGTCGGTTTTGTTTTGTTCCATGAATGAGTTAAGCATACTTTATTAGACAAATTCCTCGGGCGACTGGAGAAGGAGCCCATGATGGCTCTATTTGAACCTAGTCAACTGGCCCCAATGTTGGGCATTGGGAAAACAATTGGAATTTGTTTTTAACCCGCTAAGCTACACTAACTAGTCCTACTAGTGTGGTTGGAAAATTAGTGCGGAAAGAAATAGCGTGGGCCACACTACTTTTCTAGTCAAGGTGGAATTAACGTGGTGTCCAAGACAACGAGTCTTCTCCTAAGTCCCATGAAGACTTTTGACCAACACATTGAATATCAATTATAAGGAAGAAGAAAAAAAAAGTAGCATAAAATGGAATAAACACCCATGTTAATTTTCTAGATGTTTTTTTTAAAATTGTGGCTCATGCTAACTTTCTAGTATATATTTAGTGTGTGTTAGAATTAATGTGGCCCATGATAATTCTAATTATGAGAATTAGCATGGGCTCTAGAAAATTAGCGTGGGCTCTAGAAACTTATTGTGGCCCATAGTCATGGGACTATTTACTATAGTTGTCAATGACAAAGTGATAAGTAGAATTGGTGAACAATGTCAGTTTGGTGCTAAATGATTGGAGGGGCTACCAAGGTATGCAGGTATTATTCGGTTTTTTTCTTTTCTTAATTGGACCCGTACATTTGATCGGTGTGTGGTTCAGTGAGGATCAAAGAACAAACATCATAAAGGTACATGTTTAAAAAAGATTGCATTACATCTCCATATTCTTGTTAACTACTCCACACCCAATAGTGAACATAACCAGAAAGACATGTGCTATCAATTTAAGAATCAACAAACTTGCACCTCCGATAACCATAACTAAATCATGGTGGGTCCAAGTTTTGATCCAATTTATGTTGACGCTTCATTGTAGATTTGCTAATGCAACATTCAGCTCGTTGCATAAATCTAAATCAACAAAAATTGGAGAACGTACATACATAAATAAATAAATAACCAAATAACACCCATGTCATACCTTAGAACTACACCAAGTATTGTATTTAGTGTCATATATCACTATATTCGTTAATTTGAGACTTTCTCTTGTCTCAAATTAATATATGAACCACAACAACATGGTCTAATGTTTGGGTCGTCCTACCTAAACCATCTTGATATGAGTTCTTAATCGGGGTCTTGATATGAACACCCGCTTCAAAGTATTTGCATCTTACAACATTCTCCAATATCTGTGTGATTTATCCATGTTCTTATATTTGTAACTGTCTCAAAATGCCAAAAAAGTCCCAAATTAACGAACATAGTGATATTATGGTATGTTATGTCATTGTGGTAACTTTTACGATGACACTTCCTATGAATCAATTGACAAGCATTGTCATGGATGATCGAGGTTTGAATGAAATCCAAGCCAATTATTTGAAACAAGATTTGGTGTATTCTACATCCTAACATTTGTTAAATGAAACATTGTCATGGATGATGGAAATTTGGATGAAAAAACACTTAGTAAGTGACAATAAACGCGACATTGTAAATATGACGTCCAATTATTTTCACAGGAAATGATAAACAAATGTTAGGTTTACATTTCATGTTGGTGACACTACATTGACGATTTATGATCAATATTAACAAGACATAACATTGTTGAGACCCATAACAGTGTTCTATGGGACTAACAATATTCCACCGAATATTCCCCACATTATGGACAAATAGAGACTGGTGACACTAAATAGAATAAGAATTTAGCGTAGTTTGTGTTCTTATGGATGGTTTTAGCGGGAATTAAGTTAGTGGGAGGGAGGGAGAGTTGTTTTAGTGGGGCCCGGGTGGCTAAGGTACTTGCGTGCTTAGTGGGGCCACTACTACCCTAGCCTTGAATGCGAGGAGCTTCGTTCCTTGCGGTACTTACGTAAAGTTGAGATTCTTGTGCACGGCCTTGGTGTGGAAGACCCGCCTGCCTCATGCACTTTTGTCATATGTTGTGTCCCGGCCTTGGGACTCGGTCAACCCCTACAAGCCCCACGTATGTTAATTATTAAGCTAAATGCTCAATGTTCAAATTTCCAAAGTTTAAAACCATTTGCCCACCACTACCACTAGATCCATCTTGTGCTTTACTACACTAGATATGATACTTAGTGTCACTTACTATTTGTAGTTACACAATGCTATATCCTTTTTATTATTATTGATGTAATTTGTTATCAAGTAAAGTTGTTAATGTTCATGTTTAAAGTTCAAAGCGTAAAACCATTTTCCCACCACTAACACTAGATTAAATCTTGTGGTTTAGTACACTTAGTCTATGTTCATACTTATTGTGTATTTGCCCTTTATACTTGATGACATGAATAAAACTACGAACAAGTTATTATGTGTGGTTGTTAAGGAGAATACCCTTGCTAGATAACAAGCTTTCATTATCTACCAAATAATCACATCACAAATTTGATTTTTGTTATAAAATTTTGAAGTATTGTATGTATGCGAGGTCCAAATCGGGCTCCAAACCTCTCAAGGGGTTAAATAATAGGGGTTTGTCTATATGGGATACTAATAATTTGTACAAATGCCTCACCAAGGGCTGAGGATTCGCAACATCTATGGAAGCTCATCCGGTAACAAATTCAAGATGAGTTCATTGGGTGGGTGGGATGAAGCTTGTTTAAGAGGGTAGCTAAACATATAGATACAAAGTCAACAACCTGTTAGTCTGCATTTTAGTCTTGATAAAACTAAAAGCTCTTAGACAAGGGGCCGTCTTATACCAAGTGATATTCTTGGAACCACATAAATAGACTCCACTTCAAAAAGATGAAAGTCTATTGCCTTGAGCTTCGAGATGAGCATACATAGACATTGCGAAACCCAAGCCCTCAACAAGTATTGAGATAGTATTTTATTCGGTATATGGTATTAAACATAACATTACTCAATGTTTAGCTCTTGTTCTATGGGCCCTCATAATATAACAGTGGGATGCTCGAAAAGTTGTGCAGGGAGACTCAGAGTCAAACTGTACTCTAAGCATCCCACTGTTATATTTTGAGGGCCCACGTCATTGAGTAATGTTATGAATTTGTATTCAATGCAACTTGTTAAAAAAAGGACATGAAAAATGATTTCACGTGTGATATTATTGGTTAGATATGCATGGCATGCATTTGTGTCTGAGAGCTAGTTTCCATGTACGCCACTTGCCCACTAAATTCTAATGAAAACGTAGATTCCACCAGGTGAAATCTACAATTCCATTAGAATATGGTGGACAAGTAGCCTGCATAGAAACTAACCTTAAGCCATCTACATGAGCTATGACCTTCATATGATGTAGTTAACATGTACGTATTCTCCACTTAGAATACTAATACATATGATAAACAAGACAAGTTTAGATAGAAGGGAGATAGAATCACTTTTAGCTAAAAACATCATGAAGTAAGCTTAAACCTCTCCATGTGACACCTTGAGGGCCCATATTGGGCTTTACATGCCTTTGAGGGTTAACCCCATGTACCCTTTTAGCAACTTCATAGGTAAATATTTCGGATTTCCTCTTTATACAAGTGAATATGAAGGTGAGTAATGTTGTTATATGTGGGTGTCAAAAAGTGCCAAGACAACAAAGCTATCACTAGCTATTAAAAAGTCATTCTGTAGCGCAAACTTATGTTGTACAATTTCAAACTATAGGATATTTAAGAGGCTCAAGTTGGGGTATCAAAAGCAATTACCAACTAACTTGCATCCAATTGCCCCAATTGGATGGTTCTCAAGTGCCCATAGGTTTGAGTACATTAGCCAACAATTTGGCCTTATTGGAGCATACCAACACATTGTCATCATGGACACATATAACCTCATGTTGTTCTTATTATCATTAAATTTTACATGTTGCTTGCCCTTTAAACCCCTGAAAGTCCAATCCACTTTAAGAAGTTAAATTTCCCTAAAATCACTTTAAGAAGTTTATCCCAATTCCACAACTTCATAAAAGAATACATGTACTGTCAATGGTGCCCCTGACCATGCAATGGCATGTTTGTAAAGTTAGGATTGTTCACATTCAATCTAGCCATCCACATGTCTAAATTCAAAAGATCCTGACTTGAAGTGTACCATGGTATGGACATGTAAGGTGGCTACCTTTATAAAAAAAATCTTTCATGGCCTTTAGGGGTTAAACCTTTTTGTCCTTCAAACATACAATATAGAGAGAAGACTTTCAACTCCACTATAAAGGAACCAACTATCAATATCCCACAATCTCTTACACAAAGAAACCTTAGAATAAAATAGTCCCAATATACAACTTTGTGTATTGGAAGATGTTTTATCATAGGACTCACAATTTGTAGTGCTCATATAGAGTGAACGTATGGCATATACATGGGTAATACTATTCTTTACTTTTAACACCCTTCACATTAGTGCTTGATAAATTACGTGTGCTCATGCCCTTGTTTTTTGGAATGGTTGAATGATAAGTGCTGCATCCATTAGTAAATGTAATGCATACCGCACCAATTGTAATAATTGCATGTTTTATATGATAAAATGTTGGCATTTGAAGCACTTAAGTCACATTTAACCCCTATAAGTGTTACATGGTTAGCACAACGATTTGTACAAGCCCCTCAAAATGATTGAAGTCAAACTTCACTTGGTCTCCATACAAAATTAACGTACTAGTTTGGGTTCTATAGCCAAATCGAATCAAGTAAAAATGGACCAAAGCCTAGTTCAAAACCAAAACTTGCATGGGTTGTCTAATTGGTATGAATACAAGTTTATTTCATGATTTTCTTACACATATTATTGCATCTCTCTCTCTCTCTCTCTCTCTCTCTCTCTCTCTATATATATATATATATATATATATATATATATGTGCAAATTAATAGAAGAATCTACACTCGCTCACAAGTTATGATTTTGGAGGGAAAATGTCTTGGACCTATAAAAATTTAATAGGAATTGGAGATTCATCATTGGGGCTCAGGTTGGGTGTATTTTTGACATAGTTTTTGCAAGCACGCAAAAAACTTACACCCAAGAAAATTGCATATCGATTGACACGCACAGTTTAGAACTTGACACGTAGTGCGACTTGTGAAGGGGGAAAACGCACATCAATTAACATGTTAGAAATTGAAATGACATATACTACTAGGCTACACTATTTTTTGCATTTAGTGTTGTGTTACATTTAATGTTGTTACTATTCATTTACCTGCAACACTATCTACCAACCACTTCACAAATAGTGTTCCCTGCGCCGCCACCTTCTCTACCTTGGCTGCGTTACCTAAAACTCTGGCTGCGTTACCTAAAAAATATTATAACACTAATTGTGGAGATGTAAAAATTTGAACATGGCCAAATTTTACATTAGTTCACAATTAGTGTATAGGTTGGCATTTAGTGTATGCAACATTAAGGGCGTCGCTGGCATTTAATGTTGTGGTTCGTAATTACTGTTGCTAACACTAAATGCAAAAAACAGTGTAGTGACATTGAGGTGGGAGTTTAGATTAAAATGTAGATGTCAACTGACATCCATTTTTTCTTTTGGAAAACGTCATGTGACACTTTGAGTTTGAAGTTGAACGCCAAATGAAATTTGTCGTACATACACATTTGCCTCAAGGAGTTATATGAAGATGTTTAAGGTTCTTCTCTACTAGTTTTTAGTTGATGATGTCAGTTATGACCCCATTTAAAATAACTGATTATCAATTGCGTTCTTCCCATTGCCCTATTACATGTATGACAGGAAGATTTAAAGAGATTTTGGGCATCTACAAATGACTTAGATTCAAATGAAAATAACACATATTTGATCACTATTATCGCATACAACCATATTCTCATATTAGACTCGTAGTAATAATATGTAGTAAAGTAGTTTCGATCTTGTTATTAAATTGAATACATGGAATAAGGAGAGAGATAATATTGCATACAAGCGTACCTCTTATTCATCCAACATAACAACCCTAAAGTGCTATGCGTCCCAGAGATTTATTTGACACTGAAATCAACTCTGAAGACCCCAAATTAGTCTAGTCCAAGTCATTTGAGATGAATCAGCTCCAAACTTATAGGGGTCATGTTTTTATATTGGATGTGTTGGATGAGAGGTATGTGACAATTCTCACTCTTCCATGGTAAAGTTGTAAGCTTATTACATATGTTAGTAATGGGAGTACCGTAGCTCTCTAGCAGCTTGGGCACTTTTCTGCCTAATAATTAATTAAAGTGCGAAAGTAAGTTAGGCAGCCCAGAAAATAATATTCTAAAATTGGGCATATTAAATTTTTTTAAAGTCAGACTTTCATCCAAGTCATTCCTATAATTCATGGATGGTTTTCCTAATTTCATCTATGATGGCTACAATTAACCTAAACACTTCCCTTAACCAACATTCCTTACCCTGAAGTTGTTTTTTCCTTGTATGTCAGGGTTTTGCTTTGTGTGAGAGTTATACGGAGTGGTCTTTGTGAGAGACTATGTAACTTGCATTATTGTGATTTTAGGCACTCTTTGAATGTTATTTCTTTTTTTGGACACTCAACGAAATTAATTTCCCTGAAATTTAGGCACCTTCAAAATTAATTATTTTCTACCCAAGCTGCTAGAGAGCTACGGTGGTGTGTTACGGATAGAATTGTCTTTACTCTACTTTCACTAAGCACTAAGCTTAAGGTCACATCAACTGCAAAATTGGATTTCTATTTCCCATGGTACAACCTTTGGATGGATTTCAAGGACCCTTAGATTTTCATGGTCACAATATTCATAGTTGTTTTACTAATCATACATTCAAGCTGAATTTAAAATTTTTGGTGGAGTTATACTCCCGGCACTATGCCCAGGAATTATCGTTCATCCCAAGAATATTCCTAGGAAACATTGTTCATCCCCTTATTATTCCTTGAAAATACTCTTCATAGCAACACTATCATTGAAAATACCGACACTATTCACAATATTCTTACTATTCAAACTGGCACTATTCATTATTCGTACCAACGTCAGTTTCTTCCTACTTTCTAAGTTTCTTAGCATGAAGGCAAGATAGTGGAGGCCCATGTCAAATGATAAATATAGAATGAAACACAACCATGCGCTGAATAATGTTATTTGCCTTGGAGCCTACTCTGAAAGTTGTGTGAAACTTATGGGACCTCCTCTTTCCACCTCTCAAATTTTAAGAGAATTTTAGGATCTAAAATAGGGTATGTGCATGGGACCCACTATCCTAAATCTTGGATCAGCCTATGCAAGGCTAGCTTGGCCCGCCCATCCTAGTAGGATAAGCTAGAAAGCCGATTTTTAATAGCCTAACACCACTTTTGTGTATATAACCACCCTAACTTCCCAAACAACCTATTTGTGGTTGATGGATGATTTCTTCTCTACTTTAACCCCACCCAACTCATTCATCCGCAATCAAAATGAATATGAACATTAAGCCAACATGGATGTCTACCCATAAACTCATGACCCATGCAATTTGGAGTTGATTAGAGTGTGGGGAAAAAAGGTAAAAGTGGGAAGTTGTCATGTTTTTGTTGTGTTAGGGCTCATGTGAGGGTGTTGACTCCAATCAATGTTTGCCACTTCAACACAAACTTTGCATGAACATCAAAGATTTTTATTATGGTAAAAGTGTCTTTTTATTTTATTTTTATTTTTTTGGTTCATGTAAAAGTGGCCTTTACGCTCACATTAGCCGTTCAATTTAACATTTGGACACTCTATAAATTCGTAGAATTCATTGCATATATGTGGCTGGAAATATGGGGCAGTTTACATACTCCAAATGCAAGGTGGCTAGCCTATTGTGGTTTGCACATTTTGGCATGAGAATTGGTGGGGGTGCTCAACTATTGAGTGGTTCCCATTCAGTGAATTACACAAGCATTCCACTTATTTTCCACATGAATTTGGTTGGTCAAAGGTCGTTTTTGGGGGATAAAAAATGGCATTTTCTTGTGCATCGCTTCCTTCAACTGTATAACCTAAAAAAATGAAAGGGTCATTCATGCCTATTGCTTCCTTTAAAATAGCTTATCTCCCATGTTTCAAGAACCCATGGATAAATCCCAATTTAACCTCAAAACTTGTCCATGAAAATTCCACAACCAACATTGAGTGACATGCACTCAAAACAACCCTTTCACAGGCTTAGGAAGGGTAAAGTATTAAGAAAACTTGGGTAACTTTGTGTTACTATAATTCTCATAAACCCAAGGTTTGGGACTAAACCCATGGTTTCATCTCCTTTACTTTACAGATAAATATAATGTTGAAAGAATCTGAAAATCCGAAATAGAACACATTTTGGGATTAAGCTTAATTGGATGGTAGACCAAGCGTTATTTGATAGAACAAAAGCTAGAAGTAAGTTCTCACCAAAACATGGGCTCGAATTCTATAGTGTCCCATAATTGATTAACAATACATGACACTTTTTTTATTCATAAAAATAAGCACATTGTAGATCAAGACAATATCACCACTATGTATATGAAACATAACTGAAATAAATTGACCACCATTACATATGCCACGTAACAATTAGTTGAAAATAAATGGTATAATGATTTTCATCCAACTTTGTTTTTCCTGTGTATCATCCATAAATCTACATGTGTTCATCATGTTATTAAAAAAAACCACTCTAACTTATCGTGTTTATTCTTATTAAATTCTAAACTTGAAGATGCTTACACATGGTTCGCCAACTTAAGGAGTTTTGGAATACCAACTACGTGGATGTCATTGCAGAATCAATATCACCAAATTTGTTTCACAAAGCTCTTGCATAACATTACTCAACGTTCAGCTCTTGTTGTGTGGACCCTCATAATATAACAGTGGGATGCTCAAAAAGCTGCGTGGGGAGACTCGAATTCAAATTGAGCTCCTAGCATCCCACTATTATATTCTGCGGGCCCACGTCCTTGAGTGAGGTTATGTAATCTTCAGCCTTGTAACCTTTAGTGTATGGAAAGCGAACAACGAGTGTTGTTATGTAAGAAAACATTGCGCTCACATTGAGCCTACAAAGGTTCATTGGATTTAGTTACATAAGATGGTGGAGAAGAGTGTTTTTTTCCAAGGAAATTGTACAGTACCCACCAACAAGTTTACGTTCACACCAATCATTCTGCAGAAACAAGGCAATTTCAAATTGCCACCATTTGCTAAAAAATGATTCAAATCACAAACTGCAAAGTGTGTTGGAGAGATAATGAAATCTACTTTACTAATATATTAGGCACTTACAAAAAAATTATATATTTATATGTAAATATAGAATTTTTTTGACAAACTATCTACCATCTAGTGCTACCACCATTAGCTTTTATTACAACCTTCATACGGTGAGGCATGCTAGCAAGGAGAACTTCAATCATCTCTAAAGACATGTGAGCCCAAATTGATGCTCACATGTGTTCTTAACACTTGTAAAACATTACAAGTGGTGTTTTGTTGATTTATGATTATTCACAAAAATATAAAAAGAGTGAAGCTTGAAGAAAGCTAAGTTTGAAGCATTAGGCTTGTGTGGAATGGATTTAAGTAGTATGAGGACATACCTTGGTAAAGTGTGGTAGGTAGAAAGCCAAGGTTAGTTAAATGTTTGAATTAGGATCTTTGTTGATCAATTGAGGGAAGAAGGCTTAGGAGATAAGATGAGAGCCTACAAAGTAGGAGAAGAGTTCGAGGGCTTATCGTGAGCCTTGTGGATGGGATGAGTCCCTACTTAGAAGGAGAAGGTTAAGGGGTTGTGATTGGAGGCTCTAATCCTCTCACCCTATCCTTACCTCATGCCCTCTCTCCCTCTCAACTCACTATATAATCCCTCATTCTTCCCTCATTCATCCTCTCTTTCCTTCGTGCTCCTTAAGCACCCCACGGGTTATAAGTGTGGGTGTGTGGGAAGCAAGATAGGAGCACATGTGTGTGCTTAGTTCTTAGGTGAAGAGCCAAGGCTATTTAGCCTTGAAGAGGGATTGACCTCTTGTTAGAAGTAGATTGGGTTTAAGGAATTTGGAGTTTGATTGTAAACTTCAACTTGTTGTATTGAGATTCATATTGAAGTGAGAGAGTTCAAACTTGTTTAAACTTGTGGCATTTAGAGTGACTAGATTGTACTAGGTGCATTACTTGTAGTGTTTTATTAGTTATGAACTTGAGCAGAACTTTATAGTGAGAGATTTGTCAATTATGGATGATCAGAGTGTTCAATGAGTATGAAAATTTGAGGGATTGTTTATTATAAAGTATGGGAGTTGTGATAAAAATTTAAGAGCTTCAGTCATTGGGATGAAAGAGTTATTAAAAGTTGAAGGGGAGGGTGTCTAGGAACAAAGCAGCAAGGTTTGAAAATATGTATCTCTTAGAGGGTTATAGATATGGATACCAAAATTTGACACTACCTTCTGAACTTATATATCTATATTGTGCCAAAATTTTAGATTGATTGGACGTAGGAGTTGGAAGTTATTAGAGTTTTAATGACCGGATGTTTTATCACAGCATTCATACTAAGTAGTTAGAGTTAGAATTTCATGCATAACTTTTGCATATGAACTCTATTTGTGCCAAAATTTGGTGTGGAGATTTTTGATAAGGTACTTAACAAGTGTACCAAATTTCACTTGAAGAACATAAGTTGGGTGGGAGTTATACTATTCTGAAGTTTAGTAGAAAGACATTGATAGAGATTTACATCAAGAAGAACTTAGAGAAGGAAGGGCAAGGATAAGTATATAAATATTTTTTAATACTTGTATTTAAAGCCTATGTGCTCATGGAATCCACAAGCGAAGTGTCATGTACCAATACGGAATCAACCACGATGACATGTGATAGCACGGAATCAATAAGCGAGAACTCATGTAGTAGTGTGGAGTCGACGGCAAAGACTCGATTCACAAGAGGGATATCTTTGAAGGCATGCATGGCCAAAGCGGCCGGGTGGACATTAGAAAATGCTAAGGATATAACCTTGCCCGACATTAAGGAATGTAAAACTACATAGTGTGGTGTTAATCAAGTTGTGTAAATTCCAAGGGTAGATGGAATTATATATTGGGTTACAAAGAGAGAAGTCTCTACATGTCATTATAAACTTTTCCACTCGGGCTAGGACGAAATCGAAGGGTGGAGGATTTTTGGTGACAAGACACCTCTTCCCATGCCCTTTGAATGGTGTTGACTAATTCTTCTTTGTTTTGCGGTAGCCCTTCCTTTTGGATAGTATCTTTCACAATCTTCCATAGGTTGTCAATGGGGTTTAAGTCGGGAGAGTTTGCGGGCCATAAAAGCTTTCTTATGCCATGTGCTTGCCTCCAATCACTTGATTCCTTGCTACAATGCACCGGGGCACCATCTTCCATGAGTATAAGTGTCTCAGGGTGATCATGGAGGAAATAGAAGCCATTCAAGCGACTTTCATAAACTACATCAACAAAGTCCCTACCTTTCCGTCTATCCGGTGGGATTATAACAAGTGGGCATTTGTCAAAACCGGTGAATGCACCCCAAACCATCACTGAACTCAATATCATGACCATACCATTTGAATTAATCAAGACAACATCACCATACCATCTCAATTCATCAGCACAACATGACCACTAGACCATATCATCACATGAAGCTATCCAAGACCATTTGAGTTGAGAACTGGAGCATCAACACCTACAAATTTGAGTGAATTCTTTTCTTCCAGTTGATGTTATGCCCACCAAAATCCTAAAGAAGCAATGAATCCTTCCAATTCTACTATTTGTGCAAGGTTGCAAGCTCAAGAAACAAAACCACTAGAATTACAACTACTCACCAAAAACACTCACACAATGTATCCACAAGCTACCACATTGCTTGAACAAAGTATGTTTTTTGTTGAAAGGTTGTTGGAGATCCATATATGAAGCTCAAACTCACAAAAATTTGAAGTGTGTTGGCTCAAGAAGAATGGATGTTGCCTTCACGGTGCAGGAGCTACAAACACAACTTGGAGTGCAATGAATGCAATCTGATTTTTCTTAGACACATGGCTCAAATTTTCATACTAATGACATCTAGAATGTAGTTAACTTGTTTCTAAATAAACATGTGGCAGTTTTGTGAAGTTTGGAGTTGTAAATTGGGAGATATGATTTTTCAAAGTTGCACTTTTTTTATCACTAGCACTTGGAGTTTGAAAATTTGAACGTAAACTTGTTGGTGGGCACTGTACAAGATGGGTTGCTTATCTAAGTGAGAAGATTATGCGTAAGAAACTTGAGTGAGATACCTCAAAATAAATATAAGAAGTACGAATCACCGTCACAACCAAGAAAGTAGTAGGCTTATGAAAACGATGAGCGGGCTAGTTGCAAGTTGGTTATGCTTGTTATCGTAAGGTTCTTCACGGACCGAACAATTTGTGATGGGAAACCAAATATGTGTGGTCGGTGCCTTATTCTCAAAAATCAAGAGACTCCCAATATATTTTGATTTTAAATGATCGATTTCTATGGTAATTGAGTAGTCTAATGATATGGGAGGCGAGAAGTACACTAAAATAGTCTTATTTTGTGTAGTCCTAATCGTATTAATTTGGGCTCTAGAGACCTGCTGCGGCCCACACTAACAAGAATAATTAGTGTGGTTCATCCCATTGCAAACTCTGACACTTAGGCCCACTTTACACTAGGAGTCGAGGCCAAGGGCCGAGGGAAATCTCGCGATCCTATTGGTTGAGAGCTTAAGGCCAACCCAAAGAGCTTTAGACTAGGAGTCAAGGCCAATAATTAATTGAATATTTAATCTATAAAATGTCGGCCTTGAGATGGCCCCCAAGGCACAAAAGGAACCCTCATGGATTGGGGGGCCAACAAAGGGCCTTGGGGCCAACGAGTACACAAACTTGAGGCCGGCTCGAGCTTCAAAAGAACTCAAATATTGGTTAAGTTGGCCCCAAGATTTCATAGTCCTAGTGTAAAGCAGCCCTTAAGGCCACTTCACACACGAGACTGAGAGCCCGTAACCCATTGCACTTCAAGCACTCTCATTGGTGGAAAAGGCGGAGCCAGTCCAAGTTTGCTTCACACTACGCTTGAGGGACCAACGGAGTAAGTGAATGCAAGATGGATGTAAAGTCTACATGGGTTCCTACATGGCATCGAATGGATCACATTTCATGGTCACTTGGATTGTTTTCAAAAACCACCTCTTGGAGGTAGGCCTAACACAAAACCAGGAGACCATGGCACTCCGAACGCTCTCAACTGTTGGTATATCCTATTTTATCATGCGTGAGGACCCCCATGAATAAAAATTCATTGAAATTGGTTGAGGGCCCGGTCACATATGACTTCACACTACACTTGAGGGTCCATGACCACACTACATGACTTTGGAGGTGTCTCGGGACAACCTTTGGACACTTCCTTTTGGGCTCTCACAATTTCATGGTGATGGCTCTTGGCTCGTGTGTGAAGTGGCCCTTACATATTGGAATTAAGCTTCATCAACTTCTCAATGGCATCTCCCCCCCCCTTATTTTAAAAGCTATTAAACCCTAAATTTTGAAGTTCATCGTTTACTTGACGTTATTCACGTCATGGCTAAGATTCGTACATCATCACAACTCAATGAGAGTCGCTTCCCTTGTGGACGCAACTTTGTTCATGTCTCATATAGACATTGATTCCTCAAAAAAAATTCTCTACACACACACACACAAGCAATGCCAGGCATAATTATTTGATCCCCTATCCCATTTTCATGGTATAAAACTAGGGGACAAGTCCTTAACACGCCGGTGTCGTCTAGCTCTACTTCCAATAAACAAGTGTTTGAAGCCTCTAGGTACTTTGTTCCCAATCTTTGTTGCTTGTGCATCACATTGACAATTCGAACTCCTCGCTTCAAGGCTCCCGAACTTTTCAATTCTATAAAACCGAGCCTTGGCGGGCCTCGAACCTAAACAAGTGGTTTTGGATTAGGGCTTACAATTTCTTTCTTTGTCCCGGGCGGGGCGGGCCGGGGATGGGCAACAAGGTGGTGAAGGACAAACCGAAGAGGTTGTGAGCCCGGGGCCGGGCAATGCATGGCATGGAAAAGAGTTTTTTTCCTCCTTCTTTCCTCTTATTTTTTTTGGGGGGGCGGGGGCCGAAAACCGGAGGAGGTACATGGTACCGAACAATATGACAACGGTTCATGCCGGGTCCCGATACGAGGTGTGACTCGTCCACCGATTGCCGGACACATTGGCCGGATCGATGGGTTGTCCCCACGTTGTGGAGCTCGATGCATAGTTGCAAGTGCTAGCTAGGGGGAGAAGTGTGGGCCTATGCTATGATCAATAATGGGTTTCCAATGGAAGTGAAATCTACTTACGGTGCAAAATTTGGGGTTCCATTTGGGAGACGACGATACTAATAAGCTTGTAGATGTTGTTAGTGGGCCACCGTAAGTACGTTTCACCTTTTTGTATCGAGTCACCCTAGTATGAATCGAAAGGTGACAAGGCGGATTCACAACTACTTCCTTCCTTCCTTGCTTGCCTTTCAACCTCATCCTCGCGAATGCTTTGCCGCCCGTTTACTACGATTATCGAGCATTCAATAGCGTTCTCCGTAAAGTGCCTCAAAAGAGGGACACAACCATGGGTTTCATCCTTTTTTGAGAGTTTGTTAGTTTGTTGTACATTGGAGCTTACTTTGAAAGATGGGTGAAATTTTTGGGATATCCTTTTTCCACTTCTCAAACTTCGAGAGAATTTTAGGATCTGAAATAGGGTATGCACATGGTACCCGCCGCCCTAAATCCCGGATCATGACTACGCCAGGCTAGCTTGACCCACCCATCCTAGTAATACAAGCTAGAAAGCCGGGGTTTTTATACGCCCGACACCACTTTTGTGTATGATAATCTAAGCATTGAGAAAGCTAGACGACTTTGTGTTAATTCTCATAAACTCAAGTCTTGGGATTAAACCCATATCTTCATCTCCTTTACTATACAAGTAACTCTAATATCGGATATTGACTTTTCATGCCTTTCATACCTTCTTGACACCCATGTTATTAGGACCAATTTTGTATTAAGTTAAAATACAAAGTTTGGGATAAGGGTTAGCAAGTAATTGCACTGTAGATGTTCTAAAGAGTACTAGATGACGTATGTTTGATTAGTATTAAACTATGTTCAATAGATCCTAAGTTCCTTGAGATCCTATGGCGGCTTGAGCTCAAAGCTAGCCAACGCTTGTCATAAAATGAGCAGGACTAGTAGCATGAGTAATGTTATGTTCACAAATAGTTGAACCAAAAAAAACCTTCCGTTAAGGTACTTGTGAGTCTTATGTGGTCACTTTTCTTAATGGGAAGCTATATTTGAGTGGTATGTGACAAGGTTTGTGTTTAGGATGGACACCAAGAAGACATATGTTATGAAGAGATTGGAGCACATAACATCATCCAAACAAATATGTACGATTGGTGGGTCCGGGAATAATCAAGATTTTCTCCATAATTATACTATGTTTGTCCTCTCAATAGAGCACTGCACTGGTAGATTCAGCCTGATAAACTTGGGTGAAGCGGTGTAAACTCAAGTTCATTGAGAGACTAACATTATGGCATCATGATTGCCCATTTAAGTACACACATTCGCCTAGGTAGTCATTCCACTTCCTCACAAGATTCCAGATTAAGGAATTCTTACTACAAACAACACACACAAGCGGTAACCTTCTCAAGTATTCTATTCAAAATCTTGTCATACAAAAATCGTTTGTCCTTTTCTAAACGCTTCCTTCTTCCCTATCTCAAATCTCCTCCTTCAGTTCTAACCGTTCCTTCAACATTGGTTCCTCTTCGATGGAACCTTCCACCAAGTTATCCTTATCTAACCCTCTTTTTGGCTAATCCTTATCCATTTCCCTATTTATGTCTACTTTCAACTACTTTAATAAAGGTAACTCCTGTTTACTGTTAATACAAATTGTTCTAAGTTCAATTGTTCATACAATCAAAAGGGCCTATGTGTCTCTACTTGACGGAAAACTTGTCAGGTGGTCAACTGCCTCCTGTGCTTTGGCGCTGGCATGTTGGCCTTCTGTCTCAAAATAAAAAAAAGGGCCTATGTGGCCATGTCGAGAGATAGAAATTTTCCCATGTTGGCCTTCAATTTTGCATCTCTAAGTGTTCTAATGTTGGGACTTCAATTGGCAATCTGTGTGATTTGCACAGGATTTGCGATTGCTAACAATCCGACGGCCACAAATGTTTGTAGGGTTCCAAGTGCCACCATAGGGCCACATACCAAATCTCTTAGGTTGTTGGAGGTACAATTCAAGTCGAGGATAGTATTTTTCACACTATTTTCACGCCTATCATGTGTAAAAAACAAAACCGTAGCATTCATCATAAAGTTGTTGAAATTGTTTTTATCCCCCGGATGTAACTCATAAGCATCTAAGTCTACAATATATGTCATGGAAGCTAATGCAATAAGGTTTCAATTGATCAGTAAGATTATAAGAAGTTTCTCATCAAACGATTAATAAGATTATAAGTCCACTTGTTGTTGGCTTTTTTGATACCAACATAAGCCAATCTCCATGTTTGATGGACATTCCATCAAGTTGATTGGATCCCTATACTCCACCCAACGATTACCAAATTTCTTATGCATCTTATAAACCCTCCCAACAAACCAAACCTTAATTGGAGCTATTTTTTTTGGTCTACCACATTTTTGACGAGTCTAGCTTCAAGTGTGTTCTTGTCTTGACTTTCCTTGCATGCATCTTGTAGTTCTTATAGCAATCAAAACTCAAAGTATGTCGAACCAAAAAAGGCTATGTAACTCATTTTATTTCAGCTGTTAATTGGTCTCTACCATGCATGCTTTAATGAGAGGCACAACTTAATTTGGAGGCAATACAAGCACTATGCTCTCTATTCAAAACCAAGAATTCAATTGATGGGAGAATTGATCTATAAACACCTATTGTTGCTTCCACAATTAAATACACAAAATCACTAAATGTGATGAACACCCAAAAGGAGGTAGGGGCAATGTGAAACACACAAAACAAATGAGGAAAGGAGAAGTTTTATAGATTTACAGTGTTACAATTACTGTCACTTCCCAAGAGATTTTTCATCCAAATTTCAATCATCCATGACAATATTTCATCAGAAGTTGTTGATAAGAGAAGGTAGGGTTTTGGCCAATGGATGAACTCATCCATCATCCATGACAATTTGTTCACTTATTCATAAGAAGTGTCATCCGAAAAGTTACCATAGTGACATAAAATACCATATGACACCAAATATCATATTTAGTGTATCTACTATGTGTAGAAAGCTTGACCAATGACCCTTATGAATAAGGAAAGAATGGGAAAGCGCATGACAAGTGGGAGTTAGGCTCGGTTTTTGATGGTCATTTGGAACTTTAGGGGGTGATATAGTAGATGGGAACATGTGGGTTGGCTCCGACGTACATGATTTCATCATTGGCCTAAACAAGTGATGAAGATATCTTCACTCGTAAACGTGTTTGATCCATACCAAGCTCACAATGGTCAATTTCATTTGAAATGTATCACAACAAAGCATTATTTTTATTTGTTATATAAAAAATAAGTTCGGGGGGGGGGGGGCGAAAACAAATCCAAAATTGTTGGACATTGGTGACCATTATGAGCCACACGTCCATTTGATGTGTCTATAATGTCCAACATGTGATATTATTGACCCACAAAATCTCAAGTAAGGATTTGGGGAGTGTCTATTCTATGACATAATAGTAATAGAAATAATAATAATAATAATAATAACGACGGCTCCAGCTAGAGCAAGCATGAACAAAGAACATGTTCGCCTTCATACTCTTACCCCATGTCAGTTGTGGACTCCTAACCCCTAGTCACACGCATCCAATATCACCAACCATTCTAGTTGTCCACTGGTGGATTGAATCCAATTCAAATTTGGGGGATTTTGGGACTTGAGAATAGTTGGCACATGAGAAGTCCTCGGGCCAATGGGTGAGATTCATGGTTGAAACCCTAAGAAATGGCAACACTGGCATGACAACATTGGAGTCATGTTTTCTTTTCTTTTCCCTTGCTACTTCTCCATTCTTGCAACGAGACAATATCTTTTAGGTCAAGAGGTTCCTATGTCAACTATAGAATACAATCCACGGCTTACAATGCTTTTACGCCCCCCCCCCCCCGCCCCCCGCGGCCACGGAGCAAGGTTTTTGACCCTTAGAACATGATCACTTGTAGGCAAAAGAACCAAGGCTGGCACCACATGATTTTTTTTAGTTGGGGTTTTCATAGTTTTCTTAAAAAACCCAATCATCTGAGGTCCAGCAAAATGCGGTTTTATTGCAGATAAGTTGAGATTATAGGGCAGAGGGCCCAATGTCTACCAATGGTGGTGTTGAGTGTTGGATTAAAACCATGGTTTTATTCATAGAAATCGGGGTTTTTTGCATTAAAACCAAAAACCCAATGCATCAACCGGAAAAAGTTGGATTTTTCCCACCCTTGAAAAGAACTGCCCCGCAACGGCAATGTGATGGGAATAGCTACTGAACTACACCCACCAGCTCAATGCAACCGTAACAAAGCCATTATCGGACCCCGCAACTACACTGTTTTTTTGCATTTAGTGTTGTGTTACATTTAATGTTGTTACTATTCATTTACCTGCAACACTATCTACCAACCACTTGACAAATAGTGTTCCTTGCGCCGCCACCTTCTCTACCTTGGATTGTGACTCAATCACAATCCACTACAATCTACCTTGGAATTATAACACTAATTGTGGAGATGTAAAAATCTGAACATGGCCAAATTTTACATTAGTTCACAATTAGTGTATAGGTTGGCATTTAGTGTATGCAACATTAAGGGCGTCACTGGCATTTAGTGTTGTGGTTCGTAATTACTGTTGCTAACACTAAATGCAAAAAATAGTGTAGCTTCCGAGCCGCTATGGAACACATCCTATTGGTCTTCCCCAAAACCTTGTGTTCTTCGGAGTTGGCGAATCAATCCACATAGGGCAATGCTTTTGCAACGAGGGTTGAAAAGCCTCCGGTGCCTCGGAAGGCGTGGGAGCTCCGTACACTCTCTATTCCCTTGTGCCGGCTCATGAGGAGGAGTTTTTAAAGGCTAAGGGCGATCATTTGGAAGTATGTAGGGCAGGGCTTCCCGGGGAATTCCAATGCACGACATGCCTAGTTGGGGCTGGGATGAACTTATGGGATGAAATGTGGTATGGACGGACCCCACTGATTGGGAGCGGCTGGGACCGGAGCCACGATTTGGATGTCTATCATTTGCATGCAAGCCTTGTAGCTAGATGGGGTATATAGAATTAAGAAAATTAGGGTGGCGTCAGTGCCATGGGCGTTCGTGCAATTGTCTAAACTACCTTCGTAGGCTCGTTGTTGTCGGATTTGGCAAACCCTAGTTTAACTAAGTGTAAGCTGCCTACAAGGACAAGCGACTCGTGGTTAAATCGACTCGACTGATGACTCACGCACGGCAAGACTCTCGTAAAGAATATGTTTTCTCACATGGTTTATTAGGTTCTGGAATTTTAGGGGACCATTTGCGGTGTCTGGCATCTCCACCATTGATGACTAGCACTTTTGATGCAGCACTTTTTTTGGGGGGGGGGGAGAGAGAGATTTGAAGGGGAAAGAAAAAGAAAACTATGGCAGCGTGACGGTTGAAAATAACAACACTAAATATTGTATTCAGTGTCTTTTTTCCTTTCTTTCTTTTTTGGCACAAATTGAAAAATCAATTGCAAGAATGGAATCAAGGTACAACCCAACAAATAAAACTGAAGGGCTATACCCCTTATTCTGGGGTGCAGCCCTTCACTTTCCCTTCAACAACTGGGCCAACCCTTCAAAAGGGACCGGCAAGCATTTTTAAAACAACCGGTCCCTTGGGCCTTCATACCCTCGGGAGATCCGGCTAGCTCATTTCCCTGGAGGCTCCGGCTTGTGGCTGATGCAGTCTTGCAGATACGCTCATACCCTCGGGAGAACCGTAGATACCCTCCCACACCCGGTGAGAACTACAGGCCGCTCTTATCCTTGGGGCTTGGGCGACGGGAGAATGTTTTTCGACACAAAATTGCTTTTGTTATGTGAGCTCTATACATGAAATAAATATATGTTCTAATCATATTTCTTTTCGGATTTTGTTCCATGTAAATTACATTTCACTTCAGTTTACAATATAACCTAAGATTCAAACATTACATTGTGCATTTTTGAAAGAAAAAAATTGTAAATATGTGAAGGGCAATTTTTGAAGTAACCCTTCATTTTGAAAGGCAAAATTTTAAGTAACCCTTCCCCATGAAATACGAGTAACCCTTCAAATTTTCTCGCTGGTACAACCGCCTCGGGAGAACCAGTGCAAACCGAGGGGAAATCAAGATATAATACCCATATGGGGCCTAACCTTCCATGTGACCACTAAGTTTCTCCAGGTCACAATAAGACCTTTGACCCCCCAAGTTGAATCGAATTCATTAAGAACATCCTAGTAGGCCACGTCCTGGGTTTTTTCCAAATCCAAGAGAGTCTGTTTCCACTCAATCCTACTGTAATCCTGCAAGGCGTTCCAAATGACTTGACGTGTTTTCTCAATGGGCTATTGCAGATCATTAAACACCATATCATTCCGTTGGCGCCAAAATAATCCACGAAAGACCGCTCCTCAAGAAGAACCAGATGTGATTGAACCGTTTAAGTGTCTTGCATAAAGGTTGATCAAAGAGGCATTGCATCATAGAAAAAGGAATTCCGTGGACCGAGATTCCATCTTTTGGCAAAGAATTGCCAAATAATGTTGGCAGCATATCGTCACCTTTGTTAAGCAAGTGGACAACTGTAGAATCTATGTTCCACCGTTTCTACCAATTGTGGGTTGCAATGAGGGCAACTTTTGTCAACCTCCGCCGAGATTTTTCCACGCCACTTGTTAACCACCACATCCTTGTGGATGACCGATCAGAGAAAAGCAACCTCTTTTTGTGCCTTAGCTTTGTGCCAGATGATATTCCACTTAGGGGAGGTGGAAGGGGGAATTTCATACCGTCACTTGTGTGGAATTGACTTCTTGAGGACCTCTTGCTTAGTAATCCACTACCTTCCCTCCTTAGCGGAAAAAGAAGGGAGTAACCTCTGGCCACCACTAGCGAGTAGGGTCAAAGAACAGTTGATCAAGTTTTCCAAAGAACGAATTGTATTGGGTTTGGCTACTACCTCAAGTAAGGCTATCTACCCTGACCCGCGTTATCCATCCTGAGAAGGCCATAAGTGGTGTCGCATTCTTAGTGTTTGGCTTCACCTCCATTAGGGTGAAGTATTGCGAACCAACAATAGATTTTGGAAAAGTGCTCATAAACTCAATGCTAAACTAAACTGGACCAAGGCTAAATTCTTTGAGGTAGCCAATGCAAACCACCCACTCCGGCAATACATCCTCCATGCTCCTATAGAGGCCAACCCTATAGTTGTGGAGTGAGCTAAGCAGTTTGTTGGTTGAACATCTTATCTCAGAAAGGTCCATAAAATTCCAGTAGTTTAATCCAAAAGTCATGGTAAATCTCTTCAAGAGAGAATTTAACTTTGGTAGCCTCCTAGTTCAAGAATTCATATCTCCTGGGGTCCCAAATATCTCGGAAGTACCTCAATCCTTTCCTATACAAGATGAATGCTCTACTCATGGGAATGCCAAAGTAAAGACCTTGGTATTCCATCCTCCACCATAGATTGAGTTGTAGAATATCCTTTGAAATTGTTGAAGAGAGGTATGCAACTGTTGTTGCCATCACCTTCCACAATTGAGCAATGTGGTGCCAAACTTTAGATCCACCTTTGGTGGAGAAATTTGAGGAAAACAACCACAAGGAAGAGGGACCCCACGGATCATGGTAAGAAGGTTGCAATTGCGTGATGCGGTACCTTAGGATAATTTGAAGGTTCGACTTGCCGGAAAGTAGAGCTTGAATAATCCATTTGCCCATGAGGGCTTTTATAGCATCCTCCGGCGAAATAAGACTAAGGCCTCCTACTTTCTTAGGCATCATGCAGTCATCCCAACTTACACATAATATGGCCATATTCTTTGATCCATACCATATGTAATTGCGGAGTAGAGCTTTAATTCTTACAAGAGCTCTCTTAGACCCAACCGAAATAGCAATAAAGTACCAGAGGGATGACATCAACCTAATTTATAATGAGAATCCGTTTTGTAAGTGACAAGTTTGTAGAGCTCCGGTACTTGAGTTTGTTCTTGACTTTGTCCACTAGAAATTGGAAAACGTCTCGTAGTTCCAATTGTAAACCAAATGGCGTGCCTAGTAGTTTTGACAAATCTCCATCAGCGACCCATTTCCATTGGTATTTTCCCACCCATCTTTGTGGTTGTCCTTGGCCGTACCAATACGCAACATTCTTATGCGAATCGATCTCCAATCCAAAGGCAATTCCAAACTTGTGCAAAATCCCCACAAGGTTATCTACAATAGTTTCTTCCGCCTTCATCATGAAAGACGTATCATCGGCATATTGGCTGATAATTTGTTGGGAATTGCATTGAGGAAGGGTAATACCCTCGAGGTTACCGATTCTCATTGCATGTTTAATTGTTGCATTTAGTGCCTCTGTTGTAATAATGAACAAATAGGGAGCAAAAGGGCAACCCT
Organism: Polytrichum formosum; assembly: GCA_964035585.1. NCBI lineage: Eukaryota > Viridiplantae > Streptophyta > Polytrichopsida > Polytrichales > Polytrichaceae > Polytrichum > Polytrichum formosum. The sequence continues at coordinate 5,257,562 of OZ037941.1, forward strand.
GACGGACTCCTCTATGGAGTTCAAATGGCTCTGTCACTTGGTTTATTAATGTTAACTGAGATAGTTGCATTATGAAACAACATTCTAATCATTTTGATAAAGGTAGTTGGCATTCTTAGTTTCTTTATGATTTGGAATATAAATGCCCAATCGACTCTATCATAGGCTTTACTAAAGTCAAGTTTAAGGACGATAGACTGTTGTCACGACTCCTTTGCCCACTAAATTGATTCATGTGTGAGCAAGATATTATCTAAAATGAAGCGGAGCAGGAGAAAGGCGGTTTGGTCATTGTCGATTACCTCTACCAACAATGGTTGGAGTCGCCGTTGTAAGGCTTTAGCAAAAATCTTGTATATGGTGTTGAGGAGCGCGATTGGTCGCCAGTTATTCAATCTTGAGCGATCCCCTTATTTAGCATGGAGTGCAATGCGTCCCCATGTTACCCCTTTTGGAAATTGGTCACAAGCTAGCGACTCATTTACCATCCTTGTAAAATCACCACTCATGAAGCTCTAGTAAGCTTGGAAAAACTCGGCCATCAACCAATTTGGGCTTGGGCTCTTACCTTTTGCAAGTGCCTGGGCCACTTTGGTAAGTTCCTCTTCTATGAGCGGTGCTTCCATTATCCTTTGCGCAGTTAGTGAGAATTACTTGGTGCGTATTTAGTGTCACAAATTCTACTATATGTCTTGCTCAATACTAATTGTAAACCGCCCGTGTAGTGTCACCAACATTGAATGTTAACTTAACATCATTTGTCATTCCTTGTAAAAAAAATTTGGGCATCATAAATTTATAATGCCACAATGATTTTTCATCCAAATTTCAAGTATCCATGACAATATTTCATTACAGGAATGCTAAGATACAAAATATACCAAAGTTTCATATCCATTTTTCAATAACTGGCATGGATTTCATTCATATTTCAATCAATTATGACAGTATTTGTAAAGTGATTCATAAGAAGTGTCATTAGAAAAGTTGTCACAATGACATAAAATACTATATGACACTAATGACACTATTTAGTGAAGTCCTTTGATTCCTTAAATAGTGGTGACTCTTTTGAGAGAGAGAGGGAAATATCGCATACGACGGTACCTCGGATCCATCCAACATGAAAACTTGAACCCCTATAGATTTGTGGCCGATACATCTCAAATGACTTGGACTAGACTAACCCAAGGTTTTTATAGCTAATCCCAGTGTCAACCAATGAAGAACAATAACCCCCGTGATGCATACTATCATAGGGCCTTTATGTTGGATGTATGTTTGTATGCAAGAATTCCCTTTATCTAGTTTCTAATGCTACCAATTCAATGTCACTGAAGAAATTTTATAGAGAGGGGATTATATCATACGAAACGTGTCCCTCATTCATCCAACAAAAAAATTGTGAAGTAGTATGTAGCTCAGATGAAACTATTTCTAGTTAATTTGACACCAACATTAGTTTTAAAGACCTCGAATTTAGTATAATCCAAGTCTTTGGAGATGAATAAGCCACAAACCTCTAAGCGGTCAAGTGTTTTTGTTGGATGGATGAGAGGTACTATCGTATGCGGTAAACATGGATTAGTTCAAACCCCGGTAAACTAATTCGGGTTCTATGATATCACCTTCCAAATTTGATGATGAAAAAATACACATGTCAAAGATATAAAATAGCACGATAGACACCACAAGTCCTTGGCCATATTGGGGTTCATTGTACAATCTCTACCAACAAAAGTCATAGTAGCATAACGGGACAAAATGTCTAAATTTTATTAATTAAGAACCTCACATACAAACTTCAATCTATATTTAGAACACCAAGGCTTACATGAGCTTCTTGTTGGGTCCAACCACAACAAGGTGAACCAAAGTTGTGTCATGAATCACTCTTTTTTTCAGAGTCCTTGACACTCCTTTGATAATTATGATGCTTTTATTTCGAGCGTTACTTAAAGTTTGTAGTCAAGACTTAGCACAATAAGAATATTGTCATCACATTTGTTTAATGCTTTGAAATTTTAATTGGCGATGTTGTTTCAAACACAAGTCCTTACGAAATGTAAGGACTTCTTCCTATTTAGTCCTTAATAGTACACCTTATCATGGTTGTACCTTGTTGCATGTACAAATCCCCAAGATGATTTACATGGTTTTTCTTCAATTTTGGCTCAATTGTAGACATCTCCATGACGCACCTAGCGTAGTTCTTGCCTTTCAATTTGAGAAAACCCTCAAGCCAAAGGAGATTTTCTAGGTTACCTTTATGTCGCCCAACTGCAGACACTTCAAATTTCACATACAAATTTGGTAATTGGATTGGCTCAAGATTTATCTCATTCATTTAGCAATTGCTAATCACAAAGATTGTCATTTTAGGTTCAAAATTCAAATTGATATGTAGAAATTAAAGGAGATCAAAAATAAAGATTCCCTTTCTTTCTTGAAGTGATCGCACATGCCCTCCCAACGGTGTCTAAATTTTGAGCACAATGGTCCAATCTCTTTGTAACACATGTCGTTTTGGTGTTTGTTCTTGAAGTACAAGCCTTGCCATATATCACTCACGTATATTTGTCTCCGATCAAAAAGAGTGGCCACATAAAACCCAAATACCAAAGTTTATGTTTAAAAAATGCATTCTTTCTTAATATGAGTATTTATCAGAATTTGTATAAAAATACCAAATTGGGAATGACTAACTTTTAATGACTGCATGAATGCTTAGGATCATGGTTGGTTTTTGGATCCAAATTAGGATTATATCATTGCATGAGATTTGAGTCTTTATTGATATGTGCAATTAGGTTGCCCCATGCTAATTTATTAACATTCCACACTATTTGTAATATTTACTACCACACTAACAAAATACAACAATTATTGTTTTACTAGGGTTGCTACGCAGATGACCAAAGAGTGTTATAAGTTTTGGTGATCTGATTTTGACCAAGGCAACCTAATGCACATATGAGTGTAGTTCACGTTTTTAGGTATAAAATGTGTAACTATAACGGGATCCTATAAATCCTCATGTCAAAATTTGGATTCTGGCACTGATAGTGCCGTATCAAAGACCATGGTACAATAGAGTCACTTGTAAAGTAAACCAGATGAAACCAAGGGTTTAGTCTCAAAGCTTCAATTTATGAGAATTAACACGAAAGTCATCCAAGTTTTCCTAAACAAAATCATTCCAAAATCACTTTGAACACTTCACTCCAATTCCACAACTAATTGAAGAAAAAAATGCACCTCTTATAATACATCAGACCATAAGGATGCTATTATGTGTAGTTGGGATTTTTCACGCAAATTTTGTAGCCGTGCATGTCTCCAAAATTAGAAGATTATAACGTAAACATGTGCACTTGTATTGTGGGGGCAACAATGATTGCCTGGACAAAAATGTCAACATTGCCTTCGGACTAATACTAGCTTGAGTCCATGTCGTCCTTGCCTGTTGCACTAACACATATGAATTCACATCTCAAATGAACCCAACCCCATACACATATGCAACCATGCAACCATATGCCCATGCCCATGCGTACTTGCCATATGCATGTATGCTCATGCCCATATTCACTAGCCCCTCTTGACCCGCTGCCATCCCCCATGGAGTATTTTAAGGGAAAAAATGTTTTTTTAAGATTAAATTATCCTACTTTGACCTATTGCCATGCCATGTCATCACCTTACCTCTATGCCTTGCACCTCCCCTAGTTTCCCCTGCCTTTCCACATTTTTTTCCTTTTCTTTTGTTACAAGTTTATTTTGGGGGCATGTGGCCCTTTTTATTTGGTAAGCTACACATTTTATGAACCTATTTAGTGTCACTTACTATTTGAAATTATGCAAGGCTATAACTTTTCACTATAGATTTCATTTGTTACCAACAAAGAACTTGATATATATATATATATCAAGCAAAAAATTATGACACTCCAGAATTCCAAATAGTAAGTGGCACTAAACACCACCGGATGGTGTTGTCACATTGGTTCCCAACGAGGAAGACTTCCCACGCAGGTGCGGGCAGGAAGACCGGGCAGTGAAGGAGGCGTGGGAGGGGCGGGGCCCAACAGAATGAAGATGTGATATAGCCTAGGGCATGGTAAATATGGGCAAATATGAAGTGGGTATTGTTATTGTACTTAAAACTTATCAGATTGGGAATATGAAACGTAGTGCGAACTATTCTACATCATGCAAATGATAATCTATATAGAATATGATTTCATAAATGACATCAAAGGCATCGAATTAGTCTAAGAATATGGACTAGAATATGAATTCAGTCGGAAAGGATCGAGCCTCAACCTGTAGAGGGCTTGTTTAAATGATACCTACTTAAACCTAGATACCCGCACAACATTGATCTAGCGTGACCCAAAAGATTGAATCGACACCCCACATGCATCTAAGATTTAGTGTCACTTACTATTTAGAGTTGTGCACAATTTATGGTATTTAGTGTCATGTACACTATTGGCAAATGGTCTAAAGTAGATGCTTATGGCTTGGTAGTGTCAAGTTTGCTAATTATCAACATGACACCAACATAAGTAACTTTTTGGAGTGCATTTCTATTTACAATATGATATTGAGCATAGCACATTTGAGTGCTTGAGATGATAGTTTTAGGTTTTAGTATAAAAGAGGAAGAAATGATTGAGCATACTAATGTCAAGATATTGGTAAGCACACTAACACCAAGTGCCAGGAGGTTACAATAGTACTCAAGTTATTGGCCATCAATGTAACCTAGCATAGGCCTCATAACATGGTAAGTGATACTCTTACACATGTAACATTAGAGTTCATATATGATTAGCAAATTGGCTTGGACATGGCAAAAACAAAAATATAATAAATTTGCATAACATACATGAATATACTACAATTTTTTTTGAAGACACTTACCCTTAGCTTTTTAAATCCCTCCCTAGACCCACACTTTTTCCATTTGCAAACAGTGTCCAAATTCATCCCAATGCTCGTCCAAAACTGCCCCCATTTTTTTGGCTCAAAACAAACTTTACTTTCTCCTAAAACATTGTGCCCACCTTTCACCCAAACTAACTCCATATTGACACCAATACTCTACCCAATAAAAGTACTGACCTCTTATTACTTTCGCATAGAGAGCATCTAAGTAATCCACCCCTAGCTACGCCTTGACGCTTGCCCAAATCCAAATCCAACCCCAAATCCACTTTCGCTCAAAACCAATCCCGCATTCTTCCGGAATCACCTCGCCTTTCACCCAAACCCATCCCCCATTTTTGCACCGGAGACATTCAGACAATCTAATGTGTGCTCCTTAATAGTTGTCAAGTTGCGTGCATCAAAAAATAAAATAAAAATGTTGCTTTAGAAAGGGGTTGGAATTAGCACCCTCTACTACCCTAGTGCTATGCCTTTTCGACCGGAAATTTCATGGGCACAAACAAGCAATCTGCAGTGTAAAACACAAAAGAGACACTAATCAATCTCTGGCTCATACGGATCGCCTCTTTCAAAAACCATGGACACAAGGTGGAGCATGGAATTTTGGGTGCAATTCGATCTACCAAAAAGCCTGTGGAAAGGCCCCTTCTTCTATTGGAGCGATGATCCCTTGTGAGTGAAGTAAGCTTAAGTACCTCCCTTACCGCCACTAATTGGAATTTTGGAACTCCAATATCAATATAAGTTCGTTTGTCCTTGCCTTCACACCCACCTTCACACCCACCACTAAGTATAGCTTCGTACAATGTCCGGGGAGATTTTTGAACATGATCGGGGTCAAATTCCTAGTGTTTCCAAGTCCAACCGGTTTACATGCTTGGGGCTTCCGGTTTGTTTCCTTTTATTAATTTGAGGTTATTAAAGAAAAACCAACCACTACCCCACGTATACATACGGCACACCCCACCCCATACTGGCTATCAAGTTGCCCAACAGCCACACATGATGGAGCCATCAGTAATCTCCACACATTCATACTAAAAGAACACCGAAAACGCGAAACGGAAACGGCTAAAACCAACTTCCCATATGTGGACAAATGGTTATCGAACACCCAAATACACCAAAAACTATCCAATCACTTCTGGAAAAATGAATCTGTGACAGATGCCCAAATCACCCAAACATTAAAATTCAGATACGCACAATACATGGGTAACCACATAAAGACCATATTCTGGCCTCTCACACACCAAAACCCCAATTGCACATTGTACCACCTCAATGACAGAGACACATGGCCCCACCTCCTATCAACATGCGAACACCCATACTTAAAAGGCCTAAGAATTGCAAGACACAATAAAGCAGTACATCTCATCACCCAGACCTTACAAGCTAACAAAAACACAAGGTTTTACACACTAACTAATGCAGGCAACCTTAACAACAAACCACCTGAACAAACAATCCTATACTGGCTCCTTAAATGTAAATGCTCACAACCAACATGTCACTGCCTAGCCAAACTTCGACCAGACATACTATGCCTAATAGGAGCCCCAAACCACACCAATAACACCTTCCCCCACAATCACAATCCAATTCATTGAATTCACATACTGTCATGATAGATTCCCCGATCAAGCCCTCACACATAAACATACTAAATATGACCCACTAATCAACACCATACAAAATGATAGATGGAACACTAACCCCCTTATTACCATTACAGCCGGGGTAAGAGGCGCCATACACGAACACTCCATTAACAAACTTACCAACCTTAAAATCCCAAAACAAGCCATTAAAACCCTCATGAAAAATATACACCAAAATGCCATCAAATGCCTCACATATCTTATCCTAAACAAAAGGAAACTCGAAAACAAACAAACACCTGTCCCTCCTCCCCAATGATATGGAAGTATGCTTGGCCCAACAAACGAGCCCACCTCGCAAAAGGCATCACACCTATAGCTGAATCATGGACAACCGAGATCAGCAATAGGCTAACGGGCTCACAGTCACGCCGGTACCTAGATACGGGCGTTTTTATTATTTTTAATTTGAGGTATATTCCATAAGTTTCTCTTAAAACAATTGGTGATTTGCCTAAAGTCTTGAACTTCTAACCGGTTATTTCTCAAGCTCAATTGGTTCATCTGTAACTACACCTCTTTTTGTCTAATTAGTGTGGGTTACCATTCGGAGTTATGTGTTGCTATAACGTTTTACCAACATTATCATTCTTTACCAACTAAGTTATATCATATTCTTTGGTGTGCATACTAACTACACTAAATGGGATATTTAGTGTTTGATCATATCTAATGTTGTTACCACCTTACCCTGCCCAACACTAATTTTCAATTTTTTGACAATTAGTGTTAGAAGATATGCTAGAAGATATGTTGGAATTCTCCTTTTATCATTGTTATTTTTTTTCATATCCTGACTAACACTAAATTCAAACATGTAACTTCCACATATTACCATAGTTGATATTTAGTGTTTGAGTTTAAATTTAATGTTACTTACTTTCACAGGGTTATTGATATTTAGTGTATGCGTTCATATTTAGTGTATCAAACACTAAATATCCTATTTAGTGTACTTATGATATTTGGGTTAAAAAATGATGCTCTCGGTTATAGCAATGCATAACTCGAAATGGTAACCCACACTAATTAGACAAAAAGTGTAGTGGTCGGTCCTTCCCGTTCATTGGTTTAGTGGCTCAATTAAGACTAACTAACGTTGAGCCTTTTCAATCCAATGTCCATTCAATGGTAGCATTGTGAAATCGTCTATAGCGTGTATAGAACTATGTTGGGCTCTATTTCCAGAAATAAAATGAAGAAATCCCTTGAGGTATCTAGCACGTGTCATTCTCACATTGGTTTGAAACCTATGTTGGTGTGGTATGCAATAGGTGAATGCATGGGTATCAATAACCATCATCAAGTGTGGTATTAAAGAACCTACCTGTGGGTATCAAAATTGTAATGCTGGTCATATATTGATGTTGGATGGGTATGTCAAGGTGACAAAATCTTTGTATCCTTGAGTTATTATTTGGGTAATCCACTCTATACCAAATGGATGATAGTGTGGTTTCGCCTAGGTATGAAGGTTCTTGCATGATGTATATGCCCCAATGGCTTTGGAAACAAACATTACATCAAAGAAACATACCTTAATGGTATTATAAAAAAGAAGGTGAAATCCTTATTATACATAACAAATGGTATTAGAAATTTATATTAAAAAATTGATACCAGACCAACACTAGTTGAGACCCATTCTTCTTCTTCTTCTTCTTCTTCTTCTTCTTCTTCTTCTTCTGTTGTTGTTGTTGTTGTTGTTAAAGGGGGGGGGGGGTGGTTTGCACACATTGACTAAGATATGTTTGGATGTAACAATTCCACATGGCTTATGATCAATAACAAACTTTAGCATGACTTGGGAGCTGCTTTATTTGAAGATTTTATGTTCAATAAAGAGTTGGTTAAATTTCTAAATGCTATAGTACATGATAATTTGTTCATAGCCCTGCTCTATGAACCATTTTGGGTTTACATATGAGCTCGTGGCTATGATCAAGACTCTCTCTCTCTCTCTCTCTCTCTCTTGCCTTTTAACCATTTAAGTAATAAAGCATGAAACTCTTAACAAAACAATTAACCTCCTACAAAGTTTGAAATAATTAGTAGAATCTACACCGGTGTTAGACACTACAATGTGCGTAACCATGAGTTGACTAACTATGGCCAAGGAAGTTACAATGCTCCACGTTTAGGGCTTCCATGACCTAAGGTAGCCATTGCATCCTATTAAACTAATACTTAAACCTTGAACACTTCCATGTGAAGACTCTTTACATGCTTGGGGGAGAGAATACTTGGCTTAGTTTATTCATTGAGGCTCAGTAGATATGCGCTAAGTGTGGAAGCGCATGGTGTTTAGTGTACAAGTGGTACTTACCATTCAAGAAAGTGAATGATATGGCAAAAGAGCAGGTTTGTATACTCAACATTTTGTATTGAGTGTAATGTTTGCAACCTCTTAATGAACTTGATAGGTGAGATAAATGTGTAACATGGATTGCAACTAAGCCTAGCTAAAGACACATGACACACGCCTTTCTAACACACAATTGTTTGTTTGGGTTGGCACGGTGCAGGTGAGCTAGCTCTTCACATTTTGAACACCATCAATAGTGCATTGCTCATGGTTGAATGGTCTTTTACTCTTGAAATATTACATTGGTGAAGGTTATTATGTTGTTTTGACTAGTTATTCGATCTATACACAAATTTCATAATAGTATTTGAGACATTGTGAATACTTTCTAGCAAATAGCAAATGAGGTATGTAAGCCTACATATCACATCATTGCTTTATTACTTGGTTGTAACAGTATTGTGTAATCATTGAACATAATGTAGTCATGGGTTGGACTATCTTTTGAACTTAGTTGTCATAAGTGATGGATATTTGATACCAAGGCTTATATAATAACATCACAATACTTGATTTTATACATTTATGCCAACCGTTGCAACTATTCTTTGATTTGAAAGCATAGAAACATAGCGGAGTATCCAGCTGCATTGTTTTGTCTAATTGGTGTTGGTTACCATTTGGAGTTATGCATTGCTATAACATTTTACTAAGAGTATCAACTTCTACCAACTCAGTTATATCATATTCTTCAGTGTGCAAACTAACTACTTATGTTATTTGGGTAAAAAATGATGCTCTTAGTAAAATGTTATAGCAATGCGTCACTCCAAATGGTAACCCACACTAATTAAGCAAAACAATGTACTTTGATAAGCATACATATTCCTTGTTGAAAGTCCAATCAACTTACTAGATGTGTAGAACATAGGACTAAGTCCATGATTACAATATTTGCTATGTTTGGTGATGCAATAGACTTGTGCTGAAGAAAAATCCCACGCACAATTGCTTCATTTTGATGAAGAATAGAAAGGAAAGGCCTCTGAAAAGAGGAAGATCAAGCTTTGAAAAATACTTCAGGAAAATCACCAATATGGGGTACAATATGGGGGCACGCCTTAATTAAGTTTTTTTTTTCAAAGCTATGTATTGCCATGTGGATAATTTTTATTCAACAAAGTTAGCTAATTTTGGATTAATTCAAATATGGGAGTGTGTTGTCAACTCGTTTATAGTGGAATGGGTCCACAAACTAAAACTTGATATTCATCACCTCCGCGGCTTCGGGGCAACATATCCTAAACATGACTTTTGTTGATCCCTATGTGCAAATGATTCCCAATTGATTTGAAAATTTGCATGACATTCAAGCACAACATATCCTAAACATCTACCGTTGGAATTTTTAGGTGGACATGTGTTGGTGGGTGTAAATCCATGTCGTGTTATGAGATTTTGCTATGTCTAATGATTATGTTGATTCACTATGATCTACTGTTCATATTAGTGTAGACTCATGATTGTTTTGTACTTGTTTGATTGGATCATCGCTTATAAGTTCATGAGTCTCTGATTGGTTAGTTAATCAAATCGGTTTAATAACACAGACTTGTTGATCTAATGACATATATCTACCTACACATAACATATTCATTTGCTAAGTTTTGTAGTTGCAGCACAATTAATCAAGACATGGCTAGAAACATGTTGTAGTGTATGCAAAACACTTACCATTCTCATTACATGAGTGTCAACTTTGTGGACCTCAAACCCAACTACGAGACAACCAACAAAGATGCCAAATTTAATTTGGTTGCCTTTCCAATTGTGCAAGCAAGTTTGATAATGAAATTACAAAAATGGACTCAATACCCATCCAAAAAGCCTATACGAATTTGAGGACCTCTTGTGGACTTAACAACTTGTCTTTGGAAAACAATCATTACAACACCATCAACTATGCAGTCATACCTTGGGAGTGGTTTGATGACTTCATAGTTGGTGAAAAAATAACGATTTCTTCCCCTGTAAATTATCTCATGGATTGGTTTTGGGTGTGGTATAATCCACAAGTATTTGATATTAATTGCCATGCCATGGATCCTTACACATTTCAAGTTCTCAATGAATGTGTAAGATCGCCAAGAGGTGGAGGTAGTGATAGTTTAATTGTGTGGATAGCAAGGTTGCATGCCTTAGAATTAACTCCGGCTCAAATCATGAGCCATTACAAACAAATAGTGAGGGAGCTGGTACCTGGAAGCATAATGATTTAATTGCGAGAGTTGTTGCGCAATTTTTTTTAAAGATAACATAGCCCGGGGAAGTCACTCCATTGGTCAAGTTGACGCCATGTGCGATAAAAGTGAATCTACTTTTTCTAAAGGCATCACCAAAATGGGTCAAATTTTATCAATTTTTTTCTCTCTAGTAGATATATATGGTATCTATTACATAGTAAAAAATGGTAACCAAATTTGATGATCTCTTTTTTGTATAAAACATACCGTTTCTAACTAGAATGACGCATAATTGAACTAAAACAATTACTACAAAAATGAAGATGACTAAAAATTTCGAAAAAATATAAAAAAGATATTATCAATGGTTTTGTATCTCTAGTAAAAGTATCATCATTTTAAAAATTATTTATGACATATAATATTGGGGTAGCAAACTTTTATTGCACGTAGTGGCCTAATGTGCATGGAGTGACTTCCCCGGGTAACATAGGGAGGAAACATGGTTGAGTATATGGAAAAAAATGCTTCAGTATACTAAAACCATAATTTTTTGGGTCAAACGCCTGAAAGTAGTAGCAAAGTGTTGTTTAAATTTGATTTTTTTTCATGGTGCCCTCGATTATTGTGTTAGGTACTCAAACATAGAATATCAAGATGAGATCTTCATAACTTTTTGGGTGTCTATCCTTGACTACAAGCCATGTCCCATACCACTCAAGCAGAGGTGTCTAATTAGGAAAAGTGACCACATAAGACCCACATGCATACCCTTAGTTAAGCTACAGGTTTTCATTTTGGTTTGAGCCGGGTTGGTGGGGCACATCCCTAGCCATTTCATCGGTCAAATTAGATTGTCATGTTAGGGTTTTTGACAAGTTTGAGGTCCACTAGTGGATTTGTTAGGCTGGACGAGAACATGACCCGCTAGACAAACACCCACCTCATCACTTGGACGCATACTCATGAGACTATGTACATCTAGTGTGGCCCACACTAAATGCGTAACTATATTAACCACGCGCATTCTTCAAGTATTTTGGAGTAAATTATGGAGCATAGCGGGGATTGATTAGAGGTGCATCATGCACGACTACTTCCGAATCGGAGTTGGAGCTAAGGAACCAAAACTCTTGGATGCATAAGTGAGATGCTTTGTTGGGGCTGATGAGGGATTTGGAGGAACATTAAGTGTACTTGGCTTCATGTGGGCAAGTAATGGCTCAATTAGTGTACTACGTGCCCGATCGGCCTCGAAATTTTTGACCCGCGAGACCGGGAGTGAAGAGAAACCGGCAATAAGACAAAGTCAAGAGGGGTCACATGTGCGACCACATTCCGCATTGTCCCTCGACTGACCGCTTTTGTTAATTTAATCACAATCACCAATTTGGTGCTTAGTGCTTGTGGGCGGGTCTCACCATGGCCCTTGTCTCATTCCCCGATCGTGCCAAGAGTAGTTTAATGTGTTTGAGTAACTTGAACCTCCATGACGAGTCTCCAATACTGGGTCTTTCCTTTCGTCAGCCGTAGTAAGAAACTTCGCTCAGAATGAAAGAGCTTACACTGAACGAACACATGCGAGCTCCCGTAACATTGTTAAGTTTTTATGAGCTTGTACTCAACAACATGCCATGGAATCAACATGTGCATATTATACTAGAGCCCTCCTCGAATCATGGTAGGGCATTCTTTTATTGTTACGATTGTATATTAAAATCATAAAGTGACATGATGTCAAGCCAGGCTGACACGTGCCTTCATTGCAACTCTGCAAGTTTTTGCCTGCAATTTTGCTGGTATAGGAGGATAATTTTGATCACTAAGAGGAGGGCCTTTGTACTAGATGGGGAGGGTGAAAGGGAACAACATGTATTCTTATTCAATGTACTTGTGCTCAAAAATGTTAACTTATGCCACATCTAGCATAATGAAGTAAGGTAGACAAACCTGAGTCAACTTATAATGGACATTAGAGTATGTGATCAGCAATTATTGATGTATGATGAACTAAATTATGTTTGACATTTTGATTAGAGCAGAGGTGCCCATAATCGATCACTTAAGAGATTTTGCGCCAAGTCTTGAGAAGTATAAGGTGGTGTAATTTTTTTCCATGTGTAGGAAGATAGAAATCATGAGGACTGCAATTTTTTTGGTAATTTTATTCCTTAAATTGATTTACTATGAGTTTTTGAAGCCAAAAGTTGGTCCAAACATATTACCAATGTCTAGAGTTTGCCATAACTGCTCATTCCTCCTCACTTTAGCACTCAAAACCAAGACATGTGTTATTCCACTATTGGTTCTACCATGATCGAAATTAGATCCTAGCTTGATCGAAATTCAATCCTTGCCTTGTCAGAATTATAGTAACCTACAGATTGTTGATGGGGTCCTGATGAGGAATAGACGCCTCTACTATATATCATCATCACATACATAGATTTACTTTCAATAAATTATAACAAGAAATATATTTCAATCACAAAATCTAGTATTTAAATGTCTAGATACCACAAGAAGAATGCACACACAATTCTCGCAAAAATTAGACAAAATGAAAGTACATTGGTAGATCCGTCCATAGACGTAAGATAACCAAAAGGTCCAAATTTTGATACAAAATAAATAAACAAATCCATTCAACTAAATATGAATTCTTGACTTTCACTAAAGTTCCTTGTCGAATGCATGGGAATTTAAAGGAAAAAGTCACACTAATCTTGTACGCTTTCCCTCTCATGTCCTCAACCTCACATACACCAGGCCAGTGCCGCAACAATCAACCGCAAAAAAAAAATATTAGAAAGAAGAAGACCCTAGCCATGGAGCTAACAATTTTCACACCTGGTGCGTTAACCCCCCAGAATTGAATGCCTCAAAATTGCATTTGAAATTCTTGGCAGCCCACGAGTCACATGAGTCCATGTGTGGACGGCCAACAACCATTCCACCAATAGACTTGGACTAGGTAATCATCCTTCGAATTGACAAACATTGAATTTTTAGAAGAAAACTGTAAATATCAGCCATTACTATTGGACTCAGAGTTGACCCCAAAATGGTTACATGTGTTTGTGTTTGGACTGACCCTTCTGATTAGTGTTCTGAAGAAGGCGTCTTCAGATCAGGAGGAAGAATCTGTGATCCAGATCATATCATTACCTCTTTTTTTTGGGTAATATTCAGCCACCAGCTATAATGATATGTGCAATTAGGTTGCTTCTTTACCCATTGCAAATTACCTTGGGTCAGAACCAAATTAAAAAAAACTTATAACTTTTTTTATTCATCTGTTTAAAAACCACAATATGTATAATAATCATTACTGTATTTTATTACCGTGGTAATAAATATTCAAAATAGTGTGGAAATGTGGATATATTAGGATGGGGCACCCTAATTGCACATATCGGTGCACCAAATTTGTTCCGGGTTCAGTATTCATGTCTCTGCTTCCACGTTGTTGCAGTGATCGAATCTGCATCACCGTCTTGTTTGTTGGTGCATCGAGACACTCCTGGTGCTGCATGCTGTGCATGTAGGTAAAGTTATTGATGGAAGGTGTTCGAGTGAGGTCATTAAAGAACGGAAGATTGGTGACGTGTGTAGGGGCAGTTAATTAATTACTTCACTTTTTCAGAACCATCAGCTTCCGGGACAGGTAATTCTTATTTATTACATCTGTCCAGCAGTGGGCGCAGATTGAAATGTCACGCGGTTCCAGTAGCTCCATTGCTCCAGCCTCCCAGAGCATCTCCCATGGCCCTCTTAATCACCAACGTGTGTAAACAGGATGCCGATCGAGTTCTTACATAACTGTAACCAGCATCTTCAGCTCGCATGCACCACCACCTTCTTCTTCCTGGATTTAATACGAGAGGATTATGAACTGAACGAAGGAACAGGGTTAGCACAATTCGGGTCAGGAATATATACATCGATTCCTGTGGAATCGCATCACTTGCAGGTGGAGTAAATAAATGCAATCCATGAAAACCATGTCCAACAGACGTAGCCTCAGCTCGTAGTACCACTGGACTGCAAAACGCTGGAGCAAATTACACGGGAGAACGTTGCAATCTATGTTTCATCAGGTGTTCGTAAGGAATTGCGCGGGAGATTGCAAGCGGCTGAAACCGGATATGATTCAACTCGTCGAGGGTAATGTCATGTGCGCATGCCTCTGCTGCTGATCTGCAATTTGGCTAGACTACTGGTGAAAGGTGAAAAAAAATCATAACCTCCCCAGCAACAGCAACAGCAGCTGCATGCTTCCCCACACACATGATCAGTCGCAGGCAAGGCAGGGCAGGGGCAGCAGCAGGGACGGGGCAGCTGGGCCTGACTCATCCTGGAGCAACAGCGATGGTGGTGAGTGATCATAAATGGGGTAGGTGACTTTACCCTGCCCAAGGACCATCACTCCAAGTGAGGTGCAAATGAGTGGGAAGCATATTGAGGGCACTAATGGGCCGACTCTACACTTACTAACATCATGTACTGCCTGGTGGTATGGTGGTGGAATGGATCATATATACGTCGATCGTAGAAGTGTGGTGGGGGTTAACTTTATTATAACTGATTATTTTCGTGCTTCAAGTAAGAAGAAGGCAGCAGCAGTTGCCTGGCTATGGCGCCAGAGCAGGCTCAGAGTTCCTGTGTGTATGTATGTATGTATGTATACGGCAGCAGGGTGAAAGACGGGCTGGGTGGGCTCAGTGCCACTGACAAGCGAGAGGGTTCACATTATGCCATAATCATCACGAAGACATTGTGCACGCCCCCCATGAGAAGGTAATCATGAAGGAGATGGGGCCTTAATGGACTTCCCAAGTGCTCCCTAGCCTCTTCATGACATCCACAATTAATTAGGCTGGGGAGGAGTGCTGCGGCTTCAACCTCCGGGCTGGCTAGATTGTCTATTCCCTCCGCAGATCCCACTTTTACAAGTCTGCCTGCACCCAAAAGCGGCCCCAAGCTCGCATTCCCAAGCGCCACATCAGTTATGGATGGATCATGTGGGGACAAATAGTTGGTTATTACTTGTAAGTTGTAACAGCAAATTAAGCTGTTTGAATGCATGTATTGCCACCGGTGCTGCAGCACTGCAGGCGGCTGCGCCTAATTCATCACCAAAAATTAAAAAATTAAAAATATATACACACACATATATATATATTGACATCATGATTCTGCAAGATTTCGGGACGCCAATAAATAAGTGTATTCCTGGGTATTGTGTCGTTGGAATACTGCGTCTTTCAATACGAGTGTTAAGTATTGCGTCTTTCAATACTGTCAACCTGACGTTGTTTCTGAAACAGATCCTGATCTCTGTCAGATCCCAAATGCCTAATTTACACAAGATAGGATTTTATCAGTTGCCCTCCGGAACTAAATCAGCTAAATTAGTTAGACTACCCAATGGCTGTGCAGGCGAGCAGATACATTTTGCAGGATGGAAAAGCTGCATGCTTATATTATGTGCAAAATCTCACTAGCTGGCACGTGCCAGGGTACTCACTCCACTGCAGAGGGTGGTGGTTTGGTTTTCCATGGTTACTTTGCTGCACACCTCATCACCCAGACTCCAGAGCACTCATAACTTAATATTGCTGCCAGTGGAGGAGCCACTTTCCTCAGCTTGCATAATTTTATCCACGACTGACGGCATGCCACACAACCGATCACTACTGACAGGAGATCAGCTAAGTTAGCTGCTACACATTCAGAAGCTACAGACCCACTACAGATACTCCAACACAGTTTTTGAGGACTTGCTAAAAAATCACCCAATTTGTGTCCTGTCGACATTATAATCAGAGAGAAAGGTGGCAGGCTAGGGCGGCTAGCAGCCCGCTGCACCACTCCCAAGACGCTTCGAAGGAGCCTCAGCTAGCTCCTTCCCGCGTGCTTGCGGGGGATGAAGGTGTGAACTTTGAAGGTCTTGGCAAGAATGACGGCTCCCTTTAATTGAGAAGAAGGCTATATACTTAAGCTGATACAGCGAGCCACTTCAACTTAGCTTCCAATGTCACATGAGATAAGTTAATTCAAATTAGATGCGCATTGGGAACTAACTTAGAGATTGGGAGGGCGGATCTGATCACATGAAGCATCAATATATATTCTTGATCGATCACCACTTGAAGCACGCAGTTCGATCACACAGGCCGGCAGGCAATGAGTTAAGTACAATAGTATGTTTTTTAAGTATGATCTGTTTCATTATCAATCATTGTGATGAGGTTGCCAGTTGCCCCCCGGTGGTGATGGCGTATAAATCAAATTCTCAAAGAAGTCTACCCCCTCCCCCATCCATAAGTATAATGTAGGCCTCTTGAGGTCGATCGTAATTACACGTAAGTTTGTGTGTGGGGGGGTGTAAGCTGTGGAAGTGGAACTGGCTAAGCTGTTAGGCAGCTAGGAGGAGATGATCTGGTGGCGGCAAGAGGAGTGATGATGGTGGCAAAGCAGATTGGATCTGCCTGGCACGCCATACCCACGGCACGTATGAGCAAGACTAGAGGAGTTATTATCCCTCAACTTGTAGACCCGAACCCCCAGATGGATCCCCAGGAGATCTGTCAGAAGACGTGGGTGAGTAGCCTAGTAGATAGTCACCTTTCAAAGCCACAAATCAAACAAGGAAGCTGGATGCACATGATCAAGCTGATGGGGGAGCAGCTGGGAGGGAGGGAGCGGATGGGTAAGTAAGTTAAGTACGATATGATTTAAGTTAGGCTTCCTCTTCATCATCATAACGCCCTACAGTAGGCTCCTGCTTAACTTACATCCCTGCAGATCTTCGCATGGGTGGAGACTTTTGGTCTGAACCCTCTCAAGGGTGCAACCGTACCCTTGCGAATGCTGTGCATGTTCAAGTACACCCTTCTGAGTCCTGACATCCTGACATCCACGGCACCACCTGCTGATCTGTAACCAAATTTCTGGGATGCAAGGGCTCACAGGGTGTTCCCGAGGCGGGGTGGCGCTCTTCAGTCATCATCGATTGGCAGTGAAGGATTGGGATGTCATTTGCATAGTTTACAGTGCTTGGGCTAACAGATCTTCTTCGTTGGGAGTGGTTCTGTTGGGTGCACGGCGAGGCGAGGGCATACAGGAGAGGTAAGTAGGAAACTCCCATCATATTGCTTCCTAAGGAGCATTTAATGGAGCAACCGATTCTCAAACGCATAACCCTGCACCTGCTGCAATGTGAGCGGGAGATCCGCTCTGTACACGTGAGACTTGAATGGCTTCCGTGTGCTGAATCTGTAACAGACAACACTTACATGGGCCGAGCAACTTGAAGAGAGCACCGGAATCCGGATGCCCTATGGTTTTCATAATTACTCTCATGTCAGCGCACGAAAGAAAAGGAAGTGGGTGCTTGTGCGCATAAGATAACTCCAAATGAGCACGGTACTTTCAAACAGCCAATATGTGCAATGTTCTTGGAAGTCATGGCAGAAATTGCATTTCACTAATCCATAAGCATTGCAATGCCATAAGTTTGTTCGTTTTGACATAATGCTAAAGCCTAGCTAGCTGCCTGTTGCCAGCATCCACACTAAGCTGGGGCTAATCATACTCGCACACGCGCTCCTGGGGTTCCGATGCGTGCAAAATTCAACAAAAGCAACGTCCACACTTTCAGCTCTCCGATTCATAATTAATCCACGCTCTCATAACATGCTGCAATATTGCCCACAACTTCAGAAGAAATGAATACAATTCTGCATGGAAGCATTCTCAAACTCTATTAGCAAATCTTTAATGTCACAGATGTATTGCATTTGTCGTTCGGATACCACCTGTCATTGCCACTTTGGCCTCCATTTGCAACATGAGGATGCATCGAAAGAGTGTTAATTATAAGGATAATTCCATGTGTAAACAGTGTTTCACATATAATAATGTTCACAAAAGAGTATATGGGCCGCTGTGCCAGACATTATTCGAATAGCACCTCATACAAGCATAACATCTGGTTTCTGATGTCAGTGTGGCATCACGATTTATAAGGACGATCAAAATTGACATCGAAGACAGCATATAAGACTTGCACGAGAAAACGTACTGCTCCATCGGCCATGTCCTTCGGAAATTGGAACCTAATAGCAAGCATATACCTTATATGATACTCAAGTGAGTCCCACCAGAACCGCCCAACTTTCCACCATCGAGAATCGAGATTATTCGTCAGCACTTCAAAAAGCTACCACCTTTGTCGTAAGCTAGCGCTACTGCCAATAAGGCATCAAAAGGGAAATCACATTCTCTGTGCCGGGCATTAGGTTATGTTCAACCGGCAGAGAGGCGACAGTTTCTGGAATCAAAATTAGGCATGGAAATCATCAGCAATGGACTGTGGGTGTCACTTATGCTGATTCTTCTCCAGCAAGTGGTGCCCTTGCAAGCAGAAGATAGGTGGCAGCAATTTCTTGCAATTCTCCCAAACCTCGATGCCGAACAATTCCGAGACCAAGTGGCGAAGCCGTTGGTTGAACTGAGCGCAAACGCATACCGATATCCCGATGTAACCAACATTCCAGGTTGGGTCCCCTCCCAATATGTGGCACCGATTGCGCCTGCAGAAGGCGGAGTGCACGCACTTGCCTACGAGGTACTTCATTCCACTGCTTTCTGAATTGCTCTATTCATTTTGGAGCATCGAGGGTTAAGGGCTAGGGTTAGGGTTTGGGTTTGGTTTTCTTAATATCTTCCTGCAACAACACACATTCGAGGTGGCTGGGAATTGTGTGTCTCTAAATTGCTTCGTTGCAGGAAGAGAATAGGGGTGCAGACAGATGATACATACCGCTTTGTAGATTCCATCCTACAAGGTGGAAGAAGTGAAGAGTCTATCCAAATTCTCTATTTATTAATGATGCCATCAAATGTTTCGTTACAGGAAGAGAATAGGGGTGCAGACGGACGTATCGTATTGGCATTTAGAGGCACCCAACTCGACAGTTCACAAAGCAGCGCTGCAGATCTTTGCGCCGACGTGCTTTTATGGGACGCAGGCGCTGCTCTTCCTGCCAATTGTGCTGTATTTGACAATTCTACTCTTGACTACTTCTCGCAAGCCGTCCACTACACTCAGCAGGTAACTTTACCATAATGAATCACATCTCTATGTTTACAGAATTTGCATATGTGTATGTTGCCATTGAGAGTGATACGCAATTGTTATTAAAAGGGTTACACATATGTAGAATACATCTCCATGTTTATAGAAACTGCATATGTGTATGTTGCTATTCAAATCGTTATGCAATTTCTTTGGAAAGGGTTACGCATATGCAGAACACATCTCCATGTTTACAGAATCTGCTTATGTTTGCAGAACCCTTTCAATAGCAATTGCATATTTCTGCAATGCTAGCATATGCTGCCAGAATTAAGTCTCTAATCAAGATTGCCTAACCTCACTGAAGCTGCAAGAACATTCGGGATGCAAATGTATCCACAAACTGGATGAACAAAACGAATGTACCGCCTGGGAATGGACTAACCAACGTTCACCATAAATTTAGGGATTACAAAATTCTGGAAAATAATCCATCAACAACAAGCTCAGTGCACGCCTTGCCAGATTTGCCTGAGGATCTGACAGAGTATCCTGAATGTGAACGATTCTTTGACGGAAGACCTATGCTTTCCGAGTGACACTGGCAAATGTTGGCAACCTAAGCACGAAGCTATGAACCTAATGGGGCAAATGTTAGGTTTATAGACATTTGATGATGTCAGTGAGCATCTCATAAATTGAGTTTCATGTGGAGCACTGCATTCACATGAATCCTGCTCTTCCGTCACTCATGATGTTTGTATGCAATTGTGTCCAGGTTCTTGCTGCTTATCCTTATTCATCTCTCCTTTTAACAGGTAGGCTCTCAGCGGCCATGCCTGGATTTCAACGTCAACAGCATGTATTCTATACCTGTTTGATCCAAGCAAATCCTTTTAATTGGACATGAGTATTTTGCTCAATTTTCTGCCAGTATCTATTATCAATTGAGAGTACTAAACACTATCAACCTGGCAGGGCACAGTCTGGGAGCAGGGCTTGCAATTCTAGTGTCGGCAGCACTATCCACTTACCCAGCGATTCCTGTCATAGGCTTCGGGTGTGATCTCCACCCTTTTGCACAAATTGCCATTCTCATCAACTACTATTGGAATTTGACGAACTCTCTCGCTCTGCTTTAATTTCATAATGGTGCATTTTAATCAATCCATTACACTCCATGAGTGCTTACATCCTGCTCTTCTGCTATTGCAGTGCGCCTGGGACCAAGATTCCTCTTGAAGAGCGGGATTTAAAACTCAACGCTGAAAAGGAGAATCGAGTCTTCATTCTTGCAAATGAGTTAAGTGATGAGCCAATTCTGCAAATGTTAATGATTTGTCTTGTTTTCTTTTTTGTGCGACGGACCTGGTATTGAATTGGTTTGCATCTCTGGAACCAGGTGGGATGAAATCATGAGGACTAATTGGTATACTCAAGTGGGCACACTGTGTCTGTATCAAGAGAAAGAGCCATTGGCCTGTGTGAAGTGTTTTGCCTCGCGCCCATTGCTCGTAAGAAGGGATTTCTTGCGTCGGAGCATGCTTCAAAAGGATGTTGGTATGGACACTTGCAAGCTATGCTTCCTCCAAACACACTATTTGACTGCACTCATATGCACAATCGACAAAGGAATGCAGCCTGTTTGTCAGCCTCATGCTTAGACCATTGTTTTCTTGCTCTTCTATCAAAATTGGGGTGGCTTCAATGTATGTCAAATCACCATCCTGAGCATGATTTCTTGGAAATTTCAAGAAAACAGGCGACATGGTCAGGAGACCTTGGAAGGTCTAGGAAGCTTGATTTGTGTGTCTTGGAGAGAGCGACTAGGGATCAGTCCTAGGTTTCACATCAAAAGAAGGTAGATGTGCCTACTTTGATTTCCGATCTTAAATGGACACCCATATTTGATTGGTATATGGTTGGGTGTGAATCTAAGAACGGACACCAAAAAGACATGCGTCGAAAAGAGATTGGAGTACATGCTCAAAATTTGTTGACCATTCTAGACGCACTAGTCACCATAATAGAGGGACCTATATGATATTTAATGACTTGGAGAATCTCCACTTTGACAACTGATCAGATATCCATACAAACTCCGAAAATTATGAGGTTAGTGGCCATGGGCATGATTTGGATTTGCTAATCAGTTCGCACTCATTGGATGTTTCTTATCCTACGAGAAGTAGGTGCAGAGAGGAAAGTGTCTGTCTAAGACTCTCTTTCCTTAGAGACTGAGGAAGATGCCATTTCGAAAGGTAACGCGTGTGGCAAGTTAAGAAGTAACACAGAAATGTAGAGAGACTTGTGAAGATCATGTTTACTTATATTTGGGTGCATAGAACCTTTTTGAACGGACACAACTGCTCTTGCTCAATGATTCAATCGGTACTCCTATACTTTGTCACGTTGTGAATCAAGGCATGAGAAAGCTCTATACTCATTGAAGACAATCGAGGAACATAAGATTGCAACTGACAGGGCAGTTTGTTCTTGTAAAACAGTCGACAAACATTATGTATTGTCTTAGTTTTGTGAGGCATGTACACCTTGTTGTGTGGCATGAGCATGGTAGGAGCCATGGTGAATTAGTGTTGTCTTGGGGGTGGTCCTCTTTCTTGCCGGCCAAGGAATGGGGAGAACCGACCACTACTTACACATGAACCGGTTGAGTTTGAAAAATAACCGGTTGAGTTTGAAAAATAACCGGTTGAACTTCAAGGCTTCACGAAAATTACCGCTCAATTAAAAGGGACCTATGCAATCTACCTCAAATTAATAAAGAAAATTTGAAAGATCACATGTTGTAACCGGTTGGACTTGGAAACACTAGGATTTTGACTAGTTATGTCCAAAAATTCCCCGGACATTGTTGCATGCATTTGTCAGAGTGTAGTGTCTTGTGTGTATACATGATTTGAGTAGGTTGGTCAATTGTTGGGTGGCAGCATTGTGTCTCGCTATTTGGAGGCCTTTGAGGAAGTTATGGTTACATAGTGACATGTAGTAGGTATGGCCATGTATCTTTGTCAATATTGTGACATAGTGTGCACTTGGGGTTGGGGAATTTTTGTGGCCAAAATAAGTTCTTCTTGTGATCCCCCATATACTTGGTTGACTTAAATTTCAACATTGAGTGATTTGGGCGTTGGTGGTTTGTTGTGTCTTCCATAATGAATTGGATAATTTGTGATTGATTTGGTGAGATCCATTTATTGGCATAGTGGGAGTGTTAGCTTTTGCTACCATTAGTTTGTTATGTTCTTTCATTATAAATGTTTTTAGATTCCGTATGATTCTTGTGAGGTTAGTTGTCGAGGGTGGTTTAGCGAGTCTATATGGTATGGTGTGGGCTATGTGTATATATGGTATGGGGGTAATTGTAGTTTTAGATGTGCCTTTGTTAGCTAGTATGTTTGCTTGTTCGTTGTTTAGACTTTCTAAATTTGATTTTATGGGGGAACCAAGTGATAAGGTGGACTATGGCAACTATGACAAGTTTGTCTAAGTGATTGTGTTGGGAGGACAATCACCCTATGTGATATTTATGAGGTATATTATTGTTCAAGATATATGTGAATATGTGTATGTTCATGTATATGTGTATTGTTCAAGATATATGTTCATGGGATAGATTTTGATGTGTTGGCGAAGGCAAGCCAATTGGCATATAGTTCAACACGTAATATATTTTGGAATCTTGGTAGTCTCTACACTTATTTCATATTGTTGATTAGGCTATAGACTCCTAGCTGAGAACATAATTGAGAACATAATTTCATTGAGACATATCACCAATTGCAAGCATTAATTTGGTTACAAATCATACTTTATATTACTGATTTGATTGCAAGCATTGTTTCGACATCACAATTAAGAGCGGGAAAGTACCATCCAAATTAACTAGATTTTCAAATGCATAGAGTGCCAGCAATAATAGTGCAACTCTTTTGTGTTCATGATTGATAGGTTAGAGGTTCATAACACAGATGCATCACCTTGCCTAGCAGATTAGACACAAGAGATGTGGGCCTTTTCTGGTTGCTCTTCTTGATTGGACACGCATATTTGAGTGATATATGGCAAGGCTTCTAGTTCAAAAAGGTCTCTAGAAAGAGATGTATTGCATAAAAGAAAAAGAGAAGATATCTTCATTGGATTCTTGACTAGAGCCCAATGGACTTTGGTGTGGGTCTTCAAGAAAATTATTCATAATTCACGCCAATCTGGGGCAAGCTGTCTTCTTCAATTTCGAATACCCCACATGTATAGTACCTCACAAAACTGTTCCAATCATTAGAACTTCTACCTTTAAGAAGAAGTTTCAGACAAATGGATGTTCAAACTTTCAAATAGTAATTTGAGGCATATATTACATCCAATCTAGTACACACATGTAAAAAGTTCCAACTAAAATCAAGTATCATTGAAGGAAAAATGAAAGCTTAAAACCAGGATATACATTGGTACAGTTTTGTGAGTGCTCTAAGTAAGCTACCTAATACTTTGTCCATTTCCCTTTTGAAGCTACTACAGCTTCCATCCTTTTGGGCACACTTTCTACAAGTCTCCTGCAATCATGTGTAGTAATAGAGGAAAAAACTTGAACTACACGTTCCCATAATTCAATCATTCCTTTTGGAGGTGAATCATATTGATTCAATCTCCTTTTGAGGATTGCCCATAGATGTTCTATTGGATTTAAATCAGGGGATTGGGCCGGCCACGTTAGAAGAC
This sequence comes from Polytrichum formosum, assembly GCA_964035585.1. Lineage (NCBI taxonomy): Eukaryota > Viridiplantae > Streptophyta > Polytrichopsida > Polytrichales > Polytrichaceae > Polytrichum > Polytrichum formosum. The sequence goes on from OZ037941.1 coordinate 5,282,555, forward strand.
TAAAACTTTGCCTTGAGAACCATTCTTGCATCATCTTTGTGGTGTGAATAGAAGCATTATCTTGCTGGAAAATGACTTTTGTAGCATCTAATTTATATTTTCTAGTTGTACCATCTATTGTTTGCTCTAAAATTTGACGGTATCCATGTTGATTGAGGTGACCTTCAATTTTGTACACCAATCTTGGCCCATGACTAGTCATACTACCCCAAATCATGATCCCACCACCACCATGCTTTACTGTCTTTATAACAGTGTGAGTTGACAACTCATGTGGATCACGACTCCAACACCAAGAGATTCCATCGGAACAAAATTGATTGATTTTAGACTCATCAGAGAAAATGACACGACTCCAATCATCTATAGTCCAATCTAAATGGGCTCTTGCAAAGTCTAAACGTGCTTTGACATTCTTGATTGAGAGACATGGTTTTTTTTTTGCTTCACTTGTAATTGTAAACCACCTCTACGCAAAGCACGTCTCACTGTCTCAACACACACTTGCATCCCAAATGCCTCTTGCACATTTTTTGTAGCCTCTATAACAGTATTAAGCTTCCCTCTAGTCATATCCAACACACAAGACCGTTCCATTGCAAGAGTCAATTTTCTTGGTCTACCTCCATGTGATAATTCTACAATAGAAACAAATTTCTTTCGAAGCCGATGTACAGTGCCAACACCTACATGCAAACTCCTTGACACTTCTCTAACACCAACCCCTCTCTGCAACATGGAAATGACATCTGATTTCTTTTGAAAAGATAATGGACAAACTATCTTTTCTACTTGGGAGTAGGGACTTCAAAGTACAAAGAAAATCAAAAGAGATGGTGTGTACACACAGCTTTACAGCAAGAGTACAAGTCTAATCAATATTGCACAGCTCTACATGGCAAGAGTACAAGTCTAATCAATCTGCACAGCTCTACAACAAAGCAGGTCCTTGTACACAATGCACTCACAAAATTGTTCCATTGATTTATCTGACTTTGAGCTTATGATTATCGTGCATGTGTGCTTCAGCATGCAATTGTAATGTAGCCTCTAAACTTGCATTAGAAGCTAATTGGAACTTACACATGGCCATTTGCTTTTGCCTGGTGCCATCTAAATATATTCAAAGGTAGATTTTTCCAACACTGGAACAGTTTTGTGAGGTACTGTACATAACCCTTTTAATCATTAGTTCTACTGAATGTGTATAATATTAGTACGTTTAGTTGTACCCGACATTTTCCAATACATCTTCTCTCTGCTTTAAATTAATGTTTTTGAAGAGTCTTATTCATGTTTATATTCTTGTCTCTAGCAGTGAGTAGACCAAATTTGGATTTACTATTGATTTCGTGTTCATTTGCATTTTGCACAAAGACAAAATCTCCTATTTTTCAACCATATGAGTAAATTATACAAAGGTCGTTGATAGTTGCTCCAAAAGCGGGCAAAATACTAGCATAAGGTGTTGAATAAATATTATCCACCTAACTTTGAGTTTGCAAATGAGTACCGTAGTACCATAGCAGGTTCGTCCTAATATAATTCTAAAAATAAAAAACGTAAAAATTAGAAAATTCTGAAGACAAAAAAACGAAAATAGAATAAATTAGTTTTTGAAATATTTTGCTATTTCTAAGCTATTTAGGGTCATTTTTACTTATTTTTTCCTAAAAAACGAAAATTGAGAAATTCAATTTTTGAGAGGCGAACCTTATTTTTTCAAAAAAATTAAATATTCGTTCGCCAGGTGGCGAACCTGCTATGGTGTTACGGTATGCTTTCCTCTACCATCGTTGCCACACATCTGCCAATTCTGTACACGTCTGGTAGCACCAAATTGAATATGCACAAGAAAGATGTCCAAAATGAGACATTCAAATGAAACAAAATCTTACGGTTGTACTTCAAATACATTCTACTAATGTTGCATGTACAATCTAAACACTGAATGGTCAAACGAAGTAACTAAAAACCCCTTATTACTAGGAATGTCCGTTTTAAATGAGGTTATACACATTGCTAGTTTGTATTGAAATCTACAGTAAATCGAATGTAAGGAATAAAATTACCGAAAAATTTGCACTCCTCATTTCTATCGTCCGGAAAACTTGCACCGCCTTCTACTTCTCAAGACATGGTGCACAATCTCTTAAGTGATACGTTATGGGCAATTCTGCTCTAAACCCACCATTCATCAATATTCATGAACCGCATAGAAAGCGTGTACACTAATAACGTACAAATTATATCCTACAGTGGAAACACTTGGCACCAAGACATAAATAATTGAAGAGTTTGTGGTAGTGGTGAAAATTTCACCTACTCAATCGATCACTAACCCAATTAAACATTCATTTGTATCGATATAGAGACCAATTTGAGATGTAGAAAGAATAGAAATATCAAGATATCCAACAAGAAGCGATTACAAGCAAACTTAACAGTAGTAGTTGAAAGCAGATTGATCACTGTATCTTAAACTACTTGTTACAAGAATTGCCACTTGAATAAGTTACTGGATGGCATAAAAACAAAAGCCTTACCCAGATGATTGTACCCTGTTGAGAGACTTGTAAACTAATCCTGCATACTACCTCCATAAAAAATCCGAGAGAAAGATTGCACTGTAATGCCCCAACTCAACCAAATTCTGACCAAACCCCCCCTCCTCGAATATTATCTAGTGCCATCAGGTCATTCCCCTATGGAAGGTAGGCTAAAACTAATCTGAACAAAACCAGTTTAGATCTGTATATATTGGCTTACTCATCTCCAAAAGTCATCTTCTTTCCTGTTCCCACCATGGGTTGGGAAGATCTGCCACCACGGCTACCACCTCGACCTCCTCCTCGGCCCCCGCTGAAGTCACCCCTGCCTCTGCCACCTCCTCTTCCTCCTCTCCCTGAAGTAACAAACGACACATGATAAATAAACCTACTCCAGATTCCAATCATAGATTTTCAACATATCAAAAAACCCTAAATCCTAAACTTTGAATAAATGACATCTTCAACCCTTTAAACTTCAAATATGAGACTCACCTCTGTCACCTCCACGGCCTCCACCTCGCCCACCGAATCCTCTTCCTCCCCGGTCACCTCCACGGCCACCAAAGCCTCCTCTGCCTCCACTACGCCCTCCACTAGCACCGCCACCACCACTGGGTTGGCTGGCTTCATTCACTGTCAAGTTACGTCCATTGAAGTCTGAGCCATCAAGCTCCGTAGCTTTCGTCATTTCATCCTTGCTGCCGAATTCAACATATGCAAATCTGTACGGTACATTGATCATATTGGTAAGCGACCTTGGTTGAGGACACATGGAACCAGTCAAACAACACGAATACTATCATCCAACTATCAATAATTCAGCCGCCACAGCTTACCCCTTAATTTGACCAGATTCCCTGTCAGTGGGAATCCGGACATTAATAACTTCACCACATTCACCAAAAAACTCTGTCAAGCCATTTCGGATCTGTCACACAAAAATAACAGTTAGATTGTATTCGAACGCGATAACTGCACTGATGTGTTTGGAACTGCAAGACTTGCTGGAAAGATTCACACAAACATACCGAGTCTTCATCTTGGAACTTATCAAATCCCCTAACGTAAGCTGTCTTGTCTGAGCCTGCCCTGGCTGCTGGGGTTCCTCCATTTGGTCTGCAAGGTAACATTCAAATTACCAAACTTGGTAAGAGACTAGGATATATCTGGAAAATAACCAGAGAATAAAATAAAATAAATATGAGAGTTCCTTGAGGACATACGTTGTTGACCAGTCCTTGCCCCCACTTGCTGGTGTGGCAGCTCCACGCTCACGAGCCAAGTCACAGAAAATCTCACGATCAAGAACGCTTTGACCGCTCTTCTCAAGAGCCTTCCTTGCACCATCAGCAGTCTCAAATTCTACGTGACCAAATCCACGTGAACGGCCGGTTTCATCTTGGGCAATTCTGATGTCAGCTACAGCTCCAGCATCCTTGAAAAATTCATGGCTGATGTAACAGAAGAAAGCAACAAATTAGAGTGACATCAAAATAAACATCTAGATCCTCCTAAACCAGCCAAAAGAAAGAAATGTATTAACAAATAGCAGGCAAGAAGGGAAGAAAACACTCACAGAGTATCATAATCGGCACCCCACGCTAGGTTCTTCACAAATATTGTCTTGCTTCCTTCACCACCGGATTGCTTAGCTGGAGTTTTGACCTCCTCTTTCTCCTCTTCCTCATCACTGTCTTCCTCATCAGCAGCAGCCTTAGCAGCCACCTTTCCATTCTGGGGCTGCACAACCACATTAAGGAAACTTAGTTCTAAACACAATATCATACCCAAATGACTTCAACCAGTACTGTGCAATTTTAGAGAAGGCAATGTGGTGAAACCTCTTACCTTTGTTTCCTCCTCACTTTCCTCGTCACTGTCTTCTTCCTCATCACTGTCATCATCGTCCTTCGCTGAGGCCTTGGACGCTGGTTTAGCAGCAGCACCGTTCTTAACAGCAGGCTGCAGGGTCAACACCAAAATGTTAGGAATTTAGGTAGGACGAATAATTCGATACCACACTCCAAACCCACCTATGAAAACAGAGCCAAGTCTACAAATAAAGGCAACAACGTCCTCATCTTATAAAAAGAGCTGAACTCTCGAACCAAAATAGTTTCCTGAATGTCTACCTTCTCATCTTCGCTGTCATCCTCATCCTCGTCATCATCATCATCATCTTCATCTTCATCATCGCTCTCACTTTCTACCTTCTTGGCTGGCGCAGCTTTCGTTGCAGCCTTGACAGGGACCTACATACAAATAGTCCACAGAGATGAAGCTATTACTACGTCCAATGAGTTTACACCTTGTATCAAGCTGGGGCACAATGTAGGCTAACAGTGTCTTTATATATTGATACAACTGTTTCATTAGATATTTCCATTCAAACTCTACTTCGTATCAAGAAAAGAATATACAACTACGAATACAATCATGTGAATCACAATTTTTAGGTAAAATTTAGAGCGCAAGATTGAGACCAATCAGCAATCGAGATTTACCGCATGCTCCTCATCACTTTCATCGTCATCATCATCAGACTCTTCCTCAGAACTACTTTCTTCCTTTTTGGCAGGAGCCTTGACAACTTTAGCGGAAGACTGCATCCAACACCAGTGATTCGATATCAACAATGAAGAACTCATTGATGTAAATTATCATCTGGAGTTGCACTTCCTTACAGTCCCATTGGAAAGTCAAGTGAAGTATGTAACAGGTAACCATATTCCTCTTGTTAGAGAGGTTATATCCAGAAACCTCATAAACATGACCGCTAGCTGGTATATATACTATTGAAAGACAAATATTCCTCCTGAGACTATTCTTCAGAAAAACTTGCAATATCAGCATTATCAATCACAGGTTCAGCAAGAGGGCATGCCCAAAACCAGTGAGTAAGACTAAATCATGAATAACTCATAGAAGTAAACTTTCTTGTAGGAAAGGCCTTCACTTACAGTCCTGTAGAACGTTAACTGAAGTGAGTAGTTTGTTCCTATTCTTAAGAGGATTAAAGACAGAAATTCACAACGAAATCACAGAAGCATTTGCAACGTAAGTATGTCACACATACCTTCACTTCTTCCTCATCATCACTGTCCTCTTCCTCGGAGCTTTCCTCTGCGGCTGCCTTTCCATTCTTCACAGGGGCAACCTTGGCAGGAACCATCTCCTACGTACACATAGGACAGATAAGTCTCATTTGCAGAGCACAGCTTAACTAAAAAGATGTGTAAGTTGATTTCACATCTTCTGCATACCTCATCAGAGTCCTCATCAGAATCCTCCTCATCACTGCTCTCCTCCACGACTGGCTTCTTTACTGGAGCGGCCTTGGCAGGGGCAGCCTTGACAGCCTTGAGAACAGGCTTGGGAGCCTACACAATCCACGAATTTGAATCAGCAAAAACTCACAAACGTGTGTAGAAGATTGAAACAGGTCAATCAACATCATGACACGACGAAAGCTATCAATCATTATACATACCTCCTCAGAGTCTGACTCTTCTTCAGAAGAGGACTCGACCTTCTTTGGTGGAGGAACAACCTTCTTCTCAGGCTTGGTTTTCTTGGTAGGGGGTGCAGCTACAGCCTCTTCCAAAGCTCTCTTTCCTACAAGGAAGAAAGGTCGAAATGAGACCACAAACCAAGCGATTGAGATAAAGACACAAGAAGAAAGGCACCCAACAATTTGCAGTCGCTTGTGAAACATATTGTGTGTACACACCTGCTTTCTTCTCTGCCTTGGCAGGTACCACTGGTGCAGCCACCTGAGAAAAGCAGATGGAACATCAAATTATATATCAAATATTGTACTAGGCCATAATGTACAATAGCATAATTTTAGCAGCAAAAACTTATGTCACAAAAGTTTCAGAAAAAGTTTCAGGAAAAGGAGTTAATATTGTATTCTACTTCGTTGCGACATCAAACCACATACCTCTACGGATTTCTTCTTTCCCATTTTGTCGAGATGTTCTTCGGGAAGAGCGGTGAATGAAGAATCTGCAAAAGCCCATCCAGAAAGTACAGATAAATCCACGGCAAAGAATTGTCGGGGATGTTCTGAAATCGGCTCTCAACTCCTAGCATCCAAATAAAGCCCTAACAAAAATGCTTGTATATCACAAGCAAACCTAGAAAATACTACTGAGCACATAATATTGGGTTGCCAGTGCATTCTTTGGCTAGTCACATAAAAATTTCTCGTACTAAGACATAGTATTAATCATCATTCAAAACACGAAAACAACATGGAGATGATGCCCATGTCAAACTTTCACGTCCCGTAAAGGAGTTTCCCCTCACCGACACTAGCCTCTACATGAGGAAGTAACATAACCCAAAATATGCAGAATAAATATAATGTGCTTTACTTGGATTACCCTGAATATTCATATAGGACATCAACACGCAGTTCCACTAAGAGCTTCTTAGACCTCTGTACCCAAACATACAAGCCTAAAACGACTGCAGCATAGTACTAAACCCTGCAGAGTAGTATGCAGAATCGTTAAAGCCACAATGCGTAGAGCAAAGCTTCGAATGCAGCCGCAAGCCCAGCGCTGCAGACACACTCCTCGCATGAACCCTAAGCCCTGAGCCTTAAACCCTCGTTCTTAAAACCTTTACTTCACATCACATCCAAAACTGTGATTAACATTCAAGTATCCATGCTCATTGATGTTCTTATGCACAAGTACGCATGAGAAAACCAAAACAAGTGCACACGCATAATCTTACACAACCTCTACTCGGTCGTTCCTTAAACCCTACCAAAAACCTACATCACTTCACATACGAGACTACAATGGGACTCCAAAACTCAGCGATATTTGACCACAGGTACACATACCACCACGGGCCTGAGACTAAGGTCCAGATTTGCTTAAACCCTGTGGGATCGCACATGAAGGATGCAATTTTTAAGTCCCCGGGATTCTCATCTAAGGTAGTCTTGCATGCATTCTGCTTTAAAACAGGAGATTTACGAAGAAGGTGAACGTGCAATCACGGAGGGAGATGACCAACCTGGGGATGAGCGGCGGGTTGGATGCTCGGCAGCAACAATTTTGCCGAGTGAAAGAGAGGATTTGAGGCGCGCGGAGAAGAGCAATGTAGGAGCAGGGGGCGAAGGCTGGCGGCCGCCGCGAGATGTTCCCCACGTGGCGAGACGGGATTGGCTAGTGGGGTCGTTCTAGGGCTGGGCTGGAAGGGCACCCACGTCCCAAGCGAGGTCCCGAACGCTCGGCCCCTCAACGGGCTCTGAAATATCTTGGCTACTTGTGGTGGGCTCCACCCTTGGCATCCTTTTGCAACAAAACCCCGAAATGGGCCAAAACTCCGGCACTCGAAAGCATCAAAAATAGCTCTCTCTCTCTCTCTCTCTCTCTCTCTCTCTCTCTCTCTCTCTCTCTCTCTCTCTCTCTCTCTCTGCTTGAGAGTGCGACGTTGCAACGGCAATTTCACCGATAACTTGCGTTTCGTCCAAGTTACATAGGGCCATGCAATTGGGTTAATGGGGGTGACTAAGGCATTTTGACGAGGCCGGTTTTACCTACATATTTTTACATACATGCTTTTAAAAGTTATGGTTTCTTTAGATATATAAGTTGCAACACAACAAGCCACAATGCTAGTAAGAGGTTAAGCAATAAGGTTAAGGTATGCTTCGATTCATCATTTTTCTTTTCTTTTCTTTTTTTGCATGTTAACCTTTCTTTTAGCCTATTTTTTTGCACTCAACCAACAGTTTTGAGATGGATACCATGTTAGCTAAAGGTTCGTGAAGGGTCCACTGTTCAAAAATAGCTCAAGGGATTATACATGTTTAGACTTTTTGGTCTTACTTGTTTATACACTTGTAAACGTCAATCGCAATAGCTATGAGTTTTGTGTGACATGATCTTTGACACATATCATGTTAATATATAAATGAAGGATTGGTGGTGGGTGTGGCCATTGCACAAACGGCACAAGTCATACTAATATACTACATTGAATAACACCATTAGTGTGGGGCTATAACTTTGTGTTGGTTATAATGTCAAATGGGCCATGCTAATTATTAAGAATTAGCGTGGTCTTTAGTGATAAACTTAAATTAATATTGATGGATATTATTATCACACATATTTTTAATAATGCAAACCTCACTAATGGCAACAATTTTTTTCTCATTGTTGTTTCTTCCATTTAAATAGGATGATATGAAAATATCACAATGTCAAACATCTTCTTACCAAGGGTTTTCTAGCAATTTTAAAAATGACTTTACGGTCAAGGAGATCCCAAAGCTTCGAACAAACCTCCAAAGTCTCGCTACTTAACGTAGATGTGCCTAATTCAATTACTTGTCTTCATAGACACCTATATTTGAGTGGTATGTGTCTTGGCGTGGCTTCAAGACATATACCAAAAATATGTTTTAAAGAATATTGGACTGTGTGTTTAAATACGTTAACCAATATAATTCTAGATAATCAACATTATTATATTTATTATTTATTTGGAGAGGGCTGGACTATACAACTATTTAACAAGCACGAGAAACTTCACATAACATTACTCAACATTTAGCTCTCATTTTGTAGGCCCTCAATATTCAGCAATAGGATGCTCAAAAACATGTGCAAGGATACTCAAATTCAGATTGAGCTCCCAACATCCCAGTATTATATTTAGAGGGCCCACGTCGTTGAGTAATGTTATGCACTTTGATAGAGAATAAGATAGTCATATGAGCTATGGAATTTACAAGGACATTGGCTATTGTCTCGCTTTGGATATGCTAACCGTCTCCTACTAATCGTGTGTTTCATATCCTAGGAGAAGTTGACTAGTCAGCAAAAGGAACCATTCGAGACTCATCTATGTACCTTAAATTTGAAGCTCGAATGCATGAAGGAATGTACAATACTGCACTCCATGGTCAATGTTGGGATGGAAAACAATTGTTGTTTTCCCTTTTTAATATATTATTTTTAGATCCCAAAAAACGGACTTGGTAAATCTCATGATTAAAGGCAGTAGTTTTCATACGTTTCTCTTTTGGATGGATGATTCTTCTATTACTCATCCATGAGGTTGGATAGCTTTACATGTTGCTGGATGGAATGTTTGCTCGCACTTCAAAAGTTCATTATAAAAACAAGGTTAAATGAAGAGCTTCATCACCCATAGTTTATCATTACCCTAAGTTGGTTCAAATTAATCCACATTGAACCACACTAACCCAACACAGAAACAAAATAAGACCGAGAAGGAGGATTTTATCTTGCTAAACACTATGGGAGAATTCCATGGCATTTAGAAGTGTCTAGGGTTCATCGCTCCGACGACAGTCGTTAATTTGATCTTGGAAATTTGAAAGGGGTTGTCAAGAAACTTCACATTATTTAGAAGTTTTTTTGGCTCGCACGATAGAGTTAACCATGAAGTACGGGGATGAACTGAGGTTGAAATGCCCTAATGGTCCCTTGGTTGATTGTAGCTTGAAAGTCTCGGAAGGCTGTTTGGATTTGTAATCCTTGACATGTTTCTTTATATCTTTATATGACATAATCTTCACATTTTCCTTGTCACATGTGTGCATATGCATTTCTTTGCTCCTCTCACCACTTATGTACTCCCCAAATAGAATCAAACTCAAGAAAACAACCCTAATTTTTTTCAAAGTTTCGGTGCCCTTAAATAAAGCAAAATGACTTTCCTCCCTAGTTTTGTTTCAAGTAGTTGAAACCTGTCCATTTGAACCATGTGTTGCAACTCGTGGCAAAGAAATGCATGAATAAATCATTTTGGTTGCCAATCGTGAGTTTTTGGTTTAGGATGGGTTGCAACATAAGAATCAAATGGCCCAAGTGATTGGAAGTGACAAACATCAAAGATTCAATTGAAAAAACTGGAGTTGGTCCCCCTATCTTGTGACTTAAGGTTCAGGCCTCGGGGAGATCACTCCCTTGTAAAGTTGAACAACCACGTGCGAACACTTTACATCTAAAAAATCCTACTTTTTACAAGCATCACCAAAATGGGTCAAGATTTTATCAATTTTTTTTCATGAGTAGATATACACGGTATCTATTATATAGTAAAAAATGGTAACTAAATTTGATGATTTGTTTTTTATTATAAAACATACCGTTTCTAACTAGAATGACGCATAATTGAGCTAAAAATTTTACTACAAAAATGAAGATGACTAAAACTTTCAAAAAAATATACAAAAGATACTATCAATGGTTATGTATATGCAGAAAAAATATCATAAATTTTAAAATTATCTATGGCATGTAATATAGGGGTAACAAACTTTGTTCGCACGTGGTGTTCAACTTGACAATGGAGTGATCTCCCCGAGGTTCAGGCCTATCGACTTATTTTCCTTCAACTTCTAAGTAAGTTGCCAAATGACGAATTCTTTGTTGCATTGTTTGTTTGGTTGTTAATGCCACAAACCTCATAGCGAAGCTAATTACTTTGAGATGAGTCGAGTGTAATGTAAGTAGGTACATTGGAACACGAAATGGGTTTTGATGTGTCAATGTCATATCCAAGGCGTCTCATAAAGCCAACCATATTAGAGTTAGACAAAAAAAACATGAAGTTAAGAGCCAATGCATAAAGTCACCCAAATGTTGTCAAAGGCTCCCAAATTCTCTCAAAGTTTAGATTCTTATGCTCAAAGAGTGGTATCGATTATTGAAAACCAACTTTCTAGTTTGTCATGTTAGAATGGGTGGGCCAAGCAAGCCTTGCATTGGCCGATCCGGGATTTCAGGTGGAGGGTCCCACGAGCGTATCCTATTTAGAATTTGAAGTTCTCTCAAAGTTTTTACGATGACAAGAGGGGATCCAAGAAATCTCACCCAACTTCCAAAATATACTTGAATACATAACAAACTAACAAATTCATAGTATAAATGTTATCTCAAAGTGGTCAAACTCACGGTTTCGTCCTTTTTTAGAAACCTTGTGCATATCTCTATTGCTTGTATAGAATGCATTTTTGTTGGTCTCTATATGAATTATAACATACTAGCTACATATATTTCTTCATATTATCTCAATTTTCAATCGTAGGTCTAGATTTATGTTTTTGACGGGATAAAATCAATGTCATGGTTTTGGAGATGGAGTTTTCAATCCTCTAATATTAATCTAATTGTAGATTATTTTCATCATATGTATATTTTTAGCACTTCATGATTACAATCATGCCATTACAATCCATCCAATCTTACTAACGCAAATAAAGAAACGAGGAGTGTTGCAAGATGCTTCCTAAAAGTTAGAACCAAACATTAGGTATGGCGAACGAAAAACCTAACTGCCTAGTGCCCCCTCCCCACCTGACTTTACCAAATAACCAAAGTCTTTCCTAAAAATGGGGTAAAGCTCCCTTGGTTATAGGGGAGGCATCCGGCTATCCCAACGCACCTACAAGAACTTGCTTTGGAGATTTTTGAGTAGGTTTTAGTTAAGTAGCTTTCACACATGTTCATGGTTTTATCTACCAAGCAATGACATGTTGGATAGTTTTTGTCTCATCCCCAAATGCCTTACTACTCATTTATCTTACCATCGGTTTTTGTTAATGAAGCTCCTCATGCCCTCATAGCTGAGACTAAAAAGCAACCAATCACAAGGGCGGGAGGCGACACTTTTAAAGGTCCTACATTCTTGCCTCATGTCTAGGTACCGATGGGAGGGTCGGTGCTTGAGGCTTAAAACCTCCACATTTAAACCATGCCACATCATTTGCCAACTAGGCTCGGCACTAGATAATATTGATGGTGTGAAGGCCGTGTTTTTAGAACCAACTTTTGGGATTAGCTAAAGTCAAGTGGGGAGGGGGTATAAGTGACGAGGAGCTCCGATGAGGAGCCGAGAAAGACTCGGAAATAGAAGTGCCAAGGTGGAGGAAGACACCAACCTTTTGGCTCTGAGATGAGGCTCAAAAAAATGAGAAAAATGATTGGTATTGTGTTGGAGCAAAATCAACTCCTTGTAAAGATCATCAAGGTCAAAGGCAATTTGGTCCGAGATGACCCTAAACTATTGGATGATGGTGGAGAGATACCCAAATATCAAGGAAGAGGTTGGCGGTTCGATTCCCAGTTGTGAAATCTCCTCTCTACTTGATAGAAACTTGCCATGTGGTCAACTGCCTCATGTGCTTTGGCGCTGGCATGTTTGCCTTCTGTTTCAAAAAAAAAGAAAAAGGGGTAGAGGCAATATAGTAGTCACACCTTCACGATCTTGCAAAATTACGTAAACGAAAAACATGTCAAAGTCGATGTTTTGGGACACCAAAGACAAATGAAATATTAAAACCTTCATCGCGGAATATGAGACATATTGGGAAGCATATGGGTATATTGGGGACGACATTAGAGTTTGGAACTTTAGTTTTAGTTTTTTTTTTGAAATAAATGGTGTTGATTGTATTTGTTGCTTGGCGGACATGTTATTTGAAAATGATCTCATGGATAAAACTCAAGTAATTGGTGCGGAGACTTTGAAAAAACCTCATCAACACTTGCAAGTTTGGGATAAAGCCCAATGCAACAAAATGAGACTGTAAGAAAGTCATATGCATAGATGCTAAAGACGTGTCGAAGAAATAATTTTATTTCAAGTGTGGCAATTTAAGGCATGTTGCTTGTAAATACCATGAAAATTTAAAGGGCGGATCTAAGATAGTGGAACTAGTCCCTATCATGCTCTTAATAATAAAACTACAAGGAAAATTATCTTTGTGAGAGTTTTGAAGTAGAAATTAAATTGCTATGGAAAAATGGGGTATAAGGTCTTAACTCGGGGGGGGGGGGGGTCACTGGCGAAAATCGTAGAAACAACGTGTGATAAAAAATAAGGTCTAATATATTCATTGTAATAAAATTTTGCAAAAAATGTACATATAATATAGGGGGTTTAAAAATAGTGAAACATGTATACATGTAAAATACCATCACATATAATGGCCTCTTTTATCTAGTCAGTACATGTAAAATAGCGTGGAAACAATTACTAGGGGTAGCGGGTCCAGGGTAGGGTTTGTGCTAGTGGATGAAAAGAGGTAATTTCTGTTGAAAAAGCTTGGATGGATGACTTCGTAGGTTGGCTGGCTTGAACGTTACTGAACCATTGTATCCAATGTGGAGTTAATGTTCTCTACCTACGTGCCGGGAGGGAAAATTTCAGCGCGTGGTTTGAATTGCAATCTTCTTTCCAATTTTCTTTGGTAGTATAAGTAAAATAGGGTATTTTTAAATGATTCCCCCAAAAAATTATAATTATTGATAGGGTGTATTAAAATACAAGAATTTGCCTTTGTTTTGAAAAATACCATATCTTATAATCTTTTCTGCAAGGTAAATAGCCCCCCGATAAATAGGTCATGAGCGCATGTGTATGCATTAATTAAAGAGGGAGTGATCCCCCCGAGGGTCTTAAGAACATCAAACATAGAACACTAGTGCCAAAATGATGTTTTGATGTCTCCCTCTAGATGAACAGTCCATACATGAAGGGTTTGATTTATTTGAAGGCTTGAATGAACGGTTCTCATGTGGCTATATTGGTTGACACAAAAATTACCGATTCCTTCACAACTTTGCAAATGTGTTAAAAAAATTTATGATTTTTGGTGGAGAAGAACACGCCAACAATGAAGGTGAATTTTGCACAAGGGTTGTGTCAAACAACACGAATAATTAAGGGTATGGACTCTAAGCCAAATGGAAGCATATTTGAAGAAGATTCCATGGTCTACAAAATAAGAGGCGTGAATATTGTACTAAGAAAGACGATTATGCACTTTTACGGAATATAAGTTAGACAATTCTTAAGGTGCATATAATGATAAAAGGCAAGGACAAAAAACCAACAAACCATGCCATGAAATATGATTGACCATGGAATGGCTAGGGTTGTCCTATATGACGTACGAGAGCACATCATTTGAGATGTTAATGTCATCTATCTACACTTATAACAAAGTGCATGGACAAATTGAGGATAATGATATTATGATTTCATAGAATCTAAGTACAAGGTGGTGAAGACGGAAGAGTGAGGGAGGAACTTGGTAGAGGTACATACACCAATACCACAAATAAATGCATTGAGTTGCCTCCTTCAAAGCTCGGGGTGATCACACCCCCTTACGTTTCATAACCACGTGCAATAAAAAGTTTGCTACCTTATATTATATGTCATAGATCATTTTAAAAATTATGATATTTTTCCTACATATACATAATCATTGATAATATCTTTTGTATTTTTTTAAAAAAAAATAGTCATCTTCATTTTTGTAGTAATTATTTTAGTTCAATTCTGCGTTATTCTAGTTAGAAACTATATTTTTTATTAAAAAAATCATCAAATTTGGTTACCATTTTTTACTATGTAATAGATACCATGTATATCTACTCATGAAAAAAAATGATAAAATTTTTGACCCATTTTGGTGATGCAACTTAGAAAAAGTAGATTTTTTTTTATCACACATGGTGTTCAACTTGACAATGGAGTGCACCCCCGGGCTTCAAAGGCATCGAAAACTCCAAGGAATAAGCAGACCGAGAGCATAAGTGTAGGGCGCGCAATTGGGCATATTGGTTGGAGCCCACACCAATGTGTCCAATTGAGAAACATTCAAATTATAGAAAAAATGTCATGACTTGTAAGATTCTAAATAATTGTGTGCACGATATTTATGAAGTTACTTGAAGTCCTAGTATTTGGATAATACTTTGCATGAAGGAATTTTAAATGACATGTTAAGAAATCACATGAAAGAGGTGAAGATGGACACCGCTGGTGTTGAGATAGGTGAACATATTACATTGCAGGGCAATGTGATTTTGAGATATGTGATGCAAACACACATACATGTTAGTAAGAATATGTTGAAGTATAGTCAATCAATTATGGATGTGACAATATTGCCCACACCTTGATCCATCGACACTTTGGCGAGTGCTCAAAGCGGCATTGTAACATGAATGTTTGTGGTCACTAATGCAACTTGTGTCACATCATGTAGTGAAGGAATTTTTTTTGGTGATTCTAGAGTCTTTAACCAACGGGGAAATGTTTGATTGCAATGAACATGATAACAATGACCAAAACATTGGAGTTCACAAGTGATGTTGGGATAGTTCACTACTGGCACGCAATGAAATTAGTGATGCAAAGGCCATGCATATGGAGATTTTGAACAATAAAATGACGGTAGAGATAAGTGTCGTGTGTGAAGTCAATGGAAATAAATAAATCCAAACTCTTGGATATCAAGTAGGCACATGCAACATAATACGAAGTTTAAAGATATATGTTGCTCGGGTGTAAGCTTTATTAGTCTACCTAATGTTACCCTGACACTATATGTGGAACAAACATTATCTCAAATGATAGGATAAACAAATTTACACAGACTTGTCAAACAATTTCATATCAAAGTTGGTAATGTTTTTGAACATTTGAGGCAACTTGTGCATGTTGGCCAAAATGTCGGTTACGCCTTCATTGGGGATGACAAAAGGCCATCTGTTGTATTCAAATGCATTAGGGTTGAATAAATCCATGGTATTGTTGCTCGCTACCATCATTGTGTAGAGTATTGAAATTTCGGCATCCAACTCTTGGAGGATTTTGTCATCCAAATTTCTTTTGGAGCCATTGTTGGAGTTGAAGATGTTGACAACATCTTTAGTAGTACTTGGGTACTAGGCAAATAACGAATGGTGATGATAAACAAACTAAGCCAGGTGGTGTAGAAATGATAGCTTGGAGAGGCTTGGAAAAAAACGAGTTTGTAGAGGTTGTTGGTGCATTGACCTTCCGAGCAACCTGACTGTGAGCATGTTGAAAATGAATGAGAAAACTTGTAGACAATATGCATGAACTTGGGAATGACCCTCACAAATGCTTATGCCCAAGTTGTTTGGCTAGTTGTCTAACAAGCATGCTAAGGTAACAACAACTAGGGTCCAAATTATGAATAACTTTAATGACGTCTTAAAATTTTCCACAAACTTATAACAACCTAAAATTCAAGAAATAGAAAGGTTCCATGTGAAATCCCAATCTCTACTTAATAAATGGCCCATACCCCCCAACCTCCTGTTTATAACACATACTGGACTTTATCTTATGACACGATCCGATACACTTTGTATTACGTCTGACCTATATTAAAACTTACATATTTTAAATTTCTTGCTACATATTTTATATAGGGGCTTTTCCAAACCTCTTAAAATGTTTATAAGTGGTTGATTCTTTATAAATTTTCAATAAAATGAACTCTTTCCTTTCTCTGACATGGTTTACATGATCTGTACTAAGTGCATCCCCCTCGCTAGCATTCTACGGAGGAAAGGATGTCCTATTCATTAAGACATGGCCTTTGGTTTCTTGGTTTTACTTCCTAAAGTGGAAGAATTACTAAGGTGGTCCACACTAAATCTGTGAATTTATTTAGTGTGGATGAACGTCCGAAACTAGTGTGGATTCTTTTAAATTGGACATTTTAGTGCCCTGAAAATGAAGACCCTGTGGGCCTCTCTCCAGATCAACCCAAAACCTAGATATTCTGACTCCCTTTCTCTTGGCCTCTATGTGTCTACCTCCTGAGATGTATCCATCCAATTTGAAGATTAGGAGATGTCTCTATATGTCAAATATAATCTACTATTTTTGAAGATCCTAGACCTATTCGGTGTGAGGGAGGCTCTGTTTTCCCCCCAAGTGGTTGTGGTGTAAGGAAGAAAGAATCTTTGTGCACAATCACCAGTACCCAAAACCTCAGAGCTCAAAAATCTGCACAAGGAATCAACTGCAGAGAGAGAGAGAGAGAGAGAGAGAGAGTCGCTAACAGGGAATGGAGGCACCACAATTCGCTTCGGAAAGGTGGGTTCAATCCTGTTTGTCTTTGGTGAGGATTGCCGGCTTGTGAGAGGGGAGAGAGAGGAGAGAGAGAGTTGAGGTCGAGGTCGAGGTCGAGGAGCGAAGATGATGAAAGACGAGGGCCTGGACGATGACGGCATCGAGGTGGAGGTCGAGGTGGCCGAGCCTGAGGAAGGAGTGGGGCTTCAAGAGGAGGAGAATGAGGAGCTTCTTCAAGAGGAGAATGATGGAGGGGAGATGATGATGATGATGGAGGATACAGCAACTCCTACGGATGATGTGCCTCTCACTGTGCCGAATGGAGACGTCACCATGTCCAACAATGTACATAACCTGCCCTCCTATGCCTTTCTACATGTGGTGATGTGGTGCAGCTTAGCTGTTGGGGTCTTTTCATGTTGGTGTTTGTGAGTTTTGTGTGTGGGAGAGATAGTGGTGAGCTGGGTGTTGGATATTTCATGTTTGATGTTTGATGTTTATGGGGTTCACACTTTGGGTGGTGGGTTTTGAAGGAACGGAGGGCTCGGGAAGCGATCGAGGCCAACCCGTTTGATGTGGAGGCGTGGACTGCACTTTGCAATGAAGCTCAAGTAATGCAACTCACTCTGCTTAACGAGGAGGTTTATTTTATTTTATTTTGTTCTATTAAGGCTCACCTCGGTGTCATGCGATTTGTAGAGTTCTGCAACGTTGGGAGCATCAGCTTATTGAAGCCGGCAGCTCGTTCTCGGTGTATTCCCATCGCTGTTATAGTTGTTCCTTTGTACAAATTGTCAGAAACCGGACCCTACCTTCTCTCTGAGCTTCAAAAATTAGGGTTTTGAAAATCGTGGTGCTCAGAAACTAGCTTTTCTGCACTGCAGCCGTGACATCTCAATCTTCATATGCAGTAGGTACTTGTTTTGGTTGTTGTTCAAGGTTTCAGCATATGGGATCCTTCATGCTAAGTTTCCACAGCTGGTGTTCCTACATGTGTACATGTGAACAGGAATTTTAGACTAATTCGGAAGATTTTGCCACATGTGGCACGTGGCGGGAAGCACACTGACTGGTGTTTTTTATACATTCTGAGATAGTCTGGGATATCTACAGTAAGAGATGATTCTACGTCATCTCTTGTTTTGATTTTTTTTCCCTTCTGTGAATGCCTTGGTTCTTGAACAGGCAAGACCTATTGCAGAGGCTGCACCAATATATGAGCAACTTCTTGCCAGTTTCCCTACAGCGGTACTCTCTTCATTTTACCTTAGCACGCTCGTCATGCCCATTATCGTCAATTAAAAATCCACTTGTAGTTTGGGTTAAAGAATGAGCTAAGATTTGAGGTTCTAGGTTGTTTTGTGTAGTGGATGTTGGTGAGCCCAAGATATTCAGTAGGACACTGACGAGATCAGCAAATGCTTGCAGGCGAAGTACTGGAGGAATTATGTGGAGGCTCAAATTACAGCCAATGACGATGATGCTGTAAAGCAGATTTTCAGCCGTTGTTTGTTGCACTGCTTACATGTTGACCTTTGGTAAGCTACATACCTTACACAAGATAATTCAGAAATCTACTACTATGGAGAAATCAACAGAATTAAGCAAAGGAACTGGCGTTCAGCACTTAGTTCAGCACTTAGTGCGTCATTATCCTCCACAGTGTGTCTTGAACACACGTTAGGATTCTGTGCTTGCTTCTAAATGGTGTGCAGTTGGGACCAAATCTTGTGTACCCTAGTAATATTCCTGTCAAATCTAGTATGTGGAGTGTCCGCTAGTTTATTGGTTTTGTACTTCCAACTTTTTCTTGTACATGACATATTTGTTAAAGGGGTTTTTTTTTTCCTTGCTATAGTACATAGTGATGTATTGGTTAAGACAGCAAGATTGAATAGGAGAGTGGGGCTGTGTGCTTCGTACTGCACATTATTTCATGTTTGAAGAATTTGGACCAGTTCTTGGTAACTCTCACTGAGTCATGAATGTTAGATGTGAAAAGCTGCACTTTTTGCAACCCTAATTTCTCAGATTTGATACCAAACATTGAGGAATTCACCCCATTATCATAGAAGTGTGAATATTTCTGCTCTTCTATAAGTGAGAAATATTGAGTACCTGATAATTGGTGGAACAGGAGATCATATTTACGGTACATGCGAAAAGTAAATGAGAACAAAGGTGCTGAAGGGCGTGAAGAAATGAAGAAGGCATTTGAGTTCATGCTTGGTCATATAGGTGTGTAAACTCAACCAGGAAAGAAATTCGATTACAGCTCATTATGGCTGTCAGGTCTCATTTTTAATCCAAATTAGTGTATGTCTATTTCACCCTTGATATTCTCTTGTTGGAGTAGATTATTAAATTAGCAACCTGTGGGGTCTGCCTTTTCTATTCACGAGTAGATGTCAAAGTGTCTGATGTGTTGCTACTATGACTCTGCTCTAATGTGTAGCATTGTGGAACAGGATTTGATATTAATGCAGGGCCAGTTTGGCTTGAGTACATCTCCTTCTTGAAAGCAGCTCCAGTAAGTTTCTTATCTGTACAGTTGCAATATACTTTTATTGCATGATCTACTTGGCTTGGCATATGATGTGCATGGGTATGTCTAGGACTTAATGAATCATGACTACTTGTAAAAATGAAAAGATTGTAATGGCTTTGCGAGTCATCTTGATTTGAGAGCCAACTGCATCTACAAGTCCAACCCAGTTCTAAGTGAGGTTCTGATTTGACATGGACGCATGTGACAAGCAGGCCGTGGCCCAACAAGAAGAGTCACAGAGGATGACAGCAGTGCGTAAGGCATACCAGAAGGCTGTCCTGGCTCCTATCCACCTGGTTGAGCAAATTTGGAAGGAATATGAAAATTTTGAAAATTCCGTCAGCCGAGCTCTGGTTGGCTGCTTGCCCTTTGTTCAGAGTCAAGAGTCTAGGAGTAAAGAGCCACCAATTGTGATGCAAATACGGGGTTCAATAAAATTGATGTTCTTACTCGGCCGACCTTTGTCTGGGTTGCACAGCTTTGGTGTGCGGTATCATGGTTGTTTCCTACTATGGTATATGTGTGCTTGATTCCTGAGAGCATGATTATCCAAAGTTGGGTGCATTATGCATGGCTTCTTCCCTGTGCAGTTAATGAATGCCTCATTGTCTAACGTCTTCTGATTTCTCTGTTTGTGTCATTCTGTCTCAACTGTTACGCATTTGGACAAGTTCCTATACTTTCTGGCCTTTTACTACAATATTTTTTGCTCTGGGTAAAATCTCACAGAAGCCCTTGTTTTTGGTCATGGCCAATGCAAGTTGCAACAGCAGCTGGATGAAGCCCAACCAGGCTGTCTTAAAGGGCTTCAATAATGTGTGGACTAAGCATTTATCTAAGGGCTGATCGCACTGTCTATGCAGGCAAAGGGCCTTTTGGCAGAATACCAACCTAAGCATTTCAGTGCCAGGGCTGTCTATAGGGAGCGCAAGAAATACTGTGATCGTATTGATGCAAACATGCTTGCAGTACCTCCCACAGGCTCGTACAAAGCAAGTTTCATATCCCTAACGCTCTAAACTTTGTTTCCGCACTGGTGACTCTTCATTGATTACACTGGGTTGTCACCTTCGGTACTGTATGCTTTATCTTTGACGTGCACATATCTTTCTTGATTTGCCAGAGTCTCACAGAAATGGTAAGTGTGGCTGGTGAAGTGTACAGTGTGACTTTATGTATAATCTGCAATTGGTGATCACATGGGCTATCCTGAATGTTTGAGTTGTGTGGAACTATGTTTAAGAGCCAATCGTCTTTCCTCAGATACCACATGGTTCTCTTTCTGACCTGAATGTGTTAATAAAGGAAACTATGGGATGTTGGTGAAGCATGTCACGTTCTCTATGCCTCCATACTATTACTGTTGCCGTGAAGTGGGGTTTTGTTTATGGTCATTTATGTAATTAGCATGCATTACTGAATATATCTGATAGTTATTGGAACCTACGTTGCCTTGTTGTGGTGTCCTCTTGTCAAAGATCATGAAGGGTGCAATCTCACACATGTGACTAGCTCAATGGTCTGAAAGTTGTAATATATATTTTTGGCTTTCAATTCTTCTTTGTTCATGGAAGTCTTCCAGTAAGCGCAATTTAACTTTCATACGGTCTCTCTCAATTGTGACTACATCTTTGAGGCTTTTGTTCTTGTACCTTGTATGTGCAATAGTTTCTTCTTCATCAACATTCTCACATTTGTGTATGGGCAAGTATTTTGCATCTTACTGTAGTAACATCAACTCTTAGGATGTGTAGTTGGCAGTGACCTATGCGTGGTGTGCTTTGCTACTTTGAATGATGCTTTATGATTTGTACTGTTACTATGAAGAGGAGGACTAGGTTTTGTAGGCATGGCAACTGGTTCTTATTCTCATCATAATGGTTCTTGATCAAACCCTTGATGTTTCTGCTAGTTGAATTAGAATGCTATGGTCTGGATCTATTTTACAAAATCGTCTCTGACAGAGCTTGTAGCGTGCTTGTATTCAGGAAGAGCAGCAGTGCCTTGCTTGGAAGCAGTTGTTGGCATTTGAAAAGTAAGGATTTGATGTATGTTGAAGACGTCCTCTTGTTTATGTGCACTTGCTGCTGGATCTTGGGAGATCCTTTGTCTGAAATGATAAAAATTTGTTGATTTTCTGAATAGTATCTTCTATTTTTGTGACATGCCACTATGATCTACACTATCATATTTCTACCCTGCTCTAATTTTTGCTACAAAATCTGAAGATTTGAATATGATGTGACATCTCCTGAGAAGTTTGTGTCAATCTGAATGGTCCTGGGATATTTCTCATGAACACATGGATTGATAGTTGAAACTATGGATTTCTGGCAGGGGAAACCCTCAAAGATTAGATCCAGTGGGTCTGACCAAGCATGTTGCCTTCACTTATGAGCAGGTAAATTGACTGATCCTTAGTGCTCTTGGAAGTCTATGACTTTCAGATGGAGGTGACTGGAACACTATCACAGCTTATGTTGTATATGTTAATTGATAGTGGGTGTTCTGTTCTACAAGTTCAGCGTTGTCCATTTTTGTATATGCCTTCTGTGAGATTCCACCATTCTTTCTCTGCTATAAAGTTTATCAACGATGTGCATTTCATTGTCTCATAGTGGTTTCTGAATTGGGGATTTTGGGGTTATCCTGCAGTGCTTGATGTATTTGTACCATTATCCAGACATATGGTATGATTATGCAACTTGGCATTCTCAAAATGGGTCACCCGACTCAGCTGCAGTAGTTTTCCAACGAGCTTTGAAAGCTTTGCCAGGTAGATCTGGGCTTTGCGTACATTGTATAACTAAGCCAAACCTGATAGTGGTTTCATGGTTGCTTAATATCAGAATCTCTTCATTACAAGTCAACTGGTTTCTTGCGATTCAGCTTTTCTGAAATGCAATTCTTACATATTATGTCACATGTCTAGAATTCCTTGGGATGTGTGGTATGAGGATGTGCATGTTTCTCACTCGCTGGTCTACACAGATAGACCTTCGTGGATTATTCTGAGGCGTGTACCAGTGAGCAATAGGTGCAGTAGATGGCACATACTGAACACCAATATCGTGCATGCAGATAAAGCAGTGTTACACTATGCATATGCGGAATTTGAAGAAGCTCGTGGTGGGATTAAGGTTTGTGCTTGTTTTACCCATGCAGTTTGAAGAGGTGCTTCTTTAATCTGCTCTCAAACTTAGGGTACTGCATGTCAGATTACTAACAGTCAAATATATTTGTGATTGCCTCATTGGACTGGATCAGGAAGCTAAAGCAGTGTATGAGACTCTTATCGCAAATGATACAACTGCAAATTCTCTAGCATACATACAGGTATTCCAATAAAGTGCAGATATAGTATTTTTGTGCAGTCTGGATTATTTACTTATTTAAATTTTCCTATTGATTTTGATAAACAAATTCTCTGCATCCACGAACCTACAGTCAAATGAACTCCATATTATTTGGTGACTAGTATGTAGTTTGGAATCCAGTAAGCTTTCTGTGCACTTTGTAAACATGTGTACTTTTGATGCAGTTGATGCGATTTGTGAGAAGAACAGAAGGGATTGATTCAGCTCGCAAAATCTTTAAGGAAGCTCGCAAGGCTCCTGCTTGCACTTATCATGTTTATGTAGCATCTGCTACCATGGAACTGTGTGTTGACAAAGATCCCAAGGTAACCTTTACACATAGACATGATTGTGAAATGTCACCTTGTTGCTTAGGTCACTTTCAAGCAGTGAGGAATTTCGAAATGCTTTGTCTACATTATAATTTAGATCTCAGAACGTCCAGGAGCAATTTTTTTGCAACACTGGGCTTCTGCATTTTGTTTGTCATGTAATTGAGCATCTAAAGTGTGAGAGATCTGGTTTCATTCCCATATTAGACTTCAGTATTGTTTTCTCTCAACTAAGGTACTTCGATGAGATTCTCATCAACATGTATTTGTTGTTGTGTATCAGGTGGCCCGGAACATCTTTGAGTTAGGCCTCAAGAAGTACATCCACGAGCCAGCTTATGTTCTAGAGTGAGCACAATCTCTAAGTGGACCCTATTTTCAGTGTCTTGCAATATTGTTCTAGCTATATTTGTCTCTCCTTGCTTATAAAGCAATGAAAGGGGAGAACCAACCGCTAGTTACAGATGAACTGGTTGAGTTTGAGAAATAACCTGGTTGAAGTTCAAGACTTCAGGAAAATTACCGATCGTTTTAGAGGATTTTGTGGTATATACCTCAAATTAATAAAGAAAAACTGAAAGATCACAACATGTAACGGGTGGGACTTGGAAACACTAGGATCTTGGCTGATTATGCCCAAAATCTCCCCAGACATTGTTACAAAGGAACCATGGACCATTGTTAATGTTACCTACGGCAGTGTTGATGTTCTTGACACTTATATTTATTTCCTTGGGTATCCAGGTATGCAGATTTCCTTTGTCGTATGAATGATGATAGGAATGTACGGGTGCTTTTTGAGCGTGCGTTGAGTGTACTTCCAGCTGAAGAGTCTGCAGAGGTGCTATCTTCTCTCTTGCACTTGATTTCATCATAGCGCTGACCACCTTGAGTCTCGCCGACGTGCCATGTCCTCATTAGACACGAGTACGCCAATTACAGACTGTAGCAGGCTCTCTTTGTGACATGGTCATCGCCATGTCCAATATTGTACACGGGTCGCCTGCTATGGGCTGTAGCAAGGCGTCCTCATGCTACTACAACGTTGCTCCCGCGACTCAGTAGTACCATGAGGATGCTTGCAATAGCCCATAGCAGGGCTCCTCGTGTACAATATCTAGTACATATTGAACTCACTTTCATGAGCTACTGTCACCTTCATAAAATGCCTGCCCAGTGTGCTTATTTCTGAACTTATTGCCAATACAGGTTTGGAATCGATTTTTGGCATTTGAAGAAACATATGGAGATCTCGCTAGCACTCTTAAGGTATGAGGTCTAAAGAAACTCTCTCTTAACTTATATGAACAACTCATTGGTCTCTTTCCTAGCTGCAGAGTTGGGAGTTTCTTCCTTCAGTTGGATGGCATATCTCTGCTTGTTCTTTTTATTTTTTTCATGTCTTTGATACCTCGGTTCAGGTACTTGTCTCAAATTTTGTTGAGTAAAAATTGCTTTTACTGTAACATATCTTGCAGAACATGTGTGTATGAATTCTATGTTCTGCTGGATTCAAGTTTCAGCTCAGCTTCCCCTCCTTTTCTGTGGGTTATTCATAGGTGGAGCAGCGGAGGAAGGAAGCTTTACAACAAACAGGGGATGATGGCTCACCTGTAGCTGAAAGTTCACTACAGCAGCTTATTGGCAGATACCGCTTTCTTGACCTTTGGCCGTGTTCATCATTTGATCTTGATCACATGGCTCGTCAACAGGTACCTAGATTTTTTTTCAAGAATATGTGCATGTGACTTTTTGAGAGTATGAGTGTGCTTGTACTTGCCTGGTAGATTTATTGATGAGGAGATGATTTTTATCTTATCTTTCTTTGCTTCTTTCCTCTGATCTCCTTCAAGTTCCTAATTTACTCGAGGTGGGTTTGATAGGGTGGGTTCAGTTGTTAACACTGACTTCACTTAGTAGCTGGCTTCTCATTTGCAGATGGTGGTGCAGAAGTTGCCTACAAAACTGGAAAAAACCTCTGGTTATGGTGCAAACTCCCAGCAAGGAAGTCGAGATTCTGGGCTTCCAGGTGACTCACAATCTTAAAGGAGGTTTCTACTTACAGTTTTGTTGTGAGAAGTTCGGTATTTAATGGCCTTCTTATAGGATCAACTGGGTTGAATGAGCTTTGTGAAAGTTACATTTTCCAATCTGTTGACAATTTGAGAGGTGTTTGGTTATTGCAGCAATAGAAAGAAATTCCTCGACAGGAGGAGGTGCCAGTGGAGCAGGGTCCAATGTTAATATTGTCCGACCTGATGTGTCAAGCATGGTGCTTTATGATCCTCGGCAAGGTTTTGGTATGTGTCTTTTACAATTCCATTTTGTAATGCTGCTCCCTTGAACAGCAGTCCAAGTTACATAGCATTCTTAAGTGGTGTAGTGGGTGTTCTCTCTAGATAAGCATCTTGGAGAGTACACACGCAGTGAGATTTTGGCAAGGTCTTTAAGGTGAATCTTGGTAGATGGGGAAGTACTTTGTCCAAAGATGGGTAGCAATGAGGTGTCCACTACTGAGAGCTTGCCATCTGACTATGCTTGGCATGCATGCATGTAATCAAGGACCTTGATTCTTGGATTTATTCTCCAAGCTAGAATAGATAGAGAACGTTCATACACAGGCTTAAGGGTGATATGTGGGTCCAGGGCATGCCCTTTGCACATTCTACAGTAGTTGCTAATTACCGTGTGGTTACTTACAGGAGTCCTTACACAAGGGCAAGCAATAGGACCCATGGCCCCTATTCCCAGGATGGGTGCTGCAGGTATGCAGTTTGGACCACCACTACTAGGGATGCATCCAGCTGCACCCCAGCTGATACAAGGTGAGCTTCCTTCTGGCATGATAACTTCGCAAGTCCTTAATATTGCAGATACTCAATTCTTGTTTAGATAGTCCAGAAGCTCTTCTTGGCATACTCTCGCCACCCCCAATGTAATTGATCTTCGATGGCTTTGGTATTAGAGTTATCCTCTAACTGAACATGACTTTTGGTCGGGAGTCGGTTGTTTTGCATGCAACACCTTCCATGTTTGGTAAGTTTGCGGTGCATGCTTGGAGGTAGTTAGGAGGTTTGATAAAGAACATTTTCTATTGGTCCATCAAGGGTCAAATTCATTTGGCATACCAAGAGGTGCAAAAATGCATTTGGTCCCCAATGAACCAAAATAGGTAGCTCTTCACTCAAATTCACACACTGCTGCCTCTGAGAATGCACCACAAGTGGAAAGAAATTGTTGATATTATATGCAAAACAACCAATGGAAAATCATAGGGGACCAACTCCCGATGAAAAGTACCATTGAGTTAAAGAATAACTCTATTGCATTAAACTCTCTTAGACATCATCAATATTTATGTACATTTTTAAGAGGACCTTGTTGAGCTTCTTTCCGTTGTTGCAGGTTCAGTGCCAATGATGCCAAGTGGAGGCATGCCAGGCATACCTATGCAACCCATGCATCCTCCTCCCCCTGCAGCTCCTCGTCCGCCCCCACTGCCTCCAGGGCGCCCACCTGGGGATGGTGCTGGAAATATGAAATCAGTCGAAGATGCTGTTAAATTTTTACCTCCTTCACTCGGCAGTTTTCTTACTTGCCTACCCAGACCTGTCACTGGTAAAATCCTGAAAGTGCTCTTCAAATATTTTTCTTTGGTATCATTCATTCGTGTCATGTGTGTTCAAGATTTGAAAAGTGAGGATGGAGTGAGGGCTGTCCATAGCTTTCTAGTTCTGTTTAGTGACAAGGTTGACATCTGACATTTTGAAGGACTTGGGGATGCATATATTTTTTGAAGTTGTATTGGGAGCACAATAGCAATTGGAGTTCTATATTAATGTTGGGCTGGTATATACTTACCACCATGGTATTAATAATGGTATGAACAATGGTATCAAATAACATACCATGATGGTATTTCAATAGTCAATACCGGGCCTCTACTTATATTGCCCCTGAAAGGCTTAGGATTCATGGCGCCCATGTTAGGGGTCCAGAGTAAACCTGCCTCCGAGAGGTTTGTGTTTGATTCATCCCAACTTAAACTGACTAGATTTATTCAGGGTCGATGCTAATTTCGGGCTTCAATGAGCTTAAAAAAGAAAATTCTGAGCTACAAGGGGTTCCCATGTTTTCACCTTCAACTTACATGGGTGCCACAAATCCTTGGATTCCTCTTCACTTCAGATCAAGCTAGTATCTTGTATTTATATCGTGGTATGAGTATTAAATAGAATTTCATAAGGAAATGTTTAGGAAGCAAATTCAATAACTATTTCAATCAATTCTACTTAACATTCATGTTCTTTATCGAGCTTGCTTCAGATTTTGTAGTCTCCAGTCTGCAACATAGTTATGTATAGGTGAACTTGACAATTTTTCAAAGATACTTCATGATGCATCTTTGGTTTGAGGTGGACCCTGGCATCTCTTAAAGGTTAATTGTCTTTATACATGGAGTTGATGAGCACATGTTATTCAACACCACAAGCCTGGGAATGTTTCTGCATCTGAAGTTTCTGAGGAGATTCTTGGTGCTGGTATGTGGAAAATCTGAAGATGTGGTTGGGTTGTGGGAACAGGACCATTTCCAGATCCTGACATTGTTATGGCATTGTTGCTTCAAACTGATATACAAGCTATGATGCAAGAAGAGGGTGTTGCAGCACAGTCTGTTTCTAAGCCTGCCAGCCCCCCTGCTGGTGGTGACAAAACTGCTATGAATCAAAATCAAGAAAGACACATTAGTTTAAATAGGTCTTCCAACTTAGGTAACCAATCATCTTTGGATGCTCGAACCTCTGGTGGTTCAACTGGTCGACAATCACGGCTTCCTCCAACTTCTAAACGAAAAGACCCTGAGAGTAAGCCTTCTAACTGGTGGCTGTGACTGGTGCTGGTGTTGTGAATTTTAAGTTCACCTGGTTCTTTGATGCTCTAGTTTATCTTCAGAATTCTCTGTATGATGGAAATATACTTGATACTTATAAATTTTAAAATTGTGTGTCAGGAGTAGAAGAGGAAGAGGATACACCTGTATCACAAAATCGTCCCCCCCCTCGAGATGTGTTTAGGTTGCGGCAGCTCCAACGTGCACGGGGTGGATCCTCATTACAATCAGGATCCACTTCAGGAAACAGTGGTGCATTTAGTGGAGAGATATCAGGTAGCTCTGAGTAGGATCTTCTAAAATGGAGATGTAAGAATTTTTCATTTTTTCACCATTGATTTAGTCTGTAACATTCTATTGCATTCAAGTCACACCACTTTATGTCTTCAACTCCACTAGGATTGCCACAAGTCTCTTGGTAGGCAGTTTAAATGATGAGAAGCAGCGTTGCTACTACTCTATGTAGATATGGTGCTGTCTATGCCTTTTGCAGAATAATTCAACTGTTGAGATATTGTGTAGCTTTAGACAGTCTTGATCCAGTAATTGTTTATGTTGACTCCCCTTTGTCTTTCTAGCGGTATATGAATTGGAATCTGAAGAATTCTTGCCTCAGTCTGATCATTGTTTGCTAATCACCATGTAAAGTTTGCAGCCTTCTGGTTGTATTGAGAATTTAATTTGATTATGTCCGTCCTGTTATCAAGAAGCATTTTTTGATGTGTGCCATGGTGGTGGTATGGTTTTAAGAAATATAATAAACTCAGCAGATTTTCTTTTGACTGCTGGCTGTGTCCACATCATTTCTGCCATGTTTGATTTCCACCGTTCAAAAGTATCACATGTCGCAATGTGGTAGTGCTCTTGTGCCATGTCCTAACAAAATGTGAGTAAACAAGAAAGTGAAATATTCAATAAGGGCTTAGATGTGAGTGGAGTCCATTACTTAGAGAAAACTAAGGGAATATTGTGTGTGCAAATATATTAGGTGTGAACAAAGAAAAGAGCTGGAAATGATTAGAATTCTTGCTTGCAATCGGCCAGTTGATTTGTTACACCATTTCTTTAAAGGACTTCATCACATTATAATGTGTGTTAGGTTCCAACAGACTTGCAAACTTAGTGTAGCAAGCCCCTCTTGTTGCAACTCAACAGTAGTTTACAACATTCGCAGGAACTGTGATTGATATCTAGAGTGGCAACACTTCAGGAGGGCACAAGAATGTATAGGGAATTTGTTTTGCATTCCAGTACAAGGCAAGGAGGATTCTTTTAATCCTGTTGATACGGGTCCTCAAATTTGTTGTTGTCTGACAGTCACTGCTTACAACTTTTTGATCAAGTTACACATCATCAGGGAGATTTATGTCTTGTGGCTCTTGTAGAGGTAGGCAATCTCCAAAATGATGTTAAATCCTCGTTGAATGAAACCATCCAATGCTCTGAGGGGTTGTCAATATGGCATCCTTCAATTCACCAGCACTATATTATACGATGTTTCTCTATTCTGAGCTCATAGTACAATTGCATCATACGATGCCTGTCTCTTCAGTCCTCATTGTTGTCATTACTTAAACATCATAAAGAGTTGTGCTGTGCTGGTTGATCGGTCAGCAGATCTTGCTAACCTAGCCGAGCCTGGAACTTACTTTTTTTTGGAAGACCTAGTCTTGAACAAGCCTTCAAGACTTGTTCGAGGTTGTTGTGCTTGCCACAGAACAGACTTCTTGTATCAGTTTCAGTTTGTCCAAACTGGAAGCATTTTGTGGTTCTGGCAAACAAATTGTATCGATCACATTGCATGCCTTGTCTGGTTCTATTCAATCCACTCTATCATGTAGTAGAGTGGAATTATGAAGACACACCATAGTGCACTTGCGGACTATCTGGGGTTAAGCTGATCTTGCAAGAGATTCATCAACGAGGAAGTTCAACACATTGTCTGCTGTGAAATTAAGTCCAGCAA
This sequence comes from Polytrichum formosum, assembly GCA_964035585.1. NCBI lineage: Eukaryota > Viridiplantae > Streptophyta > Polytrichopsida > Polytrichales > Polytrichaceae > Polytrichum > Polytrichum formosum. The sequence goes on from OZ037941.1 coordinate 5,313,104, forward strand.
CTAGGTTACGCAAACGTGGCATGAAGTGTGGAATCAATTCAGACTACAGTGTCTCGAAGAATGATAGGTTCATAAGGCGTCCGCTGTATGTTGTATTAGGGCTTCTGTACTGTGGTTCAGGAGGAGAGGGTTTGTACTTCTCCATGACCCAAGTATAAGCAGAGAGCAGGAATATTATCAGCAAACCCTCTCCTCCGGAACCTCAATACAGAAGCATTTCTCCCAGGCACCCCCCCCCCCCAGTGCAAGTTTGCTGGACCCAGCTGGTCCATACAGCGCCACTGTGTCACGCGGAAACACCAGCAATATTTTCCTTAACATTCACGGCAACATTAATTCATGCTACAGCGAGTCAATGACGAGGAGCATACACAGCAATGGGCGTCACGTTGACCCTCATCTACATTACATATATATGTAAATTTATATTCGTCCCAGGACAACCCAAATAATTACAGTTACATGGATTTTGCTAACCCTGGCAACACACACACATAATCCCTTTGAGAGGTCCACAACAGTACTCCTTCCGTAAGCTATCAACAATCTTCACCACATCTATATATATCTATATATTCCATACTCTCTTGCGCATTCCGCCGGAGGAATAAGGCTGCGACATACAGCAGCCTAAGCTAAAGCTAGCATTTAATTAGTAACTGGAAGACATCTACCGGTTCATCAGCCGGCTGTCTCGACAACTTCTCGGCAGCATCTGGCCGGTCACCAGCTTAGCTTGCATTGCAAGCAGACGGGGAGCAGATGAGCTCATTCAAGGGCTGCTCTTGCCATTCACACTCACAACGATGTCCCCCTTGCCACTCAAATCTGGGACCAGCACTAGCACATCGCCATCATGCACATTGACATCCACGTTCTTCCCATTGGGCCCCCTCACCTGGATCACCTGGCTGCCCTTGCCCTTCACATCCACATTCACCATGCCTGCAATCACTTTGACAATGTTGCCATTCACCAGCACGTCCACATTGATCCCCGCGGGGTTGATCACCGTCACCGCAGCTTGGGTAGTCCTGCTGCTGCACACGAGCAGCAAGGCCACCAGCACGAGACCCACCATAGCACGCTTGCTGCCTGAGCTTGTCATCTTGGCAGACACCATCCTTGAGCTGAAACTGCGAAACGTAATGCGAGCGAGCTGGAGGTGCGAGGCTTGCGGTGCGAGAGTGACAAGTGCGGATGTGTGGGGCAAGTGAGCCTGCGAGGGAGTGTTATGGGAGGCTCGACGGGGAGGTGACGGGAGGTGACGGAAGATGCCGGGCAGTGACGGGGCGGCGGTGGAAGCGATCTTAATGGATCTTCAGAGTGCCAAGTACTTTGCACACATTTTTGTACACACTCCCTCCCCCGTGTCACAATAAGTGCAGGAGTTTTAAATTGAACTTAATGCTTTAAGGTGGCCTTCATGGTCATTGCCTATGTTGGCGCATAAGGGTGGATGGGTCTTAAAATGGTTACTCTTTTCTTACCAGTCCACTATGCCTACGATGTGAAACCACGGGATTAGCATGAGATGGTTAGCAAATCCAAATCGCTTTCCCTCATCTTTTTCGGAGCTCATATGATTCTCCTACTCAATATCGAAGTGAAGGGATTCTTGTGCTCATTAAATGGTCATATAGGTTCCCCTTTACCTAACCCCCCAGTTATATAGATTGTTGAGTTTAGAATGGTTGATGTAGTGTGAGGTGGTGGAGTCCGATCTCTCTTTTGTGGTGTCGTTCTTCGTGTCTAACCACACCTAAACCACATGCCACTTGAAAATAGGTGTCCGATTGTGGGAACTAACCGAATAAGGCATGTCTATCTCCGATGGCAAATTTCTTAAGTCTTCGTAACATTGTTAAGTAGAAGGGTTGCTTGGCCTTCTCACTTCATGGAAACCTAGGGTGGGCCACGGGTTTAGCAACCGGGCCCTCCGTTTGCGTCATGTGTCTCACTATCAAAGCCCCACATCATGCCAAGAAGTTTCCCTGTGGTTCACCTTAAGACTAACTTAGGCCTTTGTTAGGCCACAATAATTGTTTCCCTCATAGTTGTTGGTTTATTTTCCTTGGCATGGTAGGAAGCGACATTGCTCAGTAAGAATGTTACATGTTATATTATGGAACTACACTAAATATGATATTTAGTGTCACCAATTCTAATTGTCTTGCTCAATGCTAATTGTAAACCGCGGTATACTGACACCAACACTAAATGTTAACCCAACATCATTTGTCATTCCTTGTAAATTTTTTTGGGGATTATAGATTTACAGTGCTGCAACCATTGTCACTTCTCAAGTGATTATTCATCCAAATTTCAATCATCCATGACAATATTTCATCACAAGTTGCTGATAAAAGAAGGTTGGGTTTTGGCCAATGGATGAACTCTTCCATCATCCATGACAGTATTTGTTCACTTCTTCATAAAAAGTGTCTTCCAAAAAGTCACCATAGTGCCATAAAATACCATATGACACTAAATATCATATTTAGTGTAGCATGGCCCGTGCCTGCGTGATCAGTTGAAATGTTGGTTAATTGGTTGGTAAGTGTGCAAATGGGTTGTTAGGTGGATGACTCATTGTAGAATTTGTAGGCATGGAGGTCTTTGCATGACAACATTCTATACTATGTGCATGTGGCACTTCTATATATATATATATGCAACCGTGGTAAGTAGGAATGTTTAATTTAAGTTTATGTTACAGTCAACCCCGGGGAGTGCACTTAATGCTAAGACTAGGAATCACGTGAGTGCGTACTTTCGACCCCCCTATGTATGTACTAAAAAATCATTTAAAATTTGTTAAAATAATATGAAGTTGTTAAACACAATCTAAAGTTCTTGTTGTATAAATTTCAAAAAAATACTCACTTGTAAATATTTTTAAATTGATTTTTGAAGCGAAAAACAACACATTTCAGTTCAAACTTCTATAATTTTTTTAATAAGATTTTAAAAACTTTTGGTCCTGAAATTTACACCAAATGATAGATATATACGTAATGATTTAGCACCTAAAAAATCTTAATTTAAAAACTATTTCAAGGTCAAGTACATAGGGGGGTATGCTATTAAAACGCACTCACGTGTATTCCTAGTCTTAGCATTAAGTGCACTCCCCGGGCAGTCAACATGATGATTACATTGTAAAGGGGCATGTAGAAACCTATTCTTAAAGTGGAGGTAGTTGATAAAATTCGCATAATTTGCAGCATACAATGGCACAATGTTTCAAGGAGTCGGGTGTTCCTTAGGACAACAACACTTGGTTCTACAAACCCCTTCTATGTACCCAAAAAACTTGGTTTAATGTCTTGTAATCTTCATAAGATGATGATTGATTTACTCAAAAGAAGTAAACGAAGAGTCCATGTTGCAACATGTTTTTGATACAAGCTTAGGAGGACCTTTCACCTCCCTATCATCATCACCCACCAAAGTTCCAGCAAACCATTTGTTAAGATTATGATTCAAGTCCTGAATTCCTACACAATGTCATGGCCTTCACATATTTGACCTGGTTTTTATGACACATTGTATGACTAGGTGAGTTGTTGAGGGTTCAAGATGACCTCCACCAATGAACGGCATCTCCATATATGCAATTATTTCCGAGACGATTTTTTTTTAAAAAATTTAATAATTTTTTTAATAAATTTTGAATCCTACACAAGGAGGATTCATCGTTAACTCCAAATAGCTGAGTTGGACAAAAGTGTTTATGAGTTGTGCCTACCCCCCTTACCTTCAACCATCAATTTTGTGCCATGTGTGCCCCAAGTCACTTATTTTCAACAACACATTTATTGCCCTCACCATCTAGGACCTCCACTTTATGTTCATAATGTCATGCCCTCTTATGTGTTGGGAATATGCGGCTCGGTTCACATTGAATTTGTCAAGTTGAGCCATACTACTAAACAAAGTTTGTGAAATTATATTGTTCCAAATTATAGATGCTTGGCTCGACTCGTTGAATGTTATCATTTTACTTGCACCTTGACAACCAACCTCCATATGGGTAGGTTAGTGAAACTACAATTAGACAAAGATCTTGAGAGCAAAATTACTAACCATCTTCATAGGCATGAGAAGGATCCTAAGGCTTGACCTAATCTCTCAATATTTCTTGGTTGTGAATTGGATCTTAAAGTTGTGTGCTTTTTTGAGATGATGCAATCACCAAAGGACGAAGCTTTGTGGATTCTTCACAACATGTATAGACCATTCGGAGGTCAAGGACCATACACATTGAGGACTTTGAGAGACCCTTGTCTTATAATTGTCTTCCACAATTATAAGTTGTGCCCCTTGTAGACTTCTTAGTCCACAGATTTGGGGCGAAAATCCTATAGCTGCATCGAAGCAATTATTTTTGCATATTCAATGTGAGAGAAATTGCCACATGTTGTATTCATACACTTGTCAAACCGTCAACTTCAGAGGTGTTTGATTGACTTTTGAGGGGAATCAACGACTGAGAAATTCAACAATCATTTGTGCGGTGACTTGAATGTACTTGGCAGTTCATGACAAATTGGATTCAAGGCAAACTAATTGCTGCCAAAATTGTGCAGCTTTCGTGGTGATTGATTCAAGCTATTTGGTTGCCTGTTTGTGATTTACGATGCAGACGCCCAGAGATTCTAGCACTGCTCCTCCGAAAAGGTCAGGAATGACCTTAGACGTTGCCGTGAAGCGAAGATTGAATCTATGGGATTGGAGTGTGTGTCAAGTGCCTATACCGGTGGGAGACGGTCAACAACCATTACGATGGTTGGGTCATGTTGCTTGTTCGATCATGTCATTCAAAGATGAAAAAGTGCCGACCAAAGGTGTCCCGCAAGCCGTGAAGATCAATGATGTTGTGACGGACATTGACAAAAAGATCAAGGATGTTTGTAAAGATGGTGATTTCGTCGTGGTTGAGTACACAAGTGGGCCGGAGGCTTTTACCCAAGATTGGGAAGGACGGAAGACCAGAAAACTTCAGAACAAACTTGACAATGAGAGCAACGACCAAATTTACGGGTTGATTCATGAATTGGATGCTTTGATCACTAAAGTTATAGAGTTGATAACGGATGTGGTGGAGGAGGTTGATCAACTTCTTTACGGTAATTACGATAAAACTTCCGGCGCCTCGGGAAGTGAAGGTTTGCCTGAGGGTGAAAGTCCTTTGGCAAGTAAAGGAGAGGAATCCCAGGAGGTTCTTCTTGACGAAGATGGAAATCCAATTGCACCTGTGGTGCCCCCACCCATCCCTCCCCAACCTAAAGATACTTTCATGGAAATTCCATTGCCTTATTTTGACAAAGTGAAATATGGTGTGATTGAAGTAATACAAGAATGTTTGCCTGATTTGGATGAGTTTCAAGTGTATGATGAATTCGTACTGTGTCGAGACGTGATAAAAGGGTATGATGGAGCATTGCAAGCAATGTTGGTGTGGTATAGTGCCAAGGGCATTGAGCTTGAAGACAAAGACTTCGCCGTGCTAAGATATGAGCAATGGAGAGAATTATGGAAAGACGCCCAAATTCCAACGGATGTGTTAGACCCAAAGTTGATAGAGTCGATGTGGCACAAAATGGTGGCTGAATACCAGAGGGTCGGGTCGTACCAATTGGATGCATACGGTTTTTATGCTGCAATTATTCATTTGGCCTCGACATTGTATGACGGATGTGGATCCACCCCGGATTTGCGTTGCCTTGGGGAAATGGTCGCGCATTTCATTAAGGAGCTCATGATTCCCAATTTTGGGGTTTTGTTGAAACCAAAGCTTGAGGACCTTCACAATGTTGAGGACTTGGATTTCAAATCAACGTGGTCTGAAATTGGGGACACGACGCGGAGAGCCCTTGCTATCCATCAAATGGAGGAAGAAACTCCAAAGGTGCAAGACAACCAAGAGGAGGAAGGTGCGGATGAAAAGAGGGGTTCAATCCTCGAAGGGCTCGAGGCCCCCCCGCCGCCGCCGCCGCCACCTCCTCCTCCGCCAGAGCCCGAGAAGAAGAAAGACCCGGCAGGGAAAGAAGTCGTGGTCGTCGAGTATGCGGAAAGCTCCGCACAAGTTTGCGTGCCTGAAACCGTGAAGAGCTTATATTCTTATTTCAAGAAATGGGAGATTCTAGGACCAAATTGGAACTGCGAGGCAGCAGCTGTGGCAATAATCTACTCACTGCAAACGAGCACGGACATCCAAGAGTTCCAACGACTCCCGACCGACCCTCTCACATTTGGGCTCATCGAATTGCGGAGGATGTTGTTAGTGTCTTCACATCATGCCTACCTACAAGTCATCACGAAGCGGGTGTCGGAACCTTCGTTTTTCCGGACACATACACGGAGTTGCTTCATCCGCGCTGGGATCGCCAAGCCTTTGTACAGCAACTACGAGGAGAAGAAGCAATATCTGCGTACAATTTGTTTCCGTTACGGTGGAAAGCCACCTCCACAACCTCCTGTTTTTGAAAAGAAATAATTTAAAAAATTGCCCAAGTCTCACTAGATCTCATGCAACTAGTCCAATGTCATGTTGCTTCAAATTGTGAGAGAGAGAGAGCGCATTGTGTATGCACAATTTGCATGATGTATGTGTAGTGGCTCACTCTCACCACTTTTTGTTGCAACCTCTTGTTCAAACTGATTGAGAATTTTGATGGAATTCAAGGCTTGGGTTCTAATACATGATCTAGATGCCCTTACATGCAAATCTGATACTAAGTATATTGATCATAAATATCACGTATGACCAAATTTTTATTTTTCTCCTTGACATAACGGATTGCACTAAACAAAGTTTCAAACCTAAAGATATAAAAAGTTGCGATTTCGAGATTCAGTGACGACTCAAGGTAATTGCGCACATAGGTCATAACTTTACATTGAGCCCCGTAGAACTTTAAGGGTTAATTTTGCACCTCACACACTTGGTCCCGACGCTATTTCACATTGGTGTTTGGCAATCAACTGCACATGCAATGAGTGATCATCCGCGTGTCCTTTCGGGCTTTGATGTAAAGGCTGCAAAAGTTTAGAATTCCAGGGACGAGGTTTACAGATTCATAATGGCCAGAGTTGGGTGGGTAGTAGGGTTTTAATGCTGCAGGTGCGGTGAAGCTGTCAGCCGGACACAGATTCACACAGTAGGCCATTGACATATTGAAACGTAGGAATGTTCCAACTGCAACCATAGATAGGTAAGTTATCAGTTTAACAGATTATCAGACCTTGGTCCTGACTCCTGAGTCCTCACCTTTCTTCTAGCTTTCTCACTTATTTTCCATGTGTCATTAAATTTTTCTTCCACAATTCTGCTCGTCGAGGACTTTGAATTCGCAAATTTTCAAATTGTGCCAGAATATGGATTTCCAAATTCCAAAAATTAAAGCCTCAGGGTCTGCAAGGTGAGTCGTACGGTGCCCTGAGGTTTGATAATGCATACTTTTGAGTTCCAACTGGTCTTGTCCCGTCAACAATGGTGTGTCTTCATGTATGAGCGAATGTGCACTAGTGTGGGAGGGGGGGGGGGGGGGGTGGAATGTCGCCTTACGAACACAACGACATTGGCCATACCTCGTCGACGTCACCCACCTTCCTGCATTCAACTTGTGTTGGGGGTGATGAAAAGTACCTACTGTCGATGATATTTTTCTACTGTCCACTGTTCCGGGTTTTCACTCAAATGGTACATCTGTGAGTCCAGTACATCTCGCCGAATTTCACTGCAGTGCCCGGGAAGTTTTTGGGCATAGTCGGTCAAGATCCTAGTGATTCTAAATCCAACCAGTTACATGTTGGCCTCTTCCAGTTTTGCTTTATTCATTTGAGGTATATGCTATAGATTCCTCTAAAACGATCGGTAAATTTCATGAAGTCTTGAACTTCAACTGGTTATTTCCCGAACTCAACCGGATCATCTACAACTAACCGCCGGTTCTTCCCGGACACAATTTCGCTGGTGTGAGAGGAGAGACGTGGATAAGGCAGAGCGTCTATCGTCACTCTGCTGAGTCTGCTCCTCTCTCCCTCCCTTCGCTCGGCTGCGTGTCCAGGTAGAGAGATGTCCTCCCTTCGCTCGGCTGCTGCCTTCATCGTAGTCCAGATTGCTTGTCCAGGTAGAGAGATGTGGCATGTGTGAGGAAACCCTACCAGACATCACTCCAAGGGTTTAGGCGCTCCAGGGCTCGTTAGTAGATTGATTTTATTGTGCTTCAATTGCACTCCAGGGTTCGTTAGTAGAGTGATTTTATTGTGCTTCAATTCCTCTCGCGTGCACGGAGATGCGATTCGGGCAGTTGGCGTTGAGAGAATCTGCATGAAGAGAAGAACCCTAGAAGATTTGTGGGTGCACTGGTGGATGTGGCTTACATTTCCATCGTGGGGCTCCTCAGTAATGGTCACGTTTGGGGAGATGGAGAGGGAAATGAGTGACTTTCTGCTTTGTCGAACAATTGATCTGCGCGGAGAGTTGCAAATCTCGCTTTCCATGTCTCCATAGCCACCAGTGGTTTCTCTTTTGCTATAATTACCTGTGGATTTCTCATCGAAGCTTTGAAAGCTTTGATTGGTCCTAAACCCTATGATCCTACCGTCATTGGTGCGTTGTGAGTGGTGGGCACGATATCATCTAAACCCTAAAGTTACCGTACCCCCCTATACCCAATTTACTTTCAACTCTCAAGTTACATTTTAAACAATTCACCTTGGCATTACCACCAAAACAAATTTCACCATAACTTAAAAGGAACTTTCATCCGTGTTGTGCCCACAACAACGGAAAATGTTAAAAATGAATCCTACTAGACATGTATCGTGTCATTCGACATTCAAGCCAATGTCGTCTTATAATGTCGGACTAATGTCGAGGGCTGCGATAGTCCGAAGCACCCAAAGAGCAAATTTCAGAAGTGTATTTTATGTCGCTTGAATGACATTGACACGACATTCCACCCCCCCCCCTCCCGCACTAGTGGTGTTTCATTAGTTCACTCGGAGGTTGCCTTGTTAGAACCAAAGTTTGGTGTGATTACCCATTGTGTTTAAGAAGATTTTTAGCATTATTAATAATTAAATTCAACAGAAAAATTAAAGGAAGAATCCACAAATAAAAGAAGAAAGTGAGATTTTACATTAGATGAAATATAAAAAATTATGATTTTTGCATTGACACTTTAAATAAAGACCATGATTTCAAGAATCCTGTTTGTAATCCTGCCTAAACCATAAAAAACTTAGACTGTAAAGTGCCAATAACAAATATTGGAAAACCATAATTATGGGTAAAGAAGTGCCCTTAGAGTGGGGTATACACCCTAAACTCCGTAATATCAACCTCCATAATGTCACACACTTTCTAATATCCCGAAACCCTAGGGAACGGATATGCGTAGTTCAAATCTCACTCCTTATTGTCACCTTTCTGTCCCTTATATCACGAATTTTGTCATTAGTGCAAACCACCAAAGAAGTCAACCCACACCCTTGCATTGCACCATGTGTCAATATGTGGAGTGTCACCTTCTTGTTCTTATTCTTCTTCTTCTTATGCCACTTGTTGAATGTTGGTGCATGCATCCGCCACATCGCCCAGGAAGGCGAAGTGGCGTGGACCACACCACACCATTTAATATGTTGCACTTTTGTGTCATTCCATAGTGTCACATGCTACACTAATTCACTAGTATCACGCATCCATGTTAACACTACAAAACTCCGTAATATCCCGTGCACTTTGGTTGCCACAGGTGTGATGCTACGGAGTTTAGAGTGTATTAGGTAGTCTTGTTGAAGGCCACTTATCCACAAATCCCATATTGAGTGCACTTCACCTTCAAGGTCCAAAATCCAATATATATGTTCACTTCCATCAAGTAAATAAGCAATTGACTGGGATTTCATTTTCAAAATGAACCCACCAATATGTAATTAACTTGGAAGTCAAAAATATTACACAAAAATATAATTTTTGTGACTTACCATTGAAAGGGTCTTTGTCATTTTAGAATGGAACTAAAATTAGTGATTTGTTTTTATATGTTAAATATTATAATATTACACTATTTAACACTATTTTAATATGCTGTAATATTTTAGTTAATACCTTCTATTTTCACAAAGTTGTCATATGCATTTAGACTAAATAAGTGTGATTGAGTGTAATTAAGTCTAATTAGTTCTAATTGAGCCCAATTAAATCAAAAAACATGCTTACCAAATTAATTAAGCCTAATTAATTATAAAATGTACCTACTGGGATTAATCATGATTTACTGATTTTTTGATATACCATTGAAAGGGTCTTTATCATTTTAAAATGGAACTAAAATTAGTGATTTATTTTTATATGTTACATATTATAATATTTTAGTTAAATACCTTCTACTTTCACAAAGTTTTCATATGCATTTAGACTAATTAGGTGTAATTGAATGTAATTAAGTATAATTCATCTTGATTAATCCTAATTAAGCCCAATTAATTCAGAAAGCATGCTTAATTAAAAATCAGTATATCAGTAAATCATGATTAATCTCAATAGGTACATTTTATAATTAATTAGGCTTAATCGATTTGGTAAGCATGTTTTTTGATTTAATTGGGCTCAATTAGAACTAATTAAACTTAATTACACTCAATCACACTTATTTAGTTTGAATGCATATGACAACTTTGTGAAAATAGAAGGTATTAACTAAAATATTACAGCATATTAAAATAGTATAATAGTATAATATTTAACATATAAAAGACAAATCTCTAATTTTAGTTCCATTTTAAAATGACAAAGACCCTTTCAATGGTAAGTCACAAAAATTATAACGTCATTGCTAATGAGGATTTTGTAATATTTTTGACCTCCAAGTTAATTACATGCTTTATTGGTGGGTTCACTTTGAAAATGAAATCCCAATCAATTGCTTATTTACTTGATGGAAGTGAACATATATATTGGATTTTGGACCTTGAAGGTGAAGTGCACTCAATATGGGATTTGTGGATAAGTGGCCTTCAAGAATGCAAGGCAATGGTTTTTTCGAAGTCGGGCGGGCGGGCAACAGTTTTCGGTCGGGTCCAGAAAATCTGGATTTTCTGGACGGGCGGCTGCCCCTGCCCAGATCTGACAGTCCGAAAAGTTCGTAGGGGGGAACTTTACCCCTAAAGGACCAAACATGATTTGGACCGATTTGAAGGAAATTCGAGCCACTGTCATGTATGGGATGGTGCATAGAGCGTAGCAAACATTTGATGGTTTCCAACCGTATGGAATGGTTGTTAGCTTTATCAAGTACGATAGGGGAAAATATCCATCCCTTTATGTAAATTTTGTCCATTAAGATTGATATGTCTTTTGATGGTTCGATGGTATTCTTGAGTTGCCCGAACATTGCCTGACCACTTTGAACATGTCTTGCCATTATTATATATATATTTTTAGGCAACATTTTGGAACGACACTGAAAGTCACGGACTTGGGCAACTATTAGTGCTAACAAACCGTCATTTCAATCTAATTTGTTGGCTATATGGGCCTTGCTTTATATACAACTACAAAATCATGAAAATATTGCGATTGTTTAAATAATATACATGTATAAAACTGCACTGAAATCCGTACGGTGGATGTATGCAACAAAAACCAATAAGGGTATGCATAATTTTTTTGCAAATTTATGATGTCATTCTTGAATTTAAATGTAATTTAAACTACTTAGGAAGTTGTGGATGGCGGGCACACAAGGAAAAAGGGTGTGGACAATGGAGATTCTTATCCCACCCTTTCGTACCGTGGCCCACAACCATTTATATATTCCAATCTCAATATTGCATGCCCCATACCACCCTCTTTCATGGCTATAGTGTCATTATATATCCCCTCTATGTACGTGCCACCCCCTCCCCCCATACATCACACCCTTTACATAATAAAAAATGGGGCCACATAATGGTTGCCCAAGACTCCACCATGGTGCAAGTTCATTGGATACTATGAACAGTTTCGGGCAGTTGTATAGTGCCAAATAGTGCATTTTGAACATTTACATCACATTTACAAACACCAAATTATCGTTTTTTTGAAAAAAAATTTATGGGCTGCATTTCTCTGTCCATTGCGCATCCATTGCAATTGTTTTCATTCACATCGGTGCAAATCTTTGACTTCTAACCTACACAAAAATACCAAAAACGTCCAAAATTGGATGCCTGGTCCTTTAGGGGTTAACGTCCTCCGTAAGTAGATCATTGAAGGAATGATAGAATCCTCAAAATATAAGTGAATAATGTAATCTCCAACCCAGTGTATAGACATTCTTCAGTCTGAACTAGTGATTGCAACATTGAGATTCTGAGCGTAAGCATATAAGATGAGGAAGAGTGTTCATGATGTTTTTGGTAATGTCAAAGCTGTTCAATCAGGACACTGTGAGGGTAGGCTGAACTTGGACAGGTGCATTCACTCTCTAGTGAAGGTGGCATAGTCTCTGGAGCACACGACACTGATTATCCCAATTAGTGCGTGTTACTATTTGGAGTTACGCAGTGCAGTAACGTCTTACTCAGGAGTTCAATTTTTGCTAACGAAAGTTCAATAGGTTGTTATGACATTATAGAACATGAATGACTTTGCTTGGTAAAATATTATATTCTCATTAAGTAGTTATAGCATTGTGTAATTCTGAATGGTAACACATACTAATTGGGATAATCAGTGTACTAAAACTATACAATAGGTACATATTGTGCAAAAATTAAGCGTTTGTAAATTCTTAATCAACCTGACCTAAATTTCCAAGCTTTTTTTTTTCTTTTTTTTTGAAACATAGGAGGTGCTTGACCACCTGGCTTGTTTCCGTCAAGTAGATAGACAATTTCATGGCCAGGAATCGAACCGCCAACCACTCTGTTCAGTTTGGGTACCTTTCCACTATCATCCGGTAGTTTAGGGTCATCTCGGACCAATTTCCAAGCTCTTTCAGGATGCGCCCTGAGACAAATGAGGGGAACAAAAGGTAGATATGAACCATCTCGAAATAGGAGGTGAATCACAGTACCCCACGCGCACATAGAATATTGTGTGTTCACACTGAACGAATATATGTGTACAGACATCATGTGACATGTATTACTTAAACACTGCAACGAGCAAGCTCAATTCAGATTTCCACCGATTCAAACGCTATCTTGAACAAACTTCAATCATCTGGCCATACATTGTCACATTTTGACAAAGTGCTAGAGAGGATTGACGCTTTTGTAGCCAAGAAGCACGACAAATGGGTGGCTCCAGCAACCGAGCAAAGGCATTAGTTGTTGCTGCCATGGCGGCAGCCGTGGTGGCATCATGTCATGTTGGTGTGGCTACTGTGGAGGCGATAACCTATGGTTCGAGTTCCAATGCAGCACCCAGTGCTGGCTTGCTCATGTGGCCTGTAGGAGGCCTGGTCATCTGCCTGGTCGTTACAGTTACTGCCGGCTTCCTAAGTTTATGATCAGATTTTGCATTGCGGAATTTCGTGGATGTCATCAGTTTGTCAGATTTTTTCCTTACATCAGATTTAAAGTTCAGCTTTTTCAGAATTACTGATCTCTGAATCCTGAAAGCAAGGCACCATGCGTATACCATGTAATGCAATAAATGAAAAGTACGTAGACAGGTAATGCATGTGTCCTGATGTGCATGAGTATGATTTATAGAGAAATGGGATGTTTGTTCTTCATGTTCCCAAATTTGTAATTGTAACTGTCAAATGTTTCGTGTGCTGTTTAGGTTGTTTTTTCCCATTCATTCTTGATCTCAGCCTGAATACAGACCATTATACCTGATTTCATTAGTGGTCATTAAGTGCTGTCAGATGCCTAAGGAGTAGTGTCCCATGCCACTTCAAACTATTTTAGCAGTGTCAACCGACCTTTTTTTAGTGAGCAGGGACCATTTTGTTTGCATGACCACAAAATTCCCATAGTGATGCGTCGACCTTGGAAGTTAACATATGATTGTGGAAAATGATAATTTCATACTCCATCCTTGAGCCTTGTATATATAGTCACATCCAGCATGCAGCCATTCAAAATGCACTAGACTCCATCCAGGGTGAAGCTAGGTACCGCATCTTGGTGTTCTGAAACCGAAGTGCTGTAAATACCGTTTATGTGTGATTTCTTTGAAAATCTGATGTTCAGGATAATGGTGGCACTTTGTTATGGGATTCTGCAAGCTCACTCATGAACCTCCTCACTAAACCACGTGGCTTAAGAAAATTAGCCGGGATGGCACCTCTCCTTTGCCAGCACGGCTAGGAAGCTTGTGGGATGTGAAATGCCAAGAAATAAAGTAAAGATTGTTAACATCCTCTCCAAAGTATCAATTCTTGCCCCTAATGCAGCTGGATGAGTAGCACACGATCAGGAGGAGGAGAAACTTGAAAGATATTTCTGCACCCCCTGTCATGAAGAAATAGATATGGGCTGTCAATTCTGGTGTTTGCTTCTCCGAGAGTTTGGAAGGTGACTTAGGAAGGCAGGAACTGCCCTGAACAAAAAGAGCTTGCACACTTGTTGGGAATGCATCTTCGCTCATCCATCTTCATCTCGCTGTCGTACTAAAATGGAATCAATGTGGTCAAAGACATCTGAGAGTATAAACCAGCTCACTAGCACTTGGTCGGTTTGCCTATTTTCAATTCCTCCTCACCTGCAAGTAGTGGTGGAGGGTGGAGGATGGAGGTGTCCATGTGCACACCTTTCACTTTGGGAGCGATCGCTGGTGAAGGCATCAAGAATTTGGCCTCTTCCATGTGAAACTCGTACTCATCCCTTCTTTTGGACATTTCGGAATCCCTACAGTCCATCCCCGAATTTTACCAAGACGAAACTTCCAAGCACACACACCCATGAGCTTGCTCGTAGTGTGCACAAAGAATGAACAGAATATAAGACACCTTAAAATAGGCGACGTATCTCACTGCACAGAGCGTTCACACGGGAGACACCAATCAGCCTCTCCCATCGGCTTTCTATGCTTCATGGGCTTAAGTAATAAGACGGATTGATTGTAACATCACATGTATGCAAAATCTTCATTGTCCACCGATTATGGCAGAGAGGAAAGATCTGAAGAGCCCTTCTTCATTTTGAGGTTCCAACTGGTTGTCAAGTGCCTCCTCGTTGCTCTTGCAATCGACTTTGACAATTCGACGAAGAACAGAAACAGCATACGTACCATCGATGGATGGCCGCTGTCATTCGGCCAGGATTTTTGTCATGGCTGCAGCCATTGTGGCATGTGTAGGCGTGGCTATGGTGGAAGCGCAAGGCTATGGTGGTGGGAACACTCCGCTGCTCCCAGTGGTCTTGGTTCCAGTACATCCAGTGCTGGGTGGCTGTGCCCAGCCTCGCTGCTTGTGAGCCTTGTTGCATTTTCCACTGCCTTTCTCCATTTGTGATCAAGCCCATCATTTTTCCAGTCGGAATCTGCCGGCATCTCATGGGCCACGTCGCAGTGGTGCAGACTGGTTTGTGTGATGAATTTACGGAAACAGAGTGTGTACAGAATACAAAGTGATAGGGGAATCTGAGTTAGAGAGGGCGATGAGTTTGTCACTGGTGGTAGAGCGAAGAGGCGCTGTATGGATATCACTTGATGAATCCTTATGGCAATGGATCTGTTCTATGGGTTGCAATAAATGGGTTTAGTGCAAATGGCAATTATGCATCCTACATTGTCTACTTGCATCCAACAATGATTGTGAAATAAAATTTACGAAAACTAGTGTGTACAGAGTAGGAAGTGACAGGGGAATCTGAGTGATGATTTAGTCACCGATGGCAGATCCAAGAGGCGATGTTTGGATCTTACTTGACGATTCCTGATGGCAAAGTATCTGTTCTATGAATTGCAATAAATGGATTTCGTGCAAAAGGAAATACATTCTACATTGTCTACTCAAGTAGAAATTTTTTCTGTGGTGCATTAATTTAGTTAACTGGTCTTGACTGATTCTCTCGTCCATTGATGGACATTGATTTGTCTCACACATTGTTTTGTTCTGTTTCATTCCAGTAAGCTATGCACTGTGCAGTGTCCGACATTGAAGAAATTTTTCGTACATAGTATCTTCCAGATCATGCGATGATTGTTTGTTTAAGCACAGGACGATTCTGTAACCTTTGCTTCTTCACGTACATCTCAAAATTTTCCAGATTTCGGTTTCTGGAAATCCAAACTACAAACATATTCTAGGATTTCAAGTCGAAATACGAGGGAGCAAAAATGTTCTGCACTATTGATGAGTGCTGCAAAACCTTGCATTGATTCTTCATAGCACATTGCTTTTCATACGATAATGATCTACAATCGTCTAAAACATTAAAACAACGTACATGTTGACTGCCCTGCTTCGAACGAAACTGCCACAATCTGGGATTGCACGGAAAGAAATGATAATGAGGATTCTTCTGAATCTATTTCTTCTGATTGGAGCAGCATAAATAGATTGTAGAGAGGGAGGAAAGGAATAAGATGGCTCAGCAGACAGATGGAAGTATAAAAGACTCCCGCATTGCTCATGCAACGGTAACTTTGTCCCGCACTGAAGATCAGAAACAGTCGCAAAATCAAGAGCAGAGGAATCTATTGACCTAGACCAACTTGGGCGTCGTGTCGAAAGTGTGGGTCACTCTCATCAAGGACTGGGCAGTAATGTCAGCTCTGAGCTTAGTGGTCTTTGGTTTTTGGGAAGATCCCCAGAGAATTCAGGCACAGCCCCCGGGAGTCGCAATAAGCCTAACCATGCAAATGGCCATTTGTTGCCGTATGACTTCGACTCAACCATCTTGACTTCGCTGTTATATCGAAAAGGAAAGTAGGTCAAGACATCCGAGAGGATGCATCTCACCACTTTCTCAGGTGGCCTCGTCTCACCAGACTCATCCTCGTACCTTTGTAATAACTCCTGGGTACTAATACCTGACCACTTAAGTTTGAATGTCTGCATCTCCTGAGCACTGGGCTTTCTTAGCCTCAGATGCATCCAATATACAAATGTAAGACTACTTTGGGAGGGATATATTGATCGAGATTCATTCCTGCCACTAATGGTACCCGCGAACCATGACATAACCCTTTGTCTCTCGGCAGATGTCATAAATCCTCCTTCTGGCCATTGACTACAATCACTGGGAATTGGCTCAAGTTGTCTCATCATGGGCTGCTGTGGACGAACTTTTCGAAGCACAGGCAGCTCATAGGGAGCGCATGGAAATGGTGGTCGAGGGCGATAGACTACATGCACACCTTTCATGTTATGGCTGCCCGCAGGTCGCCATGGTGGCTTATAGTATGGATACAAGGGTTGCACACCGCAAGCAAAAGCAAGGGAGAGTGGAAGGGAATCAGGAGCTCGTCTACGCAGGTTTCTCTTCACCCTTCGCACATCCATGCGGTCCCACCCATAACAAAACATACTGGCTTGAGAAGTAGAACGCATTAATATAGGTTTTGGAATGAATTGTAGAAGGACGAACCTCTTCGCTTGCTTTCCAGCCTCTGTAATCCCGGCTTCAAAGATGGCCTTCCTAGCTTTTAAAACAGCCATCTGTATACGTTCACATGTCACTTGCAGGGCGTCATTCTTCTCTTGGCGTCTCGCAAGCTTCAGGTCTTGGTCTTCTGTCTGTGCACCCGTTTCTCGTTCACAATCTAGAAGCTCCGCCTGAACACGCAGAAACTCCTCCTCCAGTTTATGTTGGAATATAAGCCTCTGGTACCTCTCCACATAGTGTCGGATGCTGTTCTCCATAAAATCACTCAAGGGATCGGCTATTAGGCCTCGACAATAGATTGATCGGCAAAAGCAGAGCTCTGCATTTGCTCCATTTTGGAGACCGGTCCATCTGCAATACAAGAAGTACACAGAAGTCACTGTACTGCATGAAGGTATCAACGACAGATTTGACATTAAATCGTCACACGAATACACTGTCATCGTTGTAAATCTAAATGGTTAGTTATAACAAATTGACATGCTGTGTCGTATTTTCAATTCGAACACACAAATAGCTCGAGGTTAATTTACAACTGGATTTAGGACCCACTTGTAGTCAAATGCGAGAGCCTCCTTTGACATGATTCTCCACAGAGTCCTACCCACCCAGTAAACCCTGCCGTTTGACCAACTGCATATTACAACCCGTTAGTGCCAAAGCACATTGATGGCTGAGAGGCTCGATAAGTGAGTGGCATAACCTTACCTTAACAACCGCAATATCAATGATCTGCTGTTACATTGCTCTGTGGCGTAGCTCGCACTGGCTCATTCTGTATTTCAGTCACTAGTGTGGGGCATTCAGCTACTGCAGATAAAACCTAAGAGTTTCAAGAATGTTATATTTGGAGACAAGTCTTTGCATGATAAGGTCAGATACAGTGTTAGGGAAGCTCACCATGGGCCGACAGCAATATTGGGATTGCAACTATGGTTTGCCATTCCAGAGAAATGGGTGGATGGATCCACCACATATGTCACCTCACCTGGAATTCCAGGTAAATTCGTGCTGGACCCTGGCCACGAAACCAAAATTGCATAGTGCTGGTGAGAGGGACAGTGTTCCACAACCTGCTGGAATTGGGAGTCGCTCATTACGTGCCCACAAACTACGAATGCCAATTTCTGATATGGGAGATCATCAACGGTGTACAGCTCTCTTCCGAGCGCTCCATTTCTCACATCCAAATTTGGTAGAGTGGCAAAACTGTTGCAGCAAAACCCATGGCAAACGCACTCAAACCCACAGATCTTCATTGCAGTGCGGCACGAACACGTATCAGAACATGTCTCCAATCCTAACACATGGCAGTTACACCTGTATCTTGCCATTGCTCTATTCAAATTAGCGCCTGCCATGCACAATTCGTAGTTGCCAGTGAGGTTTTCATCAACAGATGCACTCACTATCCGCGAAACACCTGCCTCAAGATACATCATCTCTAGTTTGCGACACTGTGCCTTGCTCATATATTTTCTTCTGGTTCCTATCTTCTCCTGATCAGGATTTCTTTTGAAAGCTGGGCAGTCTATCTCGCCAAATGTTACTCTGGCCGCACCCATAGTGAGGACTCCAGACTCCTTTCACCACAGGATCCGGTTCTGCTGTTATCTTTCCTTTATCCCTGTTTCGGAGTGTACATGTCGAATTTCCTATCCTTCATATGCCTTGTCACAGTACTAATTGCTCATTCTGAAGCATGTTAAGGAATATTGACTTAATTATTTGCAAGAGCCTCATACCGGGAAATGATTCTCTTTCCATCCTGATGTACAGGAGTTATCTCGTCAGTGAATCCTTCGAAGGCATTGACGCATGCCCTTTCAATTATGCTCTTTCAGAGCTCGCACCCTTTCAATTGAGCTTAATTTCTCGTAAAGCATCACTGCATTCAGCTCTGATCGTGGGCTATGCTTGCGGCTATCCTGTCCCTTGACAAACTCAACCTTCTAAAGCGCCATTGGAGCACTCCCATCTCCTGTACACGTTAGAGACCCAAAACCAAAAGTTAACTGCACCCTCAAGTTGCGGATGTGTAATTGTGAGCCTCTTGGGGCTTCCATCCACCTGAGGAAAATAAGGTCATCTCTTTTCGCTTCCAAGTAACGAGACTTTGTTAAGGTTTAAGGGCGAGGAAGGATTGCTAACCGCGGAATTGGAGGTCTGGTTGCCTTTTGAGGGAAGTTAGCCAGAGGACCGAGATGAGGCTTTCCGGTTAACATGTCAGATCTGTCCATTGATATGCCACATCTGTCAGTGTTGGGCATTGGAGTTGATACCGAGTTGGGAGATGAAGTTAAATTCTCTACTGTTCTGTTTTGCTGATAAGTATCTGAGGAAGGCGCTGTCCGGAAGCATAGCCTATGGCCAAGCCTCCTTAGAGGTGAAAGTAGGGCGCTCCTAAATGTGGTGCATTGTTCGACCACCTGCTCGGCCGGAGCAGGTCGTGATGCCTTGGCCCGAGTGACAGCCGCTATCATATGCTCGATCGTGGCTTTTAGTTTAGCATTGTCATCCTCGTTCTTTATTAGCTCTACTTCAAGGTCTGTCGTCTTTGCAAATGTCAAAGCTTTGGACTGATGTTGCAATGTCTTTTCTGTATTCGCATACCTTTTCTGAAGGCGTGCAATCTCTCTGTCGTAGTGTATGATGGTAAAAGCCATGAACGTGCTCTGAGGATCGGCAATGAATCCACGACAAGAAGCTTGTCTGCAGAGGCAGATTTCTGCAAACTCCATGGCGTTGCCGGTGCCAGGCCATCTGGGAAATAATCTGTTTTCAGGTGAATTTGCAAGAATTCCCTGGCTGCTTGAAACATTCACTGACTTCTCAATGAATATAACATGTACAACAAAAGATGAATAAATGCATATGTACAAGTGATTGGAATCTTGTCAACTAACACTTATGTCACATCATTTCCATAGTCAAGGACCTACTTGTAATCCAAAGTGAGAGCCTCCTTCGCCATAACACTTCGCTTCGTCCGGCCCACAGCATAAATTCTCTTATTGGCCCAGCTGCATGCCATCGTTTCGATATTCAGTTAATGTCGGATACAAGAAGTGATGCCATTTCATTAACAAACCGCTTCTTTAAAGAGCTGTGGCTTCAAAGCACTGTCAGTATGAGCTTGCGTTGTCCGATGACTGATGCATCTTCATTGCATAATCTCAAGCCACTAGATATTGAACAATGTGAAGGGGGAGGTACAGAATCAATCTGACCAGGCTTGTATGACAATGTTGGGTTCGCAGCAGTGATTTACAGCTCCTGTCATGTCGTCGAAGGGGTCAATTACATACTTATCCATATCCGGGCTACCAGGGAGGTCCTGGAGAGAACCTGGCCAAGAAACTCGTACCCCGTAGTGCTTCACAGGTTTGTGGAGCAGCTTCTCATGGTACCGTCTATACTCGGGGACAGTCATGAATGGCCCACAGACCACGAAGCAGATGCGATGCTGGGGTAGGTCACACTTGGTATACAGCTCCTCCCCTAGAGCTCCTTGCCGGATATTCAACTGGGGTGTATAGAAGAAGCTGTTGCAGCAAAACCCGTTGCACCCACACTCCACACCGCAGCTCTTCCATTTAGCCTGACAAAGGCACAGAGCTGTGCATGTTCTGTTGCCTATCACCCTGCATTTGCAAGACACTTTCGCAAGCTCTACACAGACATCTGGTTTCGCTTGCAAGAGCTTCTTATCACCTCGGAGCCTGGCATCTACGGCCGCTGTGGCAGCTCTGGCATTTCCCTCTGGCAGGTGAGCCTTCCAGTCGCTTCTTGTTTCTCGAGGAACCCAATTTGGAGTCCATATGCATTTTGTTCTTGGCACTCGTTTCGACTGTGGAGTGGGACTGGACTCGTGCCCTCTCATCCATTCTTCGGCAAATGGTTTCATGTTGGCTCTAATTTTCCAAGCCTGCTACCAGCTGGCTTGTGTGCACCACCACGTAACAGTTTCGCCAAATCCGCTTGGAATGTAACTCCTTGAATGCACCACATGAGTCTGCAAAGTTTCCATGGGAGGATCAACAGCTACATTCGATTTTCCTGACCATAATCAAATGATTCACTATTCCGTTCTCCATTCTTCTTGACCTTCCTCGTCACAATGCCCCTTGACCACTATCACTCCACCTTTTCAGCCTCTGCCACTTCCTTCCTTCCTACTTCCCCCATTTCTCTTCACTTCCAGTCAGGTGCACCCTTTCATCGACATACCCCTTCACCGCCGGCCACCCAACTCCTTACTGTACCATCACCCTCAACCTTGAAAATTTCTTCACAAATCTCTAGTACCAACTCGCTGTGCCAAACCATAACAAACCATAACTACTTCCCTACATTGAGCACTTGTGCATAGAGATCCCCAAGAAGTACCTCCTGCTGCGACATCGGATCCTTTCACATTTTCCTTCACTGTCATAATCAATTTTCCTCCACTATCCTTCTCCCGAACGTCTTAAAATTCAGTGACCAAGCACGGATTCAGGTTTGTCCAAAGCTCGTGGATTTTACGAGCGTAGAGGATAAGTACTATGGTTGTAACGTTTTTCGCAGAATACGGTATATGAACCTCAAAGGGGATGTAGCTCAGATGGTAGAGCGCTCGCTTAGCATGCGAGAGGTACGGGGATCGATACCCCGCATCTCCAGAAAATACCACTCGACCTTTTTCTTCGCTTAAACCTTAAGAGGAAGCGTAGAAGGCACTCATAGTGGAGAGTAAACGTCGTTTAACCTTTGTGGGTATTCTACAACAATTAATATTCTGCAATCCAAAAGCTTAACTGTTGCAAAAGCAAGCTGGAATAGAGTGTGTGTGAGACATTTATGCAAGTTACTAAGAATCATGATGAGTTCCCCATAAGACCAAAGATGTGTGTGCCAAGAGAATTCTATTTCAGATGCAGCTGTGAAAACACTGATAGGAAAACCGAATCTGGTTCAAAAAAGAGCAGCCAATGTGGAAGTGACATTCCCAATGTCAATACCTGGAAGGATTTGCATCTAACTCTGACCTATTGAGGAGCTCAGGAGGGCTCTTCAGCTCCTGGGTCGTTCTAAAATAACGAGCTGGTGGCATTCAATCTGTGAGAGCAGATGGGAACTGACTAACAACTACGCTAAACATCTGATTTGGTGTGGCATTAAAAATGGCATGCCATGTTAATTAGAGTGATTTTCATGACTTGTCATGAAGCACCAAGTGTCAAATGACACCCTCTCTAGTTGCCACCCAGTGGTTGCAAGACAACCAATGTGGGTCAATGGTGGAATAGTGCGGGCCACACTAAATCAGATATTTAGTGTAATCATTCGAAGCTGACTACACTACAGGTGTGGATTACTGACATTACATTTCTTGCTTCCAAGAGTCTGCCCCTGAGGCTGAACAACGATTATGCAGTTGAAACCAATCTGTACACAGTAAGAGAGACACAGAATAAGAGGACAAATCTAAGCCAGAATGTCCAATCATCTACAAGCAGCTAGATCTTCACCCCAATCCACAGCATACACTACCGGAAGATAACATTTTCCAAGAAGAATGTTGTAGCTCAGGAGTGAGAGATATACAGATTCTCTCCTCACAAATCTATGAGGAAATAGACATGCAAATTATTTATAGATGCTTGGTGAGGTTACATGATGGAGGGAGACACACACACGCACCTTAATTATTGGAGACGCCACACCGATGAAATGTGCTTGAGCTTTGACCTGGCCAGCGAGTGTCATAGGGATGGCGTTCACAGCCGCATCTTTCAGCAACATGAGCCCCGTGCCTTTGAGCACATTTACCTGGTCTACCACCAGCGTTGCCTTCATGGTTGAGTTGGCCTTAGGGGCCTGCTCGAAGGCGGGGATGGTGGAGTTTCCCAGAGCCATGTCTTGGTACGAGACATCCACGTCCGTGGGCTCGTACGAGATTGTCAAGCGGTTCGGGTTGTAAGCTGTCAGGTAGGCCGTCATGTTCATGGACATGAGGACTTTCAAACCGAGTAGACCTTGATGCTCTTGCTCCACCTGCACATATTGCCCACTCTCATCTTCCTCAGAACTCTCGTAAAACATTCCTCACCTGCAATGTGGCTAATAAAACACTGTCTTGCTGAATGCAAGTTACTCTCTCTAGCGCCAAAAGGGGTCAGCGTCTTCATAACATGATTTGGAATTGCTAAGATATTTTTTAAGCAATATTCTGAACCTGCTTTCGTATAACAAGCATTCTAAAGATTTGCTATAATTTCTAAAAAAGTTTAGAATTGATCCAGAACTGAAGTAGTGACCCCTGCTTCCCGAAAAATAGCCTCTGGTTAGATTTAAGAACGACATTTGAAAGAGCAAATATTTTCCTAACTGTACACAACTGGTATCAATGGATAATTCCTCTCAATGCCCTCTTTCCGAGCATGCTGCTCTTTTTTGAAATAAAAAATCATCAATTCAGTAGAAGTATCAGAAGTTATCTAGAAAAAAAAGCTGTTTTAAACGGGAGAGTTGCCACCTGGGCTCAAGACTCAACAACTGAAGCAACAGAACTGTTTTCAGCAACTGAAAAAGGTCTTTTTATGAAGGATCTCCGACATCCTTCGAAGAAGGTCTTCCAGGATCTTAGTAGTATACCTTGACGGAGTGGATGGCAATGTCTTCTATGGTGAGAGCTGGGTAAGTCGGCTTGACCACAAGCCAGGTGATGAGGCCCGCGAGGAACAAGACGACAAGGAGGACAACAAGTCCGATGAGCAGCCAGCAGCAGCGGCGCCTCCATTTCCTCTTCGACTCCCCCGGCGATTTGAAAGCTTCGTCATTGAAAGAGCCGTGCTTCGATCTGCTATATGAAGCCTTCTCGCTGTCTCTGGTGAAGGACCTCATTGCTCACGCTACCACCTCTCCTCTCTATCCCATTCTACCTAGACCTATCTTGCAACCGCAATATGAGGCTCCTCATTCTCTCATCGAATGCAGGCTGCGCTCCTTACGGCGGGATATTGGTCGGGTCGTCTGCCAACTTCGATCTGGCGTCTGCTCCTTCACAATGTGGCTCCGATCTAGCCCGCAATCGGCAATTTTAGAGCCCCACCAGCTCGCCCATATCTTGCACCTAGTCGCTGCGAGACTCGAGTGAATAGATGTGAACGTCGACAATAAATTCTGAACACCATCAAAAACGACGACGATAATTACAGCACAAATTCTTGCAGTTCATGTGGTTCAGATGAGAGAGGGTTGGGTAAAATTACCTCAGATACTCTCAAGACTCGCAACCTTTATTCCTTGCTTACTTTCGCCTTCTACTTACTCAGATCAGCTCCCTCCCTTCCTCCGCTGAAGGTGCACGACGTGTGCACAGTTTCTCCGACAATGGGGGGGCTAATTTGGTAGCCATGATGTGGATATGGTGCAAGGATATCCCGGCCACCTCAATAGCATCACCACCTGTTACGGCATCCTGAACTGAAGAATTTGAACACAAAACTGATAATCATTGGAGTTCAGTTCGGGATAGCAACATGTGCCCCACGCACATAAGCTTCCTCGCTTTTGGGGGCAGGTTTTCTGAGGGGCTGATCACACCAGCCACTTCTGCCACCATCCGTCAACATCTTTGGCTGTAGTAGTGTTGAAAAGTGGTGGGCCAATATCTATTTCTCAACAAAATCTCCACCGATTTCACGCTTGAAACCATACGGAAAGTTTGATGTGATCGGGACATGATCTAGTCATGGAAAATTAGGTAAAAAATAATCCTCTAAAATGATTGCTACACTAAATATGATATTTAGTGTCACCAATTCTAATTGTCTGGCTCGATTTGACGTTGGCTCGGTTGGCCTTCTGTCTCCAAAAATAAAATAAAAATAAAATTGTCTTGCTCAATACTAATTGTAAACCGCAGTATAATGTCACCAACACTAAATGTTAACCCCACATTTTTTTGTCATTCCTTGTAAATTTTTTGGGGGATTATAGATTTCCGGTGTTGCAATTACTGTCACTTACCAAGTGATTTTTCATCCAAATTACAATCATCCATGACAATATTTCATCACAAGTTGCTGACAAGAGAAGGTAGGGTTATGGCCAATGGATGCACTCATCCATCATCCATGACAGTATTTGTTCACTTATTCATAAAAAAAAGTGTCATCCGAAAAGTTACCATAGTGACATTAAATGCCATATGACACTGAATATCATATTTAGTGTACTTAAGTTATTTGGGTAAAAATTGATACTCTTAGTAAAAAGTTATAGCAACACGAAATTCTCCAAATGGTAACCCACACTAATTAGACAAAATAGTGTAGCTGTCAATTAGTCTGTTGCCTTCAATACTAACTCTCGAATTTCTATCTCGAAATTTACATGTGAGTAGACTCATTGCATCTGCCATATACATGTAGACATGGAGCAGTGTCCGAGGAGGTTCATGGGGCATAACAGGTCAGATCCTAGTGTTTCCAAGTCCAACCAGTTTCATGTTGACATCTTCCGGTTTTTCTTTATTGGCATCATCCTGAACTTCAACCGGTTATTTCTAGAACGATTATTTCTCAAGTTTTGGTTTCGAAGCAAATTTCTGGCCGAATGGTTTGGAATCGTTTGGTCCTGCTTGGCCATATCAAGGATTGTCTGAGGTCAGGATATAGGTATACTCCCCGTTAATGTGCACAATAAAGCGGTAACGATTCCACTTTCCTCTATGCGACCTTCAGCTTTTCTTCTCTTAAGGAGACTTGGACGATTTCTTACACACTGGGCAAGTCGTGACTCGTACTTGTGAATCGCTCACCCTATATAAGATGACTGGATTAACACTTCGCACCTTCGACTGGAACTTCACCAGCACTTCGAATAAGGCCCACTTTATAAGATCCTCCTCTTTCCTCTGCACCGACTTACAAGGTGAGTTCAGAATGTGATGCATATGACTTCCGTTTACAGCATCCTCATTTCATCTGTTGCAATGCCGCAAAATTAAATGCCAGTGCTGCAAAGTTAAAATCAATGTCATGGTGGAACTGTTGTAATTGCTTGTACTAGTAAGTAAGTCCAAGAGTATTGGAGGGGTATATGCAGTTCGGTTCAGGTCATCTCTCTTCACTAAAAACATGGGTTGTTTTGCAGGAACAGTTGCTGCCCTGAGGCTCCTCTCATTTTTAACTTCATCCAGTTTTCAAGTGGGTGGGGCAATCTCAAACTGACTTGGACGTGTGTGCATCCATTTTACAGGGTAGTGTTATCACTGGTGGCAATACTCTCAGTTTCACCGAGGAAGGAGCACCCATATCTAACTTTGCTAATCACATGCATGCGCATCGATGTGCATAATTTATGTCTGCAAATATCTTTCCGTGAAATCCATAACTCGATCTTTAGTACCAAAGGTCTAACTTAACTTACTTTGTTTACACATTTTCGAGCACGGAATCAGGGCCACTTCACACACGAGCCAAGGGCCATGACCATGGAATGGTGAGGGCCTTTGACTATCATCCAAAGGCCGTACCATGGGTGTTGGGCTACCCATTTTGTGTGGGGACATGTCTTCAAACATAGTGTGAAGTGAGAATAGACCATGTTGAGGGACCGTTGCATATTTTATTAGTGGGAAAAGAGGGGCAACCCTACCTCACTAGTTATATATCTTCATTCTCTCTATTTTCACTTTCTTTTTGAGTTTTACATTGGTGAGGAAGGAAAAGAGAGCATGATGGATCATATTGAGAGAAGAGGGAGGATTCTTGTTGCATTGGCTTTATATTGGTGTTTGCACATGATTGTGCAACAAGTGCTTGATATGCAAGCATTAGCACTCAACGGAGAATGGGAAAATGCCCTGATTTTGAGCATTTGTTTTGAGGGTTTGAAGATGAGCGATCGTAGTGTGTGGGCATTTGAGAGAAATGTAGGGTTCACAGATAGGTTATTATTGGGTTCTTTCACAGAAAAAATGTTCAAGCAAAGAACACGTGTATATCACACTACATTCAAGTTTCTTTGTGAGAGATTAGGTCCATTTTTGCAGAAGAAAAACACACCAATGAGAGAGACAATTTTGGTTGAGAGTAAAGTTGCAATGTCATTACAAAGGCTTGGGACTGGAAATACATTGTGTACGGTAGGAGAGGTTTATGGAGTGGCCGAAAGTACAATTTCAGAAATTGTGAGGAGATTTTGCAAATTAGTTAGGGTTCATTTACAAAGGACTTTTGTGCAATTTCCAAGTGCAAGTAGGTTTAGGGTTTTAGCAAAAGAATTTGAGGCATTCCATGGAATTCCTCATATTATAGGGGCAATTGATGGGTCTCACATCCCAATTCTTGCACCTTTAATCGGGGGAAAAGATTACTACTGTCGAAAATCCTTTCATTCGGCATTATTACAAGATGTAGTAGACACAAAATATGTATTTTGGAATTACGAATTTGGTTGGGCAGGTAGCATGTACAATTGGACATTGTTCCAATTAACAAAAACCGGAAAAGAGTGCATCAAAGGTAAATTTCTACCTTACAAGTTGATTGGAGATTGTGCATATCCGGTGCGGCCATGGATTTATTGTCCATTCAAGGGTTGTGTTGAAAGTTTGAAAATTTACAAAGCAAATTGAAATTTCATTCAAAGTTCTACTTGTATGTGTGTAAAACGTGCATTTGGGATTCTAAAAAGCAGATGGACAATCATAATGAAAAGGGCAGATATGCCCTTGCGACATATGACAGATATAGTTGCTACATGTATTGTTTTACATAATATGTGTACAATCAATAAGGACAAATTCGATATGGAGTGGATTGAGGAGGCAGAAAGAGAATTGAGGAGGCGAATAAAAAATAGGTTATTGAGAGAAGGACATAAATAGTAGCTATACGAGAAGTTAGAAACATTGTGAGTGTAGAAAATATGTCAATGAGAGAGGAAGAAGTAGATAAGGATACAGAAATTTTCTTGATAAAAGAAAATGAAAAAGATGGAAATTTATTAACAGATGCAACAAAAATGTATGAGACAATTGTCAAATCTTTGTGGCAATTGAAATTACAGAAAGATTCAAACCTAAAATTGCAAGATATGGATACTACATCAGATAGTAGTGAGTGATTACAACTTCTGTACTAAAGTTGCCATATGCGCATCCATATTTTTCAATAACTCTGTTGTAGTCTGAAAAGATGCAATCAGACTGGATGAATTACTAACTACATGTTCCAAAAATACTTCCATTTTGTCTTGAAATTTTTTCTTTTTATCTTTCGTGATGCTTGGAGGTGATGCATGCTCTAATTTTTGTACACTATTGTGTTTATCTTCTTATGCACTTGCTGGCATTTGATTGACAACACTTGCACAATGTCCATTCCACATGTCCATCTGCTCATAGTATTGACATTCACGCCTTGCTTGTTCTAAAATTCCATTTAGATGTTTATCATTCTTGTATTATGTGAGAAGGACTTTGTATTTTTTCTTACATGCTAGTCAAGTTCTTCCAAAATTATGTAAATTTGATACCATACGGGCATGAAGTTTAATCCAAACATTCATACCTGTAAACATACAACCAGTAAAACAATAATTATATATTACAATATAATAGCAACTAATGCTAATGAGTTAGTAGTAGTGGTAGGAGTAATAGTAGGTTAAGTACAATATCTCCTCAAGTTTTATAATTTGATGGGAATGGCTCGGTGGCCAAGACACCTAGACGGTGGTGGACTATATCCTTGAGGTATCGGGCTCAATTCCCGAGGCAAACATACCCCACTAAGTCGGGGGGAAGGGGGGCCCAGAGCCAAGGCCTTTCAAAAGGCCCAATCTGAATCTGACCTTTTGCACATTCAATCAAAAATTTCATATCTTATTTTCTTGCTAATTTTGCAAATTCCTCTTTCATCTCACCATGAATTGCAATGAGAGTTTCAATCTCATAATCTCGCCATTTGATAGGCACATCTTCCTCCTCCGAATCTCCTATCTCTATTTTATCATTCCTTGTTTTTTTTGTTGTTGCTCCTTTCAACTTTGCAATTGATATCCTACCTCTCTTTCTCTTTCCATTCTCCTCCTCCTTCCTAGCATTCTCTTCTGCCTCTCTCCTAACACCTTCAACATTTTGTGATACTTGGGTTCCAATCACTTCTATCTCATTATCGTTAAACAACTGAAAATTGCTATAACTCCTACTCGGCAATGATGGTCCGTGCAACCCGAATTGTGGTTGACTCCATGACATACAAGGAGAATTTTGGCTCTATTGTTGGCTTTCGGATCCATTGCCATTTTGCGAAAAACCAGCCATCTTGCAAAAAAACAATTTGTCAAAAAAATTCAATCAAAAAATTCTCTCCTACAATTGCACACATAACAAACCTCTACACGCTCCGAGTCGTTGAAGCAAATGACCTTCTGTCCTCTTTTTAACTAATTTGTCCTGTAGAAAAAATGACTATTGAAAAAATATTAAAATATATCTGCAAGATGTTTCACTACCATGGTCTGCCGGAATTTGCGTCAAGCCTAACGCAAATTCCGGCAGACCATGGCAGTGAAACATCTTGCTGCCATGTAGGACTCCATGTAGACTTTTCATCCACAAACTTTTCTTTGGGCCGTTAGGCCTTCACCTTCTAGTGTGAAGCCAACTTGGACCGTCCCCGCCTTTTCGACCAATGGCAGTGCTTGAACTGCCATGGTCAGGGGCCTTCAGTCTCGTGTGTGAAATGGCCCTCAGTGTCCAGGGAGATATTTGGACATAATCAGTCAAGATCCTAGTGTTTCCAAGTCCAACCGGTTACATGTTGTGATTATTTCGTTTTTATTTATTAAACTTAGGTACATTCCATAGATTCCTCTTAAATAATGGGTAATTTTCCTGAAGTCTTGAACTTCAACTGGTTATTTCTGAAACTCAATCGGTGCATCTGTAACTAGTGGTCGATTCTCTCCATTCATTGCACGGAATCAAGGATTGTGGCCTAGGAAGAGACTCACACTGCTGGAAAGCTGATCTTCAGCTACAAATAAAGCAAAGGGAATCGAGTTGCAGGAATGGAAAAATATTAATTCATAGTCTAAGGTAAGGAGGTCCTTTAGGCGGGATTAGTGGTGAAATTTTATGTGCAACATATGGTTAACATGCTCATGCAATAATGAAACAAGTGAAATCTCCTCTCTACCTGACGGAAAACTTGCCAGGTGGTCAACTGCCTCTTGTGCTTTGGCGTTGGCCTGTCGGCCTTCTGTCTCAAAAAAAATAAAATAATAATGAAACAAGTAGTTTTGTTACAAGAGGTTCTATCCTATTCAATATTGGCCTTACAAATTCACCCAACATTCACCCTATCTCTCCTTGTTTACAACTCTCTCCCCCAAGCCTTGTTTTAAAAGAGGGACTTAACTTAGGGTTAGTTTACATGTAGGTTGCTCGTCCACCATATTCTAGTGGAAATGTAGATTCCACCTTGTGGCATGTACATTTTCACTACAATATGGTGGGCGAGCCACCTACTTGGAAACTAACCCTTAATACATATATTTCACCTCTTACTCTCCTCTACTCTTTTGCATTCACCCTATATTTTATTCTCCACTCCTTATACCCACTCAAGTGGTGTTGTCACAATGCCTCTATCCCAAGTTTTATACAAATCCAATAAAACAACCTTTCAAGGTCCAGGGTTAGATACCAGAGCCCGACATTTTCCTTCGAATTTGTACCCATACCCACCCATACCCATTAGCAAAAACCTATGCCCACCCATGCCCACCCATGCTATTAAAATCGCCGCCAATGTATTCAAAAATTGTGTAATGTGTATTACCCGCCTACACCAAGTCTTGGCCCACCCATGCCCATGTCCACCCTTGCCCACCCATGCCCATCCATGCCCAATAATATCAAACCCATGCCCACCCAAAACCCATGGGCATGGGTGGGTTTGGGCATGGGTATGGGCACCCAATGTAGGGCTCTGTTAGATACCCACCTCTTTGAGTTGGGCCCCTAGCACTATTACCAAGGTAAAGGGGGTCTAGTAAAAACATGACCCCATAGCTTTGTAGTTTATTCATCTCAAGTGGGTCCATATAGGCTAATTTGAGGTTTCTTATACTAATCTCAAGGTCAAATTATATATATATATATATATGTGTGTGTGTGTGTGTGTGTGTGTGTGTGAGCGCGCATGCGCGTGCGCGCATGCTACAATAGAATTGCATGTGTTTTCACCTCGAGTAATAAACTCTAACTTTTGTAATATCATGCTTGTGGCAACCAAAGTGCAAGTGATATTGAGGAACTTTTGTATTGTGAACATGGATGCGCAATAAAAGGGAATTAGTTTAACGCGTGACATTATGAAATAACACAAAGTGCAACATTGCAATGCTAAAATTGATGATTTTGTACATGGGACACGGATAATATCCCAAAGTTACACACATACACAAAGCTCAAACTCTCTAGGATATGTATGTTTAGAAATTTCATAATGATATGTACAAAATGGTGAGAACAAGTACAAGTACAAAATGCTTCTAGATACATATATACAACAAACATACATACCAAAAATGGTCACTATCAACCGTGCAACATAAAACTCTTAATATCGGACTTTTGAGTTACCTTTTTTTTCCAATGACAAATCACAGGAAACATGATGGGGAATGAGTTTCAACACTGCCACTGCAACCACCATAGCCAAAGTTCTTGCTACCATGTTTGAACCTCTCTTTAGCGAGATATGCATCATATGAAGGTCATCGCAATGTTGCATGGGAACAAGGGAGGAGGCATGTAATTTTAGGTCACAATTATAATCACTGGTGTGGGTCATATGACAAGTGTAAGGGATTTTGGTGCAAAATCCTTTGCTTGGGGTGGGGGCAACAACCACAAGTCTTTTGCTGCACATTCATTGTCCCAAATTCCTCAAGGCTTTGGGTCATCAATTCAACTGTCGCATGTAGGTTTGAGGAACCATTTTATCCACAAAAGGTGGTAGAGGTTTATGTGAATTCAAGAGCGTGAAGACAAAATTTATGACGCAATTCACATCTTAAGACTTCAAGTTGAGTTATGCATCCAACTTCGCTTCCCCCTTCAACAACAAAGTATCAACAAATACAATACAAATTTCAAACATGACAACTAGATGCTATTGTAAACCCCTTCGGTGGCATGTAGATGCATCACTACAATCACTACAATTCAAAAGCACTACCTCTTTGACATCCCAAAATCAAATGGTGTGCACAACTTGAGGCATCTCAACTTTGAATGCCACCAAAACACGTGCACTCACCTTACCCAAAAACCAAACACAATCAAACCTCGAAATGCAATAGAGACCATGGAACCATGAAGACAAAGACAAAGAACAATACCAACCTCGATTTTTCGAGAGATCTAACAACCATCGGCCTCTAAACCTAAAATTGGGCGCCCACCACCCCGCTTCTTCTTATACATGAAGCATTTCCAACCTCTCGGTTCATGAAGCTGAAACAATTAAAGCCCATGATAAAGGAGGTAAGGAGGAGAAACAACATTGAAATGAAGTTTGAAACGCACCTCGCATTTCCAACATGCCAAAGCTCTTGACCTACGTGCAGTTTGATCTCAAAGGTAATTTTCTTTCACAATATGCGGTGACCTTTGGTGATCTTCTATGCACATCAACTCAACTTCGGTTTTCTAAGTTCTTCAAGCCTTCTCAAAGTCTTTGCTCTCTACTTCCTAAACGCCCCCTAAACCCCCCCCCCCACGCCTCAACCATGAGGGTAATTTGTCGAGAGAAAAGAGTAACATGTAATAAAGGTAAATGGGTTGAGGTAGTTCTACTACACCATTTGTGGTATTTAGTGCCACGTACACTATTTGCAAAGGCCCTAAACTAGATGCCTAGAGGTCTCAAAGTGTCACGCGTGCTAATTGCCAATATGATTCCATTTGTCAACATAAGTAACTTCTTTAAGTGAAAAATATCTACATTATGACATTTAGAGTAGCACATTGGGATGCTTTAGATGATAGTCTTGCGTTCTAGTATGCAAGGGGAAGATACTTTTGAGCGTACTACAGTCTAATCTCGTCAATACGACACCCTCGATATTACGACACATGCATCCAAAGTTTTGCGCGACCAAACTTTTTAGTTCAAAACTCCCTCTTTTATACGACTATGACACTCGATAATACGACATTTAGAATCTCCGTTTTGTCATATTAAAAGAGGTCATTAATGCTAAAATTCCTTTCATCTATGTTATTTACATCTAAAATACATCCATTTTCACTTGGGAACTACTTGGGAACTTCACTTATCATTTGGGAACTTGATGATAATTAGGGTTACTAGTGTAGAATGGACTTGGTTTAAGTTAGATTGACCTCCTTCCTATTCTTTTGTCAGATTATGAGCCTGAAGATGTTTACAACATGGATGAGACCGGACTGTATTTTAGAGCATATCCTAATAAAACATTAGCACAAGGGAAGGTGAAGGGTTAGAAGTTACAGAAGGAGCGTGTAACACTTGCTCTTGCCATTAATTCAATTGGGACTGATAAGTTGAAGTTGCTTGTGATTTATATGTCTAAGCAACCACAATGTTTTGGAAGGTGGCAGCCTCATGAATATGTTTGGTGGCACTCAAATAAAATAGCTTGGATGAAGGGGATATATTTGAAGCTTGGATTTTGCAGCTCAACAATCAGTTCAAAGGCCAAAATTGAAAGGTGATTATGATTTTGGATAATGCACTGTCACATGTTGTTAACTTTGCCAAAGTTGGTAAGTCTCGTGGTTTTTCAACCTTGGAATTGAGCAACATGAATTTGGTATTCCTTCCTCCCAATGTTACAAGTGTAGTTCAACCTTTGGATCAAGGTATAATAGCATCTTTCAAAATTCAATACAAGAAGAAACTTTTGCAATGGGTTTTATCACAATATGATGATGCTACATTGAAGGACTTAAGGAAGGTGGTGCCCAACATTAGATAGGCTATCATGTGGAGTTATGAAGTATGGAGTGAGTTGGATGCACAGATAGTCATGATTTGTTGGAGGATGGCGCGTACATTACCTGCAACATGGAATGTTGATTTTGCCCTAGTTGATGACATGGAGAAGAATAGAATGCAAGAAGAATCAGATGAACTTGGTGCTCTGATTTCAAAGTTGCGATTGGGTGATGATGAGATGTCAATCAAGACTTACATTCATATGGAAGGGGAAAAAAGTACTAAGCTAGAATTGAGTAATGATGAGTTGGTGGATGTTGCTTTGGGAATCAATTATGCACAAGGCGTTGATCTTAATGTTGATCTACATTCACTAGATGTGGATGATGTTGCTCCAGTAAAGCTTAGTGATGCTAAACGTCATGCATCATTGTTGTCTAATTTCTTATTAGACAACTCTTTACATTTTGGTGTTAATGAAATTATTAGTTTTCAAAAGCTAGTAGGGAATTTAGATAAGATGACAATTGCTAACATGGGTAGGCAACATCAAAGATCTTTGAACTCCTATTTCAAGAGTTCTTAAGAATATTTGTATTTGTTTGGAGTTATAAGTTATTGTTTCATACAATCTATATTGCTTAAACTCGTTGTATATAATTTAAGCTCACATTGCTTATGTTTTTGTATTCCCTCGATAGTATGACAATTTTACGCCATTTGTCGTATTAACGAGAAGACGACACCTCGATAATACGACATTTTTTGTGTTTCCCAAATGTGCGTGTCATACTAAAGAGGGAGAACAACAATGGCAAGTGTCATGTGTTTACATTTTAGTATGCAAGAGGAAGATATTCTTGAGCATACTAATGGCAAGTGTCATTTGTGTACACTTTAGTGAACTTATAGACCATTGTGTAACATAGGCATGCACCTCAGAACACTATTGAACATGCTCATGCCAAGATATTAGTAAACGCACTTGAATGCCAAGTGTCATGAGGCCAATTATGGTGAAGTTGTTAATTATCAGTGCAACCTAGCATGCGCCACAAAATAGGGTAAGTGGCACTCTTACGCAGGTGACACTAAATACCATAAACGGTGTAATGCTTCCTCCGGAGGATCCGGCAACAAGTAGGGCTAAACCCGTGATATAAGGGAGGTAAATGTGTCAACAAGGAGTGAGATTCAAACTAAGAACATCCATTCCCTAGGGTTTTGGGATATAAGAGGGGGAGTGACATTAAGGAGGGTGATATTATGGAGGTTAGGGTGTAGTGGTAGGGGCCCAGCTCTAAGAGGAGGGCGTCTAGCCGTGGCTCCCTTCGATTTGGAAGTTGGACGCGGGGAACGTGGGAACGTGAATGGGGAACATCGTCTTCCTCCCTTCGCCGAAGAGCCTTATCTGCCTCCCTTATCCTTCTTCATTCTTTACCAATTTCTCTGCTTTCTTCTTCGCTTCTTGTTGCTGCTAAGTTAGATTACACACAGAGCTCGGCCATGGCTATGGCGGCCACCTCTCCGGCGCTCACCAGCGCCAGGCCCGACACCCTGCTCTCCTCTTTCGTGCAGAACAAGTCGACAGGCCTCTCCTCCTCCTGCAGCTTCCAGGCGGGGCGAGCTCTGGAGATTCGTGGCGCTTCCGTCACCGCAATGCCGGTCAGGAAGCCCTTGCAGGTGGTGGCTATGGCGCCGCCCAAGGCCTCCGGGAAGCCCAAGAAAGGTGCGGGACTCTTGGGTTTTCTTTTTCATGTCTTTCTGAGTGAATTATGGGTTTTGCAGGGGTTTCGAGGTTTCTGGAGGTTTGCGATTAGCAAGGATTGGAGGTTATTCTCTTCTAGGGGCTAGGTTTGGTTTGGAGCTTTTCTTGAAGCGAATTGTGGATTTCTGGAGGTTTGTGATTAGTGGAGAATTTTGTACTACATAGTGGCCATTAGGTGGACCCAGCCGCGCGCCGGGTCGAGCCGATGCCATTCCCTAACATAATTCTCCACCGGGAAGAGATCATGCACATCACCAAAGAGCTTGTAAACAATCTGTTGGATTGGTTGTGACTCGGTGGAGTGGGTTGTGGAGGTTTGCAGTGATAGGAATTGTGAAACTGGCTCTGGAGGCCGGTAAGGCCACTCCTGCGCCGCCTGTGGGTCCGGCTCTGGGTTCCAAGGGTGTGAACATTATGGCATTTTGCAAGGAGTACAATGCCAAGACCGCAGACAAGCCCGGTTATGTTATCCCCGTGGAGATTACAGTTTTTGATGTAAGTGGCGATTGAATTGTGGTCTCTTGTATTCTTCATAGGAGTGGGCAATTTTGCGTAACATGTATACCCATTGTCATTCTAGTCAGTTTATTAATATAGCACACATTTTTGAGCTACATGCATACTATACAGAGCACTGTGCACTAATGTTAATTATACTCAATGTACCTGCACTAAACCCTTGTGCTGCATTAAGTTGTTTGATGAGATTTGGTTTGTGCTTGAATAGGACAAGAGTTTCACATTTATTTTGAAGACACCACCAGCCTCCATTCTCCTTTTGAAGGCTGCAGGTATTATTTCTCTAATATCATTTTATTCAGTAGACTTTCATGTCGTTTGCTTATACACATGAAGTACGGTCTCTGTGTGATGTGATTCCAATGTGAAGGTTGCGGATACATTCCCTCTCTTTGTGGCACAAATTACTGGATTTTCAGTTATGGCAGATATTTCTGCTAAATTACCCTGACCACATACCTCACATGATCATTATTCATGCTGCACAATTAGCATGATGAATGTGTCAAACCAGGGTAAACGTTGCTCATACCACTGCAATCGCAAAGAGCTATCTAATTATGTTTAGTTATCTCCCCAGTTAATGTTGTCATCTGCTGATTCTCATGGGTTTGCACTCTCCTCATTGCATTTTCTATTTACTTCTACTATATGTATGTATATCAGGGTTTGTTACTTATCTCAAAGGTCATTGTGCAGGAGCTGCGAAGGGGTCCACAAATCCACAGAGAGAGAAGGTGGGGAAAGTCACCATCGATCAGCTTAGACAAATTGCGCAAGAAAAGATGCCCGATTTGAACTGCACAACTATTGAGTCAGCCATGAGAATTGTAGCTGGAACTGCCGCAAACATGGGCATTGATGTGGATCCACCTTTGCTAGAAAAGAAACAGAAGGTATTGTTTTAGGTTCTTTAGGTCACTTTTAGGTTATCCGTTCCAGAATTTTAGACATAGGATTTAATCAATCTTTCTGAATACTGCTTCATTTTTCTTCCTACTCATCCCTGTTTGCCATGGGATTCATTGTTCATTTCAAGAAATGTTCATGAGACATGAAGAGCCCTCACGATGCTGACATTGGATTAGAAGAGTAATCTGGTACTCTGTATGTTTCCATAGGACAAAGACAATTGCATTTAATACAAAACCACCTTAAGAGTAGCAATTATTGAAATCACGCTGTGCGTTTGATTTCTATAATAGGCAAATAGGACCAGAGAGCTCTTTGCTCCCTTCACACAACAAATCATTGGCCACAACCAAAGTCTGCAACCTAATCAAACGTTGTGATAAGTATCTGTTCTGTGTATAGCAAGACCCTGTGCAAATGAGTGGACAATAACCATCAAAGCGTTAGTATGTTATCCAGTTGTGATGATTTTGTTCGCTTGATCTCCATGTCTCCCAACAAATCCACCTTCAAGGGCTACAGAATTTTACTTTCAATTATATAGGTTCTGTGTAAGCTTGGCCAGAGTCCTGGCAACTTTAGATGCTTTGTCCTGGTGTGTTGCAATATTGGATAAGTGTAAATTGGTCCTCCCTTATCAAGTGCACACATATTAGTGTAGAAATGATTTGCGTCCTGGCAAGCAAGGCCTGACTCTAAGTTAGGTGAAGAAAATGGAAGCTGACAGTAGCATGACACACAACCATGGCTTGCTTTCTGGTGCTCAACATGTTGATAATGTCATGATACTCAAGGTAAAATGACTTTGAAATGGTGGATTTTGATTGGTGGAAGATGTTAACCACGTGGAAGGAAGCGATAAGAGCATGTATGCACTAGAACACTTCACCCTGAGGGAAAGGTTCATTCTGGACCCAACACATTCTACAAGAAGTTACAGTCCACCAACCGATGAATATTCAGAATATCGACTCGGCCATCCTTCTTTGGCCAAGGTCCTGTGGGTGTGAATGGTGTGCTCAGCATTACAATAATAAACTACATGTATACATTGTGCACGGGAAGTTCAATAACATGGCCTACAGATTGGGCACTTCTTCCAAGTGTTCTCTCATCTTTAATTTCTAGAAACTTAGCACCTAGAGCATATATTCCTCCAGTTGTGCATTTAAGTGGGCTAGATTCCTTGACATTGTCTCCGCAGACAGGTTCAAACTTTGCAACAAATTGCAACCACACACATACAGGCAGACAACTCACACAAGGAATCCAGTACTGATCTAGTCCCATGCATACCTTCTAGGTTGTCATCGTCACAGGTGATGAGGATGATATGGTAAAGCATCTAAAAGTGTGGAAACTAACTTGTGCATGCAGCCAGTAAGTGCTCCACCACAACTAAGTTAGGATGCATGCAGTGACGGTCAATAACTATGGGTTGTGGTTCTTCTAGGTTATGCATCGGCTCAAATCGGTGTTGTACACACGGCCCACCACCATGGCCATTTTATGTAACTTACTTCCAGCTTAACATCCCAGGCATCGACTTAGTAATGTTCCTCTCCCTCCGAATTCACACAACTGTTACTACTTCAAGCATCGCAGCAAAGTGTGATACTTAAGTTACTTTTCTGCACAAAACTCAGTGGGGGGTCCACTCCGCTAATACACATCGTTGTTGAGGTGGTCAACTCATCATCGGCAAGCAATAAAATTCCATTCTTCATCAAATTATGTGTAGAAAAAGTATTGGAAAAAAGCACCATGTGGGTATTGAGTTGGGAGTGGTGAAGAAAGCTGTAGCTTGTGTAGTGGCCAAAAAACTCTTTTCCACTAACTGCACAAGGGCTGATGAGTATAATTCATTGAGAGCAATAAATACAAAATTAGGAAAGAAAGCATTGCGTTGAGCTTACGTATTGGAGTGGAAACTCGTGTGGCAATGTGCCATGCTCGATCGCCAGAGTAGGGTATCATTCTTACTAG
Source organism: Polytrichum formosum (assembly GCA_964035585.1). Taxonomy (NCBI): domain Eukaryota; kingdom Viridiplantae; phylum Streptophyta; class Polytrichopsida; order Polytrichales; family Polytrichaceae; genus Polytrichum; species Polytrichum formosum. The sequence continues at coordinate 5,352,842 of OZ037941.1, forward strand.
ATTAGGTCCTCAAATTTGAAAGAAAAGGCAGAAAACCTCAGGATGGTGGATGCGACGCCGGGCCTATCCTATTCAATATGGTACATTAAAGGGGAGGCTGGTGAGGGATGAGGGGCTGGAACCGGTCAAAACTAAAGTTAAGTAATTCATCGAAACTAAAAAACTGTAGCTCGGAATATGTGGGTTGATTCATTGATTGATTCTCGTCACGTGACCTGACTGCCTCTTAAGGCACTCGACTTCCCATTCACTGTCTCGCCATCAACAAGGAGGCGAGCTTGCTCCTCCGCAATGGACACAATGGATTCCAAGTCAAGCTTACAGAATCCTCCACCTTTGGTGGTGGTGGTGGTGTTGTTGCTGCAGGCAAGCATCCCAAGCTCTTCATCCCCATCCTCATCATCGAAGAGGATTGGCACAACCTTGTGTCCAAGCTTACTCAATTCGCTGGAACTCGGACACTTCGAGTTAGCCCTGGCACACTCCGCAGCCCAGTCAATGCGAGATGTGATGAGCAGGATGCTGCAAGCACAGCATATCTGTGCAGCCAGCAAGCCATACCAGAGCCCTTGGAACCCAATTTTGAGCCAGAAGGCTGACACCACGGCAACCGGTGTGCCAACGATGTAGAAGGAGACAAACATGATCACAGCGGTGACGGTGGGGCGGGCACTCCCTCGCAGGATACCACAGCCTGCTGTCTGTGGGCAGTTACCAAGCTCGCAGATGCCAATTAGTGGTAGAACAGCCGCTGTTAATGCAAGCACACTTGCATCCGAGGTGTACAAAGTTCCCCACTGGTGACGAAAGACGATGGTCCACACCACGCTTACAATCCCCACCGCGAAAGCACAACCCATGGATACAACACTGGCGGTTCGTGCCCGCTCTGGGCGATTCGCACCAAGCTCGTTACCCACGCGAGTTGACACCGAGGAGCCTAGTGACATGGGGATGGTGTACATCAGCGAGGTCGTCTGGATCAAAATTGCGGTGGCTGCAACTGCGACTTGGGGATTGGGGAGGTAACCAGCTAGAATGGTCATAATCTCATACCACCACCACTCGAGGCAGATCTGCAGGCAGCTTGGGAGTGCAAGGGTTAGCACTGGCCACCACTCACGCAGACATGCTAGCGAAGGGTTAACCCATGTGTTCTTGCACCTCCCCGAACACATCACATACAGAAGCATGAACGCCACCACATTGAAGTTGGTCATGGCGGCCGCAACTGCCACTCCTGGCACTCCCAGTTTGAATCCAAAGGCTAGCAAGAGGGTTAGTGGGATGTGGAGCAAAACACCAAGAGCGGAGCACCACATCATCGGCGCTGTCAGACCTTGACACCTGAAATAGTTTCGCAGCGGTTGCAGCAAACTGTTGGCCAGGAGGTCTGGGAGCGAGTACCAGCAGTAGATGCTGGCCACTGATGTGATTTCTGCGTTTTGGCCGAGAAAGAGCATGAGGGGCTCCATGTTAGCCCACAGCAAGCTGATGGGTATGCATGCGACAAGAAGGATGAGCACCGTGCGTTGTAACGTCAGCCCCACCGTTTGCCAATTCTTCGATCCGTAAGCTTGCCCGCAGATTGGGTCCATTCCGGAGGCCAGACCGTAGAGCACCGAGTAGCCGGTGATGTTTGTGAAACCGATGGACAGAGCGCCTCCCGCCAAGCTCGCGCCACCCAACCGCCCCAGGCATAGCACAGACACCATCAATCTGGAGTAGGCAATTCCGTTGGCAACCGCCAGAGGTAGCGCAATCTTCATCAGCTCCATGAGCTCTTCCACAATCTGCACAGCCACAAGTTGCACTAATCTGCTTAATGAAACTCCAGCATTCCCAATAACCACTCAATTCAATTACGGTGATTCAGAGCTCTCTCTCTCTCACACACATACACACACACTGGCGGATCAATACAAACAGAAAATTTAAACCTGGTGTGGTTGTTTGCAGAGGATTATTCATCGACGTGGAGGTACCGTCAAAGACTAATGCGAATTTTTATTCTACATATTCGATGAGGGTAGACAAAACTCTGTCTCACACACACTGGAGGATCAATTTAAATACATGTTTACGCTTGGTGTGGTTGACGCCAGGAGATTATTCATCGAACTTGAGGTACCGTTTAAGACTCATTTGTTGAGATTCGTTGAGGGTAGAGAGAAGGAAAACTGCAGATTGCAAAGTTGGCTGAATCCAAGTTTTAGAGGGAACCACCACTGTTGGTCGTTTTACTTTGTTTTCAAAATAATAAAAACTGGTAGTGCTTGCTTACGCATGCTAAGGTCTCAAGTAGCCAGCGAGGGACAACGAGGCGTTACCTGACAAGGAGAAGGCCATGATTGAAGTTGAGCCTCTCGGGGGTCAATGTCGGATTCATCGTCCGATGACGACGACGGGGGCACCTGCAGGGTAATGGCAATACACATCTTGCTCCCTCGCTAAATCCTTGGTCACAGACAATCGAACACCAGGCCTGAACTCGAATAGATTGCGATGAATGCCAGCTGGGTCCAAGGAGGACCACACGCACAACAAACACCGTGAGGGGTTAGCTGGATAGCCTGTGGCTCAAAATTCGTGTTGCAACTTGGATCACGAGCATGAGCTTTGAGCTCAGAGATGGAAGTGGTAACACAAATACCCGAGTTCAGCAATCTCAGTGAGGTGAAGATTGCACAAAACACTTCTCTTCTGATGCATAAGACATGGCAGCAAAGGGAACAACTCTTTTCCACAAATTCCCCCAAAACCACACAACCCAGAACGGCTCACAAGCTGAAGCCGAAAAATCTGAACTCACTGGCCACCAGAAAACAGCAAAGAGAGATGCAGAGAGCTCGGAGGGATAATAAGGGGAGCTTCCGATAAGAGCAGCAAAGAGACACACACACACACACACACACATAAAAAGAAAGGTTTACACAGACAAAGGCAAAGACGAAGACAGAGAGTGATAAAACAGATGATGGCGTGAAATCAAGGCTATTAAGTTAGTTGAGGTGAAAGATGGGATTTCGGAAGGACTAGAGAGGATGTGCAGAAGAAATCCAAGCCGCCGCAATTCATGACAAACCAACACAGGAGCTTGGCCTGCGATTGGAAGCCGCCCTCATAAATGCTCCAGCTATTTCTACCCATTAACTGAAGGAATATCCTCGCGAGTCACTTCAATACTCATCACAGTCCACCATCCTCCATGCACCAGCTCCACTGTCAATCACTCTCACTCCCCTCCTCTCGGTGCAATCCTAAAACACTTTATATTCTTAAACTCCACCCCCCACTCTAGTACTTAGTATAACTCACAACCACAAAGTCTAGTCATAGTCTATAACCACAAACTTGCACAAACCTACATAACTGCCTACTATGTAGTCTAAAGTTACCAGACCTGCCTGCCAGGAGACAATGTCTCCCTCCCTCTTCAAATTCAATCTAACTTAACTGGACACGATCGGTTTGTGGCGTCGTAAAAGATAATCCAAATCCTTGTTTTGAGATTAACCAGATCCCATGACCAGCTTGTCCCTACTAGAAACGTCTGCAACTGAGACGCGGCCTGATCTCGTGGCGATTCGCTTTGAAGATTACAGTGTAAGTTAGTAAAATTTGTAGGGCAGAGTTGAGTTAAGTTGCTGCATATGCTCATTTCTGTAAGTTACATGGAGAAGATCAGATTCTGGTTGTAATTGGACTTCCCAATTGACACGGGAGTGCAAAGAGTTAATTTTTTGAGGGGTGAGGTGCTGGTGCTAGGACTCGGAGCTCATTGCATGGAGTTCGTTTTACAGTAAATAGTAAATTATGATGGGGAGAGTCGTACAGGGCATTTTTGGTTCAGTTTTACTTGCAGTAAGACTTGATCACGCTCAAAGCTGTGAAATAAGAGAAAAAACATTCCAAGGATGTTGAGATGAACACTGATGGAATGTAGTATCTATTGTGGTGTTGAGATCCTAATAGATACAACAACTCAATAGGTGTTAAGCTAAGAGGCTCTCAAACAAACACTTTTCTCTCGGCACCCATTTCTCGAAGGATATAAAAGACGCAATTAGTGCGAGACGATTAGCAAATCCAAGTAGCGCATGTAGCCACTTGCCTCATGGTTTTTGAAGTTCGTATGAGTATCCTATTCATGAATCATTGTCAAAGTGAAAGATTCTCCAAGTTATTAAATGATCATATAGGCCCCCACCAATTAAGTTGATTATTGCGACTGCAATGTTTGACAATTTTTTAGCACGTAGACCAATCTCTTTTTAACACGTGTCTTTTTGGTGTCCGCTCTTAGATCCACATCCAACAATTCACCATGCAAGCATTGGTGTCCGTTTACGACGAGGCACCGAATCAAGCACATCTAAGGTAGTTGTGCCTGCCTAATTCGGTGTCTCATCTTAAATGGACACCTATATTTGAGTGATGTATGGTTGCATGTGAGTCCAAGCATGGTCACTAAAAATGACACGTGGTGAAAAAGAGATTGAACCACGTGCTCAAAATTGGTCAACCATTCTAAATGTAATAACCAAGGTAATTGGTGGGGGGCCTATATGACCATTTAACAACTCAAAGAATCTTCACTTCGACAATGAATAAAATGCTCATACGAGCTCTGAAAATCATGAATAAAGTGGTTACGGGCACGATTTGGATTTGCTAATCACCTCACACTAATTTTGTATTTCATGTCCTCCGAGAGGTCGGTGCAGAGAGAGAAGAAAAAAAGTGTGTTCGTTGAAGACCCTTCCTTGCATTGTAAAGAAGAAAGGTGGTCGCCTGGATGTAACATAGGTTACATATTCTGACTTGATGAGAAGCCCATGAACTGAGATGGGTGGGGACGCTTTTGTTCAGAGAATGTGCAGAAGAACATTTTAAAGTTCAGATAGCAGCAAGTTTGCATGTCCATGTCAAAGTTGCAGGACGTCCCGTCCAATCCCGGCTACTTAAATTCGCGTCACGGAATCTCACTCACTCGTCCCGATCACCACCATCATTGTGTAACTAATTAGACTAATAAGGGATGGTAATTATAATCAACTCAACACTACTGCATGGCTCTCTCTTGCGGTACTTATCTTAAGTCGATCCAAAAGTAAGTTAAAATATCTTCTTGTCACTGAGTCGACCCCGACCTTTCCTGCAGAGCTTCAAAGGCTGCGAGTTTCAAGGCATGTGGAGGCAGCCACCCATTGGTCGAGTGATCCACTCGGTGGGCAAGCATTGAGTCCATGTTTGCTTGCGGAGACATCACAAGCGCAATTAATATGGTACATAAACTTACGTAGAGTCAAGTTATAATCGTAGGGCAATAAGTACACTAAAAGTATATTGTAGTTAGTGTCACGAATCCCGATTGTCCAAGGAACGGGGAGAACCGACCGCTACACTTTACACTTTTTGTCTACCATTAGTGTGGGTTACTATTTAGAGTTACACATTGCTATAAACTTTTAACTAAGAGTATCATTTTTTTACCCAAATAATCTAAGTAGTTGTATGCACACCCTTGTAGTGCCACCAACACTAAATGCAAACCTTATATTATTTGTCATTCCTTGTTAAAAACCTTGGGCATTATAGATTTACAATGTTGCAATTCTCGTCATTTACTAAGTGATTTCCCATTCATATTTTAATTGTTCATGACAGTATTTCATCACAAAAATGATAGAATGCACAGTATACCAACCTAAAAGTGGACGAACTAAACGTAAGTTGGGATGACAGCACTTGTAAACTTTATTCATGTGAAACGTCCTTAGAAAAGTTGCACATTGACATCAAATACCCCACATGACACTAAGTGCAATATTTAGTGTCCGGTCTTGAATCCACACCTTACCACACACCATCATCAAAAAATAGGTGTCCATTTAAGATAAGTAGTGGAATTAGACCCGCTTGCCTTATCATTCCCATAGTTGATCAAAGTCATCCAAACGGCATTGTAATCATTTGTCCATCATGAATATTTCGTGCATAGAATTCGAATTATTCTAGAAAGGCATTTGTCTTGGTAACATAGTCGAATAGGAATATAGGATTTGTAGCTAGCTCATCGTTTTATAGCAACCATCTTCTTCTTCGTCTTTATCAATTATCTAATGCTAGGTTTTGGAATATTCGACTTCGGGATCTCTCTAAGTCAAAGAGTCATTGCAACTTCCAAAATAATACGTGAACAAGTGCTAAATTGTTTGTCAACATTAGCACAAATACCCAACCGAGAGCTGACCGAGGTTCAAGAATGGACCTCCATTGTCCATTCATGTTCCCCAAAAGAAGGTGTTTAGGTACTCATCCACAAGCTTAAACTAATCGGTTAGCCACGGGATGTAAGCAACCTCCACCGCAATCTAGGAAAATGCAATACATCGATAAAGCATGAGCACTCAAAGCATCAAATCCGCACCATTTGGGAGAGGAGATCTAAAAAGCCTAATCCACTTTGGCTATTAGCATGAGGATGCTCAATCCTCACACCGTTCCAACACTTATTTAAAAATTTCCGGTACACAAGACTTTGCAAACCTTGTAGTACAAATTATGATTGATTGCAAAGTGGTCTCGGTTTGAGCCTCAAGTTGTTTTTTTGGGGAAGCACACGCCCTATGCAATATATTGGAATTTAAACCCAAAGTTAAAGCTAGCTTGGTCTCCACCATTGTTGCGTGAAGATAACGGTTAGGACTATGCGCACAAAGGAATCCGGTTCAAGGAATGAGGAAAAGGTGATGATCGAAAAACCTAGGGTATGTGCAAAGGTCCGAGATGACCCTAAGCTACTGGATGATAGTGGAGAGGTACCCATTTCCGCATGGAGTGGTTGGCAGTTCGATTCCTGCTGTGAAGTCTTCTCTCTACTTGACGGAAAAAACTAGCTAGGTAGGTAGGAAGCCAAGAGCCCACCCACTGCAAAGTAGGCAGTAAACCCCACCCTGCACCAAGAGAATTCTTGAGCAAGATAGGGCCAACGGGCTCAAATTTACGTCAGATTACCTGATGTTGGTTATTTATTTATTTGGCATGTGCAAATATAAATGGTAGCTCTACCATCACATGAGGAGTCCTAAACAATCGTCTTACATTGGCGAAAAGACAATACAAATCTACGACTATGATAAATTAACATATTTTTCAATGACGCAAGCCAATTGCCTAGAACTCGTATGCTTGTAGTGAGACTCGGATTCTCTTAAAGCCTACCTATGCAACAAGCATCTTGAGTCAACCGTTTCATATGTACCATGGCTAACCTTGAGCATCGGAATTGTGGAAAGAAAAAATAAAAAAAAGAGAACAACACTTGCATTTTAAAAGTACCGGCATGAAGATGGCCTGTTTGTCTTCACGTTGGATGCAAACTAGGAAAACAAAGCTCATATTACCAAGGTTAAGGTGGGTCATGCTAACCTCAAGGCTTAGTTGTGGCTAACTAGCATAAAATAGAACAAAGCAAAACAAGATCTTGTGCATATGACATCTTGTATGGTTATGAACATGAGAAGTGCACCTTAACTAACTATCTTGTAGCACGTGGGTGCACATAAGGGGTATTGATTAACAATATAGGTTACAAGACATACACAAGGTTAAAATATTGTATATCTTGGCAATGTAAATGTACTTTGCCCTATGGAAGATGGAACATAGCTGCAAATTTACATGATTGACATACACAAATGGAAGATTAGAAGTGATTAGGTAGGGTTTAGATAGTGAAATCTATCAACATTTGTCATCTTTTCTCCACTTTGTGGATTGGTGATCTTGCGTGGGGAGTGGACTCTCCAATGGAAATCTAAATGACGTGCGTGGGTTGCTGTGAAATTAAACCCCTTATATACGAGAAGTTTATAAAGAAAAACTAATGTATATGTACTAATGGCATGCTAGAAAATGGACTCATGTATTTATACGAAGCTTTCCAATGTTTGCTCTCTAATGAGAATGTCAATGAACAATTTTTCATCCATAGCATGTAACTCAACGATTGCATCAAACAAACAGAGACAAGAGCACAATAACTTAGCCACGATCCGAAGAGCAAAACTCAAGGGACCCCATGAACACTCCAAGAGCCTCTAGCTTTTTCTATAAACGCACATGCGAACCCTAACAAGAATGAACAAAGGAGTCATGGAGGACTATTACCATATGACAACAGTGAATGAAAAATGTGAATTATAGGAAACTAACACATCCACTATCAACTTTTTCTCTAAACCTTAGGACCCCTTTTTGTACATCTACCTTTACTTCATGATTCTTAATAGCCTTTTTATATGTTCACACTAGAGAAAATGAATACCTCTCTCTTATGTATACTATGTCCGCTAATGCCTCAAATAATACCCCTTCTTACACTCAAGTTAGTTCATATGTGGTATGAAGAGTCCAACCCCTAGGTGTTCTTGTACCAAAAGTCAAGTGGTCCATTGTGGACTCATCATTCTACTAAAAAAAAACAAAAATAATAATATTATGGTAGATGTGACAATGATAGTTGCATTGGCTAAAATAAAAACCATAGCAGAGATGTTGTATTTAAGTAAATCTAGACATATTGCAAAATCTGGACATTTTGGTCACTTCAATTCCATCACATGATCCTATGATACTTTGATATACCTAAATTTTATGGAAGATGTTTGAATCCTTGGTGATTACTTGAATTTTATGCTATTAAAATATGATAAAGAAAATAAAAATATTTTGTGATGTTATATATATAAATGTTGAATATTAAAAATAAAATAAAATATGCTAAAATACTATCGACTCTGCATATTCTATCAGAGGACCTTACCATTGCAGGATCCCATGATAGAATTCAACATGATATAATTATGAACTTGGACTCGGTCCAATTTTAATAGAATCTAGCCAATTATATGTTGCGAAGGACAACCAACGGATGAAACATGATGTTGAATTACTCCATTAAACATAATGAGCAGTTTTTTTCTCACATAGATTGGAATCCTATTTGTCACAAATTCTTATTCTTCTATGCATAAGTCATAGTACTACCTTCTTGTTGTTGCACATTTACTTATTGGCATTTCTTAACCACGTGTTTCGTATGTGTTTCCTTGCATCGTGCACCACCAAGAACCCCCTCCCTCCTTCTCTTTCCCTTTTCATGCAATTGACGAGAACATGACGGGAGCACTAAACTAATCTACTTTTGTTGAGGACTATATAAGAAAGTTAAAGACGTTTGATGAAGATTCGACATACTTTGTCCTTTATGCAACACTCTATGATCAAGGTTTCAAGCTCGTGCAAGTGGCACATGGTTGGTAAGTGGATGGCTCCGTATCCGAATTGTCTTGTTGATACCACGGTTGAATGAGCAAGCACGGCATGTGCGCGTGAATACAAAGAGGTTGCGGACAATGTGATCAAGGTCGTTTGAAAGGCTTTGGTTCGGTCAATGGAGGTTGAAAGCACCCCACTCACAAGCTCCCACGGTTATGATGCGTACGAGTCGAGCTTTAGGGCATAACAAACACATTCCCTAGGTACACGATCTAAATCATAAACAAAAATTTGTTTGGAGGGTTTTGAGGGTAATTAAGTTAGCCTAGGCTTAACCGACTACGCATCCAAATTGCATTGTCTCCTTGGTGATCAAATGAGTGGTTCAAAATTCAATACATGGTTCATGCGGACTTGATAAGTGTGGTTCCATCTCAATCCTTGCTTGCTTATTTATAAGGTGGCCTGACCCACTGCAAACCCGGATGACTCCGAGAGAGATGACTCCGAAGTTGCCATCAGCCGTGATTCATGGTGACGTTTAATCTTTGAGTGGCTTTTATTTTCTATAATTTCGGAATCGGCATCGTGAGAACTAGAGAATATTGTCTCGCGTTCAAAGGCTAAAATGACTTTGAGCAGATTTGGATAAGATAGCCCGCACCTATCACTCTCAAGAGCGAGCATGCCCGCCCCGAGGTCTTCACATGGTTGGTTGAGAATATTTGGCTTCTCCTTATACTCCGACCATGATTGGGTGAACGAGAGCAACAAGATGCACCAAAAACCAAGTGTTAGGGAGGTCACCCATTTTAGCACTATTTTGACAACATGCGAACCTCAGAGATTTCATGGGATTTGAATTACAACCTTGGGTTGAAGCCATCTTTCTGTAGATACTAATTTACATGCCTCAAGTCTACACTTTTTTACTTTTTTTTTGAGACAAAAGGCCGACAGGCTAGCGCCAAAGCACAGGAGGCAGCTAACCACCTAGCAAGTTTATGTCACGTAGAGAGGAGATTTCACAGCCGGGAATCGAACCGCCAACCTCTTCCTTAAGATTTGGGTATCTCTCCACCATCATCCAGTAGTTTAGGGTCATCTCGGACCAGAAGTCTACACTCTTCATTTCGATCAAGAATAATGTGTGTGTGTGTGTGTCTCCTTCAAATCAATACCCTAGCTAGAAAGAAAGAAAGAAATATGACTACGAGGTTGTCACCATTGTAAGTTAGGGTGTTGCTTCATCTTCGAGTTGGTCTAAGTTTGTACTCCTGAAACGCACATCACCAAAATTAAATAAATAAATAAATTTAAGGACCATGTAGTTAGGGTTTCGCTATCACTTAAATACTCCAAAGAAAACAACCCAGGGAACTAGGTCACAGGGAAGACTGAGCTAGTGTCTATAAGGGTTAATGTCACATTGGATTAAGGGTTACAATAGGTCTTTTACTCCCTTGTTCCTTTTTTACTATGCTTGATTTCCGCTCTTATGATTCGTTGTGCTTCTTCCGTCGTGGGTGATTTCCGCTCTATGTGTGTGTGGACTCCTATCACCGTAATTCCATCCTCTAATCAGTCGTGAAGCTCAAGAGCTTGGCAAATTGTCAATGGCTAATTGTCAGGATAAAGTCCGGGGTAATGTCTTTTGAATGCCACATCGTCTTTAATGGCCATGAATTATGCTTTGCAATAATCTCAAATTTAATTCCTCTTAATTCAATTTACAGTCATTCGGCCATTCTTCCAAGACTATAATCACCATCTTCATCTTTAGCTTATATGGTAACTTCTCACAACAATTATCCACAAGATTATGCAAAATCAATGCATCAACAATTAGCCTATATCCATTAATTAAAGCCTTAGACTATTTTAGTCTCAAATTGAATTGCCTTGGTAATGACTTACTCTAATCAAGCAACTTCTCTTGCTTAGGTTGGTATTGCCTTTTGCAGCTTATAGCCTGCTACCATGTATGTCCATTGCCTACATTCATACCATTAGCCTTATGCCAGGTAAAGTCAAGTAGTTGCTTCCAGGCTGTATCCTCTCATAGTGGTCTCTCTCTCTCTCTCTCTCTCTCTCTCTCTCTCTCTCTACAGACACCTGGAAAGCCTATGGCCTAGTCAGTCTTTCCCTCTAGTGAGTCGACCTCTTTCAGCTCTCAACGTCATTTCCTCTCCCACTCTGGCTAATCGCCTCTTTCAGTCTCTCTCGACTCTTCATTTCCTAACTTCCCATTTTAGACTCCTCCTCTCTCACTGCACACTTGGTGATTTCCTCACTTCCCAGGCTATAGCCTTTCTTGGGCGTTACGGCTTCCTCTCACTTTAATGGGCGATCACCTCTTCCTGATCAATTGCCTTCGCTTGCCTCTCTCAAACTGAGTGTCTCACTCTAAGATTATCGCCTAATTGCTTAATCTCACAACGTCTTTCTCTCAAGCTTCTCTCAACTGCCAAGTCCTCTCTCAGGCAACTTGACTTTGGCAATCACTGGCCTATCGCCTAAGAATATATGTCTTTGCAAATTGATGCTCTCACAACCTCTAATTAGTCATTTGCCTATTGACACTCGACTCTTCGTCCTTCACCAGGCTATTGCCTTTTTCCTCGGCAATCAGCCTTTACTTTCTTTAATTGAACTGACTCGCATGCTAATGGTCATAGTCTAATTGCGACCATTGCCGACTCCAAGACATACCACTGATCTCTCTCTCGTGCTTGGTGGGTGATCTATCTATTCCAAAGCTCATAGCCATTATCCATAATTACACAAGATATTACTTCCATTCAAAAACATAATCAACAACCAACATTTCACTCAGACATTTGCACTTTGACAAACTTTTACTCTCAATGTCAGAGATTCCAAGATAATTTAGAGTCCGAATCACTCGGCTCTTTCAGCTAATTCTATATCTACAAGCATCTTGCTTGGACCTTGCCTAACGCTATAGGTTCAACATCAATCCCTGAGTATTGAGTCCTTCTGAAAGCCTATCGCTTCTAGTTTGAGACTACGATGAAAATAGCCTGCTCATGCAATGGCCGACCTCCTCCTTATCAGTGAGGAGGAGAGGGTGGTTGCAACAACCGCCACGGAATGGCCATAGCCCCCTGTTCCTACTCGAGAGTTCCCAACTGCCTATTGCCTCTAATTCTTACTAACTTTGGAAATTGAGCCCGCAAGCCAGGCTATAGCCAAAAAATTGAGCTTACAAACCCCAAAGACTACTACCTCCTTTCAAAGGTGGAACACCTTAAACAGGCTTGGACAAGTTGGCATGCACCGGAAATCACGTGATAGGCAAGTCACCCATCTGAATATTGTTCTAACCTTAGGTGGCTTCACCATGAAGTTCCCATGGGATCCAAGTTAGCACCTTTGGTTTAAGCCACCCCTTCAATACCCCTATGTACAAAATGATTTACAAGAACAACAAGAATATACATGCAATTGTAGAGATTACACAGAACCTCAAATATATGTACTGGCATTATAAATAGAAAATTAAACACTCACTCATGGCCAGAACCCTAATTTTGCATTGTCCACCCCAATGATGGGCCTATTGTATCTTTACAAATTAAAGATCACATAGAAACCCAAAATATACATATAAATCTTCAACAATGTCCAAACTATGCATACAATATAAGGTATTTATTCAGCTAACAACCCCCTTTTGTGACCACATGGATAGGTACCGCAACATAGAGTGCACCCCTAAATTACATACAAGGGTCACCAATCTACTATTGCCCTTGATTTCCATTTAGAGTTGAATAGATGTGCTATGTGTTCTAACAAATTTATGTGAATTCTAGTCCAATTTAGAATGGCAATGCCGAGTGTGGCACACAAACCATAGATAAGAGAAAGGAAAGGAAATGGAACATTATGAATCTAAGCAACCTCATGATGGACTAGGGCTCTAGGATAACCACATCGCAATGGTCATCCATGTGTACAAAGATGTTGTTTGGTCTAAACTAGTTTTTGTTTTTGTTCAAAGCACTTAGTTTTTAGGAATTTTTTTGGATTGGCATTAGAGTTATTTGTAAAATAAAGGAGACGAAACCATGGGTTTAGTTCCAAACCTTGAATTCATGGAATCAACATAAATTCACTCAAATTTTCTTACTGTTTAAATTATCATATACAAAGAGTGGTGTTGGGCTATTAAAATTTGGCTTTCTAAGTTGTTCTACTAGGATGGGTGGGCTTAGCTAGCCTTGCATACGCTGATCCAGGATTTAGGACAACATGTCCCATGCGCATACCCTATTTTAAATCCTAAATTTTTCTCAAGGTTTGAGAACTAGAAAGGGGAGGTCCCAAAAGTCTCACCAAACTTTCAAAATAGGCTCCATTGTATGATAAGCTAACAAGCTCTTGATAGAAAGTTTTCTCAAAGAAGGATCAAACCTCATGATTTCGTCCCTCTTTGAGGGGCTTTACAGAGAACTCCAATGAAATGAAATCGATTTTAGAGTCCGGGAAGCTGAAAGGCTTATGGGACTAAGAGAACATCATGATGGTGTCGAACCGGCTAATCCTACAAAGTGGCAAAGTGCAGTAGCCTCCGTGAGGTAGAGGCTAAAATCAACTTGATGGTCCAATGGAAAGAAAGACTTGAGACTCCCTAATACTATCCTCTCAAATAGTGGTTGAAACTTATCTCTAATGGAGTTATATAGGGGACACTCCATCACAAGGTGTGCTCATTTTCAACTACATATTAAGAGCAAAAGCGACATAATCTATTATCTCTAGAGATAGGGATAGTTGACCATGTACCATCCATTTTCGATGGCAAGTCTATGATTTGAGGTGCGGTAAGCAACAATGGTCTTGTGTTGTGCTGGTGTTAATGATTGCTTCAAATACAATTCACATTCGTATTTGAGAAAATCCTTGAGGTGGAGGTCATCTACTTTCTTCCCCAACGTAGTATTCATGATAATGTCACGTGGCACATAAAAATGTCACCTATGCCGTTTTCTCGAATACAAAGAAGGCTCGCTTGAATTTGTCACGTACCTCTCCATGAGGACTGCTCGAAACACCATGGGCACAAGGGGGACCCCGGAGTGACACCCGGGACTTGTGGCGCCGTTGGTGAGAGGGCCCAAGTGATCCTAGTGTGGGTGAGGGCCCCGGGAGTTGGGAACGCCTCCCACCCACAAAGACTAGGAGGCACGAGGGTGAGGCCATAAGCTATGCGTAGCTTATGGCGTGCCAATTCTAGAATGCTCAAGAACACATCAATGGGAGGTGTGAGCTAGGAGATATGGCAATTTGAGTGGGGCATTGTCCTGGGATAGCGCCCTAGTACAGCAGTGGCCTGGGAGTGGCTCCCGGGACTGCCAAGCTTTGAACATGCATAACTTCCTGAATACTTGTCCCTGTCGTGCTTGTATCTACCCCATTGATGTACCCGAAGCTCAAACCAACAGCCCCCAAGGCCAAGGTGCCCAACTTTTGGCCTTCTCAAGTCTTTTCTTGCTAGTTTCCGTGTATTAATGCATTTTTGTTTCTTGGGTTTTTCGGACTTACATCCGTAACTTGTGCCCACTTATACTAATCCACTTCATTATATACATCTGTGGTCATTGTTTCAAACCCCACTGTACTCGAATGTGGGCCGTCCATCCTCGACTTCTTCATTGAATAGGCGAACCCTCAAGACCGCATCTTGCGAGTCCGATCATTGTTTGGCCCTTCGGAGGAGTGCAAGACATTCAGTTTTGCAAACGCCTTCGTATTCCACTTACAATACCACATCCCACAATTTGGTAGCGCATCAGCAAATATGGACGAACGCCACATATTCCGGACCAGTGAACAAACAAGGTTATAGCCGCACGTCCAAGATCTTCAAAGCCATGGAGGCCATTAAAGCAAAAGCAAAAGAAACGGCCACAAAGGCTATCGTAAAAATAAGAGTAGTGCGTCGTATTGACGATCCAAACGTATAGGTCATATTAATATACATTTAGTTGTCAAATGTACTAGTTGGTGATCGATTATATTTCAAGGACTTTGGCCTAATATTGGATATTCCACTTGTATTTTGTATTTCAATCCTATTCAATAAATATGATACCAATTTTGTATATGCAAATGTTTTCATATATCCCATTTTCTTATTTCGGTGAGTGTAGTTCCATGCATTTGAGTCTCATAATTGTATCCAAAATTGAGAACATAGCATATTCGTAGTGTTTTCCTTCCTACAAATGTGAAAGCCACGTCCTTAAAAAGTCTCAAAGTCATCAAAAAGTCTCCGATTACCGAGTATAGTGTTATTTGAAGAAAGAGTTGACTAGTTACTTGAGAAGAAGAGGAGACAATTGCGGCACATGAAGATGACACAATGCTGCAACATACAAGGAGTAGTTGATATGATCTAGATCAATGTTTAGAAGTAATACTTGTGCTTAAAAGGACAACTGCGGCACATGAAGAATTTACAACACTACGACATACAGAGAGAAGTGAACAAGATCTAGATCAATGTTTAGGTAGTAACACTTGAGCTTAAAGAGACAATTGCGGCACATGAAGAACTTCAATACAAGAAGAAAGTTACAAACAAACAAGTTGATAGATTAGAAGCAACACTTGATCGAACGAGACTACTTGAAGAGATATCACGAAGAAAAAAGTTCATTATAACAAAAGAAGACTTTTAAGTTATACTTAAAAGTCCATCATGTTGAATACAAGGTAGAGGAGCTTTTAAAAAAAGGACGAAGACACCTACCAATATAACAAGAAAAGACAACCGAGAATCGATAACAACAAATGACGAGGAGATTAGGTAGATTAGTCATCTTAATCCGGACGACGCTCTAAGTCACTACAATACAATCAACCCTAGGAACAAATAGAGGTAGTTGAGCTCTACACATAGTTGAAAGATTCAATAGTAGGGTTCACAACTAGGGTCCAAGTGTAATGTAACTAGAAATATTGATGGATAATTGAATATTCTAACCACATGTGCCAATGTTTAAGCAGAGGATGATGGGAGCAAGACAAATCCCAGTTGAAGATGGATGGACTAGAGCTAGACAACTCTAAATTGCCAATATGTGCATTGGAGTTAAACAACTCCATATTTAGTGCATTGGAATTAGACAACTCTCGATGAGGTGCACTAGAATTAGACAATTCCAAATATAAGAATGGATGAAAGAATCAAGTTGGAAATAGACAATTCCAACTAGAAGATTGGATGGATGAATCAAGTTGGAATTAGAAAGTTCCAACTAGAAGATTGGATGGATGAATCAAGTTGCAATTAGAAAATTCCAACTAGAAGATTGGATGGATGAATCAAGTTGCAATTAGACAATTCTAACTAGGAGAATGGATGGATGAATCAAGTTGGAATTAGACAGTTCCAACTAGAAGAAGGGATGGATGAATCAAGTTGGAATTAGACAGTTCCAACTGGAAGAATGTGATTGAGTTAAAAGATAGAAGAAGGTTCTAAAAGAACCAAAGATAGAAGATTCATAGTATAACTAAAGGTAGAGCTATGAATAGAATACATTTACTATATTTTGGAAATAGAAAGCAAAAGTAGTGCCTTTGGCATAAGAGGATGCTCAGGGGAGGAGAGAGGATTTTTTTGTCTCTCCCCTATGGTCAGGTGGTTGAGCTTAGACCAAGACCTACTTGGTCTATGATTGTAATTAAACGTTGCAAAGAAAATAAACTGAGTTCTTCAACCCATCATTTTGGATTGATAATTGTTATTGTGAAAGTTGGTGGCAAACATGTGGGAGGTTTGTTACACCAAGTCCAAAAAACTCTAAAATCAAGCAATCAAGAACAAATTTTTGGGCCCAAGGAGTTTACACTAGGGTGTGGATCAAAGGTATGAAACCCCCCCCCCCACACACACACACAAACACCATCTTAGTTTTAGGAACCAATCTTCAAGCTTGGGTTCAATCCTCAATATGAGAGTGAAGTCCACTTAGAAGTGTCATTGCCATGGACCCAAACCTTAATGTAAACAAACCTTTAATAAAGTACAAGGACACTCAATAGTAAATGGGATGGGGAGAAACTATGTATCCAATTCCAAAATGAATAAAGATGTACTTCCAGTAACCATAACTAAATCAAGGTGGATCTGGGTTTCTATCTGATTCTTTCTAATACTTCATTAAAGATTTGCTAATGCAACACATGTTTCATTGTGTAAATCTAATCGGTTGAAGTTCGAGAATGTGAAGAACGAACCAAATAACGCCCACATACCTTATGGTGAGGGTGGATCTTCTTTGGTACGCAATGAAAAGAGACCCCTAGGGAATATTCTTACTATTCACAATGAAGAAAGGTTGGTTACATTTTTATTATCTCTGCTAAGCCTACTACACTGATGATTCCAATTGGTGTGTGCTAATGTTTAGAGTAACATAGTGCCATAACGCCTTACTCAGGAGTTCAACTTTTACTAACGAAAGTTCAATAGGTTGTTCAAACATTACATTGTAGAACATAAATGACTTTGCTTGGTAAAATATTACATTCCCATTGAATAGTTATAGCATTGCGTAACTTTGAATAATAACATGCACTAATTGGGAAAAATCAGTGTACCAATGAACAGGGAGAACCGAAGGCTACACTAAATATGATAGTTAGTGTCACCAATTCTAATTGTCTTGCTCAAAACTAATTGTAAACCGCAGTATAGTGTCACCAACACTATATGTTAACCCCACATTCTTTGTCATTCCTTGTAAATTTTTTGGGGATTAGAAGTTTACAGTGTTGCAATTGCTGTCACTTACCAAGTATTTTTTCATCCAATTTCCAATCATCCATGACAATATTTCATCACAAGTTGCTGACAAGAGAAGGTAGGGTTTTGGCCAATGGATGAACTCATCCATCATCCATGACAGTATTTGTTCACTTATTCATAAAAAGTGTCATCCGAAAAGTTACCATACTGACATTAAATACCATATGACACTAAATATCATATTTAGTGTAGTTACATATGAACCGGTTGAGTTTGAGAAATACTCATTCCAAGTTCACGATTTTACGAAACTAACCGGTCATTTTAGAAAGAAGTTATGGAATATATCTTGAATCAATAAAGAAAAACCAAAAGATATCATTATGTAACCAGTCACACTAGGATCTCCACTTATTATGTCCAAGAATCCTTATGGACATTAGATTTATTTGTAAAGTTCCTCAAAGAGGGACGAAACCGTGGGTTTGATCCTTCTTTGAGAAAACTTTCTATTAGGAACTCGTTAGCTCGTTGTGTATTGGAGCCTATTCTAAAAGTTGGGTGACACTTTCGGGACCTCTTCTTCCACCTTAGAATTGTTGAGAGAATTTTAGGATCTAAAATTGGGTACGTACACACGGGACCCGCTATCCTAAATCCCAAATTAGCCTATGCAAGGCTTGCTTGGCCCACTCATCCTAGTAGGACAAGCTAGAAATCCAATTTGAACAGTTCAACACTACTCTTTGTGTATGATAATTTAAGCATTAAAAAAACTTGGATGACTCAAGGTTCGGGACTAAACCCATGGGTTTCATCTATTTTACTCTACAAATAACTCTACAAATAACTATTGTAGAGGGCTCTCTATCCCGACACAACACAATTATTTCCCCCCTCAAATCCCGCCATGTGTCATGCTCACATTTGCCTACAGCACATGTATCCCACGTGGAAACTACATTCCATCACATGTAAAGATGATATAGATAGCCATCTATGGTACTCCAATGGACAAGGGCAACCGGTCGCTAGTTACTTATGAACCAGTTAATCAAGTTTGAGAAATAACTGGTTGAAGTTCATCAAGACTTCAGGAAAACTACCCATTATTATGGAGGAATTTATAGAATATGCCCCAATTCAATAAAGAAAATCCGAAAGATGTCAACATCCAAAGATCATCTGCTAGTTACAAATGAACCGGTTGATTGAGTTTGAGAAATAGGCGGTTGAAGTTCAACACTTTACCGATTGGTTTAAGAGGAATTTAGAGAATATACCTCAAAATAATAAAGACAAACCGAAAAATGTCAACATGTAACCGGTTGATATTGGAAACACTACTAGGATCTTGACCGATTATGCCCAAAATCTCCCTGGACACTGGAGTACATTTGTAACAAGGCTGCCTAGAAGTGATCAAACAAATAGTTTAGGAGATGGTTTGTTTAAGGGTGAATTTCTATGTAGGCTGCTCGCCCACCAAATTCTAGTGTGAATAGGAAAAACCTACCCAAATGTAGGGGGAATATGGTGGGGTAGGGTTCGTATGTGCCAACTAGTTACTCCCATCTTCTCAAATCTAGGCCCACCTATTCCTTGTTAATCTCCTCCTACTAGTTACCAAGGATGGAGTTGTAGACCAACATTGATTCTCTTGAGTCTTCAATGGGTCTTAATCCTTTGGTGACCGGCACTTGTAAGGTGAAGATTCTTTAGTGTGCACATGGAAATCTAGTGGCCCATGTCCACTGCACTCCGCATTCTAGCAGACCGCTAGAATGTGGTTGGATGGCGGCTTGTGATTTAACTACATGAGAACACCTCTAACCCACTATTATCTAGAATCTAGTAGGCAAGTGGCCTACATGGAAACTCACCCTAAGTACATTGGAAACAAGGCTGAGGGCCACTTCACACATGAGACTGAAGGCCCGTGACCATTGCATTCTAAGATCACTCATTGGTCGAAACGGAGGAAACCGTCCAAGTTCACTTCACACTAGAAGGTGAAGGCCTGAGGACCCAAGAAAATTATCACGGATTAAACATCTACATGGATTCCAACATGGCAAACTATAAATAATGTTTCACGATCTGCTGGAATTTGCGTCATGCCGACCTCCAAGAGGTAAGCCCCACCCAAATCCCGGCAAACTATGTCATCAATACGACTTTTGGATGAGAATCAAGAGCCCTCGCAGTTACAATGGTCACGGCCAATGTTGCATTTTTTATTCTAGAGGTCAGAGGTGGCATTATAAAATACATTTTAAAAATATTTCAAAAAAAATCAATATTTTTTTATTGAAAATCATTGAAGACATCAATCTGTGAGGTCCTTGGCAAATCATTGTCGAAAACATTCCCCTCTCCCAGGATCAGTTCTTTGAGCTCTTCTCCGCGATCTAGGCGCAATCTTGGATCAATACCGGATGATGGTGGAGAGATACCCAAATCTTAAGGAAGAGGTTGGCGGTTTGATTCCCAACTGTGAAATCTCCTCTCTACTTGACAAAAACTTGCCAGGTGGTTAACTACCTCCTGTGTTTTGACGCTGGCCTGTCGGCCTTCTGTTAAAAAAAAACAAAACAAAATAAATAATAACATAACATAAAAAAATCCTTAAAATTTTCCGAGTAGTTTTAAATTCATTTTTAAATAAATAAATAGATGCACCCCTAGTGGCGTGTGGGTGTAGGCTTGGCGGCTGCCTACCTTTCCGAACCAATCCGTTATTAGTATAGGTACCACCCCCCTACTAGCCCCCAGCCCCCAATAGCCTCATAATTATGCCCAAATCCCAAAATAATTTACCACCAATCAAATCGCACCCACCCCACACACTTGGGGAGATTCTGGCGGCTCCATTCCACACGCCCTCCTCCCCCACCTTCTTCTTATTGTTCTTATTGCTATTATTATCATGTCCAAGTCATCACAAAAATCATTCATCCCATATATACACTAAGGGCCGGTTTACACTATGGACCATGAAGTCGGACCATGGAAGATGGCCTTTGTCAATGGTCCGAGTTCATGGTCCGACTTCCATGGTCCGACTTCATAAAAAATTAGTTTTGAGAGCCCTGGGCCCCTCATTAGGTGTAAACCGAATGTGGACCAAGGAAGAATGACCACGCACCAAAAAGTGAAGGTGCTGATTTTTTTAATACATGCCCAAAAAGGGCAATTTTGGAAAAAATTCAAGTTTGACCATTCTCTTGTCTTCTCTTGGGCTTCACTTGTCTTCACTTCTTGTTAAATGTGTCAAAGATGTGGCTTGCAAATCTTCTCACAACAATTTTTACAAAAAAAAATGAGCGATTTAATTTGTACATGTTCAATGTAATTTACATGTGACATGTACCTTGTGTTGTCACTACACTAAATAGGATATTTAGTGTTTGATTATATTTAATGTTGTTACCACCCTGCCTTGCTCAACACTAAAGTTCAATTCTTTGATAATTAGTGTTAGAAGATTTCCCATTGCGGTTCTTTTGACCACCCTGATCTACAGTCACTACCCGACTACAAATTTTTCTTTTTCGTTTTGCAACTGTAATTTTAATTTTTTGGGGCGTGTAATATACCGTTGGAAAGCTATTTTCAAGACATTTCCAACAATATATTACAAGCCCCCAAATTCAAAACATTGCATTTGGTAGAGCAAAAAAAACAAATTTGCACTCAAATTCTTGAGTTCTAGATGTCCCACATTGTTTGGTGAAACACGTGGCAACTGGTTTAAGGGGAAAAACAAGGTAGTGATGGTATGTCTCATGGGCTATGCTATGATTAAGGCACATAGAGGGTAGATTCATTAAAATACTATTAAAATGGCATTTCTTTGCCATGGGCCCTTGCCTTTTCCTACCAGACCACCTCTCTTGCCTCTCTCACCGCAAAACCCGTTGGACCATGTCAGTGCATTTATTAGGCCTTAAAAATTATATTTTGGGGACCTCGACCTCCATGGTCCCTCTAACATTTTTGCCTTAATGTAAACCGAAATTGTCCAGGGACAACTTCAACAGCCAATCAGCTGCCTTGCACAGCCCTTGTCCAACTTCATGGTCCATAGTGTAAACCGGCCCTAAGGGCCACTTCACACATGAGCCAAGAGCCATGACCTTGTAATGGTGAGGACCCTTTTCTCTCATCCAAAGTCCGTACCATGGGTGTTGGGCAAGCCGTTTTATGGAGTCACGGGCCCTCAAGCAGAGTGTGAAGTGAGAATGAACCATGTTGCGGGACCATTGCATATTTTGTTGGCGGAAAAAGAGGGGAGGATTTGGTTTAATATAATATGTCTCAAACTCTATCAATTTAAGAGAATTATTTGGTGGTGTTTGTCTGTCCTGGAATATGTTCTGGAATCTGCCCTGCAATCTGTCCTGAAATCTATCATGCTGGGAAAAATATTCAAAAAAGTTATGGTCTCCCGGAATTTGTGTTAGGCCCACCTCTTGGAGGTGGGTTTGACGAAAATTCCAGGAGACCATGAAACCTTATCCATATTCCGCCATGTAGGACTCCATGTAGACTTTTCATCCATGAAGTATTCTTTGGGCCTTTAGGCCTTCACCTTCGTGTGTGAAGTGAACTTGGACGGTCTTCGCCCTTTCAACCAATGAGAGCTCTTAGATTGCAATGGTCATGGGCCTTCGGTCTTGTGTGTGAAGTGGCCCTAATTAGTATCATTATGTGATCACATTTTAGATGAAGTTTTCAGGCTTCTTATCATGAGTTATATGATCCAGTGTCCGGGGAGATTTTGGAAGAGAATAGGTCGAGATCGTAGTAGTGTTTCCAATATCAACCGGTTACATGTTGACATCTTTTGGTTTTGTCTTTATCAATTTGGGGCATATTTTCTAAATTCCTCTAAATTGATCGGTGATTTTCATGTCATCTTGATGAACTTCAACTGGTTATTTCTCAAACTCAACCACTTCAATTGTAACTACGTTGATTATCCCAATCAATGCGTGTGGTACTAGTTCCCGAAACACACACTATTTTGTTGAGTCTCAAAATTAGTGAGGGCTGAAATATTTACTAAGTGATACCAAATTCATGAATACATGCTCATTTACCATGCACTTCAAGAAAGTTAGTGTGTGCTCTAAGGTGTTTGTAGAGTGATAAAAAAAATTAACATGCAAACACATCCTTGTCAACGAATAGTGCTAGGACGAATAGTCCCAGTACTTTCAGCGAATACCATAGGCTAATAGCACATTGGGCAGAAAATGCTTCACACTAGGTCATCAACATATGAGATTGATCATGTCAAAGAACAATCGAGAAAATGACATGGAATTTTACTTGTCTTGACTAGAAAATGTTGGGTGGTCACATGGCTTTTGTGGCGAGACCACCCAAATAAGTTGTCTCAACAAAAAGAATGAAGGTGGTTGTTCATTATACAATATCTACCATCACCAAGGGTCTTAACATGTGAATTGAATTTCTCTCCATCACGGCTCCGGATCAAGAGCCGTGACCATGAGAAATCCTAAATCATTAATTCTCATAACCCTTGGTCACTACTTTAAATATGCCATGATTCTCTTTGCTTCATTCAAGTCAATAGTTGTTGTCTATGTATCTTTGATGAGGAATACCCGGGACGGTGGGTGGGGTTACCCTCTTACAAGGCACTACCTTGTCTTTGACTCACATGCAAAATTTTGTTATCGGAATCCTCCAAGTAATCCACCCATTACCATATTATAGTATAGACAAAGTGCTCATACAACCTAGAAACTCAATAGCTTCCAATTGTCATTCAAAATTTATTGCATTTCAAGATCACAACCATGTATACGAGCTCACTCACTCACGAGTCATTAAACACCACTCCTTGGCAAACTAACTAACACTAACCCAAATCTCTATGGAATTTTTGGCTAGTGCAACCTCACAAAGGATATTTTGGCTATTGTGTATATGCTCATACCTCCAATCCACCAATGTGTTCTCCAAATACTTACAAATGAAAGAAACAACTCACATCCTCCTTCAAATCTTCAAAACCTTCATGATTGCATCCTTGAAGGAATTGTCTCACATGTGCCCAAACAACCCACAATCACAAAAACGAGCTCAAATATGTACATTGTTAAGGTAGAAGTTAGCACTGTGTTTTAAGAACATAAATGTCCATAATAAACCAACCTGTCAAAAATTGACTAGTTGGTCACAAATTGTCGAAAGGGCAAAAAATGCACGTTTACTAGTTGACGTCAAATCTATCCCAAATGCAATTAGTTGTTAGAACGTCCACTAGTTGGTTTTTTTATTGTTTTACTACTGAATAGTCTATTCAATAGTAATAATTATTTGGTGTTAGTAACTTAGTTGGTCAGAAAATGACTTGTAGGTCCAAAGTTATTAAATGGCATTGCGAGTCTTTTACTAGTTGACCATTTTTCATGATGTCAATGTGCCAGTAGGTCATGAACTGGACAGAGGGCAAGAACGCGTCAGGACAACTACACTATTGTGTCTAATTAGTGTGGGTGGGAAATGCACGTGGGTTGGAAATTAGTGTGGTCCACACTAAATTTCAAGTGTTTGGGTCACTTTGGATGAAAAATGTAATGTCATCCATCCATGTGTGTTAGGGTTCTCCGCAAACAGCCTCCGTTAGGTCAATGTGGGGAAAGTCTTCAAACACAATTGGATGGAATTATGAAGTTTCATCCAATTGTGGAAATGACAAAACCCACACAAATTTTTCACCTTTGAAATTAGTGTGGGCCACTCTAAATTATAATTTGAAATTAGCGTGTTTTATTAGGAATTAGTGTGGCCCACACTAATTAGACACAATAGTGTAGTTGCAGTGTTTTGATAGGGTGGCAACCTACCAAGTTGACCCACCTAGTAGGTAGTTGTTTTGAGGTATACAAGGATTGTCCTAGAGCCTTTTGGCTCTCTTAGTATACATATGCGAAGATAGCTTAGACTCTTAGAGAAGGTGTGTATGCTTGTGAGTTATAGATTTGGATGGGTAGCGTCCTGGAAATGTATGGCAATCTGGACAGACCACAGTCCTGGAAAACAAGCGATAAAGTGTTGAAAGAGGGATTTAAAGAGTAGATTCATGGTTGGTATTCTCCTATTATTACTCTTCTTGTAAGCTAACATAGTCCTTAGTGTTGACAAGACGAAGGTGTTGAATGTGTTACTGAAAAGGTGCATCGGACAGCTTGTGATGTAGTACCAAAGGATGCATTAGAAAGCAGAAAGGGTGGGTATGCACGGACGTGACACTCATGGGAGGACGTCCAAAGTATGTAGTCAGAATGACCTGAAAAGGTACCATAGGCTGGTAGAAGGTTAGAGAGGTCAGATCCAGACTCGGTTTGCGAAAACTACCTCCGGAAGTTGGCGGATCTAACAAAAAAACGTGAGCTGGTCAGAAATATGAAAGTGGTTAGAATGACCCGAAAACTCTACCATAGGTGGGTAGAAGGTTAGAGATGCCAAATCCAAGCTTATATTGTGGAAACCACCTTCGGAAGTTGGCGGACTTGACCAAAAACATGAGCTGGTCGGTAGTGTCCAGGGCATATTTTGAAGCCTTAAACGGAAGTTTTAGGGGATTATACGTCCAAGGAGCTTTCTAGGGATGAGGGACTAGCTTGGGAGGTGTTTTTGCAAGGCATGGACGTGACTAGAGGCAAACTAGTTAATGGAGCAAGGAAGGAGTGCAAAAACCCATTAACATACACAAGGTGTGCACAACAATATTCCATTTGCCATCGAGGTCACACATATGCATACACGGAATTTTACTGCAAGAAAAGAAGAGAAATAGATGCATCGTAAGTTTATGTAAGGTAGAGGGTGCTAAATCCAACACCCCATCCAAAACCAACACCTATAAACGCCTCCCAATTGCCAACACTTTACAACCTTGAACCGTTACCCGGCGGTGTAGGAGTGTCTGGGCCCACGGAGTGACGGTTTTAGGTGCCATTAGTGGTGCCACCTCATAGCAGCCTCCACTACTTCCACGTAGGGTAGGTAACGGGCTCCACTCTATCTCGGGTTGGTTCAAGGTGGTATTAGGGTGGCTTGTCAATGCCTATTCTAGCCATTCTATTCACAACGCCAATGAGGTAGGCCCACAAAGCACAAAAGGATCATTCCCCAGGATGCAAGGGGGTCGGTTCCCAGGATGCAAGGTGATGGTTTTGCAAGTGAACCGGGTGGGATCATGGAGGTAGCCGTGTGGCTTTGCATATCATTACTACTTGGGCTTTGATGTAGTTTGGGTCTAGTACCCAACTATGTTGTGATGGTTCTAGGCAATGAAGGTGGGGGTCCTCATCATATGCAAGGTTGCCATATACGGGGCCTATGGATTGGTTTAAGGAAGCTAGTAGTTTTGACTTTGAATATTCATCAAATATTCAATTGAGACTAATTTTTTTTTTCTTTCTTGATACCTATGTTTAGCCCAAAGGCTAATATGAATGTATATTTTTTATATCAACCACATAGCCATATGTATGTGCAATAGCTTAAAGTGTTGGTTTAAGCACCCTCTACCTTAGTTGTGTTTTGTTCCAAGAGTAAGTTCTCTGCACCTTACTGATCATGATACATGAAGTTTCCGACTACCTTCTCTGCAACACTCCAGATAATACTTACCCCGATCTCTCATAAAGTAGAATGAGGAACCACTCGAGTGCACTTACCCTAAGGGCTCACCCTAACCCTAAGCTCACGGAGTGGATGTATCATAGTATGGATGGCACCTCCTTTATGTCCCTTAGGATGTGGTAGGTATTGCCATCACTTTAACACCCATTTGATTCACTTGAAACCCTAAGATGTTATTTCTCATACATGAATTGGGTATGATGACTTAAATGACAACTTTATTTTACTTTATCTCATTAAAATGTACCTTCACGACATGGTATGCATCCATGCTCACTATAAGGCCATATATGTTCCTCTGAATGAATACTATTTGGGACTGCACTAGTAATTGATTGTTCGGCTCACATTGAGTGAGAGAGAGAGAGAGGGGCTTCAAACTCATGTAAACCTCGAGACGAAGTATGGCTATGAAACAAATGATATTGCATCATGTCGGAGGTGGTTCCTTTTCGTTAGTTCTTTGAAACACTTATGTCCCAACTACATAAATCACACTACAAGGATGTGTGCCTACGAACACAAATTTGATCCTTGAATATGTAATGGTCACCTCCTTCCACGAATCACTTGCAAAACTTCCAAACATCTTACTTTGCAGTTTTCATTTCCAATCTATCAGGTACTTAACCCTTAAACGTCGGAGAGGCCCTATCAGGGCCTCGTTGACCCTAAACTATTTGACCATAAGATAGCGTCAAAACATGTCGGAATTGCAAATTTTTTTTCCCCAAAATGTGTATCTCAAAATTCCATATCTAAATATATATGCCGATCGCACTAAAAGAATTACATGGAGGTCTGAAATGGGGTAAACATAGGCTGATGGGAGAGGCCCTCTCACCCCCCCTTGGACGTTTAAGGGTTAACCCTCTAATCATGCGAGAGCCTCATGAGCTTCCTTTCGAAAAGAGAAGCCAATATGGAGCCACATCATGTCTTCATTTGCCCCCCCCCCCACTTGGCATGGAGATCCACGTATATATCAAGAAAAGTTAGGTGGAAGTTTGTTAACTATAAATTGGTTGTTCTACTAAATAAAAAATTAGAGGTGAAAGTAGGGCCCTTTTGAAATGGTCCTAGGGAGTGGCCACTTCAATGATTGACAAAGAGAATATTTCAAACTAAAGAGATATGGATAAGAACAATGGTTGCGCACCTTAGGATGTCCACATAGAAGTGGTGGTTAGGTTATTGTTAGGGTTTCTTAGGCCACAAATTATAGTCAAGGAGTATAAAATATGTATATGGTAGAAGGTTGTTGTGGGAGTCTTTGCATTACTCAACTTGGGCTAATAGATGTAATAGAGGGACAAACCCAACATAGACAGCGAATTTGAGAACTAGTAGTAAAGGACAACAAATCCTATTAGAGAAGGGTATAATAAAATATTATTTAAACAAAGTCCTAGTAATTTTTTTTTGAAGGAGAACAATGCTTTGAAGTTATTTTGAAGCTCATAGCAACCCACTAAAACTTTCAGCGAGGAAGTAAGTTTTGCTTGGGAACATGTAAGTTCAACTTGGAAAATGCAAGAAAGCCACAAGGTTGATGGGCCTTACATGTCTATATCCAGTGTATTTGTTGACCCAACATAGATTTTCTGGCTAACACACCAAAGACAAGGCATGCCTCTAAGGTTGAGGCAACAATAACCGATAAAATAAGATTTTTTTGCATATGTTTAGGAGGAGTAATAGCATGGAATTATTTTTCTTGCAAAGAGAACAAATTCTAAGTAGAACGCATTTTTTTATAAAAAAATCGTGAATATGGAAATTGCTACAAATTTTGAAGCGTAAATTTTAGGGTTACACATAGTCGATCTATAGGTTAACCCATAGCCGTTCATCTCAATGCTACTCCTTGACTGCGACAATTGTTTGAAACTCTTATGAGCGCAACCAATCACAAGCCGCCACCACACAAACTTTAACTTCGTTCGCCTTAAAAAATATATAGATCTCATATATGTTGACATTACATGACCCTAATGAGCGGTTAAATGGACTTGGTCGACTATGAATGCCTCGGCCTTAAACACCACTCGTAGGTTGCTCCCAACCTATTAAGAATAACTTTAATACATGCACAAGTTGTTGATCGACTATCCATCCGTCCATCCGTCCATCCGTCCATCCATCCATCCATCCATCCATCACTCTCACGTTTCAGGACTTCTTGATTGAAAACGCGGCGATTTCATTTCGAGGATAATGACAAAATATTTTAGTCCCGAACTCCAACCAAGAGGAATATGCAAATGCTTGGGTGGTGATGGCATAATTAGTTAGTTGTTTGTGATTATAAAACACATGCAGATGTTGCTTTACCAAGTCAATCAAGTGGAGTATCATATTATAAGTTAAGTGGTGACACTTGCATCCGTTAGCCATAATTGCAATCATTGGCGGAGGTGATGATGATGACATGGCAATGGATTGGTGGAAAGGGGATGTCATGGCCCTTGTGGAGAATGAAGGCTATGCATGCAAATAACTACACAAAATCTTATATTTAGTGTCACCGATTTTATTGGTCTTGCTCGATACTAAAGGCCACTTCACACATGAGCCAAGAGCCGTGACCATGAAATTGTGAGAGCCCAAAAGAAAGTGGCCAAAGGCCGTCCCAACACACCTCCAAAATCATGTAGTGTGGTCACGGATCCTCAAGTGTAGTGTGAAGTCATATGTGACCAGACCCTCGACCAAATGCTATTTCAATTAATTCCTATTCCTATTCATGCAGGTCCTCACACATGATAAAATAGAATAAATCAATGGTTGTGAGTATTCGGAGTGCCATGGTCTCCCGGTTTTGTGTTCGGCTTACCTCCAAAAGGTGGGTTTTGAAAGTAGTCCAAGTGACCATGATACATGATCCATTTGATGCTATGTAGGAATCCATGTGGACTTTACATCCATCCTGCATTCACATACTCCATTGGTCCCTCAAGTGTAGCGTGAAGTGAGCTTGGACCGGCTCCGCCTTTTTCACCAATGAGAGTGCTTGAAGTGTAACGGTCACGGGGTCTCAGTCTCGTGTGTGAAGTGGTCCTAAGTTCCCAGACATGTAAGTCTTTCAAGTTATACTTTCCTCTGTTATTCATTAATAACCAAACCACCGCCTTTAGACATTGCATCAAGAAGACAAACACTATGTATACAAGGATAACAATTAGTCCATCTACTTAAGTCTTTGTAAAACACCTTTATTTGAACTTACGAAGTTTTCTAACTTTTTGCCGATGAACCCCCAAGGGTTCAATGGGCTCACATGGCTAAAGTAAGTATAGGAGGCAAATCTTGTCGTTTATAGTGATCTTGAGAAGTTCCACACAATAGTGTTCATTTCTAAAAAATGAGCAAAATTTATAAGACATACAAATGTATCATCAATTGAAGTACATGGACGTGTTTCATAAAGGAAGGTTTTGGTGGTGAGCACCGCTTTTACTAGGCATGTGCTTGCTTCAAGGAGAGAAAATCACATGCTGAAAACATAGCAGTATATTGCTTCCCTAGATAAACTCCATTCAAATGCAGCTAAACACTCCAACCCTCAACCACCACACACAAATAGCATGGTGCCTTCTTTTTGTTTATTTCAAAGACATGGGCATTGCATTGGATGAAGTAATGTTTCGTGGCTAGAAAACAACCATGTTCATTGTTAAAGTGAAGATTCTCCAAGTTATGAAATGATCATATTGGTCCCCCCGCCATCCTGGTATGTTGACTATTGTGCACGGGGAGGTCACTGTCAAAATTTTATTAAACTAGGCGAGAAAAAAAAAATTGGGTACTATTCATTTAAGAGATGAAAAACTTTGTTATTTTCTTGGATTCACTGTAGCTTGGATGAAATGACCATATAATGTTATATCTGAATAGACCATGTGAAAAATATAGGTAGGGTCTAATTTTTATCAATAAAGTAAGGTTTGTTATATTGGGAGGAACGAAGAATTTATGTGAGGTTCAATGAATGCCTTTGGATTGGATGAGAAGTTGCCTCAATTGATTAAAAGTCATTAAATTTAGATGTTGGCAAGCTTGGGGTGGTCACTGAGAGTTCGAGATAGTGATGCAACTAGGTAGCATCATATTTTATTTGCATGGACCGTTAATGTATTTTTTTGGGTTGATTAAAGTTATTTAATGTCTAAATTTAATATTTTGATGGATGGTACGGTTTACAAACTAAATAGAGTCTATAAGTTCATGGTATAAAGTATATTTACTTATAGGGTCTTGAAAACACCTCAAAGTATCATTTTATCTACTAATAGGGTGCCAATCATTAAAGAAATTTAGATAAATAACCCATCTTTAACAATTGCATGTGGTTTATAAAAGTATATAGCTTGTGATCTCCCTAGGCTATCGTGTCTGGAATAATTAATACATTTTGAGCACATAGTCTGATTTATTTCCAACACTTATGTTTTTGGTGTTTGTTCTTAGATCCATACCTAACCGTTCAACACTCAAATATAGGTGTTTGTTTAAGATGCGGCATTGAATTAGTCAATTCTACCTCACATGTCCCAACTACATAGTTGACGAGAAATAGGCACCCCTACATTGAATGCATTCCAAGCTTTATGTCACATGCCATGTCCACATTAGTTGGCACTTTCTTCTTCTTATGCCCCCTTCCCACTTGACTTTACCAAATAACCAAATTCTTTCCTAAAAACCGGGCAAAGCTCCCTCGGTTATGGCGGAGGCATCCAACTATCCCAATGCACCTACATGAACTTGCTCCAAAGATTTTCGAGTAGGTTTTAGTTAAGTAGTTTTCACACATGTTCATTGTTTTATCTACCAATCAATGAATGTTGGATAGTTTTTGTCCCATCCCCAAATGCCTTACTACTCATCTATCTTACCATCGGTTTTTGTTAATGGAGCTCCTTGTGCCTCATAGCTAAGACTAAAAGCAACCAATCACAAGGGCGGGAGGCGACACTTTTAAAGGTCCCTACATTCTTGCCTCATGTCTAGGTACTGATGGGAGGGTCAGTGCTTGAGGCTTAAAACCTCCACATTTAAACCATACCACATCATTTGCCAACTAGGCTCGGGACTAGATAGTGTTGTTGGTGTGAAGGCCATGTTTTTAGAACCAACTTTTAGGCTTAGCCAAAGTCAAGTGGGAAGGGGGCATTATTCTTTGTTGGGTGCGTGTTTATGTCATTATAAACTTGACAACTATGATCAAGAATTTCAGAAAGTTGCCAAAAATGTCATTGTTGAGGCAATCTTCACAGCCACAACATTGAACATGACAATGTGTGGCCTTCTTAAGGGCACTTTCAACTGTTAGAAAATTTTAAAAATTGAATCAAAATGAGAATTGTCTCATCTAGTTAGTAATTGTAAATAACTGAGATTGCCATTTCAATTTTCCGAATCAGAGTTGTTAGCATGTGACTAGAGGACTCTAGAGATGGTGAGTGGCAAGTCATTCTTCATGAAATCTTGATGATTGTCACCTTCATTTAGCATGATCGTTTTGCAAATGATATAACCGAAAGCATAATTGTTCGATCCACAAACATGATATCGGGGAGGAGCCCACCAATATGCGATCGATTATCTTGTTGTATGTGGCCTATGAAATCTTTGCAAAGGTATTGTAATGTCATCTTCAATGCTGCTAACAAAAGTAATTGATCCAGACCAAACGGCATTTCTCCCTTGTCTCAGGAGGAATCTTCCGCCCTTACTATTAGATCTCATATCCTTATTTCTCATGTTGACTCTTTAGATTTTAGGGTTGGTTCCTGCCAACCTTGGCTGGTGTTGGAGATTTTGTGCCAGTTAGATTAACCATTTCCTAATCACAACATTCTCATATCCTATCTCAACGAGACTCATCATGCCCTCAAGAGTCCATTGCTCTTTACACAGACCATGTCTTTGCTTCAGTAATAAGACGTTTGGAGTATACATCACCATTGCAAATCTATCCTCAAAGTGGGAGGGTTCCTATCTCTCTTGCATTTTACTATAATTGTCGCAACCCTCGCTAGCTCCCCTTTAATATGTTGGTTTTTTTCAATTCTAGCAAGGATTACGAGCGCCAACCCTTCGCATTCTGCCATGCGAATGGTTAGCTCCCCATACTGCGGACCTTATAGCTCATACAAGGGGAACCAACCCTCCTACTTTGTTTTCGGGACTCACCCCTTAATCGGTACCCAAATCTTAGATGTGGACTTCTATGAATGGAAGTCCAATCTTATGTTGATCATCACGTTGCTGGAGCAACAGTACAACAACCCGAGCCATACTAGGCAACTATGCCCCCATGTTGGGCCAATGTCCATGAAGGCCGTGCCGTTCGGCCTCGGGTGGGTTTGGTCACACCACCTCACCCATATAAGCCTCTAGGACTCTAGGCAAGGCCCTACCCCACCGTCAAGTAACCTTTTGTCTCTCTCTCCCAAGACTTGGGGCCAAGTAGACATTTTCCCTTAGTCGTTGGGGCTGGAAGCCCCCAGCAGCTTTAGAACCCCATAACTTCTTCATATAATCTTTGATGCTAACAAACAACCACTTCATCGTCATCTACGTTTCACATAGATGCCGATGGACTATTCACTTGCCCCATTCGGGCAAGTATTGAGGAAGTTATTCCTCTTCAAAGCTTCACAGTCCCAAGGGCCACTCCCAGGCCACTGATGTACCAGGGCGCTGTTCCGGGACAGCGCCCCACTCAAATTGCCATATCTCCTAACTCACACCTCCGATTGAGGTGTTTTTGAGCATTCTAGAATTGGCACGCCATAAGCTACGCATAGCTTATGGCCTTACTCTCGTGCCTCCTAGTCTCTGTGGGTGGGAGGCGTTCCCAACGCCTGGGGCCCTCACCCACACTAGGATCACTTGGGCCCTCTCACCAACGGCGCCACAAGTCCCGGGTGTCACTCCGCGGTCCCCCTTGTACCCATGGTGTTTCGGGCACTCCTCATGGAGAGGTATGCGACAATAATCCTAACATCTACTAGCACACAAGAGAAAGAAGGCCAAAAATGCCCAAAGACCTCCCAATCCTCCTAGATTTCTTATATCTATTTCATGCATATTATCTAAGGTGTCCTATCCCATATTTGTGTTTCTAGGGGTTTGCGATGTGGTATCGGCCATAATGGCTAGTAATATCCACACTACCAATAACAAGGTTATTGGTATCACACTTGGGTGTGGGAACAATGCCCTTTAACATGCTTCGCCCATACATCCTTGACAACATCTTTCTTATGCATGAAACTCTCTAGTGGACCAAAGAAAACAAACACAACTCCTACTTCCTTAAGTTGGATTTTGCTAAAGCTTATGGCATTTTAGATGGGAATTCATCTTTCAAACCATGACTAAACTTGGAATTCATGATATATATATATATATATATATATATTGGCATCGTCAAGCTCCTTTTTCATAATGCCGGAGCGGTAGTGTGGTGGCAATCAACATGAATAGTCATGCTACTATTGGATTCACTATCTTCCCGCGGGAGGTGGGGTGGGGTAGGGGGGGTCCTATCTAGTCTTAATTATTGAAGAAGTTTTGAACAAGGTGGTCAAAAACACAATCCAACAAGGTGATGTGCAAGTCATTTCCAAATATGATGAGGACACTTCATTTCCCCCCTAAAGTTGACCAAAGGGATGTGGATAACATGCTTGAGATCATGGAACACCCAAATGGATTGGTTTATGATGCTCATGATCATTGTGATCCTCTCCTCTATTGGTCTTTAGCATGTGTAGTAAGTTTGCTCCTACTTCTGGTTACACCACTTAGATAAGCTTAAATTAGTTGGCAAGTGTAGTTTAGATTTTGGTTACAAACAAACCCAGGGAAACACTCATGGAAGACTTAAAAGGTGACTTGCATATCATCTAGGTGTCTTTGATAAGTTTTATCAAGGAAAACACTATTGATAAGTTCTTTGACCCGAAACCTTATGTCTATTGACAAGGAAAACCTTATGGTCTCTCTTGACCCTTCAATAGTCTCTTCAGGCTATTGACCTTTCGCCTTCCTTCCTTCTTCAAAAAGAATGGTTATGGTTGATCAGTCCATAGCCTACATGTCTTCACACCATACATAATACTAGAAGTAAGGAGGCATCATGTCCACAGATTAGCCGTTCTCATCACCTCTTGAGGTCCTTCTAATTATGCCATCAACTATGATGGAGAACATAGATTCCGTAGACTCATGAGTTCCTACCCAGGAGTCATTCCTAATTGAATAATTATGTGACGA
The DNA here is from genome assembly GCA_964035585.1 of Polytrichum formosum. Classification (NCBI taxonomy): domain Eukaryota; kingdom Viridiplantae; phylum Streptophyta; class Polytrichopsida; order Polytrichales; family Polytrichaceae; genus Polytrichum; species Polytrichum formosum. The sequence goes on from OZ037941.1 coordinate 5,387,889, forward strand.
CGATTACCTAATCACTACAATCCCCTGAAAATTTCTTGGTAATCTTTTCCTCTATCTCTTAGTACTCACGCCTTCCTGGCAAATTTACACTCAATTACTCCTCGGTCAATGGACTTAGTAGTATATTATGATATCTTCCAATCGCAACCACTCAAGACTATTGTATTACCCTTGCTTCAGGGTCTCATGCCCTTACCAGACTATCGACCCCGTAGATTTTCCAGCACCATAGACTATCACAGATTCTTGGTCTCATACACCAGCCTTATTCTCCTACAGAGAATAGGTAATCCACTACCTCAGTCTATAGCCCTACATACACATTTACTTAAACAGAGGCAAATTGAAATATATTCAGATAACAAGCATATACAATTGACCCTTCATAGTGTTGAGATTTTCAAGCTATGGACATTACACGACAAATTGGAGCATTATCATTACCACGGACAATTGACGCAATGTAACTTCAAAAAGATGTAGAGCTTTTATATTATGACTATGAGCAGTCAATGGTCTAGGGAATCACTCCCATGCAATTAGTTTGTTAGAATGGATTATGGTCTAAGATGATTTCAACTTCAAATATGGATCAATCCCTAATCCGAAGACTATCAAAAGCCTATTGTCCTTACAATAATTCTCTCAGACTCTCTCCTCCTTCTCACACTTCCCAAAGTTTATATCTATGCTTCTGAGGGATGCAACTTCTCATATCCAATTCTTGCCTTTCCAATTTTGACTTTCTCTATCTCCTAGGCTATGGGCTGCATTTAGCACATGGCAATTTAAATAACCGGTACTTCAGCCCCTTTTCACACTTTATTTCTTATTCAATAAAAAACATCAAAAAATTCCTATTACAACAAGTTTATAGTGGGTTCCTTCCCGAACACCATATAGTTCATGAAGTCCACCGAATGGATCATATTTGTCTCCTCTCAGTTGATGGGGTGGATCAAATATGTTCGTGTTTGTGTCCCTTACAAAGAGCAACATTCGTGCTCATTTGTATAAGTGGTGCTATTTTTTTATTTTTTTTGTGTGTTTTTCCCATTCAATCAAGAATCATGTGGAAATAGAACGTGAAATGGACTAGAAAAGTTCAATTGAGTGAGTATGAATAAGCTATAGACTTGAGATATAAGGAAGTAGTGAGTGGAAGGACTTATTTGATTGAAGAAGTTGTGTATGTTGAAAGCCACATGTGCTTATTGACATATATATAGGCTAGAAGTTTTAAATATCTCTCTCACTATAGGTGAGCCTTTTATGAGCAATTTATAAACTTTGTTATCATTCTTGATTTTGTAAACCCTTAGCTTCTTGAAGAACAATTAGATTTATAGTCTCAAGGAATAGATATGTGGTTCTTAAATGGCAAGACAATTGTCTAATGCTTCAGATAATTGAGAGCCATCCATGGTGCTTGTACTAGATTGCTAACTTTCTTGTCCGTTTTCAGTGAGTTCTATTCCTTGAAGTCTAATTTGACATGTTATCAAGGAGTGTTTCCTTGGTTTTAGGTGATGAGATGATGCAATTTAATTTTCAATTATCTTTTGAGAGAGGCATCAAAGCATACATGTTGTATTTACAAGTTGAGATAGGAGGAGGAGAGATTCCTTGACCTTTAGCATTATTATTTTTGATATGTTGAAGCTAGGCCACAAACATGATTGAGGCTATAGTCTTTTTGACTATGAGATATCAATGAAATATTTGACTTCTTTAATATTGGTCTATGGTAAATAATGTGAAATAATGATTCTTGAGAGAGTAAAACCATAATGTTTGTGTTGGTTTGTAAAGTTGAGGGAGAGGAACATCTTTCCTTAGTAAGACATGAGTTTTGAATTGCATTAACTTCATTTCAAGAGATCCATCTTTGATTGACGGAGAAGAGTGACAAGACTCACCGGCTTTTCCAATATATAATATACCAAAGTTGATTCATGTATACTTGAAAAGTAGAGATGTAATTCATGAGAATTATTCATTAAGGCTTTGAAGTTTGTATCAACTACTTGACGGTGTAGGCCATTGTCATTGTAATAATGGAGAAGTTTCTCTCAACATATTGATTGAAGAGTATGAGTAAGGGTCGTGGATCTCAAACGAAGCCATTGTCTTGTGAATTGTGTGTCAGACATCCTTCATACATGGACATGGTGCAATTGTCTGGTAATAGGCTCATGTAGTGAATATGAGAGTTGAATAGGTCATGAAATCCAAAGACCAAGGATTTTGTAGTGTTATATCTTCCTAACCTTTGGCCGAAATTGAAAGGGCCGCTTCGCAAGTCCTCGGGCCTGAAGAGTCCAGGAGGAGGGTGAGGAAAAGTGATGACTCTAGCTAGAACTCTCATAAATATTGGATACCAATTTGATGTTCGGGTGTGACTTCACTCCGATATGCTAGAGTGGTAACCTTGAATTAATCAAGACATGGTGACTAAATACATTAGTCAATAATCTTGAGATATCATTAAAAGAATAAATATTTAAGTGTGTACTGGATCAGGAGATGAGCTTATGTATTGACTTTTCCAATTAAAATGGATAAATTAATGGACCACGCCATGAACTATTCATTTGTATATATGGTATGGCATATGGTCGCAATTGATGGAAATGATAGTTACTTAGCTGAGACTAGGTGAAAGACCAATGTCAGCCAATATAATTAGAACAAAGACTAATCAAGGAAACCTAAAAATTATATAAGGACGACTGCACTACCAATTCAAGTTACACCAAGAGGACCAATTAATTCAAGACTATTGACGACAACAAAGTGCCCTTGGCTTTGATAACGAGACAAAAATGAATTACTTATTGCAAGACTATTGCTAATGATTGTGCCTATGCTTGTGCACCGCACATGATCCAATTAAAATGAACTCACTATTAGACTATTGCCTGGGTAAATAATGTGAGTATGAGTGACAACCACTATTACATGTATTGTTGTTGAGAGATCTTGAGGTCTTTATTCGTAAATAATTCATATAATTGTTAGTTCAAAGCTAAAATAGCTTGAAAGAAACTTGTATTATCCTAAAAAAACTTACTTGAGACACCTAGATATCCACAAACTACCTTTTAAGTCTTCCCTAAGTATTATATTTGGTTGTTTTTTCTAACCAAGATTACAATATCCGAGTTGTTGAGCTAACCTTGAATCCCAAAGCGTAGGGTTGTGAACTCATTGCTAATCTCCTAAACTATTCTAAATAGACCGTGAGATGTTGGAAGGTGATCAAGAACTCTTGATATCGATTTTGTCCAAATGAAAGGATCAACTTCATGTTAAATTATTCTCCTATAAAACCCCTCATTTGGCACAAAACCAAATTTCAAGCTAAAATTATTGATGTATTGTGCAATGGTAGTGAAAACCTAGCAAGGCCACATCTCTCATGCCATCAATCTTCCTGATGAATGTTGGATTGTGGCTTGGGTTAAATCCTAGCTTCACCACTTGAACTACAACTCCAACTTGTTGCAAAAAGCTTGGACTTGGGCAAATAATGTCATGTGATTCACTGATTCCTTGCCCATGCCCCTATTGAGCAGGTTCCTAAACCCCTCATTTATCAAGAAATTGATCTTCTCTTGCAACCTTTAGCCTAAAATTATTCTCCCGTGGAATATGTTGACAAATCATGGCATGTGAAGTCAAAGAATGGGATTCTACACACTCAACCTCTCACATTTGAAACAATGTGCTGAAACAACCATCCACATGATAGATAATCCCCCCCCCAAAAAAGAATAAAAAAAAATGATGCATAGTGCAAGGTCCAAACCTTTGATTCTTACCATGTGTGGGGCACGTTAGTAAACCCAAAACCATGTATGTCCTACCACCATACATGCATGTTTTGAATCTTCAAGATAGGATAGAATCATGTTGACTTGTGGTTCCAGCTGCATCGTCATTGGGGGCATCATGCAAAGTTTGGTAGACCTTAAACATCCTATGCAAGCTAGAAGAAGACAGAGGTTTGCACCTACGCCCAATGTTTAAAGCCAAAAAGAGTCCGGTCTACCCTTGAGCACAATTTCTTCTATCCGTTAAGTGTGCATCAACCCTTATAGGTGAGCATTACATTTTGTAGCTAGATTTTTTTAGGAGGGCATAACTAAAAGAAATCCCCGTAATGCTTGCACGTAACTTTCAAATAAGAACAATTAAGATTACCAGCTAGACCTATCACCAAGACAAACGGCCCAATGACATTAACAAATACAAGGATCTGCATAAGTGAGCACCACAACTTTGGTAGCCTTGGCAAGCAACCGGGGGTGATCGTAGAAATTAATCCCTTTTTGCCTACACCAAGAGCAAATGTTGGACATGATGTCAACTTGAAAAAAAATGTAAACATGTTGTAAATTCTTGATTTTGGTGGTGCCGATATTGCCACCAAAATCTTTGATACATTTATCACAAAAGAGCTTAACAACACCCACAACACTGTTGGCCCAAGACTTTATGTACCAGACATGGTCATCTAATGATATTTGTTTCAACTATTTTTCAATATATCAATATGTGCAACATATTCCTTCATGATCTCCTTGGCAACAAGGCTGGAGTTTAGATGGAATCTTTCTTCAATGTAAGGAGCATCATGAACCCTAGAGGATGCATGTGGCAACAATGGTTTCATTGTATCAAGTAGAGGCAAACTTTCCTCATTTGGTTTTGCCCTAATTATATCAACAATATACTCAATGAACTCAATATCTATGCTACATTGTTTGAGATCATTCCCCTCCCCATGGTCGTGAATTACATTGAGGTTGGATCCAACAATATTCAAGTGTTCCAATCTAGCCCTTATGTAGCACATGAGATTCTAAACACCAGAACTTGGATGGCCCTCCCAACACACCATCCTGCTCAAGTGGTATCTAAAACACAACATAACAATTGCTGAAATTGCAATTCAAGGGACCCAAAAATTTGGAGGTGGAAGATTCATCTTTTAAAGCCCATAACTTTGCATGCATTGCCACACTAACAAGGACAAAATAGCAAGAACAAATCAACACATAGAAGCATGCCACAAATTGAAAATGATGGGGCTTAGCTATTGCCGCTCATCTTTCATCACTCATTGCATGCCACCGAAATTGTCTTACTCCACAAGCAACGGGAGCTTCCATGATTACGTTATGCCGAAAGGCACCCGCGAAGAACCCGCACCCAAACCCTAGTTATCCAATGGGATGTGACGAGGTCACAATTTACTTGCGAGCTTAAATGCAACATGGTCACCTCACAACCACTTATTTCTAAACATCTCCATTGTTCCACTAGATAGGCAAGTAGGCCAAGCTAATTTTAGAGGCACCTATTTTATTTCAACTATATCCCTAGTACACCCTCATTCCCATAGCCCTATACTACTTGTAACCTTGGTCACACCATATCAAAAGCCCTATAATGTAAGTATTTTTTTAAAGAATTATGTGAAATTATTTCTATAAACCCTAAACTTTCTCATTGCATCTTATAATACCCACCCCTCCCCCCCCCACCAATTTCCTCTCTAAGAATTCGAGATCTTTAAAGTTGATCCTAGTGTCAACTAGAATTGAATATACTCACTGCCAAGTTGCATATTTCTACTTTTCTTTTATGTTAAATGAATGAGAAATACACTCCCTAGTGGGTGCACCTTTCATTAAAACCAAGAATAATGTGCATTTACAACACATTCTAAAAAAAACCCTATATATAAGTCTCATTCTGTAAAATTAAACAATACATGTAGAATTTTGATGATAAAATTACAAGCAACAATATGTCTACATAAATCATCACATTCATATATATAGTCTTTAACATAAGTACACAAATAAATATTTTGAATTACAATCAACCCCTATCACATATATATAATGCAAAACCCTAGTATTCATCAATAAATTTGAAGATTTTTCAATCTCCCAGATGTAACTCATAAGCATCTAAGTCTGCAATATATTTCATAGAAGCTAATAAAATTATTGTGTCTAACTTTACCATCAAATGATTGGCATGATTGTATGTCTACCAGTTGTCAGTTCCTTTTTGAGACCAAGATAAGCCAATCTCCACATTTGATGGACACTACCATACATGTGTAAATGTTGCATATTTTGAAAAGGTCTTCCATACATGTACATAACTACGAGTTATCATTTGTGTAACATATGTATACATAGTACAACAAAGTTCAAAGTAATACCCCTTTTGTGCACTCACCTAAAGTTGTACTTGTTTAGTACCGTGCACCTCCCTGGGTTCACACTCATATGCAACAACCGATTCCTTAGCTCTCCGCTATTTATTTCCATAAGGCAAAAGGTGATGGAAACCCTCCAAGTGTCAATTCATTCTAATCGAGAGGACAACTTAAGCTTCATGGACCCCGGGATACCCACCAAGCATGGTACCATGCTCACATCCAAACGTCCCCATTAGGCCGACACATCCATGATCTTTTGTCATATTGGAAATACACTTTTCCCCAAAGCCTATGGCGTGGTCAATGAACAATCCAAGTGTCCAAATGGCCCCCACGATCCTCATAAGTAACTTGACCAACTAGGGAGTTGTGCCACTAGCAACTAAACCCACTCGTTAATAAGTTATGTAAGCTACACTAACTCACATAACAACTCTACTTGGGTTGAACTGACTCAAAATTGTCAAATCAATAAAGTTTGGATGTTAAAAACAACAAGAAGAAGATGAACATGGGATACTTCCATTATTTACACAAAACAGTTGATGGAGTCTTCTGAAAGATCCTACGGTTGGATTATGTTGGAAGGATCATTTTAGAGCAGAAAAAAGCTAACAATCAAAAACAATATAAAAAACTCAAACAATCAAAGCGAACCCCCCCCTTTCCGGGCGGTGCTTAGGGGTTAACCTATGACAACCATGGAGACCACATTGTGATTGCCGCATCATCGCGAGTCGAAACTCTTTAGTACCAGTTAAAGTCTTCCTTTTTCTCTTTTTCTTTTTGAGGGAAATGGATTAAGGGGCGATCTTTGGGGTCTACTCCATATTTAAGGATGTTTTGGAAAGTGGATTTGGAGTTATTGGGGGGGGGGTTTTTTTTAATATTCTCTTTGAGTCCCTCTTGAGTTCATGACCAACCTCCCAACAAGTGAACATCTTTCTTGATATAATGAATATATTCATAAACTCAAAGGTATTCAATCCACAAATGACATTTCCTTTCAAAGATGCAAAGAGTATTCTTCTCTATGCAAACATAAAATTCATGCTTAATAAATACTTAGTTTTTGTGTGTTTTGATTTTTGAATATATGGTTCAGTATATTCTTAATCTCATAGATGTAGTGAAAAATAAGGCTTTGATGCTAGGTGGGAGCTTGTACGAACTGACCTGTAGAGCATGTAATGGAAGTTTGTAACCTTAAGGGCTGCAAGGATGCATGTAAATATGCCCAAAACATACACCTAAAACCAAAATGTGTAAATTTTTCTCTGTATCATCAAGCATGCAAATTTTTGTTGAACCCTTTTGGTCCATTGATCTCCATACATGAAATACCCAAATAGTTAGATCCATTATAACATGTCTATAAACCACTAATCCATAGCATGTACTCCTATGCATGTGATGCCTTATAACATGGAGGGCCATACATGCTTGAGGTTCATAGGGTCTATGTAAAGTGATTTTTTTATCATGGATGAATGGGCTCTTATGATAAAGGCTTGGGCTAGCTCATTTCAGTTAGACCTCAATACACTAATTTGGCATCTCTCATGTTATTATTGAAATCAATTTATTCTAAATGAATATTTACAACCTAAGTAATGTAGAATAATCTTATGCATTTTCACCTTTTTAATGGATGAGTTTACGTAGACTCCAAAAAGAAAAAGAAAAAGAAAAAGAAAAGAAAAAGGGAGGTCAATGGTTTTCCATTAACATGTGGTGTGCGTTCACCACTCCTCTTCCATGTCACTTAGACTCCAAAAATCCTTGACCGGATCATACACTTGGAGTCATAAACTATTGTTATGTTATAACCTGGCATTAACATAGATGGGTCTTAAGTGACTCGTTTTCTTAATCGGTCACCTATATTCGATTGGTAAGTGGCTTAGTGAGGATCGAAGAACAACATCATAAAGACACATGTCGAAATCAGATTGGGCTACGTCTTCAAATAATAATAACTACTCTACATACAATAGTAGACACAATTGGGAGGACCTATGTATATAGTTAAGAAATTCAACCAACATGCAATTCCTACACCATAGCTAAACAAGGGGAGGTCCAATTTTCAATCCAATTTTTTTTTGTAGATGTTTTATCGTAGATTTGCTAATGCAATATGAGTTTTGTTGTGTAAATCTCATCGGTAGAAGTTGGTGAGCATGAAAAAAAACCAAATAACACCCACATACCTTGCACCAAATTCGGTTAATAATGTCTCACAAACTAGTACACGTTATCACAAATAGTCATTTCTTTCAAATTAATTAACTCTTTGCTTCCTACAAGGTTATGTTGGCCCATGAATAATTTCAACCAAGTTATAGAACGGTCATGGAAAGTATACAAGTCTAAGCATATAGATGTGAGCTTAAGCAACTGAACCTTATGGCAGGACACCGGTGTTCCATAATACACTGGTTCTCGCATAAAGCCTGTGTCGACGTGAAAAATGGTTAGTTGAAGGCAATCGAAGCGGCGTTGAGATTATCTCCACGTCCTATACACATACTATGATGTTCGGAACTGGTTTTTATTTATTTTTGATCACTTACAACCATAAAACCAATCATCAAGGAGGCTCTGATTTATTTGGGACACCAGTGTCCCACCATAAGGTCCAACTTATTGACAAACCCCTTGAAAGGTAAGTAAAGTAACGCTCGAGAGTCGAGTCTTACTTGTGAGATGATTTTTGTGGACTCAACACAAAAACGCCTACCCAGCCAAGGGTTAATTAGTTCCATTTATTGGACATATAAGGGCCGCTTTAGAAACATAAATCAAGAGTCATGACCATGAAATCCTAAGGGCCCCTTCAAACTCATCCAAAGTCCGTACCACGGGAAATAGAAATGCAGTTTGCAATTGGATGGACCGTCAAGTTTAGTGTGAAGTGAAAGTGGACCATGTTGAGGGACCGCAACACGTGTTTGCGTTTTTATTCTCATCATGACAATATAATATTTATAAGAGCCAATGACAATGTATGTAACTGATTTCCACGGTCCCTAATTTTACATTAGACCCACCTCCTTTTGATGACCCTAAGCAATATCCAACATACCGTGATATATTCATCCATTCAAATTTCTTTGGTCTCTTAGGCTTTCTAGGTCTAGTGTAAAGTGAACTTTCTCGACCTATTGCAAAATTTGTATATCACGGGTGAAGCGCCCTCAAGCTCTAGTGTACAATGGCCCTAAGTCGTGCAACTAAGCTTGCTTTTATGAAATATTAAGTTGCCAACATCGGGACACAAATTATGTGTTAAAGAAGAGGATCACGGTTTTACACTAAACTCTAGAGTATCTAGACTAGTGTGAGTTGGATATAGGACTTTTGTACTCCCAAAGTTTGCATGGTCGTCCCTTTAAAAATTTCACAACCAGGCCCGTACTAATTCCCCTTTAAAGCGTCTCAAGACGCCTGGGGTACAAATTGGTACTTCCTGACTCACTTAGGTAGTACAATTAACCCCTACTTATTACAGCCATTTAACCAACTAACACATGTCCAATTAATCGCCACTACAAAACTCCAATGAATTGTGCAGGCCCAATACGGAGAGAGAGGGAATTATCGTACATTAGCGTACCTCTCATTCATCCGACATAAAAGCCTTGAAATAGTATGCAGCCCGGGCGTTACTTTTAAAAAAAAGTTGTTTCGACACCGGAATCGATTTTAAAGACTTCGAATTAGTCTACTTGAGGTCATTCGTGATGAATCAGCAACAAACCTACAAGGGGTCATGTTTTGTGTTGGATGAAGGAGAGGTATGCTCATTTGTGATAATTCCCTCTCTCTCTCTCTGCGTCCAATACAGGGAGTGTGAAACTGTGAACCAACAAACAAGGAAAATTTGGAAACACTTGGTTAAGATCTTAAGGGTTGTTTTCTACCTGTGACCAAGGGATGTGAGAAAAAATGATTTAGGATTTATCTCGTGGCGATGGTTGGCCGTTTGATGACCAAGAGATATCCACATCAATTTATAAAGGCCTTACTCAAAGGACATTGTGTAAAGTGAACTTAGACTAGGACATAGTTTTTTTTTCTTTCCATTTTCAGAAAATAGAAAATAAATACTATAGGATATACAATCTTTAAATTTGAAGTTACTAAAAGTTAAATTTTTTTCCTTCTGATATGGTTGCCTTATTTTCCTGTTGAGACAATCTATTCGGGTTCTCTCACCGCGAATTCCAGATGACCACCAAACATTATCCATTTTTGTAAATGTAAGATGCCATGTCACTTTCTCATCCATTATTTGACGTGCTCACCCATGGTTGCTTTCATTTTTGGTGGCCTTCTATAAAACAAAACGGGACGACCACTCATTTCTCAACCAATGAGAGATTTATAAAAGAAGTGGTCATGGTTTTTTTTTCATGTTCATTGATGTGAACAATATTGGGGGTGGGTGCATCAGAGGGTGGCTGAGCGTCTTCACCTTGACCTTGAAAGCACATAAATATTACGATAGAGTTATCCGTAAAGCTCTCAAAGAGGGACAAAAGCGTGGGTTTGATCCTTCTTTGAGAAAACTTTCTATTAAGAGCTCCCTAGCTTGTCGTGTATTGGAGCCTATTTTGAAAGTTGGGTGAAGTTTTTAGGGCCTTTTTTTTCCACCTCATTAACTTTGAGAATTTTAGGATCTAAAATAGGGTATGCACATGGAACCTGCTATCCTAAATCACGGATCTTCCTATGCAAGGCTAGCCTGGACCACCCATCCAAGTAGGACGAGCTGGAAAACCAGTTTTTAATAGTCCGGCACCACTCCTTGTGTATGGCAACTTAAGCATTAAGAACACTTGGGCGACTTTGTTTTTATTCACATAAAACTTAGGGTTTGAAACTAAACCCATGGTTTCATCTGCTTTACTTTATAAATAACTCTAATGTTTTCCATTAATGAGGACCAAACCTTACCTTCAATCAAATGTGTACTTGGTGTGGATAAATGTCGAATTTATGCAGTGCTCTAACATTTTTCTTTTTTTTCTTTTTCTTTTTTTCTTCTACCAAAGAATTTCTTTTTCTTCAATATCTATATGACATGCCTTAGAAATCACATTATCGAGTGAATATAGCACATAGTAACTTAGAAAAAAAAGTAACCACCTTTTCTTTTTTGGAACACAGGTGGCGCGTGGCAATTTCTTATCCGTCAAGTAGAGAGAAGATTTCATAGATGGGAATTGAACCGCCAACCACTCCATTTGGATTTGGGTGCCTCTCCACTATCATCCGGTAGTTTAGGGTCATCTCAGACCTAACAAAGTAACCACCTCGAAATCCACACAAATGATCGTAGGCTAAGCCTCTTTAGTTCATATTCACCCATTTGGTTTTATTGGTTTTTGTTTGGTAGGAGTCATGACGTCATTCTTTGTTGTGACCATTGCAAAATAAATACATGATTTAAGGTTGAGGCATCTATAACCAATAAAATAATAGGGTTTGCATCTGTTCAGGAGGAGTAGCAATAGGGAATTATTTTTCTTGCAAAGAGAAACAAAAAATTGCTACAAATTTTGAAGCAGTTAAATTTACCAGGACACACAATCAATTTATAGTTGATCCGTAACTGCTCATCTAAATGCTAATACTTGGCTATAACAAATATCAAAACTCTTATGAGGGTAATCAATCACAATCCGCCATCACATAAACCTTAACTTCATTCACCTAAAAAAATATAGATCTCATCCCAATGAGCGGTTAAATAGATTTGGTTAACTGTAAACGCCTTGACCTAAAAGAGGGTCATAGCTAAGAAATCAATTTCCTTACAATTTCACGTTAACTACTTGGTTGGACATGTTTTATAGTGGAACTCCGCTTAATCCTCCCATGGAAGGAAAACATATGAAACCCAATGCACTTGTTTTAAAGCGCCAATTCAAACCCTAATTCATCACACGCATTCTATTTCTTGCACAACCTCCATAGTGATCCACACTACAACAACAACAACAACAACAACACAAAACGTCCCAAATATCCAAATATTGGAGGTTATGAATTTGATAAAGGAAACGCTTGTTCCATGAACGCTATTCCAAATGTCCTACAAGCCAAATAAACTAAGAATCATGGTTTTCCATTTCCTTGAGTTCAACTAGCAAATCGGTCTTTTGTTTTGTGATCATATTCGACTTTGAGTTTGTGAATCAACACTTTATCTTCCCCACGATTTGTATCCGAATTGGGTTGCGTCCAATCTCCACCCCCATCAAGATTGTCCCATAGGACGGGACAACCGCCTTTACCGTCCGTTGTCCTGTCCAATCAAATTGGACAGATGGGACAGCTGTCACACGTGATGGGATGCGGATGGAAAAATTTGAATGAAAAAATCAACTATTTACCGGCCGGTCGACTTGCCTATTGCCCTACCCGATTGGTCTATACTTTTCAACTTGTTTACTTTATTTTATTTTTTCTTTCTTTCTATAGAAACGAATTGTTGTTGGATGGTCGATTGATGGAGTGGATGTTGAGGGCCACTTCACACACGAGCCAAGAGCCGTGACCATGAAATTGTGAGAGCCCAAAAGAAAGTGTCCAAAGGCCGTCCCAACACACCTCCAAAATCATGTAGTGTGGTCATGGACCCTCAAGTGTAGTGTGAAGCCATACGTGACCGGGCCCTCAACCAAATGCTAGTTCAATGAATTTCTATTCATGTGGGTTCTCACGCATGACAAAATAGAATATAGCAACAGTTGTGAGCATTCAGAGTGCCATGGTCTCTTGGTTTTGTGTTAGGCCTACCTCCAAGAGGTGGTTTTTGAAAATAGTCCAACTGACCATATACATATTTTGGATGACTGGCCAATCGCCTAAACCCTTGACCAATTGCCCATGTGGATTGTTATGATTGGACGAAGTTTATCACACGGAAAATTTCTTTTTACCCCGTTGATCCGAATTTTATGGGACAAACATGAAGGCAACCATGCATCCTATAATAGAAACCAAATAAAGGTCCCAAGGTGAAGAATATTATGAAATGAGCGCTCCGACATAATGAGTTATGTGAGCTCTATGTGTTTAGTCCTCTTAATCGAACAACCTATATTGAGCAATCTATGACAAGGTTTGCAAATAAAAATGGAGACCAAAAAGACACATGTCATGATGAGATTGGATTTGTATTATTTGAGGCACTAGCGTACATAGTATACACAAGGGAGCGGTATTAATTTTCTGTAGTATGTATGTTTAAAAAGGTTGTCAAGAATTTTGAAGCAAGTAAAGGTAGATGTACAAAAGGGGGTCCTAAGGTTTATGAAATTGTTGACAATCAATGTGTTTATGTCATCCAATTCACATTCACCATTGTTGTCATATGATAACAATCCTCAATGACTTCCTTGCCCATTCTTGTTACAATTTGCATTTGGGTTCTAGGACAAGCCAGAGGCTCTTGGAGTGCTCTTGGAGTGCTCATGGGCTCCCTTGAGTTTTGCTCTCCAAGTTGTGGCTAAGTTATTATGCTCTTGTCTTTGTTTGTTTGATGCAATCATTGAGTTACATGCTATGAATGGGAAGAAAAAATTGTTGAATGACTTTCTCATTAGAGTGTGAACATAAGTTTTACATGTAATATGGGCATATTTAATTCATGATTTATATTTTATACATGTGGTGGAGGCATTTATCATATTAAATTGAAAGGCTCTGTATAAATACACTAGTCCATTTTCTAGCTTGTTGTTAGTATGTATACATTTGTTTGTCTTTATAAAATTCTTGTATATAGGGAGTTTAATTTCATAGTGACCCACACTGCATGTCATTTAGGTTTTCAATGAAGAATCCACCCCCTAAGCCCACATTCAAGAGTAGTTCAAAATCAACAAGGAACCAATTACGGAAGGAAAAAGAGTTTGAAAAACAAATGGAAACTCACACGGGAAAAATATATCTTGGATCCATGGACCCCCCCCTTCCCTTTATTTTCCATTATGTTTGTAGGAGAGTGTATCCTACAAACATAATATTATTTAGATCCATAACAATGTTTTGTGGGACTGACAATATTCCACAAAATATTCCCACATTCAATCTGAATGTGGAAAATATTTTGTGGAATACTGTCAGTCCCATAGAACACTGCTATGGATCTAAATAATGTTATGAAGGGTTGTGCGAGCCATTTATAAAGAATTTTAACAAAGTAAAAAAAAACTTGGAACAAAATTTGGGATGTCCAAAAAATATTGGAAATTAGTATTGCGGATCCGAGAGGTCAACTCTCATTGTTTTGGGCATTTGTCAAAAGCCTTGGGAAAAGCTTACGAAACATGGGTGAGCCACCTCTAAAGCATGTTAAAAAAATCCAAATAAATTTGGATCCAACTTTTGGGTGGCCAAAAGGTTGGAGAATTTAGTCTCGGTGTTGAGACAAATGTTTATTTTATCTTTTTGTACATCATGTATAGGTGTTACAAAGTCTCTAGGAAACTCTACTAGGGTTATGTGTAGCAGAGTCTTTGTAACATGTTTTAAGACTTGCAACCAAGTCTTCGGTGTTTGGTCCGAGATGACCTTAAACTATTGGATGATGGTGGAGAGATACTCAAATCTCAAGGAAGACGTTGGCGGTTCGATTTCCAGCTGTGAAATCTCCTCTCTACCTGACATAAACTTGCCAGGTGGTCAACTGCCTCATGTGCTTTGGCGCTGGCCTATCGGCTTTCTATCTCAAAAAAAAAATCTTCGGTGCTCAAGAGTCGCAGATATCTAGTTTGACATCATGCTAGCTTGCAACTATGTAAAGCTAAGGTAGATGGGTCTTAAGTGGCTCGTTCTCTAAATCAAAACCCCTATATCTGATTGGTATGTGGTTCAGTGAGAATCAAAAAGCAAACATCATTAAAGACACATGTTCAAAAGAAATTAGACTACTCCTTCAGATATTGAGAAACTACTTTGCACTCAATAGTGAACACAATTGGGAGGACCTATGTATCCAGTTAAGAAATCAACAAGCATGCACTTCCGATGACCAACACTAAATTTTGCAGATGTTTCATCGTAGATTAGCTAAATACAACACGAGTTGTATTGTGCAAATCTAACCGGTAGTGGTTAGAGAACTTGCAAAACAAACCAACTAACACCCACATATACCTTACCGTTGTGGCCAAATCCTATGAGGCTACTACCATCACAATGAGGCAAAAGTAATTGAAATTTGTAGGGGACACAAACCGATACGGCCATGCTTGGAAAGTGTTAATGCCAGCCGGTAAGGGCAAAGGACGTGCCGAGGGAGGGGCCTATTATAAGTACAAGGTTCAGAGCCACTAGGAAATACAAAGCCTTGCCGAATCTTGAGAGCCCAGAGTTGTTAGATATTGAAGGATGTTTGGCCCGACACTTGCTCCCGACACAAATCTATTGGATCTCCCTCCCTTATCCCATGTCCCCCCACCCCGTCTCGTTTTCCAACCTCGCGCACCTAATTTTAAACGTAATTCCGCTCGGTTCCATGGGATTTTTAATAACTTTAGGGTGGGTTAACTCAACCACATAACATTATGCAGTTGCAATGAGTTGTTCCATTTTAAAATCATTCAACCAAAGCCGGGGTTACTAGTTTATCATGCTAAATCTGCTATTGAAAAGCATCCCGGAAGTATAATTTTGGTACCTTATATGACATATTTCCGGTCCCATCCAGCTTGGTCACTTAGCTGGATAATGTTACGTAGTGTCGGTCTCATATACATGTGAATGCATTGTGTCAACAATCAACATCAATAATGGTATCAAAGAACCTCCTCAAGGGTATCAAAATTGCAGTATCAATCATGTATTGATATTTGGTGGATATGTCAAGGTGAGAGAATCTCTGTACACCCGAGCTATTATTTGGGTCAATACCATTCTAACCGTATTGAGAGGAGGAGGTTTTTGCCTAGGAACAAGGGTTCTAGCATAGTATGTAGATCCAAATTGTATCCAAAACAAAATACCATCAATAGCCATAGCTTACTAGTATAAAAATGGTCAAATCCTCATTATAGATACCTGAATGGTATCAAAAGAAGATGATACCAGGACCAATGTTGGTAGCCGCCAATGTTGGACTAGTATGTAGGTGAATGCATAGGTATCAATCTTCAACATCTACAATGGTATCAAAGAACCTACATGTGGGCATCAAACTTGTAATATCAATCGACTATTGATATTCGGTGGGTATGTCAAGGTGAGAGAATCTTTGTATACTTGAGGAAATATTTAGGTTAGTACCATTATGAACCACATTGATTCCACCGTGATTTTACTTAGACAAGAAGGTTCTTGCATGGTATATAGACCTGAATGATATTAAAACACAAATACCGTCAAATACCCATACCATACTGGTAGGAAAAAAATGTGATACTCGTCCAACACTGGTTCATGCTAAGGTCCAAGATCAAGAAAATAAAAACGAATGTCAATGTGTTTATAGGGTCCATGACCAAATAATTTACAAAACCAAGCGATTGTATTGGTCGAGAACATATTGAATGGCCCTTGATGCTAGAATCTAAAATGAAGAGACAAAGCCTAGGATGATGTATAAATACATAATGGGTTCATATTTGCAAAATGTTTGAGTCCTCCTCTGGAAGAGAGAGGAAATTTGAGCCTAAAGAGAACACGAACTTGAAGTGGATAGACATAAAGAGTATCATCACATAACATTATTAAGCAGTGTGCGTTCGTTCATGTGGGCCCTGAGAATATGATCATGGGATGCCCCAACCTAGTGCAGATTCAGACTTACTATGAGTCTCCGTCCATTCTAAAATTAATCAACCAGAGTCGGGACTACTAGTTTATCAGGTTAAATCTACTACTAAGAAGCATCATGGAGATATAATTCTTGCACCATATATGATAGTTCCCGGCCCTACTAAACCCGGTCACTTAGGTTGATAATGTTATGGAAAGCCACCACTAGACAAAATACATGTTTTGGAAAAATAGGCTTTTGCAAGTGAGCAAGAAACCTAAGAAAAATGTCTTCAAATTGGGCACTAACTTATGGGGGTTTGTAGCTCATCTATCATTCTTTTGTTCCGATAGAGAAAACATAATTATGTCGGCTTCATTCTGTGTGTATTCTTGAAATTTTATATTCTTATGTCTAGGGTTTTGAGGTTATGAAGATGCTTGACATGGGAACTGCAAAATGCAACACACACTATTTTTGTCAAATTTTTCATAGGATGAACTTCACAAACCAAATACATGACAGATATCGGATAAGAGTATCTGGATTGGGATGCTTGAATTTGATAGTTGTGTTAGGATATCCATCATGACTAATAGTACATTCTATGAATGGAATTATTAAATATGTTTAGGGAAAAAATGGTTGGATTCATTTTTATTTGTGATTAAAATACTTGAAACATGTCATTCTTATTCGACTTAGCGCAACAACTACATCTAGTCTACATTCATAGCAAATGCAGCTTAGTAACATAGTCTGCTACATGACATTATTCAGATCCATAACAGTGTTCTGTGGGACTAACAATCTTAATGTGGGGAATATTGTTAGTCCCACAGAACATTGTTATGGATCTGAATAATGTCATGCTAATGTTGTTCGTTGGATATCATTTCTCCTCTGTGCATTGACTAGCATAAAACATATTTGGGGGGGGGGGTTCAATAGCAAGACATTCACAATTTCTCATATTGTTTTGTTGTGCATGTTCCATCTTAAACCTTTAAGGTGTTTGTTAGTACATGTTCACATAACATTAGTCAGCATCATGGCTCACTTCTAGCCTAAAATTATCCAAATTGTTTTTTACCCTCCACATAAGTTGTTATCAAGCTGACACTATTTATTTTTTCATTGTGTTGTGTTATATTCTTGGCATCTTTTGCAGCAAGTCTAATGGCCCACCCAACTCCCCAACTATCCTAGATAATGTTATGCAAAGGAGATGCAACCAAGTTTTATTTTTTCAATTGCATTGCAAAGGGAGCACATTGGTCCTGATGAGAGAAGAGGGTTGAAGTTAGATGCAAACAATAGTCATCCTATATATTAGTGCCCCATAACATTATTCGGTTGCTATTAGCCATTCCATTCTAAGAATATCAATGAGAGTGCTTCACATGAGTTCATAGGGTTGAATTTGTTGATAAGAGAGAATAAACATGATATAGTTTGGACTACTATCTAACGTATTCCCGGCCCCACCCAGCATGCACCCAGTGACCGTTGAATAATGTTATGCCATACATTCTACAAATCAAAATTTTAGAGTTGGAGGTCTGAGACAACCCTAAACTACTGGACGATGGTGGAGAGATACCCAAATCTTAAGGAAGAGGTTGGCGGTTTGATTCCCGGCTGTGAAATCTCCTCTCTACCTGACAAAAACTTGCCAGGTGGTTTGCCTCTTGTGCTTTGGCGCTGGCTTGTCGGCCTTCTGTCTCAAAAAATAAAAAATAAAAAAATAAAAAATAGAGTTGTTGTAACCTGAGCCTATTTTAAGCAAAGGTGTTTTCTAAAAGGCATTTGAAAGGGCATAGTAAAGTTTTTCATTTCTTGAGCCAACTTTCAATGCAATTGTCGCAACGATGTCATTTTGTAGCTGTGAAGTAAGGCAACGACTTATGTTCAGTGTCTATCTTTGGCTAAATGCCTAAAAAATACATCATTTTTATTTTTATTTTCATTTCATTGGTAGAGCTAGTTTGGTTTGTATGCTCGTTGAGTTGTTTTGGCCACTATTTGAGACAAGAGTCACAAACTACACTAATAATCGTATTTACTGTCATATTGTATTTTATGTCAATGTGGTAACTATGGTAATGACACTTCTTATGAACAAGTTTACAAATATTGTCATCCCAACTTACTTTAGCTCATCCACTTTTGGTAATATTCTGCATCCTAGCATCTCCGTACTGAAATAATGTCACGAGTGATTGAAAATTGGATGAAAAATCACTTAATAAGTGACACCAATTGCAACATTGTAAACCTTTAATACCTAAAATTTCTTACAAGGATTGACAAATAATGTTTGGTTTACATTTAGTGTTGGTGACACCACACAGGCGGTTTACAATTAGCATGTAGAAAGGCAAATAGAATTGGTGAGACTGAAACAATATTCAGTGCAGTAAGGAGTAACCAATGTGCGAAAAAGGATTTAGTTTTGAACATCTAGGACTCGATTTAATTTTACTTTATTATTTAATTTTGGGTAGTTGATTTCCCCCCTCATTGCCATAAATGTGATAGTGAGCTCTAATATTATGAATTCGGGTCTTATGGTTGGTAATCTCAATTTGGATGACTGTGATTGTGATGAGGAGCTTCTCACTCTAAGTAGTTATCTTGGGATAATGCATAATTTATGTGGTTTCTTATAACATGGATGTAAACTGTCCATGCTAAATGAAAAACTTAAAAAAAAAAAAATTTAAAATCATTTCACAAGTTATTTTACATGATGAAAGGCTAACATGATAGTGTTCAACTTGGTTACTAAGACATTTTTGTATCGAGACTCTAGCTGCAACGGTTGTGTTTTTGAAAGTCCTAACGACAAGCAACTTACATTTATTATTACCTTTCTATGTGACCTTCATGGAGCGACAAGGCCTTTGACATAGTTTTCTGTATGGTAACCTGGCCTATGACCGAGAGCTACACATTGGTGAATTTTCACAATGACCTCTTCTATGGTAATGAACGATTTAAATTTTTTCATGCAAGGTAAAATGAAATATTTGTCTATTTCAAAAATTTGGAAAATTTTAAAATTAATTTTGAATTAAATATGATTTTTTAAATATGTTCCCTAGGGTATCTTATGATAGACCTAAAGAAGTTTGAGGTCGATGCTAATACAACTTATGAGCATTCTATAATTATCCACAAGCAAGTAAGAGGTTGTAAGAAATCCAACATTATTAAGCCATAGACTGACTTTGACCTTACTATGTCAAGAGACATCCTAAACGAATAACTAATCTCATCCAACACGTTGTGGCAAGGTCTCATGTGCCTTGAACCGAGACCTATGGGCCTTGAACCGAGACCTCATCCTCCTCCTCCTTCTTCCTCCTTCCCCCTCTCTCTCCTCCCCTCTCTCTCTCTCTCTCCCTCCACGTCATTAAATGCATTAATGTGAGGTTAGTTGAGCTAGGGACATGTCATCCACCTAGGGAACATTATTTCTAATTTGTTCCCTAGATCACTATATTCGTTAATTTGAGACTTTCTCTTGTCTCAAATTAATATATGGACCACAACAACATGGTCTAATGTTTGGGTCGTCCTACCTAAACCATCTTGATATGAGTTCTTAATTGGGTTCTTGATATGAACACCCGCTTCAAAGCATTTGCATCTTAGAAAACATTCTCCAATATCTGTGTGATTTTATCCATGTTCTTATATTTGTAACTGTCTTAAAATGCCGAAAAAGTCCCAAATTAACGAATATAGTGATCTAGAGCTCGGTTTAAGGTCACATATCGGTAATAGGCCAGGTTACCATACTTGTCTTCAGTGTCCCATAATTTTAATAATTTCTAACACTATCAACTCATGGCCATCCATGCACATGGCGTTCACAACAAAAAAATAAAAAAATAAAAAAATGCTTATTAAGGCAGTTAATTACTTTGCGCGTGTTTAAATGTTACACTTGAATAATGGTTTATAATCAAGGTAGGTGTGTATGATAAATAGGTGATCTTATTTTGTTTCCTATAGGATTTCATAAATATAGAACAAAATGAGAGTCAATTTTTATGTCTTCCAAAGGGGAACATCAAAATCCACTTCTACCTTGTTCTTTTTTTTCTTTTTTTTCAAAATAAGAGGTTTTCATTATGTCCCTCGAGGGCATGTGGTTAGCGTGGTTGGGGATGGACTTTGGAAGGGATTCAAGTACCTCTCCTCACACATGCACTTGTGTAACACTACAATACCATTTTCACGCAAGATGACCATCAAGCCCGTTTCTTGAGGGGTATCATGGGCATGTGTTGCCATGGCTAGCTATATGAGACCACCAAGAACAAGTATCGGAAACAATGGTTGTGCGGCAAAGGCCCTATATATGAGACAACCACACTTTTTTCAATTGCAAAATTAGTCCACCCCACACTAAATACCACAAGTACTTAGTGTGGTATAGCATATGGGCTTGCCAAGTTGCCCCGACACAATAGTGCTAAGTTAAGATTCGGTGGCATGAGTACACAAAGTCCCCAACACGATTTAAGGGGGCTTGACTCTTCATATTCCATGCCATGGTATTAAGGTTGTTGTTGAGGCCGGCTACCAGGGGACACCTCACAATAGAGTGCCACGTGGAAAGGGGGGGAGGGGGGAGATAGGCTTGGCAGACAATGGATGTAGTGCTTCAGAAGTTAATCCACCCTTCCCCCTCCTGGGAAACCGCATGTGTAGGCGACGCCCGTATCAAATAAGAGATTAGTAAATCAAATAAAATTTTATGTTGAGCCAATTTAGGTGCCGATGGTAGACATAATTTGTCCTTGTGTAAGTGGCATATGTGCTAATAATGTCCAAGGTTTTACATTGAAATATTGATTCAGTCGAGCCTACATCGATCCTATGCTACACTATAAATTATTTGGTCAAGGAAGATAAAATTTGGATAGAAAATTTAGGTTTAAAGTACGTACATGCTTATCATTTGCCCCAATCTATATTCTTTACACTACTCATACATCTCAAATTATTATCCATTGAAATCATTTTCTTGTGATTTGGTTGTATTTTGTGCATGTTGTGTGTATGTACATGTGAGTTGCAATAGATCCAAGGAAAAAAGGCATTAGCTTTTTGTAAGTAGAGGATTTTCTTATGTATATAGAAAAGAAAAATGAACGTTTGTGTTTTCACCAACTTGAAAATGAGCATGTTAACCCTATCATGTTCAAGAGTTCCCTTGATACCTTAGAGCAATGTATATGAATACTATATTGGGTAATTTGAGGAATTTTTTGGCATTTTGAGATATTTACATATATAAGAATATAGAAAAAATCACATAAATATTAGGGAATGGTGTGTGATGCTCAAACACGTGAACATTTAAGAGTGGTGATCTACATCAATTCACGCACAAATGAAGGCACAACTCGATCAAGAACTCAAATCAAAGATGGTTTTGGTAGGACAACCCTAACATGAGATAATATTGGAGGAGAAAGGAGATATTCATATTATGGGAAATAAAAAATACAAGGTCTAGTCAAGGAAATTAAGTAGCAAATGAGCGGCACACAACCATTCTTGGATAGTGCAACCTAAACTAAGCCTACTTACATACAATGTCTAATATGCTAATGTTGGCTTTTCTAGCTTTGACCGCCGGTTCTTTTGCTCGCATTGCCTTTACCTTGCGGAAAATTTATGCTCCGCGGTTGTAGCCAAGGTCAGGATGTGGGCCCACCATGATACATTTAGGAGGCCAACAAGAGCCCAAATTAGAGGAGGATGAATTTGAATGGGATGTCATTTGGAAGAAGATTGCCTGGCACTTCTACATAGGGCGTAGAAACACTCCGATTCAATATGCAAGGCGCCTTTAGAATGGATTGGTACTAGATTGGACGCAATCTACAAACCGACAAAAAATTTAAAAATTAAATTTAAAAAATTTAAAAAAAATTAAGGAAGAAGACCAAAACCTACGACAAACAAAAGGAACAGAGGAAATGAATGAAGGAAATCCAACTTGGCATAGGCTATAGCATACCTTGAGACACATGATTGTCGGGATGGGGTCGGCATGGGTGGGCAATGTGTCATGGGGAGGAATGGGGATTGGCGCATCCAATGTCGGTTGAACATCCATCTACAACTGCTAATGAGGCACCATGTCGATGCCGAACCGAGGGCAGGATTCCCTGCCACAATTTCGCACATGGGCGACCCCCTTGAGTGGTGACAAAGATGGAAAGGGGCGTAAGATTTGCTTGGGTGGGGGGGGGGGGTGTCCACGACGCCGACATCCATGGGCTCCTTGGATTAGTTGGTTGTGGACGCCGCTGTCGTGCGATAAATGGTTTAGTATGTAAATATAGTGTAGAATGGTTTGAGAGTAGGGTTTAAAGAAAACAAAAATAAAACAAAATAATAATAATAATAAGAGTATAGACAAAAGGGAAGGGGGAGATCAGAGGAATGAAGGGGGAAGAGAAAGATCCGTGGTTATAACCACGTAACTTGGAGTCTTTGCGTCTTCTCACATGCTCAGGGGGTAGGTGGCGCCAACTGGTAGTTACCTGCCTAGTTTTCACCAGCAGTACCAAGCCACGTGGCCATTCGCCCGCTCATACGAGTTCAAAGGGTTTCGAACCCGGACCAGTGTTATGGCGCTTAAAACACTTTACAAGTTGGGCTTCCGCGGCTTGGCGTTTATTAGAGCATGCTGAAGGCATTTATATCCCATCCATTGTTTATACATTGTTTTTTAAATTTTGTTTGAGTGGATTTTGATTGGAAGAAAGAATCACACTTTTGGGGAAGCTTCAAGATGACGTTTTTTTGCTAGAAAGTATTTATGTTATTAGAGGAAGGACCATTTCAGAGCTTCACCGATTTGATGTAGTTATTTTGATTTTATTTAAACATGTCGAATTGGAGAGTTCTTTTCAAGAGTCAAGATGAAGAACTTCATCCAGAGCTTGAGCTGGATTTTTCTCTATCTCAACTGCCGATTCGTACTCTTTTGCTACCTAGTATTGCACCATTGCACGAGCGTCCACAAGAAGAAGCTGGGCCTTCTCGGCCGTCAAAGCAACCTCGTGTGGAACAGCGGTGGCACGGAAACCTTCAACAAGATGCTCGTGCATTGGTGATTTTGTTGCAGGTTGGATGTGTTGAACCTGGCACTCGAGATGTGACGTTTGGAAGAATTTTTGAAGGCTTAAATAATGATCAATACTCTTGCTGTCTTAGGCCTATCAAAGAAAGTCGAGGCCATCAACGTTGGCTTGAAGGTCCAGTTAATTCATTGTCTAAGGCTGATCGTGCGGACTACATTGCAGTTATTCTTCGACGCATTCTCAAGTTCTTGCAGTTGGAGTAGAATTCATTTTGGAATTATTTTCAATCTCTTTTTAGACATTTTATTTGATGTTATAAGTTTAGTTTTAATGTTTTCAAACTTCATCTTGTGTGTTTGAAGTTTGGTAAATAAAAGGTAGACATAATTTACCATTTAGGTTGACTTTTGATGCCTTATGGCTAAGATAAGGGAATGACAAGGATTAAAGGATAGATAAGGATGAAGTAAGCCTATAGGGGTTAACCAATGACTAGTTGGAGCCCATGTGACATAGGTTTGGACTAGTGTTGACTTTGATAAGGAGGCTAAGGGGTCGGCCCTCTCTCCTCAAGGAGGTGTGGAGTTTAGTTTTGGTGTGTGTGTGTGGAGAGGGAGATCTCAGTGTGTATTTAGAAATTTTCTATGAAAATTTGAGAGTTGGTACATCTTGTCGGTGTGGTTCCGAAATGCTATAGCACGCTTCATTCGGATTTTGTATGTGATTTCTATGAGTGTTAGAGTGAAACTATGTTTGTTGTAAAGAAATTTAGAAGACCATGACTTCAAAAGCTTGTAGAAATTTTTATATAGTGTTTTTGTTTATGAAATTTGAACGAGTGATGTGTTATTATATCAGCTCTTTGTGGAGCTTTAAAATTCTTGATTTAGAATTTTGAAGAGAGAGTTATGGCTTTCAAGGCAAGAAGGTGTTAAGCTGCCAACTAGATTCAACAATGAAAGTGTGTATCAACTTCAACAGAGCATAGAAAACGTTTGGTAAGGATTTTGAAAATGAATTTTGGAGAGAACATGTGTGATGTTGTTAGCTTTCCAAAAAGCTATCACTTGACATTAGCAAAGCTTATATGAAACCAGAACGTCCTATGAAATGAAGGGAGGTGCAGCTAACAATGAATTTGGGAGTATGACCTTTGACAAGCTATGAAACTTGGACAATATTTTACTAACCTTTAATATCTATTTTATTTTGTTAAGCACTTTGATAGCTTTCCAAAATGCTAAAGCACTCTTGATTTGGAGTATTTATGTTATTTTGGTGGTTCTTCAAAATTTGGCTACAATTTTAAAGAGAGATCCGGGATTTTGAAGATATGTGTAAAATTTATATGGGTTTGTATATATGATGTATTCAAAGATGAATACTTCTTACATTATCTTAGTCTCCCATGTCTTATGCCAAAACTAATTACAACCATAAATCCAGTATTTTCCCAAAGCAAAGACTTCTCTACCCGACACCGCATCATAGACTGCGTCGTAGAAGAGGCTTTGCAAGTTTGAGTCAATGATGGCTTGGACCAAGTCCTCAAAGAGTTGGTGGACTAGAAAGAGACCAAAATACAAGGTGGAGGGGTAGAGGGGGGGGGGAGGGAATATGTGAAAACCAATATACATGCAAAGTACAATTACCCACAGCCAAAAATATTATCTCAAATAATTTTATTTTATTTTGCGTGAGTGTACAACTTTATGTACATGTAGTCCTTGGGATCCATGTATCTATCCCCTATTGAATTCCTCCATACAAATTGGGGGATAGGCCACCTACTTCCTACGAGCGCGTGAAAGTATCTCCCAACGTCAATCAAAAATTGGTCTTGGACCTTCCCGATTGTCCTCGTGGGGCATATTATGTAGTTGGAGGTGGGGTTCAAGATGTTCTTGAGGGGTTGTCGTCCACCATGAGCATGTTGTCACGAGTGGGCCGCACATCGTAGGGACACCCTATCATGATGGGGCGTTGGTCCCAGAATATGGATTTCAACACCTTCAAGTATTGGTTGATGGTGGGGTTCCCCGGCTTCCCAACAACGGGGTCAACAACGTCCTACACGACTTATCCCCTAGGACCATGCAAGGGAGCTCGATCCCCTTGAATATGAACTCTATGATGGCATGGGTGCTCTCCTATTTCATGGAGCTCCAGATCGTCACCCACCATTTACATAGGGCAATCTGAAAGAAACAGTGGAGTCTGGACTGAACGTAGACAAGTTTGCTCTTCATGTATGTTGGGAGCCCGCCATAGTCCATGTTCTTGGGAGTAGACAAGGGGATCGTTGGGGCCTCGGGCCGCCGCTTAACCACCATGGTGGGGTGGCAAAAAATCGGGGGAGCGGCCACACCGTGCTCCATATGATGGGAAGACGAGCAAGGGGAAGCAACAATGCTATGCTCTGTGCCCTGTGGAGACATGCAAGGGGGACGACTACATTATCCTAAGTCCATTTCAAGCATTATTTAGGCAAGAGAGGAGCATGTAAAATATTGCTGATGAAAAGAACTAAAAATGCATGTTACAAACCATTCAAGGGGGCAAAAAAATCAATAGATTTTTAGACATGGTAATGCATAGGCCAAAAAAAGAAATTTCTTTTTTAAAACTATATGCACAATTTGTCTAGAATCCGATTTGAATGAGTAGTTCAACAATTCCTACTTCACAATCTACAAAGTTGATATCATGCCACGAAGGTTGAGCCTAGTCGCACATAGGAGATTAGGCAGGCGAGAAGGGGGGTGAGGGTGAGCGTAGCTAAGGAACAACCAGACACTAACTAGACATGACCCAAGAAGTTTTGGCCAACTGGCTCAAACTGGGAGGACTCAATGAATTACCTTGTCCTAGTCATCCCCAGCAGTCACAGCAGCAACCTCCACCCCCCCCCTTCCCTGGCGTTCGCCACTATATTCAACAACCTACTCTTGCACATGTTGAGTATCAAGCCCTTGTTTCAAACCAGGCTTTGCATGCACATCATGCATTCTCATGCATTGGATCATTGATTGAGTTGGAAATAAAAGTATCACTAGGCCCTTGCGGACCTTCAACATCTAACATTTGGGCTCCACAAATGTCTTGATGTTGCTCTTGGTCACCCAAAGGCAGTGGTGGGTTTGGGTTAGCTGATCCAAACTGCTTAGCAACGGGAGGCCATCTGCAAGGGCGTCAACAATGTTAAGATTAACCAATGGATTTTTAGTTTGGGTCGATCGACCCAATCCAAGTACTCACATTATAACTTTATTAAGTAACCAACTACCACTATGTGAATGCAAATGTACATCAACATGATAGATTTATATTTTACGTTGGATTCGAGAGGGATAAGGTAAAGGGAGATTGTGATTTTTCATACGGAACATAGATTCAAACGCTCAAAGCTTTTAGAAGTGAGAGTTCAACGATTGTATTTGGTTTGATGAACCCAAATTATTTGTTAAATTTTCATCATTTCACATGTTTGGGCAGGGAATTGCCTTGGTGGGTTAGTGCTTGGGGGAATTGAAGTGAGGAGAGTATAGCCATTTGCAAACGGATTGACTTATTGATTCATTTCATGTGCAATTAAGGTCTATTGACCCAAACCCATTGTTGGTTATGATCAATGATCCAAAATAATGTATAAAATGAAGAAATAATACCATTGACAATGTCAAAGTTTGGGCCAGTCAACCCAAACCCAATGTACGGTTTGCTTGTGCAATCCAAATTTTGACATTGTCAATAGTATTGTGACAATTGAATTCGCTTGATCATAAGAAAATGCATTTTAGTTTTGAACGATATTTTTAAAAAAAAACTCCACAAGGCTATTTAATGTTGGAGTTTGGGTCAATTGACTCAAACTATCCCTAGAACATATAAGATGGCTATGTTAGTATGTGTTCTAAGAAACAATTTGAATTGGTCGACCTAAACCCATGGCAATGGATCTTAAACTGCATTGTATTTTATATGTTTTAGGGACAGTTTGGGTCAATCGTCTCAAATTGTGCCTTAAACACATACTACATGTACTAAGGACATTTTGGGTCAATCGTCTCAAATTGTGCCTTAAACACATACTACATGTACTAAGGACATTTTGGGTCAATCGTCTCAAATTGTGCCTTAAACACATACTACATGTACTAAGGACATTTTGGGTCAATCGTCTCAAATTGTGCCTTAAAACACATACTACATGTACTAAGGACATTTTGGGTCGATTGACTCAAATTGTGTCTTGGAGAGCTATTTTATGTGTTTTAGAGGCAATTTGGGTCAATCAATCCAAACCCACTGTGATGGGTTTGGGTTGATCGATTCAAATTGTGCTTTGAATCATAGTAAAATAGTTATTTTATATGTTTTAGGTACATTTTGGGTCGATCAACTCAAACTAGGCCTCATAAAACATAATGAAATAGCTATTTGATGTGTTTAAGGGACATCTTGGGTTGATTGATTCAAACTGTGCCTTAAAGAGCATAATAAAATAGTCATTTTATATGTTTTAAGGATAGTTTGGGTTGATCAACCCAAACCCACTATTCATTTGGTCACCTGCCCAAATAGTTAAGTTTTTGGCTCTTAAGAAAGTGCTCATACAAATTATATACAATGAATATATGCTTTGTGGGATCATTACCAACATAACAAAATCAGTATGGCCAAAAGCAATGCAACTAACAATGATAACAAACATAACATAGAAAAATAAAAATTTAACACAACAAAGACATGCATTCAAGGAAGTAGTTACCTTTCCTACAAACTTTTGAAGTCATACTTCACACTCAAACAAAGTTGTGAGTATTGTTATTCTCAAACTTTTCTCTCACAATGTTTTTCTCAATGCTTTCCAATGCTTCTCCCAAATGCTCACAATTATCTCTCAAAAATCTCTCTCTCTCTCTCTCTCTCTCTCTCTCTCTCTCTCAATTTCTCTTCTCAAATACCTCCTTCTAAAACCATCAATCTATTTCACTCTCCCTCAAACCCCCAATATGTTTCCCTCTCCCTCAAACCCTCGATCTCTAATTCTCTCCTCTCTTGCGTTCTCTAGTGTTCTCATTTGGTTCTCTTGCATTGTCTCTCTTCCACTCTCTAGTGGTCTTCTCGTTTGGCTCTTTTGTGTTGCCTCTCTTGCATTGGCTCTCTTGTGCTCTACTCTTTGCGCTCTCCCTCAAGCGGCACAGTTTTACAATGCTTTGTAGAGGCAAGCAGAGAGAGCTGACTTTTCAAAACTTTTTTCAAAGCTTGAACTTCCTCTTTTCAGAGGTCAAACCCTTCAAACTTTTCTTCATCGTAATGCAAGGGTGTGTGGGTGGGAATTTTCCCTAGACTCCTTCAACTTCTTTTTCAAAATTCACCTTTGTAATAACGTATTTTTTTGCATGGTAAAGTATATTTGTTTTCAAATATAGCTAAGTATGTGCATAGTGAGGTGTGTATTGGGCTAAGTTGCTTTGCAAGAATGAATACCATACCTAGGGTTTCATTTTTTCAATGATATCCAATAATAAGGTTTTGAGTATGAATGTCTCATACCTTGGAAGTTCAAGCATATGTAACATTACCTTTAACAATTATTGAGTACTTACTAGGGTACAAGTTCTAGTAACTTCATCCAATAACATTGTATAAAAACTCTTGAACACAAGACATCATTGTATGTGTTGAAAGTACAAAGGGCCTACCTCACTTGTGCCCATGCCACCAACCAACAAATATTTGATGATTAATTGCATGCACGAGGTAAAGAACAACAAGACCCAAATGTCATCCATGCCACACATCATTAACAATATTTAAATGCATTGGGGTATTTCAAACTATTTCACTCAGTGCAAGATGACAAATGAGCGTTCAAACCTGCTCCTTTGCCATGATTGGGTAACTCCAAGCAGAATACTCTTCTTCTAGTTTACCCTAACTTCTCCCACATTTAGCATGTATGTACCGCTTCGATAGATATGAACATTGTGAACACCTCCTCTCATTTGCATGAATGGTAAAAAAAAAAGGTTCATTTAGGGTTAAGGGTTATAACTGCGGTAAGTTCCCATAAACCCTATATTTTAACCATGGTTTAATGATGTGAGTTACTTCTACAACCTTGGTTATTTCACCCTTTCATCTATCATAGTGGTATATTTGTTTTCATGGTAAGTGTAATGCCTTTCCATGTACATGTAGATTTCTAATGAGCTTGAGTTTATTCTGTTTTCAAAAAGACTATTGCTCAGTAGATTAATGTTAGAGTTCTTTTATAATAGAGAGAGGGTGGCTGCATGGTTTGGTGTCTCACTATCGGCATGCGTGGAGTCACTAAGAAAGCCGTTATAGGGAGCAACTCATTGATGTTGGGCTATGTGTACAATTATGAGTATAATTTAGTTCTTTTGAAAAAGAGGCCCATGTAGAGGCTCAAATACCATATGCAAAAGGGGGAAAAATAAAATCAAAATCAAAATGTATCATATCAAATAGTACCTTCAAACACTAAACACCATTTTCACTCTATAAAAGTCCATTTCTACATATATAACAATAGTGCCACAAAGAAACCCACATTTTTGAATTAACAATGATGTAGTCCATCTTAAATGTAGTCACTATTAAGCATTTTGACTTGACGGCTTTGTTTTAAAAGTCCATATTTAAAATTTGTGACAGTTGTGACAGTCCATTCATTAATATTTGAAAGTCCATACACCATTGTTGCAAACCCTTGTGTGCCTAACACACTACTTAAATGTATTTATAGCAAAAAAATTGACTATTTCACAAAAAAATTGCCAAAGAAAACACAGTAGTTTGTGATGTATGGACCTTGCAATATATACCCTTCCTGAAAATAGTATTGTGACACCGTTATTGAGACACCAAACCATGCAACCACCCGAGAGAGAACCCCCACCCCATTATGTTGCAAGAATAGGCACCCATGGGAACAAACACCCACCCCATTGGCTCTTCTTTGACCATGTTTATTATAACCGACCTCACCTTAGGTTAGGTAATGTTTGTGTGGGTGGTATTCAATTCAATTTTCATGTTCTTCAACTTCTAGCAATTCCATTTACACTAGAAAATCTTGTGTTTATGGTTCAACAAAAGTACGATGTTATAAATCAATATTCAAGTGCCCAAGGGGTGCGTCTTTCATTAAAACCAAGAATCGCATCCATTTGCAACATACTATTGACACCCAAGCCTATTTACAAGATTTTATTGTAAAACTAAGTAATAAATGTATAATTTCAATT
The DNA here is from genome assembly GCA_964035585.1 of Polytrichum formosum. NCBI lineage: Eukaryota > Viridiplantae > Streptophyta > Polytrichopsida > Polytrichales > Polytrichaceae > Polytrichum > Polytrichum formosum. The sequence continues at coordinate 5,419,302 of OZ037941.1, forward strand.
ATCAAAATATAAGTGATAATGTGTATACATAAAAACCTCACAATTATATGTAGTCATGAACATAAGTATACAAATATAGTTTTGAATAACGATCAACCCCTATCCTATCTATAATGCAAAACCCTAGTATATTTAATCAATAAAGATGTTGAAGACTTTTCATCCTCCATATGTAACATATAAACATCAAAGTTTGCAATACTATATGCCATAAAAGCTACCAAAATTGCAATTATTTTTGTAAGTCTACCATCAAATGATCAATGAGATTGTATCCCCACTTGTTGGGTCCTTTTTGATACCAACATAAGCCAAATTTATTTTAAAAAAATGCTAGAATGTCTACTGACACTACCACACAAGATTTTCAAATGTTATATATTTATTAGAGGTTCTTAGGCATACATCCACATAACTGCAACCTATAAAACATTGTGTAGCATATATATATATATAGAGAGAGAGAACAACAAATTTCAATTTAATAGCCCTTATTGGCGCTCACTTATACTCATACATGTTTGGTACAATGCATCCCCTAGGTTCATATGTAAAAAAATTGTTCAATAAGTGATCCACATTGGACCTCATAGAACCACACACCAATAAATTCCTTCATTCAAATTAAGAAAAGTAGCCAAATCAGTTTTACCACAATATCCTTTAGATGAATCTCCCTACAAATTGTAGCAGGATGCGATGGATGGCTTTGTGAGATTAGCGTTTGGGATTATCACATCGTGGTTGTCTCACCTTATACTAAGCTAGAGACATTTGTGGTACCTGCTCGGGAGACCCAAGTCCTAGTATATGTTTTGATGATCTTCCCAAAAGCTCTTGCAAACATTGAAAGTGCAAAGTGATGTAAATTTTTAGTATCAACAATTGGTGAATTTTGTTGATTTGAAGACGCTAAAGCAATCTCCTCTAGGGAACCGGTTGACTATGGGTGCTCAGCTCAGCGTTTCATCTCTTGATGCCCTTGTGAAGATAGCATTGAAACCCAACGAAATTCTTCTCAACATTCAATGTAGTGCAAATTTGACATTATTGGGTCTCCACAAATAAATTCCTATTGTTGACGTTGTCACAACCAAAACTCAGTACATATTTTGCCAAGATGTAGCAGCAAAAATCATAAGCTTTCTACAAGGTTCAACGCTGGAGAATATTGATGATGTAATGCAAGGAACTAATGACAAATTAAAGAACTTTGCAGTGGAGGTAGTTGAAGATGAGACACCACATGCATAGCAGATATTAAAGGATGTTGCCATGGAGGAGGTAGAAAACATGCAGGCCCATGATTTTAATGTATATCTCACCCTCCACGGAAAAACTAAACTGGTTAAAAATATCCATGCGTCCAAAAGGGCGTCAAGAATGCAATAAAACAATAAAACTCGATTTCTAGCAAAGGAAATAGTAAACTAGCTAAACATAGTCACGCGTCCAAAAGGGTGTCAAGAATGTAGCAAACAATAAAACTCGATTTTTAGCAAAGGCAACCCAGCTTCTATTTTTAACCAGTTTAGTTTTTCCGTGGAGGGTGAGATATGACGATGAGATGGAGATTTGCAATCTTGATGATACTGAGATTGTGGAGCGGAGGGGGCCGGGGGGGCTCAAATACTTGTGAGGCATCAAGAGAGCTCTCGATGCCCTAAGGGGCGGTTTACACCATAGACCATGAACTCGTCCCACGGAAGATGCCTTATTCCGCAGTACGAGTTCATGGTCTACATTTCATGGTCCGAGTTCTTAAAAATTTGATTTACAAAGCCGTTGGGCCCCTCACTAGGTGTAAACCAAATGTGGACCAAGAAGAATGACCATGCACCAAAAAGTGAAGGTGCTGATTTTTTTAATAAATGCCCAAAAAGGGCAATTTTGAAAAAAATTCAAGTTTGACCATTCTCTTGTCTTCTCTTGGGCTTCACTTGTCCTCACTTCTTGTTAAATGTGTCGAAGATGTGGCTTGCAAATCTTCTCACAACAATTTTTACAAAAAAAATGAGCGATTAAATTTGTACATGTTCAATGTAATTTACATGTGACATGTACCTTGTGTTGTCACTACACTAAATAGGATATTTAGTGTTTTATTATATTTAATGTTGTTACCACCCTACCTTGCTCAACACTAAAGTTCAATTCTTTGATAATTAGTGTTAGAAGATTTCCCATTGCGGTTCTTTTGACCACCCTGATCTGCAGTCACTAAACAACTACAGATTTTTCTTTTTTCTTTTTCAACTATAATTTTAATTTTTTGGGGGGCGTGTAATATACCGTTGGAAAGGTATTTTCAGACCTTTCCAATGGTATATTACAAGCCCCAAAATTCCAAATATTGCAGTTGGTAGAGCAAAAATAGTGTTAATTTGTGTTAGAAGATTTCCCATTGCAGTTCTTTTGACCACCCTGATCTGCAGTCACTAAACAACTACAGATTTTTCTTTTTTGTTTTTCAACTGTAATTTTAAATTTTGGGGGACGTGTAATATACCGTTGGAAAGGTATTTTCAAGACCTTTCCAATGGTATATTACAAGCCCCAAAATTCCAAATATTGAAGTTGGTAGAGCAGAAAAACAAATCTGCACTCAAATTCTTGAGTTCTAGATGTCCCACGTTGTTTGGTGAAACACGTGGGAGCCGGTATAAGGGCAAAAACAAGGTAGTGCTGGTATGTCTCATGGGCCATACTATGATTAAGGCACATAGAGGGTAGATTTGTTAAAGAATTATTAAAATGGTGATTCTCTGCCATGGGCTGGGCCCTTGCCTTTTCCTACCAGACCACCTCTCTTGCCTCTCTCAACGAAAAACCCGTTGGACCATGTCAGTGCATTTATTACGCTTTAAAAATTATATTTTGGGGACCTCGACCTCCGTGGTCCCTCTGCCATTTTTTCTCTAGTGTAAACCGAAGTTGTCCCGGGACGAGTTCAGCAACCAATCAGTGCTCTTACATCGCCGTGGGACAACTTCATGGTCCATAGTGTAAACCGCCCCTAAGTTGGATCACAAACCCCTGATCACTCTCCACCTCACTCAACTTTTGTTGTGCTTATGAAGTTGCATTTGCACCTAATCCTAACCTTGTATTTTCTATGCCCCACCTCCACCTCATGCACCTGATATAGTAGAACATATTCACCATTGCGAATTTGAGGAAGACAGGTTTTTGGAGGTTATTGCACCAACGCTTGAACCTCTTAAGTCTGAACAAACATCCCCCTCCCTCCCCCTCAACCACCTGCCACTATATAAATAAAGTCCCAAATAGTTGGGGGTTCCCTTCCAAAGGTAAGTTCGGCATCGAAGGGTACAAACACAAGGTCAGCAAGTGGCAACATGAAGGACAATAAATAAAAGACCATTTAGTCTATTGCAACAAAAACAACCAATTTTACATCAGATGCCAACCAGACACATGTCTCCAAGAGGTGCATTTTATATTTCTTTTTGTATTTGAATTCTTAGTCATATTGGTATGTATGAGGACCGGGAGGCCTCCCAATGCTCGGATCTTCACAATACTACATTAAGTGGGAGAGGTTCATATATCCATTTTCTGGAGTTATGTTCTATTGACTAACTTGTCTCCCAAGTCCATTAGTGTACCATCGGTAAGATATTTACTAGTGTTTGATTTAAATGGGCTTTTGTGTTCCAAACCAGTTAATAAAAAAACAAGGTTTTATTGTGACCAGGCACCCGTGAGCTTCTAAATTGGTGCCAATTGTCCTAGACTTCTACTCAAAAGCCGAAATCTATGCATTTGATTGACGCCTTAATGGAATAATGTAGATACTTCAAGTTGAATGAAGAAGTTGGATTCTTTTATCATGATCGCTCCATTGTTTCCAAGCACCGCGATAAACACGAACAACCAATTTTGATGAAAGATCTGCAACTTAGGGTTTTTAAGAAGTTGAACAATGCTACATTGCATAAGGAAAGAAAGAAAGAAAGAAAGAAAGAAAGCATTAGGGGAGGAATGAACTCAAAAGGTGCCCACGAGTTTGGTCCCAAATAAGGATTTTCTCTTATATTTTGTCTTCAAAACTCAAATGAAAATGAGGTTCAGCTCAAAGGTACTAGAAACCGGAACCACTCAAGTATTGACACATTAGGGTGTGGACTTGTCATGGTGTAGTCCTCTAGTACTTGAGATGTTGTTGTGACCTCCACTATGTACTTCCAGAGTCACATCGGCAAGGTTGAGTACGCTAAGCACGACTCCATTGGCTCGGACCCATGGTCCAAAACCATGTGGCACCTTATGTGCCATGTGAGCTCATGGGTACGCCCTTGTACTACGGGGCTTGGGATATTAAGAATCTATGTTTTTGGTTATTACAAGGGCAACAACCTTTTGAGTTCATTCCTCCCCTAATGAGGAACGTCCGTGCTTTTACATTGACATGTGATGTCCATTCACCATCTCCAGTCCATGTCTATGTGAACATGGGGGCGGGGGTGGCTTAATGCCTATTTTTCATAGGTGGACCATAAGTTATTTTGTTAGTAGTCATGGATATCAATAGTTTTTGTATTGAGTGATTGGCTGGTGGAGGGGTTTAGTCAAGGGGAATCGGTACATGTTGTCTTTCAAATTTGGGTTTGTTGAGTATGATATGTGCGAAGCATTGGATAGAAATTTTTGAGAAGGTTTCTATAAGGTTGTATATTTTGTTAAGTGGGATTTTAAGATCTGTGAGTTTTAGTATGGTGGGTGTATGGATGGAGCCTTTGATGCCTACAAAGTGAATTATTGTGGGGAGGACCATCCATCCTAGTTGGGTTAGGACGGTCATATTTTTCTAGTTTTCTTGTTGCAACTTCTTAGGGAATTTGCCATTGCGATAGGTGAATTCTATGAGCTGTACTTTGAGATTTTGGTTGGGATCGAGTGGTGGTTGGGTCGTGGGTGTTGTTCCCACTATGCATAATATGTCCAGGTGAAGCCTAGCGAGGCAATTGCACCTTGGGAGGTAGAAGGTGCAAGGGAGTAGCCATGATGGCATGGTGTTCTCTGGTGTTTTATTTATTGATTTTTCCCACATTTATGAGTGTAAAAAATCTGGTTGTTGGATGGGCATGTACTGCTTTGTTGTGCTTATTAGATCTAAGTTATTTATGTGTTTATTTGTGCAATATAATAGTAAGTGAAGTCATGTGTCATTTTGTTGGAGAGGGTATAAGTTATACATTGGTGATATGTCTTGTTTAGGGCATGTTTTTTTATGGTAATTGCCAAGGTATCGGCCATATCGAAATGTTAGGATTTGTATGATTTGTGCATTAGTGATCCATGGTTGTCCCAAAGTAGGTTGGTCCATTTTAGGTGGATTTCTTTGTTATCGAGCCATTTTTTACATTGGGTATGGGTGTTTGTGGCGAGGGAGACTAAGGTACTTGTATGCTCTTTTTCTTTATAGTGTTTTAAATTATGGACCAAGCTGTCATGTTGGGTTGATGTAGGGGGGATGAAGGGCCAATATGGTGTTTGGTGGCCTACGTGGTGGAAGGGCTGGGGCGAACCAACCCCTATATTCGTACCTTACTGGGGAGGGCGAACAGCTAGGGATTCGTGGCACTCACTTAAAATCAACCATCCTACATATCGTGGATGAAGTGGCTCCAATACAAAAAGACCCCCTATGAGGTTGAGGGCCGATTCATTCGAATGTGACATCACTAGACATCCGGTAAGGTACCAATGTATGGGTCGGTTCGCCCTCCCCGTGGTGGAAGGGGGTGAGTAATATATGTGGTTCTAGTACGCCTAGTTTGGCTAATTTATATGCCACATCATGACCTATGATGTTTGTGTGTGCCCTAACCTTGGTGATGGAAATGTTAAGTGTGGATTTTTTTAATGGCATATATGATGTGTGCTATTAGAAGCTTGTCTGGGTAGTTATTTTGGGAGGAGGGATGTCAGATATGGTTTTGTAGAAGGTAGATATTGCTAAAGTTATCATTAAATATGAATGTGTCGATGGTGAATGATTTTGTGTGTTCTATGGCGAGTAGTAATGTGTATAATTTCGCTCTTAGGATATTTGGGGTAGCCTGGTAGTTTGGCAACTATTTTCACGTGTAGGGGGTTGTTGAAGACACCTAATCTAGCTAAATTGTCGTTACCTTTGGTGTCCGGGGGAGTGAACAAACCATATGTGTAGTATGATTGGGATGGGTGGTATTTAAGTGGGTGGATGGTGGTAAGTTTTGGTGGGAGGGGGGGTGTGTAGTGATGTTAAGGGCAGGGGAGGTGGAGCAACCTTGTGTCAATTCTTGGAGATTTTGGTGGGTGTAATGTGTAATTAGGGAGAATGGAAGGTTGGAGGAGTGTATTGGGTAGGATTTGTTGGTAGGAACCGATTATTGTTTCGATGTTGGCATGTGTTATGGCAACGATTGAAGTGAGTAACAGTTCTTTGGTATTATAGTACATGGGGAGTGCCGGGTGTTATGGATATTGTAGTAGTAGCAGGGGGGGACATGATGATAGGGATTACATCCAATTGTTGGGTGGGATTGAATGTGTTATGGGACCGGTCATCATGGTATAGTTGGGGCTTGTCTAGGCTACCAGGCTTGCCCATTTTATGGCTTATGGAGCGAGGGTTATGTCATTGATTTGGGCAAGTCCATGCCCCGGGGGGGAAAGGTTGAGCCTAGTGAGCCAAAGATTACGTCTCGGTCATGTGGGGAAAGGTATTGTGTGAAGTATGTAGAGCATGTGAATGGGTTGGACAAGTAGGAGTGTGAGTTGGAAGGTGTGGATGAGGTTACCTAGTATTTCTAGGGGGAATACTTTGTGGTTACGAATGGAGGGGATGGTGTTGGGGGAGTGGCATACTAGGAATTTAAAGTATTTGTTGATGAGTAGGAGGACTTCCGTGGCAAAGTTTTGAGTGGGTGGTGAGAGATGGGATGATTGTTGGTAGTACATGTGGAGTATCTTTCCCATAGCCAAATTAGTTTGTCAGTTGGGATGGATGTTTGGAAGTTACCTACGTGGTCATGTATTTGTGTTCTGGGGGGGTGGATTTGGATTGTGGGTTTATTAGTTATGATATTTTTGTTTGGGTTGCATTCTTGGTTGTATAGGGTAAGTTGTAGAATAGATAGGCTAAGGAGGATGTATCTATGGTTTTTTGATTGTGGTGTCTTGCTACTTTCCCCAAGACACCAATAGCCCTCCCGGTCCTCTACTTCTTCAACATAAAAAGCCATGAACTCGTTAGGAGGCTTTAGAGCTGGTGGTTGATTCAGGATTATTTAGCCATCATGAGCCCTCCCAATCTTCTGTTGATACAGTAGAAGTATATAGTCTAGGGTTTATGTATGTTTTTGGGCTATAGTCTAATTTTTGGTTTATTGTACATTGCTTGATGCAATGCACAACTTGTGTCTCCCAAAATCCCATTTGTATTCTCCACATGTGTTTCATTTTATATTTTTTGTTGAGTGTATTTTATTTCTGGTGTTGTAGATGGGGAGACCTCCCCATGCACTTGGAGATTAAACTTACTATATTATTATAATTTATTATGAAATTTGTAGTATATTGTACTACTTTTGTTTTCTTATAAATACTTAATCTTTTACTTGAAGCCAAGAATAATTTTGGTATTGGGAGTGCCCCCAATCCCATTCTTGTTTTAGGGCTTCTACTATTAATTTACCATTAATCAATATTAATCAATTAACTTTTAAATGTAAACTCCTCGAGTATCTAAATTTAGTTGAATACTTTTCATAGACCTTTAGGGTTATATATTGTGGATTGGAATATAGTGTACATCCAAAGTGATAACTCCAATTTTTTTAGTGTTGGTTTCCTCATTTTATAGTGCGGGCTACCATACATACCATAAACAATGTGCTTTTAATTGAACACTGAGCAATAGAGGGATAGAGGTTTACGGGATCAATATCTATCAATATTTACAAACAAGCATTTGAGTGTAAGGTAGAAAAACGGAAAATGGTGAAAATAAGTTGATACGGCCAAAATGAGTGGCTTGAAATTTGTGCAATATTTTTCAAAGATGGAGTACATGGAGATTTTTTGATGAGGAATGCAAGTTGTTTTATTCCATGTAACTATTTTGAGATTTTCCCAATGTGTGCATTCATATGCAAAGTAGGATATTTTGATCAGGCAGACTATTGTATAAATAGGGAGTTGACCTACTTAGTGGCACCCAAAAGTCACCCGAAGTGGTGTGAAGCAAGACCTATGTAGCCTATGACTGCATCCTTTTGGGGCTGCGACTTTTACAGTTAGCCATTTGGGTGCACATAAGAATCATTCCTCCTAGTTTAGTGCACCAATAGTGGTCATTCACCTTTTTCCATTTTTCTACCAAGTCCACCATGATAGAGACACACACGGTAGGCCCAAGGGTTTGACATATAAACTGGATTACAAGTACCCAAATTGTGGGTGTGACTACCTTACTCCACAGTCATGTGATGGTTTTCCCCGCAAAATACTGTATGTAGTCTTCATAAGTTAGTCAGCTAAGCCAACTTTCTAGTAAAATGTTGGTTAGAAAAGAAGGCCATAATTCACACTACATCAGAGTCAGTGTTCAACACCATTAGAAATCAGGAACGACACCAGAAATTCAAATTGAGTTAAGAGAACTTCACAAGTTTCTCCAGAATTACTTCCTGTGGACGAAACCCAGTAGTGCAAGTTTTTCTCTAATATAGTGGGGTAAAGCTACACTAAGCTCAGATTGCAACCATTACTATGCCAAAGGGTGACTATCTAAGGAGGAATAATTATATCGTTTGAAGAAAATAGATGCAATCTTCACTAGAGTTTTTGGTCAACACAGAGAAAGCAGTGCTTCAAGATCCCCAATCTCAACTTTTCTAAACCAAACGTAGTTCTTTATTGAATGAAATGAAATTATTGGCTCCAGACTTCTGCTGGTATAAGGACAAAGTGTCCTAAATGTAAGACAAAAACACCATGCAATTTACATAGTATATGGATAAGCTAATTTGCTAAAATAATCTGAAAATCATTTTAGAGAATGATTTCATCGTAGAAAAAGAGCACACTCAGACGAGACCGTCCACTACGTTGATACTAGTCTTTGCATATATTAATGTGGGGTATCATGTTCTTAAAAGAAGTGAGCAACCCTTTTAGGGAGATTCTTAGAAACTCGTTGTACATTCCCAAATCATGAAAGCAGGCTTTTAATCAGTAAGATAATTGAGAGCTTGGAGCACAAGAGAAAAACATCAGCACATAAAGGAGATACTGGTCTGCGTGATACATGCATGTACAAATAAACAGAGAAAAATAATGAGAGAAAATTTACAATAATGAAAAGAATGTCTTGAAAGCTTCAGTATCCATGAGTACAGTCAGTACTATTTCAGAGCTAAGATAATTGTAACAAGTGAATACAACAATGTTACAAATTGCATGGTCCACCATGTTTTTTGACCTAAGGATAAGTACCACTTTGATGCAGCTAGATGCAAAGTGCTGAAAGTTACCCTGACACTATTGCCTGGAGGTTATTCTGCAAAATTTGAACTACAAGATTGCCTACCCATAAGTGACATAGAAACTTGTAAACGATTACAATTTGGGAGACAATTAAGTGGGTACAATTTGGAGAGGTTTGGAATTAAAAAATGTAGGGTTTGAGGCTAACCCATCATCTTCTCAAGTCTTGCAAGGGTCTGAGTGGCCATACGGTGACTAGGATCGATTTTCAAAACTTCCCGCAAGTCTGCCATTCCCAATTTGTACTTCTCACTACCTTCATACAGATGTGCTCGCTGCATCAACAGCTCTACAGAATCTGGTTCTAATTCACATGCCTGCAGATTTAGCCACCAATACATCAGATAACACCAGAGGAATTGTAACCAGTGCATTGTAAACTTGGCAAACTTAACTAATTACAACACAAACGTCCTGTTCATCTCACCTAGAATCTCTTCCACAAGTTGAAATGATAGTAAAGGGTTACATCTATGTCCACACCTGTTAAAACAAACAGGGAAGAATACACATACCATTGTGCAGTCTGCTATTGCCTTCTTATACTCGCCAATCTCCTTGAAGCATGAGATCCTGCGGGTGAGAACATCAATGAGTGTTCCTTTGCTACCTTTCTCTTTCTGCAATAGCTCCAGGGCCCAAGAGAACCACTTGATTGCATTGGGGAATTGACCTTCTTTGTAAAAAGTACTTCCCTTCTGGAAGGCTGCGCTTCCAGTAACACCTGCTGGTGCAGAACCTAGACCCTCCAGTTCAGTTGTTGCACCTTCATTCTCAAACGAATTGCTTTCTGCAGCCGATCCAAATGCATCACCCCATCCTTCGTGAGCATGTGCAGATTTCGAGGCAGGCCCACCAGAATTCAAAAGTTTCTCAAGGGGATCCTCAGACACCTTAGACACAGTTGGTTTGCCAGAATTAAACATCGAGCCAAACTGGTCATTTACTGCTGAGTTGCTTCCCATGAATGCACCAAAAGGGTCTCCACTGGAAGCCCTGCTGGCTTGTGGAGGAGGGTTTGCTTGTGCCTTACTGCCAAACATGAAGGGGTCACTTAAACCAGTAAATGGCTCAGCTTTAGGAGCTCCATTTGAGGGCTTCGTAATGTCCGCAAAAGGGTCTGCCCCCTTGGGTTGCACCTTTGAAGCAGGCTTCTGGGCAGGTGGCTGGGCGGGACGCCCCCACATGGATGCATATGAAAATGGTGCAGGTTTGGCAGGTTTAGTTTGTCGCACAGGCTCTTTAGCAGTTTCAGGGAGGGATGTATTCAGGTTGCCCAACCCAAAGCTCCCTGATGAAGAAGCAGGGGCCTGCTGCTTTAGAGGTCCTGATGAGCGACCTAAAGCAGAGCCCAGCAAGTCCCCAAACACATCTTCTTTACTGGATGGTATTACACCTGCTATTCCAGCCGTTGCTAACTTAGATGCAGGAGACTGGCTCCAACTCTTCCCTGAAAGATCAACCCCCTTTGATTGAGCCTGATTTTGACCTAAAAATGAACTCGTCCCTCCCACATTACCTGTCTGCGGCTTCACACCTCCATAATAGCCACCACCACCTGCTCCCACCGGGTTAGGCTTCCCCAAAAAATCATATGTACTTGACAAACCACCCCCACCTTGCGCTCTAGGTTGGCTGGTCACATTAGGGCTAGAGGCTCCTCCTACACTGGATTTGCCTAAAAAATCAAAAGCCTGATCTGAGGATTGGCTTGACGACCCCCAGCCTCCCGGAGAGGCAGACCAACCTGCAGATGGCTGAGTTCCGGCAGCATTCAATGGTTGCGCCTTCTGGTCCTTCAAGCTCCCACTTGGCTTCGGCATCCCAGGTAGCCCAAAGTCAAACTTATAGTTATTCAAAGGAGCAGCCGCCTGCTGAAGATGGTCCCCTTGCTTCATGGTTGCAGACTTTTACCTGCCCTCTGCACATCCAATAATCCATCATTTCATACATACACTACACCTCCTATTCTGCGAAATTAGTGAAATTATTAAATGACTTGCTCTGCACACCCTGAGCGACAAGAAATCAAGACTTTCTCCATATCTCCAGGAAGTGCTAATGAAAACATAATGGCATCACTGGATGCTAGCACCACAGATTTTTCCCTCTGACATAATACACCATGTGATTTTTACACTATAGACCTGCCCCCCTAAATCGTATAATTAGCTAAGCTAAACTGCAGCGTCGTCCACACACGTCCACATTTAAGAAACCTAAAATGCCACCACAAAACCCATATGCCCAAGATCTCCAACACATGCTCTGAGAACCAGAGGAGCTCAGATTCTGCAGGATACCATACACCATGCTCCCTAATTTACAAATCACACCATGACCTAAAACACCAATCTCCTCAACGCACTCCAATTATTGAATCACCAATAATGCAATCATACCAACCTAGTGTCTCCGAAGCAGACGATCACAGCTTCACAAACGCCATAACTCCACCGCACATAAGAATACTCACGGCAAACAAATTGGGATCTAACCGACATTGGCGACCTAATACGCACTAGTTTATTAAGAAACCAAACATGCCATCCCACATGCGCCATAACCTTGACATGGCTACCTAGTCTTTTCCGAACCAGACCATCATCACAGCTTCACAAACGCCACATGTAAGAATCCTCACGGCAACAAAGTCGGTATTTAAGCGACATTCAAACACAGAACATGTGATATCTCGACCCATGAGGCACCAAATGCATCATCACGGCTTGGCTCGTTGGAAAAGAAATGAGACACCTGAGCGACATGAAACTTAATCTATTTCCATATCTCCACGACGTTCAAATAAAATCATAGTGATACCAATAGATACCAGCACCTCAGCTTTTTCCCTCTGACTTATGACACCATGTGATGTTTGCACCATCGATATGCTCTTAAAAGCACATAATAACCTACACTAAACTCTAATCTCCACACACTTCCATTCTTAAGAAACCTTAAAAGGCTATCATGCCAGAAGCCGCAGCTTTAACATGGCAAACATGCTCTCTCCCAACCAGTTGATCACAGCTTCACATAAGCAATAACTTTACCACATGTCAGAAACCCTCACGGCAACGAAGGCAATATCTAAAGGACCTTCGCAACCTAATGCGCACCGGCTCCGCACCAGGACCACAGAAACTTCGATTTCTCGACCAATATGGCACCAAATGCAGCACGATTTGGATCGTTGGAAACGTACTCACCAGGGGAATGATACGAGACGATTGGGGACGACGCAGTGGCCGGATCGCAGGCGGTGTCGGCGATCTGTGCAGGGCGAGGAGCGGAGAAGGCTCGTAAGGGAGAGTGGACGGCTGAGTCTCTTGGCCACTTGGTCACCTGCAATTCCAGTCACCCGGTCACCCCAACCGTTTCTCTCTCTCCTCTCTCCTAGCTTCCAGGATCTATCAGGGCGCTAGATTTGAGCTTCCCTGTCTGTGTAACTGGTTGTTCATCCATCCATGGAGACTCTGTTCGTGCTCTCGGCGTGCCTACATACTAAGATTCATCCATTTTCCATTGATCTGTTCCTGGTTTCATCCGTAGATATTTAATTGCATCCGTCTCCTAAATGAGTGACTCACCTCGGCTGCCTACCTAAGATATGTGGGTGTTATTTGGTTCCTTTTTCACGTTCTCCAACTTCTACCCATTAGATTTACACAACAAAATTTATGTTGCATGAGCAAATCTACAATGAAACCTATGCAAAACCTCTTTATTTAGTTATGGTTATCGGAAGTGCATGTTTGTTGATTTCTTAACTAGATGTATAGGTCCTCCCAGTTGTGTTCATTATTGAGTGTAGAGTACACTGGTTATCTCAAATAGTGAGGGAGGGGTAATAATACGCATGGGGAATCAGTGAAGGTGATACTAAATTTTCTTTACGCTCTGAAATTAGTGCCACCAAAAGATCTAGGCAGCATTGTTCATCTCGGCACTATTCATTGAAAGTACCAATATTCTTTATCATGTCACTATTCACTAACAACCATGTGCCTACGTATTACTTTTGTTTTATCACTCTACAAGCATCTTAGAACATGCACTCATTCTCTTGAAATGTATGTTAAATGAGCATGTATTCGTGATTTTAGCATCATTCAGTACAACTTTCAACCCTCACTAATTCTGAGACTTGACAAAGTAGTGTGTGCTTCAAGCATTAGTACCACACGCACTAATGGGGATAATCGATGTAGAATACATGTTCACGAGTAAATAAATAACGTTGATGAGCTAATGAATGGCCGTTGTTTAAATAATTGGTCATGGGTACTAACTAAATAGCGATCAATGGACTAATGACTAGAAGTTAACTAAATTTGGAATAAAAAAATCCCTTTATATTATTGAAAATATAAGAAAAGGAACTAAAATGTCCATCCAAGGTGCAACCTGGGTTTTTAGTCATCTAAATACGATGTATGTGTCATTTGACGATCCCTTGCCTCTTGCGTCCATTCTAAAGTGTGTGCGCCCTTGTTTTTGGGGTAAAGTTTCATGGCACCTACAATGGAAGCAAGGGTGCAATGAAACACCATACAATCCTAATGTTCATATTTGTAGTTGATTTGCCTCAAAATTGAGGTCATGGTCTTCCATTTAACTTTGTCTTGTAAGGGCTGTTTTACTACGTGTGTGACCAAGGCCCATGAGGGAAAAAATGAATTAGGTTTTCTTGCGGTCACGGTCGGTGGTTCGAAGACCATGACCGAGAGAAATCCATATCATATTTCCAAGCCTTGGTCACCGGGCATAGTGTAAAGCAGGCTTAGACTAAAACATGGTATTTTAGGTGAAAGGAACATTCTCTCTGTCTCTGTCTCTCTCTCTCTCTCTCTCACTCACACACACACACACAATATGTGTGTATATAAACACGTGTTTCTCAAAATAGTTGTGTCTTCTGACATGAAGCAAAACTGTTGACACAAAGTCGAAGAACACATCCATATTGTTGAATCTTTTATATAAAGTCATGAGCTTTATGTAAGCATTTTTAAAGCAAAATCTTAAAGATTGCATGGATGTTTTATACATATATGCTCATCTTATGAACACTTGTAACATTTTTAGTAAATGCATAAAGGAATACAATCATTTTGTATAAAGTGTAAACAACATTTGTTAACGAACTTGAAAACTTGTCATTTGGTTCATCAAAGATGATGTTTTTGTTTCTTACTTTTTACCTTGCATACACATTCATCTTGGTGATACACATACCAAATCGAAACAAGATGGATATTGTTAGCATTTCATATGGATTTTTAAGTTTAATGCCTTGAGAATTAATATCTAGATAATTTCAATGTTTCAATCTCTTTTTCATGAATAGAGGAGAATAGTCACAGTGACTCTTCTTTGAAGAGAAGCACCTTTTGAGGATCCAAAAAATCACTAATTTTCAAGAATATAGTGATTCCATAGGGAAAACCAATCACCAGTCACGAGGTTGACTATGAGCTCAATAGGGAACCATAAAAAATATGGTAAACCCAAATCCTTGTTTCAGAACATTGTTTTGAAGTAAAACCTTGAACACGCTCCCTAGAAAATTGTTCTCTTCTCAAAACAAACCTCCAACTGATGCTAAGGAGGTTGGAGGAATGATGTGGCAACCACAATGTGGTCTCGGAAAACATGAAGGGTTAGTAGGTTGATTACCCCACCCGTAGTGCAAGGTACCTTGCAACAAAATCAATGATGTTGTAATTGGTTGCTTCCTACATTGGCTATCTCAATTAGTGTGTGTTACAATTTGGAGTTACACAATGCTATAACTACATGATGAGAATGCAACAATTTACCAAGAAAAGTCAATTATGTTCAATAAAGTCCAAACAACCTATTGAACTTTGGCTAGTAAAAACAAAACTCATGAGTAAGATGTTATTGCATTGCGTAACTCCAAATAGTAACACAAACTAATTGGGATAATCAATTTAGCTAGAAAGAATATGTTTTTGTGTTCATGCCCAAACTTTGAATTATATATCCATTCGTAAATCTCATAAACAAAGTAACTTCGTAGAGTTAAAAGTAGGACTTTCTGAAGGTATCAAGGGGGAGCCTCTACCACACTATATAGTCCTATTAGTGTGGGTGGAAATTAGCGTGCGTCATACTAATTTTTTAGTTGAGGTGGAATTAACATGGGTCCAAGACCCTTGGACTTCCCTTAAGCCTCCATGAAGACTTCCGACCAACATATTGAATATTAGTCGAAGGAAAAAGTAGCACAAAATAGAATAATCACCCATATCATTTTTCTAGAAAACAAACAATTCATATGACCCATGCTAATTTACTACTAAAAATTTGGCTCGGGCTGAAATTTTAATGTGGCCCACATTAACTCTCATTATGAAAACTAGCATGGGCTCTAGAAAATGATTGTGGCTCACAATAATAGGACTATTTAGTGTATTAACGATGGAGAAAGACTTTAGAAGATTTTGTTCTATGGGCCATTAGCAGGGTGCCTCAACATATATGAGCAAGGGAATGGTTAGGATTAGGAGAAAAAAAAATTGTTTGCCTAAAAGAAATCAGGCTCGTACAATATAAAAAAAGTGTAGTAGTAGTAGTAGTAGTAGTAGTAGTAGTAGTAGTAGTAGTAGTAGTAGTAGTAGTAGTAGTAGTAGACCAATGCCTCACAACCACATGAATTGGCCCACTCAACACCGTACTACTACCAAAGAGACGAATGGCCATCAATGGGAACAACTCCCGACAAAAGACCTATTAGATTCCTAGAAAAACATCTCACGAAATACGATAAGAATATAAATCTATAACTGATCCCTATACTATATCCCAACATAGATAAATGGATAGGCAATGAGAAAATAGATAATGAGCTATCAAATAAATTATGGACAAACAAAAACATAACTAACTCTCAAAAAACATGTCTTCTAAAATTGAGACACATTCAATACATGGGGAATGCCATGAAACAACTGTTCTTTGGTAGGGAAGCCTTTCCATCAATCACATGCCCCATATGTAACTCCCCTTACCCTGACACATGGCTACATGTACTTCTAAAGTGCAAACAACACCACATACAAGCAGTATGGGAATTAAGAAAACTTATAGTGGCATCAAAAAATCAAGATGCTATGTTCTCATGAATGCAAGCACATTCAATAATGACCCCCTGTAAAACACTATCTCTCCATGGCTATTACCTTGCACGTGTGGCCAACAAAGATGCCACTGCAATCCCAAATTCAAACCATTCCTTCTATGTGTGAAAGGACTACCATATCAGTCTCCACCACCAACAAAACCTAATGATAACCTAACAATACAATTCATTGAATTTACGTATTGTAACGATAGAATACCATGTGAAACTATAATCCAAAAAAATAGAAAAATATAAACCACTATAGACAATGTTATCAACAGAGGCTGGAAGGTAGATCCACTAATAATCATCACGGCAGGTGCTAGGGCAACCACACACATTCCTTCTATGGAAAGTATTGAAACAACATTCAAAATCCCTAAGCTAAGCATCAAATACACATTTGAGGCAACCAATGTCATCGCCATACAACATGCTATGTCCATAATTCTACACAAAAGGAGGATAGAAAACAACAAACCACTACCAATAGACACACAACTACCATAGCAACCCCAAAGATCCACCAACCAATAAATAATTAGGATTACAAAAGAATAAATGCCAACACTGGTTAAGGAACTATCACAACTTACGGTAGGGGTTGGTGGCTATAGGATATAACTTTCCTGCCAAGTAACTCACACAACAAATGCCAAGTCACTCACATCACAATACAATGCTCGTACAAGGCCATTAGGGATCGAACCCGGACCACTAAACATGTGATGCTACAATGAACCACTGAGAAGTCTTATGACTCGGCGGCCACCTCACAAAGAAAAATGATCATATACCCCTACAACACCACAACCACACTAACCCCACCGCTACAAAGATTATCCAATCACTCAGTTCCCATGGTCACTTTGGTCACCCTGGTTACTATAGTGCCCACCCCGAGAGGGGTTAGTAGTCTTGCACCACTAATATTATGTCCAGTGGGCATAATACCAAGGGTAGGTTGAACGGGCATTTCAATCACGTTGATCCCACTAAGGTTAGCGTTCTCTCTCTCTCTCTCTACATCTTGAATTCTTGAAAGCGTAAGCCTAAATATTCTCTTACGGGCTGCCCGATAGAAAAATAAAAATAGTCGGAAAGAGATACAGAATGCCGAGGAGTCTGCGGAACTCCCGGAAACACAGAGTAGTTCTGTATACACCTGCTCACACTGGTCTCAGTATCGCAAGATCTCGGAGCAATACAGTGAATAGTTCTGATGTGTGAAGACAACTCGCAATATCCGAGACCTTTAGACACTGTGTTTTGTTACGATCATACTCATAGAACTCTCAAGCGTGTGGAATCATCCGGGAATGCAGTCCGGTTGTGTCTGCTCAATAAGTTCTTGAAAGATTGACTGCTGAGATTGACGAGGTTCAAGAACCCAGAATAACAACAAGATGAGCAAGTCAAATACTGATGAGTTCAAGGTGCAGATCTAAGTCTAGTATATGGACAGACCACACTTGAAAGATGATTGCAAACTCGAGTTAGTACAAGGCTTACTTGAGTTTGAATATCTATTTGTCAATCTTTTTGAATGTATGCAACATTATATGTAGAGATGATATAGGGTATCTACCTCTAAGGAAGTGGTAAAGCCTTGTTGACATCGATAACAAGTAAGAGGTCTGCCAACACCTGATGTACGCTCTACTAACATACTTTGTGGTATTCTTGGGGAGCATGGGCACAGGTGAGGACCTCTTCTACAAGTGCTACACGCCTTCCGAAGAATTGTCCACTCATTGCAATTTTCCAAGACATTTCTCTTTGAGTTTGGAATATTGACTATGAGTTTATCTTTCTTGATAAAAACACTCTGATCTCTCTACATTTTGATTGACACCCGCACTAGATTTTACACAAATCAGATAGTCGGGGAATAAGACAAAACGTGCTATGAATACAATGACTGGTAAGCTGCTGAGATATTTCGAAATAATACCATGCACATATTCGGTTGCTGAGTAGATGCAAACTAACTTGCTGTGATTAACGTGACTATTGAGTCACTGAGTAACAAAAGCAATCATACCCTCTGTACTTCTGATAACTATATGAGAGCAGGTAGCACAGATGTGCTTTCAAATAAAGTGGTTTCGAGTAAACTATTGAGGAGAGTTTTAAGGACTACATGACCTGATTTGAACTAACAAGTTCTTAACATATCTCTGCATGGATTAGAGGCATGATCAAAATTCTTATGGACATAAAGCACAAGAATCCGACACTGAGAGATGTCCATACCACAAGTTGTAATGAAATGCTTTAAGGGGCAACTTGATAATTACAACGGGTGATGACAGGAAGAAATCACACCAGTTTTTACCTCAAGATGGAATAACACGTTGAAGAATGAATAGTGACTTATCACTTGATTATCTGGACCCTTCCTTGGAAGGGATGTATGTTGTCTTTGACTTTACCTAACATAACTCTACAATAGTGATGACATATCCTATTCTGACAAGAGTTTGATCAAGACAAGATTAGTCAGCTCTCTCTCTCTCTAGTGGTAGTAGGAACGGTGGGTTATTAGGTGGATGATTTAGGTTGTTAGAGTTGAAAAAACATTGCTCCTAGTAAGTGTACCGGGTTTTTGGCATGGAAGTTGGAATAGAAGGAAGACGTTTTGATTCAAGGATTAAGCCAATGTTGCATATTAGAGTTGTTCGTGAAACCATGGGTTTAGTCCCAAACCCGTGAAGGATTAACCCATGGTTTAACCCTTCCCAAACAACTCTGATATGCAACAATTCTCATGAACTCGTGGTTTGGGACTAAACCCATGAAGGATTAAACCATGGGTTTAGTCCCAAATCACGAGTTCATGACAATCAACACATAGTTAACCCCCTATATTATATGTACGTTTTTTTTGCAAATTTTACCTACAATGAATATATTGGACCCTATTTTTTATTGCACGTTGTTTCTACAATTTTTGCCAGTGATATCCCCAAGTCATGGTGATGGTTTGGCTGACAATATGAAAGTTTGGGTAACCCTTATTCGTAGATCTTGATGTTTGTATGTTTTATTGGTCGTAAATCACTTGTTTCTTTGGTGCATGATTGGACACTAAGTTATGGGATAGGGTTACATAGGTTTGTTTTGTTTTGCATACCCTAAACCCACTTGCATAGACTTGCAAGGAACCACATGACTTTTGAATAGCTGCGATGGTTGTAGTTTGTTTTGTTTTGTTTTGTTTTGGTCATACTTTTATGGTGTTGTGTTTGTGAACACATGCTCACTCTTGTTGTGTTTCCATCCTACACCTCATTTTTTGATGCATGAAGGTTATGTTCTATGGGCTGTAAAACTGCAAATTTTAAAGCAAATTTTAAATTGCATTATGCTTAGGTATCCTTGTATTCTTCATCACTTGCAATTGTACGATATCATTCAGGTTACGGTCTTGGAATGATATGCATCATGTTATCACACATGTTCTTTTGTGATGTGGTTAACGATACACATATTTTGCACATGTTAGGATTTGTTTTGGTAAGCACAAATCTTTCACCTGTATGATGAGTTTTTACACTTAGTTTTTGCAATGGTATGTTTGCTTTATGCCTTTTTGTTGCCATGTTTTTTCCCACCACTTTTGCATTGCATACACTTTTTAATTATAATTTTTTAATTAAAAGGAATGTAGACTACAAAAAAATTGCAATGACACAGGCAATATAAGTAATGGTAGGGTGCAAAAAGACCATTTTAGAGAATTAAGTAGTTATAGGGAACTTTTAATTCGTGCCTTGGAGATGAATAGCCCTTGAACAAATACCCCTCCGCCGCACATGGTGCACAAAAACCCGATAGAGTGACCTACCCAAGGTCACTTACCAAGTGGATTTTCATCCAAATTTCAATCACCCGTGACAACATTTCATCACAAGTTGTTGGGAAGAGAAGGTAGGGGTTTTGCCAATGGATGAACTCATCCATCATCCATTGACAATATTTGTTCACTTACTCATAAAAAAGTGTCGTACGAAAAGTTACCATAGTGACATTAAATACCATATATATGACACTAAATATCATATTTAGTGTAGTACCTCAATCCCGACAGAAAAGAGAAATTTTCTGTACTTGGGATCAAAGGTACTACAAAAGTGTATATTCAAAGTTAACAAACGGGAAATGGAATAACTCTACCACTCGGATTCGGCCCCTACTTCCTCTTACTGATAGCCCGGTGTCCAAGCCATCGCTTCCCAACTTGGGCCGGCTTCTTCAGCTCCTCCACCACACCGTTGCCACGTGCATGGAATTCAACCGAAATGCACAACAAGCAAAAGTAAAATCATTGCATCGAGCCAACTTTTTTCTTTTATTTTTCTTTTTCTTTTTTTTGGCACAAATTGAAAAAATCAGCTGCAATAAGGAAATAACATACAACCAACCCGGGAGAACCAGCGTAATCCAAGGGGAAATCAAGAGATAATGTCCATATGTGGTCTAACCTTCCAAGTAACCACTAAATTGCTACGAGTCACAATAAGACCTTTGACGCCCCAAATGGAGTCAAATTCTCTAAGGATATCTTGGTAGGCAACGTCCGGGGGCTTTTTCTAGGTTCGAGAGAGTATGTTTCCACTCGATCCTATCATAATCCTCCAGGGCATCCCAAATGACTTGGTATGCTTTCTCAATGGGCCATTGTAAAGCGTTGAAAACCGGATCATTCCTTTGCCGCATCGAGCCAACTCTCAAGCACATGAGGAGTTGTGTAGGGTGGAGGTGCAACCAAGAGGAGAGTAGTTGACAAGGAAAAAGGCAGGGTTTTGGCCAATGAATGAATTCATTCATCATCCATGACAATATTTGTTCACTTATTCATAAGAAGTTACCACAATGACATAACATATCATATAACACTAAATGTTTTATTTAGTGCCACTTACAGTTTGGAAATATGCAATACTACAATTGTGTATTGTATATCTCATTTTTTTGGCCAACAAATGTCGAATTGGTTGTTTGGACATTATAGAACATCAACATCTTTACTTAGTACAAGTCACGGGGGGGGGTCACTCCATTGTCAAGTTGAACACCACGTGCGGCCAAAAAAATATACTTTTGGTAAGTTGCATCACCAAAATGGGTCAAAAGTTTATCAATTTTTTTTCATGGGTAGATATACACGGTATCTATTACATAGTAAAAAATGGTAACCAAATTTGATGATTTTTTTTTAATAAAACATACCGTTTCTAACTAGAATGACGCAAAATTGAACTAAAATAATTACTACAAAAATGAAGATGACTTAAAATTTCAAAAAAAAATTTAAAAATATTATCAATGGTTATGTATATGTAGAAAAAATATCATAATTTTTAAATTTATCTATTCCATGTAATATAAGGGTAGCAAACTTTGGCCGCACGTGGTGTTCAACTTGACATGGAGTGAACCCCCCGTGGTATAAGTTTACATTAAAGATATAGCATTGTGTAATTTCTCCAAATAGTAAGTGACACTTGTTATCTAGTGTATTGATTTTTAGCTCCATGCGACTATGGAGGGGGGATGCCGGTGGGTGCTCGGTGGCTTTTGGGAGGAGAGGCTTGAGGGGATGAAAGACGGCGCGGACAGGACATCCCCCAAGCTGGGACTTACCACGCCCCCTGCGTGGATGGATGCCGTCGGAGTCCACGTCCCAAGTCGAAGTGCCGCTCAATTTGCAATACATGCCGCACAATATTTGCCACGGCCAAAAACTTTAATCAAAATTTTTTTGGGCTGCCCAAATTTTGAAGGAGGTTAGGGTTTGATATAAAGTGCGGGTTCTAAACATTCCGCCTCCCCTAAACATTCTTTTCTTCATGAAATGGATGAATGTTTCAACAAATTTGAAATGTACTCACTCATCCCAATCAATATGGGCCCTTGGATGTGAGGCTTTCATTCAATACTAGGGAAGAAACTATATAATGTGTTTGTAAGGATTTAGGGTTCTCTTCTTCACTGGTAACTTTGTTTTCATATCTAGAGGTAATAGTGTTTACACTAATCCTTCTAGTTCAGCTACATCTTGAATTACTTATTTGGATGAAAAATATTGTTATTTTTGCTTCTTATTTTGTGGTGCATTTGTTCTACTTTAGATACTAGATTGCACCAAGTTTGTGGAGCATCAAATGAGATTTGTGGCACATTTATTTTGCGGCAGGTATTGCACTCTCTTCCCTATTCTTCATTTAAGCAAGCATGGAAGGTGTCCAAAGAGCGTACTATATATATATATATATATATATATATATATATATATATATGTTGCGTCAGGTATTGCATGGTTGCTATGATTTGTTTTCATGTTGTATTTGTAGAAGTAATTAAGTTTCATTTGTTTAGGTCTAGTAAATTATAAGGCTATGGCTCACATATAAAATGTTTTTTCTTTTCATGATTTAGTTTGATTTATTAATTTTTATATTTCATTATTTTTATTATTTTCATTTTTCATTATCACACTTCATTTCCTTATAGTTTCCATGAATGTGAATGTTTAGGGTCTACTGTATGGATCAATTTAGTGTAGTGTAGAATTGATAGTCATGTTGGTTTTCTGGTTGTGTTGATACATCAATTAAGATTAAATCTCTTTGTTGGTTGCTTAAGGTAAGACAATAGCCATGGGCAGAAAAAGGAGGTACCACATATTCAATATCCAAGTCAAGGTCCTATTCATTACCAAGATTTGATATGGACTCAAGGGATGAGACGGGGTTCAAAGGACTCCTCTATTTGTACAGTGATGACGGGCTATATTTTGTGGGAAAGAATAAACGACTTTATCGAAGGGCAAGTCATGGACGACGGTTCTTCAGTTGAATGGGCCAAGGAAGATAGCAAGGAGAACAAGAAAGAGCTCAAACGCATACAGTTGACTTCATCTATTGTTCAAACATGGTATGTAATCTTATTTTTTATTTGTTTGTTTACCATTTAGTACTCCATTGAAGGAAATATATATATATGGTTTTACAATTGAAATTAAAACAACTACTTGTATTTTTTTAGGTTTTATTGTCCTAATGGAAAAGAAGATCACCGATTCGATCCTAAACATAAAAAATAAAAAAAAGATGTTTAGCACGATTTGCTGTAAGGCAATTGCAATTATATCCTCATATTGGTGAGGTTATCTACTACCTTACTGAGCATACCAGGGAGAATGGTGAAGTTGCACATGGAGTAATGGATTCCGATTCAATAGCAAGGAGAAGTGAGGTAGCTCCTCGAATATTTGAAGAGTTGAAGAGATGGCTTATTAAGCGTTTGGATGACGGACTTACGGCTAGACAAGTCTTTGAAGAATATAAGTAGGTATGGTATGAAGGTTGGACAAAAAATAGGAAACATTCAAAAGACAACTCTTTATTTCTTAAGCACGTTCGTTACTATGAGTATCAAAGGAAAAAAAATTGGTACAGATACAAAAATGCATTGGTGAGTGTGAATATGTGGAAATTGGAGAATCCTAATGTGGTCTTCTACTATCAAAATGGTGACGCTACTGGAGGTGTTCCTTTCACTATTGGTATTCAAACTTCATGGCAAAAGATAACTCTTTTGAAATATGGAAGAGATGGATGTATTTCGATGGGCGCAACTTTTGGTACAAATGATTTGATGTACCACTTGTTTATTCTGGTGGTTTTTGATGAGTGGCACAACGGAATCCCAATTGCATGGATTATTACTTCACGACAAAAAGAAGATGATATTTATGATTGGCTATGGGTACTAAAATTGTTTGTCAACAATGAGCACTTAAATTAGAAACCATCGTGCTTCATTGTAGATGATGCAATACAAGAACGAGAGACAATCAAGTAAATATGCCATTGCTATTTTTTTTTACATTTAATGTATTTGTATTTAAGATACAATGTTCCATTGGTTGGCAATGACATTACAATATTGTTTTTATAGGATGGTATGGAATGATGCAAAATTTTATTTATTTACATTCCATGTTTTGAAAAATTGAAAAAAAAATGTGAAAAAAGAGTACCGGGTGATAAATTTACGAAGTGGGAAGTATTTTGGGAAATACAACAAGTTCTCTACCTTAGCATTGAGTACAAAGAAACGGAGGAACATTTTATTGAACGTGCTAAGAATGCTATGAATAAGATATTTGAAGAGTATGACGTATCCGCCATCAAGAAATATTTTGAAAAACACTATGCCAAGATATATGGTAAGTCACTCTAACATCTTCATTTTCACAAGTTGTATTTGTGTATGAAATGCATTGCTATACTTTATTTCATTTTTGTCCTATATATATTTTGAGTTCTAATCATTAAATTGTTTTTCTATATAGAATTATGGTTGGTTGGTTTGCGTTGTTTATCTCATGCAAATCAGAATACAAACAACAGTATTGAGTTTTACCATGGTGCTCTAAAAAGATGGCTTAGTAAATTTACAAGAAGTGTATCGGGAAGAAAATTGGATTGGTTAGTGTGGCGTTTGACAATATCTATTATCTCTCACTATATGTACATTGAAAAACAGAAGTTCAAAGGTTTCATTCCAAACAAAAAAGTTAAAACAATTGTGGGTAAAAATATTGAGAAAGCCCGTAATATTTCCAATGATGATGTATTACAATCTACATCTTGGGACAATCGATGAGTAGTGAAGTCTCAAACCCCTACAATTCTTACTCAATGGTATTTTTTAGAGGTAATCCATTTGGAAACTATGCTTGTTGTTCTTGTGAACATGCTTTGAGAGGCAATTTCTACAAACATCAAATTGCTATTCTTTTAAAGTTTTTGCCAGATTGCCGTGAGAGCTCTATATTAGAATATTGTGGAACTTACTATGGCACTCAACGTGGGGACTTGGAGGCTTTGTGTTTATATTCAAAGCCACATGAAATTAATGATTTTGAAGAAGAATTGGATGAAGACGTAGACGGACATGGATACAGAGAAAAAGAAAAAGATAGTGATACTGATGATGAGGGAATTAAATAGGTCCTATTTCGGAAGGAGTTGCATTGAGGACGAAACAACTTTTGGAGGGGATACAAGAAGAGTCTCTTAATGGAGGAATGTTGTTGATGTAACATACAAATACAATTTTGGAGAGGCTATATACTGATGTGAAAAATTCACGAAGATCAAATGCCATTGATTTTCTCCACTCAAATGTACATTTTGAAGCAAGGACAAATATCACTTCAAAATATATCAAGCGGACTAGAGACCATATGGAGATTTATATGAAAAGGAAACAAAAAGAGCAAGAAGAACTAGGGATGAATAGTAGAGCATACATACTAGGCGCTTTATTTATGCTATATTTTGTATACACTTTTTAATAAATATATTTATGATTACCATTCAAATTTAATCATTTCAAGTATATTCAAACAAGTTTGCAATACTTGCCACACTGTTTTAGGTTGGTAAGTACCGAAAGTCTGTAATATCTGCCGCACTTTTTCCTGCCACACTGTTTAGGATTTGTAATTACCGAAAGTCTGTAATATCTGCCGCAGTTATATCTGCCGTACTGTTTTGGAACATTAATTGTTTATAATGTGTGCAACTTTAGAGGCATAAAATAATAGTGTAATATGTGTATTGTTTAAAGACAGTGAATTATTGTCTTCATAGATTGTGCTCTTAAATAAATAATGAACATATAGAAGAGACATCATCATATATTAATAGGAAAAATATTTTATGTTGAATAATTTGAATCCAATATCACATGCTAATTAAAAATCATACTATGCAATTACTCACGGAAGTAGCGGGGATATCGAGGACGATAACCCCTATTCTTTACCAACTTGAAACGTCGTACAAACTCCGTGATAGTTTTATTTTCCTTTTGTTTTAATTGAAACAACACAATGAGCGCACCACATTCATCCATAACGGTCTCAAATTTCCATAAAAATGCGTCTCGAAGAGAGGTCAATGTAGGGAAGGATGCGGTAGGATTAGACCAAAACCATTCAAGTGCCTTGCCCTTCAAGGTCGAAGAAAATCAAAGTAAAACATAATGATCATCATTGACCAAACTCATAACCACCGCATTAGAATTTTTTTGAATATGAGCCCGTGGATCTTGGTTAGGATTTCCGTCAAACGAAGGAAATGAAACCATAGGAGTAGCGGGAGGCAGACCTACCGGTTGCACCACTGGTAAGGTGTTTGTGATAAATGTTATAGGGGGTGGGTCCGGTGGTTGAGAAGCCATGATGGACATCGACGGCCCACTCTCACCTTGTTCTTCTTCTTAATCCTCTCCCGAATGAGATTTGTTAGTTGTTTGTGATCTAGTCATTCTATGATTACTCGAAGAAGAACCACGCATTTTATTTTACATAATTTTTTTTCTTGAATAAAAATAAAAATAAACCAACAATCCAAATTCAATCAATCGTGATGATGCAAAGAACAAGTGGGTGTTGCATAAACCTTACCTCCGTGGACGACGATGTGCCGCATCAATGCCGTGTATGCTTCTCCGTCTTCTCTCATCCAATACGTTGTGTCGTCTGAATTTTCGTACACCAAGAGCCGTTGTATGGCGGGATGAGCTCGAAAAGCGGCCGCTATCAAATACCGGTAGCCCCAAACATCAAAACGATAATGTTTCGCCCGTCAGAGATCTTGCGGTTTAGCTCGCCACGCATTCGGAATAGGACATATAAAAGATCCGCCGTAAACTAATTCTACGTGTTTCAACCAATCGATTATTTCTTTATTTATATAACTACAATGTACCTCTACCACTACAAACTCTTCTATAATAGATATATTTCCGTCTTCTATAGACATCTAAACACTAAAACTATCATACTAGAATCGACTACACTCTTTAAACTCCCGGCGGACGCACCAAAATGTGAGGTAAAGTAAGCATCATCTTGGTTTCCAAGCCAAAGGGTTGGTTTGCGCTTACCCTTAGTTCACAAATAATATTTACTAAGATTCGGAAGTCTTATGAGTGAAAAGTTCTAGTTAGCCTCCTAAACGTCTAATTAGTACATTATAAGCTTAGTTACCGTGGAATAAGCAACTTAGATCCTTCTAATATAATTATCTTACTAGAACTCAATACAAAGTGGTTTAAAAGCTAATATGATACTTAAAGATTTCTAAC
This sequence comes from Polytrichum formosum, assembly GCA_964035585.1. Lineage (NCBI taxonomy): Eukaryota > Viridiplantae > Streptophyta > Polytrichopsida > Polytrichales > Polytrichaceae > Polytrichum > Polytrichum formosum. The sequence continues at coordinate 5,447,185 of OZ037941.1, forward strand.
TATTTGAAAGAAAATATAAAGAGATGAGGTTTTTGTGAGCTGCCTTACGAAAATGTTCATAGCTTCTAGTTAGATTTTTAGAATGGAACAAAACTAATTGGACCAGAAAGATAATTTTAATAGCTACCTAGATATATAAAAATCTTAAGAATTAGAATTCAAATGAATATATGGTGAGCTTTTAAAGTCTGATGTACCTTTCAATCCAAAATCACTAACTAAGGTTACATTCTATAGAAACTAATTATGCTTTATCAACAACGAAAGAGAGATTGAAGTACACTTTGACACAAAGAATAAAGACTAAATGGAAAATAAAAAAATATTTTTATTAAGTGTTAAAAATACATCGTTCCATCCTAAGAAGTACTCACATTCAAAATTTCTAAGTAATTAACAACGGATCATTCGATCGAAGTTGAAAGTGATTGGGATTGGAGAAGAGAGAGACTAAACTTGAAGAAGTTTGGATCTCCGAAGGTCCAAGAATGAGAAGAAGTGTAAGAGTAAGAGAGATGCATCAATGGACTTCGACACCCCTTAAATAAAGTTGTCTTACGCGGTGGGGATCGAGTTCTCTTGTTGACTTTTTTTTTGTCACGTACCCCTTGCATTGGATCCTTTTAGCCACCGTCGATTATTTTCATCTAAATTTCATCAATTTTTTACTTAGTAGTGTCAAAAGACACTTGCTAAAATGGATTTCACATCATCGAGGCGAATTGGCTAAGTCAAAAGGCATCTTCGATAGTCAACGTCGTTTGCTCCACTAGTTTCATCGTCTTGGCGCGTCGTCATCTCGGATCCTTGGAATATCCTACATCTTAAGTCTAATCAACTATTCACTTATTGACTTTAGCTTAGTCAATCCTAAAAGAAACATCTAACAATTTCTTCCACATCTGTATTGATTAGCACAATGTATGAGGTACCCAGCAGGAATTCATAGTGCCCATTGCCATACGAAAAATTAGGAATCAGGATAGAAAAAACCGAAGATGGATTCTAAAAGAGATCACAGCTCATCAAGTTACATCATGCAATGAGCCACATGTTTGTGGTTGTAAGACTCATGTGTATTGCCACTAGCTAGTGCATTACATGCAGTTCATCACGTCTATCATCACTATATCGTACGGATGATCATCATGCAACAAGTTTACGGACTTACTGGAAACCTTTGATTCGTTCCACCTACCCTCTCAGTGTTACTAATTGTATTGATCAAGGATGAACCATTGAATTTGCAGAGGCCAGTTGCGATGAAACATTTGGAATCATGTAGGGCACATGATGAGTTCTTAACTGGTGATTAATAATCTTTCGTTTTGGAGTGGAGTAGCTGCGTGCTGGACTAACTAATCAACAACACATTCTTCAAGTGACTTCTGAAAGAAAACCCTAAACCCTTGTACTGGGATCGTGGCTAACACCAGGTACTCATTTGGATCTGGTGGGATCTTTCACACCCTTGATACGCGAATGCGACAATGCGGCTGTCAAAAGGCTAGGGTTGTAGTGGACACCATGGATGCAGTAGACACTAGCAGAAGTTTGTGCAAAGAAAGTGGACGACATTCAACAGTTAAATTCTTGAGCTACTCACCTGCAGGTGGGCGTGAAAGCTCCGGGCACAGCGAGGAGCACAACCTTCTTGTCCTTCAGGGATTCGTGGATTTGGAAACTGTGGCTACCATTGTTGTCTTCCAAGTAGCTCGAAAACATCGTCCAAAATCTTGTCACCAATTGCAATAGAAGCCATTTTCGCCAGATTCGCGGGAGCAGGGGTAGGAGCGGGCAGGTTGCTCGAAGTGCCTGGTTCGAGGTGCCGTGGCAAATATTGTGCGGTAGGTATTGCAAAGTGAGCAGCACTTCGACTTGGGACATGGACTCCGACGGCATCCATCCACGCAGGGGGCGTGGTAAGTCCCAGCGTGGGGGATATCCTGCCAAAGCGATGAAAGACCAACGGTGTGAGGTAGATGTTTAGACTTGATTACATTTAATCGCACTTAATTAGTTTGAGTGTGTATGAATACTTTGTGAAAGTAGAAGGTATTTACTAAAATATTATTAAATAAACATATTAAAAATAAAACACTAATTTTAGTTCCATTTTAGAATGACAAAGACCCTTTCAATGGTAAGTCACAAAAATTATAACCTCAATGCTAATGAGGATTTTGTAATATTTTTTACTTCCAAATTAATTACATGCTTTATTGATGGTTTCACTTCGAAAATGAAATCCCAGTCAATTGCTTATGTACTCAATGGAAGTGGACATATATATTGGATTTTGGACCTTGAAGGTGAAGTGCACTCAATATGGGATTTGTGGAGAAGTGGCCTTCAAGAATGCAAGGGCAATGGTTTTTTCAAAGTCAGGCAAGGTGGGCAGAAGTTTTCAGTCGGGTCCAGAAAATCCCAATTTCTTTGTGGGGTAACTGCCCCTGCCCGTATCTACCTCCCCGAAAGGCTCGTAGGGGGGGGGAAAGATATCGTACACCATTGTGTGGGTTGTGTATGAGAATTTAGATGTTCACGTGTGGGTAATTAAGGAGGTTGGCTTGGTCATTCTATCTTAGTTTTGATCCAGGACAAGGAGGAAAGTCATGGAGTCAGGGTTTTGGAATGCAGTCAATTGCACCTGTTTAGTGGAATGTTTAGCTTTCAATATAGGTGGTACATATGGCCAATCCAATATTGTTCCATTTGTGGGAGGCACAGGGTCCGGTAGCCCCAAAGAAGTTGTCCCTTGGTGGGGGCTTCAGAAAAAGGATAAGGGGGTGGGACATGTGAGTGCGGAGGAGTAGAAGAAAAGTGGAACAAGAGTGTTTTACATTGACATGTGATGTTTGTTCACCAATTTCTGCCGATGCTTGCATGGGCATTGGGTCCCAGGGGGGGAGTAGTACAAGTGTGTGATGTTGAATTCGGTGACAAGGTGATCAAAGAGTTGGGGTGGGAGGAAGAACATTACACTATACTACAACACATGAGAATGGATAATGTATGCCTTGAGGACATTTAGCTTTATGTGTGCACAATTCAAGCTACTAATTAGCTCTAATACTTGTGTTGTAAGTAGGATATGGAAGATGTGAAAGGTCAGACGTATATATTGATTGGTCAGTAGTAAATGTGAACGGTTGCCATGGATGTGAGAGGATGGGTTTGAAAGGTAAACAAGTGTGACCCGACCACTCCCGCCCTTTGTTTCACAAGGTGACCCGACAAACTGGTGCAGTGTGTGCTTATAGGCTGGGCCGATGAAAACGTTCCTTGGAATCTCATTGCAACCCCAAAGGTGTTCTTCTCTTTGACCTCATCTGAGACATGCAGTTCTGCCATTGTCATTTCAGAAACACACCTTGCAATAAATAAGCTTCTTCATCTCAACGGTGTTGTAAATGAGGACATTGTGGCAGAGTTGGAGTGATGCTATCATTTGCCGATGGGCCGGACACTAGAAATCACATACAGTAGCTGATGCTCAGTTGCTGGTGACATTTAATGGAAAATCATGCAGTTTTGAGAGTCGTCCCTTAGTGGTTCCTCAATAAAAGCACAGATGATGATGGAATCATTTACAATCACAAAGGTTATTATGGATATGGTGCCGCAACAATAACTTGCTCATCAGATCACAAGTGGCCAACTGCAATCAATTCTTTTTATGAGCACCGAATATGAAGTCAAGGGAGATCAGTTAAGGTTGCTTTGCTCGTGTACCGATGTGAAAATCCCTCGTTCCTCGTGCCGTGACCTGGATGGTGAATTAATGCTTCTGACCAAGATGTACCCAATTTCACACAAACATGTCTTACCAAAGTTGCTCATCATCACGAAAATGACGATTACTTTGACAACGTAGAGTGGAGAACAAGTATCATACCTGTCAAGGAACCCTCCGTATAATTTGAAGCCGAGTCTCTCCCAGCTGTGCAAGAATGGCGGGGAACAATGTGAATTGGATAGTTGTGGTAACGCTGTTGTCGTGTTATATCATTGCATTCGGGCTCGCCATTGCGGCAGAAGAGCATCGAGCCCAGGTTCTCTTCTTCCCCCAATCCACCATATTCACAACCCCAATATTTCAATAAGGACAAGGCTCCTGTTCTCCAAAATTCTCCAAATTCGATTTCAGAGAACATGAAACCCTAGTACAGACTGTTTCTTACAGTTTTATTTCTTGGTCATTAAAATTGCTCATGGAGAATGTCAAAGCAGACTCAGACTCTTATCACAACCACATGACAAAAAGTGATACTCAACGGATCACCCAAACTGTCAGAAATAAAAACTTTATATGGTCAGAGTTTGGCCAGAAGATATCCATACGGTCGTCATGTTGAGAGATGATACTTTCATATTAAGAAAACTTAATGCAGGAATTAACACCATTTTTATTTTTATTTTTATTTTTTGCAGGGAACCGTCACGTATGTGAGCTTGAATTCTACAGGTGGAAACTCAAGCTGGGTATTTGATTCCCCCACTCGGACGATCACCAACGCAACCTACACTGGATATTACTACTGCAAATACGACTCCGACGTTTCATCGTCATATGCTGTGGCGGCCTTTGTGTTCCTTGCCATAGCCCAAGTGATTGTCATGGGTCTCACCAAGTGCCTCTGTTTCGATGGGGAGCACAAGCCTGGCAGCACAAAATCTTGCGCCATTGTCTCCTTCGTTCTTCTGTGGTAAACAATCTTCCGTTTCCTGTTTCTTACAATTCCTAAGGTTAAGAATAAAACCGAGTCCGATTTCTCACGAGGAAGCAAGGATACATAAAGGTATGTGGGCCTTCTGTGGTCACTCTTCTTAATCTGGACGCCTGGATTCGAGTTGTGTATGTAATGGCAAGGCATGCAGTTCAAAAACAGAAAGCAGAAAACATGTGTGGTACGATGAGATTGGATTTTGTGCTCAAGGCATAGACGCCATTCTAGGTTCAACAATTGCAAGGGCATGTGTGGTCATTGAAAGAGAAATACAATCCTAACTTTAGATTTTTTTTGAAATTTCATGTCTCCCCGGGGTCTCCTTTTTTATCCTAAAACTTGAGATGAGAATCTTTGTGAGTTGCAATGGCTAAATGGGTGAGGCAATTGTCAAGCCGATCCAACGGTCTGAGTGCGATGTGTCCACAACAGAATCACATAACTTAAACGAAGAGCCTTTTGCCACCTTTCAGTGGAGGGCCCATGGAGGGCTCAATTTCACATTTCCTAGCTCATGGGAGTTCCCAACGCAAGATCAGGTTAATTTTGAAACACATGGGCACTAGACATAACATTAACTCAACACTAGGAGTAATGAATGGAAGCGAGAAATAAACCAATCCCCCTATTGGTCATCGATTTATTTCACCATATGAACCACGGGGAGAGAGGGCCACTTGCAAGTAAACTTGAACTGACATGTGGACAATTGTTGGTAGCAAGTAGTCTCGGGGAGATCACTCCATTGTAGAGTTGAACACCACGTGCGAACAAAGTTTGCTACCCCTATATTACATGTCATAAATAATTTTAAATTTTACGATATTTTTTCTACATATACACAACCATTGATGGTATCTTTTGTATATTTTTTTGAAATTTTTAGTCATATTCATTAATTGTAGCAATTTTTTTAGTTCAATTCTGCGTCATTCTAGTTAGAAACGGTATGTTTTATTAAAAAAACAAATCATCAAATTTAGTCACCATTTTTTACTATGTAACATGTACCATTTATATCTACTCATGAAAGAAAATTGATAAAATTGTGACCCATTTTGGTGATGATTTTTACATTTTTTACATTTTTTACATCTAAAATGATCGCACGTGGTTGTTCAACTCTACAATGGAGTGATCTCCCCGAGCAAGTAGTAGGGAAAATGACTCCCAAATATGTTTGTCACCACAACACTTGCATACTTGAGAACGAAAGGGGACTGCTAAGTAAGGTAAGGGGACCCTTAAATGGACATTGTTATATGTACACCCACTTCTCGTAGGATATGACACATGCAATTAGTGCGAGATGATTTAACAAATACACATTGTGCCTAAAGCCATTTTTCTCATATTTTTTGAAGCCCATATGAATATCTTGTTCAATATCCAAGTGAAGATTTTCATTCTTATTAGATGGTCATATAAGTCTTGTCGCCCCCCCCCCCCAATTATGTTCACTAACGAGCCTAAAATGGTTAACAAAATCTGGAGCACATAGTCCAATCTCTTTTTAAAACATGTATTTTCAGTGTCCGTTCTTAGACCCACATCTAACCACACACCATTCAAAAATGGGTGTTACATTTTGGAGGTGTTGGAATAACACCGGTCTACCTTAGGTTAGTCATTGCAGCAACGTGTACAATTGTGTGCACACAAATAAACTACAACCTTCTTGAAGAGGACTTCTCCCTTGCACTAATGCAATCACAAGTTTGCACTCGAGCCATGTGGTGGGGGATGGTTTTACTTTTCCGATGATGTGTGGATGACGACATCGATCTGTTGTTGTTGTTGTTGTTTGTTTGTTTGTTTTTTTGTTTTCTTCCGCGGTTGCTAAATCTTTTTGGCATAGGAGAGGTTAGTCATTGCAGCAACGTGTACAATTGTGTGCACACAAACAAACTACAACCTTCTTGAAGAGGACTTCTCCCTTGCACTAATGCAATCACAAGTTTGCACTCGAGCCATGTGGTGGGGGATGGTTTTACTTTTCCGATGATGTGTGGATGACGACATCGATCTGTTGTTGTTGTTGTTGTTGTTGTTGTTTGTTTGTTTTTTTGTTTTCTTCCGCGGTTGCTAAATCTTTTTGGCATAGGAGAGGGGTACGAGTGCTAATGAAGGATCCGAGTTTCAATACAGGACCGCAACAAACGATCCACTCCGCGAATTGAACACCAATTAATCAATCTACCTACCTCTGCAGGATATGCTTCATGATAGCTGAGATTTGCTTCTTAGCGGGGGCCAACAAGAATTCGATTCGGTCTCGACAAAAAGAGATCGCCACAGGGAACCAGAAGATCGACCAATACTTGACGTGTGACAATCTGCACCGGGGGATCTTTGGTGCAGCGGCCGCGTTCTCCTTCTTCTCCGCTTTGACTGGGGTGCTCTACTACATTTGCTTGGTGAAGAGCCGAAATGTCGCCGAGTCGCGATGGCAGGCCGGCAGTGGTGCCGCGCCTGGCTCCAACAACGCCATGAATCGGCCCTTGGCGAGCCCCTACGCGCTTGGAAGCGATGACACTCGGGGACTCAATACGCAAGCCAACGATAGCTTCTATGGCACGAACCGAGGAATGGCCGGAAGCAACAAACCCCAAACTCAAATGGCCAGGATGCCTGCGCCCAGTCCTTACTCCCTCACTTGACCCTAAGTATAAATTGGTGCCTGAGGTGTCGACGTTCAGGATTGGGGAAGAGGATGGCATCCCTAGAGTATAGAAATTCGTCGCCCTCCGCCCTCAAGTAAGCCGTAGATCTCCATGATCGGAGAGGCTAGAGGAGATAGGCGCCCAAATGGTTGTGTCCGGTAAACCCCTTCGGGCCGATCTCCCGGCCCGAGGGATTACCTTGCGGGTCGTCCTTTGAGCTGCATCGACTCATTCAGAATTCTGAGGAAACCATGCATGTAAATGCACACATCTTGAACAGTCACGAAGGTGTGGTCAAGCAATTTGCCAAATGGAAGACGGAGCATCATTCAGCACCCAATGACAGACGGCTTCAGAGTCCATTGCTCTCACATGAGATCTCATGTGAAACTCTAGAGATTCATCATTCTGGTATTCTATGTTTTAATATCTCTCTGCCTACCTGGCCTAAGCTCTTGCCCAGCTGATTATTTTGATACAGGACATTACTCCAAGATTCTACACTGAGGGCTGCATAAACCAGACTTGTGTCGTTTTGAATTGAGCTATTATTCCTGGAAAGCGAACCTCTAACGAAATACCGGCCTCAATTCAAATAGAGAGAAGTCTTCAACGTTATGCCAATCTCTAATCTCATTTCGTATGCATGTCGTTTCGTCGTAGTATCCAGACTCTACAATTATAAGAGGGACTGGCATGACGTTGAACTTCACCATTGTGTTAAATCAATTGAAAAATCTTACAGATTATAACACAATGGAGAAGTTCTAGAAGGTAATCAGAACCTAAACCACTCCTTCACTGTGATTCAATCGTGTAACAAAAGTGTGCCACCTGGGGCCACGATTTCCTTTTCCTGCTCTAGCATAATGACACTGGTAGCTTTGCCCTCAAGACATTGAATACCTTATGTATATATAAGGTAGACAGACCCATTTCTGATAGCTTCAGCAATTTCGCATAAGTGTGGTACATGTGTGATAGTGATGTGATTTTCTACAAGTTTGGAAATTGATATCACGATGGTTAACCCAAAAAAAATCAGAATTTATTTTGAAGGAATGAAAATACAGTAAATTTTCAAGGCAAGATTCTCTTCCCAATCCATATTCACAACACAGGTTGACCTATTTCAAGTAATTGGTAGACAAAAATTTGAGTACAATTAGTGCCCTTTTCAAATACCCAACTCTATGTCCTTTGAACTTACTTTTTCCATCACGTTGAACTCTTCAACGGCTATAAATCCTCTCTCACCTTGTCACTACCAATTTCCAACACTGTAGAGAATGACAACTACGTGTGTGGACCTTCATGGCTTCAGGGGACTCTATGTATTAAGATTGGGGTGGTTATCAAAAATGGGTCTATCTATCACATATATGCATACATACATACATACATACATACATACATACATTATATATATATATATATATATACTTGAATTGTACTAATAACAAGTCTAAGGTTCTCATTATGATAAGCATAACCCTGCAAAAGTCAAACATCTATAGTAGAGGTGTCTATTCCCAATCAAGATCTCACCGGCAATCTATAGGGTAGCAAAATGTAGACCAAGCTAGATTCAATTTCGATCATGTTGGGATTGAATTTCAATTAGGTCGGGAACCAATAGTTTCATGACACATGTCCCGGTTTTGAATCCTAAAATGAGGAGGAATGAGCGGTTGTGCCATACTCTAGGAATTTGTAATATATTCGACCAACTTTTGACTTCAAAAATTCACAAATAATTTCAATTTAAGAAATAAAATTACCAAATAAAATTACAGTCCTCTTATCCCTATCTTCCTACACGGGAAAAATTTGCACCGCCTTGTACTTTTCTACATCTGGCGAAGAAGCTCTTTAGTGATCAGTTATGTGCGCCTCTACTCTAGCCCAAGCTTCGTATCTCAACAGAGGCCTCTGTAGGATTTGCATGCAAAAACTTATCAAATCCTCAATCTTTCAAGCGTATTTGCTCTCTCTATATATATGGTATCCTAGCCTATTACCGATATGTGACCTTAAACCGAGCTCTAGGGAACAAATTAGAAATAATGTTCCCTAGGTGGATGACATGTCCCTAGCTCAACTAACCTCACATTAATGCATTTAATGACGTGGAGGGAGAGAGAGAGAGGGGAGGAGAGAGAGGGGGAAGGAGGAAGGAGGAGGAGGAGGAGGAGGAGGAGGAGGTCTTGGTTCAAGGCACATAGGTCTCGGTTCAAGGCCCATAGGTCTCGGTTCAAGGCACATGAGACCTTGCCACAACGTGTTGGATGAGATTAGTTGTTCGTTTAGGATGTCTCTTGACATAGTAAGGTCAAAGTCAGTCTACGGTTCTCGAACATGTTCATAAAAGATAATTATAGAATGCTCATAAGTTGTATTAGCATTGACATCAAACTTCTTTAGGTCTATCATAAGATACCCTAGGGAACATCTTTAAAAATCATATTTAATTCAAAATTAATTTTAAAAATTTCCAAATAGACAAATATTTCATTTTACCTTGCATGAAAAATTTTAAATCGTTCATTACCATAGAAGAGGTCATTGTGAAAATTCACCAATGTGTAGCTCTCGGTCATAGGCTAGGATACCATATATGACAACTGATGATAAGTCAGGCATTCAACATCCACAACTCCCCAACCTTTCTGGAAGCAACACAAACCTGCATTAACCCTAAACCCTAAGTTGCTCTCGTCATCCTGCCGAGTTCCCGCAAACTTATGTAACCTATGCCTTATTGAATGGAGAATGTTAATCCCTTGAAAAAGAAAGGAAGAAAGAAACTTATGTTTGCCAACACTAGCATAAAATTGGAGGGTCTCTTTACCCGCGGGCATTTCCCTTAATTAGAAGGTGGACTCTTTTTAATGGCAATAACCAAGGAAACTTATTTCCCATGTTCCTCTCCTACTAAGGGCACACTTCCATGTGCCGGTGTAGTTGGCCAAAAACTATAAATGACGTAATTTGGACCCCCTTCCACATAGAATTGTGCGTTCATTTCCCCCAAAGAACAAAAATTTGAATGTTGGTACAATTGTAGGGGACACTTGAAGTTTGAGGAGGGGGAGTATACTGGTTCTCTAATTTGGAACCCTAAAAATGAACTTACGTTTGAGTGGGGAAAGACTTAATTTTCATTTACTTATTGGGGTGGACCCAAGATTAACATTTTCTCAATTTTGAATTCCTTGCTTGATTTTTTATTTCATCAAATTGGTTTTCATTTTTCTAGAATCTCAAGATATAAAGTACATTAAATCCGCTCACGTAACCCGGGGAGTGCACTTAATGCTAAGACTAGGAATCACGTGAGTGCGTACTTTCAACCCCCCTATGTATGTACTAAAAAATCATTTAAATTTTGTTAAAATAATATGAAGTTGTTAAACACAATCTAAAGTTCTTGTTGTATAAATTTCAAAAAAATACTCACTTGTAAAGATTTTTAAATTGATTTTTGAAGCGAAAAACAACACATTTCAGTTCAAACTTCTATAATTTTTTTAATAAGATTTTAAAAACTTTTGGTCCTGAAATTTACACCAAATGATAGATATATATGTAATGATTTAGCACCTAACAAATCTTAATTTAAAAACTATTTCAAGGTCAAGTACATAGGGGGGTATGCTATTAAAACGCACTCACGTGTATTCCTAGTCTTAGCATTAAGTGCACTCCCCGGGTCACGTAACATTGAAAATGGGCAAGTGTGAGAATATTCACATTCCAATTTGCATGTTGGACAACAAGGGAAAGGCTCCTCTCTCGTGTATCAGCCCCTTTCCTCCACATGGAAGTGCTCAGTTAACAAAGATGCTTGTAGGTACTAGCAAAAGCTTTGTCGATGTCAGTGAACTTTAATTTGCTTTGCCATAACAACCTACACATGGAAGTGTGCCCTAAGCTCATTGAGCCCCTTTTAAGACGGCTAGGTAGTTGACCGAGCGGTCCATGGAATGATAAGATGGACCATAGTAGGTAGCCAAGCTCGGTGGATAATGGAACCCACACTGCTTGCTAAGGTGGAGATGCGCTTGAGATGAGTCCTGGTGGAACTATGGAGACAAGGAAAAATATGAAAGTATGATGTTGATAACTTCATCTTTAGTCAATTCTTTGAATTTCATCATGTAATATTCCTACTTGTAGTCAATGCACATGTCGCATATTAACCACAAAAAGTGAGACCGGGCCCATTAAGCCTTGTCAATTCAATTGATACAAAGTATATAGCCAAGGACATGAGTATTCTTAGTTTTTCTTAGAGTTGCATGGAATCATCAATTAGGTAGTGAGTCAAAAAATAAGAACAAAGTTTGGCCCTCTAAATTCTTGTAATGCTTGGTCCAAGATTACATATAGAATTAGACCAACTCCAAGATGAAGCAACACCATAATTCACACCGAGTCATCTCTCTCTCACTATTTGGAGTTCTTTGTCCTTGGGTCTATAAAGGAAGTCTTGCTCGAGGTCTCGTGGTTTAAGATTTCTCACCACATGGTTGGATTACCAGACTTCAACTTCATTATTGTTGTGATTTATGGAAAGAACGCACATTATGGACTAGTATGTATGATATTGAAGTTGGGCCACTTACCCTAATTAAGGAAAGTGGTCAAACAGTAAACTCGTATCTTATGAGAGATCACTTAGGTGATATAATGGAGACATGTTCCCAAACTACTTGGTCATAAATCCAAACTTGTGAGAGTTCTATGTCTCCTTTATCTTGACTATGTAACTCCGATTTACGCATATCACATGCAAGCATAAGTTGTTGACCACATGATGTGTGGTCTCGAAGTCAGACCATTGACTTCTAAATGGGCCAAAAGTTTCCTAACTTAAAACTTCCTTGTGGGAGCATTGATGAATGGAGCAGATACATTTTCCCTTGCTTTGAGCATCTCCACTAGGATTCTTGACCAAGCTTTGCATATGGAAAAGTGGCGGGAGTGGGCTAGGCAGGGTCACAAACGGCCCCAACAACGGCTCTGTATGTGGCCAAACAGCCTTTCCCCTCCAGTTTATATGGCCTCCACTCTGTAAATTCTGCGATTTTTCAAGGTGCTGCACTTCTCACGCTTTTACGTTTTTAGAAGTTGACCATGCACAGAAGACTGGGTGGGTGGGCACATGAATAGTAGACCCGCGAATATGGCGCCGGGTGGGAGAACGGGTTTGCAGAGGGTTCTCCTAAGAGCGGGCAAGGAGGAAGCGCCGTGGAGTCGAGGGGAAGCACTGTGGAGTGGGGATGACGCGCGGCAGAGTGGGGATGACGCGCGGCAGAGTGGGGATGACGCGCGGCAGAGTGGGGAGGACGCACTGTGGAGTGGGCCAGGCGAGCTGCGGAGCCGGGAGCTTTCGCAGGGCGAGGGCATGCCGTTGAGCATGCGGCAAGGATCAGTGTTGTCGCCGTTGGCAGGGACGACACTACGAATTTTGACCAAAGATTTTTGGCAGAGGAGGAGCAACTCGACGGCATCCCAACCTCGAATTATGTTGTTGTAGTAGCTAGGGTTTTTGGGCGAGGTCGCATTGCAGAGCAAGTTGCTGACGGAGGACAAGGACTTGTGGTTGAGCAAGGTCCGGTGAGCACCCGTATTTATCCTACCAGTTTGTGTAATGGATCCCAATCGCAAGTGTGGAAGGGTAGGTTTTTTTGTCAAGACGAAGAGTGCCAACTTTGTAGGAGTTTTTTGAGTATCTGTCAATACCCTATTGTAGGAAACAACCAGAAATCAACTACATTTTGGACACGAATATGTGAATATTACAATATTAGGCGGCCTAGGGGGAGAGAGGAAAGGAGTTATTGTAGTTTGGAAACGAAGTGGTCTGCTATTAAGCACGATGTGGCCAAATTTGCCGGCCATCATGCACAATGCGAAGATTTGAAGGAGCCTGGGGCGTCCGATGTGGATGTCATTGCCCAAGCCCTGAATTTGTACCAACGTCGCAATGTGAAGGGTGCAATGTTTGTTTACATGCATTGTTGGCTTCTCGTCAAAGATGTCCCTCATTGGAATGAATCGTGCGTGGAAGTAGCCAAAAAAAACACACCACAGAAGAGGATGCAACCTAGGGGGTCATCAGTTGAAGACGAATTTGAGGTTGAAATTGGGGTGGAGCCACCAAATTTGATGGTGAGGAGGGCCTAGGGAAACAAAGCAGCCAAGATTGATCACAAAAAAAATCCAAATTGAATGACATCTTCCTCAAGGCGCATGCCAAGGCTTCCACCGAAATGGCTATTGTAGCAACTTCAAAGGCAAAAATTATGAGCGATGTTGGTGCATTGGCTTTGTTTTCCATGAAGCCCTTTAATTTGCATGGAGAGGACGCAAAAGAATATGTGGAATTGAGGAGGAAGGAGGAGTTGCTAAAACTCAAAGAAAGAGTATGGGCCCGAGAACTAGCATTGGCCCAACTGACAGTAGTACAGAACGATGATAAGGAATTGGATGCAGGTCAAGGTGATGAGTGTGTTGAGTTGGGGAATGAGGGTGCTAGGATGGGTTGTGAGGATGCCATATTCGGTTCGGGGGATGTTGGGGTGGCATGTGGGGATGTTGGGTTCAGTTATGAGGATGTTAGAGTGGCCAATTTGGCTAGACATGGTGTGTGGGAGGCTGCATGGGGTTGGGATGCCCTTAATTCAAGTGTTGGTCAACCTGGGGTGGATAATTCAACGATGAGGCGAGCTGAGGTTGGCACAATGTGTGGCAGGGCGGGGCGCCAAGGAAATGTGCGAGGTAGGGGTAGGCGGGGAGGAAATGCTCGTGGCAAGGGTGTGCGGGTGGGGAATTCGCAGATGCAGGGCCGGGGAGCATGAATTTCAAGAGGTGGGGCCTTGGGGGATGGGATTCCGGCCCCTCATGTGGGGAGTGCGGATGCAAGGGGTGTTAGGGTGGATAATTCCGAGGATGAGGCCAATACAGAGGAGTGCATTCCAGCAACCCAAGTGCGGCATCACCAAATGTATGCACTGGCACATTCCACTCCCATGATGCCTCCCAGTCACCATCAAGGACCACAATTTGCCTCCATGTTTCCTTATAATCACTTTTTGGGTTTAGGAGAACATGCTTGCAATGGTGTAGAACAAATTAGCCCAGAAGTTAGAAGGATCCAAACAAGAAGATAGTCAATATGACACTAATTTGTACTTGAATAGCCAAAGTAAATTTAATTCATAGATTTGCAATGACTAGAACACACATTGGCCTTTGAAGGCCCACAAATGTTCAATGAGGTCGTTCCTCATATTGTAATGAGAATTGCTATCTTCTACTTCACCCACAAAGTCTCTATATTGCTCAAATGTCACACCCCTTCATAGATTGTTGGGCGCATTGGGGTCATATAAAGGTTCCAAGTTAGCGTTGAGTTCATCCTCTATGATCATATTGTGTATAACAATGCAAGCAAACATGATGTTTGATATCATCTCGGGGTCCCATTGCCGCACGGGATTGCAAATAATGGCCCACCAGGCTTGCAACACTCCAAAACATCTCTCCACATCCTTCCTTGCTCCTTCTTGCATTTGTGCAAAGTATGAGCGTTTCTCACCTTGCAGCTTGTGGATTGTTTGCACAAAACAACTCCATTGGGGATAAATCCCATCCACTAACAAATAGTACCTTGGATAGGTTTTCCCATTGACCTGGAATGAGAAACGTGATCCCTCTCCCCTCAACAAATCCACCACCAAGGGGGACCTATCCAAAACGTCGAGGTCATTGTTTCCTCCCGGTAAACCAAAAAATGCATGCCAAATCCATAGACTATGATCAACTATTACCTCCAGAATGATAGACTTCTTCCTATCCTTGTCCGTATACCACCCTTGCCATCCGACTGGGCAATTCTTCCACTCCCAGTGCATGCAATCCAAGCTGCCAAACATGCCGGGGAATCCACGGTTATAGTTAATGCGAAGTTGCTTTTGAATGTCATCCTGTGTGGGCTGCCGTAGATAAAATGCTCTCAAAACATGCTTGAATGGCCAAGACAAATCTCTTGAGGGACTCCATAGTTGTGATCTCTGCAAGCCTACAATATTCATTGATAACATCAACACATACCCCATATGCCAACATCCTCAAGGCCGCTGTGCATTTTTGTAAAGGTGACAGTCCAAGAACTCCCACACAATTAGGTTTTTGGACAAAATAATTATCATATTCGCAAATTGCATCCACAATGCAAAGAAACAATCTTCTTGTCATCCGGAACCTTTGCCTGAAAATAAATTCATCGTAAACATGGTTGGGAGCAAAATAATCTTTCCATAGTCTATCATGTCTTGCACCTCTCTCCTTATCCAAGTTCAAAGCCCTCCCTGGCCTCGAGCCCCCACGCACTATTGGCACAGGATCTTCTTCTTCACTATTCTCTCACAAACGCTGAAGCAACTGCCCAAAGAAATACTCCTCTTCTTCGTCATCATCATACCATTCCTGAAGCTGCCTACAAAGCCTTTCGGAGTGTGAGGAAGAACCTGCCAGAGTTTCAAGGGAAAAAACCAAAACAACAACTATGAAGCTCACTGCGAGAGAGAACCCCTGGTTTGAGTTGGGGTGCCTTGATGATCCTTGGCGGGAGGACGGGCTTGGTCCTTTGACTGTGGGACCCTCGCGTTGAAAACGGGGACCACTAGAATTGCAGAGTGGGTCCATCCGGATGAAGAACCAATTTCAGCGTGCTTGTTGGGGCTACAAGTACCTCACAGACACATGCCCTGCATGTGGCCTTGCACACAACTTGTGTCAACTCCTTTTACAGAGCATGGTCGAGAGTCCTAGTGGAGATGCTCTTACAACTTGAAATAGTGATAACATGTATTTTACAACACATGAATGTGTAGGAGGATGGGTCTCTTTATTCATGAGATAGTGGGGGCACGTTCCATATATGCAACCTTGATCTTAGGGCCGGTTCACACGGGTCCTAAGTCCCAAGTCCCACTCATGGTAGCAAGTCCCAACATAAAGGCAAAGTTCCAACTTGTGAACTTCAAGAAATCACTAAAATATCATTAAATATCATTAAAGTCGAATCTTGATTATTTTATGCAAAATTACTCATAGGATTTGGGTTGAGAGTTGGGTCTAGCTTTTTGCTCGATCCAACTCGCAACACAAGTCCAAAACCTCACCTCCAACAAATGTTGTCATGTCATAGTTGGGACTTAAGACTTGGGACCTTATGTGAAGTGTTAAGTCCCAACTTCCCTGCTCTCAACAGCTGAGATTGCACAGATTGACCTCATGTGACTTGGGACCCATGTGAACCGGCCCTTAAGTTATAATATATGGCATGTGGCCATACATTGTGCAGGGCACATTGAAGTTGGTGAGCAATATTAAAGCATTGCACTGGGTCTGTCATTTACTAAGAGAACCTTTTCACACATGGAAAGTCCTAAACCATACACTTTACTTCATCATAAAGTATGATTGTTTGATGAATAATGCCACATGTCGCTCTCATATTTGCTAAGACCCTGCAGAGTCCAATATTAATATTACATTTCAGCACTATAAGTGTTGAACAAAGAACATGGTAAATAAGTAGTGGAAACATGTTTCCTTATGACTCAATCACGGCTCTTTGCTTCCCATTGGACGCAAACTCATTTATGTGTGGATGAAAGGAGTAATATAAGAAACCCTACTCCTTGTTAAGTTCATGGCAAATTCATTCTAACTAAATTCACTTGATCAAATTATTGCTATTGCCGTGGGTAAAATAAGCTTAGTCCTTAATACATAGGAAACCAGAGAATTATATTGCAAACATTATTTAGAGAGATTTTTCCCTCATTTTTGTTTCCTTGTGGGTTTGTGAGATCATCACTATATATATAGTTCTGGATTTCTAGCAAAGTTTCACGTCGGATCCAAGCATTTAGGGTTAAATATACTCAAATTACAACATAGTGACAATGTTTTCATCTTCTGGATGAATGCCATAATGCAACCCTACTTTATGTATGTCACATGCAACTGTACATTGTTGCAAGATGTGGATACAAAGTTCAAACACACAATAGTTGGTGTAGAGCATTCAATCTTTGAGCCATAAATTTTTCCTCAAACCAACGGAGAGAGGGAATTATCACAAAGGAACATACCTCTTATCCATCCAACATAAAACTCGACCCCTTATAGATTTGTGGCAAATTCATCTCACATGATTTGAACTAAAGTAATCGAGGATCTTGAAAGCAAATTTCAGTGTCAAATCCACCAAAAACAATAACCTACAAATTGCATACTACATAACATTATTCAGATCCATATCAGCGTTCTATGGGGCTGACAATATTATGCGGAATTTTCCTTGATATTTCCCACATTCAGTCTGAATGTGGGAAATATCAAGGAAAATTCCGCAGAATATTGTCAGCCCCATAGAACGCTGATATGGATCTGAATAATGTTATGTATTCCGGGTTTTATGTTGGATAAATAAGAGGCACGTTTGTATGCAATAAACCCCTCCCTC
Organism: Polytrichum formosum; assembly: GCA_964035585.1. NCBI lineage: Eukaryota > Viridiplantae > Streptophyta > Polytrichopsida > Polytrichales > Polytrichaceae > Polytrichum > Polytrichum formosum. The sequence goes on from OZ037941.1 coordinate 5,465,124, forward strand.
CCACACCAACCCCCAAAAGTTTCCAAACATTAGAGTTGTTCATAAAGTAAAAGTGGATGAAACCATGGGTTTAGTTCCAAACCACGAGTTTAAGAGAATTAGCACAAAGTCACCCAAGTTTTCTTAATGCTTAAATTATCACCCACAAGGACCGGCGTTGGCTTATTAAAAACCACTTTTCTAGCTTGTCGTACTAGGATAGGTGGGCCAAGCTAGCCTTGCATAGGCCAATCCGGGATCTCGGACAACGGTTCCCATGCGCATACCCTTTTTAAATCTTAAAATTCTCTCAAAGTTTGAGAAGTGGTAAGAGGAGGTCCCAAAATTTGTGCCCAATTTTCAAAATAGGCTCCGATACACAACGAGCTACACTAAATACGATATTTAGTGTGACTTACTGTTCAAAGTTACATGTTCCTATATCTTTTTACTATTAATGTACTTTTTTTACCAAGTAAAGATGTTAATGTTCTACAGTGTCCAAACAACCAATTCGACCATGGTTGGTAAAAAATGAGATGCACAGTAGACAATTATAGCATTGCGTAATCCCAAATAGTAAGTCACACTAAATACCATATTTAGTGTAGTGAGCTCTTAATAGAAAGTTATCGCAAAGAAGGATCAAACCCACAATATCGTCACTCTTTGAGGAACTAACAGATAACTCTATTAAACCCCAACCTTGTGGATACCATTAATGAGACCACACGGAAATGGGGGAAAGACTCTTCCCCGCAATCAATGGCCCCGATTACCGCACTTTCTGGTTTAAATTGCCACCAAGCTCGCTTCGGCGCCACCGGCGTGACCGGCACGAGTCAGCCCTAAACGAAGATACCACCGGAAAAAGCCGGTCTTGGAACCGGCACGCGGCAGACCTAAAGGAACGTTTTCTCGCCCGCGACTGGGACTAGCCAGTCGCCCGGATGAACGCCGATGCGAAGTAGGTAGCGGCCATGAAGCTTTCCAGTTTCGCTGCGCATCTTTGCAGCCACGATTGCTGGCAGGCTTTTGCATCCGTCTCGGTTTAGAGGACGATTCTTATGTAGCTACATTGCGAGTAGTGCGGCGGTTTCGATTCCATTCGAGAAATTTTGGTCTAATTTTGAGTGTATGGCGAGGTATATTGCAGTAGGTTGTGCTTCCACAGTTTAGAATCCTTCGAGGTGGCAGATCCTGTGTTCTGTGGGAAGAAGAGAGTGAGCATTTCGGTTTTAAGTTAAGGTGGAGAAGTTGCCCGCATTTCTTTTTTAGAAGGCCCGTGGATTTCCGGTTTTGGTGGCGCTGTAGAAAGTGAAGAAGCCATACACCCCCCGCCTTGGAGCTGGAGGTTAAGCTAACTTATAAGCCTGGTTATTAAGGTTTCACGCGAAATAGTACAATGCTGGAGCTTCTTCTGAAACTACTTTTGGCTTAGTTACATGTCCAGCACGACATTTGAAATCGCCAGAAACCATCTTGTTTAATATCAGGTGCATAGCTTAGTTAGCAAGAATTACTACTTAAAAAGCGTCGTCCTTGTTAAAAGAGAGATCGGAGAAGGAGGCGAGCAAAAGATATGAAGGATGAATGATAACCTGCAATACAAGTCTAGGAACGAACTTGAGCAACTGTGCAAGCAATTCAACATCGACACCCTGGGACTTAAAGTATGACCCCGAGACTTACACTCTTTCCTCCTCGTTTTCTCTGCAACCAAATGTTGTAATCAGCTCTCACATTGAAACAAAATGACACAATATGTGAAACGCATGCCTTAACGTGTGTAATATAGTGTTACATCTCAAGATTCTTAAAGATATATGTAATGTGGCCTCTCGACCTTTCATTCCAGAGTGTTGACTGTCGTGATCACATTTGTACGGTACTGAGAGGTCGAGATCGCACGGTGGTAGTCGTGGAAGTGGTATTATCAGCTGTCACTGCTACTCTGATAGAAGGGTCAGTTTGAAATTCCCTGGTTAGAAACGTGAAACAGTTCCCCTCTCTAGCTTAGGTTAGCTTATGCATTGTCAGTACGCATTGACGTCTTTGTGGATGTCTCTCTACCCTACGCAAGTGTGCTCTTGTATTGAGTTCTGACACCCGATGTTGTGCTCTTTTGCCTGCTAAAGGTCCTTGAAGTGCAACTGACGTGAAATTGGTAAGGAATCTTACAAGTTGGTTTTGGCGTGTGATTTGCCACTGGTCAACCATAAGGTTTCTTTGTAGCAAACATCATCAGGGGTGACTTCTACTGGGTTTGCTTCTGTTGTGAGCAAAAACATAAGTAGTGCCCTGTTTGTGTGTACTGTAGAAGGAAATAGGGACACATATTTTTAAGGTGGGGTGGGGCAAGGTAGTAATGCACTCATAGAAGTTGTGTGGTAACAAAAAAATGGTTTTGTGAAATCTGCAGAAAGAGGACCTTCTGTTGGAACTTCGGTGCAAGCTTCTTTGGGTGAACGACTTACCAAGGTACAATGCTGCCAAGTACTCTATGCCTCTGAGAAAATGTGACTAGTCTAGTATTTTCAATGTTCTTAACAATGAGTTTTATTGTTAAGAACGTGATTATTGGCAAAGTGTTATCATGTGGGTGACGTATAATTTTTTTTTAATTCCTCAACAGTTACCAGGGTAGGGTATTTCATGTTTAAATTAGCTGATATTTTGTTTTGAGTTCCAAATTACCCTCTTTTTATGCTTTTTTTAAAGTTAATACGGAAGTCCAATTGTTAACCCAGACTAAATGTTTCTACGTATCAGTGTAATTTCCCCGGTTATATCATCTTTAGAACGTGTTACAACCCTTAGTCTGCTGTGAAGGTTACTAATACTTGTGAATTGGAGAGGCACGTGGCATTTGCTGTGAATTTTGAGTACTAAGGTATTGGAAAATAATGAACAGGTCGCCACATAGACCGCATAGAAGCGCAGAGGGAATTTCTTCCAGCAAGAAGAAGAGATCTTCCCACAAAGCATTAAGCAAATCAGCCAGCATGGGGCGGACTGTGTCACATTTAGAGGTATGTCCCTGTCCATTACTACCTGATCCAGTGGATTTTCTCTTGCTATCAGGAATCTTTGCTTGGCCTGTCTTTTCTGCTCATTTCTAGTTCATTGTTTGGATTCTTGAATGCTTGTTAGATGCTACATCAGCTGAGAATAATCAAGTAGTTCAGTTGACAGTAGAAGATTTTCAAAAGCTCTTTTTGTTAGTATTAACCTATATTTCAACTCTGTGAATTTATCTCGTCAGTGCTTGCACTATTTTATCACCTACTTCCTGTACAGTCTTTACCTCGTCTGTATCTTGTACAAGCTGAACAAATTGTAATTCAAAGAGGTATATTGAATTGAGAACATTGATTGTGCTTCAGGACCAATTTGAAGAGCAGGCTGCACCTGCCTGGCAGGATAAGGTTGTACGTGCTGTTCCTGGGTTAGAAGAAGACATTATCTTGCAAGATAGGGCAGAGACCCCCAAGGTTGATCCTAGTGGCCTTCCTGTCATCACGAAGGCAGTCTTGTTAAACTCCATGGAGACTAAGGATGAATTGGATGGAAGTAATGTACCTACAGAGGAGGCAATTCCTGATACAGAGGTAACAGAACCTGCAAGGCTGGAGAGGCAACTCTCTTACAGCAAGGCTGGAGAAACAAAAAGGTCATTCAATGACACAGAGGAGGAACCGACACTGGAACACAGTGCAAGCGAAAACAATCTTGACAGTGAATCTATTGTAGATCCTGCATCTGAGCCAACTTTTGAGGGGTCTAACGCCACAACTAGAATTGAATCCCCTGATGGCATAATCGAGGACAAGGAAATGGTCCACCATGATTCCGTTCTAGAAAGTTTGGAAAGTAATTGGTCAAACAGAGCCTTCTCTCCACTTCATTCAGTGAGTTCCATGACAGTCGAAGTGGGAGATGTTCCTGCTTCTGAAACGTTAAGCGTACTAAGTGAGGCGGATGATGATGCTTCCAAGTTCGAGCTGGATATCTCAAATGATCTTCATGGCAAAGACGATGTTGATCTTGATGATGACTTCATTGAGTTCAAAATCGTTGATAATGCAGATGTCTACAAGTCTTTAATGGAGGACAAGAAGCTGCTGCATGAAGCTCAAAATCAAGGTAGTATGAGGACCACAGTAATTGAAAAGAGTCCTTCTAGGCGCCAGTCGATGAATTCAATGTTTGTGGAGATTGGAGACAATCCACCAGCTGAATCTGAAACCTCTGGTCCCAATGAAGCAGAGGATCATAGTTCTTATCATGATCTAGATAACTTTGATGGCTATGAGGTTACTGTAGTGGAGGACGGTGCTGCACCACTGTTGAAAGATGCTAGCGAAATAGTTCTGGCAGGGCAATCTACTCCACCCGAAAGTACCGACACAAATGGAGAAGTGCCGAACTATGAGGTTTCAACAGAAGCCTCTTCAGAACAGGAAAACACTCTCGAGGATTTTGTTCACGATGCTCATGAAGGCTCAAGGACCACGTTTGTGTCCGAGTGGGCAGCAAACAATCTTTCATTACCTACTCTAATCTCAGACAAGGTACATGTCTTTGGTATCTTCTTTCATACTGACAGACTATCATGACCTTGTATTCTAATTTGCATGGTTCTAAAAATATTTTCAAGTAGAATACTGGATCTTTCTTAGCTCTTATGATGCTAAAAGTACAATCGATTTGTGGTGTAATGTAATGGGAATGCAGACTAGTGGATTGCATTGACGTGACTCATTTGTTTTTGTGGTTTTAACTGCAGGAATTATGTGCTCATCGAGGAGGAGAATCCAGTCCTGATATGAGTTTTCCTATGTCTGTTGTGCTCTGGTGTTCTCAATCATGCTCCAGGTTTCCTGTCAACTCAGGGCAGCCCAAGATATAACACCAAATCAAACTTCTGGAGTGGGGTTGGTACCTTTTCATGTGCCTCATATCTTGTTGACAATCCTTATGAATACCACCGATACTTCTGCTTTTCATTGCTTTGTCAGCAGAGGTGTGGTTACCCTACTAGAGTTAAGCTCTAGTGGTGAGCCCAAAGTTTTTACTCTCGAGTGCAAACACTTGAGAGGTTGCCCTTCCTAGGTAGTGACATTGGTGGTTTAAATGGCTTAAACCAGGTTTGTCTTTGAGCGCCAGCTGTCTTTCGACAGCATTCTTGAAGTTGCAGTAGAGAAGTCTCAGTTCTCAGTATTGAGGTTGTTTCCATAGAGGTCTGTACATATAGCCTGTAATTCATATACATCGAATGAGTTGTTTGCTTCACATTCAATGCACACATAACCCACTGCCTTATTTTTAGAGAATGAGGATTGGCTTTGTCACTGCCACCAATATGCACCCCTTGATTCATGTAAGGCTATTGGTTGGAGCCATTGATTTGATAACTACAACCTTGAGTTCAACCAGTATATTTAACATTTTTGTATTCCTTGGTTATTTCATTGCTTCTTGCGTGTCTCTGTTCTTTCCTTGGAACGCATAGTCACTCTTGGAACTTACTAGATATTTGACCACAATGTATGTGGGCAAGGGAAGATCCAAGGACTGCATGAGGTAGTAAGGGAGAGGAGAGAATTAGAGGGGAGGAAGGAAACGTAGATATTTACTTGTTTTTGTTGGACTATATGTTAGTCATCTTTCCAATTAGAACTTACTTTCTCTTAAGTAGGGAGGGACGGAGGGAGGAATGGTAGATTTTGCTTGTTAGTATATATGCAAGTCGTCTTTTTCCAATTAGAACCTTCTTTCTCTAAATGCTTATGGGATATTGTCAAGGGGTTCCACTGCTCGAAGTAGAGGTGAAATGATTATAAATTGACAGCATCATCACTGGTATAGTAGGTATTACTTTCACTGAAGTTTTGGTGGTCAGGTATTAGAGTATGTACTTGAATGAATCAGGCACCAGCTTAAGTGTGGCCAACTCAAGTGAAGTGGTCATTTATGTCAAGTTTTATCTTTATGCCCTACTCTGAATCTGCTCCTAAAACTTTTATGTCTCAACTTCAATCCTGAAACTAGAAATGACAACCTGTGTGATTTGTCATTTGGTTTGTAATTGCTAGCCCGATTAGTCAAAATTGTTGGATGGAGATGGAAGTGCCCACAATGTCGCTGTGTACCGTGTACGTAATTAACTGCTTACAGATCTATCTAGCCTCTGACAATCTTCACAGAGGAAAGACATTTGCAGAATGATGTAGGATACAGATATGTTACAAACAAGCGATATGTAGAATACAGAGAGCAAATCAAACAGCTTCTCGACACTCCCGTCCATTGAACGGGGAGAACTGATAGCTAGTTACAGATGAACCGGTTGAAGTTGGAGACTTCAGGATAATTACCAATTATTTTAGAGAAATCTATAGAATATACCTCAAATGAATAAAGCAAAACCGGAAGATGGTCAACCTGTAACCGGTTGGATTTAGAATCACTAGGATCTTGACCGACTATGCCCAAAGACTTCCCAGGCACTGCTCCCGTCAACAAAGGTGGCGCAAAATCTGCAACAAAAAATAGCAAAAGTGCCCTGTACAGGTTTCGAACCTGTGACCTTCGCGTTATTAGCACGACGCTCTAACCAACTGAGCTAACAAGGCACTGTCACGTCTGTAGTAGAATCCCAATTCTATCTATAGAGTTTCTATTTGGAAAGAATTGCTTATTGATATATATACAATGCAATGTGACTCATGATAGAACTTCGAGTCTTGGTTGGCTGACCATGAAATTCCATGGTGCCTTGTTTCTTGGTAAGTGAAGCCCGGAAGACATATTTCCCTTGTGTCCTCAATTGTCAACCCAAGACATGGCATAGACCATATGTTTCCGTGTTTAGAATGTGACTAACACAATCTACTCAAGAATTAGGAGTGTTTTGCTATTACGGTCCTCTAGCTGTAGCAAAAGCAATATCGAATCTAAGGCATGTGAGTAGTATTCGGTTCGTTTTCATGTTCTCCAATTTCTATTGATTAGATTTTTTTTTTGAGATAGAAGGCCGACATGCCAATGCCAAAGCACATGAGGTAGCTAACCACTTGGCAAGTTTCTGTCAAGTAGAGAGGAGATTTCACAGTCATGAATCAAACCGCCAACCTCTTCCTTAAGATTTGGGCATATCTCCACCATCATCCAGTAGTTTAGGGTCGTCTCGGACCATCTACTGATTAGATTTACACAACAAAGCTTGTGTTGCATGAGCAAGTATATGATGAAACATCAACAAACATCGGATCGAAAATTGGACTTCTCTTTATTTAGTAATTGCTATTGGAAGTGCATGTTTGTTGATTTGAATGCTTAGGTTTTCCCAATTATGTTCATTATTGAGTGTGGAGTAGTAGTTAATAAAATTTGAAGATGTAGTCCAATCTTTTTTAAACATGTGTCTTTATGGTGTTTGTTATTTGATCCTCCCATAACCATATGCCAATGTCCGATCAACCAAATAACATCCGCATCCCTTTGGAACTATGAAAATGTTTATGTGCTTTGGTCATGTAAGGTTAGTTTCCATGTAGGCCGCTCGCCCACCATATTCTAGTGAAAATGTAGATTCCACTTGGTGGAATCTTCATTTCCACTAGAATTTGGTGGGTGAGCAGATTGCATGGAACCTAACCCTAAGAGCCCTGTGTTCTTTCCATCAAGGAATATGTGACATGCATCATTGGAATCTAACCAAGTGTAAATGAAAATTGGACCCGAAAACCTTCTATAAAACTTGGATAGGTGTGAACTACTCATAAGGACTCCTTAAATTTTTTTAATATACATGGAAATTGAGTACCCCATTGAAATCAAAGCAAGGCACGGATCTCCAAGTGAAGGCACCAGTAATAATAGATCCCTTCAAAAGCTGTATGGGATGCTTGCTGGCCATGCAACTCAAGTGGAGGCCACACACGCCCAAACCGGAGGTTTTCACAAAAAGCCGTCTCGGGCATGAGAGGTGAAACCGGATGTTTTGAAACTTGCAGGCACGCTACATGTGCCAATGAGATGCCGTTTTCATTAATTTAGTGACACCCCACCTCAAAGTGGATTACATTATAAAAATACCAAAATATTAATCTAAAAGAATCTAAGACCCAATGTTGCATTCTTATTGGTTGTGTTTCCCCCCCACCATTTTTCAAGAGTTGGTAGTTTGGTGGGGAGGCAAACTCCTGTTCCCAGCTGTCAGTTCAATGGAGAATCAACTTCATTATTAGTTTCTGGCTTTTGAGGACGGTAGCGTCATTCCTCTTAACTGGTAGTTTGCCATCATGTGTGGTCTCCCCTTCAATGCAAACACGGTAAGGGCAAATTCACACGGGTCTCAAGTCCTAAGTCCAAAGTCACTTCAAGTCGATCCATGCAATCTCAGTTGTTGAGAGCATGGAAGTTGGTACTTACTACTTCACATGGGGTCCCAAGTCCTAAGTTTTAGTATGACATGGATGGCTACATGACAATTCTTTTTGGAGGTGAACCTTGGGACTTGTGTTGGGTTGAGCAAAAAGTTAGATTCAATTCTCAACACATGTTTTGTGATTATTTTTTGCATAGAATAATCAAGACCCAACTTTAATGATAATCTCATAAACTTAGGGTTTGGGACTAAACCCATGGCAATTTGCTTTTCTTTATGGATACCTCTAATAAAGTTATTCTTAAAGTCCATCAAAGAGGGACCACCAAACTTTGGTCCCTCTTTGGGCATTTCTTTTTTCTATTTAAAGCATGTACAATTTCAATGATAAAAATACAAGTTATAGTACGTATACATACAAAAATTTACATTCATATATAGTCATTAACTTTAAGTATACAAATATGCTTTTGAATAATAATGAACCCCTGTCATATGTATAATGTAAAACCCTAGCATTCATTAATAAAGTCATTGAAAATATTTTCATCCCCTGGATGTAGCTCATAAGCATCTAAGTCTCCCCTAAGTCTACACTATATGCCATAGAAGCTAATGCAATTATTGTTTCTAAATCTACCATCAAATGATCCGTAAGTTCGTAAGTCCCCTTATTGTTGGTTCCTTTTTGATACCAACATAAAACCAATCTCCATGGTTGATCTAGAACTTGCAACAATTGCGATGCCTAAATGTTTGATCCAAATTGTTGCACACATTGGAGGTATAATGATGATACAAAAACAATTGAGGGAAAATCCACATGGGAACCAACACCTTTGCAATTTCGATGCCGCCCATGATCTAACAAAGGCATCAACCACTTGCATCAACCACAAAGAAGCGCCAAGCGTTCCTCTTGCAACCCTAAGCAAGAAGTGGCCTCATTCTCAGCTCAACCGCACTTCCAAAACCCTAATATTGGCTCCTCTGTACATGCATGAATGAGATAAGAAAATGAGAAAAATATTTCATCCTAGTTTCATCTTATATTAAATACTTATCCCATAAAGTCTAGTGACCCTACCATACAAGTACAAATGTTGTATATTTTTCTAGATGTCCTCCATACATGTACATAACTATGAGTTATAATTTGTGTAGCATGTGTATACATAGTACAAAAAGTTCAAATTGATGCCCCTTTTGTGCACTCATGTATACTCATACGTGTTATGAAAGGTGCATCCCCTGGGGTGGGGAGTTGGCTGAATAAAATGGGATTTGGTCACTATGGCATTGTGTGGACCTATTTACACACATGGCTTGATTGACAATGTACATATCATCCGGTCACTTGATTTTTATTACGCCGGTTACCATCTCCATGGTGACCTCAAAGTCAGACTAAAAGCAACATGGGGATGCAAACACTTGTGAGTTGATCCTAGCATCAATGGGTTGTGGTCCTAGCCCCACCAAACTCGATGAGCTTCCCCCTTGCACTTGATAAACTTAATTCATAAAAGCTGAGAAAGATATTTTTGTAAGAGTAGCCACCCACACCTGTCCATACCAATGTACACATGTTCATTATATAGTCTTATGAACTGTGTGACATGTGAACAACTGAATTTCCTTTGAGCAATTTCAACTCTACAAAACATGCCATCCATAAGGTCAAATCCGCCATAAGAGGCACATACTTTTTTAATTAAGCTGTTGTAATGGGATGAAATGTTATGTTGTTATGGGGATTTTGGGGAGATTTGGGCTTGGGTCTTTAAGGGTTAATGGGATTTGGTTGAAGGTTGAACTTCTACTTAAGTAACTTATTAGTGGGGGGTTGGCCTTTCCGAAGTGGTACCACTTAGATATGGATGCAAAGTGAACAAATGGATGAACGTCGTTCATCTACTGACATGACAGCGTAGCCACCATCTGCTAACCCCTAAACCCCGCATTCCAGTGACTGAGATTGCGCACACTGGCTATGGCGGTAGATCGATCGAAGTCCCGCGATCGGTTCACCCCCTTTCACCAGACTTCGGAAGCTCCTCACTCACGTGAACACTCTGAGGCTCTGGACCCATGCGAAAGCCAGGAATCGGCGCAGAAAAGTTTTCACAAGGGAGCTAATTATCGTGTTGCTGGTGGCTGATCAGATTGGGGAGTCGAAGTGATCGACATTGGCATTCATCAGCTGTAGATCGAACTTTTTTTGGTGCGTAATGCAGGTCTAAGGATATTGGATGCGGTGGAAGTCGGAGGATTTTGTTTTGAACTTTGGAGAGCTGGGAAAAGATTGGTCTCGCATTAAGTCTAAAATCAGAGTGTTTAATCTGGCTTGATTTCGGGTTGATTCTATGAATTGGTGCAATCCAGGTGCAGTCAGGTATTAGGAAGTTTGGAGGGTTGGGATCAAAGTGTGGAAACGGGGATTATTTTTTGGTTGGGTTGTTGAATTGGTGCAATGTGGGTTGTGGGCATGCTTTCTCTTTTGCATCTCGGACGGATCTGTGTCTCGTTATTCTGAAGGCTTTTGTGATTCGAAATTAAGGATTCATACCTAAAGGACCCTAAAAACGGATCCATATCAATCGCATCCATTGTAATATCCGCGGTGCTTCCAGGACGAACAGGAGAGATCGATCATGAGTGATTCTTTGAAATTGGCCGAGAAGGTCCAAGCATTGCAAGCTAATTCTATGATAAAAACTTGAGTTCAATCTCCAAGCGTGTTGGTTGTATGCGAATCGGAATGTCCTGAGTTTCGTTTCTCTGTCTACTCGACTTCCTCGAGCTTCAAAGTGGATTCGGGGGTTAGGTGTTCCTGGGTTGGTGTAATGGTGCAAAAGCTTGAAAAGCTTGATCCTAACATCCGTGGTGCCTCCAGGACGAACAGGAGGGACCCACAATGAGTGATCCTTCGACAGTGGCCGAGAAGGCCCAAGGATTGCACATAGGAAAATCTCCAACAGAATCGTCAGGGTCTTCCATACGCTCTGCTGCGAAAGCTGCCGCAGCTGCATACGCATGGAGAAAAGCTTCAAAACCGAAAGATGGAATGCGAGCCAGCTTGTCTGTGGTTCCCACACGACCTTCTATAGAAGGGTTTATGGCAACCACAACCTCCCATGGCTTGTCACCGGGGCAGGGCCGGAGGCAATCCATGTCAGCTGCAACTTTGGGAAGTCAGCTATCAGACATTAATCTTTCCGCACCAGACACGTCCACAGACTCCAGGAGTGTGCTGAACGAAGCGAGGGCGAAGATTGCAACCATCGAAAAGAAAAATGGGATAATCGATCAGTGGAAGGTCGCTGCTGCACAGGCAAAAGCCAACTCCAAATTGGAGAAAGGAGAAGAAAGGGTGCGGCAGCTAGAGCAGCAAGTGGCGAGGCTGGAAGGTGAGCTAAGAGATGCGGCTTCCATTGAAGTGGCATTGTATTCTGTTGTGGCTGAGCACGGAAGCTCTGCACATAAAGTCCATACCCCTGCCCGCCGCCTTGCGAGGTTTTACAAGTATGCTTTCAAGAATTGGGGCCCGGAGAGGAGAGCTGCCACTGCCAGGAACATCGTCTCTGGGCTTGTGTTGGTCTCCCGGGCTTGCGGCAACGATGTTCCAAGGTCAGACAAGATTACAGACATTCAGTCGATTTGTTACCGTGCTGTGTGTGTGCGTGTGCGCGCGCGCTGTTTCCTTGCTGAGTTACGCCAATTGTGACGTGTTGTGATGCATTTCCATGAGCGCAATTTGTCAGGGGATTGTCTTTGTTGTGGAATTGTAGCATAGATAGGGTGCTTGGTGGACGAAATCTACCTTTCACTCTTTTGAATTATTTTTCTCAATGATTTGTCTTAGATATCTCGATTTCCTTGTATTGAAATCGAGGACTTGTTACACATGCAACAATTTAAGAATTGGTTCTTTTACCCTGCTCTGTGTGTGTGTGTGTGTGTGTGTGTGTGTTGTCAGGGAGTTGTCTTCCTTGTCGCTTAGATAGAGGTGCTTTCTGGAAGAAATGAACCTTCCACTCTTTTGCATTTTCTTCATCAGTGAGTTGTGTTAGCTCTCTAGACTCCCTTGAGTTGAAATTGAGAACTTCACATCCTAAACAGCAGTTTGCTGCGAAGATGTAGCAGAAACTGAATCTGATGAAGTCAGTGGGGACGAAGTCGTGGAAGGTGGCTTCTTCCACGCAAATTCTTGTGAAATCTGGTCAAATGGCTTGCCACCATACGACTATTTCTGCATGTTTGTTTGCTTTCTTTCCATTATGCTGTCGTGCTTGATTTATCCCTTTTGTTTAGTTTAGGTTGAGTGTGCAACTCCAAGGTCTCTGGATTATCTATCTTTCCTTGATTCCTTTTAAGAGTTTACTGATTACCGTGATCTAACACGATGCTTATAAGGAGAGTCGTTGTGGAAATTCATGCAGATTGACGTACTGGTGGTCCAATATCGTCGTTCTGAGGGAGAGCGTGAGCCAGGCTTGTGACGATCACGCGGACGGACCCTCTGGCGTCGATGGAGAAGCGGATGGCTCCCAACAAAGTAACTTCGCCGCTCGAGCTCTGCGGTCGCAACAGCTACGCAAGTCCAGGAGCGATATCAGCCATCTGTTGAGCCCTCCGGGAGGTGGCAGGGACTGGCGGACCGTCAGCATGTTCCTCTTCGCGCTTCTCAAAGTGGAGGCATGGCTTCACGCTCGGGTCCTGGAGTCTGTTTGGTGGCAGGTACTCAATTTCAATGCCAGAAAACATGGACGAGGAGAATTCCCCTTGATTGTGCAACAGTTCATTGTGATTGTGCTGATAGGATTTGGTGGCAGGTATTCAATTCCATGTCAGTAAATTTGGATGAGGAGAATTCCCTCTTGATTGTCCTGTTCTGGTTTGGTCTGAATTTCCAATTTTGGAAGTGCAGGCAATGACTCCACCGATGCAGCTAGGAGGGATGTATTCCGCCAATGGGAAGGGCAGCTCTGCACTCTTGAATGGCGACCTACATAGAACCTCTAGCGACAAAGATAAGAAGGATTCAAATCCCCGCAAGTTAGGTGACACTCGGCAGGGAAACATTTCAGTAGAAATATGGAAGAGGGCGTTCACAGATGCTTTGAAGCGGCTTTGTCCTCTTCAAGGAGAAGGCCTGGAATGTGGATGTCTGCCAGCACTTAATAGGATGGTAGGTTGCAGATTTTGAGGACTTTCCGGTGCAAAATTCTCTGCAATAGTGAGGACGAAATTTATTCATACACGCTCATCCTGTTGTATATGCTCTGAAATTTAGGTTTGACAGGCTGTTTGGCCTCCAGGTAATTGAAGAATGTGTAACGAGACTGGATGTCGCTATGTTCAATGGAATATTGCGTGACCCAGAGGATGATGTTCCCACAGACCCACTTGCAGATCCTATCACCGATCTGTCTGTTCTTCCGATTCCTATTGGAAGCCTCACGTTTGGCGCTGGATCCCACCTTAAAAATGTGGTCTGTACTTCAACCTTGATTCCCGATCTTAATGTGCTGCAGCTTTAGGGTTTTAGGGTTTAAGGGGGGTTTCAATTTGAATTTCTGACACGACGTAGTAATTGTTGCAGGTAGTGAATTGGTCAACATGGCTGTCAGCACTCGTGAGTTGCAAAGATCGTGTGCCAGCTGAGTTCAGGTCAATGCTACCGAATGACTTTGAGGATGAAGAGCCTGTGCAATTCAACTTGCTGAAAGCCACAGGAGACCTGCTTATGCTCCCGAAGGAAATTCTGCTTGATAGTGAAATTAGGAAAGAGGTGCTCCCGTCAACTCATTCTTGGGTTTCAGTGTTTGGTGTTTTATATCCACACCAGGGTCCCCAAGTGGCAGTGGAAAATGTGGATCCTCCAAATTTGTCCTAATAAGTCTGATTTTGGTTGGATTGCCAGGTTTGTCCAGGACTAAACTTGCCACTTATCCGGCGGGTGTTGGCGAATTTTGTGCCTGACGTCTTCTCTCCAGATCCTCTTTCCCCAGCCCTACTGGACGCCCTGGCTACTGAGGCAAGTTATTTTGAGTGTCCTATCATCAATCTCAATGTAATCTGTGATCACCATCAACATGTCACTTCTGAAAGTAAGCAAGAAATAATCATTGTTTTGAAATTCGACAGCAGAACAACACTATTTTACATAAAAATTGCATGGAGACATTGTTCCGAAAGTTGTGATCCTGAAAAGTTGTGATTCTGAAGGTTTCTGATTGTATATAATACATGGACAATTTGCGCAGGTGATAAATGAGAGGAAGAAACTCGGTGAGGATGATATCAGCCTAGATGACATTGCCATGGCTTGTGTGCCTCCGGTGTCGTATTGTCCCCCACCAACCAGCTTTGTCAAATTATGGATTGGAGAAGCTGCCAATTCTAATGAGTGGGGTAGGAGCCCAGCGTCTGCGTTGCGGAAAGGATACACAAGTGATGATGAGTTGGAAGAGTATCAAAACCCCCTTGCAATGTTGCAAGACAACATTAAGTATGGAAATGATGCAAATGGGAATGGCAAGCAGAAGAAGAAGAAAGAGGACTTTGCTGAGTCCATCCGGTTCCAGTTGCTGAGAGAGTTATGGGCAGCTTCATGATCTTCTGCTGTCACACTAAACTTTAGTCTCCCAGAATTTCTGAAACATTCCTATGCCATTCATTCTTCATCCTTGTTAGGATAATTACTTATTGCTGGAACTCCCTTGCAACTCAAAACATCAGAATCTTTGAATTACATTACAGCAGAACGAGCTAAAGATTTCAGAGTCGATTCTAGGATCAGGGTTCTTCTATCTCAATAAAACAAGGAATTTTTGATATTTCCATCATTCTTCAACTTATGTGATACTCTTTCTCTTCTCAATATCCACATTAAGCTCAACAGCTCCAGAAGCAGTTTGTCAGGTTTTTGTTGGCTTTTTTTTATGCTTCCAACATGGACATGGAATTAGCCAGAGATAGAAGAATCAACAGTACTAATAGTCCCTGTATGATTGAACAATTGGGACTCGTATTTACAGGAAAGGACATTCCTTGAGGTCCTTTTAAGATCCAAAATATACGTGCACTTAGTCCAGCTATTGAACCTGAACGAAACTATAGGAAGTCTGCATATAACTTTCTACAATATAACTGCATTTCTGTTGTTCCCAATCTCACTAAGTACTAGATAGATGTGTTTACACCATGGTGCCTATGGTGGGGAGGAAAGTAGGACGGGATTCAACCAAGTTCCGAAGCCTCAAATCAATGATCACCTTAGCATCCTCAATTATCCCATTCACCACTGCCGCAGCAGGAAGGATCTCTGTAATTCGACCAGAGCCCATCCCCGCATACAGTGCCATGCTTCCTACATCACCCTTGGTCATTAAGTTTGGAACTTTGCCAGAGTATTTTGGAACGTCCTCCTCCTGCATCCAACACAGAGCAGAACATTCTTAGGGTTCTTGGTATGACATTGACATCATCCGCTAGGTCAACATTTGATTCTAGATCTTTCAAACCATCCACAATGGGAATTTCATCAGTCTTGAACGTTTCAGAGCATTCCATTCACTCTGCTTAATCCCACCGCTTGACCGATATTTTGATACTTAAACCTTTAGCCATACTTAAATCCTAAGGAACAAGGAGTGGCGTACATTTTCAAGTATCACAGTTTTCCCGATCGCAGGTTGGCCAATCTCGTTCTCATCAGCTGCAATCTTGTGCTTCCAAGTTTCAAAGAAAGGGGTTCTGATAACTCGGTGGGCAGCACCTGGCCACCGAGCTCTCCCAAAGACATCTGTGTACTCAGTATCCTCATCCTTGGCTTCCACTACTTTTTGCTTGTACTGCGGATGCGCATATGACTCTTCCGTTGCCAAAAACCTGCAAAGTTGCGAATTTCAAATATTCACTAAATTCATGAAACCTGGCACAACCTTCACACAGAATTACATCAGCAAAGCCCAAGAGCGTCTGAACTAGTACCTGGTTCCCATACATATCCCCTGCGCCCCAAGAGCAAGAGCAGCAACATAACCACGGCCATCAACTATACCCCCTGCTGCTATCACCGGAATATTGTAACCCTTCAGTGAATCCACTATACTTGGAACCAATGTCATCAATCCAACCTGCAACACTATTGTCCACAGAATTATTCCTCGAAATATTCTAAGAAGCTACACAAGCAGCTTCTTTGTCTTCTTCGATTTTTAAGCCGAGCATGCAAGGGTTGTTGGATACCGAGATTCCCATCGAAATTTGGGAGAGCAATCCATGACCTGATGTTTTTGAGAATTTCCAGATTTATAATGGGAATTTCAATTGAGAAGCTATTTTTACCAGACCCTGGACGTGACCACCGGCTTCAACACCTTGGGCAATGATCGCATCCACCCCTGCTTCAGCTGCCTTCACAGCTTCTGCTACGGAGCCCACCTGCTCACATACACCGAGTTAGTTATACGAGCAGCTAAACCCACCTCCGATAAGGGTTAACAGTCCCGTGCATTGGCTATGGCATCGAGGACGGAATTAATAAGGCTAACCTGGTGGAGCACCTTGACACCTGCTTTGTGAGCTTCATCAACTCGCTCTCTGGGGAAATCTCCCCAGGAAACTTGAAGGAATCCAATTTTCTCCGCGTAAATGTCCTTCAAGCCCTTCTCGTGGGGGAAGGCCAGGATGACACCTACTCCGAAGGGCTTGTGGGTGAGCTCACGAGTGCGCGCCACCATCTTCTTGAGCAAGTCTGGTCGATCCTGCATGCACCAACGCAGTAATGAACATTAGGGAGACTCATGTCAGTCGTGAATTACCACCAGATTGCAAAAAAGTGACAAAATTGTGATTGAAGATTTTGAAAATGGCTATGCGAACAGTTTGAAATTTTCCAGGACCTTACCACAAAGTCAGTTCGTGAAAATTCTTGCGGTGACCAAACTACCAACCGCATAACAAGTCAACAGGGATCTACAGGAGGTTCCCCCTCTAATCAGCAACACCAATTCTATCAGTGCGAGAGGAAATGGCAAAGGGAGCTTCAATCCTGTAGAAAATTCAAAGAAAACCCTAGAGTAGATGCAGGGAAGGAATTACAACCTGACTTGGAGCCCGAAGTAATCCCAGGCCGCCAGCGTTGGCAACAGCTGCCACCAGCTCGGGGCAGGAGATGTCAGGGCCCATGGGCGCTAATACAATTCCAGTCTCCAACCCCAAGATCCCACCCCATGCTCCCATCTTCCAAATCTCTCTCGCCTTCTGGCTTCGGATTAGCACCCAAGGAAGGATGACTCTTACACTCAATTGTTCTGGACTTCAAGCTGAATCAGCAAAACAGAAACCTCGGTGTGTGATCACATACACACTACCCACTGTAGATGCAGATGTGGCTACTGGATGTAGTGCATGAGTGATTTGCGCCAAATTTGCCCTTCAAAGTGCTTGCACTGGGGATATATACTTGTTTTGTAGATACATCGTATCCGGGACGCCGGAGCAGGTTTCTGGATTTTAAAGAATTCACCTCATCATCTAACCTCAGCATCTACTTACGTCATCTGTTGTTTGCACACTCTAAACTCCGTATTATCACACCTGTGGCAACCAAAATGCACGTGATATTACGGAGTTTTGCAGTGTTAACATGGATGCGTGATACTATAGAATTAGTGTAGCATGTGACATTATGGAATAACACGAAGGAGATGTGAGGGCAATTTGAATTCGTTCTCCCCCCACCTACGCTAGTGTGGCCCACTCCACTTGGCATTCCCGGGCAATGTGGCGGACGCATGCACCAACATTCAACAAGTGGCATAAGAAGAAAAAGAAGAATAAGAATAAGAAGGCGACACTCCACATGTTGACACATGGCGCAACGCGAGGGTGTGGGTTGACTTCTTTGGTGGTTTGCATTAATGACAAATTTCATGATATAAGGGCGAGAAATGTGACAATAAGGAGTGAGATTTGAACTATGAACATCCGTTCCCTAGGGTTTCAGGATATTAGAGAGTGTGTGACATTATGGAGGTTGATATTTAGGGTCTATACTGAGTCAGCCAATTTAGGCTGCTTCTTGTGAAGTTAGCCTGAACCACTCTGAAGCCCCCTCGGAAGTTTCCGCTGTTTTCTGTTCCCAAGCTTGACTAGACTGACAGAATCCACATTGCCATTTGTTCCTGGTGTGAAGCTTTTCCAGATTTGCAAAGTCCTACACTGACATTACAATAGCAAGAACTAGACATGCTATATTCTTCTGTACACAAGGTCTGTAGACTCTGTACAGAGCCTTCCTCTCAGACATTATCCATGGTTCACACATTCATCAGAATTTGGTGGGAGGTTGGGAAATTTATCACCAACTTTCTGGTGATGGAAGATTCAACAGTTTCAATGAGATATATTTAAATCGGAGCGAGCAAGACTTGGGAAAACTTACTTTCGTGCCACTCGTACGGAGGTAGTAATAGCCCCCTCATTCCTTCAGTCGATTGCAGACATGTTGACAAATGAACAACAACAGTGAGATTGGGGAGGAGGTTGTTGAAGTTGCGATTGTTCACGATACCTGCACTTCTGTGAGTCAAAGCTTGCAACTATGTAAAGCTAAGGTAGAGATGGGTCTAAGGTGGCTCATTTTCTTAATCGGACCCTTATACTTAATTGGTATGTGGTTCAGTGAGAATCAAAGCAAACATCATAAAGACACATGTTTAAAAGAGATTGGACTATGCCCTCAAATATTAATGACTACGTTGCACTCAATAGTGCACACAATCGGGAGGATGTATGTATATACTCAAGAAATCAACAAACATGCACTTCCGATAACCATAACTAAATCAGAGGGAAGTCCGATTTTCAAATCTGATTTTTACAGCTGTATCATCGTGGATTTGATAATGCAACATGTGTTTCGTTGTGTGGATCTAATTGGTAGAAGTTGGAGAACATGAAAAATGAATCAAATAGCACCCACATTCCTTGATATGAATCTTGGAGCTCTGGTTTGCCTCTCAATGCACTTTCTCAAAGCAGGCTTCATGGAATCTTGACACAAGTGGAAAGAAGATTCAAAATTTTAAAGGTGTACTATACAATAGCGCTGCCATTTTTCTGCTGAAAATATTACTTGATATTCGCATCACGCTACGAACTGACATGTGAAAAACCCTGAAGCTATCTCGTCCCAATTCTGAATAGGATGCTTAAGAAAGAGTATAAGTAGTTTGCCTGTGAAGAGTATTTTTGGTAGTCATTAATCTTAGTTGCAATCTTAACATATCTCCGTTGTAGTCTAGATGGTTAGGATACTCGGCTCTCACCCGAGCGACCCGGGTTCGAGTCCCGGCAACGGAAGCTCCCGAGTGAAAATGACTACCGCTTTTTGCTGCATGGATTTGAAATGCTGGAACAAATACCGAACTACACTATATATGATATTTATAGAAATGAGATATATAATAAAATAGTTATAGCATTGCGTATTTCCAAATAGTAAGTGACACTAATTATCATATTTATGGTAGTCCTTATGTCTTCTCTTCAACATGCACTATATGTCATAAAATGCGGTGTTTATGGTTACTCTCGTTTGCAGCATGAGGGACTCATCACACCTGCCACTACTGGCACCATCCGTAGGCATCTCCGGCTGTAATAGTGTGAAAAATGGTGGCCCAACATCTATTTCTCAACATAATTCCTAGCAATTTCACAACTAGAACTGGATGGAAATGTTGGTGTGATAGGGACATGAGACCTTACATCCTCCATTTGTTGACCTTTACCCTGACAACCTAGAAGAGCAAGGAATTTGCAAGGTTCACACAACAACATCAGACCTTAATTAGACTAAGAGGATCCCATAGGACATATCATTATTGAGCAACCATGTTAGGCGGGGCTAGGAATATGTTATGAAAGGCGCTAGAATTATGCTTTATGGATACTTTTCTATAAGAAAATGCAGCCTAAAAAACAAGTGAGATTTGGGTGAAACACTGCCAATGTACATCATTAGAATGGAACATCTGATGGCAACTGAATAATGTTATGGAGCAAACCCAAAATTGTTTAAGTCATAGAAAACACTAAATCTTAGGAAAACACGTCAAATATGAAATTCAAAAAGATCAACCACTCAAAGCAAAGTTGTTGATTTTGAGCTATTGACATCTCTTCCAAACTCAAGCTCCACACTTGAGGCATCAAACAAGAAAATTAATAAGTTGTCTACTAAAATAAAGGTGTCAATTGAATGTTTCATCTTTGCCATCATCGCATTTTCATTGCCTCCTTTGATATGTATGCCAATGTAAATGTATGCAAATGTAGACATATGCTTATGTTTCTCTAGATCTATAGAAATGTTGCATTGTATTGCCCCAATATATTGCATTATTCACATACCTCAATTATACGATTTCATTGCATCATTTGCATTCACAAGCATGTGTGTGCCGTCTTCATTAAATACACATGAAATGTTCCTCTAGTTCAAGAGTAAATTAGCATGCTAACCTCACTCTTGCATTGTCCCCATTGTTCCCAATGCGCTCCCAATAATTTCCGTTGGATCTCATAAGCCATTCATTGTCCCAAATTAAGCCTAAAGTCCCAAAATTGCTAGTATTGTGTTGGGACTCTACTTAGACAATTTAAAGTCCGCCAATTCTCAAGAACCCATGAACTTGAGAAATGTTGAAATTTAACTTGTTGAAACTACTTACCAAAATTAGATAATTCCTCTTACATGGACATGCTTCATACTATATTTCATGCTACTCACAAGTATCTAAATCCTATATTTCCGCTACTTCAGTAAGATATGTAAGGCAACGGGCTTAATTTGGCTATTCATGTAGAATGGACACTTATATTTGTGAATCTAAGAATGGACACCAAAGATGTAGTTTGAAAGAACATAAAATACATGTGTAAGGTCTGGTTACCTTAGTGTGGGCACTTCCAACTTCGCATACTTAGGAACTGAAATGTACCTTGAAAGTTTCTCGAACTACATTTACACTTTCTAATCCATGACCCTTGACATGAGGAGCTGAGTTGGCATGGAAGCTAAGGTTTTTTTTAATTATCTAATTTAAGGCTTTGGAATCTTTGGATCAAACATGACAATCATTCAATTTTTGGCAATTCTAAAAAGGTTAACCCTAGCCAGTTCTTTGTTAGCCCACAATGCTTTGTAGACATACAAATGTCAATCCGTTTTGTAGTTCTTCTAAGTATGTATTTTAGGGACAAGTACCCTATCTAATTGTCCACCATTGAACTGGCAATGATTCTTGTGAAATTTTCTTTTCCAAACTTGGTGGTATGGTTATATTTGAGAGCAATGGCGGCTTTCATGAGCTTGTTAATAATGCCAATACGCTAAGCCATCTATAATCTATTAAATATACGGAGAATGGTTGAAAATTTGGTTGAGTCCACAACAATATGGAGAACATTTGAGCATCACTACACCCTTTGGGTGAAGATAAAATGGTTGTTGAACTGAGTGACTATGCAATGTTGTCTACTAATGATGATATAATGTGTGCACTGAAAGAGAGATTTAAAGAGGCATAGAAAATGTTGTGAATCTTAAATACAACACCTCCTTTGATTGCCAGAGAGAAATAATGTTCATGGAGCCTTGGGTACCAAAGAAGGCATAGTTAAAGCATATGGCATACATGCCAAGTAAATCACCAGTGCCCAGTGAGGATGGGGATGATAAGTTTTAAAGGGAGGTCCTACAAGTTGAACATACAAACTTGGATGGGAATAATGGAGGATCAAGGGATAATGTTGATACAGACAAAAGGTATATTTGTTTATGGCTTTGATCCTCTTCAAGTGGTTGAGGCCGAGGTTTGAGATGTGATCACCTACATGTTGGATGTGCATAAGAATCAGGTATAGACTAGTGTTCATATAGCAATCAAACCAACAAATGAGTATCAAGGTCGCCCCATATTCAAGTCAACACTAATCTTGCAGCTAAATGGTAACCCTTCCTTAAAAAAGATAGATTGACCAGTGTTAGAAACTCTATCTATTTCAATAATAGTGATGACTATTTGAATGCAACTAATAGCTCTAATACGTGTATGCTTGGACTGGGAAGTGATTGTGGGGTTTATTTCATTCAATGTAACACTACCTCGGGGCGATCACACCCCCTTACGTTTCATAACCACGTGCGATAAAAGTTTGCTACCCTATATTATATGCCATAGATAATATCTTTTGTATATTTTTTTGAAATCTTTAGTTATCTTCATTTTTGTAGTAATTTTTTTAGTTCAATTCTACGTCATTCTAGTTAGAGACGGTATGTTTTATAAAAAAAAAACAAATCATCAAATTTGGTTACCGTGTATATCTACTCATGAAAAAAAATTGATAAAATTTTGACCCATTTTGGTTACGCTTTATGTAAAAAGTAGATTTTTTTTTTATCGCATGTGGTGTTCAACTTGACAATGGAGTGCACCCCCCGGGAACACTACTGCTATGTCCTTAGCTGTGAAATTTGCAATGAGGATTTGAAGTAAGATTTCAAAAGGGGGGTACACCCACAAATGTACTAGAAGGTGTGGATGAGGGCTCATGGTGGTTAAGTAGGGTCTAGGAAATGAGGAAGGTTGGGTCAAAGTGGGGCATGTCAAGAAACGAATTGATCTAATGAGTAGATCAATAACAACTGCAAAGAGAACAACCAGTGGACCCACACCCATGGTATTATTGAATTGGTTTGCCAACTGCAGAGGTGATTTGAAATTCAAATATTACTCAAGTGACTACAAATGGATTGATTTAGTTAGTGTGATTTCAATAGTTTCACTATCTTACAATGCGGGAACTAAACTATATAGTGTGGACCTTGCAGATGCAACATGTCTGAATGGGTTTGTCAAAAATGAAAAGTAACTTAATGTTTTGGTATGGTAATAGCTACTACTTAGGAAATCATGGGTTATTATTACCCATAATGCTTGTTGGATTCTACTAATGGCAGTCGATTGATGAATGAGAGATTGCACTCATGGATGTGGGCTTATGTGAGTGAGATTATGGTACAAGATGTGGGTTGATGATTGAGAGATTGCACTCATGGCTATGAACTGATGTGAGTGAGATTATAATAATGGATGTGGGTTGAGTAGTGATAGATTGCACTCATGGTTGTGGGCTAATGTGAGTGATATTATGGTAATAGATGTGGGTGTCAAGTGATGTGAGAGAGACAGTGGGTTGATGTGTGAGAGGTTATAATAATGGCTTGATCGAGGCCAATCTATGAGTAATAATAGGGCCCTAGTGGACAAGGAAAGGCTTGAACATGCCATACTAAAAGCCTCTGAGAAGCCATATAGGGTGAGCTCAACTTACTCCCCCACCATCGTCAACCCACATCACCTCCTGTGGCCCATGATGGAAAAGCCATCTCCAAATGAATCACACCATCTAGATCAGCTACGCATCTCATTAAGTACGACGTGACACCACTTCCCCAAAAACCATGCCCTAGCACATTAATGCACTTAAAACTCCACACACCATAACTTCGTCCACAAGCTAACAAATATCTTGCTAGCACAACAACCAGTCACACTCCCTTCATCTTTCTCACACAAATATTAACAAAATACCAAGATGACGTGCTAGGGAAGGGTCCACCCTGTATCAAGTTCAAAAATCAAGAATAACGCTATCCTATATCAACTAGCATAGTGGACTCACAAAGACTCGACCTTGGCCCTTCACATAGGACAAAGTTACAACCACCCCCGTGAAACATGCAATCTTAACATGTCCACCCCCCGGCTGGGGCGAACCAACCCATATATCCGTACCTTACCGGGGAGGGCGAACGGCTGGGGATTCGTGGCACTCACTTAAAATCAACCATCCTACATATTGTGGATGAAGTGGCTCCAATACAAAAAGACCCCCTATGAGGTTGAGGGCCGATTCATTCGAATGTGACATCACTAGACATCCGGTAAGGTACCAATGTATGGGTCGGTTCGTCCTAGCCTCCACCCCCCTTCCCTCCACAAATTTATAAGCACCACCCATCACTTCCAACACCCACACAATCGCAACCCTTAAACCCCCCTCCCCCGAGAGCCTCAAACCATCAACAGTCTCAAACCCTAATAACCACCCACCACATTAAGTCTAGTATTAGTACAAAACCCTCCTATCTACATGTAAGCAATACTTCTAGGAGTAAATTCGAATGACATAAACCCATTCAACAAATTCTAGAAAGAACAAGCCCTCAATCAGGTCGGCAGTAAAACTTCCGAAGCCCATTTAATTTCATTTATTTATTCTCTACTTTAGAAATTGTCGATGCGATTCATCAACTCATACTCATTTGCCATCAGAAATGTAGAAAGAAACAGTCTAACAGTAATAGTAAAACTGCAATATTTTATGTATAAAAACCTTGATGAACTTGGAAATCATATATCTCACCAAACATCACCTTGGATTGGATACACAGTAATATTCTTACGGTGAGTCCTATTATCAGTTAATGTACTAAATACAGTATTTAGTGTCACCAATTCTATTTGTTCTTGCTCAATACTAATTGTAAACCGTCCATGTAGTGTCACCAACACTATATGTAACCCTAACATTATTTGTCATTCCTTGTGGGAAAATGTGGGTATTATAGATTTACAATGTTGTAATTATTGTCACTTATGAAGTGATTTTTCATCCTAATTTCAATTGCCCATGACAATATTTCATCACATAAATGTTAGGATGCAGAACATATTAAACATTGTTTCAATAAATGGCATGGATTTCATCCATCATGGCACAAAAGAGTGGGCGATCAAGAGTAGGCACACAACAACATATCAACAGCCCGCAAAACATGTAAAGTTTTGGGCAATGAATGAACTAAAAGTAAGTTGGAATTACATGACTTGTAAACTTATGCATAAGAAGTGTCATTTGGAAAGGTACCATAGTGATATAAAATACCATATGACACTAAGGGCCACTTCACACACGAGCCAAGAGCCATGACCTGATGAATTTGTGAGAGCCTAAAAGAACTGTCCAAAGGCCGTCCCAAGACACTTCCAAAATCATGTAGTGTGGTCACGGGCCCTCAAGTGTGGTGTGAAATCAAATGTTACCGGGCCCTTAACCAAATGCTATTTCAATGAATTTCGATTCACACGGGTCCTCACACATGATAAAATAGAATAAATCAACGGTTGTGAGATTTCCGAGTGCCATGATCTCCCATTTGTGTGTTAGGCCTACCTCCAAGAGGTGGTTTTTGAAAATAGTCCAAGTGACCATGAAACATGATCCATTCGATGCCATGTAGGAATCCATGTAGACTTTACATCCATCTTGCATTCACATACTCCGTTGGTCCCTCAAGCGTCGTGTGAAGCGAACTTGGACCGGCTCCTCTTTCCCCACGAATGAGAGTGCTTGGAGTGCAATGGTCACGGGCCCTCAGTCTCGTGTTTGAAATGGCCCTAAATACAATATTTAAGTGTACCGAACTATTGTACTGATTATCATTCATTGTCGGTGGCATGATTTCCAGAGATCTATTTCCTTGCATTCTTTGATTCCTGATGCAAGAAAAACGTGAGTTGACTACCGTGCATAATTGCGCTGACCCAGAGTGCCAAAAATTCTGCACCCAAATCAATGAAGATTCATGATCCATGAATTGAGCCGTTGACAAGCTGCGCCCTGCAGATCCTGTTTATGAGATGATCAGGTGAATTTGATGAAATTATAAGAACACCTGTAGACAGTGCTCCAATCTTCACTGTTAACTGGGGTTGCATCTTAGTTGGTAGATTTCGTTGACATCATTTCATTGGCAGGAGGAATGCAAGTGTGAACAAATTTAGCTTAACTTGCTACTCGGTTAACCCGTTCTTCAGCTCCAAAATATCCATTGCAATTGAAGTACCACATCCTGGGTGTGTGCCATCGATATCCAACAAAGTGCTTTAAATAATACAATGGAGTTTTTTTGACGTCATGTTCAGGGAATTGAGGATGATGATTTATGTGCATCTAAGATTTTGTGCTACAAGAGATTTTGAATTTGAGGTATCATGTGAAGCTGAGGTGATTTCAGAGATTCGGAATACAATCTTTGGTTGCAGTTTTGAGATTCATAGCCAGGAAATTACAACTGTGTGGTGACATCTTTTGTATGTACAGCTCGGAATAAAATCGGGTGATCGAAACAGTGATGCTAATCTAGACCTTATTCTACACCTGGGGGATCAGTCAAGAAACTCCTATGGTACGTTGAAAAGCAGATAAATTGCATTCTACCAATGCATTTTCTAACGAGTAACTGCGACCTCCTCGCTGCAATCTCTTTGGATTCAGCGACCTTCTCAACTCCCAATGCCTAGCATTGAGTAGTGGGTTTATTGCGTCCTACCAATCACAAGCTTGTCCACCTATTGCATCTGCTTCTACCTGTGCCTCGGCCGCAGCATTTCGACTTAATTCGACTTGCACATGTCGATTCTTCCACGTGTAGCATGGTGAGCGTTGAAGAAACAACAATAACATCCTAGTCCTGCCATTTGAATTCCGGTTGCATCGAACCCCATTGATACCTACAGTCAACCAGCAAAACAAGCCATACTGCCGAACATCAATGTGCATGCTTCAGGAACATTTCTTCAGTACACCCGGAGAATGTTTAAAGCACAAATGTCAATCGATGGTTCCTACCAATGCTGGACCGGTACATAGGTGAATGCATGGTACCAATAAATAACGTCAATAATAGTATATATAAAGAACCTACGCGTGGATACCAAAATTGCAAATACCAGTCAAACTTTGATATTTGGTGAGTGTCTTAAGGTGAGAGAATCCACCATTCTAAACCATAAATTTGATACTAGGGCAACTTTACCTAGGCATGAAGGTTTCTCGCATGGGATATAGACTCAAGTGCAATAAAACAAAAAATTCCCTCAAATATCCTTACCCACCTGATATCAAAATCTGTGAAATCCTCATTATAGATATCCGAACGAGATGAATAAAGACGATACCCGACCGACAACGGCTCCTACCTGTGAAGAGATTAACTTATTCCTCTGTCTTCGGAGTAGCAGCAGGCTCATCGATAGGTGACTCAGCTGAAGCCACAGAGTAAGCCGGCGGTGACTCAGATTGCACAGATTGCACATGAGATTGCACAGATTCGGCGCTGGAATGCAGAACTGCAGAGACTTGATCCGCAGCAGCTCGCAGGTCGATGTTTCGGGGCGTGCCGTCTGCATTCTTTGAGCCACAGATTGATGAGCACCAGGTCGCTATTGAAGTGAACAGACCTCCATCGGTACCCTGAGACATCCAATCGAAGGTTCAAGTTAGAAACGTGACGAAAACCACACTGAGAAACGTCAATCTTCCACATCTCGGGTTGGAGCGGTACAACACATATAGAGTCTTGTTGAACTTTAGGTGTAAGCTGCAAACGTGATGATATCTCGAGTTGGATCGGTACAACATAAAGAGAATATTATTGAACTTCAGCCAAAGATTACAAACATAATGTCTCGGGTTCGATCGGTACAACACATATATGGAATCTTACCGAACGTAAGGTATAGATGCAAACATGATGGTTTGGGTAGGATCGGCATGTTTAGAATCTTGTTGAACTTTAGGTAAATATTGCAAACGTGATGTCTCTGGTTGGATCGTTACAACATATCACAGAAACTTATAGATTTCAAAGATGCATACCGAGGCGGCTTCTCCCTCGCCTGGAGTTCCAGTGCTGCTGCCAGGGTAAGCGCCGACATGGATAGCCTTGGAAAGAGTGTCCTTAATGTTGGAGCCGCCTTCTCCAGCTCCACTTGCAGCCTGCTGTGCGTAATTCTCCACATTGTGCACCACATTTGCAATGTAGGTCTTGGAGGAATCGGCCGCCTGGTTGCTTTTGTCCGTCACAATGTGTGCTATGTCCTGGATGAACTCCGAGGCCTTCGACCCGGAGGTTTCAGTTTTCTGCAAAGCCTCATTGGCGGATTCCTGCAGATTGGCGGCAGCCCCGTCCAGATTCTCACTTTCACTTGCCATTTTCTACGCTTGAGATATGTATCCAACAGCACAAGTTATTGGTTGCGTCGATGCTCCCGTACAAAAACTCTGCAACCAAGAGGGGGGAAATCACATTTCCTCAATACATTGATTGTTCCAGCATACTGCTTGTCAAGCCCTCTATCACTTCAGACACAGACGAAAATCCTCGGTAGGACCAAATAGTTAGCTGTACTGCAGTAATCTTGGAAACAGATTCCTGGAAAGATCTTCCTTTAAAAAGATCAAACCGGTTGGATGACATTTTCTGCTATCCTGCGACGAGACTACCAAACCTCCAACAGACGAAAATGCGACACCGTCAAGGAAAGGTCGAGAAAAATGTAACGAATCACCGACAAGACACACCCCTACTGTCAACGCAAAAAGTGGAAACGACAAGGCCACAAAGTTTGCACTCAACCTCTAAAATTAGCGTACAAGATCAAATCCTTCTACCTTCTCAAAATATTCGATATGCCTCCCAACACCAATAATCCAACCAATACTCTCCAGACACTACTTCCACAGTTTTCGACCCATCCCGGACCAAAATTCACCACCGACCACGAAAATTCCAACAAACCTCCAGTACCGACACCCCACAGCGCTCCCATTGGTGTTCCCCTTCTTTTCTCTTCAACGATGGTTATGTGCTTGACTTGCATACAGTGTTCAACTTGAACTGAAGATTGAAGCAAGTGGAAGCCCAGAAAAGAATCCATCAAAAACGTGTACCATACCCGAGAAGACTGGAGGCAGCACTGCAACTCGCACTTCAAGTGACTGATGACTATGTACTTGACTTGCTCATACTACATAACACGCCGCAGCCTAAAAATTTGAGCAAGTGAAGCACAGAAGGAAAAATTCTTAATGTCCTGTATCCGAGAACACTGGAACCAATACTGCAACTCGCACTCTGGAAAACTGTCCTTACCTGAAAAGATCCTAGTGACACTACGCTGAAGGTATCTAAACCGCAGGAAAGCCAGAATTATGAGACCTACAACCTTTTAGATTCAAAGAGTCTAGAGTCGATCGTTGTGCACTGGAGTTTCACATAAGTAGTACTCTCCTCGAATTAAGAATTGGAGCGAGTCAAAACCGAGAAGCAGACCTTTTCGTTTTAATCTATCAAGAATGTGTACCCTATGCGAGAAGAATAGAATCAACACTGCAACTCTGACTCTGGGTTACTGCTTCAGTGCTCTTCACGCTCAACAAAAAATGGTACACAACAAGCAAATACAAAGACTCGATAGTGATTGACGCTGGTCTGGTGGATTGTGCTGCGCATTTCTGACCCTCAAAGATTAAATCCAGTATGAGGATAAAATTAAAGATTCAAAGAATCTAGCGTCGATCACTGTATGAATCGTCACTTGACAAATGGTGTTCTCCTCCATCTCCAAATTTGAGCAAGCCAAAGCACTTGCAAAAAAAACTCTTAGAAATGGGAACCATACCCGAGAAGACTGGAACCGGCACCGCAACTCACACTCTGGGCTACTTTTCTTCCTGCTAAACACAAAATGGTGCACAACAAGCAAACTTGCTGAAGACTCGACAGTTGATTTCACGCTGGTTAGTGCATTTCTTGTGCTCAAAGATTAATGTCAGAACGGGGATAAAACTCAACAGTCAAAGAATCTAGCGTCAACCAGTGTATGAATCGTCACTTGGAAAATGGTGTTCTCCTCAATCTCCAAAATTGAGCAAGCCAAAGCACTTGCAAAAAAATCTCTTAAAAATGGAAACCATACCCGAGAAGACTGGAACCAGCACTGCAACTCACACTCTGGCTACTTTTCCTCCTGCTAAACCCAAAATGGTGCACAACAAGGAAAAGCTGAAGACTCGAGAGTTGATTCGACGCTGCGTTGGTGCATTTCTTGTGCTCAAAGAGTAATACCAAAATGGATATAAAACTCAAGAATCAAAGAATCTAGCGTCCATCACTGTATGAATAATCACTTGAGGAATGGTGTTCTCCTCGATCTCCAAATTTGAGCAAGCCAAAGCACTTGATAAAAAATAAAAATAAAACTCTCTTAAAAATGGGTACCGTATCCGAGAAGGCTGGAACCAGCACTGCAACTCGCACCGGTAGGGACACTGATCTTCCCGCTCAGCCAAAAATGGCGCAGAACCTGCAACGACGATGGTCTTGAGGATGTGATGAGTCTGATGAGAATATGTGAGTGCAGAGAGCGAGCAGAGATCAAGCCCTGCAAAGTGCTCGGAGAATGGAGATGGTTTTCGGAGAAGACGGAGAAGCTCGGCCTGGGGACAGAGAGAGTGCACATGGACAGCAGGGCCAGAGGGGCTGCCAGGGTGGCGTCAGATGGATCGATGACGTGGCGTGATGGGGTTGGTTCAGATGGCGTGGACCCAAGTTGCAAAGCCCCGGAAATGCTCACCCACCTACCTCACCTCGTGGAGGTTCATAAGTTATTCTTTCCTGCAGTGTGTGAAGTGGAGTTGGAGTTGGAGTTGGATTTAATGCATTCGGTGTGTTTGGTTTCGTCTTTACATTTTGGATTTTTTGCCACGGAGCGGTGAAGATAGTCCAAGAAGAAGGGACATTGGAGGTCTCAATAACGTAAGTAGACCTTAAATGGGTATTTTTATCTCTACGCCCAGTTGTCGTAGGATCAAGGGTCAAGTGACTCCCGACCGTGAATCTCGTTGGCATATGGGTATTACTAGGTTTTTTAATAGCAGGTCGCACGTCATGCATGTTGTCTTTAGATTTCAAGGAGAATTAGGTTAACATTTGCATGGCCTTGGATTAAGCATGATTAAATCAAGTGTGCTTTCGATTGTGACAACAACTTTGTTCAAGATGGATTCAAGAAAAATGGGTCTCAAATATCTAAATTATTTGGTTCATTCAATACTTTTCTTAAAACAATCAAAATGCTAGAATAATCTAATTAATGTCAAACATGCTAAGATAATGCAATAGTATTTTTAAAAAGTCCTAGGAAGCAATAGACTCTAGGCATTAAGGCTTCTTTTCAAAATTTGGTATAAGAAGTTAACAAGTCTTTGCGTACACATCACAGTTATCATAAAGTTTGGGGTTAAATTGGGGTCGAAAGCTCTTAACCCCTAATTGACTACCCATTAGTGGCCCCAAAATGATCTTGGAAGCCCCTTTGTGATACTCAAAAATTTCATAACATCACCACATCTTATAAGAAGATTATGAATACAATTGTATATATTTTTAGACCGTACATGTGGGGAATACCACATAAAGTTTCAATTGTCCGAGTATCTTCAGCTCTGATATTTGAAGGTTTATGTGATGAGGTGTCAAAAAAAAAGGAGATTTTGTAACCCCTTATTTCTTATCGAGTTTTTTTAGGTGTATTGAGTTTAGTAATACAACATCACATATTTAAGCAAACCTGCAATCAACTTGCAACAACCACAAATGGCACATTGTGAAAATTTGAAAGCCTTTCCTATGGAAATTGGACTTTGATGGATCAAATTGCATCTTTTTTCAAGAAGGGTACACGTGGACCTCATAATCCAAATCCAAGGGTAGACGTGGCATAAAGAATTATTATTAATTGAGATTTGGTGCATAATTTTCAAAATCAAAGGGAGACATAGCCCCCAACAATTAACACCCTAAACATCTAAAACCAATTGGACATGAACCAGACCCAGGGGAGGGGAGGCAAATACACTAAAAATCAATACCCTTCTGCATTTAAAAACTAACATGTACTATCTCTTATATGGTCCAATTTGCAACAATAACAACAATGACCAAAAATCAAAATCAAAATCACCTAAGGATAGGTGAGTGTTGAGCATCCCGTAAAGTGCCCAAGGGAGGAAATATGATCATTAAGCATCCCGCATAGTGTCGCCAAAAGTATCTATCCATTTCATAAAGATAGCAAAGGCCATGTCCAGGCCAATCCCAAACTTGAGACCTTGGTAGTGGGGGTTTCGCCACAAGTTGAGTTGAACATAACATTATTAAGCAACGTACATTTGTTTGTGTGGACCCAAAGACTATAACCATGGGATGTCGTAGCTAGTGCACATTCAAAATATTAAGCAGTGTGCATTTGTTCGTGTGGACCCCGAGACTATAACCATGGGATGCCGTAGCTAGTGCACATTCAAACTCAATTTGCACTAGTTGTGGCATCCAAGATTATATTTTTGGGACCCACGTGAACAAATGCACACTGCTTAATAATGTTATGAAGGGTTTTGTCCCTTATAATCAGTGGAAAATGTTGAATTTTCCAAACCATGATCATCTACGTGAGGCCAATTGAGTTATTCATTAATTCAATCGGAGTTTTGGTCAGGAGTTGGTTGTTTTGCATACAAAGCTTTCCATGTTCAACAGGTTTTCCGGCGCATCCTTGGAGTCAATGTGGAGGTTTGAATGTCAAAGGACATTCTATAACAGTTCATTTGAGGCCAACCCATGAGGTGCTAAAATGAGTTTGTCGGGATCAGGATCAACCAAAGAGGGTCCCGTTCTTTAGTGGATGGGCCTAAGGGTTGGTCACACAAGGTCCCAAGTCCCACTCATGTTAACAAGTCCTAACATGGAGGCAAAGTCCCAACTTTTGAGCCTCAAGACACCGTTAAAATATGGTTAATTATCATTAAAGTCGGATCTTGATTATTTTATGCAACAAATAGTCACGGAACAATCATAACATTATTTAGATCCATAACAATGTTATGTGCGATTGACATTTTTGCAGAATATTCCATCATTCAAGTTGAACATGAGGTATATTCTACATAATATTGTCAGTCCCACATAACATTGTTATGGACCTGAATAATGTTATGATTGTGTTAAGAGTTGGGTCCAGCTTTTTGCTCGACCCAACTCTCAACACAAGTCCCAAACCCTCATCTCCAAAAAGTGTTTCCATGCAGGCATCCATGTCATAGTTGGGACTTGAGAGTTGGGACCCATGTGAAGTGGTAAGTCCCAACTTCCACACTCTTAATGGCTGAGATTGCACGGCTTGACCTCAGGTGACTTGGGACTTTGGACCCGTGTGAACCAGCCCTAATACATATAATTTGGCTTGCACGAAAGGTAGAACAAGGCAATGTACGGGGAGTACCGAGGTTTAGTTACGAGCTAGCCGAATTTTTTTGGAGATTTCCGAATGAGTTCACAATGATTCGGATGAGGTACCGATGTAAATTTGTCAAGGTCGGAAATCGTCCGGTTCAAATGAGAAAAGATCGGCAATATCGCCGGTTGAGGCATCAAAGTTTGGGATATTTACCGAGCCAAATTTTTAATTTTAGGCAAGTAGCCGAAGGGACTAGGGATAGGGCGGAAATTTTTACTAGGGTAATACTAGAGTCATGACTCATAAGGTCAAAAACCATGGAGGCTAATTAATTTAGGGTTGGTTCCGTTCACTGGGCCGATTAGGGTTTTGAGGCTCTAAGCACCTAGGGACCCTCTCTCATGAATATAAGGAGTTTGAGTCCCTTGTGCAAAGTGTCTCAATCCTCTATTGGGGTTTTCCCTCTTTCGCTACTTCCACTAGCGCCTGTTAGTTTTAGTTTCATTTTTGTTTTTGGCATCCTTCCTCGGAGTGTTGGTGGCACTCGGTGGCCACGCTTCTCTCCCCTCTCGCCTCTCACCTTGAGAGAGAATCAGTCGCAAGCCTCTCTCTCCAACATCTGATCTCCGTGCAATCTTTGTGTCTTCGTGCGTGCATTTGGATATCGTGCATTTTCACTTTGGCGATGAGAATAATTTGCAGTGTTTCTTGAAGTTCCTGAGACTTTTGAGAGGCGATTTACAGGAGTTCATTGAGGCAGGAGTTGTGTGGTGCTAGCCTTACAGAGTTTGTGGTTCTTGTTTTACTGATGAGCACAATTTGTTTATGTTTCTCCATAAGAGAGAATAGGTCCCAAACCTTTCCCACATCTGCTATTTGCACAATCCCTCTATCTTCGTGCATGCATTTTTATTTCCTATTGTTTGCACTATTTCTTCAGGTTTTGAGCCTATTGAAATGCTAATCATAGGCAATTGAGGTAGGAGTTGTGTGGTGCCAACCTTGCAGAGT
The DNA here is from genome assembly GCA_964035585.1 of Polytrichum formosum. NCBI lineage: Eukaryota > Viridiplantae > Streptophyta > Polytrichopsida > Polytrichales > Polytrichaceae > Polytrichum > Polytrichum formosum. Next base: position 5,499,738 of record OZ037941.1, read on the forward strand.
TTGTAGTTCTTGTTTCGTAAATAAGCACAATTTGTGTCTATTCTGAGATGTATTGAAGCGCGATTGAGAGACGATTGAAGGAGGTCCAATGAAGTCTCGGCGTCGGAGGCTCGGAGCTCGCACTAACTCTGCACTGTAAATCTGCATTGTAAATATGCACTAATTCTGCACTATAAATCCTTGGCCCCAAGTTGGTGGGGGCTTGGCAAGGTTCAAATCCTTCCAAGGATACTTGGAATTTCTATCAACACAAATTCACCCCCTTAAAAGCATATTGTAACACCAATTGTCTTTTATAATTTTCAAAAAAAAAATCCGACTTATAATACAAAACTTCGGACACATACCGAAGTGAAATTTGTAAAGTCGGAAAATTACCGAATGGTAAAGATAAATCTCGGAATTTAACCGAGAATAAAAATTGGATTTAGGTAACTTCCGAGTAAAAAAATAAAAATCCGGATGTCTTTGTAAAAAGTCGGAAATGTACCAATTTTTTTATAGAACTCCCCGGACTGTGGAACAAGGGCTGTGGGCTTGGCCAGCAAAAGTAACATTCTGGAGGTGGTTGGGATTCACTATCCGGGGAGATTTTCGGGCATTGTCAGTTGAGATCCCAGTGTTTTCAAGTCCAACCAGTTTCATGTTGACATCTTTTGGTTTTTCTTAATTTGAGATATGTTCTATAAATTCCTCTTAAAATGATTGGTGATTTTCCTAAAGTCTTGAACTTGAACCGGTTATTTCTCAAAATCAACCGGTTCATCTGTAACTAGCGGTTGGTTCTCCCCGTTCATTGGTTGGGCCTAATGTAGTCGGCTTGCAAAGAGGGTATAGCCAGGGCTGCAGGCCGGGTGCAAGATTGGTTAACGAGGGCCCGAATTCTCGAGGTGGCAGGTTAAGGGGTTGTTTACACCATGGACCATGAAGTCATCCCAAGGCCTTGTAAAATATGTGATTGGATGTTGAACTCGTCTCGGGACCACTTCGGTTTACATCAAGGAAAACATGTCAGAGTGACCATGGAGTTCAAGGTCCCCAAAAGACATGTTTTTAGGCCTACATTATCTATTGACATGGTCCAATGGGTTTTGTGGTGGGAGAGGCAGAAGAGGTGCTATGGTAGAAAAAGGCAAGGTCCCATGGCAAATAAATATTGTTGTAATGAATTTTTGATGAATTTTTTTTGAGGAAGAGAAGATGAAGACAAGAGAAGACAAAAAAAGGTCAAACTTGAACTTTTCAAAATTGCCCTTTTTGGACATATATTAAAAAAATCAGCACGTTCACTTTTCGGTGCATGGTCATTCCTCTTGGTCCACATTCATATTACACTTGGTGAGGGGCCCAAAGGCTTTGCAAATTGATTTTTTTTAAGAAATCGGACCATAGAAGTTGGACCATGAAATCCAACCATGAAAAAAGGCCATCTTCCATGGTCCGACTTCATGGTCCATGGTGTAAACTAGCCCTAAGATGTAGAGGGGCTCACGACGGCTTGTCAAGAGAGAGCATTTATAAATAGGATCCTTAAACCCGTATGTCACACCTTGGATTAAAATGGTAGCCGTTGCGACAGTGATCGGGAAGATTTTTGGGCATAACCGGTTGAGATCCTAGTGTTTGCAAGTCCAACTGGTTACATGTTGACATCCTCCGGTTTTCCTTTATTAAATTGGGGTATATTCTATAAATTCCTCTAAAACGATCGGTAATTCTCCTGAAGTCTTGAACTTCAACCGGATATTTCTCAAACTCAACCGGATCATTTGTAACTAACTGCTGGTTCTCCCCGATCATAGCTTTTGCGATTGAGCTCCATGAGCCCCTTTGGTACCATGTTGGTGCACATTTAGTGCCGGGTTAGGGCACGGACTTTAGGGTTAAGTTTAATCCATGTTAATGTTGTACACTATCATTCATTATCCGATGTCTTGAGAGGCTCAAATTGGGCTTTCAAAGCAGCAGCAACACCAAAGGGATTTGGGGTCTAAGGTAGATATACCATAACCCGTGAAAATAAGGTGATTCGCATTGAAGATATGGTCTTACAATCATGAGATAATTTTCCAAGATTGACGAGAAGGATTCATGAAGAATGCAAGTTGTTTCATATTTTTTTGCCATGTACAAAAAATTCTACAATTTTTCAAAGTGGAAAGTTGTCAAACCCCCTACTTGTTCACTAGATTCTCCCTACACCGAACATGGTAATCCGCATTTCCATACAGAACATCACCTAAACCAGTTAACTCATAAGCACATTAAACATGACTAAATTTGGCTAAACCAAGTGTACACACATTGAAGTTGCCCGCCTCGCCATGATCGGTTTCAGAAATGGCACTTCACTATTATGACGGCAGTCTACTGCACGGGTAGAGGGTGGTTAACCGGTTTGGGTATTTCTACCTTAGACTTTTCAAGTTTTTTTTTGAGTACAAAAACCCAAAAGGATTCATTGCGGTGGGACTCTTGGTATCGAGGAATCCCAATGCATTTGCGCCAGCTCAAGAAAAGCCATGCCCAAGCAATCATCGGGTATAAGAAATGGTGCCTGCATTTGGCTCACTCGGGAATATTTGTTTGTGGATAAAATGGATGACATGTGGACGGGCCTCATCCACAGTAGCCAATGGTGATCTGGCGGCCTTTGGATGTGGAGGAATCGAAGCCCGTTCATGGCCCCCAATATCCAAGGCTGCATGGAATCTAGTTATCCATATAGATTTATAGTACTAGAGGCACCTTATTCCCGATCAAGGCCTCATCGGCAATCTACATAGGGTACTGGAATTTCAATTAGGTTGGGAGTCAATTTTGATCAGGTTGGTACCAATAGTGGTATGACACGGGTATTGGTTTTGAGTGCTAGTGTGAGAAGGAATGAGCAGTTTAAATGAGCGGTTATGATGGACTCTAGACATTGGTAATATGTTCAGGTCAACTTTTGGTTTCAAAAGTCCACATTAATTTCAATTTAAGGAATACATTTACCCAACAAATTGCAATCCTCCTTATTTCTATCTTCCCACATGGGAAAAATTTACACCGCCCTCTACTTCTCTAGAATTGGCGCATAATCTCTTAACTCAAGTGATCGGTTATGGATGCCTCAACTCTAGATATGAACATTGACTCCACGAGAAAGCAAGCAAAAATGAATAGCCTCTTTGTCTATGTGTTATAATAGTACCATCACTTTTCAGTGGAGGAATCTACATTGCCAACACGTGCAATTAGGTTGTCTTTGTAAATAGGATGCCTCTCTACCATGCAAATTACCTTGGGTCAAAATCAGATTACAAAAGCTTCTAACTTTGCTTATTCATCTCTATGACAATCACAATAACACACACACACACACACACACACACACACATATATATAATTTTATTATGGTAATAGATATTTGCAATAGTGTGGAATGTCTATATATTAGTGTGGTGCAGCTGAATTGCAAATATATGTGTACATTGATATGTGCAATTAGGTTGTCTTCACGAATAGGTTGGCTTACACCCATGCAAATTATATTGGGTCCAAACTAGGTCACTTTGAACTTTGTTTATTCACCTGTATGGTGAAACATAACATCACTCAACTAACGAGTTGTGTTCATAGGCCTAGCAGTAGATTCGAGAATGAAGACTCCGGATGTTGGAATCCTGCTACTTCAGACTAAATTCAAAGTCAGGGTAGCTGAACACATCTCATCAACTGAGTAATGCTTATGAGCACATTGAAAAAATTGTTGCATTTGTAAACTGTTGTATGAAAACACACATTTAATAGTGTGGAATGTCTATATATTAGTGGGGGCAACCTAATTGCACATACTAGTGTAGTTATTATGAAAAAGTCTCCCCATTTTTTATTTCAAACTATCGGTTGGATCAAGGTTGGAGGTCATTCTAAATTTCAAATCCCTAACCAATGGTTACCTTTAAAGATGAACATGGCGACCTGCATGGTAATCCAAGGGCTGATGTCACTCGTTTATCACTACACTAAATAGGATATTTAGTGTTTGATACACTAAATACGAACGCATACACTAAATGTCAATGACCCTATGAAAGTAATAACATCAAATGTAAACTCAAACACTAAATATCAACTATAGCAATATGTGGAAGTTACGTGCTTGAATTTAGTGTTAGTAAGGATATGAAGGAAAACAATTTAACAATAATAAAAGGAGAATTCCAACATACATTCTAGTATATCTTCTTACACTAATTGTCAAGAAATTGAAAATCAGTGTTGAGTTGTATTTGACAGTATTGTTGTTTTCGATGTTGTTTAGATCTATGTACCATGCAAGAATTTTGATACCCATGCAACATCACCCCTAATATCAATATGGTTTTACTATAATAGTAATGCGGATTTGATTTGTGTGAAAATCACGAACATGAATCAAGTATGGTTATTTGAAAGTTTGAGAACCACGGTTATAATTCAAAGAACCACCATGATAACCAACGGGGCTTTGGATGCCAAAAAAAACCCATTTAAGACCCATCTACCTTAGTTAACTTTGTTCAAATCAATGCCACAACTATCATCTAAGGTAGAACTATGGAAAAACGGTGAAAATAAGCTAATGTGGCTAGTAAGAGTGGCTTAGATTTGTGTAATAATTTCCATAGATAGAGTAGAGGAAATGGCAAGGAATGCAAGTTGTTTCGTAATTTTGTGCCATGTAAATAATTAGGTACATTCTCTCAAAGGGGCAATAAGTCAAATCCCCTATTTGTACATTAGAGCCTCCTTAATTTGAGCATCAAAATATCCTACTCTGCATATGAATGCACACAAATACAAGTAACTTAATGGCACCCAAAAGTGATCCCAAGTGGTGTGAAACAAGACCTGTCCGGCCAATCATTGCATCCAACCTAGCACTACATCCTTTTCGAGCCACCACTTTTACGATTAGCCATTTTGGGTTCACACACGAATCATTCTACTCCTAGTCTAGTGCACTATGCAATACACTCTAACCTCCCCAATATCACACATGTGGCAACCAAAGTGCACGTGACATTAAGAAGGTTTGCAGGGTTAACATGGATGCGTGATAGTAAAGAATTAGTGTAGCGTGTGACACTATGAAATAACACAAAGCCGACATTACAATAATGACAACGTGATGCATGCAAGCATGTGGTTTGAATTCTTTCATGCATTATTTTAATGCCAAAACCCATCATATATATGAGAGGGAAAATACGACAACAAAGAAAGGAGATTCAAACAGAGCACGCCCATTCCCTAGGGCTTCAGATACAAAAGAGGAAGTGACATTACAGAGGGTGACATTATGGAGGTTAGGGTGTAGTGGTCATTCACCGTTTTCCATTTTTCTACCTTAAAAAATGTGATAAACTTATCATATCTGGTGATTGCCATTAATATTCCGAAACACTACACATGGGGGAAAAATAACTTTATCAATAGCACGAGCATAATAAACGTGCCAAGAATACTCGACGACCTCTACCAACACACAACCTCCATTAAAGTCCTTCTTGGCAAGAAACGGGTGGTGTTAGGGTCCCACCGGAGTCTTGCTTTTGGCCCCTATATATATAGCTCCCGAAATACTATTGTGCAAAGTTATATCACGCAGCCAGCCTTTCCGAAGTGGCAGGTGTCATGAGCTGGCATGCCAATTTCCCGTAGGACTTTGGACGGCCGAGATGCAATCTTTAGATATACCCAACACCTTGTGAAGCATGCTGCTTCTCTCCATGCCTTCAATACACACCCCCGAACCCAGCACCGTAAAGTTGGAATAAAGCTCTCCTGAAACTTTGTTGAGGTTTTGCATAGAATTAGAGTTATCCGCAAAGTCCTTGAAAGAGGCGCCAAATAAGGACTCCATTGGGAAGAACTCTAATATAGTTAGGGCCCGTTCACACGGGTCCTAAGTCCCAAGTCGCTTGAGGTCGATCCGTGCAATCTTAGCCGTTGAGAGCATGGAAGCTGGGACTTACCACTTCACATGGGGTCCCAAGTCCTAAGTTCCAAGTATGACATGAATGTCTACATGGCAACACTTTTTGGAGGTGAGGCTTGGGACTTATGTTGAGAGTTGGGTCAAGCAAAAAGGTAGACCCAACTTTCAACACAAGTCATGTGAATATTTTTGCATAAAATAATCAATATGCGACTTTAATGATAACGAATCATGGTTTCTTGAGGGCTCAAAAGTTGGGACTTTGCCTCCATGTCGGTACTTGCTAATATGAGTGGGACTTGGGACTTGGGACCCCATGTGAACCAACCCATAATCGAATGGGATCAATTGGGGTTCAATTGCCTTATTGGTTCCATGTTTGAGTGTAACTGGAAAGTCTTGGAGGACTTCTTGGAGTGTTAGAGGTTGACATGTTTTATCTTTATATAACTAAGAATCTTCTCATTTTCTTTGCCATCTATATGCACATGCATCTCTTTGCTCCTCTCACCACTTGTGCACTCCCCAAATAGAATCAAACTTAAGGAAGAACTCAACAAATTTCTCAAAGTTTTTGGTCCCAAAATAGAGGAAACTTGATGCCAAATGATCCATGGAAGAATACTCCTCAAGAAAACCCAAATATGACTAAATCACTTCCAAGATTTGGTAAGCGGTTGATCAAAAAGACCTTGCAACTTTGAAGAAGATATTTGAGGGCTAATGTTGCTTCATTTGGCAAAGAGTTGCCAAATGATGTTAGCCGCATAGTGCCACACCTATTGAGTTTGTGGGCAACTGAAAAATCTATGCTCCACCGACCCACAAATTGCGGGCCACAATGAAGGCAACTCTTATCAATCTCTGTCAAGATTCGTCCACTCCATTTGTTTACCGCCACTGCCTTATGAATAATTGATTAAAGGAAGGCCACTTCCTTATGCGCTTTGTGCTCGTGCTAGATGATGTGCCACCTTAGAAAGGTAGAGAGAGGAATTTCATTCCGCCATTTATCAGGAGTCGAGAATTGCACATGTTTCATAGTTTTTGCAGATATTTTGCATTTTTAACTAGTTTTGGGCAACAAAAGTCCATTGTCCTTTGTGTGAGCTTCCAACTTCCAAATTCTCAAATTTTCTTGCAGGTTCAATTGTCCAAATCCATGGATTAGCTCAACACTCTCTACTTTCATTCCTCTAATATATGATTTTACTGTTGTTTTGCTACATAGCCATCTAAAAAATGAAACCAAACGGCATATAGAATCCCTTAGAAATGAGGTTATATGATGATTGGCAAAATGTATTGAAGAAGTACATGATAATTGTGTGACTTTGTGCCACTCGACTTGTTAACACAAACATGAGAGACATCCATAGTAGACAAAAGTTAGCGAACATGCCCTAGCACCAAACACGTAATTTCACGTGCAATTTTCAAACACCGTTACCCTCAATGAATTAGCATTTATATGTTTATGTTTCAATATAATCATGGGGAAAACCGCATACAAACAAACACTTGTAAATGACTCCCTGTGACTATTCATACAACAAGCCACACACTATACAAGAAATGTGCAAAAAAAATGGCGTGGTCCTTCACATGTTTAGCTTGTAGTTCAACTAGAAACTCCCACCAAATTTGTTTGAGTAGCAAGTTTCTTCAAACATAATCGAAGATAAAATTTCAAGCTCAACATGGCAAACTCACGATCTATTAAATATTGTTATGCATGTCCATAACATTACACAACCCATTGTTGTAGCTCCCATTATTAGGGGTCAAGTCTAGCATAGGCCCTTATTTTTGGGCATGAAGTACATGAAGGCTACTTGTACTTGTGCATGTATGCTAGACATGTGTGACAAAACTTGTGTACCCCCAACATGAACATGTTGAGATTTTTTAATATACATGACCAGGTACCCAAAAAACAAGTCGCAAGAAAACTTGAATTTTTTATGCCACATGTTGGTTCATTCTTGCATCAACATGTTGAGATGTTTTGATATATATGACCATGTACCCAAAAAGTAAAAAGCAAACAAACCCGAATTTGTTATACCACATGATAGTTCATTCTTGCAAAATGACTAATGTTTAGGCTGAATATTTTGCAAGGGTGGCGGAATATAAGTGGGGCATGATATTCTTGAAATTCCCAACATTATTGACACTAGGGGTGCAATACCCTAGTGTTGAGTAATGTTATGTCCTTGTAATGTTTAAGTGGATGGAATAATATGCCTACATGTAATACACTCAAATAAAAGCACCACAACCTTTCATCCTCACCATCATGTTTGTGTGACCCTAAAGCATGTTGATGATAGAACAACCTCATTCAACCAATAAGATTGCACCATGTCACCTCACCTTGATCAATCTTGGGCTCCTTGGGCTCCTTGGGCTCCTTGGCCAAGTTGACTATTAAAAAACTCAAGTTGAGCATGATCAACAACATGGAAAAGGTCACCAATGTATGATGCTCCTACATTTGCAACCTAAAACAAACATATATATAACATTCAAAAAGATGATGAGAATGTTACATTCAATGTACATGTTCTAAGAGCAAAGGGCATCTCATTTTGCTCTTATAATGCAGTTAAAAATGAGGCACACTTTGTATTGGATTGTCCCCTATATTTAACCCCGTTATAAATAAGTATCCATCACTACTTGAGAATGTAGTATTAAGGAGCTTCATATGTTTTTTTCAATTGGATCATCAAGTTAAAATTAGTCTCTATGTCGTGGAGGCTACCATACTTCACCACTTTAGGGAATTAGTTAGTTTGAAACCATCTTGATGTACTTTTAGTTGAATTAGCCTTTTGACTTCCCAAACTCTAAAATCAATTTCATTTTATTAGGAACCTAGTGTGCAAAATGGTTGGAAAGTCAATGACACTATGTAAATTTTCAAGGGCCACCCATGGGGAATACGTGATTCCTCACACCAATCTAGCTTTCAAGTAGACCCAAACCATGAAAAGTAGTTTTATTTTCGTGGCGTTGAGAATCCTTATAATCTCCTTTCACACCTACATGTGGAAAGTGGTTGTGTGTTGTAACCCTAAATAAAATGAAGCAGTGGTAATTGATTCATTGCTTTTTACAAATTCAGATTGTTTCGCTGCCTTCTTGATTTCCACTCGGGTTGCGCTAACTAGCCCGGGTTGGTTGTATTTTGGGTTACCTTAGCAATTGATTTCTTCAATTTGTGCCAAAAAAAACAAATTGTTTTGCTACTTTACAAAGAAGCGGTTTGGGTAAAGTGTATACGTGTCTCACTTCTTTAATTTGCTCTTCCCGTGTTGGAAATCCAATCCTCTCCATATGTGAACACGGAGTCCTAATGTTGTCCATCCTCTTTTCATGTTCACACTTGTCCATAGTGCGACAAGTTCACATAATAAAGCTATTCCTCCTATTCTTGACCTCACCGGTCTTTGGTCTCGAGTTTGGTTGTTTTCTCTTGAAACATGTAAGTTGAGTTTGGGAACTTCTTGGGAGCAACAAAATAACTACGAAGTTGGTGGTTATAGTATGTCTGTATATGGAGTATTTGTTGGAATCATAAAGTTTCCCACTAACATACCAAAAACACGATGCCTTTTAAATATTGGATGCGAATTGCTCATGTCCTTTTAAGGGCAACTTTAACACACAATGTAATTTGATGAAGTTTGTAGGTGAAATCTACCCTACGGAGTGCATCGCTATGAAATGCAAAATTACACGATCAAACACACCAATTCTAGTATATTTCACGTATAAGAATCCCCTTGGTCTTCCCCCTTGGAAGTTCCTTACATGTGAATGGGCAATCATTGAATTTTGGACTCGTGATTAGGTACGCTAGAAGGTATGTGGGTGCTATGCGGTTACTTTTCTTAATCAAACCCCTAGATTCGATTGGTGTGTGGTTTGATGAGGATCAAAGAGCAAACATTATAAAGACACATGTTTAAAAGAGATTGGAATATGTCTTCAAATATAATTAACTACTCTACACTCAACGGTGGACATAATTGGGAGGACCTATGTATCCAATTAAGATATCAACAACATGCACTTTCGATAACCATAACTAAAATAGGGGAAGTTTGATTTTCAATCGAGTTTTTACATATGTTTCATTATAGATTTGCTAATGCAACACAAATTATGTTGTGTAATCTAATCAGTAGTAGTTGGAGAACATGAAAAAGGAACCAAATTACATACACATACCTTAATACATTCAAGGTCCATCATCATGCTTGGGTTCATGGGTCTATATAAACTCACCCATTGTGGATGAAGGGGCTTAGTAAAACGAAGCTCCCTACAAGTTGAGGGCTGATTCATTACAATTTGACCTCATTGCACTAAGGACGGTACACATGGGGTCCCAAGTCCCAAGTCCCAACATGGAGGTAAAGCCCAACTTTTGAGCCTCAAGAAACCATTAAAATATGGTTGATTATCATTAAGGTCGGATCTTGATTATTTAATGCAAGAATATTCACGGGACTTGTGTTGAGAGTTGGGTCTAGCTTTTTGCTTGATCCAACTCTCAACACCAATCCCAAGCTTCACCTCCAAAAAGTGTTGCCATGTAGGCATCCATGTCACACTTGGGACTTAGGACTTGGGACCCTGTGTGAAGTGCTAAGTCCCAACTTCCATGCTCTCAACGGTTGAGATTGGATGGATTGACTTCAAGTGATTTGGGACATGGGACTTGGAATCCAGTGTGAATTGACCTTAATTCGTGATCTTTGATGCTATTTTTAGAGTCAAATCATCACAAAACAAATGTTTCTAGGCTATAAAACATTTTGTTGTGTTTTCAACTCGCTAATGGATGTGTTTACATAGACACCACGAATCCTTTACACAACAAGGGTCCAACCGCATCACCTAGTTAACATAATTAGCTAACTTACGAGTTAGTGATATTAGCTAACCAAAGTTCTAGCTAACTAAAATCATGCCTGCACCACCTAGCTAGGATAAGTAGCTAATAATGTGAGTTAGTGAAATCAACTACCGTATAGGCTCTCTATTCAAACACAAAATATTCAATTTAACTAGGTAGGGCAGCTGCGAGATAGATTAGTTCTCACATAGGTTAGCTACCTCATATGTTAACTAACTCTCTTAACTAGGCAGTACAAGCACGATATAACTAATTTGAGTGGTTACTTACTCTAACCGGAGCCTTAACTAGGATGGGTGGCTAGACCCAATGACGGTAGACCTGTAGCATAATTGATGAATATCATCATGCTATGCTTTTTTCTTGTCTCATTTCCATGGACAAAAATATATATACTATGTAACATAGCACGACTCGATTGGAAACCCAACCGTCTTCTAGCACTTGCCATCAATTTCACGTGACTCACAAGCAGGCCGGTGATAGAAGCACTTGGCCAATACACTTACACCACGTCACCTTGGTCAATATGCCTTTTGAGTCCTCGGTCTCCTTGGCCAAGTGGGCCGACAAAAAGCTTGAGTCGGCAAACATGACCACCATCATAGGGAACAATATCATGCAATAGAGTTCCCCTAAAGTCACTCAAAGAGGGACGGAACCGTGGGTTTAATCCTTCTTTGAGAGAGAAAAAACTTTTTATGAAGAGTTCGCTACCCTAAATATGATGTTTAGTGTCACCTACTATTTGGAGTTGCACAATGCTATATATTCTTATTATTGATGTAAAACAAGTAAAGATGTTATTGTTCTATAATGTCCAAACAACCATTTCGATATTTGTTGGCAAAACATGTGTGTTAGAGTAAAAATATATAGGATAGCGTGATTCCAAATAGCAAGTGACACTAAATACAATGTTTAGTGTAGCTTGTCATTTGTCATAACCTATTTTGAAAGTTGGGTGACATTTTTGAACCTTCTCTTGCGATTTCAAAACCTTTGTAAGAACTTTAGAATTTAAAAGAGGGCAATGTCCATGGGATGTGTCAGCCTAAATTATGGACCGGCCTATACAAGGTTAGCTTGGTCCACCTGATCTAGTAAGACAAGCTAGAAATCATGTTTTTAGTAGTCCGACACCACACGTTGAGTAGGATAATTTAAGTATAGAGAAAAGTTGGGTGATTCTATGCATAAGATCTCAAACTCATGTTTTAGCCAACTCAATGGGAGTTTGATGCCAAGCCCATGCCAAGACTTTACAAATAACTTTAATATAGAATAGTTTGGCCACTTCATGATTGATGTCCATTTTTCGGGTTTACATATTACACACTTGGATTCCCAAGAGGTGGACTCTTCATTGGAAATCTAAATGACAAGTGGGGTGGCTATGACAAGTAACCCCATATATAGGAAAAAATTTATAAACGAAACAAATGTATACGTGCTATCGTAGGCTAGAAATTATATGCAAGTATTTATACTAGGATTTTCTATTTAATGTGACGAATGCCTTCTCTATATGCACAAAATTCAAATATATAAATATGAAAGAAACATGCCTGTATTATATATACAACCTATTTTCACTTTCCAATGAGAAAGTCATTGATTTTTTTGTCATTCATAGGATGTAACCCATAATAATCTCACCCTAAAACACATGTCATTGAAGCTAATGCAATAATAATAATGGATGAATAATGTAAATTGGAGTGAAACTAGCACATCTATTTCCAATATTTTCTCTAAATGTTGGGGACCCTTTTGTACATCCATCATTACTTCAAAAAAATTGATAGCCTTTTTGACTGTACACACTAGAGCTAAAAAATTAAGAAAACTCTCCCTTATGTATATTGTGAACAATAATGCCTCAAATTTTACCCCAAGTTCTTATACTTATGTTAGTTTGTATCTGGTATGAATAGTCCACCCCCTGGCTTGGATGTCATTGAATTGTGTAGGTACATTTTTCCGTATGGATAGCACCAATGCTAGTTTATACCACACGTAAGAACTCCAACAAACTCCCATCATTGGGTGGTATTACCATTAAGATACATGCATTCAAATAGTCAATATCAATAATGGTAATCAAAGAGCCTACATGATTGTCAATATTAACATTGGAATAGCAATCCAATATTGATACCTGGTGGGAATCATAGGACGAGAGGATCTTTGTATACATGAGTCACTCTTTGGGTCAATACCATCTTAGTACCATTCGAAACACACTAGGATAATTTTACCTAGGCAAGAAAATTCAGGACAATATACATACCAGATGACATTTGAAACAAAGATATCTTTGAATACCCATTCCCTATTGGTATCATAAAAAAATGGTAAAATCCTCATCGTATATACACATAAGTGGCACCAAAACAAGGTGATACCAGTTCAATACATGTTAACCCCGAAGTGTTTCATAGGCCCTCTCCATCCCCCTCCATGCACAAAATGTTTATGTGAACTACATACCTCCAATTTCGGCGAATTGTGTAAAATACAATCCTATCCAAAATTAACTTGTTCTTCTAGTGCACTTTTCAAATTTGTTGAACTTTTATAATGTAATTGAAGAATCATGATAAAATATGTAGCATAGGTGCTATTGGATGCAATTACGTACTTGATATTTTGATCATCAAAGTCACGTGTGAGTGTATTTTTATTTTCTCCTCGACACTAGATAGAGTTTTAAACCTAAAAGCATAAAGGTTAGGGCCTTGGTCCTTTAAAGGATTAACTTAAACCTCAATCTTTCAACCTCGCATCTTATTGTGTGACCCACAAGCATGACGATGAAAAGAGCACTCCACCAATAAGATTGCGCAATGCCACCTCACTCCCATCAAATTGGACATGACCTTCAAAAAGCTCGCATGGAACATATTAACCTGACCACTACACTAAAAAGGATAGTTAGTGTTTGATACACTAAATACGAACACATACACTAAATGTCAATAACCCTATGAAAGTAAGTAGCATTCAATGTAAACTCAAGCACTAAATATCAACTATGGTAATATGTGAAAGTTACATGTTTGAATTTAATGTTAGTAAGGATGTGAAAAAAATAAAAATAAATAACAATGATAAAAGGAGAATCCCAACATATCTTCTAGCATTCCAGCCTAACACTAATTGCCAAGGAATTGAAAATTAGTGTTGAGCACAGTAAGGTGATAACAACATTAAATATAATCAAACACTAAATATTCTATTTAGTGTAGCTTACCGTGGAAGGAGCCGGAACCAAACCATGCACATGAACATTGAATGGGTGCCAGGAGTTTCACTTAGTGCCATTGTGGCAAGCCAATATTTAACTTATGTGCGACAAGGCGGCTCACAGGAGTCATAGGCTGGCGGGGATAACGTTGCAGACACGGCACTGGTTTTTGGACAAATTTGCATGCTTTTTGGAAGCTTTTTTGTCGTAACTCACTTCATTGCATCAGTTTCGCCTACTGTAGTTTCGAAGTTTTTAAAGTTCACCTGTACTCTGCACATCATCGTGTTGTGTTTGACCCATAATTACTGGCCCCTGGCAGGTTGGTAAGCTTATGTTGTGGATCATAAGTGCTTAACAATGAATGGGAGAACTGGCTGCTAGTTACAAGATGAACTGGTTGAATTTGAGAAATAACTGGTTGAAGTTCAAGAATTCAGGGAAATTGCTGATCATTTTTAGAGGGACCCTATCTATGGAATATACCTCAAATGAATATAGAAAAACCGAAAGATCACAACATGTAACCGGTTGGACTTGGAATCACTAGGATTCTGACCGATTATGCCCAAAAATTCTCCCCGGACACTGATTGAAAGTTGTCACTCTTTTAGTACACATTTCAGCGTTCAGAGATTGGGTTCCTGATAAGTAAGTGTCGTGAGGTAGATGTGTGTTTATTCAGATACTTTTCTCTCTGCAGCCACTTCTTGTAGGATATGAAACACCAAATTAGTGTGAGATGACATGTATTTGATTTGATTTTGGAACACATGAGGCGCTTGAGCACTTGACTAGTTTTTCCGTCAAGTAGAGAGAAGATTCACAGCCGGGAGTTGAATTGCCAATCACTCCGTTCGATTTTGGGTACCTCTCCACTATCATCCGATAGTTTGGGGTCATCTTGAACCACCTCATATGTATTTAGCAAATCCAAATCGTACATGTAGCTATTTGTCTCATAAAGTTTGGAGCTTATATGAATATCTTATTCATTATCAAAGTGAAGACTCTCTTGCTCATTAAATGATCATACAGGTCCTCCCAGTTCTGTTGAGTATCGAGCTTACAATTCTTATAGTATTTTGAGCACGTAAGTCCAATCTTTTTCACACACATGTTCTTTTTGGTGTTCGTTGTTAGATCCACATACCACTCGAATACAGGTGTTCAGATTATTGCTATGTTGGATTTAGGCGCGCCTACCTTATGCCAAATGCTTGTTGTGGTGAGATCATTGGGAGTTAACCCTCACATCTTGTGTTGTGGAGCATGTCTGGTGTGCTAAACTGCAATTAGCTTTCCGTGCGGTTTTTTTGATTGGTAATTTGTGGGTGAGCAATTTTCTTTCTGCCTCATGTTTTCTGAATAAGTTGCAGAAATCTGTTTGCATGTTGTAGTTTGGAAGGTCATTATCATTGTCATGTATGTGCTGAAATTAGCAAGCATGCCACTATGACCTAGCTCAATGATTCAAGCTTATCCTTGTTGCAGCTCCTTTGGATGCCTGTGTTGAGAGTTTGAGTTTCAAAGTATATGGGCACATTGCAATGGAAAATACTTGTTATGACATTTAAAGCTGAGCATCTTCTGTTGTGAAATGTGGCGTGTATAACCTTCGAGTCTTTGTTTCGTGAGTTTCAGTAGGTGATTTTAGTTTCATCCAGTTTCTTCTTCCTCGAGTTTTGCGAACAAGTCGCAGAAATATTTGCATCAAAGGAGCTCTGAACATTGGAGACATGATTTTAGAGCTCCTCTCGTTAACTCAAGCAGCAGTAGCTGGGCCTCATTTAAAGTAACGTAGTCGATGTCTCCCCAGTTTCGCCAGACACGGAGGAATAGGTTTCTTGCGGACAGTAAGGCACTCATTGTTGCTGCCAAGCATCGAGGTTAGGGATGCAGCTTTTTATTTCACCTCAAGTATGTGTGATGAATCTCCATTCAACACTACAAGGAAATAGGGGTAATAAGCCACCCCAATTTTGATTCAAAGGCAAACAAAAGACACTCAACGTTATTTCTTTGCCTTTGAATCAAATTAGGGATGGCATCTGCCCCTCATTTTCTGGAAGTGCAGAGCAACCTTTCATCTGCTCCTCACAAGGTACTCCATGGTCACAACCCTTTGTCCAGTTCTTATTACAACTTGCGTCAAGATCCTCCATCATTCTAAAGTACTGTCTAATGAATATACACCAAATTGATGCAGGCTTTTAAAATAAATCCACGTTGCCAAGAATTTGCATTCAGTAACAGGCACTCTTCTTGAAGCTTATGTTCTTTGTAAGAGCACATACGTCCGGGTACAGATCCGTTTCCTACAGCTGAGAGGTTTTTTGTAGGGGTAACTGTTCCTTCTACATCATTTGATCACATATGTAACATTGTGGCCATATCCAGTTTCGATATAATCAGGCAAATAATCTCAATCCTCCAGCTAATATGATCGAGTGAAATGCACTTTCGAACCATCATATGGAGCACTTTTGTGGATTTTCTTGCGTAAAGTGAGAGATGTACCACTTCAAATTCTGATGTGTGATATATTGTGTCTGCCTTCCAGCAATAGTACTTGCCAACCTGCTCAGAAGCTCTACAATTTTGCAGGGGGTATGTTTGACCGTTACTGCCATGGATGTGGTGGTTTTATAGGCTCCGGTAATTTGAGACAGTCACTTGATCCATACTGCCCCACCTGACTTGCAAAAATCCACCTGTCTATTTTCTTGTGGACTGAGCTCTTCAGTTTTGGATAGGTAATCTCATATTTCTGTTGAGCAGGCTATTGAGTGCCCTTTAGGTCTAAAGACAGTTTCGAATGGCAGACCCTAAAGCCGAAGGGTTGGCACATAATGTGCACAACTTGTTACGGCACTTACAGGAAGCGGAACTGTTTGTTTTCTTAGACCTGACATTTTGTCAAACTGCTTCTTATCTAACAGCTTGTGAGTTTCCACTCAGCAAAATGAACTTGATCTTGATGATGAGAACGAATAGGTCGTGTCTTTCTGTACTTATGCCCATTCTGGTTTGTAAGTGAAGATGAAATTATAGATGGTATGTGATAGACTTGAGGGGTCCGCATAGGCTTGATGAACGGAAGAGATACATGTCAGGGCATCACATGGTTTGCTCGTATTTCTTGACATTCTCCTATGCAGGTTGAAGGACAGAGCAGGGTTGTTGAGCTGTGGCCATGATTTCTTTGTATAATTCTTCTCTCGACCTTGAATGGCAAAAATCGTGCGACAGGGGCAAACTTCTACTTAGCCTTTCCCATTGATTGTGTGTAAGGCTGTCTTGTCCCCAGTCTAACGGGTTTGTCAATGCTTCTTGACACAAAGCTGGTGTTATAAAGTTCTTGCAAAGTTGCATCTCAAAATCTACATGGTTGAAGAAGCTGAGGAAATAGTGTTGGGGATAAGTCACTGCAGTTTTTTAGTTCTGGTGGAGTTGACTCAATTTAGTAGATCAGACAGCACCACTCACGTGATTATTTCTAGGTCACTTCACATCTATTACTCCCCAAAATGGAGCCCTGCTTCATATGCCAAATTGTAGTCGTAAAAGAAGGTATATAAATATATATGCCTTGATATCACCAAGTCACTCGACCAAGAATTTGATGTGATAAATTGTTCCCATAGCTGCATGTTTTTGCAGCTGGGTCGAATGGAGGTAATTACCTTTAGGAGTTGAAATGCAATTGCAGTGGATGACAGCATTTCGACAGTGATTTTTTGGTCCATTCTCGCAGGAGTAAAAGTATCAAAAATTGCTGCTCGGAAAGCTCATTGAGCACTTTGCACGAGAGAGAGAGAACCACTTGTGTTGGCATGAATGAGGAACGCTCTACCTTGATCATAGCTTTGAGCTCATATGTGAACATGAAACAAGCTCATGGACCAAGGCTATTGGACAAGTGCTATTACATCATTTTGGTATCCTTTTGGTGGTCGGAGATGATCCCTTTTGGTATCCACGTAAGGAGGAAACCCGGGAGAGCCCTTTGTTGACCGAGGGTTATATATTAGTGTGTTGTGTGTTTATGTGGGTACCATGAGGGTGGGTGTTATGGTGGCAAGATGTCTTTACTAGTGCCAAAAAAATAATGACCTCGTCATTTGGTTTTTGGTCAGACAAGTCACACTACTCCCAGGCCTTGTTCTTACGGGAGTGTTCTCATTTGAAGGGCAATTTGATTTTCTTTCTACCAGATTCCTTATCCTAATCCTACAATGAGGGCTTTGGAGAGACAGAGTTTGGAAAAGCTCTTGCTTAGACTGATGAGAATTTCAAATTTGGTCATAACTAACTGCTTGCCAAAATGTTGACAAGGCTTTATGTTTCTACAATGTGTGATTGTAATCAGTGCACTTGAGTTTCTACAGCCCCTCCGCTTTAGCTCAAAGTGGTTGCAGATTTGCATGAGGTGAAGGCGTGACATTCTATGGACATGTAGAAAGCCAGGATTTGACTGTGCCATTGGTAACTTAGTCCACGATCCAGGTATGCAGGTGCTATTTGTTACTTTTCTTAATCGGACACCTATACTGGAATGGTGTGGTTCTAAGAACAGACACCATAAAGAAATATGATAAAAAGAGATTGGACTACGTCTTCAAATATTATTGCCTCTTCTACATTGAATAGTCAAGACAATTAAGGGGACTTGTATAGTCTTTTAAGGAATCAACACACTTGCACTTCTAATAACCATAACTAAATAAGGCAGGCTCGATTTTTGTTGATGTTTCATCAAAGAGTTGCTAATGCAACACAAATTTCAAGACGTAGATATCATATGATCAATAAAACATGGAGAACAAGAAAACTAACCGAATAACCTCCGCATACATTATTATCTCGCATCCAGACACAGTGCAGATACATGCTCTCCAATGTAAGGTTTGATTATTACCGTGAGTGGCATCCACTCATGTATTTGGGTCACCTACCAGTTTGGATATGTCCATATCGCTCTTTAGTGGTCAGTGTCCGGGGAGATTTTTGGGCATAATCAGTCAAGATCCTCGTGTTTCCAAGTTGGTATATTCCATAGAGTCCTCTAGAATGATGGATAATTTTGCTGAAGTCTTGAACTTCAACCGGTTATTTCTCAAACTCAACCGGTTCACCTGTAGCTAGCGGTCGGTTCTCCCTGTTCATTGTTTGTAGTGAGACAAGGTTTATGTTATCAAGGCAGTTAGATTTCAACCTCTGACATGCTATGTGGGTAATCATGTAGTGTACTCATGTGCATCCAATTTCTCAGAATTGTCTTCAGAAGCTTCTCTCTGCTTTCTGCAAGAAATGAACAGCATTGTCCCCATGCTGAGAGGTTGAAAAGCATAATATCCAATAGAAGCAAGAGAGTACAAAAATAGACATACTTATGTGAAGTTTCTCTCTGCACTGGCTGGTAGTTTTTATATATGGCCATCTTAGGCCTAATGATGTGCACTTTAACCCCACACGATGTTATGGAACTGGAAATCTTGAAGTTGTGGACGTGGACTTCAAAAAGCTTTTGATGGATTGGTTTGTTTCCAGATTCACAGTCAATTCTGCTGGAGAGTGTTCCATTTTTCAATGACTTTTAGAGATGTCTTTATCGCTTGTCCATATCAATAGTGCAACAATTGTTCATGTGGTGGTGCATAAGTTATTGGATTATGGCTTAAGGTAGACGTGTGTTATTTGGACACATTTCTTTTGCACCGCTTCTCATAGGACGTGAAACACACAATTACTGCAAAATGATTAGAAAATCCAAATTGTGCGCCCGTAGTTATGTGCCTAATGATTTGCAGAGCTCATATGGATATCTTATTTGTTATCTAAATATAGATTCTCATGCTCTTTAAGTGGTCATATAGGTCCCTTCAATCATGTTGAATATTGAGCTTAAAACTTGGGGAGTGCACCTTTCATTAAAAACTAAGAACCACGTGCGTTTGTAACATATTCTAAGAGCCCCCTATATACAAGGGTTTTTTTTTTGTAAATTTAAGCAATACATGTACAATTTCAATGATAAATACAATTGACAATATGTATACGTAAAAATATTTACAATCATATAGTTTTTTTTTTGAGGCAAAAGGTCGATAGGCCAACACCAAAGCACAGGAGGCAGTTAACCACCTGGCAAGTTTCTGCTTTATATTCATATAGTCAATAATATAAGTATACAAATATACTTTTGAATAATAATGAACCCCTATCATATGAATAATGTGAAACCCTAGCATTCATTCATGACGTCGTCGAAGATTTTTTCACCCCTTGGATATAACTTATAGCATCTAAATCTACAATATATGTCATAGAAGCTAATGCAATTATTGTTTCTAAATCTACCATCAAATGATCCATAGGATCATAAGTCCATTATTTGTTGGTTTCTTTTTGATACCAACGTAAACCAATCTCCATGTTTGATGGACGGTCCATCAAGTCAATTGGATCCCTATACTCCACCCAACGATTGCCAAAAAAATTATGCGTCCTATAAACCCTCCCAACAAACCAAACCTTAATTGGGGCTTTGTTTTTTTTTTGGGTCTACCGCATTTTTTGACAATTCTAGCTTCGGGTGTGTTAAAAAAACATAGTCCATAATCACAACTAAGATTTAATACAATATCATGATTTGTAGCGGTAAGGAGTTTAGGTGCATATATAATATGCTAGCATCAATCCTAGTCAATCGATCTTTAGATAAAGTTGGATTGCCATGCACTTGATCAACAAGTGTACCTTTGAGAATTCTAGACTCCCCTACCTCTACAGAAGCCACAATGGATTGTACATTAGATTGAGAGGGCATTTCAACATATTCATGTTCATCAATTAGAACATCCAAGGCATGTTGAAGCTCACTTTGCAACTCCACATCTTCATGTAAATCATTCTCAACTTGCGACTGCATCAACTCCATCCCTATGACAACATCCATGCACATGTTTGAACCGTCTTCTCCAACCCTACAATTTTCCTTGTCACCACCTTGTGCACTAGAATCATCAGTCAATGTGTGATCATAATCACACCCATACTTCCAAATAAATGCGCCTCAATAAGTGACCCTACCATACAAGTGCAAATGTTGTATATTTTCTACAAGTCCCTTGTACATGTAGTACACAACTACAAGTTACAATTTATGTAGCATATGTATACGTAGTATGAAAAGGTTCAAAATAATACCCATGTTGTGCACTCACATACAGGGATGTACAAATGGACGTGACGCGGCCTAAAAGCGTCACGTCGCATCACGTCCAGGGTGTGACGCCAAAGGGACGTTACTGTAGTTTAAAAAAATTACTAATGGGATTTTTTTTTCCAGATAAGTAATTATTTCGACATCAATACAGGCAGTCGTCTACCATGGTCGACTGCTATATAGGCAGTCGACCACTTAATCGACTGCTACATTAGCAGTCGACTACAATGGTCGATTGCAATATAGGCAGTCGACCACTTAATCGACTGCTACATTAGCAGTCGACTACAATGGTCGACTGCTATATAGGCAGTCGACCACTTAATCGACTGCTAACTTAGCAGTCGACTACAATAGTCGACTGCTAATGTAGCAGTCGATTAAGTGGTCGACTGCCTATATAGCAATCGACTACCACCGTCGACTGCTATATAGGCAGTCGATTACCATGGTCGACTGCCATATAGGCAGTCGACTACCATGGTCGACTGCCAATGTAGCAGTCGACTATCTTCGTCGACGGCCAACATAGCAGTCGACCATGGTAGTCGACTGCAGTTGTAGCAGTCGACCATTGCCGTCGACTGATACTATTAACAGACAAATGCAGTCAACATCATATGTTTGTTGGGTTAAATTTTAATGGTTTGGGTATAGTGGAATATGGATGGATGGAAGTAGTTTAGGAAAAATGTGATTAAAGCCAACAATGATATGTAGAAGGAAAAAAAACCGAGTTGTATTAAAATAAGTATATCGTAAAGATATAAAAAATACACAAGGTTGTCCATATCAATGATACACGCATACTACCTTAACCCCTATGATGTTACCTAAAGAACTAAACAGACAAAACACTATCCTTAACCTCAGTTCTCCAGCAGTCTATGGGCTCATCCCACCCCACAAACTGCATCTGCATCCGTAGTTTGGCGATGGTCAATGAAATGCGGTTGGACACGTTCTCGCAGGTCAATGCACTCAAAGTGACATCCCAAATTTTCCTTCCTTCATCGGTAAAGAGTATTCGGTTATCACCATCGTTGCAAAGTTGTCGAGCAAGCACGCGGATCCCATAACACTCAGCCTCCGCGGTGTAATATACATCGGGATCCTTGTGTCTCTTGTTTTGGCTGTAAAACAGTTCCGGCGCCACCCAAACTTCTCCTTCTTCAATTTTCCTTCGCTTCTACGGTTTCCGCATGCCATAGCGATAGGACATCCTCACCCGAATGCGTTGCACATCCCCAATCGCACACCCCAATCTTCAGGCTCCCGTTCGATTCCCAATGCAACATAATGTTGTCAATGGATAGATCGTTGTGTTGCACATTTGCAGCATGCAAAGCCTCCATGATCCATAACAACGCCCAAGCCAACTTTACCCTCTTCGCCCGGAACTTTTGGACTTAGTCATAGAGTTGCCATTCGGTTGCGTCCATTGTCAAAATGTTGGCATTTGGGCGGTGGGCTATATCCTGGATGAACATCTCTCGTAGAGTGCCCCCGTTCCACCATAGTGTATAGCCCGCATTGGACACACTGTTGATTAACCAAAACTTGATAAAACCTAGATGCGTGCTCTTTAAAACGCATGCCTCTGCACTTACTTGGATACGAGCTTTTTGCCTATCCGACGTCTTTGGGGTCTTTTCAGCCCACGTAATCTCTGGTGGGAGACAATCGTCGCCCTCGATCCTCACCTCCCCGTAACCCCCCACCTTCTTAATGCTCCTCAAACTCACGACATTTGCCGTATCGGGAATCCACAATAGTTGGCATGGGCCCGACACCCTTAGCCACTTCTCCAATTTCTCCGCCTTCCAAGGAATTATTTTGGAGGCCGTCTTGGACAATCCTTTGGCCACGGGATCCCACCACAAAAATATTTCCCGGATTCTTACAGCTCGAGGGCTCAACACCTCACCTGTTTCGTCCTCCGGGAACATGTTCTCAACCAATTGCTTGAGGTTGAAAATACCATTTCGAGCCTTATTCTTCACCCATGAATCGAACCCCGCAAGATTCCTATCACCGCTAAACTCGGGGCCATCCACTTCCTGTCGAATAGCAACCTCCATGTCCCTTTTAATTATCTCCACCCTTTTGTGTTTCGGATGCTCCAAAAAACGGAATTTGATGCCGGCCTCCCCATTCCTCAAATACCAGTCAACTATGGCTTGGTGGACCTTTGCCGTTATCGCATCCGAGAATTTTACCCTTGGTTTTCCGCTCCTACTCGACGACCCTAAGGCCGCGGAAGCCCCTTCTTGACCGCTCGTAGGGGCACCAGCATTTGGGCGGACGGGAACGGTATTATTTGAATGGGGGGTAATATTGGCTCCCGTTCCCGAAGCACTTCCTGATCCCACATCGGAATGTCGTTGCCGCTTAAGGGGCCGTTTGTACACCCTGCCGGGTGCATCCGGGTCGTCCTCCGGCATCCTCCAACTTCGATCCTCCATCGTGTTTAAAAACACGCTATTATTGTGTTCACAAACACAAGTCAAATGTGTTCACAAACACGACTGTATTCACACCGCTCCACCGCAAAAAATCGGATCCAAAATTGGCAAGAGTTTGCACCCTAAACCAATCTTCCAATCGCCCCCTAGGCCCTCTCAAAACATTAGGCAAAGGATGCTAGGCATGCTTAGTCCCAATGTCCCACTTGAGGAGGGGTGGTTGAAAAATGATGTCAATGAGGCCTCCCCACTTATATATATAGGTTGGGTGGGCCTCACACCGATGGTCCGACCGGACGCCGCGCCCCTGGATCCTGACCGTTGGACAGTGCATCATCCAACGGCCAGGATGGATACGACGATTGGTCGACTGCTATACGGCAGTCGACCATCCAGTCGACTGCTAATCACAATCCAGTCGACTGCCAGATAGCAGTCGACTCTGGATAAGGCAGTCGACAATTAGCAGTCGACCGCGGCGTCGACTGATATGTGGCAGTCGACATATGGGCCGACTGCATTTAGCAGCCGACTGCGGGGGTCGACTACCATGTCGACTGCCACGTCGACTGCCAAGCAGCAGTCGACCCCCAATGTCGACTGCGAATGGCAGTCGACGTGGCAGTCGACCGCCACATCGACTGCAAACTAGCGGTCGACTGCGGGGGTTGACTGCCATGTCGACTGCTAGTTTGCAGTCGACTGCCACGTCGACTGCCAAGCAGCAGTCGACCCCCCATGTCGACTGCGAATGGCAGTCGACGTGGCAGTCGACTGCCATGTCGATTGCTAGTTTGCAGTCGACCCCGGAAGTCGACTGCCACATCAACTGCTAGTTTGCAGTCGACATCGCAGTCGACTGCCATGTCGACTGCGGAGTAGCAGCCGATCCCCGAGGTCGACTGCGAATGGTAGACATTGGACCTCCTCCCCCCAAACATAAACAAATTGCTTTTGCAATGGGTCCTATAGCAGATTACTCTAAACACTTTTAATATCATAGCATCTTTTATATTTAGTGCACGTTCAAGCGTCGGGACTATAAAGGGTTCACCGCTCATTAGCATTCATCATTCCTCCTCGCTCTAGTTGACCTTGATTGTCTTTTGGCATTCGTTGCAAGTGGAGAGAGGTAGTAGGTTATATTGGGATGGGCACGCGAAACGAATGGAAGCCTTCGTTTGTGCCCAAAGAGTGGACTCCAACGTCCAAGAAGGTCGAGTGCAAATTTTGCGCGTTGGAATTAGTTTATAGGAAGGACCGCATGGTTGCCCATTTGGGATACCAAAAAAATGACGGCAAGATGCGGGGGGTGGCATTGTGTCAACGTCAAGGGCCGATTGTAAAGTCTTTATTTTCGAGGTGCGGCGGATCGTGGCCGCCAATTCCGGATGACTTTGTGGACGAGTGCGTTGAGGACGGGGGAGAAGCTGTGGTCGGGTCCCAACAACAAGCGTCATGCGGTGCATTGTCGAACGCGAAAGGAAGCCAAACCGCTCCACCATCGCCCGCACCGTCAGTGGCAAGGGAGTTGGTGTCCGGGATGACTCCCGAACCCCACCGACGTTCCCAACGGCAAATGGGACTAAAAAAAGGGATGCAAAATTCGACAAAACGAGACTTGGATACAAAATGGTCGCAAGCCTTTTATGAGGCTAATATCCCCATTAGTATTGTCCGCCATCCCGCGTTCATCCAGGCCGTTAAGGCAACTGCCGAGGCTAGAATTATGTACAAACCTCCAACATACCATGCAATGCGCAAGAGTTTACTTGACAATGCACGGTTCAATATACAGAAAATTATGGAGTTGAAGACAACATCATCCATCCACAAATATGGGTACACTATTTGTTCGGACAGATGGGAGAATGTTGTCCACCACCCTTTGATGAACGTCATGCAAATTTGTCCGGCGGGCGACGTGTTCCTTGGTTCCATTGACACCACCGGTAGCACAAAGGATGCCGCCTACATAGCCACCGAGGTCAAATGCTACATCGTTGGAGTGGACCCTCAAATGTTGTTCAAGTTTGTTTCGATAATGCGGCGGCCATGAAAACCGCGGCGAGCAATATTAGCCGGGAATGGCCACACATATATTGGCAAGAGTGTGCGGCGCATTGTCTGAACTTGTTGTTGAAGGATTGGGGTAAACAACGATGGGCGAAGGACGTCGTAGACAAGGCGAATGACATTGTCAAATACATCCGGGCCCACTAATGTCCGAAGGCGGTCTTTCTCACCTACTCACCTAATTTGGGCTTGAAGATGCCCGGATCCACACGATTCGCCTCCAACTTCCTCATGATTGACCGGCTTTTAAAGGTGAGACATGCTTTGGAACAAACGGTTATTCATCCCGATTGGACCGCCTACGTGAACAAATTAAATAAAGGAGACGATGATCGAAGGAGAAGTGCAATGGAGGCACGTCAAATCAAGACAACGGTTAATGACGACAATTTTTGGACAAGTTGCGATAATTACCGCCACATATCGGAGGTGGTGTTGAAAACATTGAGAGTGTTTGATGGCGTTGAGCCGGAAATGGGCAAGGCTTGGTTGACCATGAAGAACTTGGAGAAATATGTGCTTAGCCTAAGGAATCCTCTTTTCAACCTAGCACACAACCTCGTTACCTTGGCCGAAGAAGATTTCTACAGCTGGTGGCGTATGATGACCACGGACCTACACCATGCCGGTGCAATCTTGAATCCTTATTTATTGGATGAAAATGTCGTCCACGAAGACGCGGCCGTTAAATCCGGATTCTTGGACGCCATGAGGAGGTTGAGCATGGGCGAGGACGGTCATTACGGTCGGGTTGTGGCCAAATTTCAAGCATTTAAAGAGCGTAGAGGCGTGTTCGCCAATATGCCCCTAGCCATGGAAGCCAACATCCCACCCCACGAGTGGTGGGACCTCGTGGGCGAAGGTGGCACCCACTTGGCCCCTTTGGCAAAGCGAATATTGGCCCAAGTGTGCTCCTCTTCGTCATGCGAAAGGAATTGGAGTAGTTATTCGTTTGTGCACAACAAGACTAGGAACCGGTTGAGTTAGGCGAGGGCCAAAAATTTGGTATACATTTATACCAATTCACGGTTGGCACGGGAGAGGGTTAATCGGGACTCGGTCGCATGGTATCTAGTGAACATGATGTCCGAAGACTCCGACTATTCGGCCGATGAGGATATAAATGGTGACCCCCCCGCGGGACCCCGCGGGGATTCCTCGGGGCCTTCGGACAACGAAAGCGATGGGGGACATGGTGGAGGGAATTTGGGCCTTGACAACCACAATGATCCGTTTGCATACGATGGACTTGACGCCGAGGACGATGGTGATCTTCACATGTGGACCAACATAGCCGGTCGGGAGTTTCTCTCCACTACGCATGTGCGTCCCGCTACGCCGACAACTACAATATCCGATGCACCGGTAGACATTCAACCCATAGTGGATGAAGATGTTGTGGCCGAACCACATGTGGATGAAGCTCTTGAAGCGGCTCCGAACCGGATGGACATGGACGAAGTCCCACCACATGCTTCCCCCATTCATCCACCGACGGATGTTGTCCCCACTCCTATGGTGCCGACAACATATGCACAACCCATGCAAACTACACCACCCTTTCCCGAGCCCCACGGAGAGGGCACGTCCAATGTTGTCCTTAACACTAGTCCATTGCGAGGTATTGGACAATGCCCGGCCGTTGCGCGAGCACCGGAATCCGACTCGGATGACACATTGGCGCAACACATTGCGCGTCGGGCCCCAACAATACCACGCATGGGCTCCCGGTTGGTTGGTGCCACCATCGGCATGCGCGCCCCATGTCCCACACCGGCTAGGCCACCCCCTAATATTGCATTGACAAACTTTGGTCGGACCACGAGAGGTCAAAAAAGAAAACGACAAAGGGATGTGCGAGAATGGAGGACTACCGGGGCCACCCCACTTGCACGTCCACAAACTGACGGCGTTATGGATGCAACGGGTTCAAGACCAATGGTATCGATTAGAATGCCAAGGGCTGGCACACGGCTTAGTCGAATTCCCGGCCCGGCAATTGATGGCCACGAGTCCGACGCCCGAACAGATGACAATGCCAGCACGGACGATGAATCCGGCGTAGGCGAAGCTCCCGATGATAGTGATTACCAAGCACCGCCCCCAAGGGTAGCTGTGGGAGGGCCACGGAGGACAAGGAATTCTATTCCTCAAGACAACGACAATGCCCCTTCATGAATGAATATTTGTAGTAATGTCAAATGTCCTATGGTGTTCAATGGGTTTAGTTGTATTGGTGATTAGTTTTTGTAATATATATTTTTTGGTATGTTTGTTGAAAAAATAATATGAATTTCAAATTTGTATGTTGGATGTTGACTAGAAATTGAGCCTACATGTATGATGTGGGAGGATGAAATAAATGTCCAATTTGCACTAAGGTTAGGAATAGGACACATGGAATTGATTTGTAATGCCAATAGGCCCTATAGAGTGTTGCATTTTTTATTCTAGAGGTCGGAGGCGGCATTATAAAATATTTTTAAAAATATTTAAAAATGTTTTTTATGTTTTTTTTATTGAAAATCATCGAAGACATCAATCCGTGAGGTCCTTTATGGCAAATCATTGTCGAAAACATTCTCCTCTTCTAGGATTAGGTCTTCGAGCTCTTCTCCGCCCAAATATTGATCCAAGAATGAAGACATTGTAAATGCAAACCACCATTCACGACTTGTCCGATGTGCCATGTGGTGTCTTATGTATTCCAATATTTGCCAATTTGTGTGGCAATGCTCAAGGCTCAAGCATTGCCATTGAGTTTGAATGTACTAATGCTATATGGTAATATGGAACAATTGTCAAAGTTGAGCGTGTCTATATTTGCCCTATTGCCATGGATTGGCTATAGTCGTGAACTTATAATAAAAATCATTAAAAAATGCCTTAAAATTTGTCGAGTATTTTAAAATGAATTTTGAACTGTGTATTTTAAAATAAAGTAAAAATAAATGCACCTCTAGCCCTATGTCATGTGGGAGGATGAAATGAATGTCCAATGTGCACTAAGGTTAGAAGTAGGACATATGGAATTGATTTGTAATGCCAATAGGCCCTATGTCATGGGCGAGGATGGAATTAATGTCCACACACACACACATATATATATTGCAAATACCCCCAAATATATATATATATATATATATATATATATATTGCACATACATCCATATATATAGCGCATACATATAGAACATACGGTATACCGGGAACCCACATATATATTGCACATACACATACAAATGTTACACATACATATTGCAATTTGCACGTACACCCATACATGTTAGACATACATATTGCACACGGGTGTAGCTAATAAGGAAGTTATCATTTATTTAAATAGCGATCCACTTTTATTTCACATTACGGATCATATCTTTTACATAGTGCGATTATATCCACTAGGCCTAAACACATATACACAGTGTTTGCTAGGATTAAATCGGCGAACTATATAGAACACGAACCGCTACGTCTACATAGAAAAATTATCATGGCAATAGTCGCTCCGAAGGACAAATCCAAAAGTTGGTGCATCGACGATATTCGGCAGAACGTCCGTCGACTTGAAGCCAATATTCTCCATTGTCCACAAGCTTGTCCCGCAAGTATTCAAGTTCCATGATCCAAATATCGTTGAGCCGAGCATGCTGAACTTCCCATCGAATTGGGATGGCAATGCGTTGCGTATGGCTGAACATGAAGAGGTTCAGTCGGAACGCTCGCAACAATTCGGCGAGTTCCAAAGTCCCTCTCACGCCCCTAAATCGATGCCCCATTGGTATGTCTACATCCCAAAGCGACATACGCAACGCGTTGTACAGTTCTCCCATACCAAAATGTTCATGCCAAACTTTGTTAACTCCCATGTATTTATAAATACATATGAGAGTAAAAAATTTCGCCCTCACTTCACACCCCCGCATATAGTCTCCTCGGTGATATGGCTCCAAAAGAGGCTCAACGACCTTCGGCAATATGTGCTCCCTCACAATTTCGGCGGTTAATCCGGGTAAAAGTGTAGACGGTGCCATCTTTTAGTACAACCCCGAAATAGCAGCTCCTCCGCTCCTTGACCCTTTGTTCTCCGTATGCAAAGTTTGTTAAAACATGCTATGGCCAATGGAGAACTTGGGAATGAGGGAATAGGGAGGTTGGATTGCTATATATATGCATCCTTTGTCATGATTGTATGCATTTAATGCATGATTTGACTAAGCTAACGCTCTTCCCAAACCCTAACGCCTAATTTTGACTGTTGGGTAGCAGTCGATCACCATATTCGACTGCTGGGCAGCAGTCGACTGTGGATGGTCGACTGCTACACAGCAGTCGACTGATAAAATCGACTGCTTCCTAGCAATCGACTGATAAAATCGACTACTTCCTAGCAGTCGACTGTGGATGGTCGACTGCCTTCCAGCAGTCGACTGCTGGAAGGCAGTCAACCATCTTAGTCGACTGCTAGGAAGCAGTCGATTGTGGATGGTCGACTGCTACCCAGCAGTCGACTGATAAAATCGACTGCTTCCTAGCAGTCGACTAAGATGGTCGACTGCCTTCCATCAGTCGACTGCTGTGTAGCAGTCGACCAACCACAGTCGACTGCTGGGCATTTATCAATCGACTGCTGCCCAGCAGTCGACTGATATAATCGACTGCCTTATAGTAGTCGATGTACATAGTCGACTGCTATGAAGCAGTCCATTTACATAGTCGACTGCTATGAAACAGTCGATTTACATAGTCGACTGCTATGAAGCAGTCGATTTGCATAGTCGGATGTTGTGTAGCAGTCGACTATGCAAATCGACTGCTACAAGGCAGTCGACTGTGGATGGTTGACTGCTACACAGCAATCGACTACCTTGCAGCTTAATTTAGATAAAGAATTAGACACTGCCTAACCCAACCTGCCAACTCATTGGATGCCACCCGAGGGCCCACACTACGATATCCCTATAAAATCAAGTGTGCTACCCACCATGAGGCCACCTTGCCTCGTAATGATTTTGAGGACCTTGTATGCGTCGCATACATTGCCCAAGATCAACTACGGTGTGGGCAATCCATAGGATTGCGATGGTTGGGAGTGGCAAGATACGGGATGCGGGTGGTTCGTCAATAAGTATGTATTACAATCCCCGACACGCATGGGGCTTGCCGGACGAACCGGACGAATTTACACCCGAGGTGGTTGCAGAGAACACACGAAATGAGGACGATTTGCGCAGTGTTTTACGTCCGATTCAAGGGTTCACTGAATTCTATTGGGTTCGACTGCCTAGGAGACAAGTTGATCGTCACCACCGCGGATACTTGGACGCCCAAGAAAGGCCCGCATGCCGCATCGGTTACAAGAAAAAACTTTTCCCATGGCACTTGTTTCAGGACCTTAGCGACGTTCTCACGAAGGGGAAAAATCAATTGTAGAAAAACTATGGGACCTTGTGGAGGTTCTACCAAACCATAAAACACTCGGTGCATGACGCAATTCATTGGGGGTTCAACCGGTGCACCGCGCACCAAAAGGAATACCGGGTGTATAGAGAGTACACACTTAGGTCGTCAATGTAAGATTTGCCCACGAATATGGTGAGAGCGTATTATTAAGTTTGTACTTGCACGTATACTTACGTATGTTGTTAAGTTGGAAATGCGCAATATATGAATTCCCGGCAATATTGCGGTGATGTTTTCCGCTTGGTGTGAACTTATAATCATGCCACATGGAATCATTGTCACAGTTATTTGCATCGATACGTGTTTGATTCAAGTGCAAATGCATGTAGATGCAAAGTCCATGGTTTAATTAAATGTTGGTGGCAACCGATTGTGTGGGCAAACATAAGAAATGATCATTGTGCGACACTTGTACATTATTCCCAAAATTGATAGTGAACAATAATTCACTTGTAAACATTTCCAAAATCATGGTTTTTCCCGCATTGTGTACAATTGAGTATCAAATAATGCCTCCTAGTCCAACGCCTATCTCACAAACACTAGCCAACATTCCTAATCCGGCTCCGAATCACTATCCAATGGAATGGGGGGTCCGCGGCTTGAGCTTGCACCGTTCAGATTTGGTGGCCGTAGTGTCCGGCGCCTCGCCTCACGCCTGCTCTCGGTGATGGCCCATAGTTATTGCGCCGCAGTCTCCCGGTCAGCTTGTGCACGAGCGCGCGCGCGGTCTCCAATGTGCAACCCCCTCGTGGCATTCGGATGGCGCAGGACGTCTTGCATGGTGGGGCTAGAGGCCCCGTCACGGATGTCCAAAAGGCCGTTGACGTATTTCCACTCATTCATCCGGATTTGGACGTCCACCTCATTGAAGCTACCCTCTTGTGTAACGGCCTCCTGCCTCTCCATATCGGCCTCAAAAACTTGTTGTGTCCAACACGTGTTCCACATCCCAAGTTGTTTCCTCGCCCGGGACCGGTTCCCGTGGCAATACCCCCACTGTCACATTGCCGTTGGAGTCATACACATATCCGTGGGGGTGAGGACCTGGGACGTATTCACCCGTCTCTCCGGCGTGCCCACCCACAACACGGTACAAAAATGCCCTCAACCCTACGGCCTGAGGAGAGGAGCCAGGGTAAAACTCATGAGCAACCCTTGTGTACATTTCAGGCGTGAAGTTTGTCGGGTAGCCTCGGAGGTCCTTCACATACCTCCGTGCACGCCAGGTATAAGCAGGAGGATCGCCGTATTCTGCGGGCGGCGCACCATGGATTATTGTGTACTCAAAATCGGGAGGCATTCCCCATTGCACTCCGAATTGCTCGTACAACCTTCGATGCAGAGGGGCTTGGCACGTAGGACAACGGCGTGTTTGCAACATGTGTGGCAACAAACAATTCGGGTGGACCATGTGACCGCACGACCCAACGATCCATGCGCCTTCGGGTCCCCAAGGATTGGAACAAATGGGGCACATGCTCCCGTCCTTGATCCAATCGGGGACGCATGGCCACAACAAGGCTGGTTTGGCCGGGGGTATCACGATGCGGGATGATACTGCGGTATCCCATTGGAATTCATCCTTGGGTCTCTTGGTCCACGCAATACTGGGGTAATGGTCGTCATCGACCGGGAGGTTATCAGGATACATGAAATCCAATGGCGGCCACGAGGTGAAAAGAAGCCGTCGTTCGGGCCATTGTTCGCCGTGGTCCCTATAGTGGGTCAGCTCGTCCATCAATGCCCTCTCACGCGTGGCGAACATGATAGTGGCTGTGACCATGCCCATGTAGTCGTCCTCCAACAACCGCTTCCTCCTAATGACCCGGTCGTAATCAACCCTCATTGCCTCCAAGTTTGTTGTGGGCGACGGCTCCCGCCCTTGTCCATCACTACCAGACATTGCTTGTGGCATTTGTGGCGCATCAGCCCTCGCAAGTTCAAGGTTGGTCAAACGTGCAATCTCGGCCTTCAACCCTTGGACCTCCTCGGCGTGTGCACGTCGGACCATCTCCAATTCCCGTTTGTGGTCAGATTTGCATTTTGCCAACTCCGCCCTCAACGCCTCCACAACGTCGTTGTCGGCAACTACCAGTGGTGGGGTTGGCACCGCCGATGCCATCTCCATGTCAACGGGCGAAGATGGAGGACAAACCAACCGGGTACCATGTGGCGGTGTCACGTGGACCCTTTGTCACCGGCTAGGTGGTTCAACCGGCAACCCTATGGCAATGTTGTGCTCGTCCATGTTTGACTCGGCGGCCGGTGGAGTCCCCACAATTTGCTGATTTGTTCCCGCAAGGAAATCAAAATAAGATCGGACCGTCGGAGGATTCATTGGAGTTTGCCATGCCAATGGAATCGGACGGCCAGCGTTCCGGCCTAGCACGGCACTTGGTATGACCGTGACCCGGCGTGCCTGCCTCAAGTCTGCACTCGTGCGGGGTATGGTGGACCAGTCGATATCCACTCCCAAAATTACCTCCGCGTAGACCATTTGGCATAACCACATTAGCATATGCCCGCGATCAAATTCCCTCGGTGCACCCCACAAGAAATCCCACACCTCCTTGCACCGTTCTCCAAATATTTGATGGTTCACCTCCCTCCATATGCCATAGCGTTGTCTAGACATCCGTTCAGCATTCGCGCTAGGAATGAACATCCTCGTCAAATGGGTCCACTCTACGTACCTTCGGACCGTGCTATACAGCCACATGCCCCTCTCATTTTGCCAGCCGGGATTGGCGAGAATGTTCGGGTCCCGCGCCACCTCCAAATTGATTGGTTGCGGCCTGCCCCTCGGTGTATTGCCGCGTCTTCTAGCGCCTACCGACCCCGGTGTCGATTGCGGAGTCCCCCCTGGATCCAAATCCCCGCCACGTGGAGGTTCCGGCGGCAAGTTATCTTCGTCTGCCATCGTTGCCCCTATAAAGTAAACCTAATATGGTAGCACTTCCAAAATAAGCGCCACCACCCACAATTTTTTTCCCAATCCGCTAAAACCAAATTAAGGCCGTTCAAAGTTCAAACTACATAATTAGATGTAAACCACTTTCAAAATAAGTGTTCACATATAACAGTTTCCGGTATGGTTCAAAATAACCGCAATGGGGTACAATGTAGACCGTATATATGTGGGTTGCAATACACACATTAGGCAGTTACAGTATATCGTATGTACGTATACATATTTCAGTACGTATGTCCACCTGTAGCCCTCCAGCTCACCTCTATCTCCTAATGGCAAGGGCTGATTAACAACCTAGGCCCAAATGGAGGGAGGTGGGAGTGAGGGAATGAGGGAAGTGGGGTCCATATATACCCCAAGGAGGCGTCCTTTCGATTAGACGCCCCCTGGACCAACCCATGGACGCCACGTGTCCATGGGTGTCTCTACGCAACTGCTCGTGATCAGTCGCACCCCATTCAAGTCGACTGCTGATAGCAGTCGACGAAGGGGTGCGACTGCCCACCAGCAGTCGTCTGCCCTTCAAATCGACTGCTATTAGCAGTCGACGAAGGGGTGCGACTGCCCACCAGCAGTCGACTTGAAGGGCAGACGATTGCTCACAAGCAGTCGCCCGCCTGTCGTCGACTGCTAATAGCAGTCGAATTTCCATGTCGACTGCTCAAGAGCAGTCGACAACCCAAGTCGACTGCTAATAGTAGTCGACTAGTTATGGTAGTCGACTGCTCTTGAGCAGTCGACATGGAAATTCGACTGCCGTCAGCAGTCGACACCCCTATACGACTGCCCTTGAGCAGTCGATTCAGTGTGTCGACTGCCTAGTAGCAGTCGCTGTAACTCGTCGACTGCCCACTAGCAGTCGACACTGTTGACGACAGTTTACCCTGTGTGACGACAGGGTAAATTGTTTTACCCCCCCTAAACGGACGTGACGTTTTCAGGTCTGCCGTCACGTCGCTGTTACAGGACGTGACGTGACGTGACGCGACGTGACGTGTAATCCCTGCTCACATATAACTCATACATGTTATGAAAGGTGCAACCTCCAAGACTTAAAATTGTTAGCATATTTTGAACATGTCATCCAATCTCTTCTAACACACGGATCTTTTCGGTGTCTGTTCTTAGATCCACACCCTCTCCACACCTAACAACATACTTCTCAATTTTAGGTGTCCAGACCCAAATTATTGTTGTGTTGGATTTAGCATAACATTATTCAGATCCATAACAATGTTATGTGGGACTGACCAAACACTAAATGTGGGGAATAGCTGGGAATATTCTGTAAAATATTGTTAGTCCCACATAACACTGTTATGGATATGAATAATGTTATGAGGCACGTCTACCTTACGACAAGTCATTTTGTGTGCATTGATTGAAGCTCCGGGCTAGGTTTCGGACATGGTCCGCATGTTTTTTCTCAAAACTTGTTTGAAGAGGAGATTAATGAAGTGCATTTGAACAAGTTCCGGCATGAATTCATCAACTGATTGAGCTCTTCCTTCGTGCAAGGTGCCTGACTCAACATTGAAAATAAGGTCTAAGTTCTAGTGAATCGAGCCTAAAAAGCTCAAAGGGTCCCGCCAAAATGTATAATCAATTGCACTCTTCCCCATTTAAAAAAGCCCAGGACCACTGATTCCGCCTGTGGTAGGCAACATGCACATACATACAAGGATTTGAAGTTGTGATGCTCCTCATGGCCGCTTCACACTGTGGCCAAAGGTCGAGAGGCCATCGATTTCCACTCATCAAATTGCAAGAAACTAAGAATTCGGCCTCTCAACCCTTCATACTACACTATTGTGTGTAATTAGTGTGGGTGGGAAATGCACGTGGGTTGGAAATTAGTGTGGCCCACACTAAATTTCAAGTGTTTGGGTCACTTTGGATGAAAAATGTAATGTCATCCATCCGTGTGTGTTAGGGTTCTCCGCAAACAACCTCCGTTAGGTCAATGTGGGGAAAGTCTTCAAACACAATTGGATGGAATTATGAAGTTTCATCCAATTGTGGAAATGACAAAACCCACACAAATTTTTCACCTTTGAAATTAGTGTGGGCCACTCTAAATTATAATTTGAAATTAGCGTGTTTTATTAGGAATTAGTGTGGCCCACACTAATTAGACACAATAGTGTAGAGGTCAAAGTCCAAAGGCCGTCACTCTTCCAAATGCCTGCATGGCAGTATTTTTTGACCAAGGCGACGGACTCTAAAAGGAAGTTTGGGTCGGACTGGAATGAAAACCCAAACTATGGTTGAGAGGTCATCAATTTTTTTCATAAAAAAATCGAAAACTAACAAGATCTTGGCTGTTAGATGGGAGGGGTTGTTTTGGGCAGGGAATAAATGGGGATGCTCTTTCTTCCTCTCTCTCTCTCTTCGGGCTTGGCCTTTGGAGGCTTCACACTATGCATGGTCAAAGGCTCCAATTCCTATATTTTATGCTATTTT
This sequence comes from Polytrichum formosum, assembly GCA_964035585.1. Taxonomy (NCBI): domain Eukaryota; kingdom Viridiplantae; phylum Streptophyta; class Polytrichopsida; order Polytrichales; family Polytrichaceae; genus Polytrichum; species Polytrichum formosum. The sequence continues at coordinate 5,536,564 of OZ037941.1, forward strand.
CAGCCCATTTCTTTGGACTCTCAACAAAGTTTGGCCATTCGACTTGGACAGCCATAGTGTGAACGGCCCTAAGGGCCAGTTCACACGGGGTCCCAAGTCCCAAGTCTCAAGTCCCACTCATGTTAGCAAGTCCCAACATGGAGGCAAAGTCCCAACTTTTGAGTCTTGAGAAACCATTCACATATGGTTAATTATCATTAAAGTTGGATCTTGATTATTTTATGTAAAAATATTCACAGAACTTGTGTTGAGAGTTGGGCCTACCTTTTTGCTTGACCCAACTCTCAACACCATTCCTAAGCCTCACCTTCAAAAAGTGTTGCCATGTAGGCATCCATGTCATTCTTGGAACTTAGGGCCGGTTTACACTATGGACCATGAAGTTGGACCAGGGCTCTGCAAGGCAATTGATTGGTTGTTGAAGTTGTCCTTGGACAACTTCAGTTTACACTAAGGAAAAAATGTCAGAGGGACCATGGAGGTTGAGGTCCCCAAAATATAATTTTTAAGGCCTAATAAATGCACTAACATGGTCCAACGGGTTTTGCGGTGAGAGAGGCAAGAGAGGTGGTCTGGTAGGAAAAGGCAAGGGCCCATGGCAGAGAAATGCCATTTAATAATTCTTTAATGAATCTCTCCTCTATGTGCCTTAATCATAGCATAGCCCATGAGATATACCATAACTACCTTGATTTTCCCTTTAAACCGGCTCCCATGTGTTTCACCAAACAACGTGGGACATCTAGAACTCAAGAATTTGAGTGCATATTTGTTTTTTTGCTCTACCAACTGTAATGTTTGGAATTTGGGGGCTTGTAATATACCGTTGGAAAGGTCTTGAAAATACCTTTCCAACGGTATATTACACGTCCCCAAAAAGTTTAAAATTACAGTTGCAAAAGAAAAAAGAAAAATTTGTAGTTGTTTAGTGAGTGTAGATCAGGGTGGTCAAAAGAACCGCAATGGGAAATCTTCTAACACTAATTATCAAAGAATTGAACTTTAGTGTTGAGCAAGGTAGGGTGGTAACAATATTAAATATAATCAAACACTAAATGTCCTATTTAGTGTAGTGACAACACAAGGTACATGTCACATGTAAATTACATTGAACATGTACAAATTAAATCGCTCATTTTTTTTGTTCTAAAAATTGTTGTGAGAAGATTTGCAAGCCACATCTTCGACACATTTAACAAGAAGTGAAGACAAGTGAAGCCCAAGAGAAGCCCAAGAGAAGACAAGAGAATGGTCAAACTTGATTTTTTTTTTCAAAATTGCCCTTTTTGGGCATGTATTAAAAAAATCAGCACCTTCACTTTTTGGTGCATGGTCATTCTTCTTGGTCCACATTCGGTTTACACCTATTGAGGGGCCCATGGCTCTTAAAACTATTTTTTTATGAACTCGGACCATGGAAGTCGGACCACAAACTCGGACCATTGATAAATGCCATCTTCCATGGTCCGACTTCATGGTCCATAGTGGAAACTGGCCCTTAGGACTTGAGACCCTGTGTGAAATGGTAAGTCCCAACTTCCATGCTCTCAACAGCTAAGATTGCACGGATTGACTTAAAGTGACTTGGGACCCGTGTAAATTGGCTTACAATCCATGTGGTGAAGGTAGGCTAAAGAATCTTAGGGCTCATTGCTCACCTTAGGGTGCAAGCACGGTACAGTGGACAACTCTTGATCGCTGCCTAGTGTTTAGTGAAAGTGATTCAATTTTGTGTACTAACTTTGAATTTTGTAAATCATAAGCATTTTAAAAACATACTTATCTACAAAGCCAAGCAATTTATGATGACCAAAAAAAATCCAAGAAACTTCTACATATTTTAGAAGAAATTGCAAGTGGTGTGCAATTAGGTGATATTGAACAAGTGATTGTCTAAAATTTGTTTAAAATATGAAAAAAATACATTAAATTAATGGTTTCCTACAAAGTTTTGTGATGATGCCCTCAAGTAGATATTGAATTTAAGAGATACCGAAATAAATCCAACTTCAAAATAGTTAAGGTCATGAAATCTACGTCCAAAACCAGACTCAACCATTTGCATTTGAGCATCACTTTTGATGCTAAGTATTGAAGATCTCAACTTGATATTCTACATTTGAATATTTAACACAACAATAGAGGTCATCGTAAGAAAAATTCCAATTTAAATAACACTTTGCTACTACTTTTAGGCCTTTGACCAAAAAAATTATGGTTTTAGTATACTAGAGCACTTTTTTGGTCCTCTTTACCATGCTTGCACCCCTTAAACCTACACCATATCTAGTATTTAGTGTCACATGCACTATTTGCGAAGGGCCTAAACTAGATGCCTAGAGGTCTCAAAGTGTCATGCCCACTAATTGCCAATATGATTCTCATTTGTCAACATAAGTAACTTCTTTAAGTGAAAAAGAATTTACATTATGACATTTAGAATAACACATTGAGATACTTTAGACGATAGTCTTGCGTTTCAGTGTCCAAGGTGAAAATGTTTTTGAACATACTAATGGCAAGTGTCCTTTGTGTACACTTGTGTGCCAAATCCTACTTCGAACGTAGGGGCACCATGTTTGCCATCAGCTGCAGCTGCTCCTGAGGGGTTTCATGGCCCATTTTTGGGTGGATACTACACTAATTATGATATTTAGTGTCATATGATATTTAATGTCACTATGGCAACTTTTCCAATGACACTTCTTATGAATAAGTGAACAAATACCGTCATGGATGATGGATGAGTTCATCCATTGGCCAAAACCTTACCTTCTCTTGTCAGCAACTTGTGATGAAATACTGCCATAGATGATTGAATCTGGATGAAAAATCACTCAGTAAGTGACAGTAATTGCAACACTGTAAACCTATAACTCCCCAAAGAATCTACAAGGAATGACACATAATGTTGGGTTGACATTTACTGTTGGTGATACTATATGACAGCTCGGGAAGATCACTCCATTGTAAAGTTGAACAACCACGTGCGATCATTTTACATGTAAAAAATGTAAAAAATGTAAAAAGCATCACCAAAATGGGTCACAATTTTATCAATTTTTTTTCATGAGTAGATATACATGGTACCTGTTACATAGTAAATAATGGTGACTAAATTTGATTATCTGTTTTTTTAATAAAACATACCATTTCTAACTAGAATGACGCAGAATTGAACTAAAAAAATTGCTACAAAAATTAAGATGACTAAAAATTTCAAAAAAATATACAAAAGATACCATCAATGGTTGTGTATATGTAGAAAAAATATCATAAAATTTAAAATTATTTATGGCATGTAATATAGGGGTAGCAAACTTTGTTCGCACGTGGTGTTCAACTTGACAATGGAGTGATCTCCCCGAGTATGACAGTTTACAATGAGTATTGAGCAAGACAATTAGAATTGGTGACACTAAATACCATATTTAGTGTAGCCCATGCTTTCAATATTTACAACGTGGATCCTTTTCAGATGACTTTTTTGGTAGGCAGGGTGATAGTGATAGAGATTGTACAAGACAAATTTGCAGTGCAGATAGGAACAATTGATCCGTTGCATATTTTTAATGGAGAGACATTCAATATAAACCCTAGCAATTCATTTGTAAAAGAACGAGAGATTCTGTCAATTGAAGCGCAATTCATTCATCAATTGAACTTGTTTACGTCTCTGACTGCTGCACGGATGCTTCCTCTATATGACTCTTGTCATATATCAAGATTTCATCCACAAGGGGTTTCAGAGTTATGAAAACTTATGTCCATGAGGAGTATAGTTATGGCTAATTTTGTCCACGAGGAGAAGAGTTGTAGTAGAGGCGCCTATTCCCAATCAGGATCCCATCGGCAATCTATAGGGTACTGGAATTTCGATCAGGCTGGGACTGAATTTCGATCAGGTCGCAACCAATAGTGCCATGACACACATGTCTTGGTTTTGAGTGCTAAAGTGGGAAAAAATGAGCGGTCAAAATGAGCAGTTGTGATAGACTGCAGATATGGATAATATGTTTAGGCCAACTTATGGCTTCAAAAATTCACAATAATTTCAATTCAAAGAATAAAATTACCGCAAAATTTGCAGTCATCCTGATTTCTATCTTTGTACACAGGAAAACTTTGCACCGTCTTATACGTCTCCAGATCTGGCGCAGAATCTCTTACAGTGATCGGTTATGGGTGCCTCTTACTCTATGGGTCAACTCTGGCCAAGAGGAGCACTGTTATGAAAATTGGATGTACTAGTCTGTCGACGAGACTATTTGTTTCCGTCCGAGTAGGTACTTGGAAGGTAGGAAGTTTTTAGAAGGCTGCAAATTATGGTGCATAATTGGGATGTCCTGAGCGAATGAGATCACGCCACGTAGCGAGACTTGGCTGTCCAGTAGGTTAAGGTTTTCGCATCCTCCAAGACAAAATTTTGTCTAATTCTTTACTCTAACAGCATGTGTACATGCCCTCGATGGAACTCTCTCACAGTGTGACTTGTGAGACACGAAAACATCCAGAAAAAGGTATGTGGGTGTTATTTGGTTCATTTTTCATGTTCTCCACCTTCTACCGATTAGGTTTACACAACAAGATTCATGCTGCGTTAGCAAATCTGTGATAAGACATATGCGAAAACCGGATTGAAAATCGGACCTCCTCCGATTTAGTTACGGTTATCGGAGGCGCATGTTTGTTGATTTCTTGACTGGATACACAGTTCCTCCCAATTGTGTTCACTATTGAGTGTAGAGTACAATAGTTATTTGTACTTGAAGGCGTAGACCAATCTCTTTTTAAACATGTGTCTTTTATGATGTTTGCTCTTTGATCCTCACCGACCCACATACGTATCAAATCTAGGGGTCCGATTAAGAAAACGAGCCACTTAAGACCCGTCAACCTTAGGCGTAGGCTAAGCTTCTACAGGAATTTGCAATGTGTTCATGATCCTTCCACATTCTCTCACCTTGAGAAATGTGTTGGAGGCCCACCAGCACGCACATTTGGAGAAGATAGATTCTGGCCCCGGGTGCAGAAAATGGCACCAACCATCGGAGATTTTTTTTTTTTTTTTTGGTCAGTGATGTATGTGTCTATGAAGAAGGGTTGGTGGCTTTGATTCGGAACTTAGAAGGACTTTTTGACAAGCCGCAATTTTAATGAGATGTGAGGCGCAACCTCACGTGCCACCCGCAATTTGTTGGCAACCAGATCATTTTGGGTCTTCAGATGCGACAGATTAAACATCTAATTGAAATTCTACTTGAAAAAGCTTCCAGCTGTTGAGTGGCAAGTGAAACAATTTGCTGTTCAAACTTCATAAAACCTGCTAACTGGAAACATTACTTTGCCACTCACTACCCATTCTCGAGCAACTTGGTAAGGGTTAGTTTTGTTGTTAGGCCGATTGCCCACCAAATTCTAGTGGAAATGTAGGTGCCACCATGTCACATTACCCACTAGAATCTGGTGGGCGAGTGGCCTACATGGAAACTAACCCTAATTGCGCTCTCCCAAATGTAATTATTGTTAGAAAGCTCCCTATTTCATCTTTCCATGTGTCGGAATGTAGTTTCCACATGGGGATGCAAGTTAGCCGTGGCAAGTTTTTGAGGGGAACATAGTTATTTTGTGTCGGAATTGAGAGCCCTCTACGGTATACACTGCTTATTCGTGTTAACTATTGAAAACTAGGATGGTGTTTTTATATATATATAAAGCACATAGTTCAATCTCATCATAACACATGGTTTTTTGGTGTCCATTTCTAACAACAAGCCTTACTATATATATACCACTCAAAGATAGGTGTCTGAAGCAACAACATCACCCTATTCGTACATGTAATTTTACTGGGGTCATGTTCTTGTGTAAAAGGGACACTTCAATTACACGTGAGTGAGAATGTTTTTGTTTGTTTACTTGATACTCTAGAGTATGTCACCTAAGTAAATGGAAGTGTTCAGATGGGTTATTGTCTTGTTTAGATTTTAAGGATCAGGCGGGTTTCTCACACTAATGCGTTTTGACTACGTTAATGTCAACTTATTGCGCACAATAATGTCATAAATATGACACTCTTTCTCAGTGGAAACTTAGAATGTCACAAAGTTGACAAACGAATATGACATTAAGGGTGAGTTTTCATGTAGGCCGCTCGCCCAGTAGATTCTAGAAAAATAATGGGTCGGAGGTGTTCGCATGTACTTAAGCACAAGCTGCCATCCAACCACATTTTGGCTGTCCACTAGAATGTGGAGGGCCGTGGACACGGGCCGCTAGACTTCCATGCGCCCACTAAAGAATCTTTAACCTACAAGTGTCAATCACCAAAGGTTTTGAAGGCCGGTTCTAGAAGGAGGAGGACGAGGTTACACTAGTAGAAAACTATGCCAAAAAGAACCGCAGCTGAAATCGGTTGCAATTCTTTTGACCAGCCTGATTTGCAATCGCTAAATGATTGCAGATTTTTTTTTTGGTTTAACGACTTAAATTTTAGGAATTTGGGGGCGTGTAATATACCGTTGGAAAGGTCTTGAAAATACATTTCCAATGGTATATTATACGCCCCCAAAGTTTTACAATTGTAGTCACAAAACGAAGAAGAAACATTTGTAGTCGTTTAGCGACTATAGATCAGGCTGGTCAAAAGAACCGAAGTTGATTTCAGCTGCGGTTCTTTCTGGCATAGTTTTCTACTCGTTTTAATAAGTGGGCCCGGATTTGAGAAGATGGAAGTAGCTAGTTGGCACATACGAACCCTACCCCACCAGATTCCCTCTACATTTAGACAAGTTTGTCTTTATTCACACTAGAATCTGGTGGGCGAGCTACTTACATGGAAACTCACCCTAAATCCACTGGATTCCAGTAGTGTCACGTCAGTAGTCTGGCACCTGGCTGTTACAGGCTCACTTTTTATATAATTGCCTAGGGACGCTACAAAATTTAGGTATGTCTGTATTATCTGAGACCATGACTTGGTTATATCTGTGCTACATTTCATTATATCTGCACATCAAGTTCCACATGCACTTAAAACTACTCGCATTCACGAGGTCCCAGGTTCACACTTTACTCCGCCATTCCTCTCTATAACAATTGACATTGCCTTCAAGGGCCCACTATGAGATTCGATCAAGGTTACAAGTTAGTAACAAGGGCACCTCTTTTGTTCAAAAGTATTTATTTTATGATATTTTTAACAATCAAAAAGCGTCCAAAACTTGTTCAAAATCCATCAAAAACCCACAGAATTTTCACTGCATAATTTGTTCAATCTCAGTTGCAAACCTTTATTTTTGCAGTGGATTTAAGAATGGAATGTGATCATTTTTCTGGGTGACGTATTAATGCAACGGAATCACATTGTGATCACGACCAAAATGGCTGTTTGGTAGAAACATAGAATATCCTCAAAGCGTTGCAAAAAACGTCCAACTTCTGGACTTGTTGTGTTGGTGGTTAGTGAGGGGTAGTAATGTTGGGGCCCAAAGCGCAGCAATCTTTGGGATGCAAGTAGCAAGTCTTATGAAGGTGTGTGATTCACTCCCACTGAAATATTATTCGAGCCTCAATGCGCACACAGCACTCAATCTCGCTCGCAAAACATTCCAAGCCGACCCCGAGAACCAACTTTTGCATAGTCATCTCTACATTTTAAAAGCTCTTCTTCGCTTCCAAAATCTTAATCCACACACCATTGTTTCTGGCATACTGTATATACCTGGAGAACAACCTCATTTCCAGGACCCAACATATTAAAATTTAACTTTTCTTTTCCTTTTCTTTTCCTCCAACAAGCATCTGTCAGTACTGGCCGTCACAACTTCCAGAGTACATCATCTGTGGCACTTCCTCGTGCGCCTTGAAGGCCCTCCTGCAAAATACAGCCACATTTATGGAGGGATTTCAGAGAAAATAATTAAAATCACACCATCTCCACCACCTGCACAATGCGATCTTCTGAAGCAAATCACACGCATGCTTTGCTATGGTCTGTTTCAGTGTCCGGTGCAAGTCGGTGCCCGTGACGAACTTTCGCCACAAAGCAGTGGCTAGAGAATCGTCCATAGCTCGTACATAAGGTATGTGGCCCCTATTGTGGCCACTTCAGCTCCACAGTCAAATTTTCGACTGTTGACTCAACTGGTCAGCAATTCGAGAACTCAAAGATTATCATGTCAAGTTTCGGAATAGGGGGCTGAGATGCAGAAGTTAAAAGACGTCATACTAAGAATTTATGTTTCTTTACAAAGTCACAAAGGCCTCTCAAAGTGTGTTAACTACTGAACCGAGAATGGTGTCTACATTTTGATCACATTGTCTTGACACATTCTTTTTAGAGTTCATACTTATTAAAACTCTTGTCATGTACCTACCACTCAAGTATAGGTATCCAACTAAGAGGAGTGACCACATGGTGATTGCATAAGGCCAACACACTTTGAATTATCATGACATGAGAAACCAAATGTGAAGGAAAAAGAATGGAAGTGATGCAGGGTGGGTTTACACTAGGGTCCGAGTCCAAGAAACTTAAGGTCCAAAACATCCCTTACTTTCAGACTCAAGAGTGAAGCCACGCTTGAAGATTGGTTTGTCAAACTACGGTGGACCAATGTTAATACAACACCCTCAAAATGTGAAGACTTTATATTTGAGTGGTGTGTGGTGAGGTGTGGATCTAAGAAAGGATGCCAACAAGACATGAGAACTAAAAAGGAGATTGGACTACGTGTTCAAAATATATTAACCGTTAGACTAGGCTCAATAGTCATCATAAAGGGGGGTTTGGGGGGGGGGTATATTTGTCCATTTAACAAAAACGAGAATCTTTCCTTTCCTTATGAAAGATATTCACATGATGAGCTCCAAACAATTTAACTAAAATGGCTACATGCACAATTTAAATATGCTAATAATCTTCCACTTCTTGCACAAAGATTTTTTTTTTAGTTTAAATTTTTATTAATTCTTTTTGTTCAAGGCCTAGTTACCTTAGGAGGAGCATTTTCTTTAGTGAAGACCACCAAGGTTTGGTGGAAAAGTGATGAACACATGAGCACCACTTCATTTTCCAATCCTTGGAGTTGGAACTAGTGTAAACTACTTGGGTCCAAAAATTTGCTCTTGAACAATACAATCACTCGAGTATTTGCGTTTCTTTGGTCTCGGACCCTAGTGTAAAACTGCCCTCACATTCCTCCATGTAGACACAACATACGTAATATTGTAGATTGTTGTCTAGTTCAACACTTTGAGTAATAAAAACTAATTTTCAATTAGGAGTAAGCTAGGTCTTGACGTCTTGACCAAAGTGGACTCATATGATGACATGTGGGACTTTTCTTTAAAAAATTAAATATTTTGTGTTGAACCAGTCTCAGCTGCAGTAAGGTTAGCTGCAGGGCCAGCCCAACCGAAAACAACTTCACGAAATCAATTGATATTGTACATGTTGTCTTCCAAATGTGAAAGCGCCATCTAAGCTATTAACACATGTTAACTTACTTGGACATGACACAACAATCGTCGATCAAATACCTACTTCCTTCCATGATTGAAGCGACTCTAATAGACACAAGTAACTTCTTCATATGTTTGTGATTATTTCAAGAAACAATTCAACTTTTCAAAAGATTATTCATGCTAAGCTAGAAGTCCCTTATTATGGTACTTATCTTAACCATGCACCTATATTTGAGTGGTATGTGGCTTAGTATGGCTCTAAGAACGGATGCCAAGCCACGTGTTTGAAAGAGATTGAATTGTGTGTTCGAAACATGATAATCATGCGAAGCTCAATAAAGTTATTTGTAAAGTAAAGGAGATGAAACCATGGGTTTAGTCACAAGCCTTGGGTTTATGAGAAGTAACATAAAGTCACCCATGTTTTCTTAATGCTTAAACTATCATAAACAAAGAGTGGTGTTAGGCCATTAAAACCCGGCTTTCTAGCTTATCATACTAGGTTGGGTGGGCCAAGCTAGCCTTGCACATGCCGATCCGGGATTTAGGATAGCGGTCCCATGCGCATACCCCATTTTAGATCCTAAAATTCTTTCAAAGTTTAAGAGGTGGAAAGAGGAGGTCCTAAAAGTTTCACCCAACTTTCAAAATAGGCTCCAATGTACAGTACAACAAGCTAACGAGCTCTTAATAGAAAGTCATCTCAAAGAAGGATCAAACCCACGGTTTCGTCCCTTTTTGAGGGACTTTACAGATAACTTTGAGAGTCAACATGATTTGAGGGGACCTATATGACCATGTCATGAGCACGAGAACCTTCACTTTGATAATGAACACATATTCACATGAGCTCCAAAAATGATGAGGAAAGCGGCCATAGCCTCAATCTGGATTTGCTAACCATGTTGTACTAATCGCGAGTTTCGTTTCCTAGGAGAAGTATCATAGACTAGTTGGAAAAAGTAACCATTTTAGACCAATTCTCCCTTATGTAACAACTCTATGTGTTCTACTCTTTTGAATGATCGCCATGGTCAAGTTCGGTAAGCTCCAGCCTTTGCATTTTTCACCTCAACTGACCGGAGTATCAAATTCTCAAAATCTATTGAGGCCCATTTGATTACTTTTCAATCACATGGAAATATTATCAAGTGTAAAATCTAAACTTGGACATGCATTATAGCATTCCTTTGCAGATAACCTCCTTTGCATTTGTCACCTCATGCATGTCTAAGTTTAGTCGAATGGTAATGGGCTACAAAAATAACAAGTAATGTTACAACGGTCATGGAATCTTACAACCGGTGTTGGAGTGGTATCATCTTTTTTTGGATACCTTTCAGATAACTTTGAAGAGGATGTCGCGTATTTTGATATCAGTAGGAAATGGTTATTTGAGGATATTTTTGTTTCCGATATCATTCGGGTCTTCATGCCATGCAAGAACCTTCATACCTAAGTAAAATCGTCCTACGTCAATATGGTTTAGAATGGTATTGACCCAAAATAATAACTCCGGTGTACCAAGATGTTTTCATCTCGGGATACCCACATGGTACTCAAATGCCGAAACTTAAGGTTTGAATGCCGAGACAAGTCTCTCAACTGCAAAAATCAAGAGCCTGCGGGGTTGATCACACTGGCCAATACTGACACCATATGTCAGCATCCCCGGCTGTAATAGTGTGAAAAGTGGTGGGCCAACATCTATTTCTCAAAATAATCCCCAACAATTTCATGGCCGGAGCCAGACGGAAATTTTGGTGTGATTGGGGTATGAGTGCCGAACATATCTGCAATGGGTCGATACTAAATTTCCAACTGCCAAAACAAGAAACCCGCAACGGTTTACAAATTGAAACGCTAGTTGAGTCACTGCTCAACCCAGCAGAGACGAACTCTCTCTTCTCCTCGAGTGTTGCAGCTTGCATCTGAATTGAGCACTCACGGGGACACTGGCGAGGTGGCTCAAAGGCAAAGCAAGAAGACCAGTTTTTAAATCGCAAAGAAGGTTCCAAAGTTTGAGCTCTCAGAAAACAAGCTTCAGAATTCTCTTCAGATTTTCATGAATAGGGCCTGAACCATGTAGCTCCAGATGTCCAGCTCCAAACAATTAAAGTTCCTCAACGCATGATCAAACTCACAGGTTCCTCTTTGAGCTACTCTACGTATAACTCTAATTTATGTTCCTCTAATTTCATTCACAAGCTGTCTCCAAGGTCTCCAATTATTGAGGTGTTTTCCACAAGCCAAAGAATACTCACGTAACAAAATAAGAAACGGCCTAAATTGATGTGCCGATTCTCCCTATCTGAGCATCTAGTCATGGCTAAAGATCTCCTGAGATTATTGAAGTGAAGGCGTTTTATATGTAATCAATCAGAATACAAAAGACTTGTGAGAGCCAAAATTGCGGCATACAAAATTTGTCATGCACAAATTTACAACCCTCTGTTTGTGATGTGATTCACTGTCTCAACAGAAAGTGCACAGCTCAATGTCATCGAGTTAAATGAGCCAATGACTTCTCGGATCCATAATTTCATTCACTTTGGTCCATATATAAGTTAAATCGGTCAATAACTCAACGATGCCATTATAACATGATAGCCGTTCTGAACGATGATTTTAGTGCCACTGAATCAATTGCCTAAATGATGCACTTTGGATGGTACAAGAGGGTCACATGTACAATTTTGCATAATGAAGAATCCACCAATCCACATGACATTATACAACTGAGTCTATATGCTGGGTGGGGCCGGGAAATAAGCTAGTTTGTATTTGGAATTATGCTATGTTTATTCTCACAACAGAGCATGGCACTAGCGAATTCAAGCTAAAAAATTCAAGTGAAGCAATGTACTAATATTAGTCAAACAATGTTATGCGCACCCACAATAAGTGTCTATAAGTGCTTATAAGTGCTTGTCCAACTGAACCATCAAGTTGATATTAGCCTCTATCTCACTGAGGCTAATGCACTTTGTTACTCTAGGGAATTACCCTTTTGGATACCATCTTGATGTACATCTAGTCTCATAAGCCTTTGGTTTCCTAGATTTTTTCAAATTAGATTCATTTCATAAGCTTTGCGCAATGGAGTATTTTCCCTCGTTCTTTGTAGCCAATATGGTTATATTACACATACTGTAAGCGGGTCTAATTTGGTCACTTATATTATACAGACGCATGTTTTGGAGTGGTGTGTGGTTAGGTTTGAATCTAAGAACGAACATCAAAAAGACATGTGTTTGAAAGATATTGGACTATGTGCTATAAATTTGTAAACCATTGTAAGTTGAATCGCCAACATGATTTTGGGAGGACCTATATGACCATTTAATAAGAGAGACAATCTTGACTTGATATTAAATAAGGCATCCATATGAGCTCTAAAAAGTATGAGAAAAACGTATGTAGATGTGATTTAAATCTTGCAATTGTCCCACATTAATTACATTTTTCATATCCGAGGAGAAGTGGGTGCAAAGTTCAAAATGTTCATTTATGGCCCGCTTACCTTATAAAGTAGGAAACAATTTTGGCCATTATTTCTCAATGTGATCAAAATATGATATTTGTTGCATATGATCATCATACATAACATTATTCAAATCCGTAACAATGTTCTGTGGGATTGACAATATTCCATGGGGAATATGCCATGGAATATTGTCAATCCCACATAACATTGTTATGGATTTGAATAATGTTATGTATGATTTGTGACAACTCCAACCTTATAGAACCACGATGGAATATGATGGAGATTATGAAACTCTTGTTGATCTTTTCTATTCTTTTGGTTCACATGCAACGAATGAGAATAAAACTAATGTGAATATAAGCTACGTGGTCTTATTCTGGGCACTTCCACCTCCACAACAATTTTGGCCACCGAGCTTGCCACCTCAATGATTGTAGCTAGCCAATGCTCCTCTTTTCAAAACTTGAATAAAAATAATTAAATCACCGATGTTGTGATAAGGCAATATGGTATGTAGACAAGAGTTATGGGTAGAGCATACATAGTAGGCTAGGGATTTGTGGCGTCTATGTAAACTCATCCATTGCGAAGGTGGAAAACAATGAATCGTATTATAACCTATAAGTGATTCTTTTCAGACAATCTGACTCCGGAAATAGAGTTAAAGACCCTGACTTTGTATAGTGGAGTCAAATTGACCCTCAATCTTGTAAGAGAATTTTTTCACTCATAAATTCCCCTATAGGATTGAAGGCCGGTTCATTCCAATTTGACACCTCTAGACTAATTCAAGATCTTTGACTCTATTTCTGGAGTCAATCTTTCTTCAAATGTCCATTCACAAGTTATAATATAATTCCATTTCATTTTCACATTTGCTATGGATGAGTTTACGTAGACACCACGAATCCTAGCTTGCATAGCAATGAGCATACCTATGTACGTCTCACGTGTGGGTTCTATAAGGGAGAATGATTGCCAACACCTAAAGCTTTATAATTTTTAGTCTTCATTGTGGCTGCATCAACACTACCACCAACAACTTGAAATTGATGCAATAAATGATCACGTACAAGTAACCAAGTAACCAATATTATAAGGGTGACGTGTCCATAAAGTTTCTATTCAAAATTCTTCGTTTTGGAGAAATGGACCCCAAGCATATAAATTGGTCACTTACTCGCTCTTTGTTAGGTTTCACAACAACGTAGCTATTCTAAAGACATTGCTCATGGACACAATTAAAAAAAGGCCCACTCTCCACAACCCATTACAAAACGAAATCATATTAACATTTGGAGTATAATAATAAAAAATCATTGTATTAAAAAATCATAACATATGAATATTCATTGCAGATGCACATATCTTTCGAAAAATTAGATGCATTGAAAATGCATCGAGAGATACGCTCATAGAAGAGAAGTAACCAAACATTGTGTATGTTCAAAATATATCCAATTTTCAACACATACATCTCTCAAAGACAACGATTTAGTATCTCACATATCTCACATAAATATCTCACATAAATATCATGATATATTGACATTATGTGTGTTGCCCCTAACCTCCATGTGATTGCTAAAAGAAGGGCATGTTCACTTGCAACATGACATTGAGCGTCTATCTCCTTCAAAACAATCGAGAGTTGTCGATGTGTGCTTGAAAAGGAGGGAATGGGACTTGACTAGGGTAAGGTAGGGTCTTGGAAACAAGCGTACACATGTGATGTAATAAGTTACGTCATTAGGATATCCTTCCCGGGGGGTGGACTCTTCATTGGAAACCTTAATGACGTGTGTGGGTTGCTATGAAATTAAACCCCCTGTATACGAGAAGTATATAGAGAAAAACAAATGTATACGTACTAATGGCGAGCTAGAAAATGGACTCATATATTTATACTAAGTTTTTCCATTTAATGTAATAAATGTCTCCAATACATATACAAAACATAAATCATAAATTAAATATGCCTTTATTACATGTAAAATCCATGTTCACTTTCCAGCGAGAAAGTCGTCAAACATTATTTCATCCATAGCATATAACTCAACGATTACATTGAACAAACAAAGACAAGAGCATAATAACTTAGCCACAATCCAGAGAGAAAAACTCAAGGGAGCCCGTGAGCACTCCAAGTGCCTCTAGGTTGTCCTATAACCCAAATGCGAACCCTAACTAGAATGGACAAGGGAGTCATTGAGGACTACTACCATAGGACAAATAATGGATGAAAATGAGAATTGAGTGAAACAAACACATTTGTTGTCGAAAATATCTCTAAACTTTAGGGCCCCTTTTTGTATGTCTACCTTTACCTCAAAGTTCTTAATAGCCTTTTTAAATGTACACACTAGAGAAAATTAATACCTCTTCCTTATTTATACTATGTACACTAATGCCTCACATAATACCCCTTCTTGCACTCACATTAGTTTGTACGTGGAATGAAGAGTCCACCCTCCGGGGTTTCCTTTGGGAACCCTTTCCATTGTAGCCTTAGAAAGC